>JAQJVK010000001.1:6901775-8288057 GCA_035578135.1 Flexamia atlantica
TTATCTTTATAAGTGACTTATCCTTATTTACATCACCATATAGCACAGTAATCAAGTCTGTGAAAAGATTGTCTCACAACTTGTCTAAGAGCAAAAGATTTATTTTTAAATTGGTACTATAATATTTAATGGCATGCACTCAACAATAGAATATTAAATGTTATCATAAAATCAATAAACTACTATAAACAATAAAACGTTGAGCATGCTGATAACCAAAGCAACACTAACGCTCCTGTAATTTCAGAATGGTCGCATTCCATAATTTATATAAAAAAAAAAAAAATTATATATACTTGAACACACTGGTAAAGGATTAGACCGGTTTTCTTAAGTTACTCTGAGTTATACTCCTTTATATTGTCTTTACTCCCCGTAAAGTTTTCAAGTATTTAGGGAAGAATTGGGTAAAAATTTAAAGGTGAATAATTACTTTATTTATATAAAATTCTTTCCATTGCATCCACGCATCCTTACTTACAAGTTGTTTTATTACCTCTATCTTGTTCGCCGCTTACCCGCACGTCTTATTCATTACTAAAGGGATGTAAATGGCTATGTGGGCTTTTTACATCCTCAGCGTTACGAAATGTTGTGAAAGCTCCTACTAAAGAAATAAAACACTCTAAGACATGCCAAGGTTAAGAGAGGAATATTTACATTTCGACATTGCCAATAGAAACAATAGACGCCCATGTCCGTTTCAAAACAAACATTACCATAAGAGAGATAAGTGAGACATGCGGTCACAAAGGCAGAAGAGTTGTAATAGTTTTCAAACCTACCGTTGAAAATTCGGTAGTCAAATTTGTACCTGACCTGAAATAAGAATATGGTGCCGTCCACCACCATGAATATGCAGGAATTGTGTGTGTACTCTAAATATTAATTACTCATTCTGCGCATAATTTTGTGTGAAGATTTTTTAGCGTGTTATCATTGGCTTTATAACTTAAAGGAGTCTGCTCATGCTTTGAAGCCAGAAATTGAGCACTTGCAAAATTAGTTCGGCACTCGTCACTAGAGATTGCGCTTCTGCGCCAAGGGTATAATTTCACGCTAAAGATTTTATCTCTGAACTAGGACATTTTCGCATCTACTGGCTAAAATATATAGCACAGGGTTACAAAAGGAATTTTATTTTAAAAACGTCAAAACTAGGCGTGCATAAGGGAGGATAAAAAAGTTATTTTTAATTTCTTTAATAGTACCAAGATTCTCTACCAGAATGTGCTAATTTTTGTAGTATATGATTCAAATTTTTGGCTTCAAAATTTAACACTGTTTGGGGTAACTATTTTTTTTCTTTATAATCAATGGTCTTATGTCTTATGCAGTACCTAATTCAAAATAAATGCAGAGTACGTAAAATCAATTGTTTTAACGTTTTATCCTTCAATAATTTTGAGGATGATTACACCACCAATTTAACTATTGAGGTTTCAACTAGTGCTGAGCATCGTCCAGCCCTAGACGTCATCGCTTTGTTCACGTCGCGTCGTCCAACACTCCAACGGAGAAGGGTGTCGGACAGGTGTTGCCAGAGCCATTCATGTAGAAAGCTCAGCCCGGGGCGACACACTACACAGATGAAGCGTGTGAGGTGCGGAAGGCCGCGGAGCTGCTAATCGGCCCTACCCTCCCATTACCCCCTACTTACCGCACTAATAAGTCACTCCGGTCAATCCACTCGGCTATTTTAATTGCCAGTTAAAACTTTGTAGAACGTCTGTTATTTAGTTTTAATTTCTCCGAACCTCTCCTGCGCCGACGATAATGATACGTTTTTACTCGGACGTCACGCGTAAAATGGCAGCCGGACTGGGACGATTATATCCCTCACGGAGCTTTTAGGTAATAGCGATGTATCCTATATTTCAATCTCACTTTGCCCGTTAATGGCGGCCCCTCTCGCCGTATCTCATTAACTGTCTGAATAAACACCGTTCCGAGTGCTCGGCGGTAATGAGCCCGTAATTAATGAGACTCCCCGATGCCGCCACTATTTTGTAGTTTTAGATCAAACAAGTCACCCTGATTGGATCCGAGTCGGAGGGATCGAGAAGCGGCCGCGTCTGAAATATTAATTAGTATTGGTTCCGCGGCACCCGCTAATCGGCCTCCAATTAGGTCAGACCGCTGATGAAACGAGACTGCTAAGTGGGTGTTGCCGCGCTGCTGACGGGATGTGATTTTTAATTTTATGATACACCTTGTTTCTTGTGCGTAGAATGTATGAGTTTGTGAATTTAATGGCCTTAAGGATATTAGACGCGTGTTTTTCTCGAGATGTGTCTTGTAGGCACGACTGATTGGGTTTAAAGTACTAATTGCTGTTTACTAAGAACAGCTTCATTTCTTTGTGATGACGCTCAAGGAGTCTGGGTCTAACCATTGGCATTATTGATTTTTTTTATTGCCTGACATTATATGATTTTGATTCGATAGCACAAATCTACACTAGCGAGTTGATATTTTACACGGGTATAGCTTGAAGTATCCTTGGCCTGTTAAGGAGCCACTCAGTCTTTATATAAATATGACTCCTAAAAGCAGCGGAGGTTGGGGCCCAAATTAGTGTAGTAGAAAGCTGGCCGGGCGAAGTGGCCTGATGAATGAAAGAGTGGAGAGACCACCTCGGTATCTCCGGCCGAACATTCCTTTATCTATTGACACACGGACAAACAAACATCGATGATTGCTTTTAAAGGGGTTATTTTTTACAGCGTCTACAAACAGGTCGGTCGGTCAGGCTACACCTCGCTCGACCAATATTTGAAAACTACCAGCGGTCGTCTCGGGGCTGCCTCGCCGCCTCGCCGCCTCGCCGCCTCGCACCGCTCGTGGGCGCTGAGCGTGGAAGGGACTTGGATTCGTCTTTTTTTTGTTTATGGGAAGAATAACATCTATGGCCTACAGCGTACAGATGCTTTTGCATCTTCATATTGCACTTTCAGTTTGAGGATGGTCTGATGCTGATGGTTGCCGATTAAATTTTGGGTTATTCACGGTCATTAATCAAATTAGCTTTGTCTCATTCGCCGAATAGTCCAAATTTAAGACATGTCCTTTTACTGGTTACTGAGGTATAAGGATACTTGCTTAGCGACATTACTTCGGCTTCATATTCCCTCAAATAAAATATGCCGCCCTTATGAAATTATAATCCTCTATAAATACATTATGTCGACAACTAGTTAATTGAGTGGACAAAATTTGTAAAACAGTGTTTGACCACTTAATCCCCCTTTAAGTTTCTGATATATAAAACTACATACTTACGGTTTTACGTTTTCACATTCTACCTCAAAACCTAAGCCACAATATAAATACTTTAGCCATATCTGATCTAAACGAATCCAGCTTTAAGGGCTACGTCGCTACAAACATGTCTCGTGAAGTAATATTGAAATACGTATCAAAGTCAACAACTTCTGGCCAACATCTACCAAATGTTCGAGGAACTGCAACATAACACTCACTGTTGTACAAAGCATGTAGTACAAGGTGCCTCTGTAAAGTACGGAGCACGGATAGTGTACGTAGTACAAGTTCCTCTGTAGAGTACGGATGGTGGCGTACATGTGGAGAGGAGACGGACGGACGGACGGACGGACGGACGGACGGATAGTGTACATAGTACAAGTTCCTCTGTAGGGTACGGATGGTGGCGTACACGTGGAGAGGAGACGGACGGACGGACGGACGGACGGACGGATAGTGTACATAGTACAAGTTCCTCTGTAGGGTACGGACGGTGGCGTACACGTGGAGAGGAAGACGGACGGACGGAAGGCTAGCGTACATAGTACAAGTTCCTCTGTAGAGTACGGATGGTGGCGTACACGTGGAGAGGAGACGGACGGACGGACGGACGGCGGCGTTCGAGGAATCTCGCCGTATTGATTCTCGCCTCTCCCATTAGTTCCTCTCACATTCCTCTGTCTCGGTCCGTCTGTATTTGCCATCCCGCGGTGATTCGTAAAAAAGCCAAGGTTTGTTGAGATTTCAAGAGCTTATTTGGTAAACAACGTTGATATTTGGGATTCACACGATTTTTTTGGTACTCGGTTTTTGGTTAGGGCTTGTGAAAACAAAGTCCAAGGGCCGCTGCGAGACGATTAACATTTTTGACGCCTATTGTAAGCTTCACACCCTTCTAACTTTGACTCTTATAATAAGCTAAATGAGGATGCACTTTTAGTAAATTTAAATACTACAAACTAGATATTAAAAAGAGTTAGAGGTGGATTTTAGGAGCTTAAACTTGTAAACCCTAAATAAGTATACACTATATGCCTATTGAAAACTAATATAAACGAATAATGTTTCAAATTTGAATCTACATGACTTTAAACAGCAGTTAAAAGGAACTTTCGTCAGTAAAAGAGGTCACATACGTCACTGCCAACCAATCCACAATCACTTTCACAGCAAGCCGAAATGTCGGCATTTTATGTAATTTAGTAAAACATATGTTGAAAAAAGTTCTCACTTCAAAAAAGACACGTTGAAAGACTAAGATATGTGTTAATGACAAATCTTTATGGGAAGCGTATAGTTATATTTTATTTGTTTCGTCTAATGAAGAGGGAGACTGCGGGTCAGTGACCACTAAGAAACACTTGAATATATAATAGATTAATAATTCATTATTTGGTCGGTGCACAAAGTGAACCCTTCCATTACAACATAGCTGAATTAATTGATTTAAACGCCGGGCCTGTTTCGTAGGCAGCTTACTACCGGACAAGGTTGCACCTGTGTTATTTATTCTTGTAGTGATTTCCGTATTGTTTGATTAATTCAAAACTACGACAGCAAACACTCTAGGATTCTATTTCGGGTGAAAATAATTTGAAATTAGCTGAAACAAGTTACTATCCAGATTGTGTTTTCGGAAGGCGATGGGTTTAGAGTGCAATTTAAACCAGTCATGGCTGTCAGACTGAAGGTGTTGTAAAACCAACACGAACATTTCCACGGCGTGAGTCTCGGGATGAAACAATTAGTGGGCCTAAAATTATATGAGAGCTCTAGGTAGTCAAATAAAACAAATTAATGGAGTGGGTTTAGTTGTTTTTAGACAGACACTATTATTATAAAATATAAAAATAACCTGAATGACCTTTGCTTTATGAATTATTTTTACATCGTAGAGGTGTATGATCGTAAGAAAGTGTGTGTAATAAATCCGTTACCTTAATCAAAATGAACAGTCAATCAATCAATCAATCAATCAATCAATCAATGACAGCTCCTTTATTGCTGTAAATGTATAAAAGCATCGGGATGAGTCAAGGTACATCAATAACACATTAGATCTAAAATATGTAGGCCTACGACTTATAAATAATAATCTCCCTAAAAAGTCATGGACACTGTAGTACGCACCCCTCTTAAGCCTTAAGAGCACCCCTAGATTTTTCATGCGGCATCTCAACCTTATAAGGCAGACGTTCAGTCCATTGAAAAGTTTGATGGATGGATAATACTCGTCATTTGGTTTAGTGTTTGGGGAGAGGTAGGTTAGCGAATGTGTCATCATATAGTCGATGACACATTCGTGGAGCAGCATGTATGGACGTTAGATTTTTCAAAATATTTGACTTGCTTGAAATAATTATTTGAAGTCGGTACTATGAGTGATGAATTATTGTAGTAATTACTTAACCTTTGACGGAAAGAGTAAGTATTGGGCAATCTAGATAAAAAAGCAGCGTTTTTTATGAAGAATTTAAGTGTTTTTAATATACAATTGAAGGATGAAAACGCTTGTAATGGATTTGTTCTATTTTATTTTTATAAAGCTCAATAGGTAGTTTACAATTTTCGCGGCATTATTTAAAAAAATGATGATTTGTCGTCCAAATATTTTGATGCTGTGGTCTATGTTGCAGGAAACCTGACGATACGGTCGCTAGACTTCAGTGTCAAGCTGACCATCTTCGCGGAGGAGTCCAAGAGGTTCCTCTGCTTCAACCACAGGTGGAAGCTCGTCGGCTCGGTAGGTACCCGCTTTGGAACGTCATCAGTAGTTTCCTTTCACTTGGAATGTCAAACAAGACAAATTAACGTTGTTTTACCTAGATCGACCGAACCTTAGATCACTGCGGTACGTCCTCAGTGGATTAGTAGATTTTTAATATCGAGCAATGTTTGACTAAGTTTAACTATTGCAAACTTATTATTGAAAGAAAATATGACCCCAATTTATTGCCGTTAATGACATATTATGAGCAGTGATAAAATTGATAGATTAAATATTGATGACCGTGTACCTCCTGAGCCACCCCTTAATGACGTTAGCTTATATTATGTTCTAATTATCATATGTCAATACTTTTGCAAGTCTACGCTTAAGTACCACATACATCTCAGTCTATTAATTTTAAAATAAAAGCCGATGACGTATGATATCATGAAGCAGCATATATGGACGTTAGGTTTTTCAAAATATTTGACTTGCAAAAGAAGAAGAATTTGAAGTCGGTACCCTGAGTAATGAATTACTGTAATTATGGCGTATCAATATAGATCAGCGATTCTTAACCAGTGTACCGCGAGGCTTTCGTAGGTGTGCCGCGAAATTTGTGTAACACTTGGCTAATATTACCACTTTAATACTCTCAGCATTGAAATATATGTTTATTCATACCAAAATGTACTTTTCATTGGTCTATTTTCCATTAAAATGAGCTCTTTATCATCAAATATACAAATACTATATCAAAATGAGCCAATGTACTGTAGCCTATTTAAATACCGGTGTATAGGTGTGCCGCAACTAAATTTTTATGTAAGTTAGTGTGCCACAACGTATATAAAAGGTTATGGGAACAGCTGATATACATGAATATTTGAAATTTAAATCACGCACTTACACAAATGTTACGTGATTGTAATTCAAGCATAATTGTAATTTAATGCTTAAAATAATAATTATGTTGGGTCGAAACTGTTTACTAACTCGCTCCCATTTGATTCCAGAAGAGGTTCCGAGGGGCGATGTGCCAGTTCTACGAGAGCATGCTGGAAACGGGCTACAACCGGTACACGTCGGTGCTGGACGAGACCAAGTGCATCGGCTTCAACAAGCGGGGCAAGCCGCTGCGGGGCAACTGCCGGCCGCACAAGGAGCAGAGCCTCAACTTCATGAAGCTCGGCGACCAGAAGTTCAGCATCGACTACCACAACGCGGTGCTGGCGGGTAGAGGCGGCGGCGCGACGTACAACGACAGCGTGGCCGGCGCGCTGAGGAAGTCGCGGCGACGGGCGGAGGGCAGGACGACGACGCCGCGGATACGGCACCACAACCACCACAGGAACCGGCCCGGCTCCCCGTAGACGCGGCGGTCCGCGGACCGTGGTGCTCCGACAGCTTCTCCCCGCCGCCGACGTGTATTTACTGTACATACTGGCACTGCAGCATTTTGTATACGCTCGATGTTCGTTGTCCTGTAGATCTGACGGTAGCTGCCGGTCGTGGATGTGCTTTATGTATGTTACTGTAGGACAATAACGATAAGCAATGAGCCGCACCAATGTTGACAATAACTGTACGTAAAGCTATCATCGTAGTCAGCTGTTATAGTAAATACCACTTTGTATCGGGCTAGTTTGGTTTGCAAAATCGTGATTTTTGCTTATGGGCGAGTATGAAGGCGGATTAAAAAGGAACTATCGATTAACATTTTGAACTTTGGGACGAGTTGGCAAACTAGGTTGAGTTAATCTCATTCAGTTACTTAATATTTTACCAAATGCATTACCTTCGGAAGAAGATGTCTAATTATTTTAAGAAAGACTTGAGAAAAAGATTAAACGGATTTATTTCGACCATACTATTTTACAAATAAAAGCTTTGTTAACAGTAATTTAGAAAAAATTCAAACCTAGATATTTTATATTGTTTCAAAAACAAACAAAAGAATCTTTGAATACTATATGACGTCCGTCAAAATATTTAAATCAAAAGAGATTCACTTACCCAAATTAATAAATTTAGTCGTTACGTCTTATGTATATGTTGTATATTTATCATAGTGTTATTTTATGTTTTAACGTAATTTATGGAATGCACCTCTGAGCTCATTTTGTATTTAACAACGCATCACCCTAGTGAAGTAAGGCAGGTAAATGACAAACAAGACTGATAAGACTCAGAACCGCGAGTTCAACGTTCACTTAGCTTACTGTCTGAACATTCCTTTAGTTAAAGTCATTTTACCTTTCTATGATTCTTTGAGTTTGTACAGTTTTATGTATTTAGGGCATTAGCAACCTACCGTACCCGCGCTTCACTAATGTTATAAGGTATAAATGTATATAGGATGTATAATACCGATATTAAACAGATTATTAAATACACCTAATCTAAACACAAACCAGCTTAACAAAGTTCCTTGCTGATTTTACACAGTTGAAAATGTAGTAAGTTACTTGTTGTTTTGCAATAATCTACATTTTTTTAGCTTCGTTTTATGAAGAAAGTTGATGCAGGCTTCACAATGTAGCTAAATAGCCTGGTTCTGTAATTTAATTCTTATATAAATACCTGTAATTCCTCGTAAAAAGCTTCAGCTGACTGTCGAATTAATATATATAAAATATTTGGTCAGATAAAACTAAATGTTAAGTTATAAAACCATCTTCACTTACACTTAACAATTTGATAACAAAGAATGTTATTTATATCTTACAAACAAGTATTTAAAACGCAACAGTCTAACTCTATGGAACCTTTTATTAGAAGAAAAATGTATGATTAAAAATCCTTGCGATCGTGCATTTATTAGCACAAGTTGAAAAATAAATGTTAAATAATGTGCAATATAATTTAATTAATTGGACAAAAGTTTGACACTTTTTCCAAAAGCCCTTAAAACTTTTATTCGTATAATTTTAAGCAAAGCAAGTTAAAACCAAAGAACTAACCCGGTAATCATGTAGCCGGTTTACCAACCGACGAGAAAATTATATTTATATTAAGATAAAAATTGATGTATTTAACTTTTTACACAAATCATGCAAATAACTTGCCTCCTTTTTTCAGAGGAGGATTAATATTTTTAACTTATACACAGCAATCTGATCATTAAATTGTTATTAAATGCAGACAATCCTTATTATAAAATAGATTTTGGCACAAAAATAACAATATAATAATAACATAAAGTCTTTGTGTTACGAGGCTTAAAAATCTCTAATATCTCACCCAACAAACTGAATGCCCCCAGATTCTGGGTTATACTTGTTACCAGGAGCAATGCTGCATTACAGCTGTTAACACACTTTAGGTTAGGTTTTTGTACAAACTTAATTTATATTAGATTATACATGTAAGCTTTGATTATAGCTAGACTAAACCATGTACATGTCGCAATAAATATGTGTAAGTAGGAGGTACTATTTACTTAAGAATTCTTACTAATAGCTAATTAAACGTTTGTACAGTATCAATTTTGTGTATAATGTACTTTTTATATTTTGTTTTATCCATTCTTCCCAAGCACAAATTTAAACGGTTCAGAAATATTTTTCGTTACTATTATCCGATGTTGTTTAACAGTATTATACTATAAAATATAACATTCTTCGTTTTTCAAGTACCATCGTTACTATTGTCTTTCATTGACTTCCCTATACTCAACTAGCTCAATATGCAATAATAAAACTTTGGAGTAGAAGTTACTATTACACGTAACTTTATTTAAATGGTAGCTATAAAATTGACTGTTATGAACATTATTGATCAAATAATGCATATTAAGAATCGTTTAATGGTATTCACCATTTAAATATCTATAGTGGGTTAATAAAGATTGTTCGATACTTTTTGTGAGATTTTTCAGCTAAAATATGAAACATTATATTGAAGTTAAAACTTATAGGGATAGTTTTCCTCTGCTATCGTTAGACACGTATTACTCCTTGAGATGAGTGAGTAAAATAATACTTTATCTCCGAGTGGGAGAAAAGTGTTCACTTTGTCTCCCGCTGGAAGACAAGGTAAACGCATAAAAAATCGATACTTCAAAAATTAAGCGCCTTCAAAATTTCAAGCTGACATGAAAATATGTTGAAACTTAATAGATTGCAGGCACTAACAGCTGATTTAGTGGCAGAAATAATCACAATAAGAATAACATTGATGAAAATTAGCTGTAAAAATCAAGTGTGTAAGAATGTAGCAACAATCAGCTGATCGCTGATGCATGATTGGTTGCAGCTACTTGGATGAGGCACTGATTGCAGAACGAAAGGAAAATGGATATTTTTTGTTAATTACTAGGTTTTGTACTATTTTAATAGATTGGGCACATACAGGGTGTTTTTTTAAATCCCATTTTTAAGATTGAATAGTTCACATTTAAATATGAAATAAATATTGTTTTATGGTTCTTTACGTTTTATACACTCTATTTAAATTTGATCACATTTAATTCACCTTAAGTGCTCAAAAAATCCGCCAGTGGCATTTGTATGAAGTTATGCTCTCTCTATCAAATTCCCGAACTCGTGTTGCTAGGTACCTCTTTGCATTACATTTGTTTTGTTTGTTTTGAGGTACTGAGTATGCTGTGACTTGTTTTTTAGACCTTATTTTGTATGTATCCCCAAGGAACATAATAATATAGTGGGGTCAAATCCAGAGATATTGCATGGGGGGAAATAATGTTTCACCGATGAAATCAAGTTTTGCGTTGTGTTTTTACCGTGTGTCTTTAAGCATGACAACTCGCGTAAAAATGGTCCGATCTGAATGAAATTTGCCACAGACATGTAAAGTAGTATTATTCTACGTTAACAATTCACAAGATATTCAGCACCTCAAAACACAAATTTACAAAGAACAAATTTAATGCAAGAAATTCAAAGAGGTACCTTGCAACATATGTTCGGGAATTTGATGGAGAGAGCATAACTTTATACAAATGCCAATGACGGACTGTTTGAGCACATAATGTAAATTAAACGTGATCAAACTTAAATAATAGGTTGTATAAAATGTAAAGATCAATAAAACAATCCTCTTTACACATTCATATGTGCATTATTCAATCTTGAAAATGGGTTGCGTTTAAAAAAAACACCCTGTATTTATTGCAGGTGGGGGTAAAATGTTGTGTGTATCTTGAGAGAAAAGTTTATTGTCTCCCTAATAAAAATTGGCGCAAACATTTTCACTCGGGAGTCAGTGTTGTACTTTACTCTCTCAACACACGAATGACAAGTGGGGGCAAAGATACATAAAACACTTGCCAACTATTAGCTTATTAGTAAAGAAAAGCTATATTAGTTGAAAAATCATCAGTCAACCCTTTATAGGGAGTAATTGATGAAAAACCGACTTAAAGGAGAGAAAATACGATACTTAAAAGTACTGAATGTGACAGCTTTAAAAACCATTAATTAAAAAAAAGTACAAACCTAATAAATCTAAAAAATCGTAAATCTTAAATCAAAGATATTATCCTTTCAGAATTTAAAGATGAAAAAAGAAATTTTAAAATAGTGTTTTACATTATTAGTTGCTGATTTATTATATAGCCACAACCCAAGAAAACATGAAGATGAAGAGAATGAAAATCTTTTGTTTGCTTTCTATTCTCCAAGTCCACATTCCAAACCAAGACTACATCGAGGTAATGTAGATGTAAAATAATGAAAGATGAATTTTAAATAAAAAATAAAACAATTAGGGCAAGATGGTTAAGTTTTACTTGCACCATACAGAAGCCAAATCCTAGGAAAGGCGTTGAGATGAATGATCATATTTTCACTTCAGTTTAAGCCTTCAACTCCAATACTCTTTGCAATGACTTTTAAAAATTTGAATTTTATAATTTTATAAAGCTATCCCAAGTGAACAAAATTACCAAAAAGGACTCTGAGTAAAAAGAAAAGGATTGGCTTATCACAGAAACTGGTAAAGGAGGATTGAAAATATAGGATTGATTGAGGATTGAAGATTGAAAATTTGTTGTCACTCTATAAAAAGGGGTCGCCGGAATTGTACCCCCCGGATTTGTACCCCTCAGAAAAAACGCTACGTCATTTTGACGTCACAGGACGGGGGGTACAATTCCGGCCGCGAACGTTTAGGAGGGATAAATTATTATGTATTTTAATCAACTGACATATCACGGTTGGCTGAACAGTTGCATAATTGATATGAATCCAATTAAACCTGGCTTCTTAAGTCCGACCCCGGAATTGTACCCCCCGGATTTGTACCCCCCGGATTTGTACCCCCCGTGGTCAAATTCTTAAGTCCGACCCGGATTTGTACCCCCCGTGGTCAAATTCTTAAGTCCGACCCCGGATTTGTACCTCCGTGGCCATGTCCTTAAGTCTTACCCCAGATTTGTAACCCCCGTATTTGTACCCCCTGTGTTCAAATCCAGTTTGACCGACCATGGAAACATACTGGGTCAATATTCGTTGTTGTTGTTGACTTTTTTAATTAATTCTCGTAAATCAACGGCTGTTCATTAAATTATTGCCTAATATTATCTACGAATATGTCTTATTATGATTAGTTTTATTATTATGTTGTGTAGTCTTATTCATCATTAAGTAGGCTAAAAAATCTGTCAATAATACGTGATGAAAGTATTGGATAAGATATTGTTTTGAATATCTAAATTCATAACAAATTTGTTAGTTTGATTATATATGTTTCACGTTTATGATCTCGTATTCCGTTGGACTGCTTGCCATGAAACTTGGTACAAATATGTAAAATTTCACAGAGGAGGTTTTTAAGCCATTCATTTCGTTCTAACTCAATCGGGGGTACAAATCCGGGGGGTACAAATCCGGGGTAGTACTTGACGATTTGGTGACGGGGGTACAATTCCGGGTTCAGACTTAAGGGAAATAATTTAATTGCAAACCATTTAGGTGTTGATGATTTAATAATGCATTGGGGGGTACATTTCCAGTCCCGGGCTGTTTCTCGAGCGATTTAGGCCCCGATTCCTGTGACGTCAAAATGACGTAGCGTTTTTTTTGGGGGGTACAATTCCGGGGGGTACAAATCCGCTACCCCAAAATATAAATAATATTATGCTAACAATGTCAGAAGGAAGTTCACGCATGAAATCTCCAAGCTACGCTTTGGTTTTGTGTCCTCGTAAAACAGTTGTATGTTTGCAGACACGGAGTTTTTTTAAAAACAATGGGTATTTGTTAAAATTGGGAGTAATAAAATATTTTTCATTATACCGCTACGAAAACGTTAGTTTTTATCACATGTGTTGCGGGGCTAAAGAAGCTCTTTTTCTCCCCAGGGAGAAAAATAATCAGCTGAAGGCGAGGACGTCAAGTATTTGTTTTTTACTGTAGTAAAACCAAGGTCTGTGGAGAAGAAGAGAACAATAATACAAGATTACCTAACTTCCACAAGGCCTATGGTGTCAAAGCTTATGATGTCAATGCTGGACATCAAAGCATATTGGGTAAAAATACAGCCTCAATTGAGGAGTCAGTAATTCAATCCCTCTGATTGGTCAAGATGAAAATAAATATTGCAAAACTCGCTAAATTTACCAATTGATAGTTCAATGTTTTCGATACATTTATCATTGGTTACTCCTAAACACAAATGAAACAATCAGCTGATTGTTATAAATAGCAAGATCAAGTTGAAAGCCTCATTGGGAACAATTTTTCAGAGGTAAACAAGCTGTGTTTTTTTTATAAGTAGTTAGCAGAATTGATTGAGCGGTATAACAAAATATATAGTTCATCACAATTCTAAAGTTGCTTTTCGTTAATCGGACATTTTTCGACCTCGGCTCAAGAGGCTCGGTCAAAAACGACCTCGTACGAAAAGCGTAACTTTAGTCCCTAATGAGATATACTATTTCACCACACTACGATGAAATCACTGTTTTACATACGTTAAATAGAGGCCCTAGGGCCGGAAGTCATCTGTTCGTTTATTTGCTTGAAACAACGTGTGAACATCACATAAGTGTACGGCATTCAATATGTTCCATCAACAGGTGATCTTATCTTTTACTTTCCTAACGTCGCTTGGTAACCATTAAGAAGAGGTCGGTAATCGCTCATAACCTCAAAGTGTAGTTTTGAAGTGTTTTAAATAAATATTCAGACCTTAAATGTTATATAGGATTTATTTAATTATATAGTTTGATGAAAATACTTGAATTCGTCTTGAATTTTAAACAGGATCTCAACCCCGCAAAACCTCTTTTCGGCGCTAGGTGTGAAATATTTTTTAAAATTTGAAAGTCACATTAATTGAGTCTCCAGTGGTTATATTCACATAAAGTTACAGTGAATTACAAAGAAATTTTCATTACGTTTGAGTAAAAAAGTACGTAGCTGACACAACAATCGCCCCTTGTTACATACCTAATTTATATTGACAACTACAGACCTCTTGAGACACGTATCGACAGTTACGACCCATTCCGTATGATAGATAGGTATTGCCATTGACTTTATTGCCAGTCACTTTTATTTTTTCTAATTAACCAAATTTACAATGAATTTCAGAAATTATCATTGCGTGTGAAATGTGAATTACCCATCGTCACATATCTAATTTATATTGACAACTACAGACCTCTATGACATGCATAGGCAGTTATGGCCCATTCCTCCTGAAGCTGAACGTTGATAGGTGTTGCCAGTCATCGCTTTGATATTTTCTAGTAAACCCTATTACCCTTTGGGGATTCAAGGAAAATCGTTAGACTATGGCGAAACTGTAATGAGACGTTTTAATGGTACAGCGGGTTGTTCACATTTTCTGAAAGATGCAAGTCAATAGAGCCTCAATTCAACAAGCGATAATTTGCTCATTTTACGTCGCTCGTCGGGAGGAGATACTTTAGTTGAAGGCTGCCTAACGGATAGTACAGGATGTCGCTTCAAAATGTCAGTGGATTAATAGCGAGATGTTCATAAAGATATTAAAGGAGTAGGTCTTCTGATGTAAATATCTTGCCATATAATATCTTTACATTTAGATAAATTGGAACATTAATGATTGAAATATAAAGTGTAGTTGAGATATTTTTAGCGGTGGTTCGTACACAACTCTGATTTTATATTTTGCATAAATTTAAAAAGAATTTTATATTTTGCATCAATTTACGTAATTAAAAGAAAACACTTAAAGTATATTATTTAAATTTATCCCTATTTCAATCACATTAAAGACGTTAAATATACATAAAAGACAAGAATCATCTATAGATTTCGATTGATCACACCAGACATTAAGGAGGCCCAACGAAATACTCTCACTTTCATTGGACCTAATGACAATTAATTGGTGTGACCGATCGAAATCGATCGCAATTTTCCATCTTCGTGTACATTTAACGTATTGTATAGGAGTATAAGTGTAGATATGTAACAAGTGCTGAAAGACGTACTTTAATTACATACAGGATATAGAACAACACATATTATGCTTATCAAAAGGTTATAAATTTTAAGAATCAAATTACATTCAATTTTAGAAAGCAAATTAAATTAGGAAGAATGATATTTTTACCAGTTTATTTAAGTTCAACCGGGTTTCTGACACTATTAATAAGTTTTAAAAATCAACGCGTAAAACTTCAGGCTGAGGATTCGGCAGCTTTGTTGTCGCTACACGCAAAAGTGGTTGGTGGTATTTGGGCACGTGAAGATAACATTAAATTTGGTGTGAAAACACGAAACACGCGCAAAAGGACAGTATTTCTTACATATGAAAATACAATATATGTAATATGTGATCTTGTTATACTATTGGCAGAGTCATTCAACGACAATCAATTTGGGATGTACAAAAAATTTGTTCGAACAACCAAACTATTTTTTGTTTTTGGTGTTAAAATTAAAACTCAGTTGGGTGAAACCTCAACCTTGACCACGTTTTGGGTTAAAAACCCAACTTTGAGCTTAAAAGGTTTTCTAAGCTGAGACAACAAACTTTACACACGGAAGCGATCGTGTTTTCAACGTGCACGAGTCAGCTCGGCCACGTGTGTTCGCGGTACGGAAGCAATATCTGGTGGAAACGACAATCATGTTGTGTGTTCACTGTCAGGGGACGGGGACATTATTGTGGGGTAACCGCACCATCAAATAGCCTGTGATGGGGGGATGACAAGGAAGCAATATTGGCTGGGGTGGCAATGTGTGAAATGTGTCAGCAGGTGACTTTGACATAGTCAATTGAAAGGATTATAAAATGGAGAGAACATATTTCTTCGGCGTTTGATTTCCTACTTTTATTCCAATGCAACACATTCAGTGATATAATAGGCCTATAACGCGTACAAGTCAAATCATGGAACAAACATGATTCAATACAAAAGTGATTCATAATAGAGAGTGGCAAAATTTACAATAGCCGTTTACAAGACTCATAATTCCCTCTTTTGATTAAAAAGTAAACAAATTAAAAATTACAAAATACAAATTACAACAAGGAACTATATATTACATAAAACAAACGATTTTACTTTCGAGTATCCTTTCACAAAAAAAAAAACAAACTGAAAGTAAAATATGCATGATGTGATGTAGGAATTATTACTTCTTCATATCGAGGTACATTTCGTCCGTTTTATCTTGAGCTATGGGAATCGTTTACACTGCAGCAGATGGAGTAGGAGTAAAGGCAACAGAAAATCACAGCCGATCTCTGAAGTCGTATTAGCCTGACATGTTAACACTTTCTAACAGCTGTCTACTTATATCTTTACTGTAATTTGTAAACAGTCACAGTTGATGTTTATTGAATTAATTTTTACATTATTTATTGTCCCTGTTAATTAAGAGTAACCATTAAGTTAGAGTAATATGAATTAAGAGTAACCAATGTTTGACAGCTGTACCAAACAGCTGATCAAGCTGCTTTATCAGCTGTGATTGAAGTATAAATGTAAATAATATATTGTAAGTGTTTTAAGATTTCCGTTTGTTTTTTTAATGGTCGGCAGCTCAACGGAGCATACTATAGGTCAAGATAAAATGGACGAACTGTATTTCAAGTTTGATAACATCAACCGGTTTCCATGCAATATTATTTCGCAATTATATTCTTCACTTCATATGACATCTACACAACTTTTCTTACCACGATTTTGAAAATCTTAAAAGCGCACGTAACTAGTACCTTGCGCAGCTTAAAGAGTCAATTAAATTATTTTTGCTCAAAATTTCCACTGGTCCACAGTCCTGCTGACGAAGCCCCCTCGCCCTGGCGCTCAGACGGGGTGTAATGTATTGCAGCATCGATGGTATCAGCTGGGGAGATAAGAGGGTGTTTAGGGCCCCTATCCGGGCCGCCCGCTCACCCCTATCTGTCAGTGACACTGGACCACCCCCAGTCGAGTCTCTAGACATCTTCATTACATTTCAGCCCTTTGCCCCGGTTCGCCGCTCGTGTTCTGTTTTTGTTTAACATTTCTCAAATGTCAAGTAGTTGTCAGGTTTATAGAATTATTTATTCAGTTCGAGACAGTAGGGTGGATGAGCTTCTTTCTTTTTGGTTGAAGTTTCGTGGATGTCCCATTGGATTGAGATTAGTTTCGCTTTGTGATCGTGAAAGAAATATGGGAAGTTTCCGTAAATTGATATTCGTCCGATGAGTTATATCTGTGGAGTTGTTCTTCATAGGAATAGATTCCCTAACAAATTGACGTTGCTTTGGTGTATGTAAACTGTATCTAATTTTTAATCAATTGTGTCACACAAAGTTTGCTCAATGTAAAATCGCATTTTATTACTCAACATGAAGCTTCTATCGATTTCAACCTGTGAAAGGTTAAAATGCACTAGTTACACTACACTACACTAAGTAAACTAGTATCTGGCTCACATGCAAAAAACTTTAAAACAAGTAAACAATCATGAAGAATAAAATTCAACCTCTGTTGCTTTATATCAGTTTTGAATAGCATTTATGGTGGGATAACTTGTTCATAATTACTGAACTAAAATTTACACCAAACTACAGTAATAAATAAACACATCTTTTACCATCTGCAATAAACCTTCAAATTAGAACGGAAGCGGGCGAGCCCGGCGCGGCGACGCTATCAGCACGGGCAGGCCGGTTAAAAGCCCGAATTATAAAATGGAAGAGATAACGATTTAAATTAAGACCGTTCCAATTTCCGAATGAATTTATCGTTTGACATTGGGGAGTGGCGAAACGAGTCTCCGCGTGAATGAGATATTTACATTAAGCGGTAACAATCTTCGCGACAAAAAATAAATTAATCATGTGGGATTCCCGGAGAGCGGCAATGGGTGGCCGAGCTAATACCGAATACGTGTTCACAGATAGCGCCTCGACCGGCGGCATTGTCCACAGCGCAGTCTGTCGGCAGAGGTAGGAGATTAAACCGAGTATTAATGTTCTAAAGCCGGCCTGCTATTCTGCTATCTTTACAAATGTAAGCGAACTACTAACTACCGCTGGTTTTTGCATTCTTCACTACCGTCTTTTAGATAGGGACACTTTATTCTGTTCTACTGGAGTAATTCATTTCTAGCTTACTTTTTATTCATAGATTTAAGCTTTAGATACCTGTCTACTATTACTGTTCTCAACTCGTTCCTGTTTCTGTTCCGGTTTGTTTTCACACCAGTTGTGTAATCATTGGAAGATTTCCGAATACTACAATGAAAAAGTCCTCCTTTGTCAATTGTTGTTTTGAGTATAGTAGCAAACTAGACATAAACAATGAAAACATAATATGAATGAATGATGATTTAATTCCATATTTTACATATTTCATGAAAAAATAAGTAACATAATAGATTAAAATAGGTACGGTACTATACCTCAGACGTCCAACATTTCAAATAAGAATCACGTCATGTTTCGCTCACTTCCTCTCAGTGCTGAGGTCGGGTATAGAAGGTCTACTGAAATAATTTTTGTTCTTTTCGTGTTTTATGTTAATGTCAAATGTTGTGATTGGCGTTTTCAATGTTTTTTATGACGATTCCAGGATGGGTGAACGTCTTGTGAAAAACACTCCTTAAAAATGCCTGAAAAGGTGAAACATGACATTGTTATCCCCACTTTGACATTGCTCTTTGCCTCAGGTGTAGCACCTATTTTAGTCTTATAGTGACGATAATATGCGATATAACAATTTTTGACTGCCTACAACAAAAAAAGTGCCTGATGCATACACAAAACCACCGATACTTTATTTTGTTATCTATATATATAAAGGAGAAGGGGGTTTCTATCGGACAGCAAATCTCCAAAACTGTAAGACCTAAAGAGTTGAAATTTGGCACATGTGCTCCCCTTGGGTCCTAGATGCACACTAAGAAACCGTTTTACAAAATTCCCAAAGGGTTTCGCCCTATAGTACTTCTAAGTTTTAATGTTAAATTATAGGGAAGGATATAAGGTTGTCATGGCAACCTTAAAAAGTAAGACAAATTAAATCCTAAAAAAGGCAGAAGTTTTTATGTTTTTCCACGGGTGAAACCGTGTTGATCAGCTAGTTTATACATATATACGTTAGAATAGAAACAGCACGCAAGCTTGAATTATGTAACTCTGGAGTCTGGAGTCAATGGTAATTTCTTTTAAGATCTATCTAGAGCACGTTTTTTGTGCATCACATATGTAAACATCTTTAAAACAATATCTAATCTTTCCCACGAAAATTATCGTTATCATCTATGTTCTGCTTATCATGGCCAGTTGATCCGACACCTTAATAAACAATGACCGGTTACAAAAAAGTCACTTCCACAAGGAAGGGAAGCTTGCTTGCTGTGAGGTGGGTAAAATATTACACTGAGAAAAATTAAGTCCTGAAATACGTGGAAAATACACGTAAATAAGGGTGTGCGGGTTACCCACTGCAATCTAGACCCGGCTCAATGCTCCGGCAGTGAGGCCGCCACACGGAAAATCAGGACTTAAGTTTGTCTACATAGTTATGACGTCACTGGCTATGACGTCATTACTGTCGAATGTAAGTCCTGCCGATCAGAGTTTGCTCTTGTAATTGCAGAGACTTTTCTCAGAATATCCTGCGATTCATTTTGCCTTCACCGCAGTTTATCACAGATGTACATTCCTATTCTCGTAAAATGCAACCGATTTCTATGCACTGAATTGCCTAGTCTCTGCATTTACCGGTATTTTTGACTTAAAATCAGTAAAAAACGTCTGGGTCCCTCTAGCGGTTACCCATCCAAGTTCTAACCACGCCCGATGTTTCTTGACTTGTATGTTCAGATGAAGACTGCTATATCCATTGCGTTACGGCTACCTGTTGACGTATGCAGTTGTTGAATAGCATCTGAAGAAGTGATAAGTGCAGTTTTACGCCTAATGGAACTTCTCTACAGTGACAGTTTATTACGTAATTGAGTCTAGACTACCCCTCCGTACGTGTCGTGCGTGTTTCCCGGTGCCGGAATTTTTATAAAACGTAATGTTTGTTCGTTCTGTGCGTCTGACCGTTTGTGTTACGTGGGTATGTGTCATGATGGTTTTTAATGCTTCTTGACGACTTCCACTGTACGTGTAAACTTTGGGCAAATAAAATTATTCTTAGGTCTAAAACTGATCAATACGTCCTTGCAACTATTTAAAAATAAAAATAAAACAATATTTAACATAAGTTACTGCTAACAAATAAAAGGATTTGATTTTCTTCAAGAATCTAAGCTTTTTCTCTGAAAAATTGGAAATTTTATATTCTTTTAGACGTTTTATTGCCATTTACTTTATATGTATTTACTATCAATGGTACTACAGTAAGTAAATCAATAAAAAACATTAATAAAGTATGTATCATAGACACCAAATGTTATTTTTCAAACTTGTATCACATTTGAAAATTTTCAATCCCAAATATAAAACTAACACAACAGATTAAAATAAATCCAGATTTGGTAAAAAAACATTTATTCGACTGAAATGAAATATTTGATAATAGTGCGAACTAAATCAAGGTAAAGACTAACTGCTTTTACCAAATCACCTGGAAATAATTTGAAGTTCTCATCCATACGCTTATCGTAAATGCAGTGGGATATGCAGGCAGAAAGTAATCATGGATATACTTATGACGTGTTTAGTGACGTAAACAAACCATCCATGACGTCACTTTAATGTTTTTTACTTAAAATCACGGTAAATTATTTGCAAATACGGCAGTTCGAGCGTAATTGCAGAGAAAAAGGTCTTAAAGAAGGACTGCGAGTCCTGCATCTGTACTAATGCCCAAAACTATGCCGAGTCATTGAGCTGGGTCCAGACACAACACTCCTTAACGTAAGCCAAGTCCTTATTTACGTATTGCGAGTACAGATTCTAGACTTGGGGCAAAAACTCTGCTTTTCCGCTAAGATATTTTTCTCAGTGTATCTTTTTGAAAATGATCTTGACTCTTTATCTATTTTATTATGTTTAAGAAAACATAACATTATGTTCAAATATATAACGCTATGTTATATATTTAATACACACTTAACATACATACATACAATTATACATACATACATACATACATACATATGTGATGGTTAGGTGGTTTGTCCTTTGTAAAGGGGAAGTATTTGAGCATGTTGTGTGAGTAGACTGGAATTGTTATTAAACAGACTCTTGTTATGCTGACTGGCTGTCAGCTCAGGCTTTAAGTAGGTCAGGTAACAAGAGGATGGGGTCTTTTGCATAGGAGGGGTTTTTGGGTGTGTGTTGGAGGATTGAGGGCCTCAGGGCTCGTGGCCCGTCAGGCCAGGGCCCACGTAAGTAATCTTAGTGTTTTTCCAAATTTAAAAGATAGGTCTTTTTAAATCATACAAGTTCCAGGCTGCTCACCTTTTGTTTTCTTTAATTCATTTCAAACCTTTGATATAACAATAAAAGTAATGAGTAATGTTAGTTTGGTTTTGAGTTTTAATTGTACTAGAATCTTAGTTTTTATAGAGTATTTCAGTTGTTTGAGCACATTGTCGTTAGCCTGTGAATAAACGTATTTACTTTGTCAAGCATGTCTCTTTATTTAATAGAGCTACGTTCCCAATGTGGTCGTGTGCGGGACTCCTTAGTTAACAGCCAACAGAGGGGTTTCGTACACGTCACATATGTGGTGAGGCGCCGGGGCTTTGTAAAGTTTTTACAAAGTTCCGATCCTGGTAGCTCTTACAATTGGCTGTAATTTGTTTTTGGTAAAATTTTGTTTTGCTTGAATTGGTTTAATTCTTGGGTTTCTTTTCTAAATTTAGTTGTTGGTTTTGTGAGTGTTATGTTAAGTTAAAGAGTCATGATTGTCTTAAAATTTACTTTTCATATATTTTACTTTTTTTTTCTTAAACTGTTTTTTAATGAGGCCCCTTCGGTCCCCTCCCCCCAAAGGCTAGGATGTTCTGGTTAGGCCAGAAGGTTTAGGAAGTAGGATGTATGTTTATCTTTTTTGAGGGGTGACATACGTGTAGTGGCATACGAGTGTGTTTTTGTTCACGCTATGTTTGAGTGACGCGAGTGCGTTAATTTGAAGTCTCGTTGTGCGACATGGTTTATGATTCATCTAGTGTAGTGGGACCATGTTTGTGTTCGACGAGTTATTGTGTCGAGGTAGGTTATTGTGTTCGACGAGTGTCGAGTTATTGAGTTTGACGAGTGTCGAGTTATTGAGTTCGACGAGTGTCGAGTTATTGAGTTCGACGAGTTTCGGGTTATTGTGTTCGACGAGTTTCGGGTTATTGTGTTCGACGAGTGTCGAGTTGTTGAGTTCGACGAGTGTTGAGTTGGCTTTTATTATGTTCGACGAGTATCGAGCCGTGTATTCTTGTGTTTTTTCGACTTATGGTCGAGATGGAGAATCGTGTTCGACGTGTCGTCAAGTTTGGCGATTTTATTGCGCGCTGTATTATTCGAATATGAGGATGTTGTGTTTGTTCTGCGTTTTCGACTCGAGGTCGGATAGGTGTTTCTTGAGCATTTTGGACTCGAGGTCCAGCGGCTATGTGGAATGTGTTTTTTCGACATGGAGTCGAGTTGGTGTTCTTGTGCGTTTTGGACTCGAGGTCCAGTAGCTAGGCGAATTGTGTTTTTTTCTCGACTCGAGGTCGAGAGTGTGAATTGTGGATTTTCAACTCGAGGTTGGATATGTTTCTTGTGCTCTTTGAACTCGAGGTCCAATACCTTTGTGAATTGTGTTTATCAACTCGAGGTCGTGTTTGTGAATTGTGATTTTTTGGCTCGAGGCCAAGTGTGAATTGTGAGTTTTGGACTCGAGGTCCAGTAGGTATGCGGATTGTGTTTTTTTCGTCTTGAGGTTGGGAGTGTGAACTGTGTTTTTTCGACTCGAGGTCGGGTTGTGTTTCTGGTGCTTTCGATGAGTTTTCGGGAGTGTTTTTTTTAATTTCGACGAGCGGCATGGTTGAGTTTGTCGACAGTTGAGCGGCACGTGACGGGCACTGAGTTGTATTCCCCCGGTGGGATGTACGCCTATGATTGATGTTTTTCAGGTTGGGACTGAGAGGTACTCAGTTGGTCTTAATGTTGATGGCATTAATGGAGGTAAGACTTATCAGGGATGCCGGTCCCCTAGTGGAGTGCTGCAAAGGTATTGTATGACTACTGTACAATTTTGTGTGTTATTCAGGTGAGGTTTTAATTTAGGATATACATGGGTACACCCATGGGTTGTGATATACTAATGTAGGCAATGTGGTGTGTTTGGTAGCTCTGTCAGTTTATGGGCCAAGGTGAGTGTTTAGAGACAGTGTTGTTTTAGATACATCGCGAGTGGTGGAAGCAGAAGCGTTAATTAAGGCATAATTGTTAAGTTAGTTAAGGGGATGGATTACTGGGTTTTGTTTAGCAGTTTTTAGCTTAAGGGTGTTAGTAGTTAGTAGTTTATAACTCTGAAGAATGTATAGGATTTCTTAGTGGTAGTATTTTGGAAGGTAGTTTAGAATAAGAGTATTTGGTTATGATACAGGTGGTTTGTATGAGGAGAGTTGCAGTGAGTGTTTTGAATGCGGTCAGCTGTTTACAGTTTGCAGACTAAAGAATGCTGACACCAGAGACTGGCCACCTGACCTTGCTGTCTGGAATTGCTTGGGTCATTGCATGTGTTGTTCTAGTTTGTAAATATGGGTGTAGTGCATGGATGAGAGATTTGGGGAATATTTCTTGGATTGTAATTCTGGTGATCGGTTTTTTTAAATTTATTTTTTCATGGTTTGGGCCCAAACCTAAATTTAAAGGGTATTTATTGGTTTTTGATGAAGTTAATTAATTGAGGGAAGTTAGGGATTTAAAGTTAAATTAAGATTACTCAGAATTATATGTGTTTGTTAATTTTTCTTACATCAAATGTTAGATTGAACAAAGTGATTTTCTCAAGGGTTTTTGTGATTATTTTTTTATCGGTTTTTTTACATACAAATGGTAACTAAAGATTTTTTGTGTGGTAGTACTGCTTATTAAATTTGGAAAACTGAAGTTTTCCATGTAATTTCTTGTGAATAAAGTTAATTTTCGGGCTGACTATGGATTTCTTGGCAAAATGAATTGAAAATTCATGTTAGGAATGATACTGATTTTTAATAATGTTAAGTTTTCCTCTGAACACTTTAAGATTGATTTTGGTTTGTCTGAGCAGGGAAAAAGAATGTCTTTTTACAGAAAATATTGTGACTGTTTTTGTATTTGAAAACTAGATTGAATAATCTATATTTACTTTTAGTAGACTCTTCAATAAGAATGAATTAAAACAAACAAGTTTTGGATAATTTGGTCGTGTAAAGGATAACTGTTCGTAAAATTATTTTTTTTATATGTTGGTTTTGAAAGAAAAGTTTGATAAATTTGAGGATTGGTTAATGTTTTTAACATTTAAAATGTATTGAGAAATGATTGTATGTAACACACATTTGGTATCAATTTTTTTACAATTTTTTTTTTATAAATTGTACTGAAAGGAAAATCAACAGCCAAATACTTCTTCTCGTAGCATGGAACGTTTTTGTAATTTGCGGAATTTTATTAAGTGGGTTTTTTAGAAAATTTAGTGCCAAATTTAGAAAGGGGTTTAATACAAAATTTGTTAACTAATTCGACTGAAATGAGTGTTGTATTATTTGTAGCCGTACCACCTTTTCCATTCTTTCTTCAACCTTATGGACTGACCAATAGAATCTGACTTCTCCGGGATCCAGTCTGCTGCGTAGTCTGGACCTCATCTGTGGAACTTGGCTGAATGGGTGTCTACAATGGTGAAACGGGACTTCATCATGCCGAGCAAGGGTCATCACGCTTTGAGGGGCCACCATCATGGTGACACGGTGGTGAGAAGGGGTTCCAGCATCTGGTTGCTACCAACGACTACACTCTCGGTTTCGTCCATGGAGGGTTGCCACCCTACTCTGCCAGAGGTGCCGCTTCACTTCAAATGGACTGTCAAAAGGTTTTGGGGGACACACGCATCAGGCCCTTTGCTACGTCGCATCATGGTTCTACACTACTTCACGGCATGGCGACGTAGAAGATTCATCGGCAACAATTGGTCAGTCCGTTCCTCACTATCCATACAATTCAAATCAACCTTTTTTCCCTTTTCCTTTTTTTTGATCACCTAAAAGTTTTTTTGTTTGTTAAAGTAACTTGGGGGTTCATTGTTCATTGGGTTCATTGTCAAGTAGATTGCAGGTTTTTGGGGGGGCAGGTTTGTTTGTTTCAAAGACGCTGAGGACATCGTCTCCCGTAGATGGGGGGATGTGATGGTTGGGTGGTTTGTCCTTTGTAAAGGGGAAGTATTTGAGCATGTTGTGTGAGTAGACTGGAATTGTTATTAAACAGACTCTTGTTATGCTGACTGGCTGTCAGCTCAGGCTTTAAGTAGGTCAGGTAACAAGAGGATGGGGTCTTTTGCATAGGAGGGGTTTTTGGGTGTGTGTTGGAGGATTGAGGGCCTCAGGGCTCGTGGCCCGTCAGGCCAGGGCCCACGTAAGTAATCTTAGTGTTTTTCCAAATTTAAAAGATAGGTCTTTTTAAATCATACAAGTTCCAGGCTGCTCACCTTTTGTTTTCTTTAATTCATTTCAAACCTTTGATATAACAATAAAAGTAATGAGTAATGTTAGTTTGGTTTTGAGTTTTAATTGTACTAGAATCTTAGTTTTTATAGAGTATTTCAGTTGTTTGAGCACTTTGTCGTTAGCCTGTGAATAAACGTATTTACTTTGTCAAGCATGTCTCTTTATTTAATAGAGCTACGTTCCCAATGTGGTCGTGTGCGGGACTCCTTAGTTAACAGCCAACAGAGGGGTTTCGTACACGTCACACATACATACATACATACATACATAACTTTCAACTTATGTACAAGAGGTCATGCTGTGTACATTCAAATGACAAGTCACCCCTTAAATCGTTTACAATATAAGAGCTATTAAAACATACTCAATACACTTATAAAAACTCAATCCGTACACAATTTGACTCAACATTCTAATAAAGCTAACAGCAGAAGTCGGCATCGGCAGACGGACTGCACGGTCCACGGAGCGATGTCCGGGATGGTTTATAGCCAATAGCGTATCTTCCACTCGGGTGCGCCGACTGTATACCATACCGTAAACACATAAACCCATTCGCTGCCGGACCCCGGACTCTGGCCAGCGCTTTATCGACAATCTATAATTTACCACCGTTTGCCTTTTATTGCCAACCGAATATCGTCTGTAACATATGTAAGACATGCAATTTTAGTAAATAGGTTTGTGTTGATTTTAATTTATAATTCTGATATTGAACGTTCTACAGAGAGAAGTAATCCGTTAAATTACTGCGAGACGAATGATTCATGTCACAAATTAAGTAACAGCACTGTATGTTAATGAGAACCCCTCTAAATCTGATTGTCACCCAGGATTCCTTCAAAAAATAATAAAAACACAAAGAAAACGGAATCTAATCCTCTTTCTATTTAGGATTTTTTCCTCATTTTGCTTAAAATAAAATAGTGTGGGGAAAAATTTGAACAACGTGTATGGAAAAAATCGGAATTACCTACTCCTCTAAAAAAAACAAGGCAAGATTATATAAAAAATTGTCCGAAGGAATTTGTTCACAATAATGAAATGTTTACAGCTATAAAAATAAAAGACATGCCACATCTCATATTTACTAATACGGAAACTTAGGAACGTCTTAATATGATTGTTTTTTAGTTTTAATGTAATTTTTCGTTAAATATCTTTTTACAACATCGAAGCTTCAATGGAAAAAAACAGACCATATTGTAACATCACAGAAACCATCTTTCTCTGCCTCATGATAATTTTAAATCTAAACTCCCACACATATCGGTGCGATTCAACAGTCCATCGACCACATACCTACAGTGTCTTCAGCAGCAGTCTCTAGAAGGAGGCATACGAGACAGGAATTCCAGTAACCTACCGCCTCTTTCAGGGGTATCAATTCTTTTGGCCACATAGTGCGTCGAGCCCATAAATTCAACGAGGTCTAGTCTTGTAGTTCTACCGAGTTTCTTTTATTCTTGCACCGTTAGACTCTGTATTATAACCACGTTAAGTAGTAAGGTTTTTGAGGGGAAAGATTATTGGAAAATATGAATCTTGTTCCTTCCTATGTTTTCAAACGTTTGGTTTGTACAATGTTTACGTAAAAGTGATCCTTTCTGGACCTGTGCCAACAGTTTTCGTGAAAAAATAATTATGGATTTAGTTTACGGTTAAAAAATCTCTTAAAACTATAAGAGTTTTACAAAACTGGCATAAAATGTTTGGAAGTCAATGGCTGTTTCTGAGGCATTTATTTTCATCTCTTTTATATAACAAATACGTGTGCGGCGTTGAAGAGGATTTAAGATGATAACTAGCAAATTTGGCTAAGATAACAGCATGGAGGAGCAAACATTTTAGTATGTGACGTCAGTAGTTTTAGTAGATGTCATATGTTATCTTAATCTTTAGTATTTAACTTCTGGTATCAGTGATAGAGATTATTAATTGAGTTAATATCCCTTAACGTATTTTTATAAGATGATTAAAAATGCATTTATATTTTTATAAGTTGTAAAAAATAAGTAGTAGCAAAGTGGTAAGAAAAGAAAGAAATCATCGTGTGTTCCTCTATCATGTACAGTCCCTCAAACTAAAATCTTCGTGCATTTCTCTATCATTGTACAGTCCCTCAAACTTTACTGTTTATGACAAACCATTGGAAGATTCGATCATTCATCAATCTTAAAAGTATGAGGCTTAATAGGCCCTAAGTACCCAAACATAACTCGTAGGCAGTACATTTTCTCCCAGCGTTAAGATGAACATCAATTCTTTGTTAATTAATTATTTTATAACGTTAGTAATCTTTTCTAAAAAATATATTAAACCTAATACCTCACTGCCCTCAAGCAATTGTAGTATTATGAAAGTCATTTTAAAACACGGTACTTTTAAAAAGAATTATTAAGAAGTTGAAAGGTAAATTAACTTCCTCAACAACTTAAGACACAGGCGGAAGATTTCTCCATGGAATCAATTTATTGAAAATTGCTCAATGAATCTATTATCTGCGTAAAAACGCAATTAAAGACCAAGTTGTCTACCGGTCCCATCCCCGGAAGATCCGCATACCAGTCACCGCCCCCGTCCAGAACACACTGGAGTTGTTACCACGGTCCCCGTATAGCAGCACCTCTCGCCCCTGGCTACAGCCACGGCCTAATAGAGACCTCTACTCTACATTAGCTCCGGTGATCGATTAGGCTCTCTCTCCAGCGCCCGGGGCGCATCTTTTAATCGCCCCTAATATTTCATAATAATAATGAAATATATGGAATTAAGGCCGCGTCCTAACATATTACTGACAAACGTGTAATCTAAAACCAATGGAATTTAGTTTCGGGGAGTTATAAAAGCGCTGGGGGATCCCGATGCATCGGTCCGCAATAAATCCAACATTTTTTGACAAGTTATTGGAATGTACCCCCTACTGCGCCCCGTCATTTTGGGCCTAATTGGCAACCCATCACCCGGCCGGCTGGGGCGGCTCAAGTAGCATGCGGCATCGCCATGTAAATCAAACTGGTAACGAGAGCACGTAACGAGGATGGGACGTCTTTGCCGTGTCCCAGCGGTCCGTGACAGACCGGGGATGGTGGGCGGCTCAAGTAGCGTGCGGCATCGCCATGTAAATCAAACTGGTAACGAGAGCACGTAACGAGGATGGGACGTCTTTGCCGTGTCCCAGCGGTCCGTGACAGACCGGGGATGGTGGGTGGCTCAAGTAGCGTGCGGCATCGCCATGTAAATCAAACTGGTAACGAGAGCACGTAACGAGGATGGGACGTCTTTGCCGTGTCCCAGCGGTCCGTGACAGACCGGGGATGGTGGGGCGGCTCAAGTAGCGTGCGGCATCGCCAAGTAAATCAAACTGGTAACGAGAGCACGTAACGAGGTATAGGTACTAAGACCTATTTAGAAGGAATAAAATATATAGTAGTTGTTGATAAACATAAAATGTAGAAAGATTTCACAGAATAATACATTTATTATGACAATAATTGTTGAAAATTAGAATTACAAAATATAATAATATTGTGAAAACCTTGTTTTACTGAAAAGACTTAGTAACTCTTTAAAAATTGTTTTTCTTAATATTGCCTAGCAACTTTTAGGATTTTATACCATATGTATCAGTTCATTCACTACATGGTGGGGCAGTCGGTGGTCACTACACGAGCCCCCTGGGAAGACTGGAAGTCTATGGTAAAACCCAAACAAAAAAAACACAAAAAATGCATAAAAAAAGTCCTTGGACAAGTTATTATGTGTTCATTAGGTTTTCAAACTTTTTCATTAGGTTTTCAAACTTTTTATTGGGTGTTTTCAAAAGCGGGCTTCACTCTATCTAGGCTTACTTTAACCTGCGAACCGTGCAGCATAATGGTGATGGTTTTATCCTCTTTTTCGATAACTTTATGTGGTCCAGTGTACGGGTGTTGTAAAGGTTTTTTTACACCATCTTCCCTTAAGAAAACATGCGAACAAGTGTCCAGATCCCGGAAAACAAAGCTTTGTTTTGTTCCATGCCTTTGAATGTTAGTTGGTTTGATTGAAGCAATCTTCAGTCTTAAGCGTGAAACAAACTTAGTTGGGTCTTCTAGAGGTGCCAACTCGGTTGTCGGGACAAAATATTCACCAGGGAGGCGTAAAACTTGACCGAAAACCATTTCCGCAGATGAAGTATTCAAGTCCACACGGAAAGCGTTTCTTATCCCAAGAAGTACTGCAGGCAAGGATTCGACCCAAGAGGAGGTAGAGTGGCACATGATGGCTGCTTTAAGATGCCTATGGAATCTTTCAACCATTCCGTTAGCGCAAGGATGGTAACCAGTTGTCCTATGTCTTGAGAAACCGCACAAATTCCCTAATTCAGTAAAGAGCGAAGACTCAAATTGTCTGCCCCGGTCAGTTGTGATTGGAAAAGGCACTCCGAATCTTGAAATCCAGCAAGTAAAAAGGGCTGATGAGACTTCTTCGGCAGTGATACCCTGCAGAGGATGAGCTTCCGGCCACCTAGTAAACCTATCTATTACTGTGAGACAGTAGCGTAAATTTCCTACCCAAGGCAAAGGGCCGATTATATGAACATGAATATGTTCAAATCGACATTTCGGTAAAGGAAAATCGGTGATAGGTGTGTGGACGTGACGTGTGATTTTGGAACGTTGACAGTCTTGGCAGGACAAGGTCCAGTCCTTACAATCACGGTTTATTGAAGGCCAAACGTATCTTGAGGTCAACATTTTCCTCATGCACTTAATTCCTGGATGACTCAAGCAATGAACTGAATTGAACACTTCTCTGCGTAAACATTTAGGTATGTATAATCGTTGTTTATTGTCCCTTGTATCACAGTAGACAAAAGAATTAGAGCCAGGGACCTGAATTGGTTGAAGACGAAGAGAGGTATTGTTCTCTAGAATGGACTTCAGTTTTGGGTACCATGTGTAGTGGTGAGGACCACGGGCTTTTAGAACGGCACGCAGTTCCATTAGCAACCATTGATTCAAACTCTAATTTAGCAATTTTGTATTTCTCTGGAGCCAGTCGCCTAGGTCTGGATGAGACTGGGGGACCAGGAGTTGTCTTAATGAAATGAACAGTGTTGTGGGGTATAAATCTGGGTACGCCCAGAGGTTTTGTGATGTCCGGAAATTCTGATAACAGAGAGAATTGGGATGGGTCGGAGGTAATTACCTTAACGCTAACCTGTTGACTACTGATAAACTGACATTTACTCTTCAGGTTCGTAATGCTATCAATTAGGAAACCATTACGACAATCAGGTAATAACGAATAGTAGGCCAGGAAGTCTGAGCCGATAATGGGAGTAGAGACTTTAGCAATAATGAAATTCCAGAGTAGAGTTTTCCGGAGCCCTATGTTTATGTTGAGACATAAGCTGCCATAAGTAGGGATGTCAGAGTCATTTGCAGCTCTGAGTTCTATCCCGGTTGGTCTTAAGGGGTCCTGGACGAAATCTTTAGGTATACAGCTCACATCGGAACCTGTATCTACCAAAAATTTGAAACCCGAATTTTTATCAAATACCTGTAATCTGGTACTGCTTGTGTTTGGAACTCCGGGGGGTGCATTGAGTTGGTGTCTAGGTAAACGACAACTAGCCGACACCGCACCTAGTTGCCGAGTGTGTTTGTTGAAGAGGGGTAAGTGCAAGGGGTCACACACTTGGTTGCCCTTGACCCAAAACGATTGTGGTACCAACAATAGCCGTCACTATGGGGACCGCCAGTACCATGTTGATTGTGTGATTTATCACGGCCTCGTAATCCGAACTGAGCATTTTTAAATGCAGACAGGTCGTCCGATAGACATCGAACCTTTTCCTCTAGTATGGATAACTTTTCTAGAACTGCTTCTGTTCCCAATCCGCGGTTAGGAAGTAATGTAGGAAAGGCATTTACAGGCTTACCTGTTTTGGAAGATATAGCACAACAGCTCACCAAAGGCGGTGGTTGGACCTCCAGAATGGCATCAGCTGTCACCGCTAATGAGTCCGTACTAATTCCAGGTCCCGTCAGTTGAGGTTGTAGAATGGCCTGTACGTGTGATGGGAGACGCTGCATCCATATGGTCTTCAGGAGGGTGTCCGGCACAGTACTGCCAGCCAGAGATCGAAGCCTCCTGAGGAATTGTGACGGAGCGTCGCTTCCTAATTCCTCATCATTGAGAAGTTGCTTGATCCTCTTGCGTTCCGGGACCGTTAGTCGCCTAATGAGTTCTTGTTTGAGCCTTGTGTAAGGGCTTTCCAGAATGGGATGTAAGAGCAGATCTTCCACTTCTGAAGCCGTGATTTCGTCCAAATGAGTGACAACGTGAGTAAAGCGAAGATCCTCGTCGGAAATGCGCCATAAGGCGAAAATCGCTTCAACTTGAACAAACCAAAGAGCGGGCTTTTCACGCCAGAATGGAGGAAGTTTTACTTGTGGGGATGGTGTTGCAGCTTCCATGTTCGGTTGATCGTTTGTTACTGAATTTAATGTGGGGTCTTGATGTTCAGTTTGGTTCGGGGTGAGACGAGGGGCATCAACTCCAATAATTTCACGGACATTATCTCGCAGTTGGTTGTTGTCTTCTTCGAGAACCCGCAGTCGTTCCATCAGTTCTTCATTTTCCATTTTACTTGGGGTCACCACTATAGGTACTAAGACCTATTTAGAAGGAATAAAATATATAGTAGTTGTTGATAAATATAAAATGTAGAAAGATTTCACAGAATAATACATTTATTATGACAATAATTGTTGAAAATTAGAATTACAAAATATAATAATATTGTGAAAACCTTGTTTTACTGAAAAGACTTAGTAACTCTTTAAAAATTGTTTTTCTTAATATTGCCTAGCAACTTTTAGGATTTTATACCATATGTATCAGTTCATTCACTACATGGTGGGGCAGTCGGTGGTCACTACAGAGGATGGGACGTCTTTGCCGTGTCCCAGCGGTCCGTGACAGACCGGGGATGGTGGGGCGGCTCAAGTAGCGTGCGGCATCGCCAAGTAAATCAAACTGGTAACGAGAGCACGTAACGAGGATGGGACGTCTTTACCGTGTCCCAGCGGTCCGTGACAGACCGGGGATGGTGGGGCGGCTCAAGTAGCGTGCGGCATCGCCATGTAAATCAAACTGGTAACGAGAGCACGTAACGAGGATGGGACGTCTTTGCCGTGTCCCAGCGGTCCGTGACAGACCGGGGATGGTGGGGCGGCTCAAGTAGCGTGCGGCATCGCCAAGTAAATCAAACTGGTAACGAGAGCACGTAACGAGGATGGGACGTCTTTGCCGTGTCCCAGCGGTCCGTGACAGACCGGGGATGGTGGGGCGGCTCAAGTAGCGTGCGGCATCGCCAAGTAAATCAAACTGGTAACGAGAGCACGTAACGAGGATGGGACGTCTTTGCCGTGTCCCAGCGGTCGTGACAGACCGGTGGTGGTGGGGCGGCTCAAGTAGCGTGCGGCATCGCCATGTAAATCAAACTGGTAACGAGAGCACGTAACGAGGATGGGACGTCTTTGCCGTGTCCCAGCGGTCGTGACAGACCGGGGGTGGTGGGGCGGCTCAAGTAGCGTGCGGCATCGCCATGTAAATCAAACTGGTAACGAGAGCACGTAACGAGGATGGGACGTCTTTGCCGTGTCCCAGCGGTCGTGACAGACCGGGGGTGGTGGGGCGGCTCAAGTAGCGTGCGGCATCGCCATGTAAATCAAACTGGTAACGAGAGTACGTAACGAGGATGGGACGTCTTTGCCGTGTCCCAGCGGTCCGTGACAGACCGGGGAGGTGGGGCGGCTCAAGTAGCGTGCGGCATCGCCATGTAAATCAAACTGTTAACGAGAGCACGTAACGAGGATGGGACGTCTTTGCCGTGTCCCAGCGGTCCGTGACTAATCAGAAGTGATGGGGATGTTCAGCGAGAATCCTATCAACTGTATAAACTGATATAATTGATATTTTTTGGCAAAACATAATATATAAAACATTAATATAACTTACAATTTAATATTTTGTTTTATTTTGTTTTTTATTTAGCTATCTGCAAATTTCTTATAATTCTTATAATTCAGGTTTTTACAGTAACTTAGTGGATATCGTTTTGCCACTGACTCATGAGAAAACATCACCTTTGATCTGATAATTGAATGATTTCTAGATCGAATTTTGACATCAAGTACAAAAAATAGTTTTATTTAATATCGTCGTTGAATAAGTTACCCAACAATGCCCGAAAACAATGGCAGATATTTGTCAGACTATTTGTCATGAGTAAGCACACATTGTTAAACTACCATATATTTTTCTAAAAGCAAGCCAACAAGGACATCTTACAAGTTAAAAAACATCCCACTTACACGATTCAGTTTGATGCTGTTAGATGTTGGATAATGCGTCAAGGTCCGTATCCCGCCCCTTCCGCTCTTTTCATCAGATACACCAACAACTTCTAGTCATATTTTCTGTTTAAAGCTTTATGAGAGGCTACACCCTCCTTATAGAGCTTGACTAGTATCGCACCCCGGGACGTTGCCCAAAGCCCGCCGTTTACTTATACCCTCCACGTAGATTTTTTCCCGCCTTGCCCGGGGCGAGGGCGGCGTTGCCGGGATTGGCAGCCCCTGATCGCTCTATTACTGTCCGCGCGCTGGGCGGCCGAGCGAAATATCGCCCGTAAACCGGGTTTATTTGACACAAGTCGAGAGTTGGTAATAGAGTTTTCGCGGGAGGAGAACCGCAGTCTATAAACAGTTCGGCAGGTCCTGCCCCGGGACTTTATAGACATTCCCCGCCGACAGTGACAGGGTGGTTAGCGGTCATTCATAAATTATCGGCCGAAATTGAAAATCAATAAATTAAATCCTAAAGTTAGGCTAAAAAGATTTACTTTTAGCTTTAAAATAAAGAGTTCTAAAATAGGAAGTAATAAAATCGTTTCATAATTTATTGCCAATGAAGATGTTAAAAGTATTTAGATTTATTTCATTTATATTTTTATAAGAGATTAGCTGGGTAGAAGATTGGTAATATAACCAACCCAAAACTTGATGTTTGGCAAATGAATTGTTTGTAAAGTCCTCTAATGCTACGCAGAGGTATGAACTTGTCATACATTTGACAATACCTGAATACTAGACAGTAACTTAGATGAGGCCAAAATTTAAAAAGTTCCTTTTAAAAGCAAATTAGGATTACTTACTCCATCAATTCACGTTTTCTACTTTGAAAAAAAAAGATTTTTGATTACTATAATTTCTGCCTCATTATTAGGCCATTTTAAACTAAAATATCAACTTTGTTGAATCAATCCATTAAGGAAGATTTAACATCAGGAAGCTTGACACTTTAGATTTCGAAATAACCCAGTAACGAGACCAGAAATATAGTAATCAAATAAATTAATTCAAAAATCAACGAAGGTGAAACATAAGAGGACATAAATACTTTATACTTAAATCATTGTGGAAGCAAAAATACGAAATCATTTATTTTCTCTTCATTAAAAAAGTCAGTAACAAATGTCCTCATCTGTTCATCTGATTATTGCAATGAAACCCACTTTCAATCACTGTGCAATGTGTACTATTTTCAACACACTGGAAAGTAAATAGTTTAATCAACCACATACATGGGAAGTCCCACACAGACCAGCACCACTTTCGACCGTTCTAGAGGCAAGGTGGAGGAAGAGAGAAGTCAGCGACGTGACACCTCGGTGAATGAACACACAAGATGAGAGTGTTTTATGGTGGTCCATTGTTGGGCCAGGTACCTCGCACCCTGGGCTCTGACACCTCCATTACTGGGAATTGGCACCTCTGCGCCCTCGCCGCGCCTCGCACCTCGCCCGCCTCGAGGGCTGTGTAACTGCGCAGACTGCGCGGCTCATAAGTCGACAGTGCAATGTTGGGCTTTGAAATTCCGATGTGAAAAAACCGTAGACATGTGTTTTTTGGAAACAAAAATAAGGTACATCTTTAATGCCTTTAATAGCTTTAATACGTCTTTAAGACTGGGACGCAGCACTGGCTGCGTATTTTAACCGGAATATGAGTGAAGGATGAGTGTAGGATCTCGAAGGTATGAGTGTGGCGCGATCTTGTAGTCTTGTTGCTGACTAAAACCGACATGTTCCTTACAAAGGACTGTTGATTAATAGCTCAACAGCCAATGGCAACTAAGGGACCTACATTTTAATGTAGGATCCGAACCATAATTTCGCCTCGGTTTACAATTTACGAACTGGTCTAATTATGAGGACGGCCCCATGAACGAGTAGTCAATAATGCGGACGTTAATCCCCACTATAGAACACCGCGTCCACAAGCCATCGCTCATAACTATCCACAATTCGTGACCTCCAAGTAGCTAGATCACAGGACCACCGTATGTATGTATAGACTTTCTTTACAATCTATGTACTGAAGAATGGTGTCAATGTGATGAATGATACTTGACTAATTGCAATTCTAAACCATTGACCTTATTATTCATGTATATCATACACTTGACAATAAGTTTTTAAAAGTTACAAGGAATAGGTAACCACGTAACTGTACAGAAAAAGACAGCAATAAAATGTGTTGAGGAAAAATCAATTTATTTTTCATGACATATTTCTTTTGATCATCTTGTTTCATGGAAAAAAATACTGAAATGAGCTTCAGCAGCGAACAATTTCTTTGGTCACTGATTTACTCTCAGCTTTGGAAGTGTAGAGTGTAGAGGAGACAGAAATCCCATTAGTTAAAGCATACTCAAACCCTTCAAGATAAGACATTGGCTTTGTGTTAGGATACCTTAAGTTCGAAATTTTAATTGTTTAATTCTAACATAAATATTTAATTATAACATAAAAAATTAAATTCTTAACTAATTAGTAAAGATTAGCTGTAAACTAACTAACTAACTAGTAAATTCGTAACTAGAAAAGATCATTAAGTACCATTTCCTATTTTGTCAGACTTTACTAATTTCTCGAATTCTCAATCCCTCAAACATATACGTCTCAAAGCAACCCCTCCCTACATAAAAATATTAATTAAATTCTTTCCGCACAAATACCTCTTCTTTAACAGACAAATTTCGGCGAGTTCCGCAGCGGAGTCGGGGGGCGTGCTCACGTGATATACACCGCTCATATTTTAAAGTGTTTTAGTTTTGAGCCTAAAAGCCGCGTCAGCGCCTACCTGGCGGCCTTTGAAGTCGCCGCTGACAGCTGGCTTTGTTCGCACGTTAATTGGTGTAGGGGTAGGGTCCAGTGGTCCGAGCGGCAGCGCTGACTCCTCTGTGAAAGTCGCTGGGAATTAAAAATTTCACGAATTAAATTGGGCTCTCAGTAGTATATAAAAGTATTGAAATACTGGCTTGCTCTAAGTTTGATTGTTTTATGTTACAACAATGGGTGCTAGAAAATTTGACCATATAAAAAATCCTGAATGCAGTTCTCATTGAAGCCTATGAACTTTAAAACGAATATTCCCCAAGAAAACTTTCTGTCCAATATTCAACATTAGAGAACATAAGCGAACAGTTTCTTATTATCATTGGTTACTTACAACGATAAAATTACTGAGGTTAGTATAATTTTTAGATAAATTATATTTTTTTAACGTTTTTCTATAAAATAATTAATTTCAGATGAAGAATCACCTCGTTCATTAATATGGTTTTAAAATTGTTGACCTTTTCTTTTAATGTGACGGTAAACTCGTTATATGACGCTTCATCTTGTTAATGCTAATTTATATTTGCGGTCAAATTGTACCGAAAACACGGTTACAATTTCTAATGCATCCGTTTATTTATTTCTTTAGTACCTCCAGTCCCGACACCCTGCCTGAACTAAAAAAAACATTGATTACATCTTTAATAAATGATGAATTGTAAAAAGAAAACTTTATAGTCTTCTTGTTCTATAATCTCTCATTCGAACTTCAGCAAATACCAAAATAAGTTTAACTGTCCAAAGAAAAAATCTTGTATTTACAACTGCTCCATCACTATAAGATATCAGCCATCATTTTTTAAGCATATGTCGTTGTGAATATCAGTAATAACGTTTTAAGGATGAGGGAGGAACCTTACGTAAAGTGAATTTCATAGGGACATCGGGATCGATACAACATACTTTTTATTCAGTCCTTTTAAATTCTTTATATTAGGGTTATGCTGGTCTTAGAATATGCGTGGGGAAAACTGTTGACCATTTTTATTCTAAATAAATAAATGAACCATGAAATGCATTTGGACTTCTTGTACGTTTATCTTCTAAACAAAATTTAAAATCACATACTTTTCAGCGAACATCAAAACAGGCTTGACTAACCAAAGAAAAAATAATCGATCTACTTTTAGTAAGTCATCAGCGATCATTTAAGCAGATGTTGCTTCAAAATATTATGAATACCGTTTATATTTTTCTGAATGGACCCTTCTAAACAAGTTTACCAAAATTTCACCGGGACACCGTGTGGCGCCCGGCGCGGGTCACGATCGTTGCCTTGTAGAGATGCGATCGTGCGCTGAGAGGCGCGCGCCGGACGATCACGGCAGGAATCAATGAGACCGATCCCGTGATAGTCGCAGGTAGTGATTTGCATTGTCTAATCATAGTGTTCGCCGGCTCGGCCCACGTCCTGGTTGTAGTTTTGGTCTAGTGCGGGCCGCGATACAATCACATGTCGGGAGAGGTAGATTTCAATTAACAATATCTACTGCTTCAGGTGATGATATTGGATCTCTACTCTACCGGAGGAGCGCCCATATGTAGGGCCTTACTGTCTTCCAGAATGACCATTTCCTTAGGGGTTTAGTTGTTTCTTTTATATTCATTGGAATTGTTCAAAGATATAACAGAAAACTCATTTGTACAAAAAGATAAATCTTTAGCCTTTTATTACAGATTCCTTAATGGAAAACTAGACTTTCGCTTCTGGAAAAATTAAAGAATTCTTTAAATGTAGTGGAAATTAAGTTATTTATTTTGTTTATAATTGACAATAAATCTCTTATTTGTTCTATTTACTTCTACAATAAAGCTATTACTTCAGTTTAGTACATAGACATGTTTAGCACTCATCAAAATTAAACCTAATATATCATACAGTTTAGTAAATCATAACAATAAGAAAATAAAATATCAAACAGTCTAGTCCAAGAAATACATGGAAGGTTACGTACTTCAACTTGTGTCCGTAGGAGGAGATGTGGGTTTCTTTGAGCAATAAACCTTTTGTTCAAGACAAAGAGAACTTCTACGAGAAAAAGTTCTTTCTTCATTTTACTGCTGAAGTGTACTTTTATTAGATACTTAAAGTTATTAATATTCATACACTATGGTATGTCATCTAAATATATCCTCTTCTACCAGTACTAAAAGTAGATCAGAGGTTGGCTGGACAAAGTAGAAATTCGAAGACAACATAAATTACCACTCCCGTTTGATTTACTGCAGGAAAAGTCATCAACTAATAACACACAAGCCAAATCTAAAAAATCAATTGTAGGGAAAATTAAAGAAATAATTGAAAACGGAGAGTTAGAAGAATTGACACATATGTCTTGCGGACCTCATTACGAATTTATTACAAAGCCATTCCCGTAGACTAATAGTTGTTCATGAATTATAGATTTTGAGAGCCGTATGCAAATTTGTTCAATATCAGCGAGGGTGCCCCCGAGGCCCACAAAACGGACTCAGATTCAAATGTCCACCCGTTAATTTTGACAATTTGGTTGCTGTCAATTAGATATATGTTAACCAATTCAACGCCTCTTCGAACAAAAGGAGCGAACCAATCAGAACGCCGCTCTCCGCTGAACATCGACAAACCGTTCCGCAGCCGCCGCGGGGGATTCCTCGCGCGTAGGCCCGGCGATGACAAAAATGCTTTGTCAGCCGGATTGGAAGATAAACGTTTCAATCAAGTGATTTTTAAAAGTCTTATTGGTGAGTTTAATTAACATTTGTCAAGAACATAAGCTGATGTGTAAACGACCTGTGTTGACTCATCAATTTATCCAACTCCATTGGTTTCGTAAGGGCATGCGGACTGGCAGGTAAATCGAATTTTAAGAAAATCAGAAAATATTACAGAGTCAATTAATGAAGTTCGCAAAACCTTTAAATAGTAGTTTATTCAACGATTGTATTATGAATGTCTTTAAGCCACGAGTGAGATGTAAGTTAGAACATGAGCGAAGCGAGGGTTCTAAATATCTCACGAGTGGCTTAAAGGCATAATACAATCGTTGCATACACTACTTTATCTACGACCAACAATATACGACAACATTTTCCCCTAAGTTAAACAAAACTCATGACTTTTACTAATGATAGAATAGGTCAACTCAAATTTGAGGTTAGGCACATAAGCAGACTTAACCATGAATCGTTGTGGAACAATCAGCTGATGGGATAAGTCAACTCAAATATGAATCGTAATGCAACAATCAGCTGATGTGCGAATGGCGTGATTGTCATTATGACACTAATTTCGTCAAATGCCGCGCTCCCATTTGTCTAGAACCTGTATCATAAAGTGACACCAGTTGCATAATGTTAACTTTATGCAACTGGTTTGTATTTAGTTTAATCATGGACCTCATTATGACATTAGTTGTAATATCGTTATTGGTGATTATTGCAATGGTCGTAGATTTTTCCGTAATTTTTCCGGCGATTTTAATTCAATTACATCGAATTTAGAGTGGAAAATAAGTCTAAATAGTGACACAAAACGAGGACTTCAACTAACTGTTTCCTTGACCTAACGTTGATTTATATTATCATCCAAACGCTCGTAACACAACGGCTCCTCCTCGTAGTAGGCAGGCGCATTGTTCGCCGGACCTCCCCGCGTCGCTGTGGCCCGTAGTGCCGTTTAGCCGGCCCACGCGTGCATTACGCGCCTAAACTGCGCGGTTTGGGGCGAATCAGTGGCAGAGACGCACCGCGCCCGCCGGCCGAGCGCACTGTTTACCGAGATTAACATAAACGCTGTCAGCCACTTAAAGGTGTTGGCTGGGATATTTATGGGTCAGATCTCCGGATATTAACAGCTGATTTAATGTCGGCCGCGAGCGCACCAGCTCTACTTATCATCGATAAATCTCGTTTGATTTGCAACACGCTCGGTTACAAATTTACCAAACCGTGGTGTTTGTGGTCGCCGTCGTCACAGTCGATGTTGCGTTTCGACTTCATCGCTCTCGCGATCGTCTTTTAATGTTTCCCGTCTACGTTGTTTTGGAGATGGGAAAGTCGTTTCGCTGTTGGGATTACAAGGTTGGAGTTATTGGACAGTAAGCTGATGTTAATTTTATTCACGGGTCATTATTCTTGTTAACGGTACTGGTCATTTGGATTTTCTAGTGCACTGAGGTTTCGGGTTAAAGGAATTGTTTTCTTTTTCATCTCTCTCGCTAAGGGAAGCTAGTTATGTGTCTATGTTCTAATTTGCGATGTTAGTGAAAATCCTTGTTAGTATATTTAACACTGCCAACAGTAATCAAAGTAGCAGTTTGATCTACATAGTACGTTAAGAGAATGCATATTAGTAGCCAAGTATCGCTGTGAAAACGGTGTGCAGATTAGAAAGCAAATATATGTTAAGAAAAAACCTGGTACCGGTACCGAAGAAAGTAAAATGTTATCGTTAAAACAGGCAGTTACGTTACTATACCAGATTAAGTTCACGTGCAGCAGCAGTTGTAGTGGCAGCGATAGTTACTTCAATAGTGAAGTTCGCGTGCAGTACTACTTGTAGAGGCAGTTACTTTAGCAGGTGAAGTTCACATGCAGTAGCAGTTACTTTAGCAGATGAAGTTCGCCTGCAGTTGCAGTTCTAGCGGCAGCGGCAGTTACTTTAGCAGGTGAAGTTCGCGTGCAGTAGCTGTTGTAGCGGCAATGGCAGTTACTGCAGCAGGTGAAGTTCGCGTGCAGGGAGACACGTGTAGACCTCCCGTGCCGCCACCTATCTGCTGCACTTAGCGCAACCACTCTGTAATAATAGCCCACTCCACACACAATGTTGATACATTTAGATAAACGTGGACATCGCTTTCTCGTGTGTCGTTGCGTCTGATGACGGTGAAAAAATGACTTTCGATCGTTAATGCGTTTTTACCAAACAAATACTCATTTAGTAATCAATTCTAAAAGACGACTATTTTTAATACGTACTCATATATAAAAAAGACATGTCCTGCATGGATTTATATAGAATTAATCCAGTGTAACGAGGAATATAAATAATTAAATTACACAAGTAGCTGTGTAATTTAATTCGGGATTTTATAATTCGTTATATTAGTGACGAGAGCTAGCTAGAAAGGACAAACAATCAAGTACTATTGTACTATTGATTAAGTTTATCATACCGAGATATGACAAAATAAGTTTGTACAGACAGCATTTTTTTCCAACAACACTCTTTATTGACCTAATGTCTGTTTTGTTTTGATTTTTCAACGCGGGCCACCCACAGATCGGTTCGTTGGTCTAAACCAGAATAATGCCAACCAAAAATGCACTCCCACCTTGACAATAACCCAACGCTGGGCCAACGATGTGTTATATCAGGACCATGTCAATTAAAGAATGGAGGTTAATAACATATCGTAGCTGATCTATATAAACATTCGATAAAGATATATTGGTCTCTAGCCACCTTATTAGCTGTCTAATCAATTTATAATTTCCTTTTCTATCTCCTACATCACAGAGTGTTGCGAAACCCTGGCATGCAGGAAACTACGAGGCTCGGCCGCTTATTACAAGATAACTCTATTAATAAGAATGACGAATGTTGATAAATCGATTCATAAACCTCGGAGTCGGTTGCGACTAACCAGCCAATGGACGCCAACTGCTTTGATGAAATGCCACCTGTGAGAGGTAATTGAATTAATCAATTAACCGAAGCTCGCCGGTCGCAATTCATCTCGGCTCTACAGTTGGCCTCTGCTCTATATATCTGACCACCGATCTACATGTTAACTAGGTGGAAGCTTGATGGATCCGACTGCCATCTCCACAGACTTGTAACGTTCTGTCTTCTCTGGTTTTTGTGTCTTTTAGGAGAATCTTTTAGCATAGGTGGGTGTCTAAAATGAGATAGTCGCTATAATGTGTTTGCTTAGAAGAGTGAAAAATTCTTTAAAAGTTTTTCTGGAACAATAACTGAAAGGACATTATATTTAATTTATTTTATGTAATCCTGCTATTAGTAATCATTTCATTTCGTAAGCGAAATAGGTTTAAATGTGTACTAGTTAACTATGTTAATTGATTGAAATTGAATGGGAATATTTGACTCTTAAGCTTTGTTTTTTACTTTGAAACTTATGGTATGGATTTCATCCAGGCAAACAACAATTTTACAACAAGATAAATGATGTAAAACTATAGATACAATGGTGTAGTTCAAAGAAATAAATATAATCATATTTTTAATTGATTATTTTTGATACTCCATCACAGAGGATCTCTCAGGAGTTTTATTCATAACTAAACAATGTTTCGTGGTTTTTATATTTTCAAATATTTTCAGTTACATGACATCAACGAGTGGTATCAATGGGAGACCAACTACTTATAAAAATGAATACATGGAGCTTAGGAGTAATTGTTGATATTAGGATTTTTTGCAATTTTGCCTTTACAGATTACAAGAAACTTACAATGTTACTATTCAGGTGAGTCTAGGCTATAAATAAGCTCAACATATAAAAATAAGCAATTAATAAGATATAGTATTAAATTATTTTTATAAAAAGATCCTTTTGAGCAGTTTTTACAGTTTATTGTACAATAAAGCATAGCCTAATAAGTGGGCCAGCCATCCGTTGCTGACGCAAGCGCTGTTACTCATCCTTAGCCTCCATTTACATGCCTCACCGCGAAGTCACGGGAGGGGGAGCGTCAGCGGCGTCAGGGGCGTCAGGGGCGTCAGGGGCGTCAGAGGCTCCCAGGATGTGACGGGATGAATCAAACTGGAGTGACTCACTGAGTGACGACATGACACCGAGTGTCTCTGGTGACATCCGAGTCCTTATAGAGAGTAGTCTGTACGGCTGGGAAACCCGGAGGATCTAGTAGCCAAACATATTCCACTTAAGGCATAAACAGAACTTTAGCTAATCATTTTGCATAAACGAACTCACTAGCTGAGGAAAATGAGATAAATAGATGGATAGGTTTATGGGTTCATTATCGTTAGTGGGATATTCAATCCTATTTCCAATATTGATCCAACGACATTTATGGCTTTGCATATAAAACGATCGTTCAAATCTTGGGAATCCATTACATAAATTTGCTGTCTGGTGTCTTTGATATTTTTTGATTCCCTCGCGTTTCTGATCTCTTTGTAAATAGCTGATAGAAACGTTAAAAAATACAGATAAGACCTATGAATCGAATCATTTTAACAAATAAATAAATAGAATCTGGTTGCCTTTTTCCCCAAAAAATGTAAGATTGATAGATAAATAAATGAAAAGAGCCATCGCATATGTTCTTTATACAGCGTATAGGTTCCATTAGAGCCAAAACACGTTTTCCTTTACTAATCTACTTATGTGCTGTCAGTATTCTTTGGGCATCCTGAAGTATATATCCTCATTCTTCCTGGATTTGGATTAATTTCTCACAAAAGTCGCTTGAACACACAGTCAAAATACTCTGCGCTTTTGAATAATAAAACGAATTAGCAACCTGATCTATTTATCAAGTCAGGTTTATAGCGTATTGATTCTTTTTGCTTTAAGTGGCAGTATTTACCCCATTGTCAATGCTATGTGCGATGATATTAAGAGTTGTACTATTGACTGGTGACAGATTTCCTCTAACATGTTAATTGAAAAATGACACTCTTAAAGTAATTTTCAATATCACAGGACATGTTATATAATGCGGTAAGTTATGAACGGATTATAAATTTATCAGTTCTTTAGTTTGGAGGAAACTTAGGAACGTTTAAAGTTGAGATCGTTTATCAAAAGTTGTTTGCTGACTGGCGAGATTGTTTCAAGTCGGTGTCGGCGACCTCCCGTCCGAATATCCAAACTTTTGAGCATGCGATCGACTGTGATTTAAAAGGTTTTTTTCTCATAAAACAATAAAAGATCATGAATAAACTATATTATTACAAATACGGCTTCAATAAAACGACTTATTAAGTATAACAACTATTATTATTATTATTATCATCAATCTGTTCCATCTTCTTTTGTCTATTGTATTTAGTGTCATTAAACTTAAATAATTTGGAATGGATTAAGGCCTAAGCATGTGTGATTAAATATAATTAATCAGTATTTCACGTGACCAAGTTAATTCGCTTCAATAGTGAAGTAGGCTTATGCTTCTGTGCACCAAACTCCTGAATATTGACGAAAACTCAGTTCGAAAAGCACGTTTATAATTTTTGTGACTGTAGGACCAGGATATAAAATACAAACAAAGTTAAACAACAGTACATCGTGACAATCTTTTTCTTTTTCCTTTTGAGAAGGACAAATAACATGGGCATATTGCAGTAGATCTACAGTAATAGCAATCAAACTGCATAGTGTTTATGTATTGTATATACATATTGAATACACGAATCAATTTTGTATTAATTTTCTTACTCTTAATGTAAGGCGAATTCATCTCAATAAACCCAACGCCCGGGTACCATGGTGTAAGGAAAAAAGGAAGGTGTGTAGGGTCAGCTGGAGTGACGTAGTAGGGCTCACGCAACTTGCGCTTAAGACGACAACAATACAAACTAGTTAGTACAACCCAGTTAAAGTATTGTGTGCGTGGTCTTAGTTTTAGCGAATTTCCCCTATAGGGAAGAAGCTATTACAGTAGGTCTCATGGTAAGATCTAAGCCCGGGACCACTATAACTTTTCGTTTTGGGGCCCCCAGAAGCCAAAAACACTATTCGTTAAAAATTATATATATATATATATCTATATATATATATATATATATATATATGTCTGTGAGCACGATAGCGCTCGCAAAAATGGTCCGATTGGAATGAAGTTTGGCACAGACGTGTAAAGTAGTCATTATTCGGACGAGTTCGTAAACCAGCCCGATCGGACCATTGGAAGGGGGGTAAAGGGGGATAAACCCCCCCAAAAATGGGTTTTTTCAGTTTTTTACATAGAAAAATAAATTTTATCGAATTTTTGCTGGCACCATTGACTTCAGCTCGAAAAAACAAACAATTTAGTAATTTGAATCATTGCTCTATGTCCATTGGTTGTCGAGATATTGAAGGTGGTAAACACAGTACGTTGTCCCAATGTTAACCTTATGGGAAATAAGTAAACTTCTATATCTCGCTTATTTGTCAACATATCTTGATAAAACTTGGTAAATAGCTTCTCCTAGTTCAGCTCTACTAAATATTGAATTGAAACCAGCCAGTTTTAATATACCTGTAGCAGCAAACCTGCATACTCATTCCCCATGTTATTCTTATGGAGCTTACCAAAACATGTCGAATCTCACTATATTGGATTAAAATATGTTGTTTTGCACTTGAAATTCGCTGAGTATGCAGGTCTGCTGCAACGGGGGTATTTCTGTTACACCGCTAGGTCCGCTAGTTTTTTGAGCCCAACTACCTCATACCAGCTGACTGTGTACACACCTTTCTTTTTCCTTTTACACCATGCCCAACCAAACAGCAATCAAATAGCTATTGGGATACAGCTATTGGGTACAGCATCTGTGTAAACACTAAATACACAGCAATGCATCACCTGATCCTCATAAAAGAGTAATTAAATAAACAATCCCCGCCTGACAACGGCAGTGGGCCGGGGCCTGGCTCCAGGCCGAGTGTCCATGCAGCGAGTGGGAGACTTGCAGGTAATTGCTAAATAATTACCGTCTAGGTGACCTACATACGGCCTTGGCCGACCAATCAGAGGGCTTCCCTCCCACAGGGAGCGCTCCCATTGGCTACCTCGCGGCTTAATTGCGTTAGTTGATATCTCGGTGACGCAATGCGAGGGCTGGCGGGAGCCGCAAGGTTACATGATCAAAGGAATGGCGATCAGGCGCAGTGCTGCTAATCTGTAATTGATCTGTGCACGAGTCGGTCCCCACAAGGTTGTCTGTACAAGAAAGTGATCAAAAGGCATGCCGGTGCTGTAATTTTGTACATGAAGCAATTTGGCGTATTTGATATCAGCAGAGTTAGTAGATAAGCCTACAAAATGACTTATATATGCCTTAGCTGCAAACTAATTGACTTGTAGGGGAAAGTTATTAGGGACATGTAAGTAAGGGACGTTTTAGTCAGATTCAGAAATCTTCAATTTCGTTAACAATATCAGTTACTTCATATACATAAAAAAATGACGAATGTAAAATAATAAAAATGAACAAATACTAATCACACTACACAAAAAAGAACAATTTGAATTAACATGGAACAGTCTCAAATAAATTTATCAACCGGTGAGAAAGGACACTTTTCTTTTTTCAATCAACATTTCTGATACTTAAAAAAAACTATTTCTTTCGAAAACTTGTTCAGAGTCAAAGTCAGCGCCTTAAAGAGCCGCCGGGCAGGGTAACGAATGTATTTTTCAAGGAGAACCAATCTATGGATCGGTTGGACATAGTTTCACTTATACAGTGTGTTGTAGCAATGCCGAGCAATATTGTTTTCAAAAAAATGAAGGGTTTTTAAAAGAAAATAGAAACTTCGACAGTATACAAATATAAATCTGGAAGAGTGACGAGGTTTTGCTGCTGAAGAAATGTCTTACAGTGGACACAGTACCCAGCTCCTCACACAACCCGAAAAAAAATTATTGAAGCCTAAATACCCTCAACAACTCATTTGAAGATACCCAAAAAACAATAGAAATCAATGTAACTTTAACTAATGTACTTACCTTCTGTCAGTTTATACAAAGTCGCTTGGACACAAAATTTAAATTCTTTGAGGCTTTGACTAGTAATACGATTAGCAACCTCAGACGTTGTTATAATTTATAATGTAACTGTAATATTATGTGTTATTTAAGGGATTCATATATTACGAGTAAGTTGACTGCCGTGTAAAGTTACTTAATAAATAATAAGACACAAATTTTGTCGACAAAATGAAGATATGTTATGAAGATCGTCGATAGAAGTGCTACAAGTAATCTAATAAATCTGAACAATTCCTAGAGAACCGTAGTAATGGTTTGTGTTATTAAAGTAGTACAGTTTTTGAGGGCTCTGAAGGATGTATAAATAGGCCTAAATATAACATACTTAGATTAATGGGTATCCTAATTGTTATATAGTTAATAGTTTGATATTTTATTATTTTTATAGCGAATATATTTCTTTACTCTAAAAAATTACGAGTATTTAAATCTTTGGGCAGTAAAATATAGTTTGGCTACTAAATCTAACAACAAAATAAAATGCTATACAAATTTGTCATTTATTCATGATTTGCCTCTTGGATTGATAATTGACTTAAAATAAATAGGTTAGTAAGCCATTTATTTTAGGTCAAATTTTTCAAACTTACTTATATACTGTATTTATAATTATGTTTTAGAAAAAATTCGTATCAATGTACAATATATGAGTATAAAAAAATTTAAAATAAAAAAATTAAAATATTCAAGCTATACAGTTTTTGGTGTGTTATATCATTGACTTTATGGTTTTTTTATTATAATTAATGGTTAAATCTTGAAATCTGAAATTGTTTATTCCTGAGGCAGTTGGAAAAGAGTGAATATCATAATGAATGAACGACAATGAATATTATCATTTCACCGTGGAGTATCATGAGACTCAACAGCTGATGCACAAATACATACTATCGTAACATTGCAGCATTTTGTATCTGTTGTACATTAAAAACTTTGTAGACGGTCGTAAACAAATACAGTTGATGTTTGCTGAAATCTGTTTATACATTGTTTGTCGTCTCCCAAATCGTTGGCTTTTCTTACTCTAGGAATGCGGAGTATATTTTAAGATACAACGCACTAAGAGAATCTGGGTCTTTTTTTAACTAAAAATCCATGAATACTTTAGATACAACATCTTACTTCTTATTCATTCAAAGATCTATGAATAAGACCGAGATTATCTTGGCTCGTTGTGTCTTTGACCTTCACCATTGCTAAAGTCATATCTCAAGATAAAACGCACCAAGAGAAACTGGGTTTACTCATGATCTGAAAAAAAATTTACCTGACCTACTTCTGAACGCCGCGGATCAACCCTCTGACAGATTCCCTCTCATTATCCACTTTCTACCCCCAGCCTCCATCTGAAGTACCCACAGCGGCGGCAGGTGTCGTCGGTTACCGGGAACCCTCCAGCACCCACCCCCACCCGCGCCACCCAGGGCGGCCCACCCTCCACCCGTGTAATAACCGCTATTACCACAGGGTATTACACGGGTCCTCCTGTGTTTGTCACCCTCGGCTAACCAGCGGATGTCGGCGGCCTAGTTACTGATCAGGGTGTCAAGTGATGATATGTTGGCGGTCCCGAGGTGGTCCGGAATCGATTTAATGGAACGTTCGACTTTCAATTAGTCCAGCAGGTGGTGTACGGATTCCGATGTAACTGGGTGAGCTTGATTTGTTTTTCTTTGTTGTTTGCCGATACTTTTTGATAGTTCTTTGCCTCTAAAAGAAAATTACCTTTGAAAAACTCTCTTAGATAAATGTTGACTCATTTGTTAAAGACTATTCACATGGGTTTCTGCATAGGCTATTTATTACCTCTAAATTTCACGGCGGATTCATAGTGATGTCACACACTTTCCACATAAAAAAGTTGTATAGTTTCTAAAAAGAAACAAAAAAAGCGCCACAGACACCTCCCATGAGAAAAATTAGTCTGGGTATTATATTTGAATTAATTTAACTATGACGCGCGAGAGGGAGAATAATGTATATAATTATTATTCGCCAGCGACAGGACAATTCCTCGAAGGCAGACGAAAACTCACGAGGAGTTCCGAAATATCAAAAAATCCCGTGTCTAAGGGTTACTCTCTAGTGAACAGTCCGCTTGTTTATATCCCTACCTTGAGGGCAAGATATAAACAACAACAAAATAAACGATTCAACCAATAGGAAACGACGTCGTGACAAAAAAACCAAAATGCTCTAGCCAATGATATAATTAGCGGGATCTTACGAATAATACTCGTTGGTTGTTGCTTTTCTCAGGGGCATGCCTGGCGCTGGCAAACGATAAGAGTAATTTCCCTCCCTCTCGCGCTCCATAGCGCAATGAATTAATTCTACTATAATTAAAGTTTGAATTTTGTAATTGCATAATTGTATATAAGACACCAAGAAGGAATGTTTAGATGGAACTTGAAGATTGAAAACGTTATATTGCAATCCATTAAACCTGGAACAACAACCAGTTCCCATAACTCACCCGCACGACGGTAAACTATGCATGATAATTATTTGTCCAGGAAGCGCGCACTCGAAGACGTCAGGAGTGAGCCTCACGCCTCCACGGCCGCCGCCGCCGCCGGTCGCGCTTATTTATGTATTCATCAGCTAAATGAGACATAATGTAACACAAGTTGGCGCATTAATCCGCTATATTAGCGATACGCCGGCGGATTTATTATAATGTAATCGCCTCGCCGATGATTAACGAGGGCCGCCATTTTGTTGCATGTGATAATTGCGCAAGCGCGCAGGGCTCGCGGCGCGCCTCGTCCCGTCTCGTTTGTTTTGCAATTTTAGCGCCTTGTTTATTAAGATGATGTGTGCACCGAGCCGCCGCATTGCCGCCTAATCACCCGCCTCGATGATAGGCGCGTGTTCGTTTCATTCTTATCTTAATTACCGGTTGATTATATGTTGTGTGGTCACGCGGTTTTTACTCGCCCGGTTGTTTGTTACTTTTATCGACATTTTACCACCTTGTAAACATCGAACGGTGACGTCAATGGTCGTGGTGCACGCCCGGAGTGGTTATTAACAGGACTTTGGCGATGGAGGGGATTTTACAATTTGTTGGTTAAGGCGCGCAGAAAATTAGGTTTTTTCTATATGATTGTTTTTACACTTAATTTGTAATCGTTAAAATAAGATTATAATGAAGATTGCTTATTTTTGAATTAAATTTTCGCACAATGTAACTAAACTTGAATATAACAAATAAAAACTGGTAATTTATTACTAAGTTTATTATATTATAATTTGAACTATCTTACTTCCTTAAGAGATGAATGTATATTCAATGATTTAACTCTGTTTGTTATTGAGATCGTACAGTAAATTCTAAATCAGGGCCGTGAATAATATAGCTCAGTAATTTTTTTATAAAAAATCATACCTATAAATAATTACAAATCATAATTTTGTTCGATAAAAAATTGCCTGGAATGAAGGGGCTTAAATATAATCAGTTAAATGCCTGATCAGAATAAACAGTAACGTTTGTAATGTTTTGCACTCTATTTTATGAAATACCAAACAACGGGTGGTAAAGTTGTGAAAGTTTTGAACACACTAAACCTAAAGAATAGCAGTCTCAAATTGTGTAAATAGAACTATAAAACAACCCACTAGAGCCGCTGTAGAATCGAGACTGTTATTTTCACAATAAAATTCGTCATACATTTCCATAGCTCAAAGAGAGTTCTTTTGTAACGTAAAACAATGAACTATGTAATAAAAGATACATTATTCCTTTGGCGGCCTTCATTTAAACAAGTTTTATGACTGCATCATCAAAACATGTAGTTTATTACCTTTATTATAGTATCGGAGACAAACCCATTTTTTAGTTATAGTTCTGTTAATAAATCTGGTGATTGTTCTTTTCAAATTGTGTGCATCATTAATTAGATAAAAAAATAAGGAAGAAAAGGCATAACCGAGGAAAGGCATATATGTGTCCGAGTCAAGGATTGAACTTTAAAATCGTTAAATAGGAACCCTATATGTTCCTTACATGAGTATACAGTGCTACGAAATAATCAAAAATACTGTTCTATAATTGTAAATAACCGTCTAATAATTTTAGGTCTTTTGAAAATCTACATTTTAGAATTCCTTAGAAATATCATCAAATTATAAAAAAAACGAGTTGCATAATCTTTAATTTTCGATAGTATGATCTTATGGTGATAATATGGAGACGTTTAGTGTTTGATCCAGCAATAAAAGCTTCAGTTTATCAACAGTTTAGCTTACTTTAAGACTGCAGGGCACGAATGTACTACACTGAACCATACCAGATGTACCAAATAGCAACTCCCACAAGCCCACCTCATGTCGCCGCCCTCGCAGCGGTGTTGACATCTAGATAGGATCTGTGGCGCTGGGCCAGTGATGCAATGTTGCAGCGAGAATGCACCAACGGTCGGGAGGAGGTTGACATTTAATTTGTCAAATACGAAAACCCTACAAGAAATCCTTTGTTTGAAATCCATTGTTGTTAATGGTGATTTAATATTTGGATTTGGATTTTTTCGGACATTTGCCATCACTTATTTGTTTTTTACGAATCAGAGATGGTAAATGTCCGCAAAAATCTAAATCAAATACTACATGAAATATTGTACAAGTTGCTTTTGTTACATATTTAATGTTAAGAAAAACACTGGCATTTTTCTTCGGTCATTAACAAACAGATTAATTCGACAAAAAGTTTTCCTGGTACACGAAGCCAATGCAGTGGAAATAACTTGCTATGTATGGGAGGCTTCGGAAACAAATTAAAACGCTCTGTCAACCCACATTCAAATTTCTTAGGGGATTTCAAAGGTTTTAACTAAACCTGAACCTCAATTATTTATTAAAATGAAAATTTTCCTTTGTTAAATAGCTATTCAAAATTGCTGATAGAGTATTCTCACAGATGTATCCAGTACATGCTATCGTACCCGTGTATGCTTTGACCTTCCTTTCCTCTTTCTAATGTTTTCAATATACCGTAAAAGCACAAGTAAACAAAAGTACAAAAAAATTATTTTAAAAAGTTTCTCAATCTGCCATTATTCTCCGTGTAGTTCATTAACAGGGGGCTCCAGTCTCGCGCGACTGCCTGCTTCTCCCATAAGACCAATGTTAACTTTTACATTCGTTACAGCGTCAACCGCTCATCCAAAATTGTTGATTTTAGCTCATTTGAAAGAACAAAAGATTATCTAGCGTTCCAGTGAGCAGAATTTTGATATATTTTTTTATTTATTTGTTAAAAAATAGAAAATGAGATATTTGTAATTTTTTATCAATTACTATATTCTAAATGTGATATCAAAATTCTGCTCACTGAAATCGCTAAATAATTTTTTGTTCTTTCAAATGAGCCACAAATGAACGATACTGGTTGAGCGGTTGAGGCTGTACCGAATTTGAAAGTTAAAATTAGCCTTATGGGAGCAGGAATAGGTAGAAACGGTTTTTTCGTGACTGAAGCCACCTCTTAAGAGAAAAATTTCGCGAAACTTAATGTAAAAAAAGTTTAATCATTAGCTTTGGCAAAATATTCCTTTACCATATATTTACCAGTTTCGGTTCCCCAGTAGGCTGTTGGCTTCGACCTCAGTGTACACCATTAGCGTTGACCCCGACCCAATCCCGCGTTGCCACAGCCGCCGTCACCGCTCTCTAGCGGCGAGCGCCGAGCTTGATTCACGATCTGCCGCCTCAATGGCGTCGTGCGCGCAATAATTGAGTCTGTAATGCCAGCGATTTATCGTACAAAGTCGCTGAATTACGTCGCCCAACAAAGGGCGCGCCTATCGCCGATGATAAGCCCGGTGGCCACCTTTACATCATAATCGTGTTTAACAAGAGACGGTAAATTGTCGGTACCGAGTGAGCCGGGAGTGTTATCAAGATGGCCGTGGTAATTGGGCGAAGAGCGGCGGCTGTGGCGGTAGAGGCGGTAGAGGCTCTGCGGGAGACCGCTATAAACTGGGGCTGCGTAACAAGGCTACGTGCGGTACGCGGTAATAGCGCGGTCAGTAGTGTTGTCGAGCGGCGACAACTTGACGGCGAGAGAACTAACTGCTGTTTCAGAGATTATTACAACTATGTTTAAATACTCGATTCAATTTTTGAGATCAGGTAAAAAATCGCCATGTTTAAGTGAATTGGCAAAAACTTTGGTTTAGATAGTTAGTGGAGGGTTTTGATGGTTATAAACTACTTTTAATGAGACTTCGGGGTTGTTGACAACCTATGTAGTTATTTATATAAGGCAAAGTACGCATTTTTTTGGACTGTATGTATTGTGTTGGTCTAAAAATTGCTCAGGCTCGAAGCCGATCGATATACATAAGTCAAACAAGGCGAATGCGCGATAGGGGTTAAAATTATACACTTTCATATAAGTACCTGGCGGACCTTGCCTGGTTGTGATGTTACCTTGCTCAGTAATATTCTATTTTCACCAGTTCAGCCCATTCCTATAGTAAATTTAAGTGGAATTATATTCATACATTGTTTATTAACACTACTTATATTTCACCCACACGCTGAAATGGCTTTCTCTACTAAAAGGCTATCTAGTTCATAAACATGTTCTCTGTTTAATTTACTTATTTGTGTTTTTGTTGATCCTTTCGTGACTCAACTGGAAACTCAACGTTAACATTTTTACCTAATAGAGTTTTCCTGGCAAAATAACCTGCATTAAATAAGTTTTGAGAAATAAATTATTCGTGGCAATTAAGGGGGTTCTCGTAGCCGTGTTTGAGATTATTGTGCAGTTATACATGAAAGTAAGCAAGTAAACAATAAATCATTTCTTGTGCATTATTTTTATTTATTATTATATTGCCATGGACACCGACCGCCAGTAAGGGGTACTTTAAGGTGAATATGAGAGGAATCTGTGTCGGATATGCTTATTCAAAATATTTTATTTTAATTATTAAGATAATAAGATTTTCATGATTTTAGAGTAGGGTTGGATCTCCACCCGCTCAGCTATGACTGTCATTTATCTTCATTTATTTACAGTATAAATGAAGTTGCACACTTCTACAACGACTTTATTTGGGACCAAAAGTGCTTTAGTTTTACTACGACCTATTCTAAAGTGAAACCACTATCCTCTCATATTCGTGTGGTAACTAAATTTCACGTGGCAAAGGGGCCACTAATGGTTTGATGAACTCAAAGACTGAGAACTCTCTAACTGCATTTCCTCTGTTAGCTCAATAGTAATTAGACACCAGTACTAATTAATTTGCTTAATATTACACCAGTTTTACCACATTGGTATTTTATTTGTTTTATCAAAAATGAAAAACTAATAGACCGATAAATTGGCTCTTTTATAAATACACGTCGAAGCATAACGTTTGCGGAGTTACACGTCGAAGCATTAAATGTGGTTGTCCTCAGCATGAAGAATGTCATTAAGTGTGGGGACTCCTTATTATATAAAAATTCAATCACTTTGCTGCTAAGGAGTATATTAGCATATGATAGCTTCACTAAGCAAAAATAACATATTACCGTCTCTTTGTTTACCGAAAACATACATATAACATGTTATAATGCAAAAATAACATATTACCGAAAAATAGATTACTACTCGAGTAACCGTTCATAATCATAAAAACATTAGCACAAATCCACTTTTTTGAGTAAATAAGTGGACAACAACCTCTCGGGTAAAACCTTTTGGAGCAAAGAGATATGAGCGTATAACCGCTTGGCCGCACATGATGGTATTAGCATACAACGCCGCTGCAGTCGGTGCGGCCGCCGCCAGATTGCGGAATAATCGCCATCCGCTAATGACTCAATCCGCCGCGACTTTCCCGTCTCTCATGCCCGGCGCATCATCAGCGGTGATTTATTTTCTCAGAAATAACAGCAAATGTCCGGCCGGCGCGGCGGTTGCTGTTTGCCAAAATGTGATTCGGGAAAGTAATCAATTCCTTGATAGCAAATCAAAAGAATTGGCGATTTCAAAGTTCTTCTCAGAATCGATTTAGGATTTTGAATGCGTTATTAGTGTAATAATAATTTTCAGGGCACCCAGAAAAATAAAAAAGATAGTCCAGAGGTCCGGGTTTGCTCATATCTGGTCAGAGACAGACTTGAGACAGTAGTTTTAAAGGGCATGCTTAGTCTGCTGTTACGCAATTCTAGAAGATGTCTAGAGACAATCCAAAATTCAGTCTACAACTTCTAGTGATACCACAAATAAATTTTATGTTAATACCAATTTAGGAATAATAGATTCTGAAAGATGTCTAAGAACAGAACTGGTGGATGAAGTTAGGACTAAAGGTGATGGATGAGTGATGGCAACTGAATTCTGTTTTCTATTCACTATTGAATTATGACAATCATTTACTGTAAATATGATTGATCCACAATATAAAATTGTAGAGAATATTGCAATATGACTTGTGCATTAAACCCATTGAACGTTGGCAAAAACTTCCACGCAAATGGTTAAAACCCAGGATTTAAAGAACAGTAAAAATAAAACAAACGAACACTCTAGCGGTTGGAGTAAAGGCTGATAAAGAATCTCACGAAATCACCCACTTTTTTTTACTGTAAGGTACGTACGGAGGCAGCCTACGTGTTAACCCCATCGATGTAAAGGTTAACCCCTAGAATAGCCATCTCTAGTAATAAGATCGCGGCCTTCGACCTAGCAACGTCAGTTCTCAAGGGTTTTTTTCATAGTAAAACCATTGACCTTCCCTTACAGAGCCAGCTGGTTTCAAGTAAACAAAAAATAGTGCCATTATAGAGTATGGATAACCAAATCAGCTGAACCCTTAGGCATGATGTTGCCATTTACTAGCGCCGCGCTGCGGCCTTGTACTAGAGATAGTTATGCCCCTAGCCCTGGGTTAGGGCTGTCGCTATAAGTGAAGGAGAATTGGAGCCTCCCCCATTCCCCCTTGAATTCAAAAATAAAATAATTGGGAATTTCTTGTCAACTAGTTGAACATTTCTTATTCAAATTGAACGTAAATTGCAAGAATTTCATAAGTCAAACTAAAACTTGCTTATTATGTTTTGCAGTAATTAAAATTGGGTTGTTCATAAATCTTATTGAAAAGAAAATAGAATTTCCCCACTCACAGCTCTTGAATTCCAAACTATATTTTCGGTAAGTTAGCCTACAGTTAACTGGTCAAAATAATACAAGTTTAGCGTTTGTTAACATTAATGAACTGTAACATTGTGGACTATTTAATCAGTGTGGTAGTTGACCAACATTCAGTTCCAAACTATGAAGATCACGATAACACTTCCTAAATCCAGTGATTATAGGCTACGCGCGGCAATTTTGGGAAACCAAATTTCCGAACTTCTAATTTTGTTTAGGGTGATCAAAAATGATTTTCTCGATTAATTGGCGATTTCAATCAATTGTCAATCAATATTTCAGTTGGGAAATTCGAGGTCAGAGTTGGGAAAATCAGGTGAACTCCCCCTTAATATTTGTTGGTGCGACGCCACTAGCCCTGGTGAAAGTACAAAGTGGCAGCGCTGGGTGAAGTATAAAGTGGCGGCCCACGCTGCCACAGTAGATGGTATCTGCTGTGCCAGGCTGCAGTAAGCCGCGATGGGGCGATACGGCGGCGAGCATCACACACTCGCTGGCGCCGTTTTGACGGTTAACCTCTCTAATTACACGTGTTTGCACACTTTGACATGTAAATGTTCCACCTACTCACACCCACTCTGTGATACAGCAGTGCTGCCACCTGTCGCCGGACTGGCCGAATGGTGTGGTAGCACTGACTGCTTTCAGTTAAAGAAACAAATAATCAAAATGTAAAATTTCGTTACGGGCCTACATATTGTTAAACAAACAATTGCTATTGATGCAATAAATAATATCTAAAAATACCCAATATTTTAAAAATATTAAAAATATTAAAGACAGAAATAACATAGCAAAAATATGGAAACAATTTGATATATGAAATAAAGCCTGCACCATTGAACTTTTGAGATACTATACCTTCGCCTGTAGTCACAGTCCGGGTTAGAAATGTTTAAAGCGCATTTTTTTGCATATTGTAGTTTTTTAAGATCTTCATTATAGTTTATTGTTATTTAAACAGATGTTCCTCTTTCTTACGTAGCTGATATTCACTCGTTCTCCGACCAATATTCCAAGAATGTTTATTATGCATTTTCTAGTATATGTACACTTTATTTCAAGGAATAATTTGCTTAATTTAATTTATTTTCAACATTTTTGTAATCATAGAATAGTTGATGTAATGCTTTATCTCAATGTTCCTTAAACATTTTATAAGGGATTACATTAAGGTGAGAGACATTCTAATCATTTCTCGTTAGCTGTATGATGATTTAAATTAACAATTGCCTTTGATTAACAGGATGTAAGGTATGAATTTTTAATCGCACCCACACATTTAACTATTGCCTATTAAAATGATGAATAGAGTTCAACACAAAACAAAACATTTGTTACGTTTTTCTGTAGTTCTTCTAGTCACACACATTCAAATAAATAGATGAGTCACAGAAACTTTGATTTTCCCATCACGATGTCCAAGGAGTGATGTCACTGGAGTAGGCGCGGTCTGATATAGAGTCATCAGACTTCAGACACGATTGCAGAAGTGGCGGTCTGTAGTGTCCTGAGAGGGACCACACTACAGATAAGACAAGTGAAGCTGTAGTCACGTCCCCATGGACCACGTGTAACTATGGCCCGCCGTGAAACTTGTTTTTTAATAATCAGTTATGGCAAATGTCCGCAAAAATCCTAATCAAAATATAACTGGCACCACTCACACATACACGCAGTGGTGACGACTGCAGCAGTGGCGGTCTGTAGTGTCCTGAGATGGACCACACTACAGATAACACAAGTGAAGCTGTAGTTACGTCCCCATGGACCACGTGTAACTATGTCTTGTTGGTTCAACTACTGGCACCCTCACACATACATGTAGTGGTGACGACTGCAGTAGCGGCGGTCTGTAGTGTCCTGAGATGGATCACACTACAGATAAGACAAGTGTAGCTGTAGTCACGTCCCCATGGACCACGTGTAACTATATCTTGTTGGTTCAACTAACTGGTACCACTCACACATACACGCAGTGGTGACGACTGCAGAAGTGGCGGTCTGCAGTGTCCTGAGATGGACCACACTACAGATAACAGAAGTGAAGCTGTAGTCACGTCCCCATGGACCACGTGTAACTATGCCTTGTTGGTTCAACTAGCTGGCACCACGGCACCACTCACACATACACGCAGTGGTGACGACTGCAGTAGTGGCGGTCTGTAGTGTCCTGAGATGGACCACACTAAAGATAACACAAGTGAAGCTGTAATCATATCCCCATGGACCACGTGTAACTATGTCTTGTTGGTTCAACTAACTGGCACCACGGCACCACGGCACCGCTCACACTCGCACGCACGTATATTAGAGAAACGCGTGTGGGTTCTCCTCGCATCGCTGGTTCAACTAATGACGGGCGCGTTCTTTGAGGCTGTAAATGGAAAATAATGAAACTAGGGCAAATTTATGTTTAGTATCAAATTACTATATTTTGGTCTCATGGTTTCTGAAATCAATACCTTAATTTCAATGGAATGTAGATTGAAAAACAATTTTTGTAATAGTGTTTTATCGAGCTAATACTTTATCAACGTTTTGCGTTTAGAAGGCTGCACTTTTTAATCCTTGCGGTGAATTAATTTCTTTGGTTACTCCTGAAATATACTGCTGCTTTGAATAGTGGAAATGCAAAGTGTGTAAATAGACATTAACATTTAGAAGAGTAATGACTAAAACGTCTATCACTATGACGTTATATTCATTATTAACGAAGGTGGCATCAATAAATCAACGCCCATAATTTGTGTGAAGAAACTAGCTGAATTCAAGCTTGTCCGAATTTTTAACAGGTTAAGACAGTTTAATTTAGTAGATGTAATTAAGAGCGGGCAAAAATAGCCCAAAGAATATCCAGCCCTCAAAATGTAAATAACAAACATATAGTATAGTATAGTATAGTATAGTATAGTATAGTATAGTATAGTATAGTATAGTATAGTATAGTATAGTATAGTATATAGTATAATATAGTGTATTATAGTGTAGTGTAGTATAGTATAGTATAGTATAGTATAGTATAGTATAGTATAGTATAGTATAGTATAGTATAGTATAGTATAGTATAGTATAGTATAGTGTAGTATAGCGTAGTATAGTATAGTATAGTATAGTATAGTATAGTATAGTATAGTATAGTATAGTATAGTATAGTATCGTTGACGAACGTTTAGAGAGTCTTATTCTCAACTCAAGAATCACTTATGTAGTTTAACTCCTCTTTTATTATTAGATTAAAAATTATGAAACTTAAATGGCATCAATTTTACATCTTAAGGAATGATCTAATCGATGAATAGGTTGTTAATTTTGTGTTTCAATATTTTATTTTTTAGTTTACAACATTTATTTGGTTGCTGATTTGAACTTTTGACTTCGGCAGTCGTCGTCACCCGTCAAAACGTCTGGCTTGTTGAGTTGAGCTGTCAAATGTCAAAATAATGTCGTTTGTCTGGCATTTGTAGTTGTGGTTGTAGGTTGTGTTAACTTTGTTTTATAGCGTACTAACCATTGTCCAAGCTATTTAATTTATGGTGTTAAATATATCTGTTACAAGTTATCTATTTATCACGAATTGAATTATAACAGTGTCTGCATAGCATGAAAATCTGCGTTTAATTTGCTACATTTCATTTACTGCTGTGCTGCGATAGCGCTTGTGAATGCTAAAGCTAAAGCGAAAGTTAAAGAATAAAAGGATAAAAATAAAGAATATTCCTAGAGATATTATTTTTTATTTATGATCAGACTGCTGTTGAATTGCACATTTGAGGTCTCTGGAATTAAGTTATTTCGATTGGTATCGTGATTTCGTGAAGACCCTCAAGACGCCAAGTCAGGACCGTAACAAGTATATAATATTAATGTCGGACTTACAAAGTAGGCATTGTAAGCAGAAATAATTGTTATACATTCAGTTAATGGAATATACAATACACGTAACCAAATTAGGTACGGTAAGTTTATCCTGTAGTAATAAGGTTACCCAACTCTCAAGATGATAGTTTAGGTTTTTACACTTACCTACGTGTTTAAAATCCAGAATTTCCTTACACATTTAAGGTATGCACAGTTTTCCTTTTAAGTGTGAATATATTTTATAATAATGTTATCTTCATAAGTTGGTGTGAGGAACTTATATGTAGACTTTGTCCCTGTACAGGTTATGTTGGTGGTTGGATAAAGTGTCTTAGCTGGAATTTTGTAATAAACGGTATTCTCATCATGATTTAACTTGGCAAAGATAGGCCTAAATTTTGCAAATGATGAAGATCAGACTGTAAACCCAATTCTTAGTGGTGATCTAATGTAGGTCATCAATTTACCGGATTCTCATGATAACTGAAAATAGTAACGCCGAAGAAATATCAACAATATATCGATTTTGATTCGCCTTTGATATATTTTTAGATTTCCCCACCCCCCACTGGGCTGTAGAATGGACAAGGATATTATAATTTATCCATGGGCCATAAGATTAATTATTGGGCGAGGATCAGACCTAAAACTCATACCAAAATCTTGAAGCCTATGTTTATACAGATGTAATTGTACCCTCAAAACCAAAACTTCAACAACCCGGTATTCTAGATAGCTCAGAAAGACTGTCTGAGCAATTAAGTGCACTTTAATCTATGTAGAGTAGGCTACAAAAGTTGTTGGTTTTCTTTGTTTGTTTTAACAGATGAGGTTTAAGTTTTTAGTTTTGCATGACGTAAGTTAGCCAATTACGCAGTAAATAATTAATTTCTACAGGAATAACGCAGACTTATCGTAAACTAATTTTTATTTTTACTCCTTTCCCGATAACGAATAACGATGACAAACCTTGATACTTTGACACTGTTCAGTACACATTAGTCCGGATTCGCAGGGCTCTACTGTAATCTTAAGCTTTCATGTTTGTTGCAGTTTGACTTAAACTTATTTAAGGACATTTTGTAGTCCGGGTTTGCTGGACTCATTTGTATCCTTGAGGTTAGAGTAAAACTAAAAATGTAGTCTAGCTGATGGTACAAGTTTTTATCTGCCTCAGATTAGTAAGCTGAGCTTAGAGATAACAAGTAGGCCCTATAAACTGTGTAAAAGGTTAATACACATTTTCTAATATTGTATGTACTTCTCTCAGATAAGGTCTAAGCTATAATTTTTTTTTAAATTTAGTAATTTTTGCTCTAATTTGGGTTTGGGATTTAAGGATTTTTTGTTAGCTCTGGCTGAAAAACCAGAAAGTGTAATAAAATGTTGTCTTGGAAGTTGGTCCTTAAGACCTGATGTATATTAAAGGATGTACGGCTTAAAAATCTTTTTAAATCAAGGTGAAATTTCAATAATACCTTATTTAAGGTTAGGTTTTGATATTTGAGTCCAGGGCTTAATTTATAAAGAAAAAAGTACCGGAGCTATGGTACATCGGGTGGCTGGGGGGGTATGGAATACCCTCCAGCAGGATGGGGGGTCCAAGGGGCCTCCCCTGGAACATTTGTATAAATTGCAATTAAAATTGGTACTTTTTTACGTTTATGACAACTGTATAATGCTTAGGCCTTGTATACTTTCGCACCTTCTGTTACGGTGCGCATAGCTATGTAAAGGAAAATAGGACTGTAAAGTTGACTTAGGTAATTCCCAAATTTGGAAAGAGTTGTACACTTTATCAAAAATCATTTTCTGAACAGTATTAAAAGATGACGTGGCCAGAAAAGACGGAGCTGCACCGGTGAATTATGATGTACCGAACCTGCGCTCCGGTGAGCTCCGGCTGAAATTAACCCCTGTTTGAGTCATATTATGATAGTTAAGGTTAGGGTAAGGCCTAGCTATATATGTATTTACTGAGGCGATATCGCAGAGGTAAAGCGCTTGCCCGAAATATTGTTAAATGTCTCTGGTTCAATCCCAGTGGTGGACGACTCCCAGTCCCAGTACTAACTTACTTCTTCTATCAAGAGCGGTCAGCTCTGGCTGGCCTATGTGACTATTGCCTCTAAGGTACCTTGCAGTCATCACACAGGCTTATTGGCTTGGCAGTTAGTTTTTGTTTATAAAATATAAGTTTTATAGCCTAAATAAATAAAACTAAAGATAGGCATATATATAATTTATTTTAGCTTTCTTTTGAAGAGCCAAAAAAAATGGGTAAGTTATGCCATCATTTTTTCAATCAGCGCAAAATTATTACTTATTTTTTAAATAATTTTTTTAAAGTTGATAACAATAACTTTTGGGAAAACATAAAATTAGCATTTAAACTAGACCTAGCCTATACCTAACTTATTTATTTCAATCTAAACATAGGCCTATCTCTACAATTATAGTGTGATTCTCTTTTGAGTACAAGATCTACTAAATGTCATCAGTAGCCTACTTTTCCTTGGATAATATTCATGATAATAATGTACCAGTAAATTTTTGTTGGTAGCCTATTTACATTAGTATATTGCGTTTTAGAAACTTAATGTCATTTATTATGATTGGTTTAGGAAGAATAAGTGTAATAATGGTAAACAGTTTTTTTTTAAGAATAACCTAGCTATAAATAGACTTCTTAACTTTGGAAATTTATGAATCACAACTGTACTCTGTTTACATTGTGTCTGCATTTCCAACAACAGCAATCGATTAATTGACAGCATTCTACGAGATCATCGATTAGCCTTGTTGTTTGACTAAAATTATTTGACACAATAAAATGAAGGATTGAATAGTTTTGGGCACTGCTACATTACCTCTTAGTTAGGCCTGCAATATTTCAAGCGGTCAATCCGGGACAACTAACCAAGGATGCTCCAGTGTGTGACACACCGGGGGGTTTGGGGGGCATGGAAGGTGAGCCTCCCCCGGAAATTTTTGGAAATTTTAGAGGAAAAGGGTTAGTTATAGTTAATTTTTGCAGCAAAAATTAGTTTCAAGCAGGCCTATTTTGTGTCCAGATTATTGAGTCAAACTATTAAGTTTTTATGTAGGCCTAAATATAGGTAGGCTACTGAGGTAAAATTTACTTTTGAAAAACTTATAATCTGGTAAAAATGTATAAAAGTTTTAGAGTAAAATTGTGAATTTTAATGATTTGAAAAAAAAAATTGTTATTTTTTGTGTTGTGACAAATCAATTTTTACGATGGTAAAGTGTAATCATAATTCATTACATGAAACAAAACTTACAATTAATTTATTTTACTTCAAAGAGAAATACCAATGTTTTTTATGCGAATGAAATACAACTTAAAAACAAAAGTACATATATTATATAAGAATTTTTTCTTCTTTCTTCGTTTGCCGCAGCAAACTTGTTAAATTACAGGTTTAGTTCATTATTTAATAACATATTACGCAATTTAAAAACTAACCGGGACATCAGGAAAACTGGCTGGGACACCGGGACAAGAGCAAAATACCGGGACTGTCCCGGTCAAACCGGGACGTATGACAGCCCTACTCTTAGTTTAATAAGATAGGAGATATATCAGCCTTATCAAATCTTACTCCATTTAATAGGCTATGAAACTATCCCCAATAGTGCATTTTAACCCAGATATTAAGCAATAAAATTAAGCAAAGTGTATCATATTAAACCTTTGACATAATATTGAAAAAGGGTGTTTTGTAAGTTCAGGCCATACATGAATAAAGTATTCGATATTGATTCCCTGTTATAACATAAATTGATGTTGTTTTGTTTTAGGAACATACCTTACTTAAACTTAGTAAATTCCGAATAACGACATGTTTTTATGGCCACCTTCTGCAAGTAAATGGAAGCACCAGATTCAACGTCAATTCATTTAATTTCATTGGCACCAGCACTCACCTCAACATACTATTACGGTAGGTCCATTGATCAATTGCTACTAATTTAGTTCTCTTATTAATTTAAACTTTGCTCCTACACAGTGGAAGAAGGTGCAAGGTTTCATTTTTCTCATTAGACATGTTTAGCCTGACTTATTTCACCGTAGGGAAACAATGCAATTTTTTGAAATTATCAAAAGTACAACAGAGAAAACACATATCTAAGGGAAAAATAAAACTGTTTTAACTGGTTATTTTAAAGAAAAACATGACTCAGACAAAATATTTGTGCACCACTGGTGGCCACGGTGTGTCTTAATTAACTTCAACTACAAACATTTAGTGAAGATAACAACTCAGCAAAACTCCGAATGAACTTTAGAAAGGCATAAAATAAAGTAGAGACACCTCATGTTGTTACATATCGGTGTTGATTCAAAGTGCATGGTTGTATAATATGATCCCATTCGCTCCTTGGTACTGGTGAAAAGTACAACAGTAGCAGTTGCCGTGCAACCATGACAGCTACTGACCTCATGTGTATAGGCCCTAAATTGTAGATTGGGTTTTTGCTAAATGTTGCTGTTATGTATTTTTAATTATTTTTATTCTTGTTTTTTGCTATTATTTTTTCCCAGGGTCCAAACCCTGAGAAATTTTCAAAGACACTGCCGAGAACTCATAAGTTTAGGCAATTTATAGTCATAACTACATACTGTTGGACCCCAGATATCTGATCTGATTTAAACTTATCCATAGGCATGCGCAGACCTCCAACCTTCGGAGTGCCAGCAGGTTGGATTTGACAAAATACCTTAACTAACACAATGAAGCATTCTTGGCAAATTTGACCTATAAAATGTAAGTATATATTTCATATTTATGACTTTAAAACTAAATAATATTATTTGTAAATAGATTTATTTGAGCCGATGCTTCAAAGCGGCGTTTTTGTAACCAGTACCTAAAAATAATGGGTTGTTACTGACCGAAATACAATACAGGCCTACATAGCCTATATTTAAATTTGCAAAATAATAGATTCTCAAAGGTCCGTAATGTAATGCTAAGTAACAGAAATTAAAATCAATCAGTAAAAATTCATTGTTTTGTTTCCTATTCTGAAAATACAACGTTTTAAATATATAAAATTTGGAAAAGCGATTAAGGGTAGCAAGAACTCACTGGGTAGCTATGACCTGTTCTTCTGTCTACTCTTCTTGTTTGTAGAAGTACAAGGAGCACCCAACCATTCATCCAATTTTAACCTTCCGTGTTAGAATATGACAGTGGTATCTATATAGGATTAATTTTTGAGATGGGTCCATCTCAAAAATAGGATCCGAGTAAACTGAACCGGGGTTTAGGAGGGTATATCAAACCTCGGAGGGTATATCTGGGTATCCCAGAAAATTTGAATATTTTGAAGCGAAACGGGTCGTTTTAGACAATCTTAGTAGTTTAATTTGAACTTCAAGCAGATGTTCAATGCGCCGAGAATGTTGGGTCAAACTAAAGTGTTTGAATATTTGTAATAAAATTATAAATTTTCAAACGGACCTATTATTTGGCGGGGCAAATAATAAAAGTTTGATGCAAAATGCATCCATTTTTGTTTAAGTTTACTTATTCGAACTACTAATGTAATTACTGTTGATCAACTGTTCTTTATTTCAGCCAGTGTTTAACATCTTGTCGTAAGTTTATAGATTACATGTATAGTTAGCCTTTGAATGTGTGTTTAAGGAGGATATTTTCTTTTAATATGGCTAAAGGCTAGCAGGGTGACTGAAAACAAAATAACTTGCCTCATTTTGTTTAAAATGACCTTGTGGTCATGGTATACAATCAGGTGCGGTGAGTTTTTTAAAAGTTGTAATGTTGCAAGGAAGTACAGATTCAACAACTGTTTGTGATCTGCTATAAGCCGAAGCCGATGCCCAATGCCTATACTGGCCGCACTACTATATTGGTGATGATAACTTAACTTGGCATATCGGCTACATCGGTCACTGTGTATGCACATATCGACTTGAAATCAAGATCCCTCATGTAGGGAGATCAGGTGAAATTTATTAAGTAACTTATAAGATTTTATAACAAAATGTTGACATGCGGGAGGATAGATGTCCAGTATTCTGCCTGCCACAGATATGACCTTAGGCATGAGTTATTAAAATAATTCTCACCATATAAAACTGGCGTAAGGCTACGGTACTTGACGATTACACCGAACAGAAAGTGAAGTTAAATGTGTACTATGTCAATAGAAGCAATGCATGTTTGTAAATATTGTACAGTTTTAAACATATGTTAGTTTTAGTAGTGTAGAAATAGTGACGCTGTCAATCCAGTAACCACTGGTCACAGACGAAGAGGAGAAGTATGAAGTAAGTATGAAGTATGAAGGCTTAAGGTTAGGCATGCCATGGCACTGATGGCATGCCTGCTGCGCACGCCTATAGGCTGATCCCTGTCAGGATTTTTTAAAATATGAATTACAGTAGAGTCCCACAAACCCGGACTAATGTGGACCGAACGGTGTCCGGGTTTGTGAAATTTCCGAGTTATCGAAAAATGAATAAAAATAAGAAAAAATAAGAATAGTTTCTGTTATTTCTATAAGAAATCATTTATTTATTGCATAGTAAAAAATACAAAAACTACATTAAAAGCTACAAAAAAATGAAAGAAAAACCAAAACTGTTTTATATGTGTCACACCATGCTCTGGCCTTTAATCTCAGTGCACTTTATTGCTCTGGTAGGCTTGCCGAGTTATCCAGAATTCTGGGTTTGTGGGACTCTACTGTATCTGCAAATTTTAGAAGGCCTAAAACGCTCTTTCAAAATTTGATTTGAAATAAACTTTGATTTCGTCATTACTCTAGGTATACCGAGTTTTGCTCTAGGATAAAATATAGACAACCTAAATATAACAATCAGTTGTTTTGGTTAAAAATGGCCATAACGATAACATGGGTACTTTGATGGGCTGTAGAATGGAAACCGGATTTCCCCCCATCTTGTGGCCAGCTTCAATCGATTTCTCATGGCCGCAAAATCTATATAAAATTAAAAAAGTATTTTGCCCTTGGATGAAAAAAGTATTTTGCCCTTGGATGAAAAAAGTATTTTGCCCTTACTAACAGAGCATAGTAATAATTTTTTTTTTCAATAGTATATTTTGCAACAAGGGCATAAACTGAGGTTTTGCAGGCTCGAGATTGTATTTCAAATTTAAGATGAAGTCGAGAATTTGAAACAATCAAGAGCTGCAAAACACTTTTGGCCGAGGTGCGAACCGCATTTTTCACCACACTACACAATGAAATATATATACCCTATACAACATTAAAAATCTGATTTTTGTTTGGCATACTTGAAAACAAAACTTTGAGTTTATTAGCAATGGACTTCTTTGGCATGGTTTAAACAAACACAGCTACGAAAATCATATGATCACAACTATTCTGTCTTTGTAACCTATTGAATGCTGTATGACAGCACAAGATGCCATAACTGTGTGTGTGCTGTGTCTTGTATGCGCGAGATGTGATGTCCTCGCGTTCTTTGAAGCAAATATACGATCAGCTGACTTTCGGCCCTAGGGACGAAAGTTTTCGATCCTCTGGCGGAAAAGAGTTAGTTTCAGCCACCAAAAGATGTTTGTAAAACCAGTGATTACATAGTAGTGTGTTGGAAATTTTTTTATTATTGGAAAATTCTTTGCTTGTAGTTATTATTTTTTATTTCTTTGTACCTGTATGTGAGATTATATTTGGAGCCAAATAATAAACTGGATATAGAAAAAAGAGCTATTTACAATTTTAATTTAAACCATATAGATAGGCTAATATATTTTATCGTAAAAATATTGAAGTTGTTAGTTGTTATGAATTAAACTAAAATAATGAATGTGTATATGAACTAACCACAAACTAAGTTCGTACTTCCCGATAGGTGAGTTTCATTTATCCCCCACCGTTTGTTGTTTACCGCTCCAAGGTTGGTTATGCCCTCTTTGATTCAGATCACAATATAGTTCACCAAGCTGATGGCATGTCAAGTTCTCCAAATTACTTAGGTAGGACACATCATATTTTACATAGTTTGTTTTTGAGCTTGAAGAGAAAATCCTATATGATGCCTAAATTCAATCTCCTTTTTTAATTTCCTTATTAATGATATGAGGAGCCAAGTCCCAAACAATTTTGTATGTATAAAATTACACAATTATAATATTTTTAATTTTTTATTGTTATATTTTTATAATCTACTATATATTTGTCAAATACCAGTGACCTATCATCGCACAGCCCAAACTATACGACCTAGGACCTTGAAATTTTGCGTGGACGTTCCTTTCAGGGCGTAGGCATCCGCTAAGAACAGATTTTTCTAAATTCAAAGTTTTATGGGGTTTTTAGCGAGGTCAAAGTTTTGAATTTTTTCCATATAAAAGTATGTTGGGCCATTTTTGTTTACATTTTCAATGTTCATTCAATCAATTAGCTGGTAGTTAGCTTTACAAATGTAGGTATGACGATATTACAGCTGCTAACAATTTAATTTCTTTCATAATGGTTTTGGTTTTTATAGTTTTTTGTTGATTTATTTTAAGTATATAATTATGTGCTATATAAAAGTTACATTTCGTTTAGTTTAAGTATCTCATCTGTTTAAGAATAAAATCTGTATATGAGACACCCAGCGACCGAATAATAATGTTAATAATATTATTCTTTCGTCGCTGATGGCATCATCTTTATCTCGGCAGCTGGAGTTATCGTTTTTCTTTCCTATACCGTACATTTGTCAAATACAACTGACCTATCATCGTACAGCCCGAACTATTGGACTTCGAACCTTAAAAATTTGCACGGACGTTCCTTTTATGGTGAAGGTATCCGCTAAGTAAGTTATATATTTCCAAAATTCAAAGTTGTAAGTTGGTGGAGAAGAGGCTTTAAAACGTTCCAATATAAATGTGATTGTCGATCTTTTGTTGACATTTCCAATTTCATTCAAGCAAGCAGAGGGTAATTAGCTTGACAAACGGATACGTTGTTACGGCTGTTTAATAATTTAATTCATTCATCATGGCTGTTTGGTTGATTTTTTTAGGTTATACGTAGTGTATAAAAGTTACCTTTTTTTAGTTTATATTTAATCCATAAATTAGTTTTTCTACCTTATCTATTTAATCATGAACAAACTATGAGGCGCCATCTTCATTTAGGCAGCGGGAGTTATAGTTTTTTCTCTCATGGCGTCCTCAATGTATTACAATCATGCCCTAAAACAATTTGGCGAATTCCTTTTTCATCTATCGATGTATAAACATCGATTCGATGGTGTGTCCCGGCTTTGCACGGAAAATTTAAGTGCTGCAATCTGTGGTTAACCTTTAAAATTATTAATAACCGCCCATATATTACGTTGTAAACTAAGTGAAGCAAGTTTGAAACACTGCCAACTGATAGTGCTACTGTTTCGAACTTTCATCGCTTTATCGTACTTAATTGATACTCTATTTGATAATTCTGAGACGTATTGGCAAATTTTCGACCAATTACCGTAAAATTGACACTTTTAACGTTAAAATCGGTCCAGCCGTTCTCGAGTTATGACTTGAAAAGAAACCCGACATTATCCACTGTGACTGTCCACAGTGTGACATAAATGTTTTTAAGACCTACTCAGTGCCATAACAGCGTTATATTTATATGAACAGACCTATTTATTTAAACAGCTATTCATATAAACACATTACATATTCTTTGATAAAACTCTTTTTTAATTAAGGCCCTTCAGATTCGGGCTATCAAGGTTGAACTATAATTTTTATCGTGAGCAAAGCCACGGGAACTGTTAGTATAATAATATTTTGTAAATTGTAATTCTTTTTACATTTCTCCAGAAACATTTTTTCATAGGAATTGTTTCATCCTTTCATTTGTGTATAATGTGTTGTAAATATTTTAATGTTTTTCACTAATTTCATAAGGTCTATTTTCAATTTGCAATATTTTATTTATATTAATACACTTTTGTTCTTTCAGAAAGATATTATCTTCAATTGCCAATGTGCATTGAACTTCAACCATTGGGTTCTGGTCGTGGGTGTCTCTCTGGTCTGTGCTGCAATTATGTTCAAATTGTCTTCACACATGCTGTATTCGTTGAGGATCAAATATTTTTTATCATTTATGTTTTTGATATTGTTGTATGTTGATGTTTTACATTATATATTAAAATATTAATATATATACATTATATATTAAGCATTATTTTACTCATTTTTACTCCACCAAATTTGTTATATATTTCTTAACAAGATTAAAAAGAGGGATTTGCATATTTGAGACCTTTGGTTTGGTATAAAGTGCAAGATTTATTGAACACTTCATATGGTCGAGCATATGCCAACCAATTTCATTAAAAAAGTATTGAACGAGGCTTTTCTCTTTAGTATGTTGAAATCAGCTGTACCTATAATTTACTTTATATATGAAATAAAATTAAAAAAGGATTTATAGCAAATATTATTTTTCTGAAATAAACAATGGTTATTAAAGAACGGTTTTGCAGGTGACAAATACATAACAAAAACAGATGATTTTTTTGTAGAGTAATGAAAATAATTTTTGTTTTATATCTGAGGCCCTTTTCTCATTACGCGATTTTTGACTTCCAGTTGAATCGGGTTTTTTTTTAAAACGGCGTAAGTCCAATTTTTTTTATTTTCAGGTTTTGGTGGTTTTGTACTCTTTAACTAGATACGTTGATTTGCTTTGAAAGGGCTTACCTATAATGAATGGTTATGGATGAAATAAGCATAGCATTTCTGTGATTTGTTTTAAAAGGGCGTATGTCAACAAAGCGTTATATGGCGTTTTGGACCTACGCCCTTTTGAAAATAAACAGTTTTTTCTTGTTTTCCGAAAGTTTACTTTTTAGGACTTACGCCCTTTAAAAAAAAAACCGATTCAGTTACTTTACGTAAGTTTTTTTCAGAATGTATTTCAGTTAAAATTATTGTGAAATAGACATTGCTTCCAACTTTGTAAAATGTGTTGTAATGGCAATACAATGAATTTGAATTTATTTGTCGCATGGCAGAATGATCATCCGACACTAAGTCGAAGAGTGTGAAATTGCCCATTTGATCATGTATGTTCCACTACTAAAATGAATCCACAAGGTTTCAATCCGGTATCAGACAAACCAATGGTATTATCAGACTGCTGCTGGTTGTCGCATCAACAGTCATTTTTCATATAATATGAAAGGCTTAATATATTTCTTGGCTTCACTGAAACTTATTTTCTGTGAGGACAAAATAAATTGCATTTTGTGAAAACCATTTTGTTTCTTTACACTTCTTCCATTTCACTTTAAATACATCTTAAATATTTTACCATAACCTATGTTAAGAACCATTCTTAACATTTGAGGTCAGATCTACAACTATCCTTCAAGTAGCTTTTGTTATACGGTAAAACATTTGAACACTTTTAACATTCAAAATTATTTTTTATTTGTAACTGTATGAATGTTGTTTTGTTTCCTTTGAGTCTTAAAAATGATAGGTTTAATGTCACCACCATGGTACATTGCGAATACGTTCGTCCTCATACGCGACATCGGAGCGTACTCCTAGTATAGTATAGTATAGTATAGTATAGTATTGTATTGTATTGTATTGTATTGTATTGTATTGTATTGTATTGTATTTTATTGTATTGTATTGTATTGTATTGTATTTTATTGTATTGTATTGTATTGTATTAAAAGTCTTTATAATAAAAAAAATACAATTATAAAATTTATTTTATCATTTATCCATTTATGTATTAAAACTGTTCATAACTAACATAACTAACAACTATTGCAAATAACAATATTTTCATCACTCTGTATACGAGAGTAGCCTGTTAGCTCAGATTAATAAGATATACAAAAACCCTCCATCTCCTTACATGGAAACGAATCATTATCAGCTGTTTTTTCCTCATCTAAACATTACTTCCGGTACCCAATTACTGCTTTTACGTACCCTTACAACACTTTTCCGAACTTAAACAACCGCAGATCCTATTTTGATTGTTGCATGTTATGTCGTGTTTTCAGCTGTCTTTGAACTAAAAAAATAAACTTTACAGCCGTATTGTGTTTGCTTATAGAAAACTGACTGACTAAATTATGAAATTTCGGATGATTTGTTTTCTAAATATAGTTAGTTATTTACATCGTAATGAAAAGTATTGTTCACAACTCGTCACTAAAGTCTTATTTCGTGACTTGTAGCAAATTATACCATGATACAATATTTTCCTATGAACAGCTCTGCAAGGAATTTCAAAAATATGTTGATGAGTGTTTGCAAGTTTGACCCAAATCTAAGGAGCCAAAATACCACTCGAGAGTTTGTACTAGTTGCTCCACTCAGGAGCAATATCAGTAAGTCAGCGTTGACAAGCACGTGTGAATGTGGTGGGACTGTCGATGTCGGTAGTTCGACGAATTCCCCCGTTACGACACGGCGACACGGAGCCCGGTGTTTGTCAACAAAATGTTTGTCTTTGCTCGCTGTAAAACGGCTTTACGTAACTGCTTCCTCGATCCATTCAGGGGATAACGACAGCTATTCTGATAACAAAAGGTAATCTTAGAGTAATTTGTTATCATTGACTACATTTATTGAAGAAGGTACTCCATCCGTGTGGCCTAACTGTCCCCCTTTCCGCTCTGTAAAAGAACTTAAAGTTGACGTAGGGATTCCTGAGACCTTCTCAGGTACTTATTTAGTTGTTTAAAATTGCAAAAAAAACTACGATCGAGATAGTAAATAATATTAAATTAATTGTTGTACCCGGTGATATATTTATTGTTATGTAACCGCCTGTAAGAGCGTAAAAAGAATCGCTTGAGATCAGAATACTCTCTGAGTGACTCACTCCAACCAGGTCCTGTTTAATGGGCCCCGCATCTTGGTGTTAACTCTCCAGTTTAATCGCTATACTACCATGTAAGGCTCACACAAATACAGGCAGGCTACTTGAGTTGTTTAAACACGACGACAATTGAAGTGGTAAGTCTAATCCAGCCAATGGTTTCGTGTTTCAAATTGAAGTTAGAGTAGGATTCACGTAAGTTGGCCAAAACGAAAGTAAACAAACCATTATCTTCTTACGAACTTAAGCATAAAATCCAGCTGTGCTAAAAACATTGCTAACAAACATCTGTTTTAGCATAAAACTTGCAGAAAAGCGAAAGTTCTGATGCAATATTGCACGTGGAAGTTCTCTTGCGCAATCTAAAATATTACTCATGGGCTTTTTCAAATTAAATATGTATTAACACGTAGAGGTTGTGTCGTGGATGCGGCATGATTAATAGTCTTAGATTTTATTATTAAATAATCTGTACAAAGAAATAGGTTTGTTTATGATTAGCCCTTACTACTTGCTGTAAGTCAGCATCCGACTTGTCTCATATTTTGTTCAAAACTTATTTAAATTGGTTCAGTAAAAAATAAACAAGCAGCTAAACAAACTAAAATAAATTCCAATCAGGAAATATAATCAAATTGAACTTTACCGCTATGTAAAAAAGTTCAATAAAAATAGAAAATTCTAAAAATAGGTGATATTTTAAACATTCAATAACCTAAAAGATTGCCAAGAATGACAACAAAACAATATTGTAAACAAACACAACGTGGCGATTTGACAGTTCGGAGAAAATGTAAACAAGAACCATGTGGAACCAACAATGTTTTCAATGTGACTTGTATAAAAATTTTTGATGAGATGATTAGTACATGCTTTGGCCAACTTACGTGAATCCTACTCTACCATGATGTAAATAGTATACGCTGAAGTTAATTTCCTAATGAGAAAGGTAGGTTGATTTTCTCAGCCAATAGAAAGAACATACTTCATACAGCTGATGAGGTTTTAGATACGTGAAGAAACAGTATGTGTGTATCTTCTGACGTGTCTCGCTAGAGGCTGATCAGTCTCCTCATTTGATGGGCAGTCCACTTTTATCTGCAGATATAGTGTTTTGTTACAGGGATATAGTCACAAAGTCTTTGCCTGATTTAATAGCTTTGCTATACGAAAACCATTCGAACTACACTTACATTCTATGCCTTGTTTTGAAGGGAATTCATTCAAGTTTACAGTTATGATTAAATACATTAACAAATCAGACAAGGTGAGTTTACAAGAGAATTCACAGTGTATTTTGTGGTTTCACGAAACCCAATCCCCCACAGCAGTTTGACGACTTTTCATGAGAAAATTTGGAAGACCTGCTCCTGATAGAAAGAAGCATCAATAGATGGTATTCGCATTTTACTGAAGGAGGCAGTGTATGTGACAAGAAATGCACTTTTGTATACTCACTTTTTCTGTTTTGTTAATGTATTGAATAATAACTGTATTGTTATCAATCAGCTGTGTTTAGGTGTTACCAACTTTATAAAATAAAACTTGTTTAAATTCCCTTCAAAATAAGGCATAGAAGATAAGTATGGCTCTAATGGTTTTTGTACAGCAAAGCTGGTAAATGAGGCCAAGACTTTGTGGACACCCGGTACATGCAGAGGATTACACGTACATCACCCTGATATGATAATTGATTCAGTTAAGCAGTTGACGAAAAGTGTACTTTTCCAGACAATGTTTTTATGTTTTACATTACTTAACACCATCAGCCACATAAAGTGATTGATTGGTTTCCGCGCTTACCATCTCCCCTCTCCGCAGCGCGGCGCGGCGCGGCTGGAGCCAAGCTGCAGGTGCGGAGCTCGGCGCCGACCGCAGTCACACATGACGGGGCAACACTTGTTTTCGGTTTGCTTAACCTCCAGTTATTGACACTTCCACTAGTTCGTCCGTTTTGGTTTCAACTGTCCCCTTTACTTTTGTTCTCTCATCCTGTACTCCAGCCTCGTTGCGCATTATTTGGCTGTCAGATCTGAATGGTTGTACAAAATTGTCTCTCATATTTTTGACGACCATGTTCAATGCTTGGCTTTAAATGTTGCAGAGGAGATTCGAAAGTAGTATTAAATATTAAGGATTATCATTAAAAATCTAAAGTTATTCTATTTCCAGTTGCTTTATATTTTACTACTAAAGACAATTAAAAATTTAGGCCCTTGCAGGATGTTGTACGGATTAATATCGTTCTACGTCCTACTGCTTTAAACTATCAATACTTGTACCTTTGAACTTATCTTTTTGTAATTTGCTCACCTCGGAAACGGTTCTAACGATTGAATGAATTAGAGCCGTTTTTATGTTTGATAATATATTGGTTTTTAATTGCATGTAGTTGCATATTATCTAGAAACGCAATTTTTTAACAAAAATAAATTTAAAATTTTAACTAGGTCATTACGGGTTGTAATGTTGGATACAAAATAAGACAAATAGCCAAGTTTCATGATGTAATTTTAGCCGAGTGAAGCTCGATCAACCAGGCGCTATTGAAAAACAACAGGAGAAATAATTTACAGTAAAAAATAACTATTTTATCTTCATGCTATTAACCCATATTTTTGTACCTTTCATTCCATTTTGATGTTGGTTTCCTTAACAATTTGCAGTATCTCAAATTAACACTGTAACCAACAACAGTTTATGTATAGGAAACGTGCAAACAATGTATGCAATAGAATATAATAATATGGAATATTTTATAACGATTAGAAATGCAGGCGTTTCTTGCTCTACAGCCTTGAACAAGTCATTATAAATGAAATTAATCATTATATTATTTTTTGCTAAAACGACTGATTACAAAGATAATTGCTTCTTACGACAATGTATGGCGACTATATCCTGCAAAGTGTAGAAAAATATTGTTTTTAAATAATTAGTATTTACTACAATGTCTTGTTACAAATTATTTAAATTTTGCTTTGATTACAATCAGTCCTAAATTAGCGTTTTGAGTTACACCTATCAAGTACTTTTATTTGTTACAGATTATATCTGGAAAAATCTGTAAAAAGAGCTTATTAATCACTATTTAGTCTGAGCTAAATTTTATTTTTGAAAAAACTTCAAGCTGCTCAAATATTGGTGTTGCAAACGTGATACGGTTTTTTTTAAACAGAATTACAAAATTATCAATATTAAAAACACAACATGGACCTAGGGTTTGGAGGTAGTTACTTATGATAATACTACCTCCTTGAATTTCATATCAAGTTCGGCAAAGAAATATTGTCCTAAAAATTAGTAACACTTTATTCCTATATGTAAAGTTTATAGAAAGATAAATAGAGAGCTCAAACAAAATAGATTCCTTCCTAATGTAAATATAATTATTATTATCACTGAAAACCTTATAGCCTATCCACTTTAAATTCAACATTTATTAGCTAGACGACGAAAAATATTATTCTAACATTCTAGCATTGTAACTTTTATTTAAATTAATTTTTAAATTTGAGTTAATCATAAATGTATTAATGAAACTGTTTGGACTATTACTTAAGATTTACAAACAAATCAAGTTAGTAAGTGTATAACTACAGTACTTTAGCGGGAGGTCCGATACAGATATCAACTGCGACCTAGCGGCGCTCGCAGCAACTAAGTGAATCTATCGTGGTGGGTGTGCCGCGTGCTGCACTCAAGTGGCATTTGCTCGAACTGCGTCTCCATTTTAACAAGGCAGAACATAATCGTTAAAACAAACTGGATTTATAAGCAATTTGGATATGTGGTTTTAACTATTTAGGCAAATAATATTAGCCATTCTAGAATTATCTTAATTAAATTCCTCCTGAATGCATTACGGCACTGATATTATATTTCCATATGCTAAATCAAACAATATACAATTATTCTTACTATCGACTATAAATCACCTTTCACAAAAGTTCGTAGTTATAACAAATAATACATTAGGTCTACGTAGCCACGTTTTGCGATTCCACACCCCTCTGGCCAGATCAATTACAACATTAACTTAGAAGCAAACAATATAAGCATTTACTTTTACCAATCTTTTAAGTTCATCTCTTGCACAATAGGCTGTAATGTTTATATTAATTTGAATCAAGAGTTAGTTAGTGGTTTTTACAAAAATACAAAGTAGATCATAATATAAAAGTGCAATGACGCCTTTTTTTAATAGAAGGTTGGATAGAAAACGGTTGTGTTTGGGTTTGTGTTTGAGGGTCAAAGTTTGTGTTTGAGGAAATTACATTGTTTCGATTTTCTTTTTGATAGGGATGTCTGCTATTGCTATACCAACAGCTGCTGTTTTATGCCCAAACAGCTCGTTGTCTGTGAATTACAACATACCTTAAAATATATTTAAAAGATCTCGTTATGTATTTCTTATCTCGCAGTCGTGGTCATAGATATTATGTTAATGGACGCATCGTAACCTATATAAAATTACTCAAAATTATTATTCAAAATAACTTGTTTGGACGTTTTTCCAAACTTTCATACAAGTTAACAAAAAAAAAAAAAACATAAAATCTAATAGCGATTTTGCTTAGAACTGGAGCATAATTAAATAGATTTATCCTGATTTCACACCTGAAATATTGGAAATATATACAAATAATGTTCACATCCCTCCTGTTTGATGTCGGTAACCATTCTGCTCAGTGGCGCGGCGCAGCGGCGAAACGTGCAAGCTTTTGTGGCTCTTCCTTTGTAAGAACAGCCTCCTAACGGCGCTCCAATAGTTATATGTTTTTAAAGTACCACTGCCAATATAGATATCTATAAGCAATTCATATACATGATTACATTAGACTTCATTTCATTTTTGAATACCCCATTACAAATATGGTAAATATGAAACAATAATTGTTTAAGCAAGGGTACTTGTCTTTTAAAAGCTAATTCAGTAATATATCGGTTAGGCTGCTGATCAAAACTTTAGATTAGAAGAATAGGACGACTTGGTCTTGGACAGTTTTTTATAATACCTGTTAGTAATTTAAATTTTCAACTGTAATGAGTACACTTGAAAAATAAATTAGTACAGATACTGCTAAGCCATCATCAACTTAAATGTTTTTGTTTACTTTACAGAGTGTAGTGAATCCATCATTTTGAATTTTAGCCATTAGCAATAAAAGTATCTTGCTTTTTTAATTCACTAGCTTCCAATTAGAACAGCATTGTTTCAACCAGTTGGGTAAACCGATTGATGGGGCTGCTATATTTCCAATCATTTTACACGACAAATTATTATGATTTTTCAATATATTCAACTAAATCCAGCGACAAACGAAACACACTGTTTTATATCCTATAAAATAAGTTAATGCAAAAATAAGCTAATTAATTCTTAAGATTTAATTGGTACCCCAATACAGGATATTCCTAAGGGGCTACCTAGTTTCAGGGAAGTTAATTTTAATTTAATGTTCTCAATACAGAGAGGAAACTTGTGTTGAAAATGTTTTTAGTAAATTTTATTTTTTCAACTTAAATTAAGTGAATAACTAACATTACAGTTATCAGTTTATCTGTACTTAGATAATTGATATAAATAATTTGATTTTACTTTTGAATACTTATTTGTGAACGTGTTTATTTATTTATGTACTTATTGCATGTATGAGTGAAGGGTATACTGTAATGTATCATATGCTGTATAAAAACACAGGTGATCAATCTGTACCTTTGTATAAGACGTTGTACTTCTCTGAAATAAAAGCATTTATTTATTTATTTATTTATTATAGATGGGAATAGAACCTCGGGAAGTAAACTCCAAACTTGGTAAACTTTCAGTAAATACTCTGTAGTCGCATTACACATGCATTTTAAAAGGGCGTTATAAAGTTGAGTAGGCCTATGCAACAGATGTAGGCCTTTATAAACGCGTTTAGTTCTAAAACACATTCTGTTAACACATCTGTTAACTCGTTCTATTAAAAACGCATCCCGAACTAAAAAAATACAGAAAATTAAAATACCAAAAATTAAAATAGAAAATTAAAATACATACACAGAAGGAAATGCATAGACCTTCTGAAAAAGAGATAAAAGAACTCCTCCAACAAACATGATGACACTTTTGGCGGAGTTGTAGTTTTGTGAAACAAGACCACGTGATTCAGGGAAATAGATAACGATAAAAACATGCTAGTTATCAAAATAATGCAAAACGTCGTGTGCATACATCTTAATTTTGCTTTGAAATATTTTATTTTATAGCCAAAACATTGAAACTAAGTGGCACATATGAATATATTTTTTAAAATTGTATAAAATGTTCATTTTACAGTTTTTTGGACAATAATATAAAGCAAAAAAAAACACTCAATACTGGTAAGCAACACAAATAACTACTTGAACATAGTCAATAATCTGAAAAGTTTAGCCTAAACAAAACCATATGAAAAGTCAAATTATATGTTTGGTTTATTTTATAAGTACTGTGCGCGCTACGATTTCCGAATTAACGCTAAAGAATGTATTTAAACCTTAGGGAAAATAATAGAGTAAAATAAGGTTTAAAAAATTTAACATCGTATTAGTCAGAAACAAAGATCGGATCAATATCGTATTAGTCGGATAAATGTTCGTATAACTATGGAAACTCCATATAGAAAAATAAAATGTACACATATTATTTACACTCAAGTAAATAATATGTGAATTTTAAGGAAGTTAATTTAAACTTCCTTTTTTGAATCCATATCAGTCTCAATTACTTTTCTGTTTTAGAAAAATCTCTTGTTAAAAACTATTACCTATATTATATATTGCACCTAGTTTTATTACAACTGGGACAAAATGTATACTTGCTTTCCTCGCAAATATCTTTATGAAAAACAAAAGTTTCAAATTCCACAATCCCATAGAGAACATCCTTGAGAAAAATTTAATCCAAGGAACTTTAACGTACGCGTTTATAGGGTATTTTTCTGGGTATAATTATATAAGTCTTACAACACCTAAAAATATATTCACACTCATATTGTAACTACATATTCTGTAAATATGTACAAAAATGGTAATTGACCTCGACCTTTCGATTGTTGATAGGTTTGACCATTTCCCATCTTTTGTGTACATTTACCAGCATCTTGGATGTAAATACGGTATATGTGTAAATATATTTCCATTGTAAGACGTGTTATTATTGACATCAAATAGTAACAAAAACACTTGTCGTGCCAATAAAGAACTTGTTTAATGAATTTCACACCAGTCCACCCAAATCTCCAAAATACAACAAAAGCAAAATAAAAATACCAAAAACCAGTAAACTTCAGTTTTGTCACGCCCTCGATTAGATTTTTCCAATCAGTGCACTCGTTATTTGCACTTTCTCGATGCACTCGCCCACCAGGACCCGTTGCACCAATTAACAAATTATGCTTTTATTTAATTCATAATTGTTGATGAAGTGTAAATATTTGTTAAAACTCTGATTATTTCACTATTTATCCGCGGGCCCGGTGACGGCCGGCGGTCTCTCTCGCTATTTTTCCGGTTGTTTATTATTTCCCCGCGCTAGAGAGGCCCAATGTCACGGATCGCTGCTCTTCGTGCAACTGTTGATTGGAATTGACCGGGTCCCACTTGTAACTTTGTTATTTTTCCGATGAATTTTTAATTATATTTCCATTTGACTTTTCAAAACAGCGGTAACATTTTTGTGGTCGTTGACCGAGTATAAATAAACGCAGTTTTAACTTGATGTGATAACACGTCCATGAAGCACGTCCTTATTGAAAGTTCCGGCCCTAACAAAGTTTGTATTTATGTCATATACATGTGATATAATATTTAGACCTAAGTTATTTGTAAATACTAATAAGTTGATTTACGGCCTAAATGCCTTAATTTATTGAAGAATGAAACCACAAAAATAGTCAGTCAACTAACTGCTTTAGAGACCAGCTCATTCCCTATTTTGGGACAACATTATTTGCGAATTAAAATTTAAAAATCAATTGAATGTTAAATTATGTTCAATTATACCATCACTCGACCATTTAAGCAACGCTGATCGCAAAAATACTTCATTATTTTACCTACCATTATAAAGGTAGTTGTGATTGTCACCTCGTGATACTACTATCTTTATATAGTACTACCCTATTTATCTCTAAGACATTATTAATAAGGTTGTACACAAATTGTAGAAAATTAAACAATTGTTTGTCTCCATCAAGTAATGAAAAACATAATTTCAATACTAAAGAAGTAAAATGCATTACTTTTACTGTATAATTTTTTGACAACTTGGGATTAAGTAAATGGCATTGTACATTTATCAGGAGAAGTGATGTCAGCTGACATATTTTTTCACAACAATTCTAAAAAATATTTTTACACATATATTCTCATAAAAATTTCTCGCTCTCCACTAATAACTTCCCAAGCACCCCCTCCCTCCTCCACAATAAAACCATCATAACCAGCAATAACATCGATAGACATCTCTGCCACAACGCCTTTAAGGCAGCCGCTTTACATACAATAAAACTCGGAGATGCTCGGAGGAGGGGGAAGTGTAAGGAAACAAAAGACAGGAACACACATATGGAACTCATTGCGAATGCAGGTTCGAGGATGGCACTCCAGTGACTGTCGCGCCACTTTTTGCCCATATCACTCCTTGTTATCAGCGAGATGTCTCCCAGCTGAACCGTTACTGCGATACGGCGAGTGAGAGGCAATCCGATTTTAATCATGCTCGCTCACTCCGCTCGATTAACACATATCAGGTGTGTCTGTAGGGTTTAGAAGGAGCAGAGTGGTAGTTTTACCCGTTCTACTCGGTGCTTTAGATTATCTTTACGGCTGCTAAGGTTTTGTAAGGTGTGTAAAGGTGTCTTACACGGTCCTTTGGGTGTTTGTAAGGAACGAGATAAAGTAGTTGTTGTGACAATGATAAAAATATTTATGTGTGAATAAGTAAGATGGGGAATAGACGTAATTCATTGCTTTACAATAAAATATCAGCTACCAATTGGTGTGTATAAAGCGAGTGTAATTGCCAATGGGTAATTCTAGGAATGGTTACAGGTTTCTACGTATTTAAACCTACATAGCCATATTAGGCCCTGTAATATTTACAAACATGTGCCTTACCTCTTGAATAGCTATATGCTGTTGACTTGCGAATATCAATAATTAAAAAAACTTTATCCTTATTGTTAAACTGAAGGAGACGTACATGTGTTGTAATACGGATTACAAATCCCATCAAATAACAGTAACATTATAAGAGGTGATGATACGCATCAGTTCCTTTTTGTAAGGATGATGATGTACCTTGCTACTTAGTGTTGCTCAAGTAGTTTTGCGTCACATGTGCGCAATATTTGCATTTGGGTGTATTTGCAATTGTACTACAGTAGACCCACTCTTAACCGAGCTCGTTTTAACTGACGATCGGATTATCCGCCCTCGCTGGTCAAATATATAAGATCGTTTTAACCGACCCTGTTATGAGAACAGTTCGGTTTAACTGCGAGTTTTATACCCGGCAATGAGAACGTTACGCTCAACTCTACAAATTATTACAGATTAAAATATTTTGAAGACAACATTCATTAATTTATTAAAACGTCCAGTAGATGCTTTTCAGTTCACATAGTACGATAAAGGTCTGCGAGTTATCGGTTTTGTATCCGAAACCATTATTTCATTCATCGGTATAGTAATCAAACACGCACCTTGTGTGCTTGTGTGGGTGGGGGTCAAATGATTTTTGACTCAAGCCTCAAGCAAGATGCTCAATCAACTGCCTGACTCGAAATAATGCAATGATTGCTTGTTTCTTATCACTAATTTTGTCAGTAAATACTGCATTTCGAAAAATTCGTTAATAATTATGAAAATGTTATTAAAGGTGTTAAGAACTTTTTTTACCCTTGTTTAATATATGCTTGTTTATAAATATGGCTTTGTTTTGTTAGTGTTTTGGGGCTATTTGTGACATTTCTTCAGTAAATATTTTGGAAAATAGGTTGATAATTTTCCTTAATAATCCACGAACTGTTTTAAAATGGTGTTAATGAAACAATAAATCAATAGAGCTTTTTTCAGGCATTTCGAAGCTTACCCGTTTTAACCGACCTTTTAAGCTATCCGACCTAGGTCCGGTCCCGTCAGGGTCGGTTAAGAGAGGGTCTATACTGTATTGCGAAGGAGGTACAACTAGTAAGATGCACCAATATCGGGAGACGTCCCAAGGTCGAGGATATGTTTGGGAGCTGAACTCTGGCGCCCAGAAACTTGCCTGTCTGCCAACTTGAAACACTCAGTGATTGACTTGTATATATGAGCTCGTGTTCTGCATTCACAAGCGATGCAACAAACAGTAGTAGATAGTAGCTAGAGTGAGCCGGTATCGTAAAGTAAGATATAAAATTATAGGTACCTATACAGGGTGTTTGCAAATTTTCTGGACATATTTTGTAGACATGTTCCTTGAGCTAAGACAAACATAAAATGCCATATAAGTATGGGTCTAAAATGCCTAGATTTTTGTCTGTAGGTCTGTTTGTGATTTCATAAAATTATTTTATATCTTGGCCACTTTTCAAGATAGAAATAATTTCAAAATTGGTACAAATGTGTAGTTTAGAAGGCAAAAAGAGCTTAAACATTTTAGTTAAAATATCTCAAGCCGTTTCAATATGGCAGCCATTTAAAATCTTTAATGCCAAATTTCATGAAAACCGTAAACATTAAGAAAATTGTTGTTATGATCAAAATGATAGAAAATTTAAATTCAAATCAAATGGGATCTTGTTTGTTAAAATCGGATCACAAACAACCGAGTAATCAGTTTTTTTCTACATTCGGTTACGCAATGTAGAACTGCCATACTGCTCTTATGTTGGGTTTATTATTTGCTATAAAAAAACAAAAAAAACTGATAACTCGGTTGTTTGTAATCTGATTTTAACAAACAAGGTCTCATTTGATTTGGATTTAAATTCCCTATCTTTTTGATTATATAAACAATTTTCTTAATATTTACGGTTTCCATGAAATTTGGCATTATAGATTTTAAATGGCCGCCATACTGAAACGGCTTGAGATATTCGAACGACATTTTTTAAGCTCTTTTTACATGTTAAACTACACATATGTACTAATTTTGAAATATCTATCTTGAAAAATACCTAAGATATAAAATATTCAAAAAAATCACAAACAGACCGACAGACAGAAATCTATGCATTTTAGACCCATACTTATATGGCATTTTATGTTTGTCAGCCCAAGGAACAAGTCCTCAAAATATGTCCAGACAATTTGGAAACACCCTTTATATTGAAAGATGTTATTATTTTGAATACATTAACATTTTATTTTTACATAAACAACATCTTGTTACTTTGTGTTTAAGTGCAAGTCATAAGCAGTTTTTATAGCTTAGATCGCTACATAAAATCTTTTTAAGCTAAATAATGAGGGGAAAGTGCTTTAAATGTTAATAAATGTTTTTACTAAAGGAGTATTATTTTTTAATTATGTTTACGAAGGAGTTGAAAAAATAATTCTGAATCATACAAAATTGCCATAATTGACCTTTTTACTTATGAATTATAGGGCAGTTTTATTTCAACCGTCGTCATTTATAAGCTATGGCATTGTTTTTAAGTTCAATTTCACTGTTCGTCACCTGAAGTGTGTGGTTGCGGATATCACAGGCTCCTTGGTTAATATTATCGTAAGAACACAGTACATAATGATTATCAATCCAATATAAGATAAAATATTTGGAATTTCCTTAGGTCTGATTTGACGAATAGCGGCAATGAAATTAACTCTCTGCAATATGAGATCGAATACAACTTTTTACAAATCTTATGACAGAAAACTTTTTGGGGGAAAATGCTTTAAACAAAGTAAGGCCCTTAAGCAAATTATTTGATTTTTAAATAAAACATCATCGGTATCAGGATTTCTGACCTACAAATTTGATTTTACAAATTAAATTAAATTTAAGTACAAAATCGACTATATTTTTTAAATAAACAAGCTTAAAACGTACGTAATAAATTTACTTGTTAAATTTAAGTTTGCACAACTGAGTATCATTAAAATTTGACCTGACTACTTCATTGATGTGTGAAATGTTTTACATTCATGCGTCATATGTAATTTTCATTTTTTCTGCATGAATTGTTCTAAAACAAGGATGATAATTAAGCCAGAAATCTAACTGCAGTCATTTGCTATTTTATAATCATTAACCCTCTATTTTTATCTTTAGCATTGCAGAAACAACAATCGACATCCAAAAAAAAACAACAAAAATACAACCTCTTTCCAATAAACGCTCGACCAGCCGGAAACTTGACACCAAGCGGATGTTTACACAACAATACAAATCAAATCAGACGGCAACAATGAAGAATACGATACTAGTGAGCACGCATGGAAGTAATCATAGAAACAATGAATGAACGTGGGGCAAGGGTTGGAGGGGGAGGGGAGGCACGTGCCATGACGTCACTGCTATATCTCCGACATCGCCCATCAAAACCCACTAATAACGGCCTTTATTGGGGAAGCCGCTTTGAGATTGCCACTTTGTTAAACAATAATCTGGCTTAAAGAGACCGCGGCCGCAGCGCTGTGAGATACTGAGATAAGCGGTAGAGCCCTTGACATGGGAACGAGGTTAGCTGGTACAGCGGCGTGACGGCTTGTCACCAGGGTACTGAGAATACTGTGGATTTTAAAACATTTTCCTCATATGCTATTTTTAAACTGTTGGATAGAAACATGTAAGCTACAAACAGCCTTTTTGTAAACATATTATTGATGTTTATTGTATGTTTAAAATTGTTTATGGTCCGTTGAATTGTAGAAGATAATCTCCCCTTTTACCATTCATATAACGGCCAGGTAACATATAAATTCTGTATAAAATTAAAACATCCTCCACTAAATTAACGATATGTTTGCGATATGTTGTATGTTTTGTTGTGCCTTGGTACGTCCTGGTATTCAGCAGTTCAAAATATAATCGAACGAGTAAAACTGTTTCCTTTACCTTTTCTACAGGTCTTGACGCAAGTTTTCAGCCTCGATGTCGTTGATTGATTATTTAGGAAAATATTTCTTAGCTCTGAAGGTATATTTTTATACAAATTTAAGATAATTGTGATAAGATATATATGATTCATTTCCAGTGCTTTGACACTAAAAATATAATGTTAAAAGAAAAATGTATTATTACCGTAATCCGACTTACATTTTAGACTGCTTCCAAGTGCCACATTCTTCCTTATTTTTATAATTTGAACGCATGTAAATATTCAAAATTCCTGGTACCTTCGGCAGAAGTTAAAAAAAAACCTTCTACGAAACTCTCGTGGAATAATTGAACGACGTAATGATGGTTTAAACATGTTATAGCTCCCAGTTTAGAGAATAGCCCAAGGAGCTCTTGCCCAATTCGTAGTAAAATTGCCAGTCTCATTCTACCGCTCTTCAGACCTATAATCTCACTTTAGACGTCTACAAAGTAAAACTCAATAACTACTAAGAAAACTGGCCAGTAAATGAAACATACACCAGACCGACCAGTAACGCATGCTAAGTAACCATCAATATCGAAGGCAGCCTGACAAATTAATTACCCTAAGTAGCCGCTCCAGCGGAGTACGCCAGTGCATGACCGGCAGCGTAACGATACCGACCACGCAACCCTTATCAATAATTACACTCTATGATTTATGTCCGTCAGATCATCTTCCCTCCACTCTTACAAATGAGCTCGGTAGTCCTGGTCATCTGGCGCCAGTTGTTGCAGGGTTTATGGGGTTGTAGTGCTTGTTAATGGCTGTAATGTGAAGTTAAAATGTTAGCCGTGTGCTTTTAGAGTAGGTCATGTGCTAAGGTACTTTATAAAAACACGAAGAGGGGTTTTTTTAAATGCATGATTTTATTGTTTGAACCTGTGAAACTACAAGTATTTTCACGGAAGAGAAAACTGAAAACTTCTGCAGTAACTAGCTTCTTAATATTTATTGATATAATCTCTGAACCTCCTACTGTGTAGTTTTCATTATTAGGGAAAATAAAAACGATCTTTCCTCTCCCTTTGTTTCAATATCGTGTGTCTTTTCCATTCATTTGGTTTTGTTTAGGGCCAAGATGCAATAACTTCTTTTGTTTGTCTATGAAGATAGTCCAACAGCCCAAACCTTTACAGGATCGAGGTACAGTCAAAAAGTTCCCGGAATGAATTTTTGTAGACATATAGCGCGATCGCCAGCGGTAAATTTTTCTTGCAGTAGTTGGTACGACTCCTTGGGAGGGCATATCGGTAGTGGTGGCAGAGCTGACTTGCCATAGTGCAGCATTGGAAAGCGCTTTTCGTGTACCTAGTCTACGTTGTCGGATTTTTGAAAATTTGGCATTTCATGAACATCACATGAACATTGTTCTTGTTTTACTTTAAAAATCACCCAGTGAGACTCTCGAGTTGTTAATTCAAGCTTATGGAGAAGTGGCGATGAAGAAATCTTCCAATATTTTCATCAGCATCACCTAGAGCGCTGTTCATTAAAAGCCATTATTCAAAAATCCGACAACGTCGACTTGCAGGTACACGAAAAGCGCTTTCCAATGCTGCGCTATGGCAAGTCAGCTATGCCACCACTTGCATATATTACCTCCCCAGGAGTCGTACTAACTAATGCAAGACAAATTTCTCGCTGGCGATCGCGCTATATGTCTACAAATATTCATTCCGGGAACTTTTTGACTGTACCTCGTATAAAAGAAAGTACTCAAGTTTTACTTCAGCAACTTACAGAATCAATGATCACTGACTTTTATAATCATTTGAATTTTATATTGTATATTTTAATACAATTAAAAGTAAGTCAGTGCTATTGAATATTACCAAAAATCATAAAATTACTTTACTCTGTGAAATGAAAAGCTTGTGAACTACAAACATACCGAAATACTCAAAACGTGAAAATATACTTTTAAAGATCCGATCTTTGTAAACTTGGAACGATTACCAATCAGAACTAACTATGGTTTTTAATCGAACCCTCACTCCAGTTCACACTCAACAATCATCCCACCGTCCACCCATGTGACGTGATTACATTTCGATCACACGCCACCTCTAGTTCCCACCCGCTATCTCCGCATCTCATCCCCGGCCGGCGACACACGACAAAACTGCAACACTGTTCGCGCGTAATCATTCATTCATTAGACATCCGATCACAAATATTATTGGTTGTCGCAGTCACGTGACGGGTCGCGTGATGGGTGTCACATGGTCACGTGGCCAGTGACAAGCTAAGCCCCCGCAGTCGTGACGTCACAGGCGCATCCGTCTGTCTGAACACAGCTGATAACCGCCCCTACAGGAGGCGTCGCTTTCAACTCATTGTCACTGTTATCTGTTGTGTAAACTGTTGCTGTACGATAAAGAGGTGTGTGAAAGGGGGTGCTGGATTGAGGTGTTTGAGATGTTAGCGATTTGAATGGTGAAATAATCTGATCGGGATTCGCGCAATTATTCAGTCTTAAATATTGAACTTCATATATTCATTAAAATTTTGATTGAACTATTCGCTTAAAAATAAAAATACGAACCGCAGTATAAACTAAGAAGATTATTCACAATCAACTTCCGAAAAAAATAGTAATAATCGGTTTAGTAAATAATTGTATAATAATTAGTTAAATGAAAAAATCAAAAAAAATAAAAGAGGTAAGAAAAATATAATTTATCATGAAATTAGTAATAGAATCTGATTAATAACATGCATAACATGTGTAGCGAGATGGCCCATTGTACTTCCTACGTATTAACAGTTTGATCATTGTAGCATTATGAAACTAGAAAATAAATGAGTGTCGGGTTTTACTGTCTACGTACAGAGTCCTCTTATTGTTTTTCTTTAAATAGAAACCATACCTTAAAAGGCCTGTTTAAAATGAAAAGTTTGGAAGCACAGGACTCGTGACCCTAAGAGATTTTGAAGATCGGAAATGTACATTAGTGCTGCTTTATGGTGTTAACTATTTAACCGAATGGTTGAGAAATGGATGCGTGGTTGCAAAACTAAAAATTAATCCAATAAACAAAAAACTTTCTGGGTTTCACATGATGTAATTTTTATAAAATATGATTTTCATGGTAGTTTTCCTAAGCTTTGTTCCTCACACTCATGCAAGCAAAACGATTTATTATTTTTAGATGGTGATTTTAAAAGGCTAGGAACTGATGAACCGACCCTTAGCCTTTAGTAAACTGAGTGGCTTTAGTCTAGTGAATATTTGTGTAGTCCAATGGACGGTGTTGGTCCAATATGTCTAAACCAATAGGGCTTTAATAGTTATGACAGAGTCAGGATAAAGTTGAGGTTAGAGGGGTTAATATTATTATCAACGCTCTTACAAAAAGACTTAATAATCTTTAATACAGTTTTTCACAAATACAATATACACAGAACATACTAACAATAATATTTAGCTTATAGTACAAGTTATTTACAGAATTTGGCATAGTTTGGTGATATGTGTAGTAATAATGGTAATTAAGAGTAATCTAACACAAGAGACATAAGCACTGCTACAACTTGTGGTAAATATCTATTCTTCTCCATCTATTAAATGGGACACCCAAGTAAAATAAAGTTAAACATTTTTGACTCAATAAAATCAATCAATTCAAATTTTATAGATTGATATGCAGGTAAAGGACATTACATTTTGTATTCAACTGGGTAGTAATTCTAATAAATAAAACATTACAATATATTAAAATTCAAAATGGCCATACAGATTGTTTTTGAGCAATGAAAAGTACCCAATACACTATTAGCAAATTGGGTTAAAATTATGATTTTGTCGCATAAATTGAGTTGTACACTATGGAAGAAGTTTTGTATTACCAATCTTAGTTAAGAAAACAAATTTCTATTGTATCACTAGAAACGTATGCCATGATCTCTTGTTTAATATTCGACTAACTGTGCTTATTATTTGATTTTGAAATCTACATTTAAGTTTTCAACATATCTTTAATGAGCAAATACTCTATGAATTACTATGAATAGTAGATGTTTTCAAATCTCCAATCTTGTAGAGACAAAAATAAAATTTAGAAATCAGACATTTCTTTGAAATCGGTGTTTGTTTGAGCTTTGTACTTTGAATGGTTAACACAAACAATGGCGTTCTATCACAAATCATCATAGTTAAGTAAACTGTTAAGGGCAATAATTACAATGAATTTTTTGTTAAATATTTCAAGCAAACTGATAAAGTTATGGTAGTTTAAATAACCTCACGATATTTTATTAAATTTACAGTATTTACACTATACAGAAATACATTAATCAGGTAACAAGTTTAATATGTTTAAGATCTTTCGGAAGGATTTACTTAAAAATAATGAGATCCGATATTCAAGAAGGAGATCAATCGGTTAGAAAATATACAAAATCATGAAAAGTAATATAAATATTGTACGTAAAAATTAAAGTTGTCGAGTAGTCTTAAATGAGAAACCCTATTAATTTTAATTTTTGATTGATGATACTGTACCTTACGTTTTAGTAGAAAATTGTACTGCACGTCTAAATCTATAAGAATTATACAAAAGACGGATCATATGAAAAATACATCGCTAGATGAGTTGACGATGCTCCTTGAAGGATATGCTCGGCGGGCAATGTCTTGTATTCCATATCCATCAAAACATGTCCACAACTACTTACACATTTTTGTGTTTAGTTTGTATTTGGCACTGTGAGTTTGTCAGATCACTTGTCTACTGTCACTCTCCACTGTCCACTGTCACTGTCCAGGGCCCCCTAGAGCTGGAAGTACCCTGGCAGGTAGCTCTAGGGTTACTTGCTGGCGCCTATCAGCGGACTGGAGCCGTAGTTCTGCGAGTTGCAGGTGGGAAGGGCGAAGGGGTTCATGGTGGCGAAGGGGGAGCTCACCAGACTACCGACTCCTGAAACAGGCGACACTAAACAGCACCCGCTTCATGACACATCACTACATTTTTTCTTTTTTTTCTTTCTTTTGATCTTGGATTAGGCCGAAAGATAGTGTTTCTACTCATACTTATGAGTAAAAAAAACATAGGTTGTGGTAATCTTACCACACAACGTGAAACAATTTTCATTTTCGTAATTAATTACTAAAAAAAACTTATAAAAGACTTGCAGATACGATATTTGGATATTGCTATTGGCAACTTAGTCATGATGAACACGTTACCAAATTTTATTTCATGTTCAAAAGATTAATTCCTTAAAGCAATTTTGGAAAATTACATCATTTTTAAACGTAAAAGTTCAACTTTTATTTCCTCAATTGGTCTGTTGATCTAATTAGAACTAAACCAGTTTTCTAAAACTAAATCCAACTGAGGGCGTTTTGTCAGAAATTTGATCCATGGATTTTTGAATTTTCTGTACTAGCCTCTCAATAATTTTTTCTGGTCACGTTTGGAGAAAGCTGTTGCAAGTTTTCATAGGTCTGACTTTAGGGAACATCGGACCTGTCAAACATCACACTTTTCAAACATAGTTATCAACCAAACTACACACGAGAGAGGGGAGACCTTGCAGTACCTAATTATAAGGTTTAAATTACCTGATATCTTGAAGTAATCTTACTGTCGTTTGGATGACTACAGCTGTTCCATGTAAATATATACTTCTTCAGGTCAAACGCCCAATTTAAAATTGTTGATCTTACATCTTTGTCCGCCGTCAAAGAAGTCATGACATCTCAACTACCGTTACTACATATGTTTTGTCTTTTGTAATTTCGCCAAGTAATCTTTGTAGTGTGTGTCTCGAGTGTCTTTGGCGACCATAAAGATAAAGTGATTACAATTTTAAATTTGGCATTCAACTTGAAGAAGTGTATTTATAAATGAAACAACTGCAGACACCAAAACTACAACAGATCACTTGACGGCAACAGGCAATTTAAATCCCATAATTACGTTATCAGTGATCCAGAGGCTATCCCAAAGTGAACTTGCAGTACCTGTGCTCAGCCCTGCACGGCCAGGTGGCTCCATGACGTCACGGGCCCGCGCGGCACCGGCAGAAACGCGCTTTTCTCTTTGTCGAACCCACCGTGACCGTACCCCCCGTATTGCTCTGAGGGACCAACTAAAATAAATAAAACAAATAACTTAACACAAAGAAATCATAAGTGTAACATCATGCATCAAAGTAAGGTGTAAGTATTACTGGTATAAAATAATAGCAGTAGTGCATACTAGTATTTTAAAGTAAAATAATAAAACTACGTGTTTATTATAAAAAAATCGTTAAAAATATAGAATGTGCTTAAACAATGAAATCGTAAAAAATGGGCGTCGAAGAATTTTGGTAAATGCAAGATCTCCCCTCTTAAAGATTTTATGTCAACTATTTTGGGATATAAACCGTTAAGAATTAAAATAAAAAGGAAAACTAAATTTAAGTTTGAAACGTAATTGTTACTAAAGCATTATGCAGCTTCAAAACAATTAATGCTCGCAGTGATTAGAAACCGTTAATGAATATGCTAAGAAATAAAATTATTCAAAATTATTTTAATTTCTATCAAACTTATATTAACAATAGTTTAAATATCTTCTTGGTCAATATTTTAAATATTTTTCATAACGATTGATGCAATACAGTTTAAAGAGTTCATAAACTAAAATGATGTAATATGCATTTTTCACAACAAGTTAGCCTATCTTTAGGAACAAAATATCAACTTTTCTTTTTAGGAGTATAGAAAAAACTCTGAGTGTGCAATCCTAACTTGGCATTATTCAACAAAAAAGGGAGAAAGCTTGGAAGAGAGAGGATGAGAGAAAGTTGTTACATCGAGTTAAGCCAAAACTAATTCATAGCGATGTTTAAAAATTAAACCAGGTTTAAAAGAAGTAAACTAGAATTTTGTGAAGGAAAATGAAGAGGTCTTATCTTTCACCTCCTTAAAAGTTTAATTCGTGTCAGCGACTGCATTTTTCCCTTTCAGAAAGATAAGTCACGACCATCCTCACTCGACGCTACTTACTAGAGGAGGAGTTGAAGAGGCCGCCGGCGGGCGAGCCCATGTTGGTGAGCTGGGCGGCCGGCGTGTTGCCGGGGGCGGTGTAGTTGCTGGTGGTGTTGTAGCTGCCCCCGTTGCTGCTGTGGGGGGTGGAGGCGCTGGAGCCGTAGCCGCCCCCGCGCGGCGACACGCTGCTGCTCTGCGCCCGCCCGTAGTCCTCTGCAACGACAACAAGTTTGAAATAAGGCAATACTTTTTAGCTAAACAAAGATTGGAATATGAGGGAGTCAGATTTTGAACCCAGAAACATGACGGAGAATGTTGTATCCCGTTGAGCAGCAAATTGGTTTGTTACTGGTGAGCTTTTGGCTTCTCTAAAACGTCTACAAATTAGCTCCTCATGAGTCCTTGACAGTAGTTGATGGAGAAAGAAAATAGAGAAGAAGACAGAGGATGAGTAAGAGGCGAAAAATAAGAATGAGAGGAGAAGAAGAATAAGAAGAAGAAGAGGAAGAAGAAGAAGAAGAAGAAGAAGGAGGAGGAGGAGGATGAGGAGGAGGAGGAGAAGAAGAAGAAGAAGATTGTGGTGGGAAAAAAGGTAGAGGAGGAGGAGAAAGGCACAGCTAAATAAAAGCTCAAGGAAAAAGTAAGAAAGAAAGACAAAGGAGAAGAGGACTAAGAAAGAAAATAAGAGAGAGGAGAAAGAGGATGGTGAGAAGAGAAGGGAAAGAGGAGTATGAGCAGGAGGGAAAGGAGGAGAGAAGGAAGAAGAAAAGGAGGGACATAAAACATCCTTATCGTCTAAGTACATTCTGATTTCAGATCATCTAAACACATAACCCACAATTAAGTTCGTTTTTTGAACATTAGCGTAAGGTTAAGATGGTTTAAAATGCGATACTCAAGGGCTTCTCTCTTTGTGGTGATCTGTTGTTTCAGCGTTTTTTCATTATTGCTTTTAGTAAATCAAACATTCATAGTATACATTTCCTTTGTATCTTTTGTTCATAAAATAATTTTATCAATATAAAAATTGACGGAAGTCTGACAATTATTGATTTGGAACCCACCCTCGGTCCACTGGCCGGTGCCGTTCTCCTGCACGCTGACGGCGAGCTGGCCGGTGTAGGTGTTGAAGCCGCCGCCCATGGTGTTGTTGGCCATGGCGCCCGGGGAGCGCGGGCCCGACAGCCCCAGCTGGTTGTTGCGCGGCATGCTGTACAGCGCCTCCGCCAGGTCCGCCGCGCGCTTCAGGATGATCTCCTGTGACAGACAGGTTGGGAGGTTAGGTTAGATGGCTGTGTGTGAGATCTGTTCATCTTTTCAATACCAAATTCACTGATCACTCCAGTGCTCAGATAGAAGAATTTTAAATGAATGTTTGTTTCACAATTTTATATCAGCACATAAGTATTTAAACATAAATCGTTTTGCTAGACTTTGAATTTCAAATACTTATGCAGTAAAATATTTGATAACTTCTTGATTAGCATGATACGTGTTGTTGTATCAGAAATCAGAAATCAGAAATCAGAAAATCTTTATTTGAAGCAACTTAAACAGGCTAAGTACAAAAGTCCCATGCGCCCTAATTGGCGCGTGCGGGATAAAAATTTAAACAGTGTACAATTTACAATTTTATAATATTTCCATGGCAGTAATTTTAGTCCTTTAATGTTTATTTCGAGTTTTGTGCACACTATTATTTTGTAGTGGAAGTATATTACATCCAAATAACAAATGCAAAATTTAAATTAAAACTAATTAACAGTGATAAAAATTAACAAATATTACTAAAAAATATATTAAATACTCTAAAGAATGTAACTATAGCTTCACAATAATAATAAAGATTGAAAATAAGTTAAAATCAAAAAATTGAAGCATACATCTATGGTAAAAAAAATCAAATGCGCTGACATTGCTATAAACAAATATTAAATAGTAGTTGCAGAGAAATAGTAGTTGTATTCACTGGATGTAAATATAAAACGTCTTGCAACACTTAAAAATATATTTACACTTATACTGTATTTACATACAAGATGGTAAATATACAAAGGTGGTGAAAAATGGTGATCGATTTCGGTTGCTCACACCAACCATCATCAGGCCCAATGATGGATCTGCCAGTCTCTCATTGGGCCTGATGATGGTTGGTGAGACCAACCGAATATTTACACCTACATTGTAAATTGTACAATATAGGTGTAAATATGTTTTTAAGTGTTGTAAGACGTTTTTTATTTAAATCCAGTGAAAATATTTGAATAAGGTTGGAAATGTTGTGTGATAATGTGTGTAATTAAAAATATTTTATTGTGTATTTTTTCTTAAGTTAAAACATTAGTGTGCGTAAATATTGATTCATTTTAAATAATATTTAATTAATAAATAAATCATTATTATTTATTATATATTGCATGTATATTTCAAGGAAAATATCGATGATTTCCAAATCCTTATTGTAAGCAAAATCAAGTCGAAATAACCACTTAATAAGATTTTCACATCAGTGCACAGACTTTACAACCACTGCACTTGGAAAGGGCTCATTTTAAATCAAGATTTTCCAAATCTTGAAATTGAAGTTCAAAGAAATATACGCTACGCATTTAATGAAATTCTAGTTTATAAGTAGATAGTAGTTAACCTTATCAGTTATACTTATCTATTGAGATCTTCAGAAATTAAAACACACGATATATACAAGTAAATGGGGGTGATTAAACGATTTTCCTATATAGTTTTAGACTATATTATTAAAGTTTTGAATCATTCATCAGAGCATTGAGCTATTTTGAGTTGCTTTACCTTAGGTAGCTTCTCCGGGTCGCCGGGATGCCTGGGGATGAGCTTCTGCAGCCTCTGGAAACCGTAGTCTATCGTCGGCTCGTTCAGCGCTGCACACGACACTCTCATTAGTCATTTATTACAAACACAACTCGTAATATTATAGTATCTAGAGCAACTATAAATATTTTAAGAACGTTTAAAAAATTTCTAACATAAATAAAGAAGTCAGAGTAATCTTGTAACGTATAAAGTTTGAACTCACAGACGTAGACGAAGCGGCCGGGCGCGCCCTTGCAGAACTGCTTGGACTTGTAGGATAAGGTGACCTCCACCACTCCGGGGATGTGGCGCGGCGGCGTCTGCACCCTGATGGCGTGTGACGTGATCAGCTGAGGGACATCAGGGTGACTGTTAGTGGGAATAAATGAGACACCGAGAAGCATTTATATGTTTATTTTAGTATTAGTGTGTATAAGATAGTTTATCATATTTCAAAATAAGCTTATTATGTTCAATGTATTTTGTATGCCTTTTTGTGTGAGTGAGATTTCTGTGTTGTTCAACGTTGGGTGAATGTATATTGAGTGTCAAAAACGGAAACCCCAAAATGTGTAGTTTAAATAGAAATAAGTAGGTTAATAGGGTCACTTGGAAACGAGAGAAGGTTTAATACCTCTTGAAAAATGGAGTGGTTTAAATTCTAGAAGCGGAAGGAAAAGTCCGAAAAAATAAATAGTAATCAAGCTTATTAGTTGCACAATTAAAAAATAAATAATTTTTCAATGTTTGGTATTGCTCTTAATCATGTGGAAAGATTAAAATGCAATTTCAAAATACAGCTTGTATTCAATTTTTCGCAATATATTTCGCAAAAAAACTTAGATATTTACCCCTTAGCATAATAGAAGCACTTTTAAATTTAATATTTTATTCAAAAAAGTATGTATAATAAGTAATGAATGTATTTTATTTATCTCTGAATTCTATGAAAGTATAGTTTAAAGATAAATGTATCGCCAACAAATAAAACATAAGACACATTTTAATGTTTTTTAATGAATATGTAAAAAGTTTCACTGATTATTACACCATACATTGCTATTTGATGTTTAAAGATTTCTGGTTGTCAACATATTTGATATCAGGATGTTCGTAGGAGAAGAAGAAGAAAAAGGAGGAGGAGGAGGAGGAAGAAGAAGAAGAGGAGGAGGAGGAGGAGGATGAGGAGAAGCTGAAAAATAAGCAGATCTGTTTAAACTCTTTTTAGAAGTAAACAGTTATATCGAAGACTTCTAAAATACAAATGTAGACTTTGTACCTCGCTCCAGACCAGCATGGTGCCGAAGACGACCTGCAGACCGTCGAAGAAGTTGTCGCCGATGATGATGACGGTGGAGCCGCCGCTGGTCCAGCCCTCGCTGGGGCTGATGGCCTTGATGCAGGGGGTGGCGACGGGCAGCGGCGGGTACAGCCCTGCACAACAATCGGAAACTAATGAGAAAACTAAATGCATTATTTTTCATGTGTAAATAATATTTTATCATTGAATAAAGGGAATATTACGTGATTAGAAATGATGTTTAACATAATTTCTGAGTAGGCTCTGGATTACTATACATCGACGAGAATGGTGTTTAAATTGTCTTATTTTTAGCAAGAAACTATTGTTTTGGTATGACTACCAGACTACCTCGGTTTCGAACAACCCTTCATAGGTTTATTTTTAAGTTTTGTTACAATATCAAGCAGTCATTTTCCAATGAGGATGAAGTTGTGAAATAGTTAAAACATTTAAAAGGAAAAACAAATAATCAAGAAAATTGTGTACATATTCAATGTTTCAATGTCTCGTCTTTTTGTATTTTAAAAATGTTTGAATTATTTGACAATTTCATTCTCATTGGAAGATGACTGCTTTATATCGTAACAAGTTTTCCTCAACACTTGTAAATGAAACTATCAATGGCTCTAAACCGTGGTGGTGTGGTATGAAAAGAAAGATTACGTTATTTAAATCATTTTCACTAGCACTTAACTGGTCATTTAATTAAAAGCCAGCTTTTCAAAGTCTAGCAAAACGATCCATGAAAAAGTTTAGTACTAATAAGAAATTGTTAAAAAAGTGCTTGAGTAGCTGGAGTGATCAGTAAAGTTGGATTATTGTCCCTATGGCAGAGATATTTTATTTTTTTAAGATGGGGTTTTTCCACAATATATCCTATCAACGAGAAATAAAGATCGTGATAAATACAAAGTACTGGAAGAATTTGAGGGAAAACAAGAAATATGATCGTAATCGTGACTGAAAAGACAAGCAATTAGTTCAAAAATTTATAATAGATATAAGATAATCTATTGAAATAACCTTCTAACTCCATTGAGTAAGTTGCTACATACAAAGGATATCACAAAACATTAAATTTAGTTAAAACAATGTTTTTTTTGGATCTTCATTAGTTGTATGAATGGTTTCTCAACTATTTCTATTGAGTTTTTAATGCCACTATGGATATTTTCCTTAGAATATTTTTGTCCAGATTAAATATTCGCCAAAATGTATACATCAAATTTGTGATGGTCCCTCTTGATCCAATGAACAAACAATACTTCAATGTTTTTAATTTGTATCTTTCCTTAAAAAAAGGAATTGTTAAAAAAATACTATTAAGAGTGATATCTAAACATTCACCTATATATACATGATTATATTTTTGCAAATTCTCTGTACAATAGCTCAAGAGGAAGCAGTGCATATTAACAGTTGAGATGCATGTTATTGATAGCGGCGTCGCGGAGCCCCGTCGTCGGCAGGCTGTAGGGGTGGACCTGATACCGTGATTTACTGTGGTAATGGCAGGCTACGCTCCTAGAAAACATCGTTAACGATACTTGACCCGATATACCGCCTCGTTATCTATAAACGAGCGTCTGCAGCGGGGGCGGCTCGGCCGTCAGCTGACGTCGGCTATGTACAGATCTCTATAATTAATGTACCTCGAAGTTATACAGAATTTTAACATCTAAAAATATTAAAAACCTTATATTATCTTGTTTTGCATAGTTTATTAACTATTACATGAAAATTAAACGTGATTTCGTGAGCAAAATAAGTAGTTAAAGAAGCTAATTTAGTTAATTTTAGAAAGCTATAATAACTTACAAAAAAACCGTTCGCAAGATCTAAAGATATCATCAGCACTATTTACCAAAATATTATAAATTTAATATTTATTTATTTTAATTTGGAACTCGTATGTATCCGAATGTGTTGTGTTGTGGAGACATTCTACCTTTGGTTGCAACAGCACATCGTTCGCTGCGATTGTATAAGTATCATCAGGTTCTGTAAAGTTTTCCGCAATCTATGCATTTTACCCTTGTAAGCTAAAGTTATTGGGGATAGTTGATTAAAATTACAACTCTTAAACTTATTAAATTTTTATTCATCTATATATTTATTCATAAAGTAATATTTGATGAAAGAACATTGCTTCTAAACATCCACCTGGTACTGATTTTACATGTTATAACTTTCCATAACTTTAGAAAAATATTAGGGAGTTTTTGCAATCTACGATAAAACTACACGATAAACGTTAAACGGTAAAATCAGCTGATTTTCTCCATTTAGCACAATGTAAAAAATAACGTTTAACGTTTATCGTATTTTTTACCGTAGGTGGCAAAAACATATTTGCCATCTTTTTGTATTGTTCTCGCGTTAGGTAATTTACCAAGATCTGTTTCATAGTGAATTTACAACAACTAATATTAGTAAATCAAATCATATCTCTGAGTTGTAAAAATATTTAGCTGGCAATTTACAATGAAAAAAGCCTTAGCTCAAATAATGTAGAGAAAAATTGGTTCTTTATTATTTTTATTTAGTGACTGACATTAGTTCAGTTGAGATGAGCGAGGTTTAGGCCACGGCTGGTGCTGTTCAATGGTATTATGTGCTCCCAAACCGCACCCCACCGCAACCGCGCCACCGCGATAGTTTTAGCTCCAATTGCGCTGTTTTGTGTACAAAACACTGTCATTTACTTGCATTCACTGGCGAAGAGACCCGTGAATTTGCATTTGTATTATCGAGTTAGCCGCTATAGCAAATTTTGGATATACACGTATTGTACTGTACTTTAAATGTCACAATAGCTTCAAGAGGAAAGCGTAAATAAAAAATCGTAACAATTTTTTCTATGAAAATACGTTTGATGATTCACAGCCAATCCAATTTGTCAAAGGTGAAGTATTTACTTTAAAACTAGATGAAGGTAAACTGGTAGAGGGCCTTGTATAGTGGTTAGAGCGCTGGACTTCGGTTTCGGGGTCCCGGATTCAAAACCTCACCAGTCAACGTTGGCTTTTCGCTGTGTGATAATGCCGTGACCGCTAATTCCTAGTTCAATGTAATATGCAAAATGTTTCATGGCTAGGTCTAGTGTACTAGAATGTAAAGGCGGGAAATAAAAACTGGCATACTGAGTTGGCTGTTATTTTACATACAAGTATTATTGTAACTTCACCTAATTGAGTTTGAGTAAAAATATAAAAATTTTCTTTACATATAATGGATCGGATTATTTATTCATGTGGACCTAACTTTGCGACTAATTTTCATCGCCAACATATATATCCAAATATTTTTCTCCACTGCAAGAAACAATTTGAAAGTAAAATTTTAATTAGTCATAACAGAAATCAACAAGTAAAGATAACTAAAGTAGGACATTTTCCACTTGCCGCGACGGAGCATAAATGTGTTCACTGGGGGATGAAGCACGTTCGCAATATGGAAACACAAGTGAATTAAATACAAGCGCTAGTGGCAGATTTTTATTTTACACGGGACACATGTGAAGATGCCCCAAGTGTGGCGGTTGTGAGGGGGGGGGGGGGTTGGATCTTTGCCAAGTAGGGGCCTCGGCCCGCTACAGTCGCCATAGAGATCGATGGAAAGATACTGTGCTTTCTTTTATCCAACCATATTTCACGTTTCGGTGTGGTTTCCCCTCTGCGTATTTACAGGAAGATAGCCTTTATGACTAAATTATCATGATGTTGCAAGAAAACACTTTTGAGTAGGCTAATTGTTTTAAGGCAAAACTAACCAATGTAAAACGTAACTAGATGCGATTTGATATTATATAGATAACTGTTTAAAAACCACTACAGTTTAAACGAGTTTGGAGGTGAAAGAAAAAGTTGTTAGATAATTAGATAATTGTTAATTAGTAGATAATTATTGTTACAATCAATTTTAGAGAATCAAACTATTAGAATGGGGGAGGTCTCCACCAACCACTAAACTCTCAATCTGTGTAAGTGAACTTGTTCTTAGAGTGGGTGTGGGTATTGTAGTAAAATAAATTAACTACTGAACGTGTTTAGCATTTTCTTATTCGGTAATAATTTTCTAACGCGTAGAGAGGTAAGCGATTTAAAGCGGATAAGTAATTCAAATTGAGGGAATGAATTTAATTCCGGCAAACTGATTATTGGTAAAAGTGGCAAAGCAATTTTCTCCACAGAAGATTTCTCCCGTTTGAAAAGAGAACAAAGGGAATGAGGAATTTAAAACAGACACGTCGGTCCTGTCTGGGGAGGGGCGCGGGATGTTGCCGGGAGGGGAAGGGGGTGATATAAGAAACAGCGACGGAACGCTCTGTGACGTCGACCAGAAAATAATCACGGAGTCGAGACACTGGCGGCACGACGAGGAGGGTTCGCAGCGTGCTGCTGCTGCTGCTGCTGCTGCTGCTGATGCTGCTGCTACTTCTGCTGATGTCGTGCAGGTGGCTCGTGTATACGTTCGCAGTACGCGTGCATGACATGGGGAGACGTCGTGTACCCATTAATCACAACGCACATAAGTTGAAAAAATATGAAAAATGTTAACTCTAATTTCGTGATGTATAGTTTGTTTATCTTTGGGTATAATAAGGTATTTCAGGGAGGTAGTTTGATTTATATTATTTGTTAACTATCAAGGGAATGTAAAGTTAGTCCATTCGGAATCCGCTTAGTAAGATATAATTTAAACCCTATTTTGAGTTACTATTAACTGTTGCAAAGCCAAATAGATATGAAAACTATGAGACGTTTACGTACATAAATATGTTCTAAACAAACGATATTTTATTAAATTTTTAGTATTTAACGATTTTTAATGATTTAAAGCCCACCAGAGAAATTAGAACTGACTGAAAAAACACGTGAAATTAAAGAATGGATTTTCTAAATCATCATCAAGAAACTATAATATTTCATAGAACATACATACGTACTACGTACATACGATAACTGATCAACCAATTTAAAAAATTACCTTTCATAATAAATCCTTAAAAATAATTAAACCCAATTTTACCCGTAATATAAAACGTCTCGTCAACAACAGCGGCGGGGGAAGCGTAAGACGGAGTTATTCGCGTCATTGAATCCGTCGGAATAAAAGTTTCCGGGGAGGAGGGGGGGGGGATGAAGCAGCGATAAGCCTCTTACACATTAATTGAACCCGTGTTAAACGCACTGTTAAGACGACCTCGGACATATTTCACCGTAATTACGGCATAAGCCCCGGCTAATTACATTAAATCCGAGACACTTTATTCCGGAACGCAATTAAAGTAAAACAAATCGCGGCGCAAAAACTCATCTAAGTTGAGAGACATTTATTTAACTCAATTACGGAGGTTAAGTTTCTCACCTTGATATTTCCACGGGCCATTGTACACGGAGTTAGTTTCCGCTCCAACTGCTGTGCTGATATATCGCGTCCGCCGCTGCCAGAGTGTTGGACCGGAAAATTAGGTAGTTATTTATACTAATCTGTACTTGTTGGATGTGTCTTGCGTTTGTCAAGTTTGATGTTTCATAAGGTGGGTGTGAATTCAAAACTTTGTGTTTGAAAATAACTTTTGACCTAAGTTTATTTATCTGTTTGCTCACACACAGCTTTTGAGTGTGGGGTGAGTTTGACTAAACTACTACGCCCCATTAACAATATAGCATTAACACTTTTTGGAACGGCACGTTTAAGTACCTTTTTGCAATCTAATATATAGACGAAGAGGTTTAGAAGTCCATTCATAAAAGATTTGTACACATTACAATTGTTCTATTGTTACATTATTCCTTTGTTACACTGTAACATTTATAGTATTTGACGATTTAATAATTATTTAAAACCCCATCAGAGATATTAAAACTGACTGAAAAAACACATGAAGTTAAATAATTTATTTCCTAAATCATCACCAATAAAGTTTTTTGGTTAATCTATTGTTACAGTGTTACAGTGTTTATGTTAATCTGTTGTTGAGGTTTGGACAGTTTTCGTTTGGAAGATAAAATAAATGCTCCCTTCGTATTTAAGAATCAAAGTTATTTATTTTTCCTCTTATAGTGTAAATGCTATATATTTTTATTACGAATTATATTGCATTATTTAAGAAAGGAAAAATAGTGAGGAGAATGCCAACCTATTATTAAACGTTACATATATATGATAAAAAAAAGTCAAGAAGCGGTCGTTGTTTGATAAAAAATGTTTTTCTTAGTTTAAGAATAGTCCTGAGAATTTTATTTTTTTGTATTTATGATAAGTCCTCTACTACTAAGGATAGGTTATTCCCTAAATAACTGTATTTATCAACACACATAAACTTGACGTAAGATTAATTTTAACTACATCTGTGAACAAAGTTGTTTTTATGAAAAAATATTTCTGAGCTTCAATGTTAACGAGTTCTTTCCAGCATTGGGCTAGTTCACAAAAATATTTAATCTGTGAAATCAATATAAGCTTTTATATTAATTTTCAAAATTTTTTGAGAATCATTTAAAGAAATAATTTATGAACAGTGTACGTATTTAAGCGTATAATATTAAATTATTATATTGAGAAAATATTTTCTTTTATCACCTTTTGCCGTAAAACTAACCATTAGATCTACAAATTGTTGAGTATATTATAGTATGTATAAAAACCTTCAATTGTGCGATTAAAAAAACTTCTGAAATCTAAACCATGTAAATACAAAAATTCGCTTGAGATGTTATAGTTATAAATAAAAATCACATTACATTAGTAGTTTTGTAAAACTTGAAACTAAGAAGGTTAATATTACTCAATTAGCTTTGGTAAGATAGTTTTTGCGATAAACTTAACAAAAAATCCTCATAATTATGTTAGAGTACCCACCTTTTACAAAATCTAAATAATATCTTGTACCGAGGTTATTTTCAAATTCATTCAAAAAGCCAAGGAAGAAGATGGTCTGATGAAGATTAGACTGATTAGTGGTAATCAGTGATAAGAGCAGAGCAGTGCCGCTATCAGTGATTGCCAGCAGGGGCGGGGGATGTAGCGCTAATACTGGCGGTGATGTAAATAGAGATAAAGCTGGTCTCGGTGCAGGCTGTTGGGGGGGGGGGGAGTGGAGGGGTGGAAAAATACAACCTGAGTGTAACAAGGGAGAAAATGAAAACGGGATTTCGCCCAAGGAAAAGGTCATAAAGGCCGTTTTATCTTGGATTGTCTGTTCCAATAGTTAACTCAATTCATTAATGGTAATGCCGCCCTTCCAAGAGTTCGTTTACTTAATTGTTATACGAGAATAGCGTTTTTTTGTACCCCTTTGTTTTGAAACACTTCATACTTGAGATGATTTCATATGTAATGCTACATCGTATTTAAACGTTTCTAAATACAGTTACAAAGATTTTTTATTTTTGTACAATTCAGTTTTAGGTTCTATAAATAATTACTCTTTTGGTTGTAAGAGTGGGAACTACTTCAAGTCATTAATTATTTATAAAACATTGTGAATACTTTATCATGAATAACACTATTCGTTTTACAAAACTTAGCAATTAAATTTAAAGTTTGAAACATTTTTCATTGGATATGAATTTGAGTAAATGAATAATTTAACTACAATCCTACTATTCCCGAATGAATGAGGACGCTCATGCTAACATTTAAGGGTGGATTGTACAGTCAGCCTCTCAAATGAAATTGTTAGATATTAACTATACAACAATATACAACGCTGATTATGACCAACAATAACTGCATCAAGAAGCCAGCTCGCAAGGCACGCAACTGTAGGTATTGTAGGGGGGGGGAATGATACTGTAGGGGTAGGGGGGCTGGGCGAGCTCTCTCGCTCAACCAAATCGGGAGCCAATTTCACAAAGTTTTGGATCATGGACTCAGGTTCGCATACAAACGAGATCTTCTTCTTTATGGCCACTCGGCCATCGTGACAATCCGCCTCAACTCTTCAACGTTACGATCTTAAAACGTTTATAGTAATGACCGGCTTCCTTTTTTGTCTATTTTTATCCACATAAAGTTTTATGATAAAGGTCGTTGTTTGGGAGTCCCCTGCAATCTTGGATGCAGCTGTGGATTTTATAGTCCTGGTTAAGTTTTTTTTATTCAACCAATAATAAACAACGATTAGGAATGTGTTGTAAGATATTCGGTTAGACCGCATTCTAAAGTCTGGGTAACATTAAGAGTTGCAATATAAAGAACATCACCTATTGTGATGTTTTTTGCAAAGGTTAAATGCTAGGACAATGTATACGAAAACGTTTAGTATGTTTTAACAAACATTGCCTAAGGATTACAGTATATCTTCTTCGCCCATAAATCACTTCCATATATTTTTAAACACTTGATTACTTATCCGGACCCCAAGTGCGAATTTGAATTGGTGGAGCCTTAAAGGATATGTTAAATTAAACTTTATATAAACCTAAGGGATACAAGGATAATATTGTTAGATTGGGAAATCTGTGGATCTAAAACAGTCCCATGTATTCTAAATTCAAAAATACCTCTACGCAGCGGGCTAGAATGTCTGGCGCTGCAGATTTTACGTATGGTTAAAGCCACTCGGGTAAGGTTGAGCGGTTGAGCGGGAAAACTTGATTTCTCAAGTCTTGAGCAGTACGGGGGCGTCGCGTCGCGTCGCTTATTCAATGTACTTTACATCTCCGTTAAAACGAAGAATTTTATTTAAAACTACATACGTTATATGGCATTTTACTGATACTATATTTAATTCTTATGAGGTGAACTCGACTTTCGATTATTTTTTTATCCTTTATATACGTCTATGTAACTAATATAAGATCATCAATGGTAAAACATACTTTCTCATCAATTTTCCAAATAGATATTCTCCTTAATGCAGTTCTGAAATCAGCTTACCAAAATTATTTAATAATATTTAACATTTATTTTTTATCCTGCTCATTAGTAATTTGTAGAGTAGATTTCATTCATTTAATCATTCTTAATAAGACAGGTACCTCATGGAGGACGTTACCCTGAATATGAGTGAAGGATGAGTGTGATGATCGTGATGATAGTGGCGCGATCTTGTAGCCTTGTTATAGTTCCATCTTATAGTTTCACGATAAATTGAGCAAAGATAATCCTTATGATCCATTGTTGTGGCCCCTGAACTCTGTTAATAAACTAAAAATAGGCACGTGAATTACGCCTAACTGCTCAAAATTTATTGGACTACTGCGGTAAATACTATGTTAGATGTTATTTTCGTACTTAGTTTTATAGTCCAATTCTTGTGCTTAGAAAAAAGAAACCAAAATGTAAGCTGTATAGATTTTCACTAATACATAAATTAAAAAAAAACTATAATAAATAATTGTTTTTTTAAATATTTGTCTTACCGTCCGAAGGGTCGAGCCTCTTCGCCCGCCGGCCGTGCTTGGAGTTGTTGTGGACGAACATGTTGTCGGACACGGCGAGCAGCGGGCCTTCCACGCTGATCTGCGTCGAGATGACCACCTGCGACACGAGGATAACATAATGATCAAACCAGTGCATTGTAACGATGGGGAGCATTGTAATGACCAGAACATTGTCGGTGCAGGAGACACTTTTATTTGGAGGTGGCTATAGTTGGGGGTTTTCTATAGTAGAATGTAATTCTATTTAAGTAATTGAACCGTTGGCTTTAAACTTAAATTTAAAGATATTTCTTTGAACTACTAGGTCCTTATCAACACAGAATATAACAATATTATCAAAACCCGGAGGCTTGGTCCTGATAACAAATCTATGTAAAATTAGAGGTAGCCTACAACTTTTAATGAAAGGCTCTATCCTTATTTTATTATTCTTAAGGATATTATAAATATTTCAAACACTATTAAGAAAATAGGTTTCAAATACCTTCTAAGAAAAGTAAATTTCATTAGATTTTTTGTGCTTTCCATTTCATCAAATGCAAATCAATACTCCAACTTCCCTATCCCCTCCTCGAAATCTGAAAAACCCGGAATAAATTTAATTCAACAAATTGCTCTCGGTCTTACATGTCGCAGCGGCGGGGGTGGTGGTGGGGGGGGGGGGAGAGACCGAGAGAGGGGTAGTTGATAATAAGAGAGCCGGTTACTTAGCGGCCAGTCCACCATCTTGCCATCTCGGCGTGTGTATGTGTTTGTGTGGGGGAGGACGCCCCTCCCTCGGGACGGAGACCGCCCCTGGGGAATATAACTCCCCCTGTTCCCATGGGAACGGCGTCTCGGGCGTTCGATTCCTGAGCCCGACCGCACCAAGGATCGAGCGCCGATACTGCGAGTCAATTAGATCGTGGTCTCTCCCGCTCTCTCTCTCTCCCCCCCTCTCCCACCCCGCTCTCTCCCCGGCTGTCCGATAAATGTAAAAGTTCTTAAAATCGTAGAGGGATGTTTAACGTTTGTACTGTTAAACGCCGTATTGCTTGTTTCATTTATATACTGCTTTCTACATGCTTTGAATTTAATTTTTATTTTTTGTTCTCTAAATGCGTGAAAATTATATGGAAATGAAAAAATTGACGTCAAGGCAAGAATAAATGTTTTGGAAAATAATATTATCAATTGTTACCGAAGTCATTTACAGTTAGATGAACTAATATTAAAATTTATTTGTTAAAAATGTTAAAAGTCAATATCTGTATAATGAATGTGATTGAATCTCAATATTTTTCTGAAAGGTAATGTTTAGTATGTACTCAGAATTATCTCTTATTTTAGGATATAAGTTGTATTTTTCTACATTTATGGTTAAGGGGTTATAGACAGAAAGTCATAATTTTTACTGCCCGTTTATTTTTTTTACCAACTTGACGCCTAAGAAATAAAACATTTTTTCCAAAACCTAAACGTTAGATATAGTTTTAAAAATTGTATTGCAACACATTACAGCTAAGGGATTGTTCTTATAACTTCTAATTGCAAACATAAGACATTAAAAATGTCTACAAACCAAGACTACGGATGATTTTTACAAAAAGATAATTTAATTAGAGATTTTTACGTATCCATTAAGAAGTAGATAAAGACATATCTTCTGATTAGGAATTTAATCAGTCTTCAGTGGGGTTCAAAAACAATCATAAAAGTCACAATTAATTTTGATAAATTACCTAAAATAAAAATATCAAAAAATCAATACATTGAAAAAATCTTACAAAAATACAAAAAAATAAAAAAAAACATTGAGATAGCATATTCTATTGATAAATTTAATTTAATTTTCTACATTCTAGTTTTATTTATGAATCTGCAATCCATGTATTGATTAACAATTTATTTTGTCAATGCGAAACGTAAATATATTATTTAGTAACTCTTTACTTTTAAAAACAAAGATAAGATAATTGAATAATCTATTAGTTCTATTAGTAAACTATAATCGTGCATTTCGCTCCATTGTTTGATTGATTTAATTATAGCCTGAGTTCGATGATCATATTATTAACAAATCGGTCCCTGTCAAATCCAATATGAAAGTTATGAATTACCTTCTCCTCAACTATATTAACTTTTGCTCTTGCACTGCTTTATCTTCAATTATGCACTTCACGCGTCCATCCATGAAATGTCAAATTAATCAGTTTTTAAGTGATAAAAACGTAGTACAAGAGGGCCTCCTAATAGTTATAACACAGTCAATGTTAAATAAATTAACAGTTCCAAACGGCATATATTTGAAAGGTAAATTTCAATCGTTTGAATAGGATAAAAAATCCTAACTTTTCGTTTTGAATAAGAGCATCTATTTTTTTTAGAAATAACGAAACAAACCTATCGAATACAAATTATTAGACTGTCCATGCTATATTTGCCTGTAAGCAACTGTTTAACCGATTCGAGAGAACCTCATGATTTTGTAATTCTAATATGTCAAACATAAGAAATGTAAAAAAAACTTTAAAAAACGAATTGAGAAATTTCTGAACGTTGTGAATTGCTTAAAATAAAACACAACAGATGGTATTGCTGATTTGCTTTTTCCGGACCGACAAGGACGGAGAGAAAGAGAGAAACAGATTACGCTCGACAAGATGGACACGCGTTCATCGTCCGACCCTCACCAAAAACAAATAAAGCTGTATCCATTTGAACGGCGGTCCCCCGGGCCCGGCCCGGCCGGCATGAATAATACACCTCCATCGACAATTAACGGACCCCCACATCACGTGATCACGTGACCTTCGGCTGCTGCTGCTCCTGCTGCTGCTGCTGATGCTGAGGTGCCCGGTCACAGTTGTGTGATGTGTCGGTATAAAATGTGTTTAGTTTTGGATTCATTATATATAGTGGACGATCTATTTTCATTTAAACTACTTTTTCAATACCAAATGTAAAAAGAAAATTCAGTTTAAAACGGTGTGCAAATTTGAAGTGAGGTACTTTTATAGTTGTGGTTACAAGGTTCTTACTTGTAACAAAATTTACAATGTTCTTATGGTTGTAATGTCTTAGTGTTACGTACGGTAGGCTTTTTTACTTAATTATATTTTGAAAGCCTTCTTGTAAATAAAATATTCAGTCTATAAGGGTGTGTAATTGAGAACTGTAGTTTTCTTAAACTTTTTTTGGAAATGTTTCAGCGAGAAAAAGCAATAAGTCAGTCAAAAATGCTTATAGCAGGGGGCTACCATTTTACAAGAGCTTAGAACTTGAGAAGTCTTAATTTTTTGTGCTAGACGCTAACCTTTCTACATTGGTTCTGAACAGCGAGCACAGAAGAATACTGGTTCTGAATGGATGGTGCGTGGTTCGACTATAGGCTAAGAGTAGGAAGGGGATCTAACCATTATCTAACCGGTGATAATATATAATTTTATTGCTGAAGCCAAGTGATGCTGATATGCTAGACAAACATATCAAAATGTATTTTATATGTAAAATACTGCCCTTTTAAATGTATTACTTAAAGAATTTGATGATTTCTTCGAAAAATAAATCAACAATTAAATATAAATTTTGTTTTAGACATCCATAGTTAACTGCACTTTCTGAAGCATCCTACTTCAAAACTGTATCTATTACCCCACCGTTTAGGCTATCACTGTCAAGAATTGTTTACCAACCACCGCGCTACGTGGAGGCTCTCGGCGATGTTTACCGGCGGTGTCGGTCAGCATGTTGCGAGCGGCGAGAGCGAGCGGCCGGTGAGGCGTGTAGGCGTCCCCGGGGGCCCCGCCCGCAAACAACCCGCCGCCGTCGCTGTATCGGGCTATCGAGGACTCGGCTTTCGATAAATATCGAAAAATCCTGTTTATATTAACGAGAAATTGTTTGGGAACCCAAGTAGTTATATCCGTTGTTATACTGCAGTACAAGATCAAAATGAGAGAGATACTTTGTACTATGATTATTAATTGATTAAATCATTATATCATGTTTAATCGTAATGAATAATAAAATTGAAAATTGGAGTATAATTTATAGGGGGTTTCTTAAAATTTCTAAATATATTTGCTACTCATCACTTCGAGTGAGTAGCATGATGTAAAATATAATAAATGATGTAAAATATATATATAATTGCATTACTTGTATCGTTAAAACACGCATTTTAAACTTTAAGGCATCCCTAAAATAACTGAGAATAGCAAACCAGGAAAACAAAGAACTTGTAAAAACAATAAATTATGAATTTTAGCAAAATTATATGCAACCTGTTTTTCCTCGGCACCTCAGCAAAATAAACCCGTATTTATGTTCAAAGCCATCAGGGAGAACGTGAAAATAATATCAGACAATTTTTGGTTGGATATAAATATTTTAGAAATTATACTTAAAACAGACTTGAAAGTTTATAAACAATACTCTATAATATATTTTTAAGAAACGATGAGTGCTTACATATTGAATAGTAAAACTATTATATATTTCAGTCGATGTTTACTACGTAATTACACGTACGTCGGCCAGCTGGGAGAGAGGAGACAGAGCGCTCTGGCGGCCGCGACGTTTAACAAACAGCAGCCGAGTCTAATTGCCCGCCGGTCTCCCAGCCAGTTTCACACCCTCCGATTTTTCCCCCTTGACGCCTTTAATTTCATTACTGTACAAGTTTTGTCTTCTTGCCTGCAAGTATGTTGCCCCGACTTTATCTCTTAGCTCTTGTCGATTGTCTCCTACAATGTTTTAGTTGTATTTAGTGAATTGTGAATGGATTGTATTTATTTTTTTAAATTTTTGTTAGGCAAAAATCTTGTGGAAATATTTTGTTATGAAAGGAAGTAGGAAAGTCAAATAAAAGGATGCACCATGTGTACTATAAACTAGGTCAGGGTTAGTCTGGTAGGGTCGAATGGTTACTGAACTAAGTTACATTACTAAGCTAACGAATCAAGAACTCGGTCATCGTATTACATCGATTAGTTTGATCATTAATCTAACATACCGTAAACAGTCATGACATATTTATTCCTATCCGAACATTATAGGTATTTTTATAGTTTGTTTTATTCAGTTTTGCTATATGTTTTGAACTTTTAAATCCTCCAATTATATACTGATAGAAATAAATCTTATTATCTGTCACCGCTAAAAAAATGTATTTACACAAAATAAATTAAAAGAAAAACGTATAAATTGGGATAGATGGGACACCTTTAAATTTATTTTAATTAAATCAATACGTTGCCCTATGACAACATTAAAATTTAATGCTGTAAGGATTTGTGTACTACGTAAATCCCATTACGCGTGAGTATGATTTATTACAAAAAAAAACACTTTTTCAGATTATACACTAACTTTCCACTGCAACCTTGAGATAGATTTTGAATACATCCAATAGTGTCCAAATACCATAAATCTATTCTTAAAAAAATATTTGGAGCTACTATTTCAAGATTAGAGTATTTCTTGAATAGAATAATGAACTGTGAAACCAGATGCTACAACTCCAATTTCCTATTTTCCTATTTTACTCCTATGACAATTTCCTATTCTACTCCTATGACAACCGGTTCACAATAATAAAAACAAAAATATTAAAGCTTTTAATTTCGCTTTCATGTCCAAAAATATCATCAATCGCAGTACACGTGAGATCAGCCAGGCCGGTGCGCCGGCAATGTCGAGGTATGCAACGCACGGGCAGCCTCTAAATCACATACTCGGCGTGGCACGGCGCGCGGCGCTGCTCTCTACGGACTTGGATATTCAGCCCACAACACCATAATCACAAACCATTTAACACTAGATACTTGCATGCCTCGCATGCTGCTTACCTGGAGCATTCTAAGTTACGAATCTTTCAGTCAAACAGTTCTTGTCACCTAGTCCATCTTCATTACATCCCTAACTGTGCACGTTTTTCAGGTCTTAACAAGAACTGTTTGACTGAAAAGTAAGGAACCGAGAATATTTTATTACAACAGTCCAGGAAGCGAAAGAATAATAAATAAATTACCTGGAACCTCCTCATGTCTCTCGGGTTTCCCGCGTTCTTCAGGCAGTTCTGGTTACACTTCAGGAAGAACTTGAGGAAGAACCTGAAACAAGATTATGTATGTTAATAAGTTGCTAATAATTAGAAAAAAATTGCTATTTTATTTACTCTAGTATGTTATTCGGTACTCAGATGATCCGAAAATAAAGATAGCAATGGACGAATTATTTGTATTTAATATATTGGCAGTAATGTACTTATTATTTGTATTTATTATTTCATCCCAAAAAAACAAGATACTCGTTTTCGTAAATTTGAAATTAAAATAATGTGGTTTTGACAGGTTTATGCTGCAAATTAAGGTTGATTGCATTAAGGATATTGTATCAAAATTCAGTAATATGATTAACTATCCGTGATTTGTTACAATAACAGCAATGATCTTATCAGGTGGAAACATTACATAAATAATTATTTTTATAGGATTTCGATCAATGTGTTTATATGTATGATAAATTGCAAACACAATTCCTAGCAATGAATGTAATTGGAACAACTGAAACAAAACAATACGGCCGCTGGTCAGCCCGGCTGTGTCGCTCGTTGTTTACATTCAAGTCAAGAGTGATGCGTCCACTTCACCCGAGTCGTTTAAAAAATGACAGCGGCGCGAATAAAAAAATCATCACCCGGCCAGAAAAAGCAGTGACTCCAAAATGACAACGGGAAAAACAAATACGAACGACTTCCTTTCGCGAGGTAAAAAAGCGAATGCGCATTTCTGTTTGTTTTTTCGACGTGTTTATAATTGGAAAGTGCGACGATAAAAAATGCCGAGTCGGGGCGGTGTGCGAGGGGAAAGTTTCAAATTAATCTAGAATACGCGTGATGAAAAGCGCCATACAAATCAAATTGTTGATGGGCATGTCGCCATGATTGGGCTGTGTCAATGATTGCTCCTGTAGCCATTCGTCATCCGGCGCTCAGTTTGATTGTTACAGTTACACACCTGACTGCGCCATACACTCCTCTCCTGGGCCTCCTTCCTCTAGTGGTAGTGTCATTACGTCATCCGGTGCTCGGTTTGATTGTTACAGTTACACACCTGACTGCATCATACACTCCTCTCCTGGGCCTCCTTCCTCTCGTGGTAGTGTCATTACGTCATCCGGTGCTCGGTTTGATTGTTACAGTTACACACCTGACTGCGCCATACACTCCTCTCCTGGGCCTCCTTCCTCTAGTGGTAGTGTCATTACGTCATCCGGTGCTCGGTTTGATTGTTACAGTTACACACCTGACTGCATCATACACTCCTCTCCTGGGCCTCCTTCCTCTCGTGGTGGTGTCATTACGTCATCCGGCGCTCAGTTTGATTGTTACAGTTACACACCAGACTGCATCATACACTCCTCTCCTGGGCCTCCTTCCTCTCGTGGTAGTGTCATTACGTCATCCGGTGCTCGGTTTGATTGTTACAGTTACACACCTGACTGCGCCATACACTCCTCTCCTGGGCCTCCTTCCTCTCGTGGTAGTGTCATTACGTCATCCGGCGCTCAGTTTGATTGTTACAGTTACACACCTGACTGCGCCATACACTCCTCTCCTGGGCCTCCTTCCTCTCGTGGTGGTGTCATTACGTCATCCGGCGCTCAGTTTGATTGTTACAGTTACACACCTGACTGCGCCATACACTCCTCTCCTGGGCCTCCTTCCTCTCGTGGTGGTGTCATTATGTCATCCGGCGCTCGTTTGATTGTTACAGTTACACACCTGACTGCGCCATACTCTCCTCTCCTGGGCCTCCTTCCTCTCGTGGTGGTGTCATTACGTCATCCGGCGCTCAGTTTGATTGTTACAGTTACACACCTGACTGCACCATACACTCCTCTCCTGGGCCTTCTTCCTCTCGTGGTGGTGTCATTACGTCATCCGGCGCTCGTTTGATTGTTACAGTTACACACCTGACTGCGCCATACTCTCCTCTCCTGGGCCTCCTTCCTCTCGTGGTGGTGTCATTACGTCATCCGGCGCTCAGTTTGATTGTTACAGTTACACACCTGACTGCACCATACACTCCTCTCCTGGGCCTTCATCCTCTCGTGGTGGTGTCATTACGTCATCCGGCGCTCGTTTGATTGTTACAGTTACACACCTGACTGCGCCATACTCTCCTCTCCTGGGCCTCCTTCCTCTCGTGGTGGTGTCATTACGTCATCCGGCGCTCAGTTTGATTGTTACAGTTACACACCTGACTGCGCCATACACTCCTTTCTTGGGCCTCCTTCCTCTCGTGGTGGTGTCATTACGTCATCCGGCGCTCAGTTTGATTGTTACAGTTACACACCTGACTGCACCATATTGTCGGCGCTCAGTTTGATTGATGCAGTTACAACACACTGCGCTGCTGTTGATTTCCTTGACTACGCTTTATTACCGGTCCGACACTTCTCTCCTGGGCTTATTTACCCTCATGTAGTAGCGCCATCATGGAAATGTTTTCTTTTCGGGTTATTTGTTCACAGAGAATGGAGAAGTGACACAGGCCAATCGAACTTTTTGACATTGAATAGAATTTAAAAAAGTAATAATTAGTTCGTGTAAAAAGTTAGTTATTTTCAAAACTACACACCTTCGAAACTCATGTTAAACATTTCCTGAAAAGTAATGTGCCTGTTTTGGACTCAAATGAGCCGCACTAATTTTGAAGATTTAAAGAAGATAATATTGGTTCATGGCTGTACGTGACAGATCCAAAAGTGTTTGGAACCGTATTTGATGACACTAAACAGGTTACTTCTAATAAAGCGCTTAAATTTGTAAGGCGTCAATTCTTTATGAATATTTGTGATTACTAAAATAGAGCACCGATTATAATTATTTTTTAACGTAGAATATCCAACCATAACTAGGCATTTCTTGCATAAAAGAACGATTTTCAGTCTAACATTTCAATACAGGAAAAAATAAACCTCAGAAAGTGACTTTTAAGAAATAAAACAACAACCAAAGACTAGAGTAGCAGCAAAGCTAAAATAATCCTCTCTTTTTTAGATTAACAAGCCCATATTAAACCATCAGAATGCCTATCAACTGAAATATACAATCACCAAACACCGGTTATGACCCAAACACACGACCTTGACACAGCAGCAAGCACACGCTGCGGCGGCGGCGACATGCCCACGTGACCCGGGGCGGCTCATGGATTATTTAGCCCTATGCTTGGTACGTAATTGTAGTATTACCTGGCCACCGATCGCCACGTCGTCCTGTGTTCCCTTTACGGCCGATCTCCCCCGCTCGACGTGCCAAATCGACTTAACCTTTATTGGCTCATTGGTCGAATTGGGGTTTTAAAACTACGTTCGTAGGGTGGACAGCTCATTTGAAATGTATTTAATTACTGTACATATACACAGTAGGGATTAAAAAACTACTTAAGTAGCTCAATTTAACTTACAGTAGAGTTATTGTTTCCTCTTTATCATACCGTATGTTCAGAATATAAAAAGAGACTATGAACGATAAGTTGGATATCATGTGAACAGTTGATTACTTGATATACGATTGAGTATGCTTAGGGAGAAGGATATTTGCTAGAATATAACTATACAAACAATACAATAGTTTCTGTCCTTTTTTTAATTTTCATAACATAAATTATTTTTCCTGTTTTGCTTCATCCCAAACGAGTTTTATATGACGATATATATATGAATGACATAATATTTTTATGGTAAAGGTGCCTTGTGTATATTTCTTAGTTATTTTTCATCGTAATTGATTTTTCCATATTCTCTACTTACTAAATCTAATCAAATACAATATTTGTAGGATTATCTAAATAAATATTCCAGACCATATTTTTTCTTAGACGAGCCACGACTTTTAAAATTGTTTTCTTTAACGCAAGAATCAAGAGAAAAGAAACTCGAAACAATATATTCAAGTATAAGCACCTTGATTTAAACGAGCCACGAATTTCTAAAACGTCCCATTAACTCCAACATCAAGCAAAAAGAAACTGGAAACATAATATATTTGGCAAAAATATGTGCTCGGATGCGAGAGTGTGCGATAATTCAATCCTAGGCCGTCACTTCTCCTATCGCGCTCCATCACAAATCCAATTCCTCGTTTAACAATAGCAAGGAACAGGGGTCCATTATTTACACCCTCCCGGCTTATTGTGGACGAGCCCGGGGCCAAATTTCATTCTTGATTAGATAAAAATAGGCTCCTCCGCCACCGATAGGGAGCGCCGCGATCGCCGCAGGCCGGTGGACGTTATGAGCTAACTTTATGCGATAAGGATTATCATCACTCATCAGTAATTAAATCACTGATTGCCACTGAGCACTGATATTAGTTCAAGAGACTCTTTTGCTCCTATATTATGTACGATCACTAGTGTCCTGATAATAGATAGTGTTTACTCGACTGGCCAATATGTAATAACATACCACATGATAATAAACACGTAGTTAAGTTTTCACACTATATTGAATTTTCATTCAGGGCGTATTCGTGTAGTAAGCAATCATAGAGAAACACTCGATTACACGTAAGTACCTCCCTTTTATTTTGTGATCAAAATGACCCCTCTCGCATTACGCTAAGAGGGGTTTCTCAGCCATAGCTAAATAACGACTGACTTTTGAGGGGCCTAATATTAAAGGTAAAGCGCATTTTCCCAACATGACTCAGAACTAGATGAAAGAAAGTCACATAATTACAGTAAAGGGCTGAATCGTCTGAACAGTATAATGCTATTCGTCGACATTGCATGAAAATTCTATTAGTTTACAAATAGACATATTAACTTGGCTTTTGAAATAGTTCTAAAGGTTAACCACATATTGCAGCATAATATTTATTTGGCAAAGCCCAGGATCACCAGTTTATGTATATAGAATTAAAATTTAAAGACAGATTCATTGAATAAAATAAAAGTTATCAAGAAAATTGTTGAAATCATTATGACATTAAAGAGGGATCCCCCGTCAATATGAGATGGAGGAAAGAGTAATATAAGATACCTGATGCGCATTCTGCAAAAGCAGTTCTTTTTCATCATAAAATTAACGTTGTTGTTGCAATTATTAAATACAAATCTTGAACCAATTTATGCAAGTCTTATTTATTATAGTGAATATTGTTTTAAATATGGACTCGGGCACATTGGACCATTTGCCATGAAACGTGGTGCATATATGTACAATTTCACGGAGAAGATTTTAAAGTCATTCTTTTCGTCCTAATTCTATTGGGTTTCTCCGCAGGGACCCAAAAGTGTTCTCACGTTAATCTTATGAAAAAATACTATTACATAAAAGCTAATGACATAGTTAATTGAACAAGTGATCTTAGGTAAATATTAAAGGGCATGACAACGTCTGCCGAGTTCATCTATTCATTTATATTTTATTTCATCAATTCTCCCCACAACAACATTCCCACATTTTACACATTTTAACATTTAACGTCAGAAATACATTTTATATTTCCTTTGGGCAGGGTTGCTAATAGATAAATGCTTGAGTGAATAAGTGAAATTTATAAAATACTAGCTGATCAACCCAGTTTCACCTGTGGAAAAACAGAAATACTTCCTTGGATTCATAATATTTCATTTGATATATTATCATTACCTATACAAATTTTATAGGTCAAGTATTACGGGCTGTGCGATTATAGGTGAGTGGTATTTAATGATTATTTGGTAGATTTTGCTTTGTTGTTCATAGATTACGTTTTTATACTTTTCCAATGGAAATTAATGTTTCTCCTTATGTAAGGCTGGTTTATGTGACCCTAACTTTGCCTGGCTAAAAAAACAATGCTTCATTTTCATTCTTTTTATTTATGGATACATCTAAGGATATTTTAAATCAGTTCAAAATACGTATAACATACGTAGACGTACAATGTTAAGAAAACTCGCACTGTCGCATTATTCCTGTTTGTTTGCCGCCGGAGAGTTATCGCCGCGGAGAAGACCGGATCTCAGTTAATCTTCCGCAGGGCTTCCAATTACACGGCGGAGAAGACCAAAGGCTGGTGCAATTAATTGGAGGGCTTCCGCGATCCTATCTGGAAATATTCACTCCACTCTAGTGGGCTCGGAGCCTTATCTGCTGCTGTTAATCGCTCACGAGATAAATACTTTATTGGCTTGACTTTTTTAATGTTTACGCTAAAAATAAACGGTAACGATAAAGATGTCATGATCCAAAATATAACTAATCATTTCTTGGATGTTGGTGATTGGAAAATATATAGCTAATTAATGTAATTCTTAGATTTTTTTGTAAAACCAAACATTTTCTTACCCTGGATACACATTGACACAATGTAGAGTATTGTCTCTTCCACTATAGCGTGTGTACAAATTATTGGCAATTTGAAAGGAAATAGTCGATACTGTAACCCTGAAGGAATTTGAATCGCAATATTGCAATCATGCAAGTCCAAGATTGTAAACACGTAGTTAAGTTTTCACACTACCTTGAATTTTCCTTCAGTGCGTATTCATGTAGTAAGCAATCATAGAGAAACACTCGATTACACGTAAGTACCTCCCTTTTATTTCGTGATCAAAATGACTGTCGCCGTTTGTAAAAAATGGCAAGTATTTATGAAACACCTAACTCCATAAGTAGCCATAAAACCCCACAAATTTGTATCTTTTTAGGAGCATGATTTGCTTTATATAAACATATGTAGTTACATTACTTTAGCTTCCAACAACAGTGTTGCGAGTATTGCGATTCAAATTATTCCCTTTCAAATTGCTAACAACTTGTAACACACGCTACAGTGGAAGAGTTAATACTGTACAATTTGTCAATGTGTATCCAGGGTAAGAAAATGTTCGCAAGCAGCTTCACACGCTTAAAACGACGAACTCAAAAAATTCAAATCTTACACATAAACTTTGATGAAAAAGGCTATTTTTAGATTTCTTTTGCGACTTTCGATCTCCACTAGGGAACGGCCCACGAGGAGTTTGTGCACACTATCTTAACTTACAACGTACTAACTAACTTACATAAAACTTAATGTGATATTGGAAAAATCATAGTCAAAAGGAGTTCTATGCCAAGAACCGCACTTCAAAAGATTTATTTTAAAAGTTAAATTTTTATCGTACTGTGGTGGTACTGTATTTAGAAATTGTATTCTTTTTAAACATAACAAACTGACTTGTTCTCAGAACAAACGTGGAGGACAGAGGACGTGATTAACGCAGTGTTCCGTTGTTGTGTGCGTGTGTAAGCGTGTGTGTGTGTGTGTGTGTGTGTGTGTGTGTGTGTGTGTGTGTGTGTGTGTGCGTGTGTGTAAGCGTGCGCGTGTGTGTGCGTGTGTGTGCAAACAACGTTGACGGGGCCGGACCTCGGATTAATAATGCACGCAAGAAGAAGGAGCGACGACGTCTGATATTGTGTTTATTTTCGGGGTTCTTGTGTGCCTTGCCTAATGTGTGCGCCCGCCCGTGTAATGAATGTTAAATATTAGACTCATGTGTTCTGTTGTGTTCTGATGGAACTCCGCTCCCCGCCACCTCCTGGTTAAATACTCGTACGCTCCTGTTATCACTTCGTCTTTAACCCATCTCGATTTGTTTTTTAGACTGTTCTTATGTGCTTTCCGCCTCGGCTGTTCGAGTTCATTATGTGGGTAATTGGTGTGCTTTATTCCTTTTTTGTTAACATTTGTAGTAGTTTGTTTATTACTCGACTGTAATAGTTATTTGTGTTGGGTGAGTAAAGTATAACATTGTGTCAAGAGTGAAAGTGTTGGCGCCCGAGCTTGCGAGGCCACAATACACATAACATTTTTCCCCCCACCTACAATAATAAATGCCTAATCTATAAACAATCTATTTCATTGACTTAGTAATTAACAAAAAAACACCCATTTCGTTTCGAACTACAATTACTGTCGCAATTTGCCTGCATTAATGCAATGACGATCAGCTGATGTTGTCAATGTTATTCTTATGTGATTATTCCTGTAACTAAATCAGCTTTTAGTGTCTGTAATCTGTTGAACAATTTGCAACATGTTTGCAAGTCTTTATAGACATTTGAAGGAGTTAGATTTTTGAATTATTGATTTCAATGTTTACTTTGTCTTCCGCCGGGACATAAAGTAATCACTTTACTCCCGCTGGGAGACAAAATATTATTTTACTCACTCATTAAAAGGAGTAAAATGCGTCGAAACATAGCAGCTAGGGGAAAATCAGTTTACTGTTTTTATGTATCGTAAGATAAGGCAAAAAAATCGCTTCCAAAATCTTTTAAAATGGTATGTATTAAGTATGCATTGTCAAATACTTTTAAAATGGCACGTGAAGCGCATCTTTCGTTTAGAAGGAAACAGGTAAAGTGCTACCATCATATCCCGAAGACTGGCGGTTCAAGTAAGTACCTCTAAAAAGTTCATAAAGTTTGCCTGGACCCACTTTTTTTGCAACGTGATTATCTTTATTTGCAATGAAACACTTCTTTTAGCATCAACGTAGAACCAGGCCCAATTATTGTTTTTTGGCCAGCGATTGACAGTTTCCACAATGCTATGGATCTTTTAATTATTTTTTGTATCGAAGGAAGTTGTCGGTTATGTTTACTCAGCGAATTCATTCCAATAGCCAATATACCAAGCTTATATGTGCTCGTGAAATAGAAAAAGTAATAAATGAGCCTGCAGCTTGACAAATGTAAAAGACAAGTGATCCGAGAAACATTCCCACAAGATGGGAGCCGTTCAAAGGGTCCGCTATTGCCGACTATCGCGGGGCTATTTTCAGACGGTGTTCACTTTATTGTAGCACGCCACGTAGATAAAACTTGGAGTTTACGATCCCACTAATTTCACTTCCACTAACTTTACACTTAGGTTTATCCTCGATAAACCGGGGCTCACAACTGGATAAACACGGTTACTCGGGTATCAATTCCTCCGTCAACTGCGGTCTTCGGGTCACAACCGTTCTTCAGCTTTCTTATGACCCCAACGTGTCCTCGATTCCTTACAATTTTTCATATGGTTCCGTACAAATTTGGAGATGCGTGTATTTTGTCGTTAACCTTTTTTATTTGTATGAAAGCTCTCCTAATCCCAAGTTGTCACAATGTGTTTTTTATATTTCATATATTTTTGATATTGGCCATGTATAAAAAAATCAGTAATAGAATGATTCAAAATTTGCATAATTAAGTTGATATAAATGTTGAATTCTTATAATTAACCTAACATGTCTTTACATATTTACGTAAAATGGAAATGCCTACTTATTATTCATCCTAAAATTAATTTAAGGGACAAGCCTTAGAATTTTCTGTTTTACTTAGGTTAATCTCATAATATCTACCAAAGACCTTTATTTATTATTACTATAGCAATTTGAAATTTCACAATATTACGAGTTTGAAAATACAATTACATGTTTAAAAAGCAATTTCGAGTCGTTTATAGTGAGCCTTTCCTCCAAGATGGCTCCCAATCATCATTACAAGGGTTCCAAGCGTATCGAACTGAGACAGGCATGGCACACCATGGTATCTACCGGTGGCGTATATTGCTACTCTAGTATGCCCCGGCTAAGTATCTATGCACAATTTATTCATGACGTCATATCAGACCGATATTGACGTCAGAGCTATGCACTGCCTCCTGTCGTCTTACCTCTCAGTCATCCCTATGAACATTCTAAGCGGTACGGAACGAAGAAAGTCGTGGTGCTGTTTGGTGTGGCACCTTGATATAGATCTTTGCGCCACTTTTTAACAGTTATACCCGCTATTTCTTTTGTAAAGACATTTTAAATACATATAAATTTAATACAATTTATTAATGACTGAACCATGTATTTTCTTTAGTCAAGATTGTATTTTCTTAACAATTTAATTCCCTATTTAAATACACTCTTGTATATAAAAAACTTAAATACACAAATATTTAAAATAATTTTATCCAATTTTAAAACAAGCATCAAGGTTTAAATATGTCCTGGACATTGTTAAAAGATTGATTGTTTGTAAAATGCACTGTTCAAAAAATCCAATATTCTTCATGGTATAAGATATCATAAAGGAAATACCCACTTCATTGAATATTTCAATGTAAACCTATCCTAACTCGATAACGATAACTAGAGTAAGTAATGAATAACCAACAACTGATAACTAATATTGGTACTTAACCATTAACAAAATAAATATTCAATATATTTTTAAATATTCAACAAATAATAAATATTCATTTTTAAAATAACCCTATTTCTATTAATCTTTAAAAACCATACGTCATTTTTTAATCAGATATAAAGATGAACTAGTAGTCCTTGTAACCAACTCTCACTTAAATGTGGTGGCTGTATTTAACCATGTTGTTAAAGTTTATTACCAAAAATAGTTATCAAGAATATAAAAGAACAGGCTTAGTATTTTTTTCTTACCATTTACCCTAGATGATTTTGATCTGGTATTGATTCATAATTTTCTCCGCTCAATTACTTAAAACTCACAATTGAATTAAGATGCAAACCATGTTCTCAAGATGCCTTCTTAACATAAGTCAGATTAAGATGTCACACTACGCTTTTATTAATCCAACAATAAATCACAATTACTCATATATTTAATACTGAAATTCAACACAACCGTTACCCATCCCTCCCTCGCGGCACTGAAGTACAGAGTGCAGAGCCACTCCAACTTCACCCGAGGAGCCGCCGCCGCCGCCGTAACGCCCCATCTATTAATGACGTCGTATTAATGCACAGCGACGCCGCAGCCGCAGCTAATGCCATCATCATTACGTAGTTTTCATTACAAGTTCCACCGCGAGCTACCTTTGATCTCCCGTCTCGGCTTCACTCAGCCATTGTTGTAACCGATGTGATTAGCCGTTATGTTTATCGCAGTTGTTTAATGAATTTATGAAAGTAATGAGGTTTGAGCTTAACTCAGTTTTAAAGTTATCAAACCACTTTAATATTTATGTCATTTTTTATTTCTTTTATAAAGATAAATTGTTTACATTTTGTGTTAGAATCTAAAATTGTATTTTAAATTTTAAGTACAATATTTTATACATAACTTTGCAACCAGTATAATATGGTTTCATTTATTGACTTTTAATTATTAATTTAAATAATATAACTTGCAAACTGCATAAATAACTCTCATCAAGTCTAAATTAACAGGTTTTAGCAAAATTAAATACTTAAAAATCTTCATCATCAAGTCTAAATTAACAGGTTTTAGCAAAATTAAATACTTAAAAATCTTCATCAGGCGTTTCAAACGTTAAAAAATATTTTGCTTATTCGCTTTAAACAATTCCCCCCCCCTAAAGTGCGCTGTAAATATATCCGCTGTATTGGTATCGGTATGTCAATTGATTAATTTGAAGTTGTTTGCTTCCTCTACCTGTTTTTATTTACCTCTTTTTGTGAAACATGGAATTTGTGTTTCTTCATTGTTTCTTTGTCATAAAATATGCCTGGCAAGAAAATAAAACGCTTTTAATTATTTCTTTAAAATATATTCATAGCAAAATACAAACTTAAAGATGAGCAAATCCGGCATACCTTTAAAACTTTACCTTTTTCTATGACGAAAACATTTTTTTTAGCTCAACAAAAATTTATTTTCAACCCTTCCACTGTTATTGTCTTTCATAACCTAGTAAAACCACCACCACTATCTTGGCTCAGGCTTTTGCTCCCCACAGACATATGGCAATCCCCCATTAGATATTCCGGCAAGACAAATCTCATCGCTGTTTCTTCGCCGCTGACGCTGACGCTGAGTGGGGGGGGAGGGGGAGGGGGGAGTAGCCCCGGGGTAATGTATGTAGCGGGGGCGCCGCTTGAATAAATACAGTTTGGTGCAGGACGAGGACATAACCGGCTTAGCCATTCGTCATCCCGCAGATCCTTATCACCACTATCAGCCTCTCTTTCTGCGAATGTAAACAATAAACCGGAGGTTTACTGGGGATATATGAGCCTCCCCCTCCCCTCCCCCCACCAGGGCTAGCTCACTTTCAATCCCATTTTGTGAAACGTTTTATGCTCTGTATCGTGCCGTAATGCTTTATCTCGGGTTAGGAGTGTTAGGACGCTATCAACAATCGAGGCTCAAGGTCGCGGTTTATTTGTTTATTGTGATTGTCGTGTATGTGCTAGTTACGACCTGTAGTTGATGTTACAGAATTTAATTTGTTGTAGAAAAACTTTTATATTGTACTTTGTAGTGAAACTGTCGGATTTGTTAACACTGAATTACTCATGGAACATATCTGTAAAAGTCAAAATGAGGTGCACTATTTGTTTCTTTTCTTTTTAATTTGCTTATTATTGTTTATTAATCTAAGTGGCTTATACACTTTGTATAATATTAGCATTATCTATGAGTTGTATCATAACTATCTCTAGTTTTGCTCTTACTTCTAAAGGGATATAATTTTTATCCTAATCGAAGTAACTGATTCCAATTTCATTCGGATGATTACTAGAAGATTTGTAAATGTTTTATTCCAGTTACAGTAAATAACAATGTGTATGTGGGACAACTAACCAATAACCTCATTGTAAAATTAAATTTTTTGGAAAAAGCTGTGTACTTAATTATGTTACTCCTCACATTTGGGATTCTTTGTACTCCTCGTCAAAAAAACCTTTTCTGGTTAAACTAGATATAAAATCAATCCCCTCTTAACCAAATATCTCTCGTATTACATCCTTTTATAAATCGAGTAAAGGAATCTATCAACATATAATCGAGTAACTCATTAGATCTGGTGTTGCGTCTTAGGGTATTCCATCAATTCGCATTACCCTAGGCCTAGGGCGCTATGTTTAATGGAGACTGGGCCTGAGGCTATGAATAATGAGCCGCAGCGGCGAGACTGTCCGCTGATCAATACATGTCAAGACCTGATCCTGGCCTACAGTATAAGCCGGCCATACGCCGTACACTACGGCACCGTGCACACAGCATACAGCATTCAGCATACAGCAGGCCTACGGTCAAACGTCACTGCAGGTTACGAGGAAGTTGGGCTTGAGGGAACTTTATATTATGTTGATGATTATTTTTCATATTTGATGCCCCTTAAGTATGCTTTATAGTCGTGTATATTTTTCTTGGTGAATTCATAAGTATTGCATAAATATAAGAATGTATCTATTATACGTTATGAGTTGATCCTAATATGCGAGTAGTATGTGAACCTTCGGTAGGTAAACAAACTTAGAAAAAATTAGAACGAAATTGGGGAAAGCTCGTGCAGATTGTTCTTAATCTAAAAATAAATTTTCATCAATCGAAGTTTTTTTCATATTGTAATTTGATAACCGCATAAAACATTTTATGCGTTTTAGAAAGAGAGTCATTGTGCTTATAGCATCTCATTCAAAGATGATTTTGTAAGAAATACAGTATCACGAAAACTTCAAAATCAAACAAATTCATTTGATTTATCCTATTTGTTTTACTAAAGGTTAATAATTGTAAATAAAAATTATAGTTTTTATTCACAGCCCAATATGTATATTTTTAAATATCGAACTAAACATGTATACCATTTCATATTGATCCGAAATGTTTTAGAGAAGCATCAAACAGTTTTGTTCATCCGAAATGGTTTAATCCAGAGAAATAAATAAATCTGTACTTTAAAATAAAAATAATGCGTTTTTTTTCTCACAACCTAACATTTATTTTTACCAAATATCGCTAATTATCGGAAATTTATTATCATCTTTCTTATTCTAGAGAAACATAAAATTGTTTTTGTCTGTCTGAGACCACAAATAATCAAACAATACATAATACAACGATAATTTTTCAGTAAATCAAAGCTCCGGCAAGACTGCGTGGTGCAGCAGCCGGGGGGGGGGCACGCGGAGATATGTTGCGTCTGCGGCGCAGCGGCCCCCGGGGACCCGGCGATTTGGGCAAAGGATGACAATAAGTCAGCTGGCGTATTACTCACTTCCGTACAAAATACACCGCCTCCTCCCGCCACCGCTAGAGTGCGCCGATAACACGCAGTGGCTGCGACTGTGTCGACAATGTGCTGTTTGGTTAAGTTGTGTGGTTTTTGTTTATTAGGTTTAATTATAAAAAGCGTCAAATTGTATTTAGTTGTTAAAGGATTGAAATCCATATTGCATGATAAGTATAAATTTGATTTATGTCCTACTACATATATCTAGGTTGTTTTCAGAAACTTAAGCTGTGTCAGTCCGGACTGCCAAGTGACAATGGTACAATAACAACTTAACATATCCAAGAGGTTCTATTACCGTTCACAGTAGCTTGGCAATCTAGTGTAATGCATGTAGCAATTGAGAATAGTTAAATTAGAGCCTGATAACATATCAATTTCCGATAGCTGAACATCAGTTTTGTCTATAAACAAGATCTGAATTTATGTTTGGCTTGACTTATAACACAATTTCAGTCGATAGGTCCTATGTTTTTTTTAATCTTAGTATCATTTTACACATCTCAGATTACCCTGAAAAAATATAAAGAAACCTTAGACAGAAACAGTTGCAAAGAAATTACCTCACGCTAACAAACTTCTTAGAGCAAAAGCCGAGGGAGTGAGGGGACAAATTAAATGAGCGGGGGAGAGAGGCGCGGGTAGTACCCACTCGGAGACGTGTTGACAAGTGGTAGCGGCGCGTAAATCAAAATAATGAAGCGTGCATTAGATTTATCACGGGCCTGATAAACTTCGCAGGTGGCCCGGGGGAAGGCACTGGCACGGCGCGGCGCTGTGTCGTGCGGGGTGCGTCTGTAGTCGCACGGCGCCGCCTGGCGTCTAGTGACAGGGGAGTGCTCTCATGTCTTAAAGTATGTTTACTGAAAAATGTTAAACTGCAATTAAAAGGACATAGTCCTTTGTAGTCTTAGAACTTGATCAAAGAATTAAATACAATTTTTAATACTGGAAAAGGTTGGATGACGTCGGACAAAGAAATTAAACAAAGTGTTATTTTCTTGAAATAGGCGAGACATTAATATTTTTTCAGCTTAGTAAACTATGCGTGATAAGCAGGAGTGGTGAAGGTTAAATGTGCTATGGGTTAAATTTGTTTTGGTTGACCCTTACAATACAAATTTAAGATATTGATTTTAGTTAAAGGAATTCAGAGGTATTCTAGGTATTCTCAAGACTTGGATGCTCTACAATGTCAAAAATGACAGAAAGGCTCTACAATAATTCAAATGCTATAGATAAGAACATAAGGGCAATAGTTGAAAGAAATTTCTTCAGTGTCATTTTTTCAACTCCTACTTTTTCACTTTGGTTTTGTAATATTCCCATTTCATAAACGTATAATTACTTAAGTGTACGTAAAGTAATAATATTTTTTATTACTGTAAAAGCACAAAAATAATGAAATTAAAAACTCTTACATTTGGCTTTTTTTAAGGATCCTTCAAAATCATACTCCTAGGCATTCTGTAACTAGAAAACAAGACAATTTCATAGATAAATCTGTCCCCAACTAGTCAATCATTAATAAGGAACGATAAAAATCAGACACCAAAACCGCGAGCACTGCAGCAAATTTATCGGAATATATTGGCAAGCAGTGAAGGAAAAAGTCGATTTAACAAGGTTCGTTATGATCGGACGAGTATCGGGTTGCCATTGCCTTAAATTTATTTCCAAAGTAAGTTATAATGAGCTCAGGAAGGGAGGGGAGGGAGGGGAGGGGATCAGCTGATGCGCCAAGAGTCGGATTAAGAAGTTGCCGGCAACGTTTCTTCATATCCAATCAGGTAATTCCTCGAGTTACTTCGTTTAATAACAAATTAAGTTTTGATACACAATTTCATAACTGTCGAAATCTCTTAAACTTTCTCTTTTATGTGATAATACACTTCTGAGTTTACCTAAATCTCTAATTGGCTGTTTATTTATCGCAAACAAAATTATCTGAGGCTCTTTTGGGCTGGTTTAAATTATAAATGAGTTCTTTGCGATTAAGAGTCTCTCTTACTTGTTTGTTGTAAAAATCTAATTTGTCATTAAATTACATTAAGTTTGTCGTTGATGAGTTAATGTTATGAGCATGTGAAATTTGTATAATGTTTGAAGGTATTCTTTCACTTTAATTTCTTCTCTAGATATTTGGAGAAAAATGATTTAAAGTTAAGAATAAGGACGGTCTTGTAAAATCTACCGAAGAATCCATATTTTATTACTCTCTCCTAATTAGCATATATTACCAAATGCTTCAATTCATTAATAATGTTCAAAAAAATAACTCCTTGACTTTAACTGTGTCGTCGACGGTCACCGGATTATACTACGCTTATTTGAAATATCAGTTGTTTCATCCACTATTATATAATTTATGTGATTTATTTTTCAATATTTAAATTACGAAGATTGAAGATGCTAGACCAAAAGATACAGTATAGTTTGATTATAATCAAAGATATAACCTTTCTTAAGCCTGCAATATTTCCCAGAAACGATGAAAGATAATGTTTATGTTGAAGTTATGAAGTGTCCGGCCCCCGAGCCCCTCCCCCGATCACCGAAAATGAAGTAAGACTAAGTTTATGACCTGAACAGACAACAAAGTGGACCTTCCATCCATTCTGTCTAATTTCTCAACTCTGTCGAAAAAAATTCTATGAAAGTGCTGTATAAATAATCATATAAACATATAAAACGCTAAGAAGGTTTTAAGATTAACTAGAAAAGTAAATAAAGGTCATCAATAGAGGTTGCCGTATAAAATAAGATTCCCTGTTAAAATAAATAAAACACTCGCAAGTTGTCGTGGTATTTCATTCGAATATATTATCTGAGGTATAATGAAATAATCATAGAAAAAAACAAAACAAGTTAAGAAAACAGATATGTTTGTTAATTGATTTCTCAATTAGTTTTATTTCTTACATTATGGTATATTGTAGAGCAGATTATTGGTGAAGTTGACAAATAGACCACTATGATTTAATATTAATAATTTCAATGAAATAATTACAGGTTATCAAAATAACTGAGGATAAACCATATGTAATAAAACACACAGCAAATTTATAATTGTAATAATTTCAAATAATGGAATTAATATATATTTTTATTTCCTTTATATTTTACAAGACGATGACGGCATTTTTAATCGTTTGATGTACACTCGCTCGATTGCGTCGCAAAAACTACAGTTCTCCTTCATTTACACTAATTACGGACAATATTTGCATACTGCGAGAGTTTAAGAATACGGAAGCAGGGATGGCGAGATACAGCGACAGTGGCGCCTTACGCTGCACGCGGGCGATAAAGGAACTAGATTACAGCTCAGGCCTGCCAACGATAAGGCATCATAAAATATATCTTCCCCTCGATATGTAACAAAATGTTTCTTTTGTTCTCCACAGTTCGGAGGAGTTTAACCTGTTTAGCTGTATTACGCTGTCGTGTTACTTAACTTTATTCATTGTTCTTCGAGTAAACAGCCTGCCGCGTACGACAAAAACAAAAATACTAGGTCTCTACTTTGAAGCAGTAGGAAGAAACGTTATTATTTGCATTGACTATTTTTTAGATAATGTAAAATAATAAACGTAATCATATGTTCCTTTTCTTCACTCTGGGATGTTTTGTTTATTAATATTGAATTTTTTATAGCCTCTCAAAATAAATTTTATGTTATTTTTGTGTAATTCTAAAATGTACAACGATAAAAAACTAATCGAAAATCAGAACGCATATTGATTGCTGTTTGACCTGAATTGACAATGTTCAAAGTAATTGCCTCGATGTATCTGGACGTTGATAGTGAGTCGTATCTGCTTCAAATAGCAATTGACTGTAAAAGTATTGAAAAGCAGCCATAAATAATTTTATATACACCCTCTTAATTCAAATTATATTTTTATTAGTTTTCAAAATATGTTACTTAACATCTAACATTAAATAGGGTTTAATGAAGGTCTGTAAAACAAGTGCATCCATATCGTTCTGCTAAATTATGTACACATATTTTATCTATTAGTATTAACTTTTGGGGTATATAAAAATATATTTTGGTAATCGATCTAAATCGATTAATTTCGATTTGCAAATGCCGAAACCATAAATTCGATTATAAAGTAATAATCAAACGGTTTGCAATCTGATTAACACTAAGTACCTTGTAATTTATTATAAAAATATATTTTAAATACAGCCCATTTATTTATCAAAAAAATCCATACCGTTCTAAAACATTTAAATAAGAAGATTCACGCCATCATCAATATACAATAATCTATATTCAATCTCTACTGTACATACATGTGAAATTATTTGGACATTAATCAATAATATTTACAACAGACACTTAACTCTAGATTTTTTACATCATCACACTCAATGACTTCAAATCCACATACAAACAGCTGGCAGGCAGCATCGGGTTGACTGGTGATGTTTAAGTATTTGTTGCTCCTTGGCATAATGTGACCGCCATATTTGTGTGGCGGCGGCGGCGGCGGTGTCGGCCGGTGTCGCTAGGCAACCCCCCACAAGACGGGCCCCCTCTTGGACACAGCGTCTAACAATGTTAACATTCCACAATTAACTGCTACACTACACTTCCTATCGCACCTACCACACTGTCTTACACTGCACCAGTTACATAAGGGGAATTGTAATGATTATTTATGGAAGATGTGAAAGATTGTTTTTACTTTCTGGAGTTTTGGTGTTGTTTGTAAATAGATAAATAGTTAAATAAATACATTGTATTTATAGTTGTTCTATAAAGAGTACATTTCCTTGAAATAAAACTGTTTTTATATATTCTTCAATAATGGTTTAACAATTGCAGAAATGTTTATTAAATATATTGAAATAAATATTTTTTACGTTGCTTAACACAGTATGTTTATTGGAAATGTAGTTTACAAAAATTATATTACTGTAACAGCATATTATTAACAAAATCGATAAGAGTTTTATTTAAAATATTAACAAAAAAGTAATGAACCTACATCTTGTTCGACGGATCATTGTGTAATCTACTTTACATAAAGATACGTCGTTCATTGTAACCGAGCAATAATTATAATGTGCTTCAAATCATACTAACGTGACAAAAAAACATGGTTATTGTTCAGTTTTAAGTTATTTTTTATAAACAATTAATTGGATATATGGCGTATTGTTTCAAAATTTCTGCCTTTTATTCATTGTATATATTGGAAAAATGTAATATATGCTTATAAATTATAAACAAAACGTAATAAAAGAGAGTACACTCCTTAGTTGGTAAAATATTGAGAAATTGAGGTCATAGTTACTCTGTGACTAAATGTACAACTTAAAACTTCAAAACGTTTCGTTTCAGTGATTAAAAAAAAATTGTCAGACTTGGGTATTAAAAACTATCAAACCAAAACCTTAAACATAACTACATTATAGTAATTCGAAATCTTACGAGACAAAGTGCCAAAGTTAAACAAAGTAAAAAAGCAACATTTTAAACAAACCAACAAACACGGCAGCAATAAACAGTTTTATTAAGTAAACTCCACTCAACTGTTAAAAAGCTTGGAAAGAATGCTCGCCGTTTGAGCCGTTCATCTCGAGACGGAAGTTGGAAATAAAGTTTGCAGACAGTGCGGGTGGGAGCGGCAACCTTATTATGTTAATGATTTATTTACTCCCGGTGTTGACGGTGGCGCGAGCTGGCGGTGGGCTGTAGGATTACAGTACAGATATTGTTCCAAGATTTGTGTCGGCGCTGCGAGATGGCGGGGGGGGGGGGGGGGGTGTCGTCCCTGTGGTATTGACTGGACCAGGGCCTCTAGAGACCAAGTCAATACCCAGGACGGCAGTAGGGGTACCCCCCTCCCCTGCCACCCCCTCCCGCGGCCTACAGTCACTTCCTCGCAAGGTCGGTACACGACGAGTTTCGCTCTCCGTTCCAACTTTGCCGTATTGCGTTCTGCGTTGCATGTACAGGACTAATTACATCCTCGTGTAATGCCCCGTTTTTCTTTTGGGGAAGTTTCCTCTTAAATAGGGAATGTAATGTTGAAGGAGGAACATATTGTTGCTTAGGGTTGTTTTGTTAGTGCACGTTATGTGCAATGTTTAAAGGAAAAACTGTTTAAAGGACGATTGATGGATATTAAATTTAAACTAACAATCCCAAATATTAAATGCAAACGAAAATAAATTTAATGTATAATAATTGAAGTCGGATTTTTCTGAAGGCGAGCAGTTATAAATTTTACTATTTAATATGATTAATAAACTTCCATACAATTGTCTTTATTTTAAATAACAAAGATTAAATTTTCAAGTATACGTCTCCAAAGCAATAGGCCCCTATTATAGGGCGTATTCATGCGAAAATCAATAGGGATGTGAGCAGGCTGAATAGTTTACATTGCTAGGCAGTATCGAGTTGTCTTAATATTATGTTTATTCATGATTTGCCTCCTGGATTGATTTTTGACTTAAAATAACTAGGTGACTAACCTTTTCGTCTTCAATCCATAAATATAATCAATTGGATGACTAGTTTCGGGATTCTATCCCATTATCAAATCCTTCGTCAAATAATAAAAATTAAACAACACACATCTTTGTCAGCATTAAAATCTTGACACAACACAAACACGGACAATTCACAGTACGAAATATAAACATTTAAAATTTACACGCGTGGCCGGCCACAGACACGATTCCAGACTGCGGGGTGCGAGCGTTGGTTAGCCGATGCCGACTTGATGACGTTGACCTTGGGGGAGGGGTATCAGCTGACTATCTGGTCTATTGTTCTGGAGCTCTCCTACTCTGTCGAACAGAATGTTGGATCCAAAATTTAGTTTTTCGTTCAAAACATCACTTGGCGATTTTTTAAAGGCCTTGTAGATCTCCAAGCTTTCATAAACGTTCATGACATTGCCCTTACTACATTTATGTAATATTTCTAAATTATCATTGCAGCTTTTTACACTGTGATTTTCATTCATCAGGTGTTCTGCGAACTTAGATCGTTGAGTTCGTAATTTAGGTTTAGGCAGATGTTCATTAAACCTTTTTCGAAAGGAACGACCTGATTGTCCTACATAAATTTTAGGACAATCGCTGCATGATAATTTATACACCCCTGTATCGTCAAAGTTGTCATTACTGTGAACAGGGCGGGAACCATTCAATTTACGTTCTAGCTTGTTAGATGTTTTGCATGCCAGAGTAATGTTTTCTTTCTTTAGTTCATTTTTTAGGGTAAAATGTAACTTACTACCAAATTCTATTGACACAAATTTAGAGGTGGGCTGATCGGGATATTTTTTGTTTTTCTGTTTGTTTATAATCTTATCAATGATGCTGCTAGGATAACCATTATTTACTGCAATATATTTTAAAATCGTGTATTCATCGTTGTAATCGTCCTGAGTTAGTGGTACTTTTAAAAGTCTATTTACAAAGCTGTTATATGCAGCCATCTTATGAGATTGTAATATTAATATTATGGAAATATAAACTTTTGCGTTCGCTTTCCGTTCCTACTTTGCCGTATTGCGTTCTGCGTTGCATGTACAGGACTAATTACGTCCTCGTGTAATGCCCCGTTTTTCTTTTTGAGTTTCCTTTTAAAGAGGAATGTAATGTTTAAGGAGGAACATGTTGTTGCTGGGGGTTGCTTTGTTAGCGTACGTTCTGTGTAATGTTTAAGGGAAAAACTGTTTAAAGGACAATTGATGGAAATTAAATTTAAACTAATAATCCCAAATATTAACTGCAGAAACAAAAATAAATTTAATCTATAATAATTAAAGTCGATTGTTTTAACGATGAGCAGTTATATAGTCTACTATTTATGATTAATAAACTTCCGTACAATTGTCTTTATTTTAAATAACAACTATGACATTTTCAAGTATAAGTCTCCAAAGCAATAGGCCCCTATTATAGGACATATTCATGCGAAAATCAATAGGTATGTGATAAGGCTGGAAAGTTTACGTTGCTAGGCAGTATCGAGTTGTCTTAATGTTATTTAGTTTTTTGAATTAAGTTCTTTTTTTGAGTGACACAATCAATCCAGCCATGGCTGACGAAAGATGAAGAATTGGTAATTCAGGTAATATTATGGAAATGTAAACTTTTGCATTTGCTTTTCGTTCCAACTTTGCAGTATTGCGTTCTGCGTTGCATGTACAGGACTAATTACGTCCTCGTGTAATGCCCCGTTTTTCTTTTGGGGAGGTTTTCTCTTAAATAGGGAATGCATTGTTGAAGGAGGAACATATTGTTGCTAGGGGTTATTTTGTTGCACGTTATGTGTAATGTTTAAAGGAAAAACTGTATAAAGATGGAAGATTTATGGAAATTAAATTAAAACTAACAATCCCTAATATTAACTGAACTTCAAACAAAAATAAATTTAATATATAATAATTAAAGTCGAAATTTTTTAACGATGAGCAGTTATATAGTCTACTATTTAATATAAATTAATAAACTTCCGTACAACAGTCTTGATTTTAAATAAAAACTATGAAATTTTAAAGTATAGGTCTCTTACTCTAAAGCAATATTATATAAAATATTCATGTGAAAATCAATAGGTATATGAGCAAGGCTGGAGAGTTTACATTGCTAGGCATTATTATCGAGTTTAGTCGTAATATTTTGGAAATGTATACTTTTAAACTCTACCTTCCTTAAATCTATTTGTTAAACTATACTTCATATACATCGTCCATTGAACAACCGGCACTTCAACCCTGACAACATTTTCCAGTAATTTTTAATACTATTTGCAATTTAGGAATTGTAAAACGTATCCTTAATTTTATTGTAAACAATTTATTGTAACGATTAAAAACCAGAAATACTTTTCAAATTATACTTACTATTTATTTTAGGATAAGACTCTGAGAATCAACGATTTACTAAAAAAATCAATAAAATATTTACCTTGTTGCATACGATTTTACGATTTTACAAACTATTATGCAAAAAAATCATCTTTTAATCGCATTTAACATTGCTTAGGTAAACAAGAGATAAAACGCTCTTTTTTTAAGAGCTGAAAATCTAAATTAAATATTGTTTAACTACCAGCTCAATCATTTGTGGTTTTTTACTTTCGACAAACAACCTTTAAATAATAAACAAATTTCCATAACTCATAAAATTTGAAAAACATCAGAATTTGTGTCATTGTTAGCAATATTCAACACTAACAATAAATAAATACAAAAAGATTAAAGCATTATAAACAGTAATTAAATCATTTACGAGGATAAACCACGTGATAAATAACCCCAATAGAGGTCTAGCCAGTAGCAATTAATAAAAGCGTTTGGTCTAGTTAAGTAACACAGGAACACTGTTCAAATTAACAGCGTCCATAATATATGAGGGAGCGGTGCGCCGCTTTTTAACTGAGTTGTGTTAAAATGTTTGTCAACTGGCTGCCGCTGCCGGTGAGCGATGGGGCGGATATTTTGAACAAAATTAATTTTTCGCGTCGGAGTGTAAAAGCTCGCAGGAGTGACGGATAGCAGAAGACCTGGAGGTCGCAGATAATCACTCTGCACTAAGAGCTTCCGGGGACCGTATCCGGGCTGTATCGCTTTATGTCCTGCCCGCCTCCGGTGATGTTTCGGTTAGTTTTCCTGCCGAAGTGTGATGTTGCCGGGTGGTGACCCGGATAATCGCTTCCTTGTAGCCGCTTGAGTGGCTGTGCTGCAGCTGAGTGGTGCTTGTGGTCAAACTCAAGAAGGCTGTAAAATCTTGGGGTTCCTTCCTAGTTTGTCACATTAGCACGTTTTAGGCCCTCCACGCACCAAATTAGCGTGACGTGGTACTGCGTGGCAGAAATTTGGTCAAATAGCATTGGGTTATATGTGAAATCAACTGATTTGGAGATGCGCCGCTTCCTGCCACTAGATGCAACTCCCATTATTGGTGCTAGGCCACTCTGGTGTGTGGAGGGCCTAAATGTTAAATATATGGAATTTTTCAACCATCCATAACAAATGCTTCTAAAACACATGCCTCCGCAGATAGCAAGGTCCGTTTCTGCAAAAATTTAGTTTAATTTTAATTTTTCTAAACTAGAGTTTGCTGAAGAATATCACTTAATTCGCCGATCTGTATTATACTAACAAATATCAGAAAATAGTAAATTTTTCAATTTAAAAGTTTCCGCTGTGGTCTGATCAAAATCGAATATAGAATGCAATAGAAATAATATTCTTTGAGTGGTAAAATGAACTAACATGAGAAAGTCAGAACAAAATAATCCTTATAAAAAAAACAGAAATATAGTTTACTTTACTGAAGCATGTGCTTTTATTTCATTAACACTTCTATTTTATTTCATTAACATCTCAAGCTTCCCAGCATATAATAACGATTTTCAGTTCAAGATTACTTTCTATGCTGACGATGTGTGTTGGAGTTCAAATTTCCCCTAAACAGCCCCAATCCACGCCGGAGCGGCGCCGGCGCCGGCACAGCGCGGTGTCACAACGGGTTGTCTGAGGCATGCATCAGGCCTGATTGGGCTCGGGCTCTTCGTTAGCACCGCAGCCCTTGTGATCCGAGCAGAAGTTTACCACGGATCTCCTCTGGTCTTGATTATCGCACAAAAACACCTCGTTACCCCGGGGGGGGCTGTTTACTATAGGGTAGTTAACACTCTCGGCTCGACTATATTTTAGAGATTCCACAGAGAAGAAATGTTTCTTTTTTTCTCTGAGGAGTTTTTGGGGTTGAGGGTTAGGGGAACAAATCTATGTTTGGGAAGTGAGAGTTAAGCTTTATAGATTGATAACTGAAGAGCTTTTTTTAATAACATGACTTAGTATAGTATAGTCAATGGAAATATTAGCTGATCAATGAAAGGGGCTGGAAGTCTAGTTTATCATTTCTCAATGTTATTATTCCAAATTACTCAGGAAAATAACAATACCGTGAAAAAATAATAGGTCACCATCTAATCATAAACTCCGTTAAAAAAGATGGTTAAAATGGTTTATAAAGGACTAATAACACAAACTATTACAAATTAAATTTTGAAAAATTAATTGGTATCCAGAAATGCACTTTAAACAATTATGTAAGCAAAAACATAATTGAATATTTGACAAATTAACCTTATTTTACTAGCGTATTCTCTTATTAGTAAAAACAGAGTACAAGTCAATTTGGTTAAAGTAATTGTTAAATTAAAACGAACCATAAATCCATCAATCTCTACCACAACTTCAACAAAGTAAACTCTCAACACTGCGGAAGCACCGCGGAACTGTCTCAATTCGAAACAAATCGCTCCTTAATCTCATCACCGCCTAATGAAGTAACAATAATTAATATCTCTCAGTCACCGCAGGAGGGTGGGAGGGGTTGACGAGAGATGGAGAGGGTTGGGGAGGAGGCGAAAGTTGAGAGATGAGTGTTTCGTCACCAGGTTGTCGTATTTGTACCGGAAGTGGCATTATCAGCTTCATAAAGTTGTCAGTAGCGCCGCGGGGGGCGTGGCGGTCATTAGACTTCCGGTATGGACTATTCATTTGTTGAACGTTGCTTTTTAGACAACCTAATCAAGTTGTTTTTAAGTTGTAAAAACAACTTATTATGATAAGAATATTTTAATTAACTTTTTGTTGTTAAAATTAGAAAAAGTTAATTTACAGAGTAATAAATTCTTTAGAAATTACAAATTTATTTTATTTTTTGAACGTTGAGCTTGAATGATATTACAGTCAACTTTATCTATAGCTATATTTGCCTAGTAATGTACATTCAATTTGCTTTAAATCATGTAGGCCTCCATATTTTTTGACGAATGTATTTAAAATACATATTAGTCAGTATCTATCTTAAGGGGATACGGTACCAAAAAGGGTGAAACAGTGAAAAAATGGATGTACCAGTTTTTTTTTTAAATATAGAATTGTTTAACAAAAATACATAAATATAAAAATATTTTTTATTTTTTCAAATAGGAAAAAACATGTCTTGTTTATTTGACGATTTCTTTTTTTATTTGATTTTCCTCAAAAACTACTTTTTAAATTTTCTTATACTTAACATTATTTTGAAGAAGACGCCCTGAACTTCATAAGGCACAACTCTGGAATTATCTCTTATAGTTTTTCTTTAAAATAATGTTATTTTTAAAAATTACTTTTTAAACAATTACACTATTTAAATTTTTTATAGTACTTACACAACAAATCTACCTAAATATGAAGGTAACCAACTACGAACACGGTGTAAAAGTTTGAATGATGTGCCTTTGCTGGTTTTTAGCTATTGTATGTCCTTTTTTGTATTGAAAAACATGACAAAATGAATTTTCGACGAACTACAACTGAATGGAACACGAACCCTCCATCTAGGTGATATAATTTGTACATATGTATATTTTTACCACAATAATAGTGAAACATGCTCTTTGTAAATTTTTCTTGTGCATTAGCACGTACAGAACAAAACAACCAAAAAAGGAATTTCCAAAATCAATCGACTGTTACTTTTTTTTAGTACCGAAACCCCATAAAGTAATTAATTTTATGATTCCCTAAAAAACTATTTAACAACCTTTACTGTTGCGATTTGCAAGGTTTACACTCATACAGTCTTTCATCTCTTGAACTCAAACAGGTAAAAGTAAAAAAAACAGGTAAAATATAAGGCTTAAAAATTTCAGGTATCGGAATCTTAAAGTTAATTTCATTTTGACTTGCCTTGCCATTAACGGAATAATATATTTTTTGCTTAAAGCGCCACAACTAACCCAACACTTCTAACGTGATAACAACACATGCAGGAGGTCTGTCCGTCTGTCTGCGGCAGATGTGAGAAAGGACGATCACCATCACACCACTGGTCACTGATAACGGCAATCAGCTGACTGATAACACCACCGCCCAGACCAGACGCGTGATAACACTATGACGAACAACAGTGATAATGTGGCTACTGCGAACACTGAGCAACTCGCCACTTCTACTGACAGTAGTAGTCAATAAAGTCGCACTTGAGGTCTGCTGGCTAATTGGAATCTGCTATTAGGATGTAGATCTCGGCCTGGTTGAGAGGGTTTTTATTACAATGAGTGTAAGTGAAGTGAGAGTAGACAGTTGGTTCCCATGATCAGCCAAGCGGCAGCAGAGTCCGCAATGGACTCAATGTATGTAAAATAAAAAGTAAGAAATTATATCCAACAAGTTATTGTTTTTATTTGTTTTTGAATTGTTTTTGATTTTTCTTGTAACCAGTATTTTTATAAATGTTCTGGAGATATATTAAATAAATATTGAAACTTAATTTGTAATTCTCGTTTGTACAATAAAATATTACGTTTATACATGGGGAATTGTGACAGGTGATTGCCTCATATGATAAACACAATATATTTCAGGATAAATAAATGTGACAAGTTGCATTAAAGTAAAATGACGAATTAGTGGACACGTGACAATTTTATTACATGGGGTTTGCAACGGGATTAAGTAAAAAATACGATTAAAAATTATTCAGATTTTTAATTTGGTGTTTAAAAAATCCAGAATACCTTTGATTCAATAGCAAAAAAAGTAAATTGTAAAAAATCGCTCTCGGCACATGACTAATCATGATAATTTGTAAAATATTCCTTTGAAAACCTTAGATACCATTACAAAAATGTTTTAAATGTAGTACCCAGACATGAAATAGAAATTATTTTGCAATATATATTTTAATAGAAATTATTTTGCAATATAATTTATTTTTTAACTGATATGTCATCACTTTAAAGTAATCAATCAGGGAGTCGAACTATAATTCTTTGTTCACCATATGTTTTGTTTGCCCACGCCTCAGTCCGCCCCACGTTTAGAGAAGGGCCTAATCGCCGCGTCTCCAGATCTGCAACATATTTCACCGCCAGTCAAGTCGGGGCCCAAATTCATCATCCCAGCGACCGCAGCGCCGCGGTCAGGGCTGCGGCGGCGCGGGGAAGGAACAGTGGGAGAGGGGGTGGATGATGAGGATTTTTGTACAAACATAAAAATAGAATAAGTAACTCAATGTTTAAGATGAGTAATTTTAAACAAATAATGTGTATTTTATTTGAAGGTAAATCTTTTTTTTGGAACTTCGCCCGCCTGGTACTGATTGTGTTTTGAGCAATTCTACAAAGGCGATTGTTACAGTAATAAGACTTAACGTAAAATAGATGAAAACATCTACTAATTCATAGTCCCTTTTTTAATACGGTAAAAACTTTTAATCCTGTAAAAAATTAATCCAGCTCTGACTTGTAGATTTTTTATTGATGATGCAGTGTCTAGTGTAGATTGGGAGATTTAATCGATCCTTTAGCACCTAAAGACTAAGAATAAAATCTGAAACTTTAAATATGGGTATTATATACGTTTACTGTAATGGATAGCCACGCATAAAAAAGGTCAATTTTGAGTATTTGGAGAGAATAACCGTGAAAATGAACATTTGGTTTCATAAAGATTAGACACTATGATAAGAGATTAAGATAATCCAAATAATTAAAATTTCGACATCGTACATGTCGTAATTTCGATATGTATTTATTTAATCTACCATTTAACTAATATCATACTCTGTTTGCATTGTTAGGAAGCACTTATACTTCACCATCTCAATATTGTGGCATCTTTGCAGGTGATTACTGTGATGAGATATTTTACATAAAAAAAATCCAAATGCCTTAGAAGATAAAAGGAATTTAAAAAATCATGGAAAATTCCTCTAACCATGTGTAATTTTTACGATTTTAAAACAGTTAAACAAAATTAGAATATGTGAATTTTATGGAAAATATTTGTGTTAAAATTATTACTTAAAAGGAACACATCGGTTCTCCTTGGTGACGAAGGTGAGACTAGAAGGTGACGCTATATATGATGTGACACTAGGAAATGACTCTAGGAGGTAACGCTAGAAGGTGAGATTAGGAGGTGACACCAGAGCGTGACACCAGGAGGTGACACTAGGTGGTGACATTAGGAGGTAGCACAAGGAGGTGACATCAAGCGGTAACACTGTGAGATGACACCAGGAGGTAACACTAGGAGGTGACACCAGGTGGTGACATTAGGAGGTAACACTAGGAGGTGACATCAGGCGATAAAACTGTGAGGTGACACCAGGAGGTGACACTAAGAGGTGACACTAGGTGGTGACATTAGGAGGTAACACTAGGAGGTGACATTAGGCGGTAACACTGTGAGATGACACAAGGAAATGTCACTAGGTGGTGACATTAGGAGGTAACACTAGGAGGTGACATCAGCGGGTAACACCGTGAGGTGACACCAGGAGGTGACACTAGGAGGTGTTTACTCCGCCGCACAACAGATGGCGCCAGCGGCGGCCCCTCTAATGGCCAGTCCGGGCCCCTTAATAGACCCTGTAATAACATAAGCCGACCTCTTTATCCGGCGCTATTTAATATCGTAATCCTGCGGACCCTCCGCCGCTGGCGCTGCGACAGTAAGTGAAACATCCCCGTGCGTCACCGTCCCCGCGACGTTGGGCTATATAGGACCTAAGACCTAATTTTAACGAAGACTGCTAAAGAACTGTTGTTATCAATTTCAAAATCTTAAAACTAATGAGCCGAATTTTGAATTGAAGGGAATTTTGTGAGACGTCAAGACTTCACTTTATAAGAACGATTAAATTATTATCTTCAAAATTTTAGTGCCATAGGCGCTGGGTAAGTAAGTATCAATTTTGATAGCAGAATTGATTTATAAACCCATCTTGAGACCAGTCGAAATATGAATGCTTAATAAAACTGCACTCGTTAGAAGTCAATAACTCATGATTCGAAATTTTATTTGACTAAAAAAATCATTCCGTGGGCATGAATGGCATCATCTAAATCAACAACAAACATAGCATTCTGAAACAATAACTGTAGATCCTTATAATTAAAAAAAAAACTGGACATAAAATCAGAAAATTAAATTATTTCCCATGCTCGAGGAATTAATGGATATTATTCTTAATACTAGCTAGGACGCCTTATATATTAATAATCTTTCTTAAAGACTCTGAATTTTAAGAATTTTAACAGGCATTTCCACTTTAAGATCCAGAGGAAATTAGTTAAAATGTATGTAATATTAAAAATTACTAAAAACGACTATTTACGGGTTGGAGATCTTTAAGGTGTTTTAGTTTTTTCTACAAAATGCTGTTAAGTTTTACGGATAGGTGTTTTTATCTTTAAAGCAAAACATTAACTATTGTGCACTTAATCATCAGTCAAAAATATTTAAAAATAGGCTTGATGTCAAATAAATCCTTTTACAGATAGCGGAACACTTTTACGGAATTTTAGTTTAGTTTTTAGAAAATTAAATTCGAATTAATTGACAAAATTATGTTTAATTACTAAACTGAATAATATTAAGCTATTTAAAAAAATTGAATGTCCAGATTTTGGAAATTTATTTCCTTATAAACCTTTCATTCCAATACCAAATGAACGAAAAATTAAAGTCATTTTCGTATTAAGAGAGATGAAGAAGTGGATTGTAAGGGACAATGTTATGCAATGATTGTTGACAACCCCAGTGTAAAAGACTGTGAACAAAAGTAAATATAACAATATAGCCTATGGAGATTTTGCGGCCTGCGAGCCGGGGAGAGCGGCGGCGGTCCCCGTCAGGTCATGCGGATTTAGATAAAGTGCTGATAAAAGAGTACGGCGCTCCGCCACTGATAAGAGCATAAGGCAGATTTATGAGGGGAGGGTGGCATGAGGTCACCAGTCTTGTGACAATAATTACCCCTGATAAGCTGGAGATCTCCCTTCATTGGCTCTCGGCCGGCGCGGCAGTGGCCTGTCGCTCATGAATAAAAACAATGGATTAGGCCTGATAAAATTAATAAAAAAATTAATATGGATCGAAAAATATAATGATAGCAATAGATGTAAAATGTATATAATGAAAAATAATGTAGAGCGTAAAATATAAAACTATACCCTATTTCAATTCAAACTTAAAACATTTTTCCTTAGTACTTGGTGAACTGTTTTGATTCATTTAAAAAATGTGCACTGCTATTACTGTGCATTGAAGATGGCATAACAAATGGGCAAGTATGGTAATGATGGCGGGGACGTTCACAGGTTTGGAGAAGTAAATATAGTAAATGTTACTTAATCTTCATTTAATTTTGCAATAACCAATGAATTTACGCTTAAAACACTTTGGTAAAAATATATACTTAACGTTATAAAAACGCTTATTTCAAGTATTAAATCGGAACCCATCTCTTAACGCAGTTCATATAAACCAAGAAACCGCCAAGTCGACGCAGTGGCCGTAAAGTTATCAACGTTTACTCTTTTCAAATTGGCCAGTAAAAGACGGAATGACGATATCGGCCGCAGCACAGCAACCAACCGACCATGCAATCTGAAGTATTGGTCGGTCGGCTGTGTTTTCAACACTCGAAAATAAAAGTGTAGCTGGGGTAGTAAAGATGACCGGGGGGGGGGGGGAGGTCCGGCAGGAGGCAGGAATCGCTGACCGGTCGCCTAGCAACGTAGATTGCTCTCCAATCCACACATCATCTTGTACTTTTTGCACATCGACTCACCATACTATCGACTTCTCACTCTTTTCTTCAATGCACCTGTTGTCGTCTTTAAGGACCTTAAAGACTATTCGTGGTGTCAATTTTTGAAAGGAAGAAAAGATTTTAAAGTTTTTGGTAATTTGTGGGTTAAGAAAGAGCAGGGAGGTGCATTTTCATTTGCTTGGATGGATTACGTCTTAGTTTTATTTTTTTTACCAAAATTGTAATTATAGTTAAAAGCTATGTTGGTTACAAATTTAATATTTTAAAAAGGGTATAGTCAAGGAATTATTAGAGTTGAAAATAAAATATACAGGGTTCCATCAGCGAACATACTACTAATTTGTTGTGGTGCTCAAATTGTGTGTTTACATTACTTTTGGTAATTCATTTATTAAATTTTTATTAAAGTTTCCCTAGTAACATAGGTAATTTTTAATAATTTAGTTTTTTTAAATATCTGAGAAAGATTAATGGATTATATTTTCAGTGAGCACTTAAAACCAAAAGGAACTTAAGAAAAGAATTGCAGGTATGTATACAGGTATTTAATTATCAGATTCGTTGTCGTGATGTTTCGATTTACAGTTTAGCTGTATGTCATAGGGCCTATTTGAACGCATCGTTAATCAGAACATTGTAAAATGTGTATAATATCGATCATTTGTAAAATGTGTAGAAACCCACAAATACACCCATAACACAAACCATACAGGTATCCTTAGAAACATCGACAGGCCCCACAAAACAAAACATTTTCCCCTGAAGTTCGCTGTACAATGTTCTGTAACAATTTACATTCATCATTTGTTTCACCGAGAGGGAAAACCTGAGGACGGGAGAGCTTAGAAACTCATCGTGTTATTGGATTTTTCAACAAACGAGGGATAATTTTGAAGGGTCGGCCGAGAGCGCCACGTCCCGTTCCTGTCAACCCTTTTCAAAAGTAAAGGATAGGTTTTCACTGAGTCTTTAACAACAGTAGCAAATTACTTGGAACGATCCCGTCGCCTGTCTTGTCTCGCGGACGTTGGGAATTAGCGAGAAGCCTGCCTGGTGGCTGGCTTGACCGCTGCGTGATTTATGGCCTTCTGTGGGAATGTCGCTGGTCAATATTTGCTGTTTCCCTTTGAAATATTATCCTTTTAAGGATAAAGGAGGAAGATTCCTTACGTTACTCTTCATTCACAGCTCTAAACGGTGTAGGACTTTTGATATTTTTCCTTTTGATTTTAAGGGAGAGCTGCAGTCTTCAAGACCTCAATTGTTTCATAATTTCCACAATCGCTGCATAATACCTCAAAAACTATTCGTTACAAAACCTCTAAACGCGTCTAAAATTTATAAAAACTTGAAACTACAAACACAAAATGAAATTATTCTTCAATAAATCTTTACCATTTTTATAATTTTTGTTTACCCGATTATTTGTTTTATTCGTTATTTTTAAATTCCTATATACTAGTAGTATACATATTTTACATTCTTGAATTTTCCTATCAGAAAGTAAGGCACCTACATTGAAAAAATACACTTTTTTATGGACGGCTCAATGTGATGAATATGCAATCATATTGCAGTGGAGTATGTTTAGTTAAGTTTATATATTTTTGATCAAATGTTTACCTTTGATAGTAGTAAATAATCAGAGTACTCCAATTTTAAGAACATATTGATAGAATTGACCGTTTTATATGAATATTATATAAGATTTGGGAAAATATGTTGTGAAATAGCTCTTTTGATACGTTTTGTCCACATGTTACAGCAGTCACCCCACAAGGGGTCCTCTGAGTTATTGTATCGATCCGAGTCCCTTGCTCAATCGAAGGTAGCCTTCTAGATATTACAGTGACCAGCGACCCCGGCGGGGGGGAGGGGGAGGGGATCTGTCAGAGGGTATCACCGGCGGCCGGGTGATCTTGTCTGAATAAGTAAACACCCAACATGATGCAGGACCGCAGTCTGCCGGGGGGGGGGGGGGGGAGTGAGGGGGGAGGGGGAGTAATTCATAAATAAATTAATGTGTGCACTGTGGACCACAATCAGACCGGCTGTAAACCACTTCTGCTTCCGTTAAACTTCGATTCGCCGAGGAAGAGTCGGTAAATGAAAGAACCGGAGATCCAATAAAATGGGTAATAAACGCATCTTGTTTATCTCGTACTTCATCCCTCTCGCTGCCTCCTGATATATCTTCCTCGTGCCTTCGACGCAAGATCGGCAGAAAACTGCGAGTGGAGTTTTAACTTGTTTATAGTTATTTGATTATAATTTGATAAGCGATTGTTTATTTATCCCCTCTGCCACTCAAAATTATACTTGAGATCACGTTAAATAGTATGGTCCAATATAAATATAACAACATGTAAAGTTGATTTTTTTCAGTAGACCGAATTGAATCAGGACTACGTTCATTCGAATACAATACGGTAATTTGACACTACATTATAAATAAAAATTTATTTATTATTATTTTTTTGCAAATACGTGGTATTATTTTTTGCTTGCAAAATTGTTTATCATTGTGTTGCTCATCCCCCCTCTCTCCCTCTTGATATTTTCTGTAAACCATTTGATAAATAAATAAATCTTTTGATGGTTTAACTTCAAAATTTAAATTATTGTTTCCTACATATTTATTAATATAATACGATTTGATTGTCATTAAATGTTTATGAAGTGGAGCAATGAACACAGAGTACAAGCACTGATGCACTTTAAAATACCGATCATAATCATAACAACCCACGTGTCTTTGTCATTATAACTATCAATGGTTGTTAAAAAGCAGTACAACCGAAACTCAAAAGACCGTACTATTCACAAAGTAAAAACTACCAGCCCCGTTCAGACCGTTATAAATTTACTCGCCGCGCTCCGTAACGGGCCGAGACCTATATCACAAAAATACATCGCGTCGAACGTAGACAGCGCCGAGAAATATCTGGGAGCGAGTTTCTTTATAACCATAAACGGAAGATTTCTCGCAGTTGTAAAATACCCGATAATGGTAGGGAGGGGAGGGGCGGGCGAGGGGAGGGGTGACACAGAAGAATGGGGCGAACAGGTCTGCTCGGCGAGAATACATTATTTATAAGACAGTCAGCCGGATACATGGAGCATCGCTGCGATTGAGTTGTCGAAAGAAGCGAAGGCGAAGGCGCTAGACCAGATAACACGAGAGTTATCGTCGAGTCGCAAATTGTTCGTTTAATTCGTCTTTGTATGCGACCGGCGCCGGCGAACGGCGAACGGCGCGGCGCGGAGGCGAAGCGGAGTAATTATTCAAATGGCAGGCGAGATAATGAATGTGTCGCGAATTCCGGGGAATCACTGGAAATAACGGACTTGAAACAATTAGGGGTGAAAGAGATGGTTATAATGAAAATACATTTTTGTCTGACATAAAACATTCTGAATAATACAAGACAATAATTCGATGTAATATCTGAGCAACGTTTAACCAATATCTGAATTTGTTATTGTAATAAATCAAGGTTGCACTACAAAGACTTTTTTTCAGTGGGGCCTTGATTAAATCCCCTAACATCTCTTTGAAATTATTTGTAAACATTAATAATTTATGTTTAAGAAAAAAATTAAGGAAAACTGATGTGACTGGTTAAAATTATTTTTGATAATATTATTATGTGAACATCCGTGTTTTGCAGATTTTATTTGTGAGGAATGACTTTGATCACAAGTTATATTAATAAAAGAAACATCAATTTTCAAAATATGCAAGTAATTACGCTAGGAGAGTTTGATTGATCAATGCATACTTTTGCTTTATTGGTAAATACTACCAACTTTAAAAAAAATAAGATTGTTGTAAAAAATTAAAATATTTGGTAATTAAAATAAATACAGTAATGCAATGTGTTATCAACAGACGAATGAAAAATTATATACAGCAGTAAAAACAATGTAGATAATGTTTTCTGTGGCTTAATTATTTTTCTATCATATTGTCATTTAAATTCTAAAATAAGTCTTTTGCAGTATTAAACACCGTTCCCACGCTAACAGTGCCATCTCATTGATTCACACACACAATAACCGACCCGTCACTAATACACGGACTGCACGATCGAGCACTCCCCGATTAGAGCACCTTCATTTAAGCGATCGAGAAGGGTTTAGGGAAGCGGATAACGCATGCAAATCTAAGTGAGGATTTTATTCAATCTATTTAGGACTGGGAGAGGCCGGCACGCGCGGGACAATTAAGTAGACAACGAGACGAGCCGAGAGTTAGAGGGCTGGGTGGCTGGGTGTCACTGCACGCGCACCGTCGAGTGGCCTCTGGCTGGACTAATCGCTGCCACTGGCCTAGGCCTAGGCCACATGGCGGGCTGGGCCCATCTGGGTTGTACTCTTTGGAAATAACCTTTGAATTTGTATGTTAAATTATTTTCACGTCTTGTGATCAGCTAAATATGACGCTTTCGCACCGAAACGTACTGACAACACCACATGAAGTTTTGTGCCGAAATATGTACAGGTATGTACAGCTGATACTGGTGTTTGACGTATTTAACAGTAATTAGTATTGTCGCTCTTTAATTTTTCGTTTGTTAGATTTTACTGATAAGTAAATTTGATTGTTGGTTTTTATACGAGACCGGTAAAGGAGGAAATCAAATAAAATAATTGAATTTAAATCGAGGACATGCCAGAATCTTTTGAAATTACTAAATGAAAGAGGTTCTTCTCATTCTATGTTACTATTGGTTGGAAAATTACTTTGAAGAAATTATTAAAAAAGTATTGAATAAAGTCTTAGTTCAGATTCACGTCCTAAACGAATATTTTGTAATGATTTTTGGGATTTTTGTAGTTTTTATTCTTTGGTTTTCATAGAAACTGTTTTTAATTTATCAGTATTTTTACAACCGAACTAAGAACGGGCACAACAGTTAGTATATTAAAATCATGAATCTTAAAGCATTTAGAACAGTGATTGTAAAATGTAACTGGACAGTTAAGTTGGGGTTATAGTTGCAGTAAAGAGGTGGTACAGTTACTCCGCACAGTTACAAATAGCGCTTGAGAGTATAGTGGTCACGGAAACATAAACTATTTGTCCTCGTTTTTAAAAACACTTATTTATGTCACGACGTTTAAAAACTCGCCCAATAATATTTTTTTATTGAATGGGGAATGTGGTCATCTTTCACTTAGCTTTGATACATAGTAAACTCTGAACAGTTGTAAATTAAGAGGTTTGTATTACCTAATACAAAACTAATTCAGTGAAGTTTTTTTTTATTAGGAATAGCTTACATCTTCCTCCTTTTGAGGGAATCTAGATTAAGTACCAAAGTGCAAAAAAATTTAATTGTACATTTCGAAAGAAATTACGATATTAAATATGTTTGCCCATATTATTATTTGTAAACTTGGCGTTTAAAATAACCCCTAAAATTATTATGTACAAACAAATTACACAAATTGTACATAAAAAGATGTAACACATTGCACTTTCAATTACTCGAACCAACAAGGAACAGTAGGATGCTACAGATAACAGATGCGGCGAGCTATTAACAGTCAATGTTACGCCAGAGTACAAAGGGCACGCACTGTATAAAAATAGGGCAAATAGAGCCATATTGGGGCCGGGGGAACATACAATTAGCAGCGGGACATATGGCAAGGCAGTAGCAGTGGCAGACCTCCGCCGCTGGTCGTGCACAGGCGTGTAATGGTCCGGGTAACTGATCCTCCACGGCGACTCCTACTGCACTGGGGCCAGAGGAACTGTTTGTCGTTTAATTAATTTTAAAATGTGGACTTTTATGGTAAAAAATAATGTAGTGGAATATTTACAAATTAGTTGAGCCTAATATTTTAGTACTGGTATGCATATATTTCGGTTTAAGGAATATTTTTACGTAAGCTGTATCGAAAAATTTATTTTGTGATAACAAATATTTATATTAACACTGATCAGTTTGCTAACAATTGAGAGCAAATAGGCAGCCTAATGCATTTTTATGCCCGTTTTCTTAGCCAGCGTCAGGTTTGTTGGGATGTTCTTTTCCCAAAATTACACTGGTATCGAAGTGGTGATCGGTTATGTCTGTTCTTTTATTTGGGGGCTAAAGATTTAATAATGACTAAATTTCCTTTGACGCCAGTGCAACATAGGCAAGAAATCAGACCAAAAAAGACTTGACACCACCCGAAAACAGGAGTTACAGAATTGATTTGTCAATTTTTGACCTTATTACAACTTGAGCCATCTACAAAAAGCTATCTCGTTTTAATCGCCTACTTGTTATAGTTCTTTATCTAGATTCATTTTGCACTATTTTTATTTTACCTTCCACAACTTGGTCCAGTATTAAACACCAAGAGCGAAGGTCAAAATCTAAAAAAAATCATAACTTTATTTTTATTGAGATACTTGACCACACTTATGTTGAAATATTTCGATAGGCAACTGCTCAATCTCGAAAATAAAATATTAACAACTAACTCAAGTATTGTCACTGTAGGTATATGTGTGTATTGTATCAGGTAATTTCCTAAATCAATAAACAATTGAAAAATGTAAAAAAAATTCACAGCCACATTCAACATTAAACCGCTGCGCTGTTTGTCGATTGAATGGGGATTCATATTGACTAAACACCCCAATTTCAGTGAATATCAACCGAGTTGTTAGACTTACAAAGCACTACACGCTATAGGTCGAGTCGAACGACGTGGCCCAGGCCGTCCGGAAGTCCAATGCTAAAATTAACATTTGTCTTATGGACGTACCAAGCCAAGTTATTTTACTCCGACTGTATCGGCCACGCGGTCGCATCTCCGCAGCGGCAGCGGCGAGTGGCGCCATTCTGGCCAGTTTTGGTCGGCCTGCGGACGCGGTCAAAACCTCTTTTATAATTTACACGCTCCGACCGTGCGTTCAAAATTGCATGAGGAATGACAAAACTGTTACCGAACCGAAATTTTATCTTAGCCTGTCTGTTTCATTGTGTTGTTTAATTTCTTTAGCTGAAATTTGTAGGGCAAGTGTTTTGTTTGTGTCATTTAGTTAGATTGCATAATATATGTCATATTCTACAATTTTAATTAGTTGAGAAAACTAAAACTGACTTTTAAATAAAGGTAGGTAGAAATAAAGAGTATATATTCTATTTATTAGACATGTAAAATATAACCCGTAAAAGTATTGCAGAACATTTTAATCAGAGTATATGATAATATGTATACTACAGGAAAGGAATCCACGAAAACTTTTTGATGTCTAAAAATATAGTTATACAAAGATATGGTAAAAAATATTATCCCCCAGATGAAGAACCTTCTTTCTTATTTTATGGTGCTTTAGTTACAACTAGCAGCTTCCCTAAGTTATAGATGATTTCAATGTCAACTTTTAATCCGTTCCTAACGTACCATTTCGGTGATGGGCTGGCTTTATGCGTGAAAAGGATGAGGTTGTTAAATGTTTCTAAATCTATCGCGAAAGTCGGTAAATATTTTTTTCTCCTACACACCTTGGAAAGAAATTCAACTATAACCAAATGACTAAGCATTCCAAGCGACCCATTGTCGACTGATCGAACGCCCTAGTTTCGCCGAACGCAATGTAGGTACAGGTGTTGTTTTGCATACTGGTCGTTGTACGGCGCAAGGCCTGCACAGGTCTCATACGTTTCATGATAATGATTTAACATCTGCAGATATATATTTACTTAAACCTTTTATATTTAAGATCCAAACCATTAGCGGGTGCAGGCTATTAATAAATGAAAATGCCATAATTATGGCATAAACAGAATTATGTGTAATATAGGAGAGTTTTTCTGTGAATTACTAATATTTTGTTGGGTACAGATTTTCAAGAGAAGAGTCTCTGTTAAATTTGGCCTGCCTTAAAAATAGAACATTTTATTTCTCATGCAAACAATTTAAAACTGTACAAAAATGTGGTGCAAACACAAATATTATTTCACGATTTATTTTTAAATTTAGATTGCTTGAACGCGATTACAGGGTATTTTTTTACATTATAATAGCTTTGGGACCCCGAGCTTTATTGTTTTAATTGAGGATTAAGCGGTGATTTTTGAATCTACTTTCCTAACTCTGTTGATCCTATTAAAACAAAAAACAAGCTACAATCAAATCCACCATATTTAATGTCACACGTGTTAATTACACGGACCGATTTTATCCCTCGCAAAGCTTTTAAGCGGGGTAAAAACTGGCGTTGGTGGATCAGTAATATGTAATTTTCGCTGTAAAACCCGCGCAAAACTGCAGAGAGGAACCGATTATCGAATGTCCACTCGCGACGTCGACAATCGGATCGGCGCTCGTTACCGTAGATTGTTGGCGCGCTTTTTTGGGCGTTCCCGCGCAATCAAAGTTTGATTCTTCCCTCCGCTGATTATTACGACCGCATTCACGAGTCAGCCTCAGTCACAAAACAACATTCAATCGCCATTTCGTCATTTCACTCGACGTAATCGCATTTGCCGCCAGAATCTCCCGCCCTTTTATTGAATAAACAAGTCACATTATGTGCTCGGCGTGACAACTCCCGTTTGCGTTTCAACGAGGAATCGAAGAGGCGTTACTTTCCTCTTACTTCCAATATCCTACCATAAAGTCAATAGAATTCTTTCATTTTTTTTTATTTATTCCGGTGGTTTTGGTTGGATATTCAGGAAAACTTACATTGGAACGTTTTAAAGCTTGTAGTTTTTGTATCCCTTGGGAATTCGAGCATAGTCTTGGATCCCTGGGGAGTTCTATACTTAGTTTCAAGTAATTGGTGAACTAATATAACAACCCTTACATCTCTTTTGATTCCTTGAAATATGCAAGAACGGGTCTACAATTTACATCTTATTACTAATTTACATGTAATTTCTAAATAATCAAAATAATTCCTAAATATTGCAGTATACATGAATCAATAATTTACAGCTTTATTTATGAAAAACATTTTTATGTATACTTCCAATAAAGAAAAATATGTTTTATATACGACTTATGTAGTAAGATGACAAAATACTGTGACATCACTGGATTTATACTCGGTAAGAAAAACGATTCCTATATCATGATGCTGTGTTCCTACTCTTCATAACCAACCAATTTTGAACAAAATGAAGTACAACCAACTAATCAACGATGATTTATCACAACTTTTATTCACAGTAGATAAAAATAATCGTCTACGTTGCAGAATCTCTCCACGTAGACGCAAGGCGTTGACAGACCGGGTGTTTGACTGGAACCAGGAGCACGGTGCAAATCTAGGGCCCAGTAAATAATGGCACCTCCCGCCCCCAGCCGCGTGAACAAACAATGGGGCCTTATCTCAGGTCCCTTTGTTTTCTCAGCAAATCAGCTTCTAACATTCACTTTATCTTCATTTCTCTCCCAGCGCGGAGAAAACATCCGGCAAATATCTGGCGATGTCGCAGACTGTAGTGTCCACCGGGCAAGGTCAGGGGGTGTAAGGTCAACTGGTGGGAACATAAAGTAAGGCGTTTAAATAGTGTGTCTGATGGAAGGTTTTCAATCGGTTATAGTTGTAAACGTAAATTTAACACAAACAATCCTTAATAACTGGAAGTCAGGTATGATAGCACATTTTCACACAAGACGGTTTACTTTTTTAACTTCAAAATGAGTCTTAAATAGTTGAAATTATTTGAATGAAATTTTATAAAGTGTAATAGAAATAAAATACAAACACGATGAAATGTATCGTTATATAGTTGGCTTTGTTTTCTTATTCAAAGTTAAACAATTTTGAATACCGTAAACAGTTATCACACAAGTTAAAAACTATATTGTGAGTTAGAAACCGATGCAAATTACTACATATTCACTATTTGTATGTTAAATATTTTTTATGTGTAGATTAAAGTTTTAAATGTTAAAAAATACATTTTCAATCGTATCGGATATATTAGAAAAAAACATAAAGGCAAACCACAATTTACACAAAATGAATGCCAGTATGGAAAAAAATTAGTAATACTAATAGGTAAATTAAAGATCTCGCTTAGTTGGAAAGGTTGCTTTGATTAGTTTAAAAAAATGATTAAGTGATAATCTCATTTTCTATTCAAGAAAATCTAATTTTAACAAGTTTTGAACTCCTAACTATTATAATTAATTTCAAATTGAAACTTTTACATCCGACATTGTAGTTCGTTCACCCCTAATCAACAATCTAACAGAATACATAAACGTTATCTAAACAAACCAACTATTTACACCGACACAAAATTCGAAGATTCCGCCGAAAAAAAACATTTTCAGCAGATTTTCAGCAGAGACGAGCGGAAAACAAACACGTGTTAGGAAATCAGAGAGGAACGGCGGAACTGGAGCGGATGGGCAATCAGCAGCGCGTTCGATCGCGACGCCCAATTGGACTTTAACGGTCTACATGCGAGGAATATGTAACTTAGAGCGGCACCCGCAGTGAGGCGGGGGGGGGGCGCCGGCCGGGGAGGGGGGGGGGGTTGTTGTTTGATCATCACAGATTAATTAATTACGCTTTCCCTCGTATCCCGGTTTTATAACTCGATCGGCCTTGATTCAATTCGCCGCGCACCTTAGTCATCGTGTAAGTGGTGTTGGGATTCTTGATGGTGGGATACTAAATGGAACTTTATTTTTGCTATTCAGTTTTCACGTTTTAATATATTTGATTAAAGATGAAGAACCCTAAAAAGTTTTGTAAAAAATTAGTCAACTCCTTTTAGTCACTTTTGAACTAAAACAAAAAAGCAACAAAAAAAAGTGTTTGATAAATAAGCTGAATTAATAGTTTTCATTCAGAGATTGGCTGTAACATAGATGTTTAATATTCAGTGCATTTATAGAAGCTATCTCCAATAACCTCTATCAAATTTACCGACTCCGTAAATTCAGTGAGAGATAGGCTAATGTAGACATGTAATCTTTTGGTTTTTAAAAGCCAAAATCTAAACATAATCATCTTATTTCTAGAATGTAATATTTAAATATGTACAATAAAATTATAAGCCTGCATATTATCTTGCTTACAATAAGAAAAGTGATAAAATCAACATAATTGCTTGCTGTTCACGATTAAGAAAATATATTATTATTTAGTCAATTACTTGTAGATACTTAATCAGTCATGTTCTGAATTAAATCTTAAGCCGTTTTATAAATGTTAACTTAAGTATCATTTGCTTGTGTTATGAAATAACAATTATTCTTAAGCATGATGAGTTACTTAATAAAGAGTATAACAAAAGGTGAATGCCTAAATTGGAAAGTGAATAAATTGGAAAATTCTATTAAATAATGTTACGGCCGATATGAGGTCCTAAACCCCTAATAACATACTCATAAATAAATTTCAAACCCTCTTGGATATGACGGGAGGATAAAGAAAACACGATAATCCACAGGCTTCGGTAGTGTCTTAATGCCTTACCACATAAATTTAAGTAGATCCGGAGACGTTGACCAAATCCTTTAATTCCTCGGTCGGGGCAGCGGGGGGGGGGGGGGGAGGGGGGAGACATCTGGGGTGGGGGCGCAGGTGCCCCAATCATTGTGCCCCTATCACATTTAATTATACATGTTAATTGCATTGCATTAGTGGACCGGTCAACATGCCCGGGGCCGGCCTGTGGCCGACTCCAATTACGGGCCCTGGGCGCCGACACCGGGTCGCCTGAGTGCTCTCAGTGGGTAAAAATGCCCAGTGGACACTTCGGTACCTTTATTGTTCTACAGAGCAGACAGCTGAGACAAGTTTTAATATACGAATAAAATGAAAATCAGATATTATACTTTTGAGTATTGTGGGAACTGTTTGAGATATTTAATTTTCATAATTTATAAAACCAATTTTAAGCGTTTGGCCACTTCTTCCTAACTTTTCAACTTGTATGATGCACCTGAATTAAGCTTACTTAAAATTTCCGAAAAATGGTTTCCGAAGTGAACGAAATAAACTTACATCATAATGGACAAACTGAAAATTTCTCCTTATTTTCATTGAAAACTACGAACTAAAACAGGATTACCATTTAAAAGGGTGATAGTTTTTCTAACACCCAAATGGTCATTGGTTAGAGAAGAATTTTAGCTAGCTGGGTTTAGTTTTGTGGTTTTATAGTTTTTACTCTATAGTAGAAGAATGGTTTTCTAATAAATCATAGGTCAGGACAATGTCAGTTCGATGTAAATAAAAATAATCAAGCAATTATGCTTGTTGCAGTACGTAAACTTTCTATACTTTATAAACTTTCCAATACGTAAACAATTAAAATATAAAAATAACAATTTTGTTTCTGTTAGTTCCATTGATATCCTTTTGCTGTACATATTTGCTGCTACATACCAGAAATTGATTGAAAAATTGATATACAATAATAAAGATTGCTTACTTTTCATAAATAAAACAATACTATTGATATATGTATAGATAAAGTTTAAATAATAGCTTGTATTTATAATTTGATCATTTTTAGGCCTTATTACACTTTAATGTATTGATATTTTTAGTAAATACGTGCTCCGAGGAGTATACATGATGAACTAACCTAGAGAGTGAATATTGTTTTCTTTTTAATTAGACATAAAATCTCTACACTTTGGCTTCAAAAGTTCTAGCCGAGAGATTTTTACTCTTTAAATTTCACCACGAACCGAGTTCATAATTAAAATGATCACCCCACAAATAAAAAGGTTCCCACACCAAGATGAAAGACACCTTTTACGTTTCGGAATATTTTCGTATTTTCTCCGAGCCGCGCGGCGTGTGACAATGCCCTCCCTCGGGAGTCAAGCGCCGTCTCCTCAGCCATTCCAATTAATGAAATGGGCAGTGGCTGTTGGGCAGCGGCAATCTCAATCCTGGTTGCATGTCGCAGGGCACGCGATCGCCTACAGGACGAGCGCTGCGGCGCATCAATATACTGGCTCCGAGTGAGTCGTGGGTTGAGGGCGAATGCAGGGGAAGGGTTATCAGGTATAGATAGAACCGAGTAACTATGTCCCTGATATAAGTCAGCTGGTTGAATACTACTAGCCACATTGAACAATTGTTTTAATATATGTTTTACACCATAGCTATATCTAGTACAAGGCCGCGGCGCTAGTAAATGGCAACATCGCATCTAAGGGTTCAGCTGATTTGTTTATCCTTACGCTCTTACTGAACTATTTTTTGTTTACTTGAAACCAGCTGACACTGTAAGAGTTTTTACTATAAAAAAAACCTTGAGAAACGGCGTTGCCAGTCGAAGGCCGTGGCCTTATTACTAGAGATGGCTATGGGCAAAGTCGTCTCCATAAGGCCGCGGCCTTCGAACTGGCAACGCCGCTTTTCAAGATTTTTTTGCATAGTAAAAACCCTTACAGAGCAAACTGATTTCAAGTGAACAAAAGATAGTCCTCTAAGAGAGTACGGATTAATAAATCAGCTAAACCCTTAGACGCGATGTTGCCATTTTTACTAGCGCCGCGGCCTTAATACTAGAGATGGCTATATGGTAGAGGGCGAGTGCAGGGAAAGTGTTATCAGGTATAGATAGAGCCAAGGATCTTTGCCTCTGAAAAAAAAGTCAGCTGGTTGAATACTACTTGCCACATTTAACTATTGTTTTAAGACATGTTTTATACTCATAATATATTTTATGTATTTCAGATGTTAAATGGAAAGTATAATTTCACTAATTTCAGAGCTCTCTGTTGTAGTCTTCAGAAAAAGTTAGAGGCAAAGTTATTTTGGCTTTATCTATATTACTAGTAGAGGCAATTTTGATCGGCACGATAGCTGTAGATATGTTAAAATGTACCATCCATTGGTTATGAAGCCGTAATTTGTAGATATTCATCTTAAAAAAAGAATATACAGGAAGGGGTCTTGTGGTATTCATATTTATGTCGATGAATGAACAATTTGGTGTACATTTACTTTGGAAGAAGAGTTTTCGCGTCAATATCTGCGATTTTTAGAAAGTACCAGAGAATACGTAGGAAAAGTTAATTTTATGCTAATACATCTCTGCGTACCGGCGCTATAAACAATTCTACCCAAATGAATTTCCTTGCTCTGCTTTTTTTTGTAAAAAGAAAGTCAATTACGGAAATGATCCAATTTTAAAGATTAAAATTTAGAGAAAAATGAAAAAACCGGCCCCACTTACAGTGTAGTGGTCTATCTTAACATATAAGGTTTTATGACGAACAAACTAAAAAGTAAATTAAAATCAAAACAACATACCCCAACCAAGAATTATCCTTCATGCTTTATTTCGTCCCCGATTCATTCAAAAACCCCAAAGAGACCGTATGATTGACTGGCTGCCACGCTGTGCAGTTTATTGTGGCAGCAGCTAATTCCGCACACAACTATTTTGACTCAGTGATCCGGAACTAACCGGAGGTAAATGTCGGTGGCTAATCACCCCGGGGGTGTTCTGTGCTGTGATGTCGGCGGCGGAGTCATTGCCTGGACAAAACGTCGGCGGGGGCTCCGCCGGCGCCCCGCTGGGCCTTGTTTGCCCACAATCAGTGTGTTGTGTGCTGTGTCGTTGTGTCGTGGTTGTATTCGCTGACTAACAGTTTTTAGATTTATTCCTTGAAAATGGGGACAAAATGTGTATTTCCCTTTAACGGAGTGGAGATATTTATATTTTTGAAAATTGCTTAAAAATTGTAGTTTTTTTGTATTTACGATTAAAAACTGTTTTAATTTCTTATGAACAATGCATTATCAACTCTGGTTTGGACTAGTATGCTAATTTTGATAAAAAATGGTTTAATATAGTTAAATTTATGTTTAAATTGTATAATAATTATTTGTGATTTGTTTACGGCGAAGGATTAAACGTCGAATGGGTTGTGTAGAAGACTTTTTAAAACCACACACATGCTTATGTATATATATTTTAGTTGAGATTAAGATTAATATACACAGATTCAATAAAGATATCAATGAATTTAAAACATGTAGAATGTTCGAGTGAAATTTATGTTTTGTTATACAAAATGCTGTAGGATGGATTTAGAAGGTTATAGAGAAAAAATTAAGTTTACGCCAATTAATTGATTATAAGGGTTTTTGCCAATGCTATTTAACTCATAAAAGGGAAGATTGTTTCGTTAATTTTTGCTAGCTCCAATTAACGTAATTATAACTAACGTGTATTTTATTTTATTTTTTAACTTTTCTGAAACTGCCATAAGTTTGTGCTAAAGGGTCGCAAATCTCCTCCTACAGAGTTTATAAGACAAAAATAACTCCACCCCGATACCATCCACAATCAGACAAACCGGCGTTATTATTATAACTAAAAGCTCCAATAGACAGGGCGTAATGAGATTGACAATCTGCGAGAGGACGTGTTTGAGAGAAGTGGAATCCGCCGGAAACGCTGAGTAATATTATTCCAGTCCGGCTCGAGTTTGACAATTCAAACCATTCCAAATGCCATCCACACACTCAGACCTACCCTAGGCTCTATTCGCTCCCCTGAGACGCCATTTTGTCGTCATCCCTCCGTCTTCCTTTTTCTTGCATACCCCACCCCCACCGACGACGAACCCCCGTATAGTAATTCTACTATCACAAGTTATGTGAGGGGGAAGAACAACCGGGGAAAAACGACGCTACCCTCCAGTTACTCGACCTTTATTGTACGCCGTTATTGGCCCTTAGACTCGCGATCGGAAATACCGGTAACATTTTCTAATTAGACATCGAACAAGGCCCCCTTCTTGTGGAGGGGTGATTATTTGGTGAGTAAATGTGAAATAATTTGATTGATCAAATTTCTATACAAAATAAAAGTGTGACGTTCATTCAACAAGAGTTCTAATACAGAAAGTAAATATTTTAATTTGCTTAAGTGTTAATTAATATTTATATTTACTGTACCTCTAAAAAGGATGATTACTTATTTAGTCGTTTAGTTGAAACCGATAATTATATTTCGCATTTATAATGAGTTCACGAAAGAAAATGCTTGTGTAAATTCGTGAGTATTCGTGGATTTAAACATTTAGTTCATCTTTAAATTTATTTTTATATAAGAAGACCTTTGTGCTATGTTTTGATACAAATTCAAACAAAATATCAGTATTATTTTTTAGGTTCAAATTAAATTTGTAATTGCAATGGGTCAGTAGTAACTTACACAGTTTTACTTCAAGGGTGTAAACTGTAGGTTTATTATCGTTGTCGATTTTATTATATGCAATGAAGCTATCAACTACGTTTAACAATACTCTATAAATTATTGTTGCAAAAGCTTTCAACTTCGTTTAACAATACACTATAATGACTATTCAGCAAATCAACAGACAAATTTGATTAAGAAAGATCATAACTTTTTACGAAATTTACAACGAAAAAACTAATTCCTCAATCTACTCCCTACGCATAAAAACCGTAACGTAAAGTTTAACAGAAGTCAGCAGGTAAAATCCAGCAAACGTCATTCCCGTCGGCAGTCGGCAGACAAACGTCATGTTGCGGTGTTTATCGACTGTAAGCGGACGGAACGATGTTAATAGTATTAAGGCGAAGTCCGTTGAATATTCATAGCCAGGCTTCATACTGCATTATCGCAGGTCTCTACTAGCGCGGGGCGTATACAGCACGTGTACGTAAGGATCAGTTCATCTTCAACGATATATTATCTGTATAGATAAATCTGTAATTGATTGAAGTCGACTTACCTGTCAATGATGACGGGATCCGAAGGTGTTTCGTTGCGGTTTCCACAACTTTTTTTGTCACAACACCGACTGAAAAAACCAAACATGTATTAATGTAATATATTTAAAACACTGATGCAGATGATACTACACTGATACTAATGCAGATGAAATTTTTGAATTTTTTCACACATGTAACTTTAAACGTTCTAAAAATTACATTTTTACATACTTTACTTACAAATACTATTGATTCATAAAAAAGTACTTTTACATCGGTAACATTGGTAGTATTCTATGTTACAGGTTAATAAGTAATACACATTTTAATATTTGACTAGTAAATAAAATACAGGGAAATAAAATGTATGCTGTTTTTAATTATTACATTGATAATCCTTAACGTCTCAAAGCATGAAGGTAAAAAGTGTTGATTAGATAGTGTAAAACACAGTAATGTTTAAAAACCTAAATGATTAATTATGCAAAATGCTCAATTATGATTACAATACCCCCGTTGCAGCAGACCTGCATACTCAGCGAATTTCAAATGCAAAACAACATATATCAATCAAACATAGCAAGATTTGACATGTTTTGGTAAGCTCCTTAAGAATAACATGGGGAATGAGTATGCAGGTTTGCTGCTACAGGTATATTAAAACTGGGTGGTTTTAATTCAATATTTAGTAGATCTGAACTAGAAGAAGCTATTTACCAAGTTTTAACAAGATATGTTGAGAAATAACCGAGATATAGAATTTTACTTATTTCCCATAAGGTTAACATTGGGACAACGTACTGTGTTTACCACTTTCAATATCTCGGTAACCAATGGACATAGAGCAGTGATTCAAAATACTAAATTGTTTGTTTTTTTTTGAGCTGAATTCAATGGTGTCCACAAAAATTCGATAAACTTTATTTTTCTTTGTAAAAAACTCAAAAAACCCATTTTTGGGGGGGTTTATCCCCCTTTACCCCCCTTCCGGTAGTCCGATCGGGCTGGTTCACGAACTCGTCCAATTGATTACCACTTTACATGTCTGTACCAAATTTCATAAAGATCGGACCATTTTTGCGGCCGCTATCGTGCTAACAGACACACATATATATATATATATATATATATATATATAAATTCAAACGAATAGTGTTTTTGGCTTCTGGGGGCCCCAAAACGAAAAGTTATAGTGGTCCCGAGCTTAGGTCTTACCATGAGACCTACGGTAATAGCTTCTTCCCTATAGGGGAAATTCGCTAAAATGGGGAGTCAGATAAAAAATAATGGAAATAATCGTTTTAGTTGAATTACCTTGGGATTTTTTTAGAGCTGTACATATTTGACGTAAATAATTGTTTCTTAATTAAGAGTGTTATTTGTTTATATAAGGTTAAAGCAAACTAAAATAGTCTTTTATATTTTTCCCTTCATTAATACAAAAGTAAAAATCCTTTTACATCCCATATCACAATGGAAAAAAATTATCTTTAAGCAACCCATTTTTTCCTCTTTCCTTCCCTTCCTTCTTCATGTACACGTATTTAATTTATCAAATCTTAACAACCGACACAAGTACTGTAAATGCTGATAGATATAACGTCGTACACAGAGCAGCGTGCAGCAGGTAGTGTGTAGTTGCGGAGGGGACTGTACACGGGGGGGGGGGGGGTGATATGCGAACCCCCGGGGACCGGAGGGTGACTCGCACTTCCTATTTTCGGAGATATCGCCGGGACAACATTATGGCGTTCCAAGACGCATTCCCATTGTTATTATGTGTCGGTGTTTAGGCCGTAAACGACCGTACGGGCCTTTACCAGGTGATCCGGCCGCACCAATCAATTTTATGCCCACCTCGGTGTTACGACAATGAAATGTGGATTGGAAAGGACCGCCGCCTTTACGGCCAAATACGGTATGAATATTTGAAAAGGGATGATAAAGGTTATGGATCTTTTCTGGTATTGTGTTTTGTGAAAATATTCAACTGAAATAACAATTTAGTAGTGAATATTTATTTTCAATATTTAAAGCGATTTATATATTTTAAAATTTTAAACAATACTAGGAGACAAGGGGAAATCTAAGGAAAATATATGAAAGTTTAATTCATATAATAAATTAACGATGATTTAGGAAGCAAACAAACATGTTTATTTGTACAGATTATGCTATGTGAAGTTTAATTTTGTATAAAAAGAACAAACACACAATGGGAATTGACAGTTGAACTACGCAATTACTCCTTTATTTTATGTACATATTTATAGGTATATATGTAAGTCAATTATTACGATTAAAATAATCCATTTTGTAGTCATATTAACTGATATTAATAAAAATGTGGATAGTATAAACATTAATCTAAATCATTATAATTTACGTATAATCTACTGTTTCATCCAGTAAATTGACATAAGCAATTATGTTTGGGTCGGAAGTGATTCAACCGCCCCTACCTACTCGGTATACGTAGTTATGTATCAGCGTCAAATTGTATTATACTGTATAAGAAAATGTGAGTATTGCGGTACATTAAATGTGTTGACATGTTTTATGTAACAGAGCATTCATTATTATTTGTACCTGGTGGATCTAGCCCTGCTCGGCAATTCATTATTTCCCCCTGTTTTACTTTAAATCTATGTCTTGTCCTTTTTGCTGTTATCAAATACACGGCTGGAAAGCTCTAACATTAGTTTTGTTTGGAAATCTAATAGTTAAGTTTGTTTAAATCTTTCGTTGTTATCTATACTCGGTTCCACGTTAACCTTCCAGGATGGAATTTCCAAATCCGTGTATTTCTAATGGAAATTTAAGTTGTACTAACCAAATTTTGTTACAATGATTGTGTATTAAAATGTTATGGATAATAGTAAACTAATATACCCAACATAGGTAATAGAATTGTATTGTCCCATAATGCCTATACTGAAAGGTAAATATGAAATTGAGTATAGTTGCCTATTTTGCATCAAATATAATATAGCCCCATATTACAACCTAATAATTTTTAACTTTTTATACATATTTAGATTTTTAATAGTGATATGACCTACTTAGAACACGTTTTGAATCGTAAATTAGTTATTCCAAGAATCTGAAGGGAATCCTCAGAGAGGTTTTTGAGATAATTGTTCAAACAAACTAAAATGGTAACTTGCTCATGTTGTAGTACATAATAGGAATGTAAGCAGCTGTATTACCTGCACATGACCTCGTGGGTGAGCAGCACCCGGCACATCTCTGGATTCTTGTCCTGCCCCTCGTACACGATAGCCTACACAACAGAAATATCACATCAGCTGCGAGGTAGCGTCACAAAATTTTTAAGTTAAATGAGGTTTTATTGCAGAGTATCTATGACTGTTATTCTAATCTTAAATAGCTTAATACATTTCAGAGTTGGACTACATTTAGGAAAAAATAGCTTTGTGTATAGGATAAAATGTCACTCTTAGGTTTTGTTTGTTCTGTGAGAAGACATATAGCCAATAGCTAGTGAAGACAAAGGGAAATTCTAAGAATCCTTTTTCCATTACAGTAGCCTGTGTAGCTACTGGCTTGTCACCGAGTAAATCTGACTGTAACCAATCGATATATTTAATTATAGACACAATTGTCACGGAATATCAAGCTAAATAAACAACAGTTTCAATATACTTTGCTAACAATATCATAATTGGAACTAGCATAGTTTTACGATTTTATTCTATTTATTATATATCGTGTTGATTTCTAAAACTGCTTTTAATATATCATTAGCGATCGCAGTTTTACACCCGCTAGGAAAACATCTAGTAATTCAATAAAATACATCTTACGCGTTTTTAAAATATCTTGGAATTTCTGGAAGATAAACTTATTAGGTTCATTATGGTTTAAAATCATACAAAAAGAAGAAGCTTACTGTCGCAATTTCTTCAGTCTTATGCATTACGACTGTTTGTTACATAATACGATCGATTGTCACTAACTTCTATACCTATTTACAAAACACTATTGTAATCACCTACACTCAAAATTATCAGTATCAAAGCAATTGGCTCACTAACGTTTACATCGCCTGTATCGCTGATACCCCTGCTGCGTGACGTAGCCCACGTGACGTGGCGTGACGGAGGGTGACGTCGGTGCCCATGGTGACCCCTGACCCTGCGTGACGTCTCCCGCTCCAATATTGATAATGTGTAAACATTACGACACCCGATGACCTAATGCCACTCGATTAATATGATGTGTTCTCATCAGTTATGCAGATACAATCGGTGATTTGTCACTCGACCGGGTTTATTTTTGGAATGGCGTTTTTTGTCGCACTCGTGGTGACTCGGGGTCACTGCTTTTTCTGGTCGGTTTTTATTAGTTTTCATTATTTTCAATTATGTCCTTTTAAATTAACTTATAATAGTTTTATACATCTTTGTTTATTAATATTTTGTTTTGCCTATAAAGTTATGACCTTTGAGTTATGAGGTTTGTTGTGTACACAAACTAACAATCAAAAGTAATTTTTAGATTCTTAAGCATTATCTATCTCTTCACTGATCAATTAAAACAAACTGCATAATATCTTAAATGACATTAGAAATCTAGTATTCTGTCTTAAATTTCGAGAACTAATCATAGTAAGGTTTGTTTAGTTTCCTGAATAAACATATTCCTTAAATTAAAAAGAATATGGTTTGAATGATCGGTGATTCGTCACACAATCGCGATTATTTTTAGAATAACATCGCACCAGGTGACTCGGGATCGCAGTTTTTTATGTTTGATTTAAATGTTTTTTACACGCCAAATACTCTTTTTCAAATACTTAAATTTTTATATTTAGTTTGAAATATTATTGTTTTTTATCCATTTTGTTTTCCTTAATCAGGTTAATAATTATGAGTTGTGAGGTTTGTTATCCTACATAAAGAACAAACAAGTAGCTAATTAATTTCAGACTCTTAAAACGTAATATGTTGACTGATCAGTATTAGAAACCTTATTCTAGTAGGCCTATTCTATCTTGAATTTGAATACAGAAAAAGTTAGTATAAACCTTTTTCTTACATTTAACGACTATGATGGGAACTTGCTGATTCTCAATTGAACGATAGCATACCCCAAATTCAACATTAATAACTACCAAGCATAATGTAGATATTTACTTTCATTACGATCTTCATCTTTCCTGAAATCCTGCATGGAAGAACCCTAATTTCAAAATGTACTTATCAATATTTCGGTTTTTTCAGTAAAACAATATCAAACCAAACTCTACGGTTTATGTCTACGACTTCTATATAAGAGCACCAGGAACTAAACGACACCTTTTTTAAGGCTATGGACTGCATTATTCATGTGTTACATGTGTCCAATCGGCTGCGCCCATCACCAGTAATCCAGCCGCCCAGCGAGCGCAGCGCCCTGGCCCAGGATTAAGACGCACATCCCCCTCCTCTGATAGATTCTTGTTTAATTGAATATTTAATGTCTCTATAGGCCAGTGCTGGTGCCGACTGGCCGCCCCTACACATCCCCTAGACGTTCGTCCTCCCAGCCTCTAACGCGTTACATTTTTAATGCGACGAAGTTATGAAAAGGGGTTCTTTTTCGTTAGATCGTCCGCATTCGATTTGGAATCTCTTTTTGAAAGCTGTGAAATAAGGAAGTACACTGTATGAAGGAGCTTAGCTTAGAAACAAAACGCAGAACTTAACTAACACAACCAAACTGATTTTCCTAGTAATAAGGCTGGAAGTTTGTAAGTTGGTTTATCACTGTACCATGCCTTAACAGTTTACTTGATATGTGGTTGGTAGATCAAACACTTGACTAATACTAATACTTGACTAATGCCTTTAATCTTAAAAATATTTAAAATACGATCCATGGGACAATTAAGTATTAAAGATGACCTTGAAGTAATAATAAAGTAATAATTCAATAAATAAACCCACTTAATATAAACGTTAATAGTATAATTATTGCAAACAATCCAGAAGCAATAACGGTTGATCCAAATTATTTCATTACATAAGCTCAAATTGATTTATTATTGATTACAACTTCTGGTAAAATGAAAGCAAATAACAAATGTATATAAATAAAGAAATAAAACCATCCCTCGTAATGTGGTTTATTTATTGGTTCCAAGATTATAAATATTTTGTACCATATAACGGTAGTGCAAATTTTAGGTTTATTTTTTGTATAAAAAATACTTTATAGTGTCATGAATAATTTATACATCCATAAGTTCTTAACATATGCTAACCATTTTTACAATTAAAAAAATAATTCAATGCTAAACATTTATGTCGCTAAAAATGTATTTAAGGACTTGAAATAATAAGTATTTAAGGACTTGTAATAATTCAAATTTCATTTGAAATGAATTCTTTTACATACTTAAAAATTAGGTTGGAATGTTTTATTTTCTTTAAATGTAACACATAAAAAGTTATATAAGTAAATAAAACAGAACAGTACAGCTTTTACCACTTTTTATTATAATTTTCCTTTGGAACCCACCCAGCTCTATAAAAACATCACCACAAAGTGGGAAAGCGTCCCTTTCGGAATACTAAAAGAGAGAAAGAAATCGAGTACAAGAAGAATTGATCAGTTTGGTTATGCGAGCAGAGGCTGATCCATTGGGGTCCAAAGAGGCCGGTCCCACGGGCCCGGGACAAACCAAAGAAACAGCGTCTGCCGGACAAAATAGTCTAATGTGATTCACCTACCCCGCCCCGGGGGCACGCAGTGGGCCCAGATGGCCAAATTGGGCAGACGGCCTAAACAGTATGGACTCGCAGGGACGGCCAGCACCACCTAGGGACGCGTGCCGATATTCCCTGGGGAATTGCAATTTGTTCTTGGCAAATAAGGGTTTGGTTTTTGATCGTGTCTGGAAAGCAGATGTAAATGAAACGGGTATTATTTTCTTCTACGTCAAAGCCTACTTTACACTAAGGGTTTCGTTAAAATTATTGTACCATATATTTTGGTGCGTGATTAATATCATGATTATTTACATCAAATAACACAAAATCGCCCGAAATAAAATTATAGCATACAACTTGAAGATTAAAAATAAAATCAAGGCTATACAAAATAAATGTTAACAATAATATAAATTATGAATAAATATACTATAAGAGATATATTTGCGATTGTTTGCTGATCATTTTAGAGCTACAACAATTAAAAACTGAATACTGTAGTGGAAAACTAAAGCAAGCACATCACGTCTGCTATTATTTTATCAATCATATTTTAGAGTTATCAGTATCGTACACTATTAATTTCATACTAGTGTATTACCTTAAAGAACGGTCCAGTGGATTTTTTTACTTTTAATCATTGCCGACAAAAAATATAAAGTAATAAATATAAACACATATAGTACACTTCCAAAAGTAAGTCCTTTTGGTTATTTTATAGTTGCACATTTGGCTCGTCTGCTTGTAAGATACCCGCTTACCAAGACGCAGACCGCAAGTGCTGCCGCGTGGCGGCGACACTGCAGCGACAATTAACACGGATTTATCGCGGGGTAATTTAAGACGTCAGGTGTTGTAGGATTACCAAGCACTACACCGTCTCGCCCCCGCTTCCTCTCTCTACATCGCTACATCGCTACATCGCTACATTTTACATCGCTACATCGCTTCGCTTGCTCAACATTGCACCTCTAACACTCTCATCCCCTAGCCTCCCCTCGTCTAACAGCGTGCCTTTGGCTCTCTTACTTATCCATCCCTCTTTTCTATCTCATCCAAAAGCGCACAACACACTTTACTCCCGCTCTACATATCCTTGTCTTCTATTTCCGCATACAACAATATTATGTGTACTCCTCTGAAATATAGTAGACAATTATATTGAAAACGAGAAATGGATCTTTGAATAACACACAATATGATTACATTTTTTTCGGGCCGCAGAAGACAATTTTGTGTCTTGATGTTCTTGAGACATACCAAATAACTGCTGTTGACAAATTATTATTCAAGTTTTATTTTCCTAAATCAATAATAACTGTCCTAAAAGAGTCTTAAAACAAACATATGAAATCGTAAATTTAAATTTGCATTCCAAGATTATTTTTTATTTAAATATTATTATATTTATTAAATATGTTTACATTTAAATTCCAGAAGACGATTTTGTTATTTCCCCGTTCTAGAGACATACCAAGCAACTAATGTTGGCAAATCATTATTTTTATAAATGAGAAATAGCTCTCATAAAACTGACCAAAGACAAACACATCACAAAGTAGATTTTGTATATGCATCCAAACATTATTTGATCAAAATATAGTTATTTTAAATTTCGGTTTAATTACCAAGATGTGAAAACACCAAAGGCTCCACATTTTTCGTCCCTCAATTTCGATTTACTTAAAAAAACAAAAACAAATACCGTTTATGTATTTTAACACCAGTTGACAAAACATAACCGCTTCTGCAGGCTGCGAAATATTTTTCGACGTTCGAGCAATTATTTACGTCACCGCGCACCCTTTAGCGGACGTTTTGTGACACAAAAGTGTTTATTTTGATGGCCGGTAAGTTGTTTTGAAAACAAGCGGCGGGGGTCGTCATATGGCGCGTGTTATTTGATTATTGCATATCTGGAGGACAATCGAGAACAGCTGAGGCCTGAGTCAACAACGCCCCCGTCCCCTCGCCGACCCCGCACTGCCGCACTCCTCGCCGTACACCGGTGTAGCACCAGGCAACCACCAGCTCGCGGTCACGGGGTGAATAGACTGTGGAAATGGGGTTAAGCGTTTCAAAACGTATTTAAACTAGTACCTGGTGGACCGAGCCTTGCTCGGTAAAATTTTATTTTTTACAGTTCGCCCATTACTATATAAACAATCTGTATCATTCTCTTTGTACATATTCTTTTTACTACTCCAGTCAAAACGCTGAATAGAAACAGAAAATATTGACAGATGGGTGGCTTGAAAACAGCTGTTATGGTCACTTTGTTTATTTTTTTGCTATCCTGATAAGCAAGGCCAATGTGAAAATTCTGCAACTTTAAAATTTAATTCCTCATGTAATTAGATTTTTACTAGCAATGAGACTGGTTTAGAAGACGATGCGCCTTAAATAAGCTATTTCCAGCAATTGATGAAATCCTCTAAGCCGTTTCCGAGATAAATGTGCAATCAAGGAAAGAAACAAGCAAGCAACTAACCAACCAACCACTCAATCACGCAAACATTGCTCATAATGTAAGAGTATAGATTTCGCTGTATATGTCTTTTTTATTGTCAGCAAGCTTACACCTCAGTTATCATTATTTTGATTGTTCTATTAGTTTTTTCAACGATTATATTATGAATGCTTTAAGCCAGAGTGAGATGTAATTGTAACATCTAACTCTTGGCTTAAAGGCTGAATACTATCGTTGTATACTCTACTTTATCTACGACTGACAATGGGCCATACAATAAATTTCCTCCAGAATTAAATAAAAAACGTATCCGTTTCACTCATGATTGATGAGGAAACTCATATTTGAGACACATAAAGGCACTTAAAACAGGAATCGCTATGGAACACTAAGCTGTTACAGTAAGTCAATTATTTACATTTTAGGCTAGGCAAAAAATCAAACCAAAACTTCAATCGCCGTGGACAATCAGCTGATGAGCTAATCACGTAATTTCCATCATTATCATCAAAAGCCAAGCTCTCATTGGTCTAGAACCTGTTTCGTAAAGTGACTCTGATGTCATAAAAATTACTCTATGCAGCTGGTATGTATTTTATTTGATAATGTACCACTTTATGATGTTACTTGTAATATTATTTTTGGTACTTAATCATTGCAACGGTCGTAGATAGAAATGCTTATTATATTAGTGAGCGAAAATCTATGCTATGGTGATTTATCTATTAGTGTTCCGATTAAGGTGCCTTATCGTCTACTGAAACAATAACCTTCACCACTAGCTAAAAATAAGTAATTTTCAATGCATTTTTGACAATTTGAAGCAATTTATCAAGATAGAGACTCAAAATGTACTTCAAACTACAGCGTCTACTTCAACACATCATTAGGTTAATTTAATTTCACTAGAAATAATGCGTTGTAATGGTGATTGTAAAAACAATGATGGGTGCTCGGACAACAGGTGATTGGCTGTGAAGTGTTCGCAGTTGGAGCGCAATCACAGCCCCCATTAGACCGACAGTTAATGACGCCACTAGTGTCATTATGACGTCATCATGGCTGCACACTGTTGCTCTCCATTCATAGTGTATTGAAAACTAGATTGTTAAACCAGTTGTAAGAAAGTTAAGTTGTATTGAGAAATATTTTCTCCACTACAAATCGTGAATTTGTCCAAAATATCTTTTAACCGTTAGGCCTACAATAAATTTTCCTCAAGTCGAGACCATTTTAATTGACTTCAAAGTAAGTAATATAATAATTTGCTAATGCAATTGCGTACTGAATTCAAATAAGAGCACGGAAATTCACAACAAATTTCTACAACAAAACGCACGGCAATGCTGCATGTGACCAGAAAGGAATGGACCCTGAGAGCGAACGTATAAAGTAGGCTTAGCCTGAAGCCGTTTGATAAACAAGTCTCAGTTTCCAAAGTCCAAAAGAGTGGGAAAGTTTTTTTGTTGATAACCTACGTCTGATAGTCTAGGGTGTACGCAAGAGAGCATTGTCTGCATTACTCTTGTGAAAAATACAAATTGTCATAAATTATTGAATTCTTCAAACCTCCGTTTATTTCTTTCAGATTACAACTATTTTCTTTCAGTCGTTAAGTATAACATTAGGCCTATCCATGTTTTGAATTCCGGTCCAATGACCATCCAACATTTAGCAATTGGAAAAAATCTATTCAGTCAATAACCCATCAAGTTAAATTATTTTAATAATCTAAACGTTTAGAATATCCCATAAAGTGCAATGTAATAAATGAAAGTAATTACGTCACATTTCAGACAAAAAATAAAATTTTATACAATTTAAACATTCTTAAAGTTGAATAAAAACGATTAATAAGCAACTAATATAGTTTTAGTATAGATTTACATGATTGTTCGTTCTTAAATTTTATAATCAATCCAAAGTAACGAATTTTTTAATTGTAACTATACTTTTTAGTTTAAATTCAATCTCTTTAACACATCGATAAAAATTTTGTATCATACAGAAAAATTTGAACTATGTCGCATTGCCGCCATTTTTTCTATTAAAACTATTAAACACCCTCCAATATTTTGGATAGTTTTCATATAAAATACAAAATTATTTTTTCATGCCAAAGTGTTTCATAGTCACGCAAGATCTAAAGTAGGTCTGCAAAGAAGAGGAGGAAAAAATAATACTATGTCAAGTTATCTTATTCAAAATTTCAAATTAATCATGACGCCTTCAATAGAACAGGAAACTTAAACCTCCAGCTGGAACAAACATTAATCTTGACAAAAGGAAGCATGTTACTGAATTCTCAATTCTCAATTGAGGCTACACCCAATAGACTAATAGAGATTTCTTGAAACCGAAAATGGGTATACAATTGACGTCGAGAGTTTTAGTTCCACAGGCCTTATGGGAGTTAGGCAACCTAAGTACAAGGTGTTTTTTTCGTAACAAATTCTTAAGATTGAATAATGCACATATAAATATGAAATGAGCACTGTTGTGTTGATATTTACATTTTATACACCTAATATTTAATTTTGATCACATTTAGTTTATATTATCTATTCAAACAATCCGCCATTGGCAGTTGTACAAAGTTGTACTCTCTCCATAAAATTCCTGAACACTTGTTGTAAAGTACGTCTTTGAATTTCTTGCACTACATTTGTGGGTTTATAAAACACCCTGTATAATAATATAATTCTCTTCTCTAACCTATAGACCTTGGGTTCTAAGAACATATATTAAATATTAAAAAAAACCTTACACAGCTCCCAGCTGATCGCAGTAATATTATCCTCTTTTCTAATCTATAGGCCTTGGGTGCTAAGAACTTATCATAAATATTAAAAATCCCTCACAGAGCTACCAGCTGATCGCAATAATATTATTCTCTTCTATAATCTACAGACCTTGGGTGCTAAGAACTTGTCATAAATATTCAAAAGTCCCTCCACAGCTACCAGCTGATCCGCCGCCAGCAGCCAGATGGTAGCGGAGTGAGGGCTGACCGCGGCTCACGCGCTAATTCTATTTGTTAGCGTTTACTCGCCCCGAGCTAATCCAGTTTGCACGCCTCCGCCGCTCGCCACTTCTTTGTCACTGCCCTTTCAATCCCTTCTTTCCACTTCAACAACCTCCTTTACCTTATCTCACCTCACTTCTTTACCTTGTCGTCTTAGAATATTGAAAGGAATTTTGAGACATGAATAAGAGGCAACACTAATTTTTATCATTTTGTTTGGTTTAATACTAGCTGATAGCAACTCGCTTTGCTGGAAAAATTAAGTAAATGATGTAAATAATACAAACTATTAGGTATTTATCTATTTCCTTCATGTTTGTGCTAAAAGAGGAAAATTTATGGAAAAACTTATGTTTTTCCTACAATCTGCTTACCTCGACGTTATTATAATAACGTCTCGTCTGAAGTATGGGGTTGATGGGTTTTAGACCTATGATTCTGGCAAATGTTCCTGGGCAACTTCGGCCTTATAGATGAAGTTTTATTCTATCCTACCAAATTTCACATAAAGCTAAATAAAGCAGTGTTCTGAATCACACTGAAATTTTAAATTAATTAATTAATTAACTGACGGAGAGAGTAATTTAGTTTTTGGATGGATATGTTTCTTTCAACGACATTAAGTAATGGCCCAGGTGGGTAACAATGCCCCGACGAGTATAAAATAAAGGAAACATAACACATACAGTGGTAATGTAGATCAACTCAATTTCTAAATGGTGTTAGCTCAAGGTTTCATAACAACGAGGGAATATGTTTGCGATTGTCACGTTTGGAATCACCGTTCAGAATGTGTACAGGCTAAATACAACGGGTACACAATGTACAGCGAGCAGTTTGTTAGCTGTGGTCGTCCTATATACCATCCTCATGGCCTCAATACTGAAGTTAAACAGTTTTGTAAGACCACATCATATTTAGTTTATTTGTTTTAAAAACATGTTACGTAATTAAAAAACATACCTTTCTTTTATTTTTATTTAGAGAACCGAAACATTCTAGAATTGGTCTGAAAACATTATTCTTCATCCTGCTGATTTTTTAAGCCTGAAGGTAAGTTACTTGGTTTTTTTTTGGACTCCGTCACACCTAAACTACTGAACCGATTGTCCTGATGTTTGATAGGTAGAAAGATAATACCCTCGAGTAACACATGGCAGCAAACTCACGTGTTCTTAAAGTGCCCTCTATGCCTTTTTGGCTTTTAAAGCTACTTTGATAATATAATTTGCAGAGGTTTAATATTTTTATATACAAGGAAAGTGATGTTACTCAGTCAGTTCCTTATCCAACACATAATATATTCATAATATTATTCCTTATCCAGGGCTTAATAGGCACATAGGCACATAGGCTTTAGTAAGAAGCCTTTATTTTTTACTAAGGCTGATTCGCCTTCTATTATAAAATTCTCAATCCACAATTTTTGGTACATAAAAGAATGATTTTTTACTCATGAACATCCAAGACTCCAAAAAAAATTCAACAACTTCAAAATCTAATACAACCCGATTAGGCAAACGTAGCCAATTTTGCTAGTGACCACGTGATAACTGAACTCATAGCTCATAGAACTCAAGTTTCTACCAATGTTATTATTAAGTATCCGTCGGTTTAATATGAAGTAATGAAAAAATATGTAGTTGCTCAGAGTTGTAAACTTAAAATCTTAACTTTTAATAAGGAATTAGACATGATAGGCCTAAGACGCTGGCCCCAACGGTCCCAGGACCTGTAACTATGTTTTTTTTGTCTGCGGGGTTTTCAAGAATCATGTGTATTACTTTTAAAAGAAAAAATTCCGATGTTTAAGAAATAAGGAAGAATAAACGCAGTCTTCACTAGTGCAATGCGCTACAGAGTGTGCGGTCAGAGCTGGATAATGGTAGTATTGACTGTATCTTGCTAATTATAAGGACGGTGTTGAAGTTCATTATGAAACTTTACTTCCAACAAATGTAAGAATACATGTACAAAGCTATTATTAAAAGTAAAACAAGGTTACAGGTACTGAGAACATTAATGCCAGCGTATCAGGCTGTTATGCCTAATTTTTTGTAAGTAACATTTTAAAGTTAAAAACTGAGCAACGACAATAACTTAGAAGATACTTACAAATAACATTTAAAGAAACTTTATAAGTTCAGTTTTCACATGGCTACCTTCAAAATTGACCCCGTTTGCCTCAACTTGTAATATTAGATTTTGGGGTTCCTATTTTTTTTTTGACACGGTGATTATCCGATTTAAAGCAGTAATTGTTTCCATTGCGTACATTGCACGCTCATGTTGTAATTATTTTTACGAAAGAACATCAACACAGACCCAACAATCGATCGCTCGGAGAGCAACAAGCTCGGGGGATGCAATCACATTGTATTGATTTTTGTATGATAAAATATTAAAGGGCAGTAAAGGAGGAGGCTGCACATAACAAGCTAGCCTCTGTTAAGAATTAATACCGTAATCACGTGGCAAGGGGGCGGGAGGGGGAGGGGGAGTCACGTGGCCGTCACGTGGTCTCTGTGATACTATTTACATTGCAGATTGGCTCAACTGACTCATGTAATAGATTGGTCCGCAAACATCTCTATGGGCTATGATCGGGGCCGACCCCGACGTTACATGGGGAGGGTAATCAGGAAATGCCTGTTATCTGGAATTGCATCTCGGTTAATGAAAGCTGAGAATTGTTGGGACTAAAATAGAATCTTTGAGGCTGTTTTAATTAGCTGTGCAGTAGTTGGTGGTCTCTGGATTGGAAAGTATTTACTGCAGATAAAATTGGTTAAAAACGGCTCACTAAAGTTAAAGAGATGTTACAGTTTTTTAACTAAAGGTACTTTAGTGACCAAGGATCTACAACGAAATGTTTACTGCTGTTCAATAATTTCCTTCGTCGATTTAACAGTTTTGGCTCTCTAATCCCCCTTGTTAACACCTATAACGACGTAGAGTGAGTTAAATATATCCGAAAGAGTTTAGGTTATTTTATTTTCCCACGTTATAAAATTGAATACTTTCTTCAATTTTGTTTGATTTATGTCTCATATCAGTTAATTAAAAGATTTGAATGATATCAAGGATAATATAGGATCTGTACGATTAAGAATATTGCTCCTCTGCTGAGTTGGAATATTTCATTATTGATCTCTATATAATAAATATTAAAAATACAAAAAATCCTATGTGCAATGTTATTATCAATGTGGTCAAAATTATCCACTTGTTCCGCGATGTGTGTTGATGTGTGGCGATTCCTCGGGTTTCTTCTTTGTTTTACGCTCTTAAAAGTTTTAACGTAATTAAAGATTTCAAATCTGGTTAGAAATAGTTTAATTTTTGAACTTATTTAATTAATAAAAACAATTAAATTAATGACTTTGACATGGTAAAAAAGACATACGACCTTTCGCTGTTAGGATAAGAAGTAAAGTATTTTGTAGCTTTTAATTCATACCTTATCGAAATCAATAATTACTTATTTGAAAATTTAACTGAACAATTATACAGTTAGTAAACGTAAATTAGCAATTCCTACACAAATACTTGGCAGGTGTCGTGTTGACAGTATCACGGTCACGGCGAGCATGCTGCTGGAAAGGTCATGATGCCCAGTCGTAAGCCGCAGGCCGGATGAGCTGTCAAAGGACCATTGCTTCTAATGCCATATTGACATCACAACAATCGGATTATGTGCCATTAACGTGGGCTAATGGTCCTCACATGATTGCACCGTAACATTGCGCCACTCCCCCGCACAGCCTCCTTCTCGCCAGTAACTGACTAGAATTGCGTAGGTAGACGTGGAACTAATTAAATATTTATATGAAAAAATTGATAAGCTTATTTTTTAACGATTCTATTAGCAATTCATATTTATATTCTTATTTACTACGTGTATTTATTTTAAACTTATAGTAAAATCAATTGATTCAACGTGTACAAAAATGAGAACGTATTACCAATTTTTGCTTTCGAACTGAGAACATCTCAATGGTATTAAGTACGCGTCTCGTGATCATTGGACTTAGATGACCTTAACAGCTGTCGAATCAATGATAAATTTGAGAGAAATATCCTGAAAATATCCAATTACTCAAAATATTTAGTACTATTCACATTTGTAAAGGCCTAAACTGTTTAGATTCATTTTTGACAAGAAAAGCGTCGAGGGAGTCCATCAAGCACCAGTGCTTGTATTTCAGACTACGTATATATTTAAATATGTAAGTAGACAGCTAGCCTCTTTTGAGAAGAGATTCTTTCCAGAAAAAGTAACATAGCATAAGTGTAAAAAAATTATAGATTTTTTCGGTCAAGCTAACCTGTTTGGTGACGGAGTCGATGAGCCTGACGAAGATGTCCTGCTCCTGTCGTACACCTGCAACAATGCAACAAACATTAATGTAATGTAAACCTGCTACAGTCCCGCACAGGGCAGGTCCCTCAGGACCCGTGCAAATCAGGACGGCGACAAAAGCCCTTTGTCAACCTCGGCGGAATTATTAAACGGACAAGAAGTAGGATCAAAAAGGCTCATTAATGTTGCAATTAGAGCACAATTAACAGTGACCGCCAAACAAAGGTGGACTCCACGCAGGGACCGCGGGAGCTCTGTGAAGAAGACTCCGAGCAAACAGCGGGCCGAGCAAGGAGCAAACACGCTTTGTACCTCCGATTGTCAATGCGGTTTAAAGTTAACCGGGTAATGCGGTGAGCACTTTGCTCGCCCTTTGTTGACCGGGTGTTTGAGGCCGTCATTGTTGAGTTAAAACGTTAACTCTAACATTCTACGGTTTAATTTTCTGGATTTAATTTGAAACTTTAAAGATTGTTTGATAGAGCAGTTTTAAATTTTTTTCTCACAACATAACTAAGTTTAAGTTTGTTTAATGATGGTATACTTATTTTAACCACTATATATTTTTCCTTTCCTTTTTCAATGTTACATTTAAAGGTTTAATATGTTCACTTAGTTCCTAGGTGTAATTGGAATTACACAATGGTAATCTTTCCTAATTTGACGTTTATCCCTTATCTGTACAAAGTGTAATAATTTCCTTATGCCTCTAACCTATCTGTCTTTTTTAATGATTTTGAAAGATATTATTCGAAACCAGCAAATCAATGTTGTATATTTCAGTTAGTTTAGATGAATGAGTTTAGATGATTCTCTAGAGTATAATGAACTACAATACATTTTTTTATACGGATTACAGTGGTTTAAAATACATTCGAACTCTTTCATATCCTTTAAAAATTAATAATATCTGGACAATACTTTGAAATTCAAATTATAGTACAAAAAAAGTGTTCTATCAATAATAATTTACTATAAATAAACTCCTAAACATTTTTTGTTACATAAAACGCCTCTACGATTTTCGCTGCCAAGTTATTTAGATGGATCGGATGAATTCATTGCATGGTATAGAAAATAACGATCAATTAACCAAGTTATCCATGTAGAAGTTGCTTTCACCTTCGATGAGATGCTTCATAGACGAGTCAACTTCAGAGATTCCTCGCTTTACTGTCCTAAACTTTGTGTTATGCACTTTTTGCCAGGAAATGAGCTCAAGAGCGACATTAATTTGTACGAACTGCGGCAGAGATAACAGGTCTCTACTGTACACTTACAACACTTGGAGTTGTTTGTTTATAATTTTGTTTTACCCTGGCTAAATTAAAATGAAAAATTCTAATAGTTTGTTTCATGTAATGGTTTAAGTTAAATGTTACAAGTTTGGTGTTAAACTTGTATTGTACTTGTATGTGTTCTTCGTACTTATTTTTGACAAGAAAAGCATTAAGGAAGACCATCAAGCACCAGTGAAAAGAGAGTAAAGTTAAGAATTACTGGAACAATCACCGCCAAACAAAGGCGACCAAGGGGGTAAACAAATCCCTATCTAACAAATGTACATTATGTATTTAATACAGTATATAATTTAATATTCTAAGTCAATCTGAACCAAGTGTAACACTGTTGAAGGCTATAATAGTCTTTTGAACAGATAAATATAATGTAGGAACTAAACAGAGTACGACTTGAATAATACTATGGGAATAGGCGTGCTAATACTTGAGTACCTACTGACATATAATCTACTGTAAGATGTTATTTAACTACTTAACTTTAAGCTATACTTTTGGGCAAGCTTTTATTAAGATCAGATTCTACAGGGTGTTTTTTTTAACGCAACCCAAAACTTCATTTTATCAGTGAAGGAGTATTACCCCCCTAGATCCCCGGTTTTTACGCCACTATATTATTTTCTTTGGGGATGCATAAAAGTAAGGCCTACGAAAACAATTCACAGGATATTGATAACCTCAAAACAAACATAACAAATTTAATGCAAGAAATTCAAAGAGATACCTTTTAACACGTGTTCGGGAATTTGCTGATGGAAAGAGCACAACTTTATACAAATGCCAATGACGGATTGTTTGAACACATAATGTAAACGAAATGAGATTAAACTTAAATAACAGGTTGTATAAAATGTAAAGTTTAACAAAACCATACTCATTTCCTATTTAAATGTGCATTATTCAATCTTAAAAATGGGTTGCGTATAAAAAAAAAATATATATATATATACCATGTATTTTTCTGCGGGTTTCGTTATGCGTGTGCGTGTTGTTGTTTTATTACCAACTACACTAAAGGCATTCCGAATAGTAGTTAAAATAAATAACTTCCTGATTAGCATGATACGTGTTGTTTTATATACTGGATGTAAATAAAAGACATCTTACAAGACTTAAAATAAATTTACAATTATAATGTACCCACATAAAAGACGGTATATATACATAAAATATGGGAAATGGTCATTTTCCATCATTTATATATATTTACCGTCTTGTATATGAGTACAGTATAAGTGTAAGTATATTTTAAGTGTTGTAAGACTCTTTTATTTATATCCAGTAGTACAAATAACCATATTATGTCAAAAATGACCCTTTTGAACCCAAGTAAATTTAAACCGCCACATGGTAATCGTATTTTCAAAAATCAAGTAATGCAGACATGAGGGACGAGAGAGCGGCTGATACCTAGCAATTAGTATTTGGCCATCGTCCGCCATAAGCCTATCAGATTTATACCCAGATTATCATCTTAAATATATTATTGATAAGCCGGGCCCGATGGGGGAGGGGGGTACCGAACCTATCTTGGGGTCGATAGGTAATTAATCCAAACCCTGGTGGCCGCGTACTTACCCTATTAGCAGCATGATGCGATCTTGTACAGCGTGTTGGCCGCATGTAACATTGCCCCATCTACATACGCTAACCCCTCCCCCCTTCACCCGCTGTATACCACAGTACATACAGTACATACACTGCTAGGAAGGGGTGGGGTGATTGGTATGTGTAATACGCCGTGGAGAGGAGGGCGATCACCTTGGGTGGTTGAGGAACGATAAGGGTAAGTCGACATGTTGCCCAGAAGTGGGTTAGATTAAATGCAACATTTTAAGTTAAAATCAGCTTTCATAAATCAAAATGGAAACACAATATATTTTAAAAATACAAAAACAAAACATATTTAAAAACAAATGAATAAACAAACATAAATAAACTTTAAAAAATATTTAAACATAAATTGAAATATCTAAACATATTTAAACATATTTGTAAATATTTAAACATATTTAAAAATATTTTGTAAATATTTTTATGTTTATAAAATACATTTTCGTATGTTTTATTTATATAACTAACTAGATCTTACCCGTCGCTTTTCCCAAGCTAAAAATATTCTTTGAAACGGTGTTGCTCCTGCACTATTTTTTTTGTATATGTCAATATGGAATTGGTTTTTTTTACATTCGTCTGCCTGGATAGATTCGTTGTCACTGGTGACTTACGTAATATGATAAACAAACAAAATCACAACCTTTCACAATTATGATATTAGTAGGAGTGATTTAACGCTTAGTGTTATGTGATGGCATTTATTTTTCAAGAAGCTGAACAAATGTATTATAGTCTAATTCATTAGCTTTACGAGAGATAAGAATATAAATTTGAATTTTATCCGCTGTTTAAACTGGTTGAACGCCTATTCTTATTTATTAATACATCCTTTTTAGAAAATACGATCAAAAACTTTATTGTATAATTTATCAAATTCACAAAAGTTAGAGAATATGAATTTGAACTTTTTCCACTGTTTATGAAAATGTTTGTTTGAACACTAAAGTCAAAAACTAAGATGAGGATTATGGCTACAAGAAAGAAATACTTTTATTGTTCTGGTTTTTATGATTTTATTTGAGGAATCAACCTGTGTTGGGATCAGTGACCTCATCAAAATTAGCAGACTAACAGCATTTACGAGAAAAAAAATAAGGATATAATGCATTATCTACTTTTTTACTTCCTAGCCTTATTTTAAAGTAAATTTAGATTGCTAATGATTGTAACGATTTGCTAGAAAATACAATAATGAGATATACAAGAACACTTACCACTGGCATAAAGCAGTTGTAGCCTGTACTGGATTCCATTATTCGTTTTTTGGGACTCAGCTTCCTGAAAAACATAAATGGCTTAAAAATTTAGTGTTCTTTACTTTTTCCACGTAACATACAATCCTTTCTTCATAAATCAAAAACACACAAACTGTAATAAACGATAAATGAAGATATTTATTTGAAATATTGATCAATGGAAATTACAATAGTTCAACACAACTTAGTTATATCTTTGACATATACCGAGGAGGCGACAGTAGGCGGTCGTGGTCAGCGCTACGACGCGTAGGCGCAGTCAGAACATTTTGGAGGATAATCTGATTCCACGTGACTAGTTATCCATTATTAGACAATGCATCATTTATTGGCGTTAACGCGACGGGGTCGGACGTGCGTCGTGGTCTCTTTGACGTGTTTGTCACCGTTATGTTGCGGTCAAGCGGCGAATTGACAGAATCATCATTGTCAAACGCAGATACGTGAATGAAATAAAGGAAATCACTCAGCTTTCAAAGTGCAGTTTTGAGTGCGTGCCGTAATGTTTTTGAGAATAAATTTTTTAACTATTTAATGTTGCTTAGTATGTATTTGCAAAGTTATGTTGGAAAGCTATGTTCTTTCCATAAGCAACTCATATAACAATTAATGGAAACAGTATAAGGACTGTTTCTTCCTCGAACTAAAACTTCAAGTCACACTGCAGCCGTTTAAAATATGAGAGGGTTACCTGCATGAATTTGACTTTCATAATGGACAAAATAATCACCTCTACCTAAGGTCCTAAGGTCCTAGGGGTCTCTTCCTCTTCCTCTTAATGTTGCGATAGTTTTGGAAGTAGGTTCTGTCAACTAAAATTGACGGAGCGATAAAAATACTACCCATCCCGATTCTCTTCCATGCACCAAAACAAACCCTAAAGTGAAAATTAAGCCTTTTAGCCGTAATTTGGTCGCTTAGTCGGTGAAGCAATTGGTAGTGCAATGGGCCTCGGAACTATGATATCGATGGGGTAGGCTCGAATGTCGACGGTGTCGCACAGTTTTAGCAGTATTGCAAACCCTTGTACTGTACCGGCTTATTTCTTGGTTTCCTTGAAACTTCTCCAAACTGGCCTGAGGCCCATTTGGAGTAAGAATGCAAGGTAAAAATAGACCACCACCCTCATTAAAAAAAAATAAATTACTCGATCAGAAATAAAGCTTTTTACGAATATATTTGTAACGTATACTTATTGGTTAGTCTATAATATTATATTAAACAATCAAAGTTTTACGTTTTAAGGGTAAGACGCAAGAAACACAAAACTATAATATCCCAAGGGCTAATAGCCTTGTACGGCACATTCGGAGAGCACCTTGTGATATATGCGGGCCCGAGACATTAGCATACACATAACAAGCAGTCATGTAGATGGATGTGCTACTTGTTCTTGGCGCTGTAGCTGCTACTCGCTACTCGCTACTCGCTACTCGCTGCGTGTACCGCGCCCGCCGTGTTACCGCGGGTGTGAATAACAGTTGTAATACGGTAACAACTGAAGGGGAATATTGACGCTTACCTACATGTATGAACAACTTGTGCTGCTTGCTTGTTTGCTGAAAGTATTTTGTTGATATCACGTTATTTAATATTTCAATTTTATAACGTTAAATATTTAATAAATATAATTTTTAATAATGTTAGTATATTTCTTTTGTGTTTATTACTGCTTTATCTTGTTTGTCTTTTTAACTTACCGCTATTAAGGTCTTTAGATTTGATTCAAAAGGTAACAGCCACCGACTAACGTTTCACTTTATAGTGTATCTAAGATCATTTTCATTAAAATTGCAATTGATTGATAGTATAGGGAAGGCCGCTGTCGTGATCTTTTTTTATATTTCTGCACCGGAAGACATTTTTTATTTACGAACTTACTTACTCTCAAATGCTTTTTAGAAAACCGGTCCATGTATTTTTGGGCATCACAAGGTTTTAAACTGTGACATTTGAAGCGAAATCCAAAAAAACAACCTTAGCCCCTATCTAGCACATAGAAATGTTTTAAACAAACGAAAGTCCCGTAACGTACAACCCTTGTCCCCATTTTAAACTGTAATACATGGCATTACAGTATTAGAGTGCAGGTTATCTGTTTATTTTGCTCGGTGCCACATCGATCTAGTCGTTGCTAATTATCTGGTCCCTTATCAGATGGATTAATGTCTGATAATTGTAGTCGTCACGCGATCGAGCCACGCCACAGGTTGGTCGTCCTCGCCACCTCCTCACTTCATACACGTGTTTCCCTTTTTTAGGTAGAGAGGAAGTAAGGGTGTATCAAGATAGATGTATAACGATAGCCTCTCTAAATAGTCTAATATTAAGGAATTTTATTACGGGATTAATTAAATTCTTCAAATCCAAAGCCTCTATACAACTTTCATTACTCACTATATAGAAACTTTTATTTATTTATAATTCCCCTTGATCATAATTCCCCTTGATTCATTCAAGTATGTCATTTTGGAATCAGCTATTAAGGTATTGGAAATAGAGTCCCAGAGTTTTCTTTAAAGTTCATTTCAGTTACTTGCGAGTCACTAGTTTTTTCAGAAATGAATCCATGAAAAAAATATATCTTTGACAATAAATATAGTGCTTATTCATTGACGTTTACTTTGCTATAGCCAGAATATATAATTAACAAAGTGTTTTTTTATTTATTCAGCACTTTTTTGTGTTAATATTACAAATTTTTAAATATCGAACAGGGAAGACCTTAATATAAAGTATGTAAATCGCTCTAAAGCACCAAAATTAACCAAACTTGCTATGTTTTCTTGGCAAAAGAGGAGCAGAATATTCAGATAAAAAAATGTGTGTGTACGATTCAACCTTTATGAAAAGCGACTCAATAATTTATTCCATAGTTTTCCCAGCAACTATAATAAAAGTAATCGTGTGGATCACTGCAATCCTGTTTGAGACTATAATGGTAAAGAATTAAACTATCATTTCTCATTACCATCGCTTGATACCTAGTGTAATTTACAGTGATAACAGAACAAACATTACTGGATCAGATAATGTTTTGTTAAATCTAAATTGGACTTTAATTGAACAATGTATATCCTGTTATGAGTATGCATAAAGTGATAAACATCACCGTACAAACTACATAATTAGTAACACTTTTTAGATCAGTAAAATAATAGTAAGTCCTGCGATAAGAATTCACTTAATTAAAACTACAACAAGACTATTCAGAAGATTAGGGCGCGATATCGGAGGGTCGAAGCTTCGTTTCTAATTACTCGTATCTATCGACTTGCGGCCGCGTATCTCGGCCATCGGATAATTCATCAGCGTAATAAATGAAATTAGCCGGCGGCGTCCCCGCTACGTCACGGATATTTAAATTACGCCGTCCCCGTCCCTCTCGTCGTGCAGCTGATTCTAAAGCGTGACATCAGTTTCATTAAAAGTCCAATTAGCTAACAGCGGACGGAATCCGGCGATATCCGCCAAACAGCCCGAACAGCGTCGCTCCGCCGCTGTTCATACGGTTTTGATTTGTTTTTACGGGTTGTGGGGTTTTCCGTGGATGTAATTTATGATTTACCTCCTTATTTCGTCAGTGCTACTTTCTCTGTCATTGCTTTTGTTTATCATAAAATAGAAGTGAGGCTATCGATAAAATATAAATAAAATATGCCAACAGTATATGACAGTTAAATTGTAATTAAAAGTGAAAAATGTCCCAAAATCATATATATTTTCTAACTGTATACTTTTTAGTAACGGATCGAGCGAATAAGTAAATATCAATTTCTAAATGCTTTGGAGGTAGAGTTTTCAAATGAAAACAAACAAATGAACTATTATAAAACTTAACGAAATACTATTTTAATATTTCTAATTGTATATTAAGATCCAATAAGTCGAAAAAAACACTTCACCGAATTTCACTGCTGCAGAAGTGGAATTTAAATTTTCGATTAATGTATTCGTGTTCCAACACAAACGAAATCCACACAGTTAAGGATTGTCAAATATTCATCATATTTTAACAAATATTAGTTTTTAGTTTTTTTGCCTTATATGACCACAAACGAACCTATATACTTGTCTGCCAGTGATAATACTTTATATTGGCGACCTGCCCAGGTAGGTTTTAACCAAGTACAGTATGGATGAGAGATGAGTGAAAGATGATTGTGGTGCAATATTGAAAGTATTTTCTAAGGCCGACACGTTTTGTATTTACATTGTTCAATACACAATTCTACATACATTGCTGAGACAGTACCTGGTCCTTCTCTATGAAGCCGATGAAGGCGGTGCGCTCGATCTCTATGGGCTGCCCCGCCCGGTCGTACAGTGCGATCACGAAGTGGAAGAAGTTGGACTTGCGGAGATTGCTCGGAGGCTGCTTCTCGAAGTGAGCGCGACCGACCCCCGTACTGCAATAGAAACATATAGATAATTTTTATCTTTGCTTTTTTAATTTTATCATCCAGTTCATAAAATTTATTTATATTTTTTTATTCAATTTATTTTTTCTATTTATTTACCAGTGAAAAGAGCAAAATATTTTGAGTTTTAGGCAGGACAATAGAATTGAAAATAATTAAATCGTCCAAATGTGGAGAAGCTTAGGACCTAAAAAAGGAAGAAGAAAGATACCTAAAGAAGAAATGTGATAAAAACGTATACAAAAAATGGGTGAGTAATTCAACAGGAAGGAGTCTAAGAAGAAGTAAAATAAACTATGAAAAAATGTAGTAGGGAAGAACTCGAATTTGTAATTATATTATGGCATAGATTAAGATATGAAAGCGGATATATTTGTTGGTAAAAGAAAAATCATACCATGTATACGCATCGATTTATGTGTGTCCATAGACGCTAGGGTAGGGGATCGTCCTAATAGTATTCAGTGTTTAAATTTAACTATGTGACTAGAATTTACACGAGGAACTAAAATTTGTATTTAAGTGAAATATTTTTTACAGGCAAAAGGTAGGGAAATTCACCCTCTTCTACGGACTAAATTTCCTATACTTTCAGCAGTGATAGAGTGAACTAACATGTTAACAAGAGCTCTAAACTTTATAAAACGTAATACACAATTTTAAAAGTGGTGTTTACAGGAGATTCAACCCAGCACGATGTACAGTGTACGCGTACACTGCAGCACACCACATACAAGCAGCCTCGTGTACTCTTGTACCCAACTTTGATACTCGCAACTTGCTGCAGAACGCTGTTCCCCTTCTTTTTTTGTGTATGACCACCTGAAAACACGCTGTTGTAATTAATTTCCTGATGAAAAGTAAAATTCCAAGCGATGAATTTTTACAGATTCAAATAGTTTTTTTCTGTTCTATTGTTACTGTTGCGAGTATTAGTAAAAAATTTTTATATTTTTTTGCATTTTGAAATGTCATAATTATTATACACATGCTGTTATATCAATGTAATGTAAATTGCTTAACCCCAATACTTTTGACATGCTTACGCATAAAATGCTTCATAATAAGCATTGCTTATGCTACTTGGTTTTTACCATACAAAATGGTAAATAAAGAAAACTGAAAAGTATGTAAAAGGTGATGGATTTGATTAATTAAAAAAGACTGTCTTATTTATTGATCATATGTCGAAGACTGCGTAAAGAAACAGTAGAATAATGTTTTACATACTAAACCTATTGGGAACGCATCAAACATAAAAAATTCGTTATTCCTACTAAGAGGTGAATTAATCAATTTATTATCAATTTATCAATTTTTTATGTTTGATGCGTTCCCAATAGGTTTTACATACTAAACCTATTGGGAACGCATCAAACATAAAAAATTCGTTATTCCTACTAAGAGGTGAATTAATCAGCCGGAATATTGCATGGACAACATAAATATTTCCCCAGTTATGGTTACCACATCGAACTATTAGAAGCATTTGTAAACTTCAAACCCTACAGTTTTTGAACTATCATCGCGGAGTGCCATCAGTGTAAATTATCGATTAGGTCAACAAGTGCGATGTTTACACAACAAATAACATGATTGTGAATCAAAAATGTTTATTTAAATTTCAAAATTTCATACAGTTTAAAATAGCGAGATGTATGAAGTTTCACCCTTGTAAACCCTATCTCATCACCACCCATACATAACCCATAACGCAGTTCATCACTCAGGAAGACTTAGGCTGACGACGCTCCTCAAGGAGGGATAAGGAAATTGTTGCGGCTCGTAGCTTCCTTCCTGTACCGTTTAATCCTGATTACCCCTTAAATCTGTCAAGGATGAAGTTGTATTTATGTTTTTAAGTGTATTTAAAACATAATTTAATTCGCTATTTATATGGTAATTAGTTAAGTATTTTATATGTTAAGTAGGTTTACTTTTGATTTATTTATATGTGTGTGGGTCTTGTAGTATTGTATATTTCTTGAAATATTTATGATAGCCGACGTTATAGTTACTACAGTAAGTTTATCATCTGAAAAACCTTCAGTTACTCACATACTAACCTAACCCCATAGAGTAAGACAATAAGAATAAGCATTAATACGACGCACACACACGTTACTGCAGTAATTTATCCTACAATACCACACGAACTGAATAATCATAATTTCCTTAACTTATCAAGGACTTTCTCTAAATACACCTCTTCCCCAGTAAAACGCCCTGACTTCGATTCGAGTCTTGTAGAAGTTTATCTGTGGAGTTATACTGCCGCAGAGTCATATAACAGGATTATATCAGAGGAAAGTGAGTTTTCCAATGCGAGACATAATTCAATCAAGGTTCATCTCGGCGTGGAAAATATTGTTATTACGGTGGGTGGCCGAGGGGGGGAGGGGGAGGTAAGTGGCACGGCACGTCGCGCGGACAATCTTCGGATAAGCCACTTCCGCTTCCGCTGGTTAAACGCCCGGTTTACACCTTTCCCGCCTTGCCGCCTCTCATTACCCGCCAGTTTACCTCTGTCTGTCCCCTCGGCCGTCGCTGCACCCCCGGCCACCGACGGATAGGCCATCGAACGATCAGGAAGTTTGAAGGGCGTTATAAAATATCTTAAAACTTTCTTAATGTCTCATGCCTCCGCGTACGAGTTATAAAAATACCCATTCAGGTATATTACCCTTTAAGGCTACATAGCCTTCAGGTTCCACATCCTTAATCAACATAACGTTGGCTTGGTTATGAGTTAAAAACGTTTATAACTGAAAACCGTTCATTATGTTCGGAGGAAAAACGACTGAATTGTGAAAAAATCCTGATGACACGGCTTGTATCAATAACAATCCAAACAGAATAAGATGCTACTGTAAATAAATATGAACATGAAAATGGACAAAGTTAGAAGGCGTTCGTTCCCAGATCAATAAAAATCCAAACAGAATAATATGCTACTGTAAATAAATATGAACTTGAAAATGGACAAAGTTATAAGGCGTTCCCGGATTCAATTCACCTCCCTAATAGTTTGTCTCAATACTACAGTAATCGTGCGCGTTATAAGGCAAAAGGCAAAAATAGCCAAACAGAGTTTAACTCTAACCTAAACACATCAATTTGGTAATTATTTTTGTGTGTCCTCCATAGAAATAATCCGTGTAACCAACTAAAACAGACCACTTAGTACTTTGATATACTAAGGTGAATATAAAACTCACCACTGTCACATTTCTCACATTTCTGTCAACTTTAAAACCACTTATGACAAACATAACTCTCTCAATCATTTCTCTCCCTAGGTTCGCAATGTAAACACAGTGGTTTCCCACGCGGACCGACCGCAGCGCTTCCTTCCGTCCTCGCAGCAGGACACCGCGTCCGCCACCGTGATCAATGGAGTGTCACGGACGTGAGAGGGTGGTGAAACTGTCATCGGCCGAGACAGGAGTCGCTGCTGCCTGGGGATACGTCTATTATCTTAGTGTCGCTGCGGTGACAGCCATGTCCAGCGAGCCAGGGTGCCCTTCCTAAATGCCCTGTACAGGTAGAGCCTTGGGTTGTGATGTGGCTTATGTTGTCGAGGAGGAAGTAGAATTTTCAACGGGTTTATTAACCACAGTAATAGTTTTTTAAGAGTAGGAAATAATTCGTCTTAACATGGTAAATTCTAACAAAATACAGTTCATATTTTGGAACTGTGTTCATATTTTACGTGTTGTGACTTAAATTGCAATTCAATTACTTACCTTTTTTTCAATAAATTATGCATCAAAGATGGAGATACAATTTATCTAAATGGATCTAACAATTTACGACGCTATATTAAAGTGGTAATTATTATAATACTATGGATAGATAAACCTTCACATATAACGCACTACCAAGGGGACAGGCGGGGGCGTTTGAAAGTAGGTAAAAATACGTAATTTGTATCTTTCTAAACTCTTAAACCGAAGTTTGAATCCTTTTAAGGAAGGAAAATTACGATGGGCGATTATTACAGATTCGATGAGGGATTCAAAACTACAGTAGTTAACGATCTTACCAGACAATTGACGAGATTAAGTTGTTATGACTTAAAAAGAAAATCTGTTCATTCCAGGAGAAAGTATTACACCACTTATATAACCTCGTTACGGGAGCCTACCTCGACTCTCGTACTACCAAAACTACCATTTACCCATAAAACCATTTACTCCTTTTATAAACTACTCTAATGAGACACTTACAGGCACTCATGCTCAGAAACAACAACCAGAACTCGACCAGTCTCATATTTATCGTATGAGTCACGGCACTCAGGTGGGACGCAGATGGCCACCCCACAACACAGCAACACATGTTCCACACACGCACACCTACACACTCGAACATCTTACCATTTATTTGCAATTGAAAGCACAACGTTAGCGCATCCATCATGTCTGTTCCCTCGGACTTCCCCTCCCTGACTCACCCTGTGTACTAGTTGGTGTTGTTATTGAGCGATTTCAGTGACTTTATCGTGACTTGACTTACTTACTTTCAGTGACTTTACTTTTAGTGACTGTATCGACTCATGTTTAAATTGACTTTATTTTATCAGTGGTTTTGAAGTTATTTCACAACTGGTATATTAAATATATATATAGATTACAGCAAGATATAATATTAATTTTTCCTGATAATATATTAGTACAAATCCTTATACTTTCACAAATCTTAAAATTATTTGCTCAACACTTAACAAAAAAGAGAAGCAAACGTGCTTATCCCTGAACTTAAAATATCTGTGCTATTATTCTGAATTTTCATTATCCAGCTATATACCTACATACCCACCATTAAAAATAAATGTTATTGCATTGCTGAATATCCAAGATTCAACTTAGTTCCTTTGCAACTGCGAGTGAATAGTTGCAGAATCTAATACTTTAAAAAGTACTACAGTGTACATATTAATTAAGTACATATTAATTAATTTCTAACTAAAACAAATATTCAATCAGGTTTTCTCGATTACTTTAATCTAAATAATCAAATCACTTTATCTTTTTATATAATTGCATTCGACTTAATTTATACTAAAGAATGGTTGGGTATCAATACGACTTCAATATTCTTAATTCTCTCGTGAAAAATAAGCTAAAAAGTTCAAAAGTTGACATATTTTATTGTATTTAGTTAAAAGAATCATAAATTATAAAAAAAATATAAGGCACGAGTCTATAAGGACAAAAGCAACATTTTATCCTTCTATTATTGATTACTCATATTTATTTAGTGGAAGTAAAATAGCCTTTACTAAAATAATTACATTTCATTACGTTCTATTGTAACTGTTAACAATGAAATCCATTACTTAAGTAATAACCACGAGCATAGCAAATTTTTATGAAAACAGTTGAAGAAAAGACGTCGGGCAAAGCCACAAGCCCGACTCAAACAGGCTCTAATGGAGACGTCTTCAGTTGTTTGGGATTCAATTAACTAACACCCTTTGTTGAAAGCAAGGAGCCGTTTTATTCTAAAATTAGCCACCTATTACAATCCTCTGTCTGGCTCGGTAAAATCTATCAATTCTATTTCTGTGCAGTCTCCGCCCCTAATCTTCTTTCACAATGGCCGCCAGAACCGAAAAGGAGAGGATGTTTTATGTTTAAGAGGAAACCTATCTTTTGTCCATGTTAAAAGCGTTATTAAGGAAGAGCCAAGAAACGCACACAAAAGAAATTAGGAAACATGTATAAGTTTACTTAAGTACATCTACATATTGGATAAATAATCCAAAAACACTATTTAAAACACGCTGGAACGTTTAATTTTCTCTTTAAAAAAACTTTTAAGAAGGCAAATATTAATGAATATGGCAATGAAAAAATTGAAACAAATGTACTAATGTCCAAACTTAAAAAAAGTTAAATTGAAATTCTATTGATAATAATGAATTGATTTACTTTTATTCAAAATAGGTTTTTAACATTGCAAAACAATATATTAGTTATTGTAGCTTTTACAATATTAGTCATATACTTTATATTAAGGTAGAATTTGAAAATATTTGCCGTAACATAAATCGAAATTCATGTTAAACCTTTTTAGGTTTTTGATTAAAAAAAAGAAACTTTAAAGGTTTGATACCTAAAATCGATAAGACACGACAAAGCTCTAATTAACTTCAAGTATTATGTACACATACAACATTTTTTAACTCCTATTGAAACTTTATCGATGCATGAAAATAATTATCATGTTCAAAACTAGAATTAATGAAAATATAACATTTAGAATCCATTTGAACATAAATAGGGCAATGGTTTAAATACATGTTTTATTTAAGACATGCGGGGCGATGTAAACAGATCATTGTCACACTCGCTTATGTAAATTTTACCTGTGAATTAACAAGATTACGTCCACAGGAATCCTTGAACTTGCGATAAAACTATTATTTTTAATCTGTCACCGGTCTATATCCCCGGCCATCGTGCATAAACATCTAAAATCTTGAAGTAATGTTCTTTTATGTGTGTTTCTAAACATTGAAGTGATGTTTCATTCTTGAACAACGATTTGAACGATCTAAAGACTCGAACTTGCGTCATCTAAAAGAAATGACATGGTCACTCTGGAAGACGGGCAAATGTATTGGCACCATTTTCGAGTATGAAAGTAAACCAATTGGGATACTAAACCGCTAAGTATATTCATATAAATCATAACAATAAACAGTTCTGTACTGAATCACCTCTGCCTTGATATTCACACATTCCGCACATAGCCGTTAATATTTTTTTAAGTTTTATAACTTTAAATCATCAGTTGCTGCAAAAATACCACATGCCCCTGGTGAGAACCTCTAAAACAATGACCCGAAGAAACAAATTTAGACCAAGTTCTTGAAAAAGACAGATTTCAACCAAATTTGGTTTGAACATTCTAATAAGTGTTCTTCACAACCTGTATGATTACCTACAATTTTATTTTCACCTAGGGAGTTTGTATAAAAAAGAACTTTTTGACTGGGTATAATTTGTTGATCGAGTGATTTACGATATCCGACTCGTAAAAAGTCGGATTTCCGCCAACTTTGGCATGAACGTTCTAATAAGTGTTCTACACAATCTATAAAAATTACTATTAAGTGAGTTTGTATACAAGTTACCTTGTTAACCATTATAAGAACACGCTGAGCGGGTACTTTAAAATGTCGGATTTCCACTAAATTTGAAATGAAATTTATAATAAGTTAGAACGTTGATACAACATATGGAAAGAATCCAAATTTTTATAGTACCTGGTCAACATGTTTTTATGCCGGTCAAAATTTTGGGTAGACCCATCTCCAGTTAGTCGCTCGGCTCGCGGTGAGGCGCTGTCCTCTGTATTATTGATACAGACTGCAATCAGCTTCTGCTCACTTTACTGCCGCTCCAACCTCTGATTTGTCTTACTGGATCTATATCGCGCTTCTAGTACTTATAAAAGTGTACAGCAATATAGTAAGTAAAATAAGAACAAACCTAAATACCCGTTATAGTCTATGTTAAAACTGCCTGTGTTAAATAAAAATTATCTATGAGCCATTCAGACAATCTGACCTTAAAGCTATATAAACCCAAAATCAAAAATTCAGCAGGAAACGTGTTATACGATTTAATTTGTGTAAATTTAGGGCTTTTGATTTATTTTTTTTTATTTTTTTTTTTTATTTAGTCTAATGGAATTTCTAAGGGTTTACGTTTCCTAGAGCTCTATGGCTTTCGTTTCTAGAAAAAAAACTAGATAGATTTTCCATGACGAACATTATATTGTAAAATACATGGCAAAAGTAATAATTTTACTATAAAAAATTTGTTTCTATTGGAGATATTATAGTTTTCAATTTTTTTTTCAAATGAAAACTTCATTAGTTTCTATACAATTTCCACACAAAATGTTTCAATAGCTAATCACATTACTGTAACGGATTTCCGTTATTTCCGTAATGTGTGCAAGGGGCAGACATTTTTAATAGTGTACTGATGACGTATAAAGTTTTTTTATCGTTTTAATGTTAGTTATTAATATCACTGAACATAATCAGAAATTATACTTACTTAATCTTTATTCCTAATCTTAAAAAAATTGGTTTGTACCGGACAAAAAAATCTGTTTTTTTTTAAGTGAGGTTACTAAATAAAACAAAAGACCTTTAGTGTGGTTTAGGATTCATTTAAGGCTATCAACATTTGCAATTATTTACACTAAAATACTGAAATGATCACACCAATTTAATTTTGAGTTGAGTCAAATACAAAAGAAATACAAGTAAATTCAAAATTATTTTCTAATGAGCGTTTTATAAACATGTGTATACAAGTAAGGCGTTATAAACTATCCTCAAACCTACTGTATTTACTTCTTATTACATTTCTTGAGTACATAATATATAAATATAAATGTACTTCAAATATAACGATCGTGGAAAATAAACAGTAATATATTATTTCGCTGCAAAACCCTTTCGGCCGAGGTACGAGCGCTATTTCTCACCACACTACACAATAATATAAACATCATACGATCGCAACTAGCCTGTCGTTAGAACCTACTGAATTCCGTAAAAATGTGTGATGTTCACACGATATTTCAAGCAAAGGGACGATCAGTAGACGAAAATGACGGTCCTCTGACGGGATAAGAACTGGTTGTGACCTCCATTTGACGTTTTAAAAGGGTGAATACGTCGTAGTGAGGTGAAAATAAATTTTCATCATACTGACATAGAAACATCTGTTTTCTGTTCCTATTTGCTAGCTCGAAAGTTACTCATTACCAATACCAGTCCAGAAAACGTTCCGGCCAAAGCCGGAATAGTTTATAGGTTACTTTTTGATTCAAAGTACTACATTGTTTGTTTTTTTGAGCTGAATTCAATGGTGCCAACAAAAATTCGATACATTTTATTTTTCTATGTAAAAAAACTCAAAAAACCTATTTTTGAGGGGGTTTATCCCCCTTTACCCCCCCTTCCGATGGTCCGATCGGGCTGGTTCACGAACTCATCCGAATAATTACTACTTTACATGCCTGTGCCAAATTTCATTCCGGTTGGACCATTTTTGCGAGCGCTATCGTGTTTACAGACATATATATATCTAGAAATTTGAACGAATGGTGTTTTTTGCTTCTGGAGCCCCCAAAACGAAAAGTTATCATGGTCAAGGGCTTAGGTCTTACCATGAGACCTACGGTAATAGCTTCTTCCCTATAGGGGAAATTCGCTAAAACAGTACTTTCCAGCCTAATAACGTAACATACTATTTTCAAACCCTTAGTATTATTGTAGGTAATGTGATGACCTCAGCCGTTTATGAAGTGAGCTATTAATTCCACCATAAATAAAATTAACTCAAAAAATTGTTTATGAGACTATTGTTTATATACTCTCTTGTCCTTGGATGGCTCTTTATTCATTTATTTTTGTTTCATTTTTTAATATTATCTTACCACCAATTCATTATTAAGTATTTAACTTAATAAGAAAACAAAAAGTAAATACTCTTCTAATAAGTAAACTAATAATTTAAAACTATTTAAGCTAGTTTAAGTTACAATTTTTTTAGGGTCATAGTTGAAGTAGCAATATATTTGTCATTGATTCAATTATTAATAACATTGAACGTTTCATTTACATCATAATTAATTTATCGTAGTGTACTCTTTGATTTATTTGCAGTATTTCTAAACATATTTTCGATAAGATAAACTAAGGTAAACTTTATTAAGGTTATACTTTTTCTTCAAATAGTAAGCATGTATTTTTTAGTTGTAAATATATATTACAACTGTTATTATATCAAAATCATAATAATGTGCTACTGCAGATCTAGAGGGTCATGTGCAAATAAAATGTAACACTATACTATCATTGCTTTAAAAGTTTACATATGACGAAAATTTACAATTTCTAATAAAAAGAATACTAATTTTTTTTTGTTATACTACTGTGAAATAGCCTGGTTTCTAAATGTCTTTATAACCTGCGAAAATTTATCAGTACATTGCTTTCCACGTAAAAATTATTACTATACAAAAGTAATGTTTACTATCTTTTTTATTTTTTCCAGCCGCATAAAAAAATGTTACTTTTCATCAGCGAAAAATGTATCACTTCTTATATACTGTTATACTGTAACTGTTTATAGGAATTTATGGTCATAATAACTTTGCAAACATCATGAATTTGTAAAACACACCAGCGATAGCATAAATGAAATACTCTAATTTAATTTTTTATCGAAAAAACGCATACTATTATTGAGTTATTGAGGTCTATGTTTTTCCTTGTAATCGAACACTGATGACATAGTAAAATTTTACTAAAAATTGCTTTTACTTTTTCTAAACCCATCCTTAGCCATGCTTGATTTTTTGTACCGTTATACGTTTCATACCGATACGTTTTGCCTCATTGGTTCAATAATATTCAATCGATCTGCATATTGGATTAAATAGATAAAGAACAAGGAAAAATTAAATAACTTTAAAAATTATGTACAATTGGATACAATATTTCATGTTATAGTTAGTAAATCGTTTCTGGTTCTTTGATTGTATTGTCCAATACGCAGATCGGAAGAGTATTATTGAATCAATGAAGGAAACGTATGATGCAGATGCATTTAATGGCAAACTTGTCAATGCCTCCTTAAAACATTTTCTCATAAAACATGACATGCTACGAATCTACAATTGGTTTTTTATCGAGGTAAAAAATTATGATATCGATTAAAAAATTCATTACTCGTCGTTGTGAAAGAGGAAACCGACACTCATTTGATAAAAAACCGCTGCCAACATACGCGGAAAAAGTGGTGTTGATTACACTCCCACTCACAAACACACTTCCACATACACAAACACACTTCCACGCGTGTCTGTGTGCGTGTGGTGTGTCAGCTAATTATGCCTCTCTACTAATTAAAACATCACAGATCACATGTCCGCCTCAACACGCGGGCAACGTGTTTGTCGAACACCGCGCCCGTCCGCGCCCGCCGTGTGTGCAGCGACCAAACACGCTGTGTTACCCGAGTCGAGGAATATTCAGGTAATGGATTTAGAGCTGGATTAGTGGCACATTGTCCTGATTGTTTGAACATTTAAGTTTTGGATTTGTTTGTCATCCGACGATTAAATTGGGCTACGTTGACATTCCTTTAAGAGAATTTTTCACAAGTGTGGTTTAGATATTGGTTTCTGTTATAAGACCTAATTAACTGTTTAGTAAATGAACTAGAGTACTCCAAGGATAAATTTGGATACAAAAAATGAAAATGGGATACATTTAAGATAAGCGCGCTCTTTAGATAAACATTATTTTTGTTGATAACAGGTAACACAATTCGAATAGTCATAAATTAAAATATACACTAATTTAATGTGACAAAAAATTAAATAACTGTTTTAACATTTTTTAAATAATCAAACCAGAAACAATAAAAAATAAATAAGTGCCTTAATTATGTTTAGGGAATATTTCAATATAAAAATTTAATAATAAAATATTATACATATTTAAAATAATTAAACCACAAACAATTAAAAATAAATATTACGTGAAGCTTTTAGTGCTTTAATTATGTTTAAGGAATATTTCAATAAGGATAAATATAAAATAATAAAATATTCAAGAATTTGCCTTTTTATTCAATCCAACACAAAGACAAGAAGTGGAACCATTCTATTTATAGACTAATTATAATATGCTTAATAAAACAATCTTATGATATATAATTTAAATATTATTCAATGAATAAAAATTCGTTTAATTGAACGAATGTATAGCAATCTTGAAGTTACTTGCCCAAAAATGCCATTTATAAATTGAGCCTAGGTTATTTTTTTCCTTTTATTTTATCGTCTTGATACCGTTATAATAATCAATCATAAGAACAAAACTCTGCTTAGACAAAGCTTATGAGATAAAAATTTATAAGAGTCAATAATTAATGTCATGCGTAATATTTACAGTGTTATTTACATGCCTACATGATATTTAAAATTAATATAGTAAAAAATAAATTATATAACGTCTTTTATCTATCTATACTATTATAAAGAAGAGGTGGTTTCTGTATGTATGTATGTATGTATGGGATAAGTGACCTCGAAAAATACTGAACCGACTGGGTTGAAATTTCAAACAGAGGGAGATCTTGAACCTGGGAAACATATAGGCCTATTCACTTCCTTAAAATCTCCTCGGGCTACGCCCCATGAACGTCCTTAGCTTCAATGTTTAGATTTTTTAAGGATGTAAACATAAAAATACCGAAATGTAAACAGCTGAGAATACTAAAATTTGACAGTTCAAATAGCAGAAGTAAGATCAGCTGTAATTTTTATCGTGAGCGAAGCCATGGGCAACTGCTAGTATTTTATAATTTTTAAGACAACTTGCGTAATATTATATTATATGATCGACTGGTACACAGTTTAATCATACTAACCACTAAATTTTAATACATTTTTGGAAAGACATTTCGTTATATATATTTTAAAACGAAAAATTGTACAGCATTAAGTAATTTTAAGAAGTAAAAAGTCAGTTAAATTTTACAGTGTAATCATTTATTTCAACATAAAGGCTTTAGACCTGTAAAAATTCAGAGTTTTTTTATAGATAACAATATGTATTGATGTTCTATTTTAATTATACTATCGATAATTTTTGTTTAACTTTGTACAAATAGTTTTTTTACTAAGTTTTTTGTATTCTTTTTAAGGTAAGAAGGGACGTGAATTTTTAAACACTAACTATTTACTTGAAGAAGGACTATATATTAGAAAAATCAAATAGACCACCCCTTTACTAATTTATTAATTCAAAAAAATGAAAGTAAAACATCTACAGAGAGCCAATGTCAATATAAATAAAAAAAATAATTACATGCATTTTGATGTTCAATGTACGACACTGTAGTTACTGTGTTGTGCACATATTAAAATTTTATTTCACTCATTGGAATCATTCAAGTTATAAGTGCATTAAATAATTATGAAATTGATTTTAGGGATCGATTAAACACTTTTAAAAATGCAGTCATTTTTAATTTAGCTTAAATAGTATTTACTTTTTTAATACTATCAATAGATGATTATGATTTTAAATGCAACGTTTAGGTTATTTTAAGCTAAGTTGTAAATTTAGCTTCACTAAAAATATAATAAACCACGTTTGTTGATGACGTACTATTTACCTGATGTTTTTATGACAAGCCTGATGAAATTAAATAACATTATATAAATTAACTTAAATTAGTAAAAGGTAGTAAGTAGTCGACACATTAGCAATATATGAATTTGTAGTAGGTTTCTAGGGAAACAAATTTAAATACTGTATTTTTTACGCTCATAACTTATCACGGACAAATTTACAATTTACATTATTGTTCGCTTCTTTAAGACACACAACTAAAACTATCACCAAAGTTAAAAAAAATTATTATTTGAATTTTCTACATCATGTATATACACATGAATGGTTGTTTATTAATTCCCCATCATTGATATATTCTAAAAATAAAAATCCCAATTTTATTTCTGGCCTTAACGGTTCATTTTTTATTATTAATCGAAAATTTTATATTTGCGAAGAGTTCAAATTAGTTGTATTAATTTTAGTAATAATAATAAGCATTATTACTTCAAACATTTAGCATATTGAATTTAAATAAAGTTCTTAATCAAAATAACAGTTGAAATTAAAATTACTTATACAAATATTACTAAAAGTTATATTTTATTAATATTAAGTAATATTTTATTTTATGTAAAATTAAATTAATTTATACATAATTGTATACTTCATTGCCAAAGAGCTATATGAAGTATCACATATTCAACTTGTAAAAATAATTATTGTATTCGTTTCTTTTTAACACAAAGGTTACATTTGATTTTTTTCATAGCTTATCTGTGCAAGAAAAATAGTCATGTTACATTTTCAATGTTGAAAAATACTAATAAAGTTATAAATTGAAATATGGATTAATTTCGTCTTATGTTCAAGGAATTTATTCATAAATAATCACTAGAAGTGCTAGGGTATAGGCTTTTATTTACAGAAGCAAGAAGTCCGGTTGTCTAAAAATAATACTTCACAAATATTAAAATATTTTAAAGGTTATCTTTTTCAAATACTTGAGGACAAAATATCTTCATTAAACTATCAAGTTATTCAACAATTCATCGGCATTAATATTGTTAAATCGTTTAAGGAATTTATTGTTTTACATAGGCTAATTTTAAATTATTAATTATTTAAAAATAATCACCACATGAGTGAAGAAATATGCTTCTATTTATAGTAGCAGCAAGTCAAGTTATTTAAAAATAATATTTCACAAATTTGTTATTTGTAAAAATGTATAGCTCAACTTTTTTAAAAGTCTTTTAAGACAAGAAACATTCATTCATCATTCAACAATTTATCAGAAGTAATCATGTTAAACTAACAGAATTATTATCTTAATATAGAGGCATCTATTTTATCACCTGTCAGGTAATATACTTTAGGTAATCTATTTGCCTAACTTCGACGCAACAGGAAGGAACTTTCAATAAAACAAGGGCAAATTGACTGATAGCTTTTAGTCGGCTGTGTAAATATGTTCATCTCATTTTCTAAAGGAGGTTTTTCTAAGGAAAGATGTCTGAACAATTTTTTTTCGTTTCTGGAAAAGAAAATTATTGTAAAAGTGTATTTACCAATACGATCAAGACTATTTTTCGGTTCAAAATTATTTTAATGCTTAAGTGCTGCTTTTATTGTTTTAAATTGGCTATTTCCATGATAATCTTAACATCTACTCATGTTTTTATCTTTTGTAACGATGAGTTTGCTTTCTCAGAAATAGGCTTATATGTAACTGTAATTATTTGTATGGCCGAATTAATTTTGTCGGAAAATACTCGTTACTAAAAGTTTATTAGGCTACTTATTATGATCAAAAAATTTTAATCAAATTTTTGTTGTATTTTTCTGTATTATGCACGCATTGTTATTTATTTATTCATTAGGAGCACGTTCTGGGTATTAATCTTTCGTGATTTACTAGCTAGTTAATTCTCTTATGCAACTGTAGACTTTTTACTTCTTCATAATTAATTTTTATTTCTCTTTCTTGTATTCAAAATTTTTGTAGTAAGATAATATATAGACTGTATTGCCGAATATTATATTCTTTTTAATTATTTGAACCCATAATTTCTTATTCAGGCCTATCAACTGATGATAGTGAAAGTGATTGTAATTTGTTTGAATACGCCTTTGATGTACATATTGCAATTGTTGAACTTTATTATTGGTCTATATTAAAAAATCATAGAATAGTTATCATAGAAAACGAACACATTCAATGCAAAGATTTTTATGATCCTGTAGTATTCTATTTGCACTTTAAAACGGACCATACAAATTATACTTTACTATATCAGTTACTTATCTTGAGTAATGTATCTTTAACGAGTAGAGTGAACTATATTCATGTTAGTAACGTATTAATTATATTTATGTAACGTAAATGGTTCTTGCAAATAAAATATTAAATCTTCAATAGTTTTACATTAAGTTTAAGATAATGAGTTCTAAAGAAGGAACATAAAAATTATGTATAATATATCATAACTTTATTGCATAAATGAGATGGCTTATTTAAAAACAACTATTTTGGCAGTTTGATGTTTACTCACATCCTTTTTAATTAATAACACAATAATAATATCTCGATTTCTCTTTATAATATTATCGGTTTTGTTCATCAATATTAGTTTAGATTACAAAATAATAAAATTAGGATGCATTTGAATTTATAATAAAAATTACTATTGAATAGTTGGTATAGCTTAAAATTATGACTATATTTAGTGTCCTTTTTGGAAACTAAATTAAAAATTTAGAAAATATATCTAAAATTGCTATTTTGAAATTCAATACTATTTTATATTAATTTGATAAAAAAGGTTTTTATTTTATTATATGTACTTTTTATTAATTGTTTTTTCTCCATGCCTTATAATTTGGATTTAATACATTTTGTTTTGATTATACAAATTGATCCCATAAAACTCTGCTAATTTTGCTCGATCGCAAACTAATGGTATTTTTATTACACAATTTTAATTTTATCAATACAGCTTAAAACTGTGACTTAGAATATTTACTGATATATTTGTAAAACTGAATCACCTAGAAGGATATTTATTTAAAACTGGCATTTTAAAATTCAGAGTATTACTTCATATCAATTTGATAAATATTTATTATTTCTTTAAGTATATTTTTTATTAATTGTGTTTTTATACCTTATAATTTACAATGAATCAAGATTAGCTTTCACTATACATCCATGAAAGATACTTTACTATACTATACTCCTGAATTTTCTTAGTTGTAACATTTTTTATATATTTATTTGGCAATTATAATTTGATTTAGGTCACTTTACTTGAATAATCATGCTACTAACAAACTACTACCTTCGTTAAACATCAAAAATTAATTTCATTATGTTTCAATGGCTTCACATTTCTTTTAACACATTTTCAAGGGGACTTCTCATTATTATTACCCTATTTTACGGATTTTAATCAAAGCTACCACCACAAATAAATTATAGATTTTTAGTTGGCCTACCTTAGCAGAAGCAGTCAGTTTACTGATTAGCAAGGCATCTTACTGTTTACAACAACAAACCCTTCTTTACATGCCATTGTTTTGATACAGGTTCTGTAGATTAATCTCCTCTTTTGAATGTTTCTCAGATAGAGTTTTCCTTGCTCTTTAAGCTAACGCCCACTCGCCTCTAGCTAGTCCTAACCTGTAGTCTGACCTGGTCTGGTCGACGACGCCCGGCTGCATCCACGCGCGGGCGGCCGCCAGCTGGCTGCTGCTGAGCGGCTCCTCCTTGAGCCCGGTGACGGGCCCCCGCGGCTGGTGGTGGTGGTGGTGGTGGTGGTGGAGGCCCGCCGCGGGGTCCTGGTGGTGGTGGTGCAGGCCGAACATGGGCCTCTGGGGTGCCAACACCCTGCGGCCCCACGCTACCACGGGCTCGAGGTCCAGCGGCCACGCGGCCGGCGAGTATCCGCACTCCACCGCTACCCCGTCCCGTAGCGGCCCATACCCGAATATTATCGCGGGAAATCGAATAAACTACGGTAACGGGTAGATGTCGTAACGGCACGGTCTCCGGAGTGTATGTCCCCCGTGAGCGACTGATAAGCGATCGGCCGGTGTGCGCGCAGCGGCCCCTCCCCCACGGCGGCCCCGCCCCCCGGCCAATCGCAGGGGACCGGCCCAGCCAATGGGGACGCGTGACGTCACGGATCCATTAGCGTGTGCCGCCCGAGCTCAGAGCGCCGCCACCCGCCGAGCGACGCGCTACGCCGCTGCCGGGCCGTGTGGCGGCGAGCGTCGCGGCGCGGGCCCGAATCTGCGGACCGCGGCGGCAAACTTTGTACTGTGTACTGAAAGGGGAGGGGGTGACAATGTTTTTTTATCAAGTAAAAAACATTTATGACACCCCAAAAACTAATTTAATTGACGAATAATTTTTTGAGATCGGATAATATTTTTAGGTTATAAAAGTTTTCCTTTTAAAATTATTGCTATTAAATCATTAATCCCACAATTTTTACTCTAATGAGGGACTTCATCTTTTCTGACAGCTTACCGTTAAAATCATGGACTTCAATAAATTTCATAGACTTCAATGAACACTAATGCGTCGATTTATTTTTTTTTTTTAATATAATTTAACTGTCCAACAAATGATATGATCAATATTTAACTACCGTGTAGTGAAAGTATAAAAATACATGGAAACCCATGCAACGTATTCAAAATGGTATAAAAGAAAAAGATCCACTAAAATGTTAATCCACACAGTCTTTTGAAATTTAACTAAAAATTTAATTTGTCATGAACAAATCAGACTCATAACGCCTTGTCTCGCGGAACGCAATTTTGATACAGACTTTGTTTTGCATAACCCTCAACGGACGGCGCGGGGCATATGAGTAAGGACTGAAGCGCCATGTAGCACGGAAATAAAGAAATATTCATGATAGAATCCACGATCTTCAGCGTACACGAAATATTGTTTTCCCAATTTAATTTTAGGGAATATTGATGCTCTATAACAGTAGTGACAAGAGCGCGTTCAACAAATATAAGAAGTTTAAATGTGCAATATACTTCAGGTTTAAAAAAGAAACTCTTTTAACGCTTATAAATAGTCTTTTTTAAACCCTATTGGATGTGGCAAGACGATTTGACGCCCGATCAAGTCTTACTTATCAGCTAACCTCTTTCGGCTCTCAACCAAAGTGCATTAATTTTTTACATTTAATAAAGATAAAGACACACATATAGATGAAGACTAATAAATTATAAGATTTCTCTAAATATTTGATAGGCCTCACACAGAAAAAACGTTAAATGCGATAAACTGTTAGACTGCTTGACAAGAATGAGGTTTACCTCTTGGTCATCAGATCATTGTTTTTAATCTGGTCTTCATCCACGAAGCGTAGGGAAAGTTAAATACGATTACACAACTGAAGAATAAAGTCAAGCATAATATAAGTCTTAGAAAAATATGTGGGCAGCACAAAAACTTGGTCAGCTGATTTCTTTGGTCAGAAACTGACTAGTTCTACACTACTACGTCGAAAATCTGAAGGGAGAGTAGGAAGAAAAGCCCGGAACGTAATTCGTATCAACTTTAGTTGGTAAGCTATATTTAATTTAAAAGCTGCCGGGAACAAAGACTAATGGGAAAATTAGATTGAAACATGGCACTTAACCTAAACATATGACAAAGACATGGTTTGTTGAGATTGGAGTTATTACTTGATTAAAAAAAATTCGATGATAAGGTTGAATTGTTAAAGATTCTGAAAATAACGATGAAAAGAAATAATCAAGCATTATTATTTGGATGAATATCGGTGAAGTCATCGATATTATTGACGACTGGGATAAGAATTATTCTTCAGCAACAGTGGAACTCAACAGTCCATTGTTGTGCAGATAAATCCTCAATTTCGACATTTTTTATTACAAAAATACTTTTTTAATTCAACATTTACTTTTGAGATTCTATGCGGGAAGATTAGTTTATTTTAGTAGCTTCTTAAATCAGCTTATCAAACATTTATGTTTGTCATGGAATGTTGAGTAATTCAGTGGGTGAGTAGTTTGTTAATTCCAAGGTCAATATTGATTGACCTTGATATTGACTATTAGTTCAAATAATTAACAACTTAAAATATTAATTTTCTTATTTGCTAGGAAATATTTTATTTCTAAATCTGATTCTGATCCTCTATTAGATTCTTTTTAACGTTAATTTTGGATATGGAAAGAAATTAAATTTTCATACGATATTAATTGTTTGCGGATTTAAGCTATTAGGTTATATAAAGTCTTTTCTGGCTATCTCCTCAGTTTATCTATCTATTATACTAATTCGCTAAGGAATTTCTTGTGTACAGCAAAACTCCTTTATTTATGAACCGATTTTGATGATTGAGGTGTCAAATTAAAGGAAATTTTCTGTAGAGGTCATGGAATAATTTCTGTAATCCTAAGTTCAATGTGCTTTGCCCCACTGGACTTTAAAGTTCCCATGTATTTTAAATGGAAGTATATTTTACCAAACATATGGTTTATATAAATTATTTTTATTTGAGTTAACAGCTGTCTTGAGTTAACATACATGTCACTTTGATATTTATTTACATTTTTTTGTTATTTTTAGCGAATTTTTTAGTTTACAACAACTACTTTACAAAAGCAATCATATCTTGGTATATATTAATATTAAAATATAGGCCTGATATTCAAATAAAATTTAAATCTGTCGTAGAGAATCAGTCACATAAAATAATTTTTAAAAGTGGGTGTAAAAAACGTAATAAAGTAAACCAATATATTTCATTTCACCAATACCAAACAAATATATTCACTTCAAACTGCCTGTCTAAAAGAAATTCCTGACCAGTTCTTTGAAGACGGAGACAAACGAATTAGAAGTTCTATTTAAAAACGTTTTTCAACTTCCAAGTGGTAGGTACTTTAAGAAGGGTAGTCTATTACACTCTAACAAGAAATATGAAAGATTAGGAATAAGGAGGATAGCTCGGAAGATATGATTACTGGTTTGCTTAAAAAGGAAATATACCTCATGAAAGAGTCCATATTCATAGCCAATTATTCAAGTTTTGAAGGAGAATGAGGTGTAACTATGGGCCTCCCAGCCACAAAAAGGGAAAACAATATTTTTATGTACAAGCAAGTCCTAAATGCCAAGTGTTGAAGATGTATGGACTAATTCCAGGGAATGGCGGGATTGCCTGAAGACGATCTGTAACAGTGAAGGTTACCAGAGGCCCTAATAAAATTGTTGCAGACATTAGAATGCGTATGTGAACAAATTAAAGAAAGAAAACTGTGAACCATATGAAGATGAGAAGTATGCATTTTGGATGTTGGGAGTTCAAGGAAAAATTGATGATAATGTGAAAATCAAAAGGAAGGAATAAAGGCTTAATACCCGTAGTTAATCTCACATTCATGTTCGAGACCACTTCTATACAGCCCGAAGAAATTCATACATGGTAAATCTATAAACACAACAACTATGCTGTACCTCAATGGAGAGCAAATATTGATCATTATACTTCATTTTAGCTCAAAACAAATCTTAAACGATAATTATACTCCATTTAGAAAAAAATATATATATAATTCGTAAGACAGCAGGCAAAACTTCAAAATATTAGAGATCATCAGAAAAAATATGAAAATTAAAGAGAAAACCAAACTAAATCATAATACTGTAACGCTAAGATAACATAAACTTATAAGAGTTAAACTAATAATGATATCCAATTTTTTGCAAGCTATATAAAGTTAACAAAATTTTCTCTCATCATTTAAATAGTTAATTTTATTAACTGGAAACAGCTAGTTTAAATAAATTAGCGTATCTCTGAAATATTAATATATCACTTGGCAAAATATATACAAACAATAATTTTAAATTTATCCTATTCAAACTCCAACTACCCTTCATGAAAAGTTAACTTTAAATAGACCACATATTCAAATACTTCTTTTGTAAAGTATGCATAAACGGACAATTATATCCACTAATCCTTAATCAGGATTAGTTGTTAATAAATATTGGGGTTCTCAAGTTCCCAGTGGTTCCCAAAAGACGTACCCCCTGAGGATTTCGAGGTATTCGCGTCTACAGGGCTGATGGTTGACTCATGGGTTAAAGAGGTATTAGGGGGCGGAAGGTTTTGGCGGAAAATTTCAAACAAATGCAGACTCATTTAATAAAATTAAGTCCATTTCGCCATAAGATCCAAAAGTGATTGTATATTTTTTTGCGTGCGAGGCGACAGCCGTAAGCTCTGGTGGCATATTTCTAGGTTGTGTTATTAATATCTGCAGACACGATTTTGTTTGTAAAAGTGAAAATTGAAATAGCACTGCATCCTAAGTTCTTTACACATTTCAATTCGGGTGAGAGATTATTTTCATACTCCTGGCCCCGAAAACTGAATTGAATTTCCTTAAATTAAAATTTTTATTTCTGTTTCTAGCATTTTCAGAGTTTTTCTGGTGATCAATGCTGTTGTTTTATCAGTACACAGCGTAAAATCACAGACTTGCTTCGGTATACTGATGGGCAAATCATTTATATGCACTATAAAAAGAAGAAGACCCAAAATTGAATCCTATGGTACCCCTGCTTTAATGCTTTCTCAAGTTGGAAGGTTTTTCCCTACATCAGATGAAATTATTGTGCTCTGCTTTCTGTTTGATAAATAAGATTCAAGAACTTTAATAGCCATGCCAGTTATTCCTAGTTTCTTTAGTTTAAGAGTAATAAGTTGTGATTAATACAATCAGAAAATACACCTACAGTGTACGGTGACTCACCCAATAACTGAAGAGCTGAATTTAGAAATGTTGAATCTAGCTGACTGAGTACCTAGTTTATCATAAATCTTGTAAATTACTTAAAAGAGATATTGTTCGATAGTTTTGGACTTCATGGGGAGAGTCTTTTTTTAAACTGGCAATGTCTGTAGTTTTAGATGGTCAGGAAAAACTCCCTCAGTAAAGCTAAAATTTACTAATTAGACTAATGGTTCTGAGATTATTTTGGCTAAACATTTCAATATTTTGTTTGGGATTCCTTCCCGCCCACTTGCCATACTGATGTTTGAATTTTGAATAACTCTGTCTGCTTCCTTTCTATTAGTTTTAAAAAGTATATTCAGATCTGTTGACTGCTGTGATGTAATGAAAAGTTCATTAAAAGTTTTAAAATCAATCTTGGGCGATTTAAAAGAGTCCGCTATATTTACATAATGTTTGTTTAAAATATTTGCCAATCATAGGGGATTTTCTATAACCGTATAGCCTATTTAGACTCGAATTCCTGATCTCTCACTATTATGCTCCTTGCCTAGCTAATTTCTTACGACATTTCACATACCTTTGGATTTATTTTGAACTAACAATGTATCCACATTTGCAAATTTTTTGCTTCTATCACAACTTTATTAAATTTTTATAACTTTTAAAGTATTCTACAAAAACAGGATCCCTATTAGTTTTTGGCATAACATGTAACATTCTTTTATGCGTATATGAGACTCTGAGTCCAAATGTAATTTATTTCTTTGTTACAACTTTATCTGTAAAATAAACATTTTAAATTGGAAAATGTTCATTCATACATAGCTTGAAATTTGCCAGGAAACTTTTAAAGCTATTACAAACAGACTGCTCTAAAGTACACTCACTTGACCAGACATTTTTGTTCAAAAAAGGTTCTACCTTTTACACATTTACTTTCCTTATTTAACATCATTAAGTGTTGGCCAGTCATGATACAGAGTTTATAAAGGTCATAACTACAACCTTTGACTATAAAATCAATGATACTACTTATTATGTTGCAATAAAGCATGTCTCTTCAAATCCATGCTAAAATAATCAATCTTGGATTAGAATAGGTTTCAAACTTTTTAACAAATGCTGAACGTGTTACACGCTGAACACGAGGTCATTCATAAATGCAGGCGTGTTATTTCCCACGAGTTGCCGTGTTAATTCAGTTCTTGCATGCGATCAAATATTAACGCGCCTCGGCGAAGCCGCTGCGACTCAGTGCATAAAATTAAAACAATTCGGGCCTGTTTTCATGGCATACCCATGCGAGATGTCCCCGAACGGGCTGCTAGCTTTTAAAGTTTATGTTTTAAAATTTGCTCGTTATACAACGGAACTATTCGGTTTCATTGAAAACAATCCAAATAAATCTAATTTTTTTTAATAGCACAAGTAGTCCTGTGATTGAACTAAGTAAAAATTATCATTGGTTTTTCTTCACCTTAAAAACCTTTTCCACCGAAAAACCAAACCAAATTTAAAAATAATTAATATTTCATCTGTGAAATCTTTTATATTCGTTGAGATTTTCACCTTTTAAACTTTTTACTTTAAAATAGCTATTTTATGTGCAAAATTATCTAGAGTTGTCCTTGGACAAAGATTTTTCAACGATTTTCTTTCGGTTTTAGGCTAAAAAAATAACAAGTAACATGTTATCAGCTATTATTTTCATTACGTGTATTCTACGGAAGAAGAACTTTAATCCATGAAAATTAAAGTGGTACTAATACAAATAGTTAGCCCTTGACTTCATATTTGTTTCTTCGGTTATTTCTGACCGAAGCCGGGCACACCAACACTTACCGTACACGCCGTTACACCGAAGCTGCGTTAAAAAGTTGGAATCGAGATTAAAACATCACAGTGCCACTTTAATCAGCGGCTACCTCATTTCTGTTCGCAAACTGCGAAAAACATGTTTAGAAACTTTTTTATCGTGGGTCCCGAGAAAGAAGTGCCGCCTAATTACAAATTGCCACGCGAAATTTATGTAGACCAAACTCCAACTCCAGCGTCAGTCTTACGATTTATGTGCTGTTCTCCCTTCAATTCCGGTTCTCTGTATTTTTCCTAGAGCATCGCTCTTGTATAACGGCTTCTGTTTATCAAGTTCCCTAATTCGTTTTATCCCCGGGTAAATTACAGTTCCTCCCACCTCTTCATCGTGTCTTGTAATCGCAAAAATTGCACTAGAGTCAAACGGCAGAAATTAATCTTTTTAATTGGTTAACAAGTCAACTGCAATTTATGGTTTCTGAACCATTAAATTATAGTTCATCAATGCATCAAATGAAATGATTTTTTCTTCACTCTGTATTTGAAACAACGCATTGCCATACAGCAAAGATCTATGAAAATCTTTCATTTTCTTCTTATAAAATAGATCGTGATCTACTGACTTTTCCTGCCCTAAACAAAAATTTTTCCTATTTTAAAAATTGCTTTACCTGACAAAATAAAAAATGTCTAATCTCCAGCTGTCTTTAAAGTAAACTGTGAAGCTGTATGGTGTTGATTTTTGGAAAATTGACCAAGCAATGTGATATCAGATAATTTTTTGAAAAGCGTATTGGTAATTAATTAGCATTTTAATGAAAAGTATAGGTCACTACTCGTCAAAAAATCCCATTTCGAAGCACGATAGCGATTTTCATGCTCAGAATGCTGTCTTGTTCCGAAAGGGACAATTTTCGAGACTAGTAATTGAATATACAGTTTTGGTTCTAAGTTTCCTTAACTTCACCTGCGTACGCATTTCAAATGTACTTCTGGAAATGTAGGATTTACTAAATTGTAGAAAACAGTTCATCCTATCGGTAATATACAGGCATATACAGCAAACCACAATTTCATCACGTATTTTTCCACATAAAATATCTCTATAGAATTCAGTTTATTCAACCAACCTTAACATGTCCCTATCACCTCCACAAAAAGCTAGCTCCATGACATAATATCCTTTATCTCGATGACGAAGTAAATATGATTAGTAGTGTAAGAAACTCTAAAGCAGAGGTGTGAAGGATTGGGTTCAGCCATTAACGACGGTCTATTGTGCCACAGTTTCTATACGCTAATGTATACCCAGCATCCCCTGATATGCGCCATTACTTTAATGAAGCCTGCTCGGCGCGCTCCTGGGGCCCTCCTGTCTTCGCCGGCTGCAGCGTGGCCTGGAACAATTCTTTAAACACCTTATCGCGTTGTATTGGTTTCTCAAAAAGAGAATGGGTGTTTTAGTAACAGCTATTTTCAGATTGTTCAAAACGATGAGGTATTGGGAAGAAGAAGAAAATTTGACATTGAACAGCTGATCATTGTCAATTTAAGTAGGTAAATAAATACTTAAAAATTACGTCATAAGCGAAATGGTTTCGTAGTCCAGTTGCCACATTTATGAAATACTAAACGGAAGGTTCGGGTTCAATTCTTAATGGTGAGATAAATTTTTTCATATTTATTATTTGACTTGTTTCATTTGGATGGAAATTATATATTTTTTAAGTTTAGATAAACTTGAGAAAATATATTTGGTTAATTTTTTATAACTTTTCGTTACGAAACTCAATTTTAACTTGTTTGAACAAATTAATTTTATATTGATTTAGACAGCGCTCTGTGGAGTTAGGTTAGGTTAAAATAATTTATTATACTTTTAAGGTTTCAACCAATCACAAACACATATTACTAGCTAATACAGTATTTATAACCATGTATACATTGATTATTGTCAAGGTGAATAGCTATCTGTTGGTAATACGTTTAAGTTAACTCCAATATGTCAGCAATGTCAAATTTTCTTCTTCCTCCCTACACCTCATCGTTTTTAACAATCTGCAATTAACTGCCAGTGGGTGTTTTTGTATTCTATGGCTTTTAACGGAAAAATACCACTCGCTCAACTCGCGTTGAACTGGTATTTGTTTTAGATTAATAATAAAAGAAATCGTTATTAAAGCTACATGAAAGGTTTAGCAGCTTTTTGTTAAACTGTGCTTTCCGTTAAAAATGTTAACGGTAAATTTATGCGAGAGATTGTGTTAAAATGCCGTGGACCACAGAGTGAAGAACAAGGGGATTTTAAGGACTTAAATAGGCTCACCCAATTCATATCCAACGCTGTCAGGTGTTGGGTGGATTCATTAAATAACTTTAAGTAGATTTAAATATTTAATAATAGCTTTTATTATTGTTTCTCCTCGATGGCCTTAAATTCAGTAATTTTGAACGACACGCTAGTGATGAGGTTTAAACTTTTGCACTTTACCTCACCTTTAATTTAGCTCACTCTGTCCCAACTAAGCGAGGTACTTCATACAGTTTTTTCGCCTTTTCTAAATGTTTAGTTTGAGATCTGGTGAGCTGATTTCCCTGCAGTCGGCAGGTAAGTGACTGATGCAAAGTCATGGGAGTCTGTCCCAACAGGGCCTGTCCATTATCATGCAGGATAAAACAAAAGACCTCGCTCGATTCGTCGCCACATCCAGTATAGCCGATACGCCGCTCTGTGAATGCGGTTTTAACCTATTTTCGAGCTTATATTTATAAATGGAGGTTTTTATTTGCTTGTTTACTATATTGTGTGGTTACAAAAACGAATGTGAACGTAAATAAATCGTTTTCTTGATAAAAGAACCCTTTATCAAAAATTAAACTGTTTTGAAAATCAATATTGAATGAATGCGTTGATAAAATTACTTTTAGTTTTTTACCTTGTTTTAAAATTATGAGTTTGGCGTTATTAGTCAACTTAATAAATGTTAAAAAACATAACCAGAAAGACAACATTAAAAGTTAAGCCCCCTTTGAATGTGGTTTTGACCTATAATATAAACTTAATTTTGCCAACTTTTTGTATGTTGTTACCATATTATGTGGTAAGAAAACTAATGTGTACATAAAGAAAAAGTTTCCATTTTAAAGAGACTCCTTATCGCAAATGAAACGATTTTGAAAATCATTACTGAAAGATTACCTTGATTAAATTTTGTTTAGTTTTTTCACCGTGTTTTAGAATAGGCAGGATTTGCCTTATTAATGAATGCTAAAAAAAACATTACCGTAAAGTTAGACAACATTAAAGATCTTAACAATAGCTGCAGTAGTCTACCAACAACCAATTTCAATTAAATTAAAAATTGTTGTTAAATTTTAATCAACACGATGACTTTTGCAACGTTTGGTTGGTATGAGAGATAACGCTGATCACAAAAGAACTGCAATGTTTTAATCGCGCCCCAAAAAATTCCATTTCACCGAGTAGACATGCAATGTTCTCCCGCAATTCCACTTTCTCCTGAATCATAAACAGTTTAATTTATCATGAGTTATGGCATGCTCCTAAATTATACACTCTAAAACCAACATAAATATAATTTAGAGAGTAATATAAAGCTTAAAAATAAAAAGAATGAAGAGGTGATAACCATGCATGTTGAACAATCTAAAACATATAGCTCGAAATATTAGTTGTTTTTTTTTTATTTTCTCGCGTAAAAACAAACGAGATTCAATAATGGTTTTTTTCATATCCGTATCTTAGAAACAAATATTATAAGGGGAAAAATCTAAATATCAAGGAAATTCATGTCAATCACTTCTTGACTATATTTCAATGAAATTATTCAAGCTGTACATCAAAATACGCAAGTTACATGTAATTTATTTTGGCTACAAATCACTAGTTCTAATATTCAAACAATTAAATTGTTCGTTTATTTTTTTATGTGAAGCAAAAATAATTTAGCCATAGAAGAAACCATCAAGAAAAAAACATGCCGACAATAATACACAGCTTATCACGAGAAGCGAGCTTCTGATCAAGAACTCTTGATTTTCGCCAGCCAAATTGATTCAAAAATCGAAGAAGGGTAAGTCCAATCCTTAGTTTAACTTATCGTTATTGCATATGTAATTTATTCTACTTTAGGGTTCATATTAGAAGTTTTTGTAAGGTTAATTGGACAGGTAGCACAGCAAACAAAAAACAAAAACAAAAACCTGGTACCAGGGACTATAACATATTCCCAGCAGATATTAATACATTTAGTGGCATTAAATCTATATTTAAAAAATAGTTAATTATTTAACTCCGAATAACCTTGACTAGTGGATCCACCCTCATGAGTGCTAGTAAAGTATTCAATTAATTTATTTAAAAAGGCCTCAAAAGTAATTCTACGAACAAAAGTAAAAAATCAACATACAACTAATGGATTATATGAGGTCTAGCGATCTTATTTTATTTATTTGATTATTCTTTTTAATTTCCATTTTATTATATATTTATTTTTACATTGTTCCTAGATACCATTTGTATCCCCTCTCTTCCTGCTAAATCTTTTTTTGCAGGAGTAGCGGGCGGCTGACGGTTTTACAGGAGTCACTTCGGCACGAGTAATCGGGTTATTTGTTATGTAGTTTGACGATTGACGAAAAGATAAATATAATATTTGAACAGAACTATGATAGAAGTTTGGGCTAAAATGACAAAAAATTGTTTTTTGTATGCTTGATCATATGAATGAGGTTGTATGGTACTTATAAAAGACAGATTCAGATAAACTTATTTGTGGCTTCTATCATAGACGCAAAGAGACTAGTTTTTATAATTTTTTAAGGTCACAAGAGCAACTCAACGACAAGCCGGTAGAGACGTCGCAATGTCTCAGGAGTCAGGAAACAAAACCTGGAAGAAATAAATAAGGCATGTTAAGTTAAACGAAATGATAAGAGAATAAGATTTTAAAAGCATCCCGGAACATTTGTAAAAAAATTGTTCAAATTATAAAACTTAAACTGAGATAAGGTGTTTACTGCTTACATTATTGCATTACCATTAAGACCCCAATTACCAGTAAGGAGTATTTTAAGGCGAATATGAGTGAAGGATGAGTGTAGGATGATTGTTGCGCGATCTTGTAGTCTTGTTACTATCTAAGGCTGACATGTTCCTTAGACAGGACTGTTAATAGCCCAACAGCCAATGGCAAGCTGTACATAAAATAATACAGCTGAGTAGTACAGAGAGCTAAAGGATACCAATATCATGCATCGGGAAACAACTGCTTCCGGCAAAAACTCTTATTTATATAATTGTGAAGACTCCGATAACTATTGAAACTACATACGTCGTCGTAAGAAAACCCACTTAGGTTTGCAATGTTCAATGCAATGTTCAATGTGCAATGTGTTTGTAATTAAAACACCTGCGCCTCGTTTCTGTAGCAACGTCCTGAAGTATACTCACTAATTCTTCCAATAATAAAAAAATTTAATTTAAAAATTAAAAAATTACCATGGATATTTTTTTGAAGTAAATTAATATCAGAGGCCTATGTTGTCAGTATATCATAGACACAACCATTTACTATAATCTAAATCTAACAGTAGACTACATATCACGGAGTCTACTGTTAGATTTAGATTATAAATACATTGTAACACTTATATCTTGGTCATACCTACACTCCGAGTCAAACAACGAGGCTCAGTCCGCCCATAAGACTAATATTAATTTTATTATTGGTCTCATAGACCAGTCCACTCGGCTGGGACTGTACGCTGCACTGCTGCAGTGACGTCACGCCGCCCCTGGGACGCCTTTTGTTTCAGTCCGCATAGTAATGGTCAGGCCCTGTCGAGACCGGGGAGCGTCGATCGTCGCCTGGCTAATGACAGCGTCACCATCGTCCTTTTAAGAAATTTATAGAAATTAAATAACAGCTTTTATCCCAATTAAATTTTAACATTTAAAATATTTTCTGAGTTACTCTTTTTGTGAATGCACATTGATACTGTCTTCGATTATTTGCTTACATTTCCGTGCGACATTTAATAATACAATTTAGTGCGATGATCGAATTAACAAAACACAAGAAACTATAAACATCTAGGGGTGTCCATTTTTTGACTCCCAGGTTTAAAGCAGTTTTAAACGATCATTAACATCCTATGAATTAATTGTAAGTTAATTATTTAACGTTTTCTCAGTAATCATAATGTATTGCATGAAGAAATTATATACTTACATCTCAGGCGTGTAGTATGTGTTCCTTAATCCTCTACCCTCCTTTTTAAAATAATTTCTCTATTTATTTCCACAAATTAAGTTAGATTTTTGCAGAACCCTATAGATATACAAAAATTTAACTTAAATTTTGAATGATTTGTTTCTATGTTACTATAGAAACTGAATTGAAATTAACAACTACCATAACAATACAAACCGTTTCTAAAGTAATTTTTCTAACCATAGAACTACATTAAACAGGAATATAACCTTTTATCCTTCAAAATCCAGCACCTCCGTCGGGTTACCGCCAGAATAAACTGTTTACTACTTTCATAACCGATAAATATGGCGGACCATTACCGTAAGGCGACATAAAGGTGTCGCGGCGTCTGGAGGCTCGTATAGCGGCGTAAGTGGATTTTTGCGCAATGATAAAGCGTTAACGCGGTCCCCGGCGCGCATAAACAAATTAGGACGGGACGTAAGGCGCTCAGTGGCGTGGGATTATGATCGGGGCGGGGGTGAATGACGACACCGGAGGGCCGTAAGCTACCTGTGACGACTTATGGCGTGTATCGCGCCGAGATTGTTGTTGCTTCGATGTCTACAGAGAGTGTTGTTTACTGGCAATACTTATCGGTTTGGTTCTTTTGTTCTCTAGCGTGTCCGTATTCATTTATTTTTAGTATTTTTTTCTTGCAATGATGGAATATTGATATTTTTGGGTCGAGATGGGTTATTTATGTAGTCCAGGCAACGAAAAGGTATAGAAAGAATTGTTTGGAACACCTTTTTTGACTTTGCAGCTTGTTTGAACTAGTTAGGCTGTGAACATATCAAAAGTCCCTTTGCGTATTCCTTGAACGGCAGGAGGGAGGGGGTCTGAAGATATCATTTTTAGGTTTTCCTATACATCTCAAAAATGATCTATTTTTAGTATTCTCTTTTAAATTTGAAAATTAAAGAAAATTAAATTTCCTGTAAGAAAAGTATATGTCTATTTTGGTCTAACAATTTACAAGGTAAGCTCTAATTTTATTAATATTTAAACAAATAACCCTTCGATAAGAAATACGTGTGAATTTGTGGGTAACATACGCTTTTTTCACCTTAAGAAAAATGAACAGCGTTCAGGAAATATTGACAAAATTTCCAGTACTTTTGATATATTCACCTCCTAACCAGTCCAAAAAACGCTGCAAAGTCAAAAATTGTGTTCCACGCAATTCCCTCTATACCTTTTTCTGAGCATTCGTTGCCTGGACTAATGGTAAAAAGTAGTTCTAATAATGAGTCTTGTACTAATCCAAATAAAACTGAGCCCGAATTAATCGTCATTTTTGGTTGCATGCACTATCTGCTGAAAATGTTGAATACAACATATAGAATTAAAGTAATAATGCACTCATCAAATAAGAAACTAATAAGAACTAAGAAAGTAAGAAAGATGTGTTATTAAAACTTGGATTTGGATACCCTTATGTCGCTTAAACAGAAAAGGCTTTTGATAAAGAATCGTGTGTTGCTACAAGCCCCAAAACCTCCAATAAACTTAACTTACCCTGTTCATGTTCATACCGTGATAAACTGTGTTAATTTTAATAGGGTGTAACTGCAAATGACAATAACTGAGGTTACAGATAAGGTCTATCTAGCCTTCATGGTACAGGTCGATTCAAACTGCATTGCTCAGTCCACCTATTAGACAAATACATATAATTATTAATCTCGTATTGGGCTAACAGACGCACTGCGCCATGTCATTTGAGTCTGGTTGTACTTTGTTTTATGTTTGTTTAACCATCAAAAACAAAAAACAAATTACAAAAAACAAAAAAAATTACCATGCAAGTGAAATCTGTCATATTCAAAGGTCCCTTTTGATTTTAACGATCCTGTAAATATAAACCTCCCTCGTCGCGATGAGTGTAGAGGACATGCAGGGGTCGGGGACAAATCGCAGTAGCAGCGGCCGGCTGACAGTTTTACAGGAGTCACTTCTCTCGCCGAGCATTGTCCATCCGTCCGGCTCCCCACACTCGACACTTCGTCGAACACCGCCGCCATAAGTCATCTTTGGAAAACAAACACCTCGGTGTGTTTACTTTTCCAGTTGTTTTGAGCACTTGGAGAATATTGAGTGATAACTGTGGTAATCTAAATGTTAATGTTGCTACAAAAAATCAGACTTTTTTGTTGACTTTTATATACTGGTGTTGTAGTATAATTTCATACTATTCACATAGTATTGAGAAATTCCTTTAGAATCCAGTTATGTTTATTTCAAGTTTACAAGTACCGGTAACCTTTAACAAACCCACAAAAAGAAACTTTACTCACCTAAAACCAACGACCACACAAGACCACTAGATAGAGCATACGAGGCGCGACGTGAGGCAAATGTATGCGTAGGCTTGAAAAAACAAAATGCGTAAACAATTTCAAATGTGGTATCAAATTAAATGTCTGAATTTCACAATTGCTATGGTAACAATTTTAAATTAAAAACAGTTAACGCATCGTAAACACTGATAACTTAGAAGCTTTTGCAGACATTTTTTTTAGAGATACTGCCACCATGTAAAGCACCTGTTACGTACCTACGATGTAAAAAATTACTCTAAACCATTTTTAATTATGCCAGGTAATTGTGCGATTGAGACCTTTTATTTAGTACCATATTTGTATTTTTTAATTTAACTATAATAATTTTGCAAATGCAACGATTTAGCATTGACTTTGTTTTTATTCAAGCGCCGCACGGGTTGACTCTCTCAAAAAAACTAAGTTATCAACCAAACTTCGGCAGCTTTTTTCAAAAAAATTATCCAACAAATTTAATTCTTTGGCAACAATTCCCATGTTTTTACCTGACAATAAAATAAAATAAGTATCAGACGATACGTTTTTACGTTTACAACTCATTGACGTTTACAACTGATTGAAATTTCATATTCAAAATTTGGACAATTTGGCTACATTCTAAGTGATATAAACTACGAGTTATTTGCACTTGAGGCATTGGGATTTTGCGTCACAATCAGCAACGTTTAGCGTTTACTTTCTTTCCTACGGCAAGATGGCCGACCGTGCCTCAGTTGCTATGTTAGTTATATACGCGTAGTCCATCTATCGGTCTTATGTGATCGTTGCCTAAAATAGATTAAACACACGTAGGCGCACACCTAGCTTAAAACAGGTTCATTTGAAACGAATTGTTATTAAAAAGTACTGCGGTTTTTGACTAGGATTTGAAATAACTTATTAATGTTAATTTATTTTGAAAAAAAAATCATAAATAAAATATTTTTAGTCGTTATAGTTACAGAAGTAATATGACAGGGGTTTTTAGCACACGCATGAAGTCGTCACTGAAAATTCCAATGAAATTAGAACACTTTCCAAATTCTAGCAAAGTTTTATAGCAATCCACTGAAAAAATATTTTTTATCATAAATAAATAAAATAAGTGATAATATTATGGCCACAATTTTTTTTAATTTCCTTCTATTTTAAGTGAAAAAAGGGGGTAAGAGAGAAAGAAAAATGAGCATAATATTGTGTGAGTAAAGTTTAGTTGAGTCGCGTTAAAATGAAAAGTTGGGCCCATGTCTGCAGTCAGAGATAAGTGAATGATACGGCCGATAAAACAGATATGATGGGTCTAAGATAATGGATGGTCTAGTTTATGGGGCGTCCCATGGGACTCGGTGCCCCCACTCAGGTGCGGGAGTGCAGGGATATTCCGCATCCACGCTGAGTATGCTGTGTTCGCGGATGGTCTTATGATAATTGAAAATCGTGAGTGATGTATAACCAATATGGGCCCTCCATTAATTGTCGCTTTTGAAATTGATTTAACGTAAAGTTTGATTATTAATCAAGGTGGATTTTCAATTTACTAAAACCTTAGATTATTTAACGACTTGTTTAGAAAAACATTTGAGATTATTCCTCGCTTATTTAAAAATATGGCATTTTCTCTTTTAATCTGAGGAGTTCATCGTACTATAGTTTTGATCAAATCAGCAAATGTCTGACAATAGTTGTAACTAATTTGTTTCACACACCTGCATTAATTAATTTCAGCTTCAATCTTTAGGTTTGAGTTTATCTATGTGAGTGTTAAATGTTTTTCAGGAGGCCTACAATTTACTTTTGAAAAATAGATATACACAGTACATTTATCTTGGTTTTGTATCAATAATATTTTCACCCGTTATTTTGAATTAATTTTATAATGCTAATCTTACACTACATTATGATCATCTTTTAATATTCTATGCGATATTTTATGTCAAAATTATAATATGAAATTTCTCCACACATACTGTTCTTACTAATGTAAATCTTCTTAAGTAAATAGTCGAATTCTTGTGATGGTAATATGTTTTTCAAGAACGCGTGTAAAACAAATTTCTCTTTGAATAAAATTTACAGCTAACCACCCTACGATAAAGTTTAAAACGAAATCCCCACCGAACCAATTCTTTTCTTGAGAGGGAAGACAGAGTGACCACAACTAACGGGCTGACTGTTTGGTAATTATCGGTCCAAGGGTACTGCGACCGCGGGAAATCTACTTGAAGGGAAGCAATCGAGAGGGGGCGGGCTACAACACCCCCGAGTCTATCCCTTGTACTCGCTCCCTCCCTGCAATCAGCTGGCAAACTTGCGGTCTACGGTGTACTAAGAGGCGATTCAAAGATTCTTAACACATTTATCGGGTTATCATCAAGCAATAGAATCAATATGAAAAACTATCTTGTTGTATATGCTATGTGAGACGGTTCATGTTGGGTATAACAAATATTTTAAGTTTTAGGAAGTACATGCAGTATAACGGTCTGCGACGGATTTAAACAAATATATTTGAGTCAGGTGATTAGACTAAGCTACCTTGTCGTAAATAGGACAAATTCTTTACTTGATACATACTGAATAACTGTGCATTGTTGCGCTAGGTTGTTCAGTATTAGCATGACGCATTTTGTGAAATTAAACATTATTCTTTTACAATAATTCAAAGAATAATTCTTCGGATTTCTTATAATGTATTTACGTATAACACAATTTTTGACAGCATAATATTTATTAAACTAATAACATAATGCCCTGAGTTATTTAATATGCTTAGGAAGGAATTCAAAGTTAAAAATATATTACACCTCTTGGTAGTTGATTGAAACATAAGAGTTGTACAGTGACCCCTTAGTGTCTCTGATAACATCTTGAAGTGTGTATCTTGTTAATTTCAGTAACACAAGCAGTTTCGTAGGATAATCTCTTTCATTAAAAATCATTAGTTTAACGAATGTCCTAGGACAACAAACGGCATTCACGAGATCAGGAATCACGGTAGCAGAATACACAAAGCTTATATTATAGTATATTTGAACTCGTTGAAATAGAGTTCTCATACAGGAGTCCTACGAGAGAAGACCCCCTGGTGCGGAAATCGCCCGCAGATTCCATCGCTCTTAATCCATTAATTTCACCTCTCACGATTATTTTTTCATATTCAATTCAGCCTTTTTTGTTTCCAGTCACTTCCGGCGATGAGGCTGAAAGAGCTCTCCAGCGGATTCGCTGAAACACATTAGGCGTAAGAGAGAACTCTTTTAACTCCAATATTTGTTATCGTTTATGAAACGATGAAAAGGTTTCAACTTTTAAAATTGCTTATACTCTCTAAGGTTTTTATATCCATGGAAACTGATAAATTGTTTATTTTTATTTTGCTATTCATTTCGAAATTGTCAACCAACAGTCTCAGATTAATAATTAGAAATATGAGATACGGTATATACCAAATTTTCCGTCACAGTTCTCGCTCGTCCTCTGACAGGATGACCCGGGTTTCGACCTTTATTAGGCCATATTCATATCCAAAAACAGGAATTGTAGGTGTTTAAACTGAAACATCAGTCGATGTCGACGAGATAGCACGAATATACGCAGTGACGCATAAAAAAAAACACGAAAAAAACATAGCCTATAGTTCACACTTACGACACAACTAGGCCTATTATTTAATAAATGGGACTCGGCTGGTCGACCGGCGGCTGTGCACTCTGACGACATCGACCTAGGGTGGGATCTCTCAAGTTGTGGGATCATTTTAACCATATAAATTTCCTGTTTTTGGATATGAATATGGCCTAATAAAGGCCAAAACCCGGGTTATCCTGTTAGAGGACGAGCGTGAATTTTGAGGGATAGTTTGGTATGTACTAAATATATTGAATTGAATGCCATTCGGTTTGGTTTACAAAATGAATAAACCAGAAATCATCTATTTTATGAATACACGCATTTAGGTTACAGAGCCATAAAACAAGAATGCGTTAAGGAACGGATAAGGCAATACAAAAAGGAACAGCGCAAAGAGTGAACTCTTTGGGGTGAACTCTATGGGTGGTAACCTAAAACCGTTTTTGAAAACTTCCGACACACACTCTCTCTCTTGTAAATTCAAAGTAGATGCTGAAGTAGCTAATTTTCGTTAATGAAATTGACTGATGAGGGGACGAATTTGCCTAAACTCTTTTATTCATAAAAATGCCCTTTGGTCACCTCAATGTGAGATATTGGTTATATTAACCATAAGAAAACACACTATGACAGTTCCTCTCCAATTGTTCACTATACTTACTAACCACCAGCTAAAGTATGAGCACATAGCTTCTTTTCTGTGTGACCCGGGGACACCCCTGTGACCTCCCGGACTGTTTTGGCCGGTGTTTACCCCCTGGCCCCACAGCCCGCCCCGTTGACCGCCCTACCCCTCCCCATATCGCGTACCCTTGTACCCTGCATCTGTTAGGGCCCATAAAAACTCACGTCATAATCCACCCGCTATCTCCCCCATTAAAGCCGAATCCATAAAACATGAGCTCGATAATATCCTAACTGCACTTGATTTTCAATTTCATTTCCTTCCTCCGCTCTTCGCCGTATTGTATCTCCATTACTGTATTGTTTTACTTAACGTGATTTCCACTTTACGGCAAACAAAGTTTCGGCCGGCTGACGGAGTAAATCTGATTAACTAAATGTTTGCTTTCCCGCGCGCTAACTTCAATCGCGATAAAATCCGAGCGAGAACGTTTAACCGCGTTACTTTCATCGTCACGTCCCGCTAAATGAATTGAACATTTTGCATTACATTTACGTGTAGTGGTTGGAATTTCAACAAACTTGGGAGTATTTTGCGAATATATTGGCATATTGGTATTGCTGCATGTTAACTGTAGCTGTTTTAATTAATATTAATAATTTAACTTTTTAGTTTTTGCCATTGAATAAAACAATTAATTGTTTTGTATTAAAAGATTTAATAGTATTCCAAAGCAGCTAATCATTCTGGTTTCAACCAATGAACACTTGTATTTAGGCTTGGTCAATTAATTAATTGAGACCTATCGTTAATTTTTTTTAAATCATGTTACTATGGAAACTAACATTAAAATTTTGATTGCCGTGATAGATTCAAGTTGGAATTTTTTATTTCTTTCTAGCAAAGCCGATTTTATGAAATTTCCATCATGAGTGTCTAATACAAATTGAAACAAGAATGCCAAAATCAACCCTGAATGAAGACAGGGCACCGATACTGCACCTCGAATCGCAACACTGGTAAGAGCACGATGTTCTATTCCTCAGGTACCTGCCAACCTCGAGGCGCAGTATCGGTTAAGGGATTAGCTGCTTGCCCTTTTCGTCAATTTGGTATGAGGCGAAATTTCGGTGCACCGATTGAAGACACCAGTTTAAGAGATTCTCTGGTAAGTCAGATATTTAGATTTTACATTAGTTTTACATCAATAAAATGTGTTAATTAAGGCTACACATACATGAAAAAAAACAAAACTTTGTTAATGATAGTCATCTTTATTTTTAACATCGATGATAACGAAGATGTTTTATTTCTCGATGTTTTTTTTCGTTATCGATGATAACGAAGAAAAATTATTTGAACCTTTTGATTCACTTCTAATGTTTAAACGACTCTACGTTTTGGGAGGTAAGGAAATTCCTACAATTTTCAAATGACTTAAAATTTTAAGTACTTACTTTGAATTACCGGGTAGGGTTAGAAACTAACTTTTGTATATCTTGATTATCTGTAATTAATAACATTAGATAAAAGGAAATTTCATTTCATCCGGGATTACACTTCACTTATTAATAAAGGCTTCTTCGGGCAAATTTGACAGATAATTGGTTGTTTGAAAGTGTTAAATAGTTATAGTTTTTCAATGACACTGGTATGTAGGTTTGGAACTTGTAATTTTGCATTAAGATTTTAGATTGTATAAACTACTTAATTCATACAGTTATCATTCTAAAATCAAGGCAATCTTTACAACTAGATTTAACTGTCAATGCTTTCACATCGATAAAAGGCATATCACACGTTTTTAAGACCAGTAACAGAACAGAATATTTGAGCATATCGACGGTAAGTTTCTTTAACGGAAGTATCCAAAACCCTTTACCAATAGTTTTGATTTCTTTTATATTTTTCCTTTTTATATATAAAATAAAATTGTAACCCATATTAACACTGGACGAAAAGAAAGATACAATTAAATCAACCAGGCTAATCTGCTAATGGTTGGGAAAGGAACTATCGGGGCAGCGGTGCCCCTGCAAGCCATTGGTTATGCAAGCCGCCTGTCACAGCGTCATTTGATTTGCCGCCTATTCAATTAGGGCGCAGGTTCGACCGGTAATCACACCTAACCCAATACAGAGGCCGGGCTGTAAAAATAATCACCTTACCGACCCGGCAGCGATCGCACTATGTTGGCACCTTGTTTGGAAAAGATTTACTAGTTTTTAAAAATACAGTTGTGAAACGTGATGATATTAACGTTGAATACATGAACATGTTTGACTATTATATAGCTTAATTTACTATCTTATTAAAACATGTAGAAAATAGTTTACATATCTTTTAGAATTTCTACATATTTGCTATATAAGAAACAACCTCGTACCTTCAATGTTTTAATTTTATTTTATAACGAATACCTTTTTATTTTATACATTATTCTCGTTGCAGTATTGCTAACTGTCGTATAAGAATGTTTTCTTTAATTATTTTTTTTATTTTCATCCGGTTTAAATGTTCTTTTGAAATTAAGACTTCAAATGCAAAATAGTACATTGAACCTTTAAATAGAAACTCAAAATCTTAGCAAACAAATTTCGAACAGAATTTGTCGAATAGACTTTTAAACAATTACAACTGTAACTAACTTTATGATTGAATAAGCTCCTATAACATGTTCATCATATTAAATTAAATTATGCTCCGTATTAAGGATGGAAATTTGCAAACTTTTCATAAGTATGCAATTGCATAAAACCACTTTCAATTTTAGCACTGGCCTTACAAACGGCCTTGCTTGGACCACACAATTTGACTCAAATCATAAAATTTTGTTCTATTTTTCAAATTTATAAAATGGTCTGAAAAGCTCAAGTAGTCTTCGATCAACTTTCCCTCACAAAAAAACTGATTTTCAAATTGATTTCAATGTTTTAAAGTTTACAAATAATTATAGTTTTGATCATTTTTTCCTTATCGTCTTATCACTAACGTTTTTGAAATGCCATTGAACGTAGTGATTACATTTTAAAATTAACGTGATTTTAAAATTAAGAAACAGTAACTACTGAATGTGAACATGCCTCGACCAATGCATAACACGACTGTATGTGTCATATACCGTTTAGCTCCAGTGGCCACTGGCGCAGCTGCTGGGGGTCCACCTGTTTACCCTCTCTGTTACGTCTCTGTTGCATTTTAATGTCTTCCGCCGACGTGCACATCTCTGATTTGTGACCTCCCGTTCCAAATCAAAGACCTGTAAAATTTCTATTGCAGCTCATCTCTCAGATCGTTAAACTAACGTTCTGTTGGGTTGAACGATTTTAAAATTCGATTTGAGCCATTTGTCAGTAAGGACAAGGGCGTTTGTCAGTTCCACAAACGGCAGAGTGTAATAGTTGAACAACCGGAAGTCTGGGCTTTTATGTTAGAGAAGGTTACTCATTGTCGCATAAAAGGTCTTTAAAAACGAATTTGGTATAAAAATTTATCCATTAAGATTTCATTAAGAATGGTTTTACTTTCGCTATGGGGACGTACTGATAATTTTTTCAACATTTTTGTTTTTGGTTTCCATAGAAATGCAGTATAATTTATTCATAATATGAATTCATTTGTTTTTGCTAGTCTCTTGTAATCTTGATTTCACATAATTAGACACTAAACCCGTATCACGTACATTTTCATATTTTTTTAGTGAAATAAACTACTAGCACTCTATCCCTGTCTTTAAATACTGTCAGTACTTTTTCTAAAGTTCGGTAGAGAACCTTCATCAGAAAAGGACACATTGGATTGGCCAGATAATTCTTTAAAAAGGAAATAGTGGTTTAGAATATAGCATTTTTGGAAAAAGATTATAACTTACTGTCCCTTAGATTTGAGTATGATTTGTAGACAAGACACAGAATTGTAGGTTTGAATACAAATTATTCTTGTATTTAGTATGGGAAGAGAGATTCTTTTTTTTATATATTATTACCACCATCTGATTTGTTTCTAAATCTAAACACTTTAGGATGGGAAGTAAAATAATGTTTAAGTATGATTTTGTTCAATTTGGTTTTAGGCTCGAAAAGAGTAAGAACTGACAGAACACTGATTCAAGTCATATACGCGAATCCAGTAGATCCGCTCCATAAACACATATTTGCTGAACATAAATGGAATCTTACATTTTAAATCCTCTCAGTTTCAGCCTAAGGCATTTAAATGAACAGATTAACAAAGGAAACCTTTGAAACGGTCTACTAATTGTTAACCTACGTACTTTGCCCTTTAACACTTACATGATCAAAATCGATTATCAGTCCCCGGATCAATAACCCGATCACCCTACATCTCCTTGTCCTTTCAGTTTGGCCAGCCAGCAGCAACCCCATAAAGCTCGACACTCCTACGACTACGACTGTCAATACCATTATTTATAGCACTGGTCCCGCGATAATGAACCGAGCCCAATTATTTCGCTCGCCTCCTGCCAGGGGTCGCTCGGCTCGCCGCACCCGCTCAATCGCTGTTTGTGTTCTACGATCTAATCTGTTGTAGAACAAACAATGACGTCACCGGACAAGTGATCGGATTGAGAGCAATGCGGTGATTGAAAGCGGCATCTGTTTTGGTAAGTGCTTTCTAAAAAATTAAAATGTCACACTGTCTTGGGATTGTCGGATTAGATTAAAACATAGTCGATTAGATGCTTTGCCCGTTCTACGCAAGGGTTGGAAGGCATATCTATGTTAAACAATTCATGTTTTGAGCATCTCAAATACAATAACTCAAATCGGCTGTTCTATTTGTTGGAAGCTGTTGTCGAAGCTTTTCCTTTCTACTCTATATACTTATTTGTTTACACCCTAAAATAGTGTTAACATTCAGTTCTTATTGCCAAGTTTTAAAGAAACTGAATGTTCCTGTGATTATGTGGCATAATAAGCTACTCATTTCCATAATATCAAATTAGTAGATTAATTTGTTGATAAAGGTGTTACCGATCAATGGACAAAACAAACGAATCGATAAATAAACACACTTAAAAACTTTTAAACCTATTACAAAATGGAATATGACTTATTTGTCTGTAAAGAGTTAACCTAACCGTTATAATACCTTAAACTTTTGGACTCAAAATATTTAATAGAATATGACATGAAATTCCTTTTATTCTAGTTTATTTAAAAACTATTTGGGAATCGGGGTTCCAGCTTATTGAATTAAATTAATACCATTTAACGAAAATAAGCAACTCCTACTTGTTATAGTATTAATGTATTGTTTTGGAGTTGGTTTTTTATGAGATGAGTGCGGGTGAAAAATTATATTACCGTATTTCGTACGGTATACCCTATACTGTATTCAAATTAAGAGTTATCCTGGTTTTTTGAAAACAGGTTTAGCTCTTAATTTCGTGATAATCCCCTTAGTTTTCAGGAATCTCCTGCTCTTCCGTTTTTCTTCCTTTCTCTCATCAGTAGACAGTAAGTTCAGATGCGATTGAGGATCTACTCTCTAGATATCTCTAGAGATATCTAGAGATAAAGGCTGTGCCCTGTAAAAAAATATTTGCTGTTTCACGAAGAACAAATGCCAATAGATCAATTGCATTGATTTAATGTCATTATTTGTTCTGGGCGATGATACCTGTCCTAGATGTTTAACTTGTCCGAAGGAAAATTGCAGGTTATAAACTGGTTAACGAATTAAATGGTGTGTTTTCAAGAAGTGATTAAAGAAAAAATGACTTGGTATCTTTGGTTACCAATGAATTAGTTCTATTATTGTAATTTTCTCATTAATGAAAAATTGTTAAAGCTGTCCAGTTTTACGGCAGAAAATAAATGATGAAACATGTAGTTTCCTCTGATGTTTGGTTAAGAACTAAAGGAAAGATTAACCGAGAGTTTGAGTTGACAAAAGAACCGGGAACGATTAACCGGTTTTGAGTTGAAATAGCGTATCTTTCACATGCTATAATGTGATGAGATACTAAAATATCTTCTAAAGATCACTAAAAATAATATAGAATAGGCGGCTATCTGATTGGTTTACACTAATTTGCGTAAATATAATTTGTCATTGTATTGGTAAATCTATTGGCTATCCAGAATCATCAGTTTACTATCTCCTTGCTTTCTCCCTATATCTATAAAAACGATTACCCAGTTGAGCTTGGATCTTAGATCCTTAGTCGGGTTTAAGCTCTGGATTGTCCATCAGGGAGCTGATGAGGGCCCTAACTTGACAAACTCCTAAGGTCTTCCGATCTGGAGGGCAAAATGTCCTGTGTAATTCTTCACAATAAGGAGAGCCCCTGGATGCGGATGTCGGTCGTTGTTTTGTCATCGGGTTGGATTCCTGGATGTTTCCGAAAGTTGGAAACGCTTCTCTCTGTTCTCGGGAGCATCGCTGTTTGATCATGTAATATCTTCTGCATCCTGCGAACCCCCTCCTTCCGTAAGCCACGCAATATCCCAGAGACGTGACTGGCCACATTTTCTGCGGGACTGTCTACAATCTTATGGTAATCGGGACAAAACGCCGGCGTTTTCTTTATACGTGTATATTAGTCTGTACAAAATAACAACAAATAGTTCCTACATATAAAAAAGTTTTGTTGAGCCAGTTACTTTCTTATTTGTTAATACGAGATTAATTTCCTTATCAAACCAAATATTTTTATGACTATACAGGGTTAGCTTAGGGTTAGGTGCACAGATAAAGGACTAAACAGACTGGCAACAAAATGCACTTTTTCGTGGCCGTTTTTTCAAGCGGCGTCAAGTTTTTTGGCCTGTTATGCCACCCGAATTGCACTGATATCAAAGTTAGTATTAGCCATATCTGTTTTTTAACCTAAAGATTTAAAATTGACGAAATTATCCTTGATACCAATGCAATATGCGTGACAAGACAACTTGACGCTGCCCGAAAAAACGGGTACGAAAAAGTGCATTGGATTGCCAATCTGTATAAATCTTCATCTGTGGTTAGGTGATATGACTTTGCTAATCAAAATGGCAGACATTTAAACATTTTGTCGTAAAACAAGCACACATTTTACCCATTCAGAAATTTAAATGCCTATGAAATTTTGGTTAAGGATGTCATATCGACCTCGGATTTGTGCCATTTGTTTATTTTGACTAACTCTTGAAAATTAGGAATCATTCGATAAGAGTTTATGATTGAAAATTTGGGGCTGCCCCCAAAATAACCCATTTTGGGGGGTGGGGGCAAAGTAATGACTTTGACGAAAAAAGTATAATTTACTATTTCATAAAGGAAGACCGAGTTTGGTTTTCCAACTTTAAACCAATCAAAAGGTAATACCCCCGTTGCAGCAGATCTGCATACTCAGCGAATTTCAAATACAAAACAATATAGGCCTATTTCAATCCAACTTAGCGAGTTTTGACATGTTTTGTAATCTCCATAAGAATAACATTGGGACTGAGTATGCAGGTTTGCTGCAACAGGTATGTTAAAACTGCTTGGTTTTAATTCATTATTTAGTAGATCTTAACTAGAAGAAGCCATACGGTATGTACCATATGGCTTCTTGGTATATACCAAGTTTTGTCAAGAAATGTTAAAAAATAAGTAAGATAGTATTTTTTATTTCCCATAAGGATAACATGGCGAATGATTATGCAGGTTTGCTGCCACAAAAGTTGAAATTTCAGGGATTTTAGACTAAAATACATTATATCTCATTTAGATGAAGCCACAAACCAAGTTTTATCCAGATATGTTGAGAAATAAGCGAGATATAGAATTTTACTTATTCCCCATAAGGTTAACATTGGGACAACGTACTGTGTTTACCACTTTCAATATCTCGGTAACCAATGGACATAGAGCAATGATTCAAAACACTAAATTGTTTGTTTTTTTTGAGCTGAATTCAATGGTGCCAACAAAGCTTGGATAAATTTTATTTTTCTATGTAAAAAACTAAAAAAACCCATTTTTGGGGGGTTTATCCCCCTTTACCACCCCTTCCAGTGGTCCGATGGGGCTGGTTCACGAACTCGTCCAATCGATTACCGCTTTGCATTTCTGTTCCAAATTTCATTAAGATTGGACCATATTTACGGCCGCTATCATGCTGACAGACATATATATATATATATATATACACATAGATAGATAGATAGATATATAAATACCCCCGTTGCAGCAGACCTGCATACTCAGCGAATTTCAGATGCAACACAACAAATGGTATTCCAATCCAACTTAGGGAGATTTTACATGTTTTGTAATCTCCATTAGAATAACATTGGGAATGATTATGCAGGTTTGCTGCAACAGGTATGTTAAAACTGGTTGGTTTTAATTCATTATTTAGTAGATCTTACCTAGAAGAAGCCATATACCAAGTTTTGTCAAGAAATGTTAAAAAATAAGTAATATATAGAATTTTTTTATGTCCCATAAGGATAACATGGGGAATGATTATGCAGGTTTGCTGCCACTAAAAATTGAAATTTCGGGGATTTTAGACTAAAATACATTAGATCTCATCTAGATGAAGCCACAAACCAAGTTTTATCCAGATATGTTGAGAAATAAGCGAGATATAGAATTTTACTTATTCCCCATAAGGTTAACATTGGGACAACGTACTGTGTTTACCACTTTCAATATCTCGGTAACCAATGGACATAGAGCAATGATTAAAAACACTAAATTGTTTGTTTTTTTGAACTGAATTCAATGGTACCAACAAAGATTCGATAAATTTTATTTTTATATGTAAAAAACCCAGAAAACCCATTTTTGGGGGTGTTTATCCCCCCTTACCCCCCCTTCCGGTGGTCCGATCGGGCTAGTTCACGAACTCGTCCATTCGATTACCACTTTACATGTCTGTTCCAAATTTCATTAAGATCGGATCATATTTACGGCCGCTATCGTGCTGACAGACACATATATATATATATAGATAGATAGATGTATAAAAATTCGAACGAATGGTGTTTTTTGCTTCTGGTGGCCCTGAAACGAAAAGTTAACATGGTCTCGGGCTTAGGTCTTACCATGAGACCTACGGTAATAGCTTCTTCCCTATAGGAGAAATTCGCTAAAATGGAGTATCCACACTGGAGCTAGTTTGCCCATCTCAAATTTAGAAATGACCGCTAGGCCTATTCTGGTTAGGGATGTGATATTGTTCTCCGGTTGGCGCCATTGTATTCCTTGGTAAACCCGTTAAAGTGAGGGATCACTCGACAGGGGTTTACATTTAGGGATTTGGGGCTGCCCTCAAATTACCCCATTTTGGGGATGGAGGCAAAAATGGTACTCTTATCAAAAAGTGCGTCTCTTCATGTTGTGAAGGTATGCCGAGTAAAGTTTTCCTACTACGAATGAGGGATCACTCGATATGGGTTTACATTTAGGAATTTGGGGCTGCCCCAAATTACCCCATTTTAGGAGTGGGGGCAAAAATTGGACTCTCATCAAAAAGTGCGTCCCTTCATGTTGTTAAGGTATGCGAAGTTAAGTTTTCCTACTATGACGTGTTAAAAAGTTAGATGGGGTATCCACACATTTTCCTAACCCTTTAGAATTCATCAACTTCAAATCACGAAATGGTTTACCAATATCAATATCTGATCAAAATCAAGTTTCAAAAACCCATTACATGGCCGGACCCTTTCGCTGAGCAGACTTGCCCGCCGCGCAGACAGGGCAGATGGCGCAACAATGACTGTAATGTGACCCAATAAGCCGTGACCGCAAACATCCACAACACCATGTGCCGCGGTCGATCATACGTCATACGGTGCATAACCCATACATGCTGTGTGGTGTGGTTTATAATGCTGAACCTTCAAAGGTGTCATTTCGTTACTATTTAAAATAATAGTTTATAGTTTTATATTTGAGGCTGAAAACGAAAGTTGACTCGTAACGATGATTTTGAATGAAAATCACCTTTATTTTTAAATACAGAACATTCTTGTGGAGTCTCAGAATTACTGTTAAATACTATCTGTTGCATCAAAAAAATTAAAATTTCCAAAATTACCAACAATCGTAACTCAATTTTTAAAATTTGAATTTTTCAGAATTCATGATCATAGCCCCTGAGCTGCAATTTATATGTAAGACTATACTACTTAAGTCATAGAACAGCTAAAAATAAATTTCTTGTAAAATCAGTACATGTTTCAGGGTTAATGCCCCAACTTTAGCTGGTCAAATAAATTAAGTTCTTACATAATATTTTATGGTTTTCAGTAATTCACACATAGGAATTACTGAATTCCGAATTACCGAACACATTCACATATAGGACACTACATACGAAAAAATAATTATAAAATAACTAGACAGGCCTGTTAACATGATATGGGCACGATACAGGCAGAGGGTAGACTGACTGGCTTTCATGTCCAGTTCTGTTATCAACCTTATTAGTTCTTCCGCGGTACATTGCTGTCTTACTGTGAATGATAGAGTTAAATATGGAGCGAGAAAATTAAATGTCAGTTCTCCCTTCATATTTAACTCTCTCATTCACAGTAAGCCAAACTAATTGAACTTCTGAAGAAAGAGAAGAACAGTTATAATTTTAATCAGCAAAGAAATTCCCGATTCATTTATTTATGTATATTGCATTATCCCTGGAATTGCTGTAATTAAATTGTTTTTGTAAGTAAATTGTTGATATATGTTATGTATGTCTAATTTAAATTAAATATATTTTAACACCCTTTTGTTGTAGCAAGATGAATAGAAAAGAGAGAAGTTGACTCGTAACCATGCTTGTATTACTAGTTCGAACTACCTACACCAACAGTGACCAAGTATAGTAATAGCTATTTCAGTTCGCAATGTCCTGGTTGGTTCAAGGATATTTCACGCGGGTTTCACTAGGAGTAATCAAAACTTGGCATATGAAATTTCAGTGCACCACCTTATAGTGCCGCAGGGGCCACAGGTTTCTGGGTAAATCTGCATTGGAAGGGTAATGATTTGTTTTAGCAACTGTTGTATAACATGTATGAGAGCTTCGTAAATGGGGTTCATGTATAATTTTATGTCATTAAATTTTTTATTTACAAGAAAAGTGTCATTAAGTGATGCCAGCTTAAAAACTTACACTTTCATTGTTTGATTGAATACTGGATAAAAATAGTTAAGTTATATATCTATAAAGATGAGATGGTTTCTGTTTGATGCAAGAGGTAAATGCAACAACTAGCGAATCGACCGGGCTGAAATTTTACACAAAGGTAGATGAACAAATGCAACAAATAGTCCTATCACTTCCTTAAAACCCCTTTAAACTCCGCCCCGTAGTCTGTATAAAAATATTTTTTACTAATTTTTGAGTTTTTGCTAGTTTTTGTTTGGTTTCCATGGGCACTATTGTTGATTTGCCATTTATTATATAACTTATTATGAACAACGGTTACTACAGATAGTAAGAATAAGAATAATTAATTGTGCGATTTTGTTGACGAATTATTTGCTTATAGACATTGGTATTAGGTCACTATGCAGCCAAAAAATACCTCTAAAACAGCTAAAAAGTTTAACTTAACTATTTACAAACTGATTCCATTGGTCAAGGCTTCGATTGATTTGTTTTTAAATTCTTCATATTTTTATTTTGATGCACATTTGACCTATTACAAAGATTATGATTAAATTAAATGATTGACTTCTTGAAGTAGCATAAGGTCGAGTAATTAGATTTGAATCACTTGTGAAAAATCTTGTCTTTAAATTTGGCAAGCTACTCAACCTTATGAAATTTAACTTTCCTACCATGAGTTGAACAAACTTTATGGACAAATTAGTTTTAAACTCATTAAATCGGACTGACGGAAACCCAAGCACCGGAGACCCATAGTTATGTTACACAAATAAAGTTTATCTTCATGAAATTAACAGCCTTACAAAAGGTCTCCAGAGAGTTAGAAAACACTTGGTGTATGTTTTAATTTAGATTTTGGAAGTTTTCAGTACTTAGTGCCAAGTGTAAATGACTGTGAGCTTCCTATCCATGCAAGTTCTGGATCCTAACATCCAAAATCTCAGTGACCGAGTTCATCATTCACGCCGAACTCTCGGCCCCGGCAGATGCCAGTTGAGTTGCGTCACAGATGCGCCGCTGTAGTCGCCAGTGGCAGTGTCAGGTTCTGCGAGGGATGAGGCGGACACATGCGAACAGTTGGGGCTCATTGTCCCGCGATCCTCCCCGATCTATCATATTTAATGTGGCGAGGCTTTAAACTTTAAAGGGATCCTCTTCGCCGCTATTATTCAGAAATGGTAATCAACCCACTCGTGATACGGGCTATCGTTTTTGAAATTGTGTTTCAATCTGCATCACTGGAATCTTCTGGTCGTCAATTGATCTAATATTTTGAGTTTACAACAGTGGAAAAAGTAGGGGAAATGTCTAATTTTTAAGGTTACTGCCTTATTTAAACTTGAACATCTAAAAACCATTTCTAAAGTCAAGAAAAATGTGCATGAAATTTTGAAATGTGAGTTCATGTATACACTTAGCTAAATTATTTAATAAAGAGGTAATTACCCTTGACTCATGGCTTCATTTTAGGTTTCACTTCCAACACGGCGTTAGCGTGCTCAACGTCGACGTCGACGTAATTGCACTAGAGTCAAACTTAAAGCGGGCAATGGTGATTTTTGACGCGTTAACAATCAGCGCGCGCAGCGTCTACGAAACAGTCATTAATGCCCACTTCACATTTAACTCTAGCGCAATAACGCCGACGTCGACGTTGAGCGCGCTGACTCCGTGTTGGAAAAGGAACCTTTAGTTTTACTTTTAATACAATTCCAGTAACGTTTTTAATTCTTTTGATTTGAAAGTAAACTAAAGCAGAAACTAATTATTCAAAGAACCAGTTTTATTTCGTCCAAACCTACTTTGAGTCTTCTTCCTGTTAAGGAAGTATAATAAAAAACAATTCTTACAAATTAAAAGTTTGTGTAAATCCAGGACTACGTCTAATTTATCATTTAGATTTATTACTTATTTTAGAATGTAAAAGTATTACGATACACATGTTTCGTCGGCAAACTTGGAAAAATTCATTAATATTACCAGATATAGGAATTTACGATTAATTATAAAATAATATTAGACTGAATTAGTAGGTTTAAAGCAGATAATACTTAAACCTCTATAAGTTTTCAACACTGAGTTTTATTGCGTTTAAGAATGATATTTTTACTCATAACTATTCCGTAGTTTTCGTTGTCACTGCGAACTAACAATTCACATTTTAACATTCTAAACAATTATCCAAGTACGTTTCCTCCGACAAATCAACGACACTGATGAACACACGTCTTACACCACATTAGCAGTAGGTGAAAGGAGGGTCCACCTGTTCACTGAAGGTGATTAGACACAGACCCCGGTCGGATCGGCGGCGGCCGGTCGGAAAATTGGCCGACCACCCAGCGAAGGGCGGCGGAGGGGAGGAACGCCGTATTTACTAGGGATTTTAGCAATCCGATTTGGAGCTACTGACAATCATTGGCCTATTTGAGGGCATCTGTTTGTCTGTAGTTACCAGTCCTGCTGATCCTCTATTTACGCATTGCTTTAAGAGTGGTCGGATTGAATACGCTGCGTTGACTCGGTAGGTCTTCCTAATGGGGGGATCAGAGTTAAGCCACTTAAAAGTTAATGGATCCAAATATAATTGACACCATACAAGTCTTTCTAGCATTTGTCACTGAAAATGTGTAAATAATATACACAAGGTGCCAAGGTGCCTAGGCTATCGCATTCAACAAAGGTATATATCATTTTTGAAAAGAAACCAAAATAATTGCTTGATTCAAAGTAATACGTCTTTCAAAAAATTCCTGTGTTAATTTAATTAATCAATATAAAATTTATAAAATAAAATCAGTTTCCTTCATTTACATTTTGTTTGTATTGCTAATTTAAAAAATGTTAAGTTTAGGGTAAATATGAGCTTACCGAACGATCCAAAAGGTTTAGATGATCTCAGAAAATCACATACCTTCTCGTCGTGTTTTCTATCTGAGCCCATAACATTCTATATTATCGTCTTGTGCCTTGTCAATTAATAATAGTCAATTATTTTAAATGACAAATTTTGATAGCTAAAATGATTCATAAGATCTCTTCATAACCATGGTTACATCCCAACTTCAAAGTAGCTCAAAGTGAATAGTTTGTATTTACATGCTTAGTACCGGGAAACTGAGGTTTGCTCGGATAGAATAAAAACCTCGATATACGATTCAGCTGTTTCGGTTAGAATTATCCAACTATAACATGCGGGCACTTAGAAGAGCTGTATGAGGGAAACCGGATTTTTACCAGTCTTGTGACCTGCTCGAATCGATTACTCGTAGTCTGAAACCCCAGATAGCAATACAAATCTGAAATCCTAGGACAAAAAAATGTCCCCGTACAAACAGTGCTTCACAGTATAAATCACAGTTTACAATAAAATGACTGGAGGATTCAAAACAATCTTCTTATTAGAGTAATAGTCATGTAACTCTAATAATTAAATTGCATCACAATACCGCTTGCACACTTCAAACTAATTAGTTAAAACCTAAAAACTATAAATCACTGAGCATTTCACATTGAAAAGGCCACCCACACTTATTAGATTTTGATTAGGAATTTCACATTGATTAGGTTGACAGGTATATTGAATAATGATTACCCGTGTACTGAAACTCCAGTGTCAAAATATTAAGCATATTTTAATTTTTTTTACAGGGTACAAGGTTTGACATGATATTTCATCCTGGTTATTTCTAATAACAAAACCGATTACTCCAGAAGTCCAACCCCCTGTAGCATCTCATTATAGCGAGAGTCAACCTGCTCGGCAAACAGGCCCGGTGATTTACCGCCGCCAGCAGGCGCGGGCGGGGGAGCAACCAAACCTTGAAATTCGACGCCCCGCCAGATGCGCCCGTGGCCGCCGGACCGTGGCCGGGGCGCCAAACAATGCCGCCACTTGCTTTTTACCGTCCGCGCTCCTCTTGATAAATGCACCAGCCAAAACAGCGCGTGTGATTTAATTGACACCGGGACAATGCTCGTAGTTAGGCTCGATTGTGCGGTCGCAGCCCCTCAAGGGCCTCGATGCGCTGCGTTTATGGTATTTGCATTTTGGAATCCATAATTGTATGTGTATGAAATGTTTTGTTTAGATGAACACCTGTTACTTTAATAATTGATTATAGCTTATTTAATTTTCCTTTTACTCTGTATTAAAAAACAAGTGGCCGCCAGTGAGCAACAAAAAATTCATGTCATGAAAAATAATATACTCAGGATTGCGTCAAACTCGTCCTGGTCCGTTTAGAGGAATATCATATTAACTAGGTGTTGAATCAGTTTTCTTTTTCATCGAAAAAAAAACTCCAGAAAATTTATCGACAAGTTAAATTAAGCGTCTTGGACCGTAACCTTTAGTATAAATGAAGTGACAGCCTATCGAAGGTTGAGAATGAGGCTCCAAAAAGACTTGTTAATGGAAATAGCTTAATATGTTAAAATATTTTAGGTTTTTTGAACTTGTAAATTTTTTCTCTGTTTAGAATTTAATTTTTTTGATTATTTTCCCTTAATGTGCCTGGGTGAGCCTGACTCGGGTGAACCCTATAATGATAAGTCTCAAGTTGCAACATCTCACTTTGTTGTAGGATTTGTGTATAATATATCTAATAAATCTAGAAAAAAATTAAAAAAAGTTCATCACCACACGCTTGGTGTCTAAGAAAATCATAGGTATCCTGTCAATAAAACAAATTATGATCAATTGACTTTTCTAGTCTCAAACAAAATTTTCCTGTCTCCAGCTGAATTTTATGCGAAAATAACTTGTAAAATAATGTGATTTCACACGAGAGAAAACTAATAGATTACTACTTTTAAGTAGTACTGTGGTCATTTACATCATATGAGAAATATCGCTCACTATTTGTCACTGAAATCTCACTTTAGGGCCTGTTTGTTTCATAATGTTCGGCTACGCCTTGAACCATTGATTATTTAACTATGTACTGTCTGTACTGTATAGTCAATACTTGCTCGTATGAACGCTTACTTGTATATTTCCGAGACTTGAAGTGGAACATACTATCAAGGTAACTTTCCAAAACAGTTTTTCGAAGAACTTTTAATGCAGACCTTTTTACCTTTGTCGGGCCCTTTGAAATGTGTATTTTCTAACTTCATCAATTTTTCATGAGGATCTTCAAGCAATCTTTATTAATTAGATATCTAATTTCACAGGATTTTTTTTTAATTATTGATTGTAGTAAATTTATTTCTTTAGCTGAAAACGTATCTCCCTCAGAGCTACAGGTTAACCCACTAATAGTTTTTTGACATAGACTTATCAGCAAAAACTACATAATGTGGAAAAACAAGAGAATACAGTAGTAATAACAGTTGTTGCATTTATTTTTATTTATTTATTGTTCCATATATAATAAATTTTTATAATGTTGATAATTTATGGAAATCTAGGAAAGGCCCTTTATTTGGTTGACCCCTTTAAAATATCCTTCCGTCTAAATAACTTTAAAGTTCAAGAATTTGGAATCTGATGCAGTTAGTTAGATAGAAATTTCATGATAAGAGCAGGCAATTTTCATTAATGGTACATCGATGTCAAATAATGATTCTGGCGTTGTCCAAGGTAGCACACTCAGACCCGTTTTGTTACGGCATTTCTTTAAGAGTTCTATTACTAAGTTTTATTACATAAGTGTACTTTAGGGTAGTTAGGATCTAGGATTTACGTACTCTTATGACTTATGTGATTGAAATTAATTACTTATTTACTAGTAGCGTTGTCCCATATTGTTATAGTATTTCTTGAAGTAATCCACTACAAAGTTTTATTATATTTATGAATTTTAGAGTAATTATGATCCACGATTTTCCTGTTCTCATTATATGATTGACATTGATGACTTATTTACAAGTCTAAATGCAATCACCCCCCCCCCCTGCCACGGACGATGATCGCCGCTCAGTGGGCCTACAAGTGGCGCGGGTCGCGTGCGGCGGCGGCGTGTGCCACTAACTTGATCACTCCACTGTCCGGCTGTCACGCCACCGACTGCCGCACAATCCGACTGAGTGTTTTTTGAATCGCTTGTCAAAGGGGCACTTTGACAAAGGAGGATGCTCTCTTTATATCGTGCAGTGGTATGAGGAATTGACATGAGGTGATCTGTAGTTGTGGGCAAGATTTTATATGCTTCTGTGGTTGACCGTATTTTTTAAGTGTTGCTAATAAACTTAAACTAGGGATGGATTGAGTAATTACAGTAAAACCTCACTAACTCGACATTCTGAGTAACTCGATACTTGAACAGCTGACAGAGAATCTTCAATAAAGGAATTTTTTGGAACATTTAGTTTTAATTGTTGAGTATTTGACATTTCTTCAAAGATTTTTTACTCAACATGTAAAAATACTCCTGTAAGAAATAAATTTATATGTGAAACTAATATTTGTTTTGTATTCATATATTAAAACCCATTGAAAATTCATATTTCCTGGGTAACTCGACAACCCCCAAACTCGACAACCTCGGTGTTCACAAATAGTCGAGTTGGTGAGGTTTTACTGTATGTTTCAGTGTTTAGCATTGTGAGGTTTATGTCTGAAAAATAAATTATTCCTACCTTCCAGACATTAATACTTCTGTATTAGCTCGTGTATGTGTACGTAATTGTCTGTTTTATTACCATTACATTATTTAGGCATCAAATAAATAGTGAAGTTTCACTTAGAAAGCTACAAATTGTCAACAAATAAATGTGAAATTTTTTGATATTTTTTATAAACTTATTGTTCTAATTACTGAATAAATATTTTCAAATATGAATTTTAAATAACAAATTTTATTGCTGAGTTAGAGGCCTGACTCATATTTATAGATTAACTTTTCCCCATGGAAATGTGAGACAAATTAGTGAAATTTTTACTGTGAACGAATCGAATAAAAAACTGGGACACTTAGACACTTTTGGAAAGTGGGGATTCAAGGATAGTTGATATCATAAAAGAAGGAATGGTAAAGGCTTGTTAACCTAATTGTCTAGTTTGAGACCACTCCGACACGACCCAAAGAAGTTACCAAAGAGATAGAGCTGTAGACACCGCATCTATTCCATACCTCGATGAAAAGCTTATGTCATTCATTGGACTGCTTTTTGGCTCAAAGGAATCCATAATCAAGAATCATAGCAAAATAGAAACCCTTTCGAAACTCTTAAGGCAGTAGGGGAATTGAAAAATCTGATAGGCATCCTAGAAAAATCTGATGGGCAATTTCTGAAAAATAAAACGTACATTCAAAATTATTCATAAACATTTTCTTATAAAAATATTTCAAATCCCAGACTCGAATTAAAATGATAGAGAAAGTAAAAAAGGCAATAAACATTATATTAATAAAATTTTAAAGTGAAAATCTATCCCATTTTTACTTGCCATATAATATGCCTGGTTAGTTTAGCACTGTCTCATTGTTGAAATAGTTCATTATATGATTTGGAAATGACTGGTTCTATTTATTTCCTTAAATTCAAAATCACACTTGAGTGACTTTTCAGATGTTGCACCACCTCTGACACTTCCAACCAGCCAGTGCTGCCACCACCACCACTACAGTAGGGACCAGTTCTGCCACTACCACTGCAGCATGGACCAGTGCTGCCACTACCACTACAGCATGGACCAGTGCTGCCACTACCACTACAGTAGGAACCAGGGCCGCCACCCTCGCCGCTAACGACGACTAGAGCCCTCTTCATTACACTACCCTCGCCACTCGCCCCTCGCCCTCCTGGCTAACATGTCAATGTGTTTTATAACTGATTGTTGCTTCCCGTCGCGCGGCTGATTGGACTCTTCAGTCAATGACCATTAAAAAGATAGCCATTGTTCGATTCCGCTGATAAAAGAGGTCTGTTGCGTTGCACTTGTCTGAAAAGCTAGATTTAGCGTTGACAACTCTCTTTGATTTATTTTTATGATCATCCGTTCTGGTGGAATGGTGACCTTATGTATTTCAACTATCTTTATGATTTATCATAACGGACTTTTATTAGAATTAATTAACTTTTCTGTAAAGAGAACAATTATTTTATCACTGTTTAAACGGATATTTTATAATTCATAGTTTTTTGTAGCTATCACAAAAATTTAATTTTGTTGTCATTTTAACATTTAAGTTCACAACGTGAGATGAAGGACTTGTTCCACATACTAAAATTTGACATTCTATTAAAATTTTTTTATATATTCCAAGATTCTTATATCTTGACCATGGTTTTGTGATATTATGATCGCACTCATTCTAACTTTGGGTTGGTTAATTTTATTGGCCGATGAAAAATAGTAAGTGAACATACATTTTATAACATTTTAAGAGTTTATTAAATACTAAGTGAGTCAGAAGCAAATTTTCGAAAATACATTATACAACGTTTCAAGACTTCATTAAGGGTCAATTTAGAGCTCTTCATAAATGAATAAGTAAGCCCTCTGTTACCCAGTCGGTAATTGTAAATAGCACGTGAAGTTTGACAAAACCTCATAAGTCCGAAGTTCATAACTTCCATTCCAAATTACTTTTTGCATTATTAGACATATAATTCCGACTGCATGTTTTTTTAATAAGCGAGAATGAACGCTTGCTAAATTATCTGTCAACACAAAAGTCAAACTTTTACCATAACAATAATATGTGAAACACAACAATAACCTTAAACACAATAATACTGTATGGAAATATGTAATAAAATTGGAATGTGTTCATTTTCTTCTCAATTTTTATGGTTTTTTGTAGGTAGCGATTAATTGACTATCCGTTAAATTATCAGCGTTATACCTTGAGCTATGGGAAACGTGTACTCCTGAAGCAGTTGGAGTGGTGTGAAAGTCATCAGAACATCACGGCTGAGCTCTGAAGTTGTAACTATCCTGATATGTTAACATTTTCTCACAGCTGTCTATTTATATCCTTATTGTAATTTGTAAACAAACGAAGTTGATGTTTGTTTAAATCAATTTTTAAATTGAATATTGTTCCAGATCATTGAGCATAAAAATGTCTGACAGCTCCGGCAATGGAGTAGGCCCAGGCCATAGCTGCGGATATAACACACCACGTGTAATAGTTTTTTTTTGTCAAAGTAAAAAAGTAAAACCAGTCTTGAATTTGAAATTCTGGTTTTTTTAAACTTTAAAAGAACCAAAAGTTGTATTTTACTTTTCTGGCGTATAACTTATTTTAGATTGTTCTTACATTCGCCAAGTCCAATTCTTTTTTTGTGAGGTATTCATAAAAAGTAACTCATCCTGTATCGCCCTGTCACAGAGCCCACCCTCCCCCAGTGTTTTACCGCCACCCCGACGCCCGGGGCGCCGCGCCACGGGGGCCGCCAACATTATGATTCTAATTTGGGGCGCGAGAGGCGCGATTGTGTCCCCATCTGGCGGTAAAAACTGCAACTGGTAGCAGGTTGTCGCATCCGCTTCCGAGTGGCGGGCAAACAGCTGACAATGAGAGGATATTGTTGGGTGTTTGGTCAGGTGGCAGTGATAAAACCGGGACAATGGAGTGGCAATGATACACGTTGTCTATTTAATTTGGTTGTACTTCATAGAATTGTTGGAACGTATAAATTACTTTCGTACTCTTTTATTGCCTGTACATGTGAAGGTAGAAATTAATCAAATGTCCGTAAAATATGTTTATTGGGTACATCATCAATACAAATTGATTTCACGGTCCAAATTGATTTATTATTTTACAAAATTAAATGATTATTTGTTTCAATTTTTTTGTCATTTGCCATCACTGGTTAAAAAACCCCAGTTTAATGACGTTTCAAAATTTCATCTGGACAACAGCCTGTTTGCCATCAAAGTTGACCTTTGTATTGTTCAGACCAGCATACAAAAGCAACATAAATGACGTAATTTCCAATGTTTTTAGTTTTCATTCAATGGAGTTTTGTAGTTCCTTTTAAAAAGTAAATTAATATAAAATGCTATTTAAAAAATATTAACATATATTTTTATGTCACGAAACAAAAATATACGAACCAAAATGCCTTTTAGGATGTTGAAAAACATGAAAATAACTATCATAAAATATAACACACCATTAGAAAGAGAAAAGTACATGAAAAACATTACTTTATCTGGATTATTATCAACTATAACCTTTTAAACTATACTCCACACGTTGTGAAAAGAACACGGCCTATTGCCATATTATAATGAAGGTTCTTTAAAATAGGTTACAAAGAAAATAAATTGTTTATCAAACTTAGGACCGTTAATATGATTAGTAGAAATACTGAATAATATGACTGTAAATAACATAAATTGCACATAATTAATCATCTGAACATTAAAAACTCTCCTCAACCCAATATCCAGTTCCATGTTCATATACCTTAAAATTAAAATTTATCTTAATCAGAAATTCTCTAATAGGGCAACTACATCGATGAAAAGTTTCAAAAGTATAGAAATATGTCATTACATTTCATGCAAAAGAGTATATTTATATTGCAGCTTTACTCATAAACATAAAGCTTGGGAAGGCAAGGAAATATTTTTAAAAAATTTGTCAGTAATAAAAAAAAATGTTATGTGGAGTGGCCATGTATTGAAAATACAGCCATACAAGTCTTATAGTGAAATCTATTTAGCTGAAGGTGAAGTAAACAACAACCGGAAATATTTAATAGAAAAGGAGAGTATAACTTTATGCCAAAGCCGTACACCCACAAAAACATTCACACGCACAAAATATAAACCCATTTCCACGTTAAAGGGGTGGAAAAGCAATATACAAAGTGAAAGCGAGAGTCAGACAAGATGGATAAGTAAATTCAGCGGTGTCGAGGTCGGATGAATAGTTATGAATACAAACCGGTTTATAAATACAAACAGGCCGTCCGGGTCGTGGTGCATTTTGAAAAATGCATCGCCCCCTCGCCCCCCCTCGACAACTTCACCCCCCCCCCGCCCCCCTCGACTGATTGGTCTCGTTTGTCGCGACAATTACCTCGTGCAGCGCCATCACGATCACCGACGGCAGCTTTTATTCCGTTATTAATATCCTGTAAGCCCAATAACTGTGATGTTTTGAATATCGGCGGCCCGTTAATAGTTACACCTCCCCCCCACCCCCGCTAGTTTACAATAGTGTCGGCTCGACGCTCTGTCAATATTTGGTTAAACCGTTAGTTTTGACTATTTAACCGGCTTTTGTCAGAATTATTGAGAGAGCAGGTGATGATTAAAACTGGTTATTGTAAATGTGTTGTGCCTATTGGTGATTGCGAGCTCGTTGCATTCAAACGATTGGATTATTGTGTGCTTTATTGGGTTAGTGGTAATATCGCCATGAATTTCATAAGGGATAGTTTTAATAAATGTGTTACATAAATAGTCTGTATCAATTATGACTTAACATTGTATTTAAAGCGAAATGTTTTAGTTTCCCCTCTGATGTTGCTCGCTATTTAATATTTTACCAGGTTTATTGTTATTTACTGTTCAATAAAACCACTTTAGAAAATTATTTTTTCGATGTAAGGGCAGTACATTAATCGAAATTAGACTAAAGTTCATGTTGTTTTTGTATGCTACTCTATCTAACTAAAACTGGAGGTAAAGAAATAATATAGACAAAGTGCAAAAAGATACGGTCTTTCAGCATTGGGATCTGCAAGTAATAAGTAGCCACTTCCTGAGTTATGTAATTCGTCTTTTCTGATACCACACTGGTTTTGGTTTGCTTTTTAATAGTTGTTAACAATTGTTATTGCAAGGTCTTGATAAATTGTTTGGACTGCACAATATGATGATGACCGTGAAACGGAAGACATCGTCAAAACACAGCTCGTTGAACACAGCACAATCAACTAAAAACCTATCCACAACAGACGACTGCTGCTGCTAGTGTATGATTTTCTACCATCTCTAGCCCAGCTAGACGCCTCTATCATATCAATCCATTCCCCATGTCCTCGCTAATAGCTGGGCCCATGGTGATTGTGTTAGTGCACGCGCCTTGCAGCACGGTGTTACCAGCAGCAGATGTGTCTCTGAATAATTGATACCCTGAATCATTCCCCTCTAAAAATGTTAATAAGCCGGCCTTCATCCGGGCTCCGGTTACAAATTACGTGTGTCTCGAGCCCTCCGATTGTTCGGCCCTATTAGAAACTAATGTTATCTTCTCCGCCCTTCGCCCTTCGCCCTTCCCGCTGTCCAATCGATAAACTCATATTCCGTGTTGGAAGTGGGGCCACTTGAACTGACGGGTAGTGTATGATTTAAAATAAGTTTTGATGTGAATAAAATCACTTGGACGATTTTGAGTAACAGTACCTGGTGAACCAAACCTTGCTCGATGTTATTTCATGATTCATCCAATTACTATAAAATATTTCAGTGTCATAAAAATGATAAATGGAAACCCTTTTTACTTCATTGCTTCATGAACTCTTGATCCCCCTCGCTGTATTTTTCCTTGATTCTAAACAGCTGTTATGATTACTTCATTTGTTTACACTTTCCTTATTTATTTTGTTGCTAACATGGAAACTCATAAGGCCAATGTTAAATTTTACAACTTTAAAATTCGTTCTATTACGTTATGAGAGTATTTTCTCTGGCCAAGTAATCTGTAAAGAATACGTTTTTGAGTCACAAATTACTTATTTCCAGACTTTGAAGGAAATACTCGGAGCCGTTTTTGAGATGATTGTGCAAACAGGCAAGCAAGTAAACAAACACGCACGGACGATAACATTGCTCATATAAGAGTATAGGATATATCAGTTGGTAATTTTGTCACAAAGAAAATTATCTTTATTTTAGGTTGCGAGTATTTAGAAATTTATAATTTTTTATTGCAAATCGAGATAACGACGGTGCAATCTCTTCTTCAGTAAAGCTATTGTGAGTTCGTTGCGTGTGATCAGTGATTAGGAATCACGATGACAAATTTATATTTTGTACTGTACCACAGCAATCTCTGTCCAAAGTGTGTTTAATTTAATTCATTGAATAATCGTAACAAAAATTAACTTAAAACAGGATGGTTGAGGTTGAAAAGTAAAACACATTTGTACTTTTTAGCTTTGTTGATAAAACAATCAGCTATCGACCTACAAACCTTTAGAAAAAATAAGATATAGATAAATTAATTCGCTATATCACAGGAAGGCTTTGTTAAGTTCCTTACAAGTGTATACATATAGTTTTAGACTATGCGTTGTTGATTGGTGCCAGTGAATGTGGAACATCAACCATCTCAGTCCATTAAGTAACAAAGACATTCGTCGTAATCTGAGAATCACTTTTTAAAATTATTTCGTTCGGTAACTTAAAGGATGATCATACAGTTTATGATAAATATGGGTCATGCTTCTTTAAATTGTTAACAGTATACAATCATTAACGTGCAAGTAATAGCAGGCTACTATTTTTTTTTGCATTATAGCATGAGTCTTTTTGGCATAATAGCAAGTCTTCATAGCACTAACTGACATAACTTATTATTTTTGCATTATTGTTGGATACATTGTTGTTACACATATTTATAGTGTTTACAGTAGTACAATTAATTGTTGCAATATAGTATTTATCATCGACCACATATTCGTAGTATTTATAGAAACGCAATTTTTTGCATGGATTTATAGTGTTAGTAGTAGAAAATTGCTGCATATTTATACACAATTTAGGTTAGCATATTGAATTGAACGCTTTGGAAGTTACTGCACATTCAAATATTCTGAGTCATAACATTCATTATGCATTATTTATGCATTTATTTATAGCAATTTTTGTACATTTTGATTGTTGTCCTGTTATAACAAACTCATTCATAATTTTATGGCACGGTGCAATTTCATAGTTTATGTAAATTAATTGTATCAATTGTTGTCTATCAGTAATCTTGATTGTGCTTTCATATAAAAATAGAGTTGTTTGATGGAGTGTAAAATAAATAAATGAAATTATATACAGAAACCTGATGTCTGAATCTCACTATATTCTTGACTTTTTATTAATAGTTTATCCAGTTTATGCTTCTCAGACCCTCAGTTTTTTCCGCCTCATAATTTTTGCTTTAGTTTATACTTCTTAATTTTTTATGCCTATGATAGTAACACTTATATTGTTCACGTATTCATTAAATTCAATATCAGGGATGGCTAAATATTATAGTTTGTTATATTTTTCATTGCTGATCGTTGATACTATATATTATATTATTATCTGTAGTCCACTTCACTTGTGTCTACTGCTATGTTTTTATTCAATCATTTAATCTGAATCATTGATTTGAATAAATCAGTCTAGACTTCCCAAATACATCCAGGTTTTACATCAGTTAAAATATCAATCATCTAGAAAAATAACACAAACATAACACAAACAAATTTACCAAATTAGTCTTAAACCGACCAGTCGTCCGAATCATCGAAACCCCCGCGCATCCACGTGTTTACCGCGAGGAGGGACGGAGCTTCTCGAAGGCAAATGCAATGCAAAGTAGGGAGGGCGCTGACAATAACATGAGGAAATGGCGGAACCTTGTAGTTTCCACCTTACGATGACAAATCGCCGTCCAGGGTGCGTCCCCTCGCCCCCCCCCCCCCCACCCCCGCCGGACACTTCTATTTTTTCCCTAACTTAATTAAGCTTGATCCACACGCGGAATAATTGAGAAGGATAGAACTGCGGACCAACTTAATTACCACGAAGTAGTCCTACTTCCCTTTTTCATTCCCCGAGTTTCGTTTTTTCTGCCCGGTGAATAATGTACGTGGAATTAGAGTTTTTCCTCGGCTCCCGAGTCGCCCACTCTTTATCGTTTGGTCCGATTTTAACATGAGAAATTGCTTTTCACCGGAAGGGATATTTTTAATCTTGTTTACCGCACGTAATCTCGTAACTTTCGGCTAATTTTGACGCCGTTGGTGGAATTATTGTTAGAGGCTTCGGGGGAGATTTATCTACTTTGACGGTGGTAATGTTTATAATGACATATTATTACACCGGAGTAAAATGCCTTCATGGAAGAAGTTTTAACAATTTTAATTACATATTTCTTGAATTTATCTATTCTATTTCTAAATATTTGACAATTCAGCTCTTATGCCCAGCAACCACAGAATCTGTGGTCGCTGGTTATGCGACTCTATATTAATAGCGAAATAAACGTTCCTTAAAATTAAAATTTACCAATTTATAAAAATATGTCAGGAAAATATATGTAATGTGATACATATATTTTAAAATTCATTTAAAAATTAAAATCTCATGTATTTCTACATCTGTACATAAAGCAGAAATTACCCGTAACCTTTGAAAAAACCTCAAGTATTACACGCATCAACCGTATACTTGAATGAAAGGTCTCGGTGAGAATATCTGAGGAAAAATATTAGTTTTTTTCATAAAATATTTCTTAAGGGCACACTTATCATGTAAAGGGCTAAACAGCTGATTCATGTGTTTTTATTTACAACTATTTGTTGACTTCTTCCCAGCGCCAGCGATTCGTCGACTCTCAGCTAGTATCAAATAACTCTTCTAAAAAGTAATGTCTTTTAAAATAAATACCATGGAAGCTGATTAATGTTGAGATAAATCAGAGTTAAAAATTATGAAAAATTTTTTTCAATGAGGTCAACCAGCTTTTTTCCCTTCCGGTCTCAGAGACAGTCTCAAATCTACATTTAACGTCCCTAAAATAATCGGATTCATACAGATGCAAATATATCTCTCGGATAGGAGTTGTTTCTAATCAAGCCGAAGACACCGGGGAGTTAACTGCGCCGCCGCAAGGGTCTGGTCCTTGATTTCCGCGGTGGACAATAATGCTTAACTGGCCGCAGGCCCTACAAGACCCAGAGCGGTCAAGATACAACAGACGGTGATAATGGAGCGGCCAGTGGCGGGCGGCGGATATTGAAATTATAATAATGGTGAAGGTTAAACGACATGGCAGGCAGAATCCGAAAATTAATAACGCTTGGAGTTATTGTTGAATACATTGCACCTTCAGTGGTATTACACTCAGAACTAACTACAAATATAGCTTTTTGTATGATGTTCATTTAAATATTTTTGATTGAAAAAATCGCTATGACTTTATTTTATGTAAAAAGGTTTTAAAATAAACTGATTCCCTGCTGCTCTCTGATGGGATTCTTGTGTACGATTTAGTAAAAGATATTGGGAGAAAGTTTCCTCGGGATTTTTCTGTGTACATTTTAGGTTTCTAAACTAGTAATAATTATGAAACCATTTTCAAAGTAATTGAAGAATCGTTAACCACACAGCTGATGATGTATGATGTACCTTTTATGGGAAATATATCTGCCGTATATTTAATCGCTTGTTTCTTTTATACTTAAAAATCTCTTCATTTGCATTTAATTGTTTATAACGCAATTTTTAGCCAATGTTTCTGTTATGACAATCGGTTCGGATTGTCGTTGATTGTGAATTCATAAAATTACGCGATGAAATAGCGAACTCTCAGGTTAATAGGTGTCGCCACAGAAAGTGGCGTCACAGAATTGCGACTTTCAAAACTTCAAAATGTCTCTTTCCAGCTTAATCATATTTGAAAGTGAACAACTGTTTTAAATTTTGAGAGTGTCAGTTTTGTATCGCCTTGGTTTTTCTTAAAAATATATCTATAATTAAAAAAACTGCCTCAACATCGCAAACCCCTTAATTTTTTTCCATCTATGTTAGACTTCAATAAAGTAATAATCTAAGTTATATTTCCTTCCACAAACTATTATTAGGAAAAGCTCCTTCCTTTGAATTTCGACTATTCAATTTATTTTCACTATATAATTAGTTTAAAAGAAAGTAGCATTTTATATCTCCAGCTACATTCAATAAAAATACTAATTATTATTGCCTTTTAATGTTATAAATACAACATTTGAACAGCCTTCTTAGCTGGGGAGTAACGCGTTCCGATTAAAACATTTGGATTAGTAGTTATAATTGAAGGTTAAGCAATCTCGTATCCCAACTGCACTTGCATGAAATATTTCGATATAGAACAACCCAAAACCACTCAGCTTGCGTTGTTGCAGCACGTTCAACACGGCAACTCCGAACGCTGCGTTGTTCACAGTACTTGAAACAAATGAAACTCGCTGTTCATAAAAATCCGTTAAAATATTCAGCTGGAAAAGGTTATTTCTAATGTTCGCTGCGGACTTTGTTTGTACCGAAGCCCGCTGGGAGCGCCACAGTCTTCATTGTCGCAGACATTTCGCTGAAAGAACAATTGGAAAAATATTTGAAATAATAGCGACAATCGCCAGCAGGCTTATAAATAAATAACGGACAAAACAAACTCGTTCCGTCGGCTGCACTGTCTATCGCGTTGATTAATTGCTGTCACGTTGGCAACATGTATTTATTTATCTGCACAATGGAAAAAGTGCGTTTTGTTTTGCCCGGTGCGCAAAAAAACAAACAAATAATTCAAATTAGAAAAATAAGTTATATATTTTAATGGAAGCCAAGTTTATTATTCACAGCTCTTGTTTGCGTTTCAATACCCCAGCCACATCGCGTTGACGATTCAATTACATTTTTAATGTTTCCCGTGTAATTTAAGTGATATATTCCCAAATGAAAACGTATTAATTATTTTTCACATTCGTTAATTTTTAATAACCTTTGTTTACATGGTTTATGAAACGCTCCCGTTGGTCGGTAATTTAGATAAACACACTATTTAATTATATCTACCTTTTAAGTTATAGAATATCCCCAGGTACTTCATAAAGTTCTATAATTAACATTGTGAATTGTGTTTACTCCATACTTTTAAATAATTTTAAAATTCAAACTTGTAGTTTTCTTGATAAAAAAATAAAAAAACTTATTTTTAAAATAAAAAATAAAACATAAAAATAAAAATAAAAAAACTTTAATTTGAATTATTTTTATTTAGTGATTATGTTACCTCATATTTCCCATTATTTTAGATTTTGGAAACTATTTTCGTCTGAGGTGGAATGAGACATAAAGCATCCACCAAATGCTTAATGGACGATATCACATTCTAGACACCCAGACTCAATTAAAATAATAAATCTTCTTACGTTTTGAAGCAAAAAACATTATTAATCTTTTTTTTTGACAAACAGGATGTACAGTGTTTGACTTCACCTCATCATTTAAAAGGAAACCGGAAATAATATTTACAGTAATATATTCTTAATTTCTTTAACTGTTCACAATTCAAATTATTTGAATTATTGCAAAGCTTGTGTTGAAAATTTCTGTTTCGTTCTGTCTTTAATGTGTAATTTTAAGGATATACGTCATAATAAATTTGTATTTCCCAATTTCATCATAATTTTGTCACCTTTAGTTCTACCTAATGCACTCATCGTTGTTTACTTTTGAAAAATCAAATCAAAGTTAGTAATCAAATCAAATCAACTCTATCTTTATTTGTTATTTGTATACATGCCACTTAAAATAATCATGTACAGAAATAAATAAATAAAAATATAGTCTAAGCATACACTAATAATTGTACAATCCAGTAATTCCTCATATGAATCCAAAGCTCTAAATACCATATATTCTTTAAGCAGTCTTTGGCTCTATTGATATTTTTTTCTTGTTATGAAAAATGAGCATTTGGCCTAAAAGTTATTCCCATATAAGTGGGGGTTCTTTTCAAAAAAGAGACCAATCAACAATCATGTGGTTTTTTCACAAAAAATACCGATTAACAAAACGAATTAAATCCCAAGTCTAGCAAAATAAAAGGACATCCAAACAATCCGTACACCTAAGGGTCAGACCCGGCCAATGTATCAGTACCGGGGACACGGGACAGTAATACAGCCTAAGGCCGGCCACTTATCAGTATGAGCGGGCGCGACGCTCACTTTTCCCGACACCGAACCTCGAATAGTTGGCCAACTCGCGATTGGCTCGCAGCTCGGAGATAAGCAATTTTCTCAACCAGTGATTGGGCCGGTCCCGGGGGGATAAAAACTCCATCTACAAATGAACTGTCGTGACGCGCGCAATAATTCGTCGTCCGCATAAGAGGGAGAGGATGATGGGGGGGAGGGGGAGGGGAGAGTCGTTATCCTGCCATTGCCGGCCCTTGTCTTGTGACGCATTGTGATGCATCCGAACCCGACACCCCCGGCAAGGGTGACTTCAGGGAGGCGAAGAATAAAAGTAGGGAGCAAATGTATCCTAAAGATAAAGAAAAAACCTATTTACATTTAAGTTTTACTATGTATTAAATAATTTGATATTTTGAAGACAGGGGTGATTTCGATTGTACACACTGATTATCAGAAGAGAATGACTTTTTATATTTGTCCAGGTGCAAGGCCAGTGCGTATATAAAAATAATCTAGATATAAACATGTTTATTTGAATTTATTAACAGGACATGCTAAATTCAAAGAGTCCATATAATAATAATGACTTTTTTAGCGAATTTCCCCCTATAGGGAAGTAGCTATTTATTTGTTAAAATGTATTACCCCTTGCAAGAAAAGTGACAAAAGTTGGAATTGGCTAATTTTACAGTAGGGCAAAACGAAAATTGTGTTATCTTACTGATTAGCTGTTGTTCGTCTTTTGAAATGAATTTTCATCGATATTTTTTAGTTAAATATGTATTTAAATAACTTTATTCTTTTGTACAGTACTTCGTTTTTAGTTTCTCGTATGTAATGTATATATATATATATATATATATATATATATATATATATATATATATATATATATATATATATATATTATTTTAGTTTGCCTTGTGCCACTTTTCCACAAATTTATTATTATTTTTTTTGAGTTGGCACTTTGATTATATAGACTTGTGTCATTATTCCACTTATTTGAAAGGTAAACTTTGTAAACAAAACGGACAATTCTCAAAAAGTGACACTTTACCACCAAAATAACGTGACCTCTCCACAAAGCTTAGTCACTACTAATGACAAGTGTCTGTTTAGAAAATTGGCGGTTAGTTTGTGCAGAAGAAAACTGAATAGAAGAGGAAACTAGCGCTACCAAGAGGAAACTATTAGAATTTCAGTTGTGACTCTTTTCCACAAAAAAGAACACAGTGTTTTGATCTGTTTGATTCCAAAATCAGTAAATTAGAATTTTTTGAGTTGTGTAATTTTCTTGCAAGGGTGCGATATGTACTTATCCTAAACTTTATTGTAACTAGCTTATGCTAGTTGGACATAGTGGAGTTCAAATATTTTAAGAAATTTGATTAATGTTCATAATTATAAAAATCTTCGAATTTTGGGAAAAAATATTTCGGAACTATCATTTTGTATTGTCATTAGTAATTTCAGTTTTATGCCCGAAAAAATGTATCGGGCAGTCCACAAGAGCGAGCGCGAATAAACTTCAAATCACAAAAACGATCCAAACAAAGGGTTATGTCCCGCAATAGTACATTTGATAGTCCCATATATCAATGGCTCAACAACCACTCTAAATCAAAATGGTAGGGATCTCCTGGGGGACGGGCCGGGGAGGGGAGGGGAGAGGAGGGGAGGGGAGGATATCAACTTAATGGCACGCGGTAATCAACCGCTCACCAAATAATATACCTTCTTCTTGTTCTTCATCTACTTGTTCGCGCGTTATTTGTTTTCTTGCGCTCCTGAATAATGACGCCGGCGTTAGGTGGGGGAGGAGGGATTGAAAGAAATTACAATGAGGGATGTGTCCTCCAAATCCGTGGGCTGTGAAATTGCATACCCAGCGCGACGGCCGGCGAGGCGGCGAGACCGTCTTGTGACCTTTTATTTACACATTTCCTCCGCCCAGACTCCCGCTGCTTCATATATTCGGAGGATTCAAACGTTGTGTTGATTGTCTTGATAAAATATTAAAGGTAATGAAAGGGACATCAGAGATTGTTTTATGAGGTGTTTAGCTTATACGGATATTATTAGCTGAATGAATGAGGAGGAGAGGACGCAGAAATTCGACTTGTCATTGTAAGAGTGAAAGTATTTTAAATAGGAATATGAGCAATGAGCAATAACAGCTTTGGGTGATTCCACGTACATTAAAGTTACAGTAGGGGTGTTATTGTAAAATATTATCAAATAATGGGAATTTTAGCTAGTGCGGAAATTTTAGAACCAAATTAGGATTTCCGCCAAAATTTGTAGGAAATTAGAACAAAAATACTATTCCTAAAAGGACTGCAGATTCCATTATTTTAAAAGTCACTATTATATAACGACAATTATTTACCATATAATGACAATCAAGATAAGATTATTAATGAAGTTTTATTTTCAATGTTAGAAAACATGAGCAGCCCTTAAACATAATCAATTCCTTACTACACATTCATCAAAAGTTAATAAAAAACATTCAAATATATCAATATGAACAATTTTATTATTAGTAAGTTCAACATTATGCTTATTTCTTCATGATGAGAGCCTTTGGGATGTGTTCACTCCCAAATAACCAATTTAATGTTAATTACAATCAAACTAGTGGCTTGTAGGGGCAAAATCCCCTATAAATAAAATACAAATGCTAAATAAAATATATATTTAATGTTTCCTTCACACTCACAACTCGGTAACTGTTTGGAGGAATTAAATGTGTAAAGTGAAATGTTAATTATACTTTGACATTTGCTAGTGCGTATCAGAATTTTAAGAAAGGGCGTTAGCCTACTTCAGTAGTAAACGGCTAAATTTTTGAAACAATGGCGCTATGGATGTCGTTCTCAAAACAACTCAGTTCACATCGTTTACAATTATTAAAAATATGGACATGGTTTAAAACAATTCTTAAGGTTAACCACAGACTGTGAAACTTAATTTATTTGCCAAAGAAAGTCGTGACATTTAAGTTAACTCAAAAATGTAAACAAATGTCTATAGCCTCCACCTAGTTCAAAAGAATATTATATTGGACAGTTAAAGGGTACTTGTTATGGAATTCTCCGTTTGAGGCTACATTGTACACACTAAGCAAATAAATAAATAAATAAGGATTAAATCCGAAAATGGCCTCCCGTTAACGACTCCACACTCCACCTCTGGTACCCTGCGTTCAACACTTTTTTTATGGTTGCCCGTGAATAAATACTGCTTTGTCTTGGTAGATTCAAGATTGAATATACTTTTGATTGGCCAAATTTAAAGGTGAACCTTTTTGGTGGAATCAAATTTAAAGCTGATGTTACACACAGCTGATCTACACTGTTAGACGTTTTTAGATTACAATGATTTTAAATGGCAGATATTTAACGTAATATCTTAATTCTTGATAAAATTAAAGACATTTTTGTATTTTTTCTCAGTCCCTGGCACCAAGACCTTCTATTTGAGCCCTTTCCCATTATCTTGCAAGTGTAAGGCCTGTGACTTGCCAAATGCCCATAATTTCGGCGCAAAAATTTCGCTTACATAATATATTTATATCGATCATTTGGCATTAAATCGGCATCGTTATAACGTAAAAGAAACACTTAACTCTTTATAATTTTATATTGTAAATATATACTCAAACGCGTAATTATATAGTCTGAAATCTTAAAATTAAAATATTTATTTGTTATAGTAGGCCTACATTGAACATAGTTAGCTGCCTTTTGAAAAAAACCCCATAGTCAACATCTATCATATGGCTTTGAATCAAGCATCAGCACCACATGTTTGAATGTCAACAAAACAGACGTTTTTAGATCCCAATGCTTTTTAAATGGCAGATATTTTACGTTATTTCTCGTTTTCTGGTGAATTCAAGCAATTTCAGTATTTTTCCCGCCATCTCGGAATAGAGACCTTTAATTTGAGCCCTCTCCCATCTTTCTACGACTTACCAGACGTTCACAATTTTGACGCAAAGAATCGCCTTACGAAATTAAATATATGATACAATTCTGTGGCACAGCTGTTTTAATTTCAAAAGATGTAAACAAATTAAACCCCATGTTGTTTTAATGGGAAAAGTTTTATTCTGTTGCGAATTTATGGTAAAAAAATAAGAAAAATGAATAGTTTTCCCTCAAAATTCACGTCAAGACCTTTAAAATAAGACCCCTCCCATCCTTCTACGGCCATCCAGTCACTCACAATTTCTTTACAAAAATTTGACTTACGGAATTATATATATAGATGTTGACAAAAATATTACCTATTCTACCGAATGTTTGAATGAAGCAGAAAAACTTCAGTTTTAAGCTTAATAAAATTGATTTTAGCTAAAATTTTGCTAAAATTAAACCACATATTAAACAATACCCCCGTTGCAGCAGACCTGCATACTCAGCGAATTTCAAGTACAAAACAACATATTTCAATCCAACATAGCGAGATTTGACATGTTTTTGTAAGCTCCATAAGAATAACATGGGGAATGAGTATGCAGGTTTGCTGCTACAGGCATGTTTAAACTGGTTGGTTTTAATTCAATATTTAGTAGATCTGAACTAGAAGAAGCCATTTACCAAGTTTTATCAAGATATGTTGAGAAATAAGCGAAATATAGAATTTTACTTATTTCCCATAAGGTTAACATTGAGACAACGTACTGTGTTTACCACTTTCAATATCTCAGTAACCAATGGGCATAGAGCAGTAATTCAAAATACTAAATTGTTTGTTTTTTTGAGCTGAATTCAATGGTGCCAACAAATTTGATAGATTTTATTTTTCTATGTGAAAAACTCAAAAAACCCATTTTTGGGGGGGTTTATCCCCCTTTACCCCCCCTTCCGGTGGTCCGATTGGGCTGGTTCACAAACTCGTCCGAGTGATTACCACTTTACACGTCTGTACCAAATTTCATTAAGATCGGACCATATTTAAGGCCGCTATCGTGTTAACAGACATATATATAGATATATATATAGATATATATAGATATATATATAGATATATATATATAAATTCGAACGAATGGTGTTTTTTGCTTCTGGAGACCCCAAAATGAAAAGTTAACATAGTCTCGGACTTAGGTATTACCATGAGTACTACCGTAATAGCTTATTCCTTTAAGGAAATTCGCTAAAAATAACAACATTTATTAAAATGTTTTTGTGTTATTAACATTTATTAACATTAACATTTATTAACATCGTATAAAGAGACATACATATATTTTTATTTCCTAATTTTTCTTTTCGGATGGGAGACCTTATTAACAAAATATACTGTCTAATAATGATAGATCTATAATATTTCTTGAAATATTCTTGGATTATGTTTTCTTATTTTTCCCCTTTTGGAAAAGAAAACAATTCCAACTTCTATTTATTTTAGTAGTGAAATATAAATTATTATCTAAAAACTATCTGACATAGTCAAACTCAACACCTATTGTTAGTGTAGTTTAAGTGCCCGGTTTATAGAAGTAATAACCAATTACCACTATGGAGTGTTCGGATTTAGCGGCGTCCCTTTATTGCTTATGGGTTTTCGATTCCTCGGAACGACTCTGCTACAACTTGTCGCTAGACAGACTGTTTACAGCTGGTTTAATGACTCAGACACTTTGTTATTCCCGGTTTAAGACGCCCTTTTATAACCTCCCTGCATTAAACAATCTCGATGTCATAGAATAACAATTTACTGCCGTCGTCTGGAATACTACCAACTCGTAAACCAGTGGTATCGAAGAATAGATTTATTCTGTTGTTAGATCACCCTGATGCATCTTTCACAGCAACATTTATTGTTTTAACTTTCCGTTCTTCCACCACAGATTCAGCTTTGAATTTAAAAAGTATTAGCATATCGTTGACGATAATCTTAGTACACCTTTCTTGTACTATATTGTAAAGTTACAACCAGATGTGAACATACCCTAGCCTGGTTTAGACTCAGAAATGGTTGTAGAAGGATAGTAGTTTTGAAAAGTTGGTAGTTGATAAATTAATCACGAAAAATTCATTTCATAATACCTTTAGTAGGGTTAAAAAAAAACATACATGGAAGCAGTTGTTAATGTGTAGGGAAGCTATAACAAATATAATATCGTGAAAAAGTTCCAAACGAGTATTCTAAAGGTGCAGAACAAAAAGAAAAGACAAACAATATGCCGATAACTTTCTTTTAAAAATAGCCCTATGATTTATACCTTAATTTCTGTTTACCACCATTCGTTTTCCTATATGTCCTGGTTTACGAGTATGAAAATGTGATCAATCAAGCAATATATATCACTAAATTTATTTTCGAAACGTGTACGTAAATTTATAGATGCCTTTTTCTAAAGCACTAAAAATAAAAACAAATAACGGATAATTTAAAAACCAATAAAAATTAGCAAAGAGTTATAAAATCGAACGACGAAATAAATAAATGTTTTGAACTAAAATCTTTTTTACGGTTTCAAATGCATTGCAATACAGGTTTAACAAAGAAATACAAGAAGTCTCAAGACACATAATATTTAGAGCATTAATAAGCATACTGTTGCTCAGCATACTATTGCATTCATGCTTACCATTTACTATTCATTACATCAATACTGCATTTTATTGAGGTACAAAAAAATGTTAGAAAAATACGGCAACCAATTTTGAAAACAAATTTCGAAATATATTTTAAAATAATATTTTAAATATGGATTCCTCCTTTTTTTACTGACAACTCTCTGTTTAGTTTTTAAATGGTATCAGTAAAAATATACATACGTATATTATTTACTTCAAATGCTCTGTACCGGGCGAGAGTGCCATATAGTAATCAGGGAGCCAGCGAGGCCGGGGCTCAGCCCATCCATGTTATCGGTAATGGGTCCCTAGGCGTTCCTCATTTGCATATTTTTACCATTAGACACAAGAAATTCGACTGTAATATATTTAAATTATCTTTATAACCAGCAAATGTCAAAACTGTCTAAAACTAGGTTGAATTTGGTTGATCATTTTGTTATTCATGTTAGTTTACAGGAAGAGGTATTTTAATTTACCCATTTTACAATAAAAGTACCGACATAATGAAGTTAATGACTTTTTGATTTGCATTTGTAAAGTGATAGTAAAGTTAAAGTAGCTCAGGCTGTGTTATGTAGGCTTATGTAAATATTCGATTTGAAAGTAACTGGTGAAAACAATAATGAACTGTGTCACGTCTTATGGGTTCTTGGGATTACAGCTTAACAATGATCTTAATTGGGATGAACATATTAAAAATTTGCAAAGCTTACTAAATAGGATATACAATGTAGTCATATTACTGTGTAATGTTGTTATTTTAAGACTGTTTAATAGATATATAATGCTTATGTACAGTTCCATTTAATTATCGTATTATATTTTGGGTATTTTTAAGGACCAATTCTTGAAAATTACCTACCACATTGATGTACTTATCATGTAAATGGTAATAGAAACTAAATGAAATAAATAAATAAATATATTATTTACTGTAAGATAAAAGTTAAACTTGAGGGAAACAAGGATTTACATATCCATCATCAAAAATCCCCATTATAACCGATATATTTTTCTTTTTCTCGAACTAAAAATCCGTTTTCTTTCCTAAGTCCTTGACACGAAAAAACCAACGGCTAATTAATATTAAAGGGTTAAATCCTAATCCTAGCCCAATTAATATCAAACTTCCTTGAAAGGAGAATGATGCACTTGTATTTGAAAGAAAGGGCTAATGAAGGAGAAGAAGCTCGAAAAGGAGAGGGATTTTTTACTCCAAATATACATAATCTGTGTGTCTGTTATTTTGTCCTTCATATATTAAAAAACTGTCCAACCGATTGCCATGAAACTTTAAATAAGTAGTGCAATAGTGGGGCTGCTGGCCCAATCAAACTTTGACAGGCAGTCAATTTTTTGACAGCTACTTCCGGTCACGTGACCGGAAGTGACGTCATCAGCTGTGACGTCATCAGCTGTGACGTGTATGGGTGGGTATTTAAAGTTTAAATGCCCTGCTGTGCTGGGTATTTAAATTTTAAATGGCCGGAAGTGTGTCAAGGTCGTTTGGGGATGTTTTTAAAAAAGATCTTGCATTTTCGGAAAATCCGAAAATGCAAGATATTTTCTTTTTTATTTATTTGTTTTTTTACAAAAGTATTATTTTACAAGTTAGTAAAGTTTGCTCCCAAATTTGAAAAGTAAGTTGTTGTCGGTGCTGAAAGTTCTTGTTTATTTTCATTCTTTTTGTTGTTGTAAGTTGGCAAAAACACATTTTTTTCGTTTTGATTGTTTGTTGCATAAAGTTCTAAAGATAAACCAAACCCAGTGGTTATAAGTTGTTTTAGTTCTTCACTAAAAATTTCCAAATCCTTGTAGGTTGTAAGATTGATAGTGTTGTAGTGAATCCCGCGAATGTTGAGAGACATGACTAGAGTTGTTTACTCGACGAGAGGTGTAGCAGGAATGACTATTGCAAAGCCGGTGCTGCAGGTACCTCCGATGGTAGTGGGGGTAGTGGTGGGGGTAATGGCAGGTGTTTGTTTAATCACTTTGAATTTAATCGTTGCCACAATAGACCGAGTCGATGTTGCAATTCTTCTAGTTTATCCAACCGGTTCTTTTGATATGTTTTGCAACTACATTTACAATAGCTGAAAGAATTACATTTTGTACAAGCTTTTCCGTCAACTTGATCTTCAGGTATTCTAAAACATTTTTCTTTGCAACAATAAGTTATAAGTGTTAGATTATTTCTTTTGGATGACATGTTGGTTGTAGCTTGTCTTAAACAGAACTGAGCCTCTCAACGTTAAAGTTTCGTATTTATGTAAAGTATTCGAATAAAACTATCGAATAAAATAATCGAATAATACTATCGAATAAAATAATCGAATAATACTATCGATTAAAAGTTCAAGGTCATCCGTTTGAGGTTTTAAAAAAATACAACATATCAGTATATAAAAACATATGCTGATATGTTGTTTTTTATCTTTTTATTTAAAACATTTTTTTACAATGTTATTTTTGTGCGATGTGCAGAGTTAGTTCCGTAGAGTTGTTTCCGCTCATTCCGTGTGACACCAAATATAATGATCCTGGTTGAATTTCCCGCAGATCTTCATTTTGCAGCAACTGGACGAATCGTTTTGGAAGATATACTTGAAACTTTGGTTCATCACCCGGTGTATATGGTGCATCGGATAAAGATGCGACGACTGCGTCTCCATGCGTTGTATCAATTTTCTTCATTTCATGAACAATATAATGTTTCTGTTCTTTTAATTCTGAACATTTCTTGATAATTAGAGTATTTGATTTTGAATGCAAGTTGAATTGTTCAACTAAACATTGGAGAAACTGTTGTGATGCCATCCTTCACAGGAGATGTTGTCTGTTCGGAGTATGGAGTTAGACTGATACTCGGGGTGTGTTGCCTCTTCGTTTATATAACCTTCGGAACCCCCACTACATTCTTCCGTTTGTTGTTGTAAGTAAGCAGCCAAGTGATACGCGTTTTGTAATGCGCATTGAGATTGGTTGTGTTTCGGATTTATTGTAGAAACACAAATATTTCTAGCATCAAAGTGAAATGTTTTGTCCACTTTTATGTTTAAAACTTCTTTGTTTGTGTACTGTCGTATCCAATTCTTTTTTTCCAATCCTCTGGTATATATGTGTGTAAATTGTTTGCAAAAATGAAACATAATTTTGTGTACATTGTTGTACGGTAGGAAACCTTCATACCAATGGATATGATGAAAATTATTTGTTAGCCATCTGTTTGTTATTTTAGCTTTTGACTTTAGTTCATGGACAGAACACGGTGCTTCAAATAAAAACGGGTATGCTACTTGTGTAAGCAAATCCAAAATTACCAATTCTTTTATGATAAATCTATCATCGTTTCCGCGAAATGCTTGAAATTCAATTACACAAGGTTTTGCTGCCATTTCTTCATCCTGTCTGCTCATCATGGTGTCTGCTGATCAACTGTTTTCCACACCACGGTAGGTTAGATATATATATAAACCAGGCCGTACAGTTGTAGGCGCGTTGGTGTATGTTTAACGTGGGCACCATCCCCAGTAGGCCTACCCCACGGTTTATTCTTTTGTTAAATTACATTGTAGTTTTAACCTAGCAAAGTTTCTTCTTCTGTATTATTGTTGTTGGTGGTTTCTTCTTCTGTACTGTTGTTGTTGTTGTTGGTTTCTTCTTCTGTAGCCTCCGTTGCAACTTCGGTAAAAGGTTCAAAGTTTCTTAACTGCCTCCACATTTCCACTTCGTGAGGTATTCTATTAAAGATGGATGTATCTATTGGTCCGTATTGTAAAGTGCTTTCTGGTTGTTTTTCGCATGCATCTACCAGATATTCCTTAATAACAGAGCTTGAAAATACTAGTTGTTTCATATACCTGGTAATAGGTGATGTTGCATAGTTTAAAATGTAAAATTCTTCACGTGTTAGAAGAATTTTATTTTCAAATTGTGTCGAGTCTCTAATTCTTACTTGTTGTTGACCACGATGTTTAATAATGTCAATTTCATTGTCACAATCCAAAAGTCGAATGTTAGTTTTTCTTCCAAAGAAACTGTTGGCTAAATAACATTCAATAAGATGTAGATGTTTTAAAAAGGAATCCCAAGCATTTTCTGAAAATAAAACCATCTTTGTTCCATGGCTTAGTATTACTGCGGGAGAGTAGTCTAATGATTTTACCAATCCTATCGACACACTTTTACTCATGCAAGATGAAATAGGATAAAAGATGCGAAGGAAAACTTCAGTTAAAATGTTTGGTGGAATATTTTCTTCAAGTTTTCTTTTCTTTCTTACGTTTGTTTTATTATTTTCCAACTTTTTATTTTGTTTTCCAAACTTTAAAAAGTCATCAATTTCCTTTACAATATTTTCTTCAAAATGTTTATCATCATTTTCCAATAAAGGTGCTGTTTCGGAAACGTCTTGTACAACTGATAAAGAACTCATTTTGTTTATAATGCTGTAGACGATGTTACCCATACAACTGTAGACAGTAAACTAAACAATTTTCGTTCCCGCTCCTGCTTTTATAACCGAGTGGTGGGGGTATTTTTTTTTCCTTTTCATTTTACAAAACTGCTTTTACAATTCCTGTTAAAGGTGTATATGTAACAATTTTATCATGTAAAATTAAACAATAAGCAGATGTATCTTTGGGTACATTTTGTTCAAATTCCATTTCTATTTTTATATCTACACTGGAAGATTTTACAGATTCGTTTTGTTTTGAACAATCAACTACAACAATCGGATAGTTAGATTTAAATTGGTTTGGCGTTAATAAAGGTGTGTTTGTTTTTCCATAATATGAATTTTGGAATCTTGCGTACATATCGTACAAAACGCTAAACCTGTCTTTTGTAAAGTTTATGTTGAAGTTGTCGTATGGAAAGAATTGTGAGTTTAGAAACACCTTAAAATTTGTAAGTTTGCAATGATCAAATTCACCAGCATGTTTAGTTATTTCGTTTCTTCTTTTTGTTTGTAATCCAAATATTACATATCTTGCCTTTTCCAAATGAGTAGAAGTTTTTACAGTCCATGTATGACGTTGTGTTTCCGGTAAAACCGGATATTCATGAAACTCCCAACTTCTAAATGGTATTACGATATCACGATCTGATTTTAAAGTTCTTAATAATGAAATTCTATTCTGATCGTTTAACCGTACATGCGGTACTCTCCAAACAATTTTGTCTAATTGCATTTTCCATTCTAAAGTAGCTTCCGTTGTTCCATCAGTTGCTTGAATAATATCTTTGTCGTTTGATGATCTTAACAAAACTAATTCTTGTTTTACGTTTATTATTATTTTTCGGTAATCTTCGGCAAAGCCTAAAAGTAATCTTAAAAGAATGTAAAAGTCAAAATTGCCTGAAGTGTTTGGAGTGATTGTACTGGAATCGGGTGCTACCCATCCTGCGGCGGCCAGCATATTTTTTTTACTCGGTGTTAAAGATGCTAATCCTTTTAATGTACTTGTAATTCCCACCTTTTTTGTTGAATCTACTGTAACTCCGGAAATTTCATATCTTATTTCATCAAACAAATATGCCATGGGGTTATTTATGAACGGAACAGTACTTGCAGTGCTTCCATCTTTTTTTGTTACTCTTCCTTCGATATACAAATAACTTTCACATGGAAGTGTATAAATATCCTGTTGTTGTATGGGAATTCTAATTTCATCATTATTATTTAATTTTGATGAAGCGTAAGGGTTGTGCGTATGATATTCCTTTTCCCATAAGGTTTCGTCGAATGTCGGACCCTGCGCTATATCCAATATTTCCATTATTAATAAGTTTTAATCCAATTTCTTCTAGAAAACGAATGTTATCACTTGTTAATCCTTCTATAGCTGAAGTGCTACTGACTTGTTTACCAGTCAGCTCTTTCTTTTTAAATGATAACCCCATTGTTATACGGTTGATTTTATATGTATTCGTATAGTTATAGGTTCGTCTCTAAAATCAATATGATTTCCGTCTTGATCTAGTATGTTCACCACAATGTCTGAAATAAAACTGGTGTTTAACGGTAGGTACACCAAGTTTTGTGGCTTTTCCACAATTTTAAAACCCGGAGCGACCGTTGGATAGAATGTGTGCAATATATGAGTATTTTCACCATCTCTATAAGAACCATGTATAATATTACATGTAATATCTATACTGTTAACTTTCATTATTGTTACAGTTCTAGCACCTGAATGGTTAATATTAGGTTCTAAAATTTTTGTTGTTTTAGGAAATCCTAATAAACTACCAATTGAATGTTCTTTGCTAAAATCTATATAATATTTAGATTTAATTTCAGCTTTCATAGTATTGTTATTTCCTTTTATTGTTATATTATCTTTTCCCATATGATTTTGTATCGCTTCATTTATATCATCAATTTCATATGCTCCAGTGGGTAAACTAAATACTTGTATATCTGAATATTTGTTTGTATTTTTATCTTTTGTTTTGTAATAATGTATTTTGTCATTAACATTTTCAGTAACGTTGGGAATAGAATTATAAGTTGTTATATCTAATAATGCGGCTTCCCATAATTTATCTTTTTCCAAACGTAACGCAGGGAAAAGAACACTTCGCAAAGTAGATGAAGTTCCAGTTAATGATACTGTATAGGAAGACATCTTAAAGTTGACTAACACTTTTTGTTAAAAAATCTAAACATAAATGTCCACAGATTACCGTATCATCAGGTTGCTCTCTTTTATAATTGTATAGTACATTTTTAGCTGTTTTAAAGTAATATTGTAGTTCTTTTGGTGGTGGAAGATTACCAAAACTATCAAAGTAGTAAATAGTTGATCCTAGTTTCTTATAACATACCCAATGAGTGCCTGATCCTTTACTATTATCTAAATTTACTATTCCGGTTTCATTTTTCCATATTTTAACAGGTAATGCATCTTTCATAAACACTCCTCTAAAAAATGGAATTTTTAAACAAGAAACATAAGTAATTAATTCTTTATCTGTTAATTCTTTATTTGGAATTAGTAATTGTTTTTTTCTGTTTAATACACACGATACGGTCTTAGGTATAATCCTCCTCCTTTTTTTATCATTGACCATATTGTTTGTTTCTTTTTATTTTTACCTGCGGTGGATCGTCGTTTTCTTCTTATATTTCCTCCACGTTTCTTTGCAGGTTTTCTTCTTCTTTTTCCACCTCCTTTCTTCTTTCCACCTCCAAACATCGTTTTACCCTTCATTGCTGCTGATACCGCTAAAGCTGCTGCTTTTTCACCGATACTAGCGTCACTGGATGTTACTCTTTGCCAAGCTTTTTCAGCAAGTGCTCTATCCGCTATTGATCTATTTTTAGTATCTGCAAACTTTGAATATGCTATATCGTGTTGTTTGCAGGCTTGATCAAGTTTATTTATTCCAAGATCTCCTCTAGCGAGTCTTTTTTTCAATTTTGTTCCAGGACCACAATATTGATAACCTCTTGGTAAATGTAGTTCTACAGGTAATAAATCGATAGCTTTATTAACTATAGCTCCAACCGGCTTAGTAATAAGAGAAAGTGCTGTTGATGCTATTCCTCTTCCTCTCTTTATAACGTGTCGATTATGACTGATGCGTTGAACTTTCAACATGGTCTTTTATAGTGAAAGGAAATGTCGATACTTGTTTATTTTATAAATGCTTTATAATGAATGATGCACTTATCCTTTGACATTGTTTATTTATAAGTATGTTTGTTTATGGGTAAAACATTTTTTTCCAGTTTTGTGGAAGGATTGTATCTTCTTCATCATCATCACCTTTAGAAGTTCTTAAAGTATCATTTTCCTTATTTAAAAAATATTTTTCCATAACATTCTTTTTAACCCAATTTAATTTTTGATCAGATTTTATGGGCTTTATTGTGTTATAAATATCATATAATACTACACTTAAGAGTCTTACAATGTAATTTACATTAACAGCATCAGTAAAATTAATAGGGTCTTTTAAGCTAGTCAATCGCAAGTCTTCACAAAAAAAAGACTGCTTATTTAAATCTTTTCTTAGAAAAAGATTATAGTAAATGTGTCCCTTCTGATGCATTTGTGCTACTGTAACTACATCATTGTCTCTTATTCCTTCTGCAACATTGACTAGTGGTTTCCCTTTGCAATCAAAGGCTTGTCGGCCGCCTTCTTGTAATACAGGAACTTGTCCAATTGTTGCTACATCAGTTTCATCCGACCCTTTTTTAACATTAGTAATTATTTTTGCATCAGCATCCCATTTCTTATCTTTTAATTTCATTATTTGACTTATTGTTGCTGCATGTGATTTTGCAGTTCCTTCCTTAACGTTAGTTAACACTTTATTTTTGCAATCAATTGTATTAATATCATGCGTAATACAATGATCTGTAAGATATTGAAGGTTTACAGCATCTTTCATATCTTTAGGGTCTCCAATATCATGTATTACAAAGTTGTAAAAGGAAAATTTATCTGTTTTTTCAGGGATGACTGAATGTAAATACTTTTTTGTAACTGAATCTTGATCATTAATAGGATCTGCTATATTGGCTATTCTAAGATCTTTTGCATCATATACTTTATTATTACTCCTAGGATCATATCGTAAGGTTTGGTTTATGTACCACATTAAATATTCTTTATTTACCGAATCATTCTTATCTATTGGTTTTGGAAGATTTACAATTCTATAAAAATTAGCGTTATACACTTCATTTTGAAGCTTTAAGCTAGGTAATGTTTCACTTCTTAAAGTTTTAAAATTTACCGCATCATTTTCATCTTTTGGATCATTTACAAACTTTAAACGTTTGTTATTTATATCATAATCTCCATCGGATGTTAGTGGTAAACCACCTCTTTTTCCATAAGATCCTGATTTGCTTCCAGTTTCGGAATACCGTCCAAACTTATCCACACTCATGGTTATACTGAATATTTAATCAGTTATACTTGTATTATATATACTCATATTTTTTATGCAATTACTCCTCGATTTCGCAGTTCGCCGACCAAAGCTACCCATTCATTTTCTAAACCACTATGTCCGGCTTGTTTAGCTTCATATATCAACTTCATTCTGTCAACCAATTTGTTTATATCGTTGTAGTATATTATATTAGTATCATACAAGTTTTTTAATAATCCTTTTCCTGATAAGCTTGATTGATTTGTTTTTCTTCTTTTATGTAAAATATTTATTTCAGCAGAAGATAATGATTTTCTTTTTATGGGTTCCCTTCTTTTTGGTGGGAAAAGTTTAGCAATAATAGTTTTATATTTTTCTGATGCATTTCTATGAACATTAAAATTTTTAGAATAATTTTTCTTATGCGCATTTGTATCCTCCAATATTTGTTTAAAAATGTTTAAATCCTTTTTAGTATATTTATTAGGTTTCGGCTTAAAAATAAGTTCAAACAATCCTTTTGTACCCTTGTATTGTTTATTATTTATAATAATATTGTCATGTTCGTCTACATCAAGTTTGCTATCTCCAATCATTAGCCCATTTTCTTCTATTCTAGCACCAAAAGTATGATATTTTCGAGTTGGTTGTGCAGAATGTAACATTTTTAATACAAATTGTCTTGCAAGCGGCCCTTTATACGCGATATCCGAGCCCAATTTGCTCAAGTTGGATGGATTAATAGGCTCTTCTTCTTCTTGTTGTTCTTCGCTTGTAGAAAGACCTTCTTTTTCTGTTAAAACATCCGTTTCTTCACCTAGTTCGCTTTCTTCTTCAGTTGTTTCTCCTTGTTGTGTAAAACTTGTATCACTTTCATATTCTTCTTTTTGTTCAAATTTTGAAATGGGTAAAATAGCATCTCCGGAAAAATTAAATGTTGAATGTTTAACATTTTGTCCTAATTGTTTTAATGGCTCAGTAATAGGTTTAAATGTTGATTCCAGAAATTTCTCTCTTTCACTTATTCCTAATCTTAACGCTCTGTTTTTATGTCTAATAGAATCACTAAGTGATTTTATTTCTTTTAATAGCTTTTCCTGATTAACCATGTTTACACCATGAAGACTTGTACGATAATGTTGTTAATTAATGTATTAAAACAAATTTATCGAAACCTATGCGGTAACGACCATCTGTTATAGCTTTATCTTTCATAATTACCAAAAATCCATATTTTTCCGCCCAAGCTTTTCCACAAAGCTCTTTGAATTTATCAAATGACATATCAGCATTTACATGATCGTTGTATATATGTTTTAGGTTTGTATCGTCTTGTTTGAATAAAACTAAAATATTTGCATTGTCTCTAATTAGTTGTTTTGGAATTTTGCTATATGTTTGTCCGATATATATGCTATCAATATTATTATGTCTTCCCATGGCAAAATAGTTTCTAATAGTATCATGATTTTCACTAGATACATCATCAAATACAAATACAGAATACGGCTTAGCCTGGTCTGGTTGCATAACACTGTCACTAGCATTAAATTTGTAATAGTTAAGATCGGGCACATCAGTCAGGATCTTTTCCAACAATTGATACTTTGGTTGATGTAAGGACTTTGAAAAAATATATAGGTTATTAAATCGCAATCCTTTTGTGTTTGTAATTAAGTTAAACACAACGTTAGTTTTGCCACAGTTTGAAGGACCGCTGACTATACATCGTACAGTGTTTGGAAATAAACTGCCGTGTTTACCATTGTTGATTTTAACGTTATCTACGGTTAAATCATCAATGTTATTAATATTAAATTTATCTTTATGGTGAACAATCTCCATCTTATTCAAAGGCAGAAGAGTAAATAAGTTGATTTAAAACTAAATCAAATCTTTTATAGGTATCCACGAATCTTCAGTTTTATCAAACCCCAACCAACGTACTTTAACTTGGTCTTTTTTCCTTTGCAACACCTTTTCAACAAGATAAACATCGCCTACTGTTGACTTTAACAATTCATGTCCGTAAAAACCGCCTTGTAACAAATTTCCTTTGTTATCTTTTAAAATATAAGTTTCCGGTACAGTAGGTTGTACTTTATACACTGTAAAAACTTCGTTTGTCCAATTGGGCAGGTATTTTTTAGTAAACACTCCTTTGTATTTACTAATTCGAACTTTATCATTTACATTAAATTTTCTTGGTTTTCTTTGTTCCGCTTTTGGCTGTGTATTTTTTTTAATTCGTTGTAAAACTAGTTTAGCGTTTTTCTTATTCACTTTGTTAGGTGCCATACCGATAGTTCTATGAAACTTGTTGTTGTAATCGCTTATTAATTTTGGTAAGATATCAACCCATACGTAAGAACCTCTTTTCGAAAACATTTTATACATTGCACCTTTTAAGGTTCTATTAAATCTTTCAATTATAGCTGCCTTTTTCTCAGAATTTGTGGAATAATGATTTATGTTATATTTTTTCATTAACAAGGCAAAATGTTTATTAAAAAATTCTTTCCCATCATCAGTTTGTAAATGTTTAATTTTATTTTTATCTCTTTTTATAGCTACTTCCATAGCTTTTGTTATGCTGTTACCAGTTTTGTCTTTTAATGGCAAAGCATCAGCAACTTTAGTAAAACAATTAATAATCGTAAGTATGTATTTGAATCCTTTATTTATTTTACTATGCGGTTGCATTTCAATTAAATCTGCTTGATATAAATCATTTATTCCTTTTACAACAGTATTTCGTCGTGGAAACTTTATTCTTGCAGGTTTATGAAGTTCATTAACAATCTTTTCCTTTAAGTCTGTCATGATGATTTTACTAACAAAGTCAAGTTAGTATTGAGTGTTTCTTTTTCTGCATCCGCTTTTATAGTTCAAGGTCATTTCAACATATTTTAAAAAAAGGGGAAATCACAGCGAGCATGCTGTGATTTCCCCTTTTTTTCTTTTTTTCTTTTTCCTTTTTTTATTTTTTTTTCTTTTTTTCTTTTTTTCTTTTTCTTTTTACTCATTGATAGGATTGAGAGAGTAGTGGCCGAATGGTAGAGTGTGAATTTTGTCTGGAAGAATGTGTCGTTTGTCATCATTGGAGCATAGTGCTTTTTTCACTTCTGTTACGCTGTACAGTTGATGGTTGAAACTTCTGATGGTGTTGAATTTTGCAGTTATAGTCGTCTCTTCAAATAAGCATTGCTTGTAGTGTTCAAAATTTACATTCTTCTTAAGATACAAACTTTTTACTCCCTTAGCTTTTTTAATAATATTGTTTTCTTCTTTATGCAATTGTAGTGAATACAATTTTGACATTAGTGCAATAAGTTCTTTCAGTAAAATTCCATTTGCTTCGTCTTTAAATTTTCCAAGTTTCTTTTTGTTCCGATCATTGTCATAATTTAAATGATCTTTTGGATAGTCACTAAAATCAAATTCATTTTTGTGAACAAATGTTCGAAGATCCAAATACATATCTTCAGTAAGAATCCAGTAGATGAAAGCGTCCGTGTCCATGTAGGCGATTCCGATGTTATCTCTACCGTAGAAGGCGACCATTTTGTTGTAGTGGAAATCGTACATGTGGGTTTTGGAAATATCCAAGATTGACATTCCAACGTACAACGGACGATCCATTTTCACGCTTGTCTTCTTCATAGATACTGCCACAAGGTTTTCATTGATGATAACGGATGTTTCAAAGTTTGGTTTTTGTACAAGTTTTTCTAGTTTTATAGGATCTGTAATTAATTTAACATTTTTGTGTTTTCTTTTGTTTTCCAATGTTTTTCCAAATATCGCATTATTCATTAATTTAAAAAAGTCCTTTTGAAATGTTGATGTTGCAGCTGCTCTTCTTCTGGTGTTTGAATCAATGTACGGTTTTAACCAGCAAGATTGGGAAAATTTTAAAACTCTATGAATTTTGGTTATACGTAAACCCAATTGGAGTGCTTGTTGAACAACCCAAAAGTGAGCTACGTATCTTTGTTTATTTTCAAGAGTCATCATTAATTTTGGATGTTTGCCAATTGGTGAAACTTCTGTTTTTGCAAGGAGCGGAAGATCGTAATGAAAATCATGCAAGTGTTCTGGATATTCAAAGTCACAGTCCAATATGTATCCGGTGTCTCCGTCTTTTGAAATTTGCGAAATATCACCAATAGAGTCTGGATTAACCCATTCAAAGTTTCCAAAAGGAAGTGGATTAGACATGGCCCATCCGTATAAATTGTTGGCATCGAAATATCCCAAGAACACTGATGGTTTTTCTTTATCGTAGTTTGGAAGATATTTGTTGTTAGCTTTAACATGTCTAGTAACACTTTGGGTCAATCCACCTCTAACGCCCGATTCGATCATCAACACCATGTCAATATCTGTTAATAATTTAAGGTTGCACTTTGTTTCTTTTAGCATAGCTTGCCAAGCTAGTCCTGGAGAAGTATAAGAATGAAGAGGGTCTAATCCGTAAGCTTCAAAGCAGGTGTTTCTAAATTCTTCCATCACATCGCAGAGAAGGGTCACATCAAGTTTTACATAAAAGTCAGAATAATCTCCCAGAGTGTTCATTTCCAATTCGTCCCAAACTCTGCATGCGTGTTGATAGTCTTCAGGTGAAATGTCCAAATCGGTAAGTTTACTTTTGAAAGCTTCTGGTGGAGGAAGTGACGTTTCTTGAAATTTATGTAGTCCATCGATGTAATCATACGGGAAAACTCCTTTCCGAAGAACCAAATCCATTTTTTCTGCAGGTACAATTTTGCTTGTTTCTATTAAATTTTGTCTTCTTAAATTTTCAGAAAGTTTCATAAGACTGGAAGGCATAAATCAAAAAGAATCAACAAATCTAAGTTTAATTTTGCCCACCTTTTTTGAAAAGCTTATAAATTTTTCCATAGTTTGTGCTATAACGTCTATTTCACCGTTGTCTCTTGCTAATTCGGGAATGATAAAATGTCCATCGTATCCGCTAAGATTGTGAAAAACCACGGGAATAAAAGATGGTAGTTTGTAGTTGATGTTACATCCGTTGCAAGCTGCACCTCTGTAGGCTCCTGTCAGATGGTCATGGTCGCGAACTTTAACTTTAGTTTCTGTAAATTGATTGTTACACAAATAGCATGTTGTTGTCGAATCATAAAGATAAATTTCTTCCGGTGTCATAGGTGACATAGGAACCACATTGCTATACATTGCTTCTACTTTCCCAGCGATGTCGTATAAATCATCAACAAAGTATCGAGCTGCTTCTTCTCCACGATAAATCTTTGGTGTAGATGTCAAACCATATTCTTGAAGATGTTCTTCAGGCAGAGTGGATTTTACTATTAAACAGTAGCTGTTTGGTTTGTGAAGTTGATACTTTGTTCTGCTTGTAATTTCCTCTCCTTCTTCTTGTTCAAGTGGAAGCAATGAAGATTCAAAATCTGCATACACTACAACGGGAATTCTGTATTGTTGGATAACTTTATCAAATTTTACTTGTGATCTGCTAGGGTGTGGTAATTTAATTCTTACTTCATAGTTTCCATTGCATAATTTTTGATGTTCCATCAACCATTCTGAACCACCTCTTCTTAATGGTTTGTTTACAAAACAAAAACATCTTTTACAAGTGGTTTTTTCTACTTTATGTTTTGATAACTGTTTGCAAACTAGAGCTTCGAAATCTTTAATATATACATAATGTGAAATATCACCTTTTGTTATTAATAATAAATCGGTATGATCTCTGCGTTCGGTGGGTGTTATACGTAAGGGATAGACATTGTTGGATGAATCTAAGCCAAAGATGTTTACAGATGCAAAAGGATTTTTCTTTTCAAATTTTGATATGTCTTGAATTGAAACAGGATAAGTCATGCCTTGAAAGTTATACATATATGAAACCTCATCGTATGCTCTACTCGGTCGTTCCACATGATCTTCTACATATTTTGCAAGCATTGCATACTTGAAACATTCAGCATTTTCATTTTGTACATTAACACAAGATTTGGTTACTCGAATCTTCCTTGGCAAAGCAATATAACTACTACCTCTCATTCCATATCCATGTTTATGAACTCTCACATCTAAGCTTGTTATACTTAACAAACTCCATCCAGAACCTCTTCCTTCATGTTCTTGTAATTTTGTTAAAAGTTCTTCAAAACAATCATCCACAATTGAGCTTATATCCGATGCAAACATGATGGTTTTGTTTTTAGTTAAAAATCCTCTTGGTGATGTTTCATTCTGAACATTTGTAAATACAGTATCTAATAATATTCCAAACTTTATAAAATTTAATCTTCTTAGTTCATTCTTCAATGTTTCTGTTACTAATGTTTTTGCTTTCAATATAAATTGTGCTAGTTGCAATTGAGCATTGTCAATCTTAAAATGAGTTACTACACTGCCTGGTAAAGCTCGGGCGTATAATTCCACATCCAAAGATGGTCCGGGTGCGTATTGAATAACACTTGGTCTTGAATTTAGTTGTTGTTGATGGGTAGCCAGCATTTGATCTAATTCTTCTAAATCTTCTTCTTCTGCATTGTTTCTTGTTTCGTTGTTATGGTACACTTCTTTGTGTATTTGTAGTAAGTTTTCATTTTCAAAAGATTCTTCACAACTGATGCAGTAATACATGACGTAGGTGTGCTCTCCACAAAAGTTGCAGTAATAATAAGAACCACTCTTAAACTACCCCTATTTATAGACTACCCCCACCACTTTTTCTGTATTAAACACAAAAAGTGTTAATAACAGTTAAATTTCTTATATTTCAAAACTCCTAAGTGTCAAGGTCAAATAATGCAAGTTTAAAAAAACATCTAAGTGTCAAATAATGCAGGTATTAAAAAAATCTAAGTGTCAAGGTCAAATAATGAAAGTTTTAGAAAAAATCTAAGTCTCGAGGTCAAATAATGGAAGTTTTAAAAAAATTCCTAGTCTCAAGGTCAAATAATGGAAGTTTTAAAAAAATCTAAGTGCCAACGTCAAATAATTTAAGTTCAAAATAATACATATATTATGCGTCGTAAGTGTGATCATCATTGCTGTTGTTTAAATATGTTATTTCCAAATCGTTATCGCTTTCATCTTCCTCCATGTCCGATGCCGGAAACAAACGTCGCCGAACAAGAGCATGTATATATTGTACTGGATCATAGTTAATTGTTACAACATGTGTTAACGGTGTTTCTTCGCCTATTGCTACTGGTACTTCCAAAATATTTTCTTCATCACTTGTAGCATCAGACGTAGCATCGGATGTAGCATCGGATGTAGCATCGGATGTAGCATCAGATGTATCTTCTACTGGAATCAAACTATTTTCAAAAATACTTTCGTCATCCGTTAAGTCTTCTGGTTCAACTATTTTATATATTTTTTCACAAATTGTACATCCAAAAGGAAAATTGTTGTCTGTTGGAGGCATTATAAAAGAAACTTGATATTGTAAAAATAAATGTTGAAGCAGATGTTTGAAAATTTTTCTAAGTCCAAAAGTATTAATTATTAGGAAGTTTTACAAGTCCAATGTAAAGTAAAAATAAAGAAAGAAGTGTTGTTGCCTGTTTAAACAGTTGCAAAAGAATGATAGGTTTGAAAATTTTTCAAAGTCCTAAAATATTAAATATTGAGAAGTTTTAACACTTAAAATATTTACAAATCCAATGTAAAGTAAAGAAAGAAATGTTGTTGCCTGTTGGAACAATGGCAAAAGAATGATGGAAACCAAACCCGCAGTAAGGGTCCTGTGGTTTGGGAGGGGGTAAGCGAGGAGGGGGGATGACCTCAAGCCGAGTTGGGGTCCGGGATCTGCGCGTGTGGTTCGGCATCAGTTGCTCGCTAGACAGTGAGGTGGTAACATGTTCAGAAGGCGCCCTGAACATTTTATCATTTTTGCTGTTTGGTGAAAATATCTTGGTGTTATTTGTATAATAACATCTTGACGTAGGACTGATTAATTTTAAGGCATGGTAGTTGTTTGTGCTTGTAGATACCCTAGGGTTTGTAGTTTGTTTTTAATTTGCTGGTTTGGTAGTTAGTATTATTTTAAAATCTTTCTTTTACTTACAATATATTTCTGCCTGGAATGTTTAAATTTAAAGTAAAATTTTTGTTTTTAGGAATGTTATATGATATGTTTTTAATACCTTTCTATTCCAATTTCCTTTTTCCAACAAGCTTGTTGAGGGCATTCCCTCTCTTGTCTTGTACTCCTTTTTAGTTAGGGACACCTTTCAATTCCAATTTCCTTTCCTTTTTTCCTTCCATCTTTTGCATGGTAAAACCAATAATGGTAAAACCGGCTACCGCTTTTGTAGTGATTACGCTCACCAAAGCGGGTCACTTACAACCTCTATACGTGCTGGATGGGTAGTTCGCCTACCTCCGGAGTTTCGCTAGACCTCAGTTGTTCTGCGTCGCTAATGGCGAGACACTGGCTCCTTTAGTGTTAGGAAATAAAAAACATATTTGTATAACATTTTTTCCTAAATTTAATTAAGCAACTTGCTACTTCAAAATAACATTTTTGTTTTAGCTTAGCGTTGTGCGCTTATGGTGAGGTGTGTGAGTTCGCTTACGTGATGATCACACTGTAATCATGATGTGCAGCGCTGGGCTGTCTAGCTATTTTTTTTAAACTAAATTTTATTTCTTTATTTTTTTATTTTTATTAATTCTTAAACTCTAGGCAGATTGTATTGTAAATTAGCTTTTCTTCTTTTAGGTTTCCGGGGGTGTACGGTTCTGTAAAACCGTACACCCCCATTTTCTTTTTAGTTATCGAATGACCTTGACCTAGTTATTTTCAAGGTCAACAAAAAGACTTAGCGAAAATTTCTAAGTCTCAAGGTCATTTATATATAGGTAGATTTAGCTTTTCTTCTGTTAGGTTTCTGAGGTGTACGGTTCTGTAAAACCGTACACCTCCATTTTCTTTTTAATTATTGAATGACCTTGACCTATTTATTTTCAAGGTCAATAGCAGTTAGCGAAAATTTATAAGTGTAAAAAGTAGGTCAAGGTCACCAAAAAATACCCTATGAACGGGGGAATAGACCGCTAAGTAATTCTTTTAGAATTACAAAGTGGTCTATTGGGGGGGGAGGGGGGGGAGGGGGGGGAGGGGGGGAGGGGGGGGAGGGGGGAGGGGGGGGAGGGGGGGGAGGGGGGGGAGGGGGGGGTTTCGCGGGGGGAGGGGGGGGGATATAACAAAAAATGCTCCAAATCTATCGTGCGGGTAGTCAAATTAAGCGGAATTAAAAGACAAACAAAAAAGGTCCAGTAACATTTTTTGATTAAACCAACGGTATAAAAGTTATGACGCAAAAACTCAAAAATATTAATAACCAACGCGAAAACTAAACTCACCATCAACAGAAATTAAAACATTTACAAAAACCCAAATGTTAAAAATAATTATTTAATAAAAGATACAACACAAAACTAAAATCTTAGGTTATTTAAAACTTTAACAAAATATTTAAGTCTCAAAAGTAGAGTTTTAAAATCAATCAATATATAAGTCAAACAAGTAAGTCTTTTGAAATTAAAATATCTAAGTCTAAAAAATAAGTCATTTAAAATAATTCTAAGTCCGAAAGTAGAACAATCAAAACTAGGTCAAGGTCATTTAAAAATTATAAAAAAAAGGGGGGTGGGGAAGCGTGGGGTCCCTACCTTATTCTACTACTTTATTTCTATACTACTTTATTATAACTTATGCTACCCCTTAAATGCTATCATGCATGCGGTTACGGTGTGATCATCACGTAAGCGAACTCACACACCTCACCGCCCTATCATATCTTAACCCCTACCTAACGTTCCCCCTATTCTATCTTATACTATGTAATATTACAGTTACGGTGTGATCATCACGTAAGCGAACTCACACACCTCCCTATAATATTACACCTAACTTAATATTACAGTTACGGTGTGATCATCACGTAAGCGAACTCACACACCTCACCGTAATATTAACCCTGACAATTAAACCACGCAGGAAATGGAAAGGTAGGTGGATTGCCATTGCGACCGACTATTATAGGAGGGCGCCTCTCCCACAATAGCCGAACGCAGTGTGTGCTTGACATAAGCCATCCCACACACCATGGCGAACATTACGTTACAGCATAACCCTCCACGTAAGCGGACCAGTTACACCTTCACCGTAATGCCAAAGAGAAACGTTGCGCGCTTGCTTATATCAGCGAGCTCGAGACTCGACCTCGCTAGCGAGCCTTGACTAGTAGGTCAACGTGTCGCTCTGCCGGGGCCGGTAGCCTTGGCCGGGTCGCTAGCCACCGCTCTCACAACTTCGTCTGGCCTACTTGGACCTGGTCGCTAGCCTCAGCTTTCACTACCTTGACTACAAGGTTGTTGTGTCTGCTGCCTATAAGAACCCCATTCGCCCGCCTTGTGTTATTCTGCCACTCGCCACCATCGCTGTTACTATCCATTCCCACGTTTTTTAACCATTTTTCCTATTTCATTATATTATCCATTTTATTATTCTTTTTATATCAACATGAACTCCTCTGCATCTTCTTCATCTACCCCCATTCTCCTGAGTCTGCTGCAGAAACCTCTGCAGCAGAAACCAACTACAATTCCGGTATCTATTGACCTTTCTTCTATTTCGACTGATTTTCTTCAAAAAAAACAAACTTCTCCCGTCCTCTTCTCCTCCATTAACGAAATAATAGCTGATGCTCTTAATGAAGATCAACCCCAATTATTTCAGAATCCCACACCAGTTACAGAAACATCAACGCCGCAAATTGAAGACATTCCGATCGCTCCAATTTGTGACGATATTTTAACTGAAGACTGGATGGAGTTGTGCGGACTGCACCCTTCTTCTACCCCCCAACAAATTCAACCCGCACCAATCAAAGAAACCCCCACCCCCCAAACAATTCATCCCGCACCAGTAAAGAACATCAGGCTAAAGGAATTAAAGAAAAACAAAAAATATAACCTGTACAGAATTGAAGAAAACAAAATTTATATCTACAACGAGGAGAGGACGAAAATTTATATCCTCACAACTCCAAAAACCAAACCACCACTTGTCCCAACAGATCCAAAATTTTTACTAGTAACAGCGGAGGGTGGAAAATTGAGAATAAATATATTAAATTAAACCTTATATTCCTTCCCCTCCTCAATCAAAGTCCACCCTGGTGGCAAAATCGGCCCTTCTAAGGGCCACCTAAGACTTTCAAATTTAGGCTTAAGTTAGGGCCTCAACCCTTGGTGACTACAAGCGGTTCATATACCTCTAAGTCCCAAAGGTTGAGTCAATAGCGGGGGGCTTTCGCTAAAGCCTCAACCCTTGGTGACTAACAAGTGGTCTGTGTACCACTAAGTCACAAAGGGTTGGACGCTAAAGCCTCAACCCTTGGTGACTAACAAGCGGTTCACATAACTCTAAGTCCCAAAGGTTGAGTCAATAGCGGGGAGCTTTCGCTAAAGCCTTAACGTTTGGTGACTAACAAGAGGTCCGTGTACCTCTAAGTCCCATAGGGGCTTTCACAAACCACCCCTTGTTAGTCACCAAGGGTTGAGGCTTAAACTTAAGCCTAAATTTGAAAGTCTTAGGTCGGCCCTTAGAAGGGCCTTTTTTTTGCCACCAGGGTGGACTTTGGAGGTGGGAAAAGGTTTTACTCGGTAATATTTATGTTTAACTTGGCACCTTTTTTATTTATTATCAAGTGTCGAGGGTTAAGGGGAATAGGAATTTTTTTGGGAATGTCAATGACATAAATTTTGGTTTTTTCAGAATTAAAAATGAAAATAGAAGAAGATAAATGTCTTAGGATTTCATATTTTCGGTTAAGTTTCAGTTTTTTTAGATGAAATTTTTGCTGGGGTACGTTTGAAGATACAGGTGATATAGGTGGTTTGGTGCGAATTTTGGGTGGTTCGGTGCGAATTTTGGTGCCGGTAAGAATGTTTTTCCAAACTTGCTGAAAAGGTTTTCGAGCAATAGTGGTTGTAACATCATACCAATCACGATTGTTGTTCGATTGAATAATTCGTACCCCAAGCAGTTGAAGATAGGAAAACCAGTTATACCAAATCTCGGTATACTCGGAGCGGTTCATTGTGAAATTGAAGTAGGTGTTGTTAGGACGGTGGCAAAGGAAAGAATAACTTGTCGAGTGTAGAGTGTAGAGTGTGTTAAGCAATCAAGGACAGGTGTGCCGGGTGATGCAACAAGGACGACGACCTGTATTCGCCGGCCGGCCGCAAGCGAAAGTGCGGCGCAAGGTCAACCAGTTGTATTGCTAACTGGTCGGCAACAAGCGAAAGCATGCGAGGTCAAACCCGGCCCACTCGGTCTCGTTTATCTTTTAAAACTCGCATGATAGGGTTTGCAAACATATTAATTCAAATATGTTGTAAAAATTTTCTTACGATATTTTGTTACAAATCTTTTTAAGGCAAATGTTAAGAAACCATGTTTCTATTTTAATCGCAACTACAGTTTCGATTTCTTTAACTAAATATTATAGCTAAGTATTAAAGTAATATAATAAAGTAGCATCTTTAAAAATATTGTAACTTGTACAAAGTTAAATAAGTATTTTAAGCCAAATGTTAAAAACAATTGTTTAGTACTGAGATGTTCACCCTACAACACCTACGTTAGAACTAACACTACAAATCCAAAAATTGCGAGGAGTCTCTCATGGTGGTGGGGGGAGGGCAGATGTTCCGAGCTGCACATGTCAAGGGAGGTTGCAACGCCGATACTGACACATCAGTTTGCTAGTAGAACCGGCAGAGTAAACATCTAAATAAACATGAGTTCTGTTTTATATGTTTCTTTTATTAAAGATGGACTTTGCATTGAAACGCAAAGTTTTCCTATTGATGCAGATCCTATACAACAAATTTTAGTACATCCTCCAGAAAGTTATGATTCCATCTACATTTCAGTGCAAGAAACAAACGACCCCCCACCACCAACAACTCCTGATGCACAGTAGGACACGGCTACCACACGTCATTAAGGCTTCAGCTCTTTACCCGAGCACACATGGACTCTGAGCTTCAATATAATACTGTTTCTTCTACATCTACACCAACTTCCGAACAATTACCTACTACAAATGAAACTACTACAAGTCTACAAGTAAATGAAATTTCATCAACTGTTAGTTCTGATGCGCAAGCAATAATGTTATCATTAATTGGTTTCGACTAAAAATTCAACAATGGAAGAAGAAAGAAATTCGCTACTTTACAACTTGGTTTTTGTGAACCCGTCGAAATTTATTATTTGCCTACTTTCATTTTTATGTGGTTACAATTTTGGTTACCTTGTTCAGGAAATGCTAACAGATAAAAAGGAAGAACATTCGCTATATTTTAAAGTTTATGTTTATGTAATTGCATCTTTATTTGGATACTTTGTAGCAGGATATTTTCTTGTTAATTTGTCAATTCCATTTTTTACATGGTATTTTAACAGACGTGAAAATCAACAAAACAACAGTTTGTAAAAAGAAACAAAAATTATCTTGCATTTTCGGATTTTCCGAAAATGCAAGATCTTTTTTAAAAACACCCCCAAAAGACCTTGACACACTTCCGGCCATTTAAAATTTAAATACCCAGCACAGCAGGGCATTTAAACTTTAAATACCCACCAAAAACACGTCACAGCTACGTCACAGCTGATGACGTCACTTCCGGTCACGTGACCGGAAGTAGCTGTCAAAAAATTGACTGCCTGTCAAAGTTTGATTGGGCCAGCAGCCCCACTATTGCACTACTTAAATAGATTAATTGAAATGAATGTTACTTACGTTATTTCATTTATAGTTGTTCTATATATACCTGGGTAAGGATTCTGCCTTATTCCAGTTCCAAAATTCTCTAAGGGCTTCGTCTCTTGGGCTAGCTCTTTAAGTTTTTAAGTCAAACTTTATGTAAGAAAAATAATTGAAGCATAAATATTGTCTTATGTCTGTTGCCGTGCGAACAACGGGTGCAACCACCTGATAAACAAAATTAAACTACCTGGTAAAATAAAATAACAATTCAGATGATAAATAGAAATCATTTTAATTAAGATTGTTCATTAATTGTGTTAAAATAAAATACTGGTTAAAAAGCCTATAATCTCATAAAATGTCACCCACTAAAATTTTGTTCGTCAATCTATATTTCTTTACCAACATTTAAAAACATACAACATACTTTCTTATAAAGAGTGGTTAAGTTAGTTATCTACCTCATTATATCTGACAATGGAATGGAATTCTCCCTACCCTCAAACCAATTTTCATTAATTTGTTTCCCTCAGTGGATGATTTAGGATGAGCCTATTTATGAAATTCGAAATAATTGTACTTCCTACTTAAAGTGCGTTTGGTTAATTTCTATATTCCGAGGTGTAGTATTTGTACACTATTGAAAATCTAGAACGGTGAAATCTAGGTTATTGAGAATCTTGAGGGAGCTTGACATCGGACTCTTTCTGTGGATTCAGAAAATGCAAGGCTGATTACGTTCGTCTGTAAATCAAAATTAAACTAAACCACGTGCTTCCTATGTCAGAAGGGATACCCATGCCCAGCTTATATTTAAGCTTTCCAGACTATTGTAGAACCAACAATGAGCAGTAGTTCATTATTCTTTGACATATTAAAGAACTGTAAATAATTCTCTTATTTAAAAATCCCCTTCAGCACCTTCCTCTTTTAATTTTCCCAGAACCTCCTTGAACGACGCCCGTCTTTTGAGGGCGCTCGCCAAACAGTTAAATGAAAAGGGGAACCACAATAAGTGAGGTAAAATGAAGAACTTTTATTTTAAGCCGGGAGAAGTAGAAAACAAAAGAGACGCGCCAGTTTTTCATTTGTCGCGCGTCCCGCAAGGGAAATCTTGCCTCGAACGTGCAAACACTGGCAGTTGGTACAGGAACATAAATAATGGCGGGACAAGTCGGCCGAATTGACCACATCGGTCAAATGTCATATTTACAAGATGGCCGGCTCTAATGCAAACATATGACTACGGAGCTAGTTGCCGTTTATCCTGGAGCTCGCGTCTCCCGAGGCGCACGTGAGTTCCCGCCGTCTTCTGATACTGCTCAGATATGCATCTCTCCGCTGAGAACTGGCCAAACATTCCTGTAAGAATTCAATATTGTTATTGAATTGAATTCTTGAATAGTCATGCCAGATGCTTGGATTATGTCATATCTCTTTGGACTACCTGTAAGATATATGTTGGAGTTAGGTGAGTAAGGTATCACATTGCTTTTTGCTGTTTTTTTTGTCTAGGTTTTATGTTACAGCAGAACATCTTTTTATTTAGTGACTTTTGACTAAATATTATTGAATGTAGGGCATGTTTTGTAACTTTTCGGCTAAATTATAAAATGTTAGCTAGGGCATATTTTGTAACTTTTCCGCTAAATTTTAATATGTTAGCACATCGCAGTAAAAATGCTGAAATTTTATTCCATTTAAGCTGAATGGAAGGTTAGTGTTCTTTAACAAATAACTCTGGAGAGCAAAAATAAAAACACTGATTTATTTTTCTACTTTGTAATAAATCCATAATAAACAACAATTTGAAATGTTTGTTTACTTTGAAACATTGTAAAAAGCAAAGACAGTAAAAATTTCATTAGAAAGTTTTGGTATTTTACTTCATCTTCTTATTTGTATTTATCAGTAAGAGGTTCAATTATTTTGTTTCTCATGTAATCTTAGTTTGGACTTTTATTTCAAAAGCGTTTGTAATGGTTTGGATTGAATTCCACCATGGTGCTTGTGAGACTTTATATTATTTGCCCAAACTATACTTAAAAAGCCACAATAGATCTTCAATACGCATTGTATGTATCTTTCGGCTTCGGGAGATATATTATGCGTTGCAGTAATATTTTCTGCAACGCACCGCTGTACCTGAATTGCCGCCCGGCGCCGTCACATTCTGAGACTCTGTACCCATATTGCCGCCTTGCGCCGTGAAGTTGCGAGCGGCATCCGGCTATACCTGTCGGTCACGGCACATTCACTTTATTCGAAATAAAATTTGTTTTTGATGAGAATAATGTAAGTGATTACTAAGAAATAACAAAAATAATTATTGCTTTACGCTTTAACGTCCATACTGGTGTTTTTCCAGTCAAGTAGTTCTATTAAGCGCTGGCCATAAAAATACTGTTTTGTAAAATTAAGTGAACTTGGTTTATGAAATTAAAATGTTTACGATTCACAAGTTCTGCTACTTTTTTAAGAGTGCCTTTTGCTTAAGCTTGCCTCTAAGGTTCTTGCAATCATAATTGTTACAATTATAACCAAACATTGTATATTAATTTAGATAACCTTATGTAATTGGAACTAATTCTTACTCGGTTCTCGCGCCGATATTCTAGCCTTTAAAAGGCAAGGCTTAAAAAAAATTGCAAGCATAGACATATTTTTTTAACTGTTTAAATACAAATATTTATAATTTAAAAAATTTTGAAAAATTTTTGACAACCTTTTCCGTTGACATTACGAAAAAAAAACAATTATTCTTCCTTTGATCGAAAATTGGCCACAAGTAGAAGCACGTACAAAGGGTAGGAGTGGCCTGGACGCAGTGGGAGGGGGAGGAGTAAGGAATAAAAAGCGTGAGTAAGGGCAATCGAGGTGGACACGGGGCGATAAGTTAGTATTGGGCAAAGAGCAGACCGGTGTACGCGCTCCCCACGGCCCCATGGCGCTGCGCTCCGCCGCCGCCGACACTACTAACTGAAATTACTTTTTAATTTTTTATAGGCCTTTCTCTTGCAAACACATTTAGACTCGCCGCTTTTCTTTATCTTCAATGGCGGTGAATATCTTATAAAACGTTTTACCGACTCCGGTTCCGCGCAAACCGCAGTTTCCCCCGATTGTTGCGAGGCGCTTTTGTTTTTAAAGTGGGAATATCGCTACGATTGTGCGAAACCTTACTTTTTATCAGCACTCGACGTAATTTTGTTTTAAAATTTCATTCGTAAATTCCAAAAGGGTTATAATTGACTACAATTGTACATTTTTGATGTACAACCTATAATACTAAATAATAATTAATAATTTACTATAGTTTGAAATCTTCTTGTAAATCTCTTGTAGTTCCTCGCAAAAAATACCTGTTAGGAAATAGCTAAATTTTTATTAAAAACATTAGCTTTATTATTGGAAATAAGTCAAGTTGCAAAAAAATCAAATATCTATGTGAAATTCGATGAGTTTATTATCGCCCAGAACACTAATTGTACCTTGCGACTCTACCACTTGATATGTACACGTACAGGTGGCGAAATAAAACACAATTGTTATTTAAAATATAGGCCTAATGTTTTATCCTCTCACGATTTAAATACAATATCTCTTCACAAATTCTAATTAAATAACACTGAACCCACACGATCTCACCAAAGCACTCAACACTGACTCACTATCTTAAATCAACAGTTCCATATCCATAACTCATTGAATGGGGTAAGTTGTCAGCTAGTGGTCTTATAAAAGTTAAATGCATTTTTAATAGAAGTGGGTGGTTTCTCCCAGAAACTTAGTAGAAGGAAATAGGCAATACATATGCCTTTACTTATATAAACTGTCCTGTCCAGGAAAAAGTCTAGCAACGTCAATGCTACATATGTATTATTATATTTGTATACTTAAAAAAAACACTTACACGGGCAATTATGGTTTTTCGTCAAAGAATTTTCAATTTTCTCTTTCTATAGGGGGCTTTTGGCCATGATAAATCGATTTGATCTGGCCTTAAGACTGGGAAAACCTCGGTTTCTGTACTCCAGCCCTTCAAAGTGCCCATGTCATCGTGACAATTTTAACCAAAACAGGTGACTGATATAGTCAGGTTGTTTTATCCTTGGTCTCCTGGAACTTTTTTAAAAACAAAACTTAAAATAAAAACGTTTACAAAATTTTATGAACACACATTTTGAGGTTATTGAAACGGAGTGTCCAACCATCTGGATTTCATCATAAAGCTAGTAAACAAACGATATTATTTGCAGGATATCATTTGGCCGACCAGCTGGGAACTAATCCCTAAATTAATTTGTGATTTAGCACGAATACCAGATTAATACCAGATTACTAAATAATGTATTTACTTATGTATTTCGTAACCTTGATTTTCTTACTGCTATACATATTTTGACACTTGGCTTCAGCACCTTACAGTGCGCGCAATTTACCTCAGACTAAGGCTATTATGCTACTAACCGTATCATATGATATTTTCAACATGAGGCACTGGTAAACACAACGTTTGACTAACAGCGGGGCTGTAGAAAAATGTTTTCAGAAAAGTACCCCCCTCCTCCCCGCGCCTTGCAACCAGCTGACTCTGCCATAGCCGGAGATATAATGCGCGAACTGTACTTGCCTACACTTTAGGTCACGCCATCTGCAGAATGTTCGGCTATAGGGCCACGTCATTTACCACACGAGCAATACGCAACTGTACATAGACGATCACCCACACACACTCAAATCAAACACTACGAAAAACACGACTGTCAACGAATATTGTAGAGTTACCGGTATTATCTGGCACGGCCGCCGCGCCGCGCCGGCAGACTTGCTAAATTAGTCTATCTCTAAAATATATGATTTACCATTGGTCTTACTCATTTACTTGGTCTTATAAAGGAATCTATTGTGGTTTCAATCAACGGGCATACTTTAGTCTCACTTTCATACACACTTTGTACATGCCTCTTGAACTTATCCTTTTAGTTTACCAATCTACTTTGTTCATTTTCAGTTTGCCAGAAGCACATCACACCCCCGTTGCTGACTAGCACTCCAGCCAGAGTGGCGGCGAAGAGGCAGATAAGAGCGGTCGTGGCGGCGGAAAGCGTCATTACGCCGTGATGGATTTGAAGACTCCGCAGGGCCCTCTCACAAACTGTTTCTCTATCGCACAGCTCGTAACACGCTCGTAGGTAAGCGACTCTTTCCTCCCTTTACAACTACTCCACCGCTCGTTCCACTTCTTTATTGGCCGAGCAAGTATTATGTATTTACAAAGCTTTAAATGTAAGCTTTAAATACTATAAATGTTCGTTTCATACATGCTACATTATAAGTAGGATGTAACTTTGCTCAAACATTTTTCAAGGATTGAATAATAAATTATAACAACCAAAACATCTTGATTGACATGGTAAATGTCTTCTTTTTCTGTCTGAATGTTTGGCTGTGGTGGTGTTTATTGCTTCTTGACGGATTCCAATGGAACAACGTTTTTGTCATCAACTGTCTGAAGAATTTTTCATACTGAATCTGGAACGGCAGTAGCCTGTGTAAGACTATACGCATTACCTCAAAGTATACGCATAGCACATCAAAAGCAGGGAATCGAGCCTCTACAACCCGACCATGGGTATAATACAAGATATAAAGGTCTCCATGCTGAATCACACAGACTCGCACTTTTTGAGCATAAGCCTAGGTACTTAGAGCTCCAAATTTTCTATTCCCTGCCAAACAAAATCTAATCAATTGAAAAAATTCAACAATTCAAAATTCAATTCAAAGCATACCTGATTAGTCTTTGTTGCTATTAATTTTAGGAGTTTTCAATAGCATAAGAGATGGTTTCTTTGTCTAATGTTAGTTTTATTTACCTCCTTTGAGGGCAAATGTTGACCTATCCAGCGCGTGCATAAGAGAAGACCACGGCTGAAAAAATCAATTATCAAGTAAGTCCTGGACGTTCAAGGTATTTAAAGTATTTGGTCGAAAAAGGGACTTAAATAGTACATCTTATCAATTAGGAAGTCTGATTAACCCGCTACGTGTTTTCCTAGTTTAAATAACATCTTACAGCTCTTAAAATGTATTTAAAATTAATAACTTACTCATATGTAGGATTTTTGAGATATTTGAGACAAAACTAAATTTTACAACCCAAAACCTAATTTGGGTTCCGATAGGATTGGTTTCCTAATGAACCAACTGCCTTACCAGTAGTTAATTGCTTTTCTGGATCATATTATCCAATAACTATTGAATATTGAGGATTAATGGTCATACCATAAGCTATTTTCATCTGAATGTGAATGTATTCAGATTATTCCGATCCAGTTATCTAAATCTCCAAAGTTGTATAACTAGTTCCGGCATTATGCTATAGGCTCCCTCTCTTTTAGTATTCCCTGATGACATTTCTGATACGCTTAGCTCAACTGCTCTTAAATCAGTTTCATAGAATAACCTACCCAAATTTCATAAATTTTTATTGTATTTTGAATAAGGAGACTTTGATTAGAGCCCCGGTAAAAAATAGAGAAGTTTGCCGAGAAGTGTTAGAGGCTAGGTTTTGTTTGGGCTTTTCAGATAAAATATGATTACATGACTCATAAAATGAATGAGTGAAGAATAACCCTCCCCATTTACGTAAGAGGTAAATAACACAGATATTCTCGAGAAAAAATGCTCTTTTATGTAAATACACTTAAAAACACAAAATAGTTTTTCATAATGGTTGATGTTTTTAACACTTCCACGCAGAAGTATATAAAATAAGCAAAGTTTACCTTGAGCTTCTTTTTCAAGTATGCAGGTAGTTGCAACTAAAATTCGAAAATATCAATCTCCTCGGATTATTTTCAAAATAATGTTTATGCTTTTTTTACTAAGAAAATATTGCAATTCCTCCTGTGAAATGACAATATTGCCTGAATGGCCCTATTAAAATAGACTTAATTAGTGGTACATTTAACGAATTGATTGGCCTTTACTTTTTCTAATTATAATTATGTGTGTTTAGTTTTGTTAGTACGGGTTTTAGCCGGCGTATACAAATAAGAAAGCTCTTAATTTCGAATAATCATACAAATCCCATTTGTTTCGGCATCAAAAACACTTCAAACTATCCACTTTCACAATGCTATCAGCAAGTTGAAGACATACACATAAAGGCAAGTAAATGGTCAAACCCTCAACACCACAGCCACCGCCATGTGTTTCAATTAGCGTGGTGGGCTCTTATAAGATGGCCGCCATTAAATCTTAGTTAACAGCCGAGTAAGACGGCCACACGGCCAAGTTGCGTAATGAGCGAGAGAAGGCGAAGTTCTCGGGCACCGCTGGGGATCGTACTGTTGTACTGTTGACATCTCGTGGTCTACTGTTACTGTTGGTCTGCTCCAATCTTGGTGTATTAGTTCTGTTGGTGTTTGGTAAACAATGTTTGCACATACACTGTTTGGATGATTTATGGCGATTTTCTTTGTTTTCTAACACTTCTTGTAAATTAAAGTATGTTGATGTAAATCTTCAAATTGTTATGTTACTTTGGAAGAACTAATTTATAGATATGGTTCGAACATTGTTCTTTCTGTTTTTCCATCGATCCGCGATTGAAGTGAAAGTTATCCTATGGTTATATCTCTGCTCATTGGGGCCATTGAAGGGAAAAGGTTGCCAGTCATGCGAAAACTGTACAAAATACACCAGCGGAAAACCAGTGGACAGTCATGGAACTGAACTGTCAAGTTCCATTAGTCTTTAGAGTTAATTAATTTTTATTATTTCTTTACAGCTTAGTCATTCTGATAAATATTCAAATCCAAGGACATTTTTTAATTATGAAATTGGCCATGGAACAACTATTTTTCCGTTTAATTTACGAGGTTCTACTAAACCAATACATTTCAGAAACAGCAATGCCATAATCAACTTTCGGAAAGCCCAATGTTGTCTTTCACTTCGATTCCAAATGAGTCTTTGGTAAGCTACGTTCATCTCCTTACGATTCCCCTTTACCATTCAATCTGCTACATATAAAATTTAAAAGCTTATTTATAGCCTTTATCTAAGCAAAACCGTGGCATATTGACTGCCAAGATCAATATCACTGACGTCCCCCTCATCCATTCCTTATGAAAAATCATAAAACAGCTGATTTGGAGCGGAGTTGGCGGCATGGCGCATTATCCCGGTCCCGCGGGAGCCCACGGCTCTGATTGGGAGTGTCAATTACTGGAGAGGAGTCCCTTCAAGCTGTCAGGCTCGGGTGTCTCTGGGTCACTGGAGAACGGGACTCCAACAGGACAATATCGTGGTACAAATGTCGCATGGATGTACATAGGTGTACTAGGTGCTCCAGGAAAGTCGGTGTCTTTCAATATAAATATGAAATGTAATTTTTTTGTTCCATCATTGGAAGTTTCCAAAACTATGTGCAATTTTTAATTTATGTTTTGACGGATATTGACAAAACATTATGAAGCCCGCAATAAGTCTACATTTGTTCAAATTTCAATCGTGGTTGTAAATATTTAAATAGCGAATAGAAACTCGTTTACAGATCTTATAGTCAAGGTAATTGTTTTCAACTTTTCCCGCATGTTTGATTGTTTCAAATATTTCCTTTTCCTTGTTTTCAACCAAAAAAGTATTAGTAAAATTATTGATTTTTGATACATTGTTTCATACAATATCCTCTTTTTTATCACACAACTCGTTAGATGAACGAGTCAAAAATTCAACGAGTTACTCCTTTTATAGTATGTGTTAAGTACCTATGATGAATGTAGCCATATTGAATGTCTCTGTTGAACATAGTCCATGTTGAATGTGTAGAAAGATTCAATCTCGGCGGGGGCTGGTGTCGTTCCAATCCACACGTCGTCGCGACGTCTTCAGGTGCGAGGCGCCGCCGTCACCCACGGTGACGCCCGGGCGAACAGGTTTTCCGTTTTGACAGCAGTGTAAAGTTTCTGCTCACCTTTGCCTCCTCTGGGACCGTCACCTGATACAAATGTCAAGCAAATGTCGCTCAACTTCCGCCCATTTCCATATCTTGACTTCGCAACTGATCGCAAACAAACTTCGAGCAATCCTCTTAACCTCGGCTCTGCCCTTAACTCACGATTTTCAGACGTTTTGTGGACGAAATAAATATTCGGCTTACGACTTTTTGAAGTTCTTCAGTAAGCTAGAAAGTGTCACGATTTCTTTCCCTACATTCTGAAGGAAAGGTTGAAGCAACATGTTAATAAATTCTTGGACCGATTTCAGATAATTAATCTTGTCATTTATTGTTGTCATGATTGGCGTTTTCACAACATTAAGTGTTTTTAATTAGGATGTGACTCAATAGAACACTAACAGGTATTTTTGTCTGAGTAAGACTTAATTATATTTTACTAAAGTTTTCGGACATGGCATAAACCTACACTCATCCTCCACTCATATTCCGATTAAAATACGCAGTCAGTGCTACGTCCCGATCTTAAGAGGTATTAAAGGTATTCACCTGAAGTTAAATTAAAGTTGGATTGACATGGATTGTACCTTTATTTTATTTTATGTCGAATATTTCCTTAGATCCGTTAAAGTAAAATACATTATTCGATTCTAACTGTGAAAGATATTACAGTATTTGCATATTCAGTCAACATATTTTAATAAATTTATCAGTTTTCCTTGTACGGAATTTACAAATATTTTTAACGTAATAAAAATAGCTATAGACTTCACAATTTTAAACAAAAAAAGCCCTCCCCTTTGATTATCTCCTAAGTACCCAAGATCTCTTTTATCTTCGGAAAACAGAGAGAACCTGCTATAAACAGGAAAACAAGGAAGACTGTAAATCTTTTTCACAAGCTTTTACATTATTTATGCAATTCCGAGCAAAGCGTCGTAAGACCTCGTTCCCCCCGGGGGGTGCATTAATGCTCAGGCATAAAATCGGATTTTTAAATTTCCTTAAGTAGAGAAGTGAAAAAATAATAGAGGCGTGTATGTAGGGGCCGTGCAGCAAAAAGCCCGGATGATGAATTCTAAATCCTTGCCTCATTTTTCTTAGCGGGTCCCAAAGGATCCGCAGCCCTAACGCTAACTCTTCGATTAATAAGCGGGGTGGGGGGGGGGAGGTCGAGGGTGTAGTAGGGTAATGTGGGTCACTGCAATAACCGACAACTTTTAATGATCCTGCGCATCCTCTGGTTATTTATTTAAGTGCCCGCATCTGCCGGCGCGGCGGCTCCTTGGAGGCCCAGCTCCCAACCGCTGTATTATTCCAGGCCTCCATCTCTCTGATTGTTTTACCTGTCTGCATCATCGTATCCAACCCTTTGAGTTTCTCGTCATTTGCACAAGTCGGAAAAATGGTACTATATGCGGCACAGAGATTGCTTCAAAGGTGGAGACTTCTAACCAACTAGGCAATTTTTCTGCAGAGATTTATAAGGTGAAAAATCTCCTTGGAGCTAAGTTCAGTGAAATTAGAAAACTCACATTCGTTTTTCATTCTGCTTTGAGTCATTGTAAATTTGAAAGCAAGATACATTAGAAAATATTCTTAGCGCAACGGTTTCTCTCTTGAACTCGCTTAGTCAAGGTACAGGACAAAAAATCCGTCATGAACAGCATAAACTTTTTACAGACTTGAAAATAATTTTCAATTCTATTCTATTGAATATGTAGTTAAAATATATTCAATTCAAAACAAGATATTAAATTCAATAGATTATTTTGTTGATGTCGAAGAGTTTAAAAAAACTCGCCTTTGAATTATTTTCCAGTATAGTATATTACGTTACTAGGCCGGGAAGTACTTTTTTGCCGGACGAGCATGATAGTTCATGCACGAGCGAAAGCGAGTGCGGGATTTTCATGCGAGTACGGCAAAACTTCCCGGCCGTGTAACGTACGATATTTTTCATCATACTACGCAGATAAAAACATACCTTCAATCATAACGTAGTCCTTGCATAAACATACAAACGTATGTTTGTACGTATGTCAAACCTTCAAACCTAACCTATAACAAACAGAAAAACATTTGCTACGGATGCAGTGCTGCCACTGCTGTACATTCTTCTAAAAAGAAACCAATAAACCACCAATAAACAAGCGTTAAACGTCGGACTTCTCCAAATCAGCTGATTGTTTACTTCCGGTCTTTCCGGCCTAGGCCGAATAAGAGTTTATCCGGCCTGGGCCGGCAATGGGTAACTTTCAAGCCAACAAAAAGGAACTGAAACAGATGTTTCTGTGTTAGTATGATGAAAAAGATTTTTAAATTAATTTTCCAGAATGAAGGGATTCAACTCATTTTTTCTGGAATGAAAAATTTGGCTAAATTTAAAGCTCCGTGGGAAATGGGGCATTATTATTTATGTATAATAATACATAAAAATTATACAGTAATTAATTCAAAAAGTCTGAAATAGACTGATGAATTAATCATGTTATTTAAACAAGTATAACAATCCAAATGTTCATTTTAAAAATATAATATGTGACGTCAAAATTACTATTAATTTACGTTTCCACTGAGATCCTCCCATTATTGATTGACATTGAACATTTTTACTACAGGTTTCCAAAAAAATGTATAGTCAAAACTATTTTAACTTCTTAAGCACTCTGGTTTAATATAGTTTAAAACAAAAACTATTTTATAATGATTCATGAATTCTCCCTGGTATTTTAAATACTCAACCTTATATTTTTATTTCGTAGAGTAAATTGCAGAGCATTTCAGTATAAAATACTATACACATAATTTTTATAAAATTAAAATAAACTAATAACATTCAGCGGCAATAAAGAGCCAAAAACTAAACCCACTTTCATAACACATTTTAAACCCATTTTCATAACATGTAACGTCCCCAAAAAGGATACTCTCGACAAAACAGATTTTTAAAATGCTTATTCGCGAGTCAGTGAAATTTCCATGTTGTCCTTTGCGTGAAACTGTCTTTGCCAGATAAAAGTGTTCAGCCCTCCCTCCAGAACGCAAATTGAGCCGGGCGGCGCCCGAGGCTACTGCTCTGTTTGTGTTTTATATTTGTATCCTCTGTTTCGCCTAATGCCTTGATTCAAAGCCCCGAGGGCGATGCAAAGCAAGGCTCCGTCGCTCGGGTTGCCCCGCCCAATATGTTTCACTGCGTTCTTGGACTTTATGTCGGATCACTGTGGGAAATAAGGGTGTTACTGTGTATCATAGTGGCTGAAATGGTAGTTTATAAAAAGTTAGCCCTATACTTCTGCTCAAAGCATTACACGTTTTAAAAGTAATCATAAAATGGGATTCACCGTTAGCTTCTAGATTTTTGTATTTTTGATCTTTCAAACATGACCATGACAAAAATAAAGACTTACGAGGAAACTGTGGGATGGAACTAATGTGTGAAAAATATTTTAAAAACTGTAAAAAAGATATCTAATGTTTTTGGTTTGTTTGGTTTTAGCTCTCAAATCGGTAATGTAATGTTCTAGGTTAATCTAACATATATGGACTTAAGGGTACAGAGAACTTTTCACATTATAGAATATTGCAAGACCTCTGAAAACTGAAATTATAATATTTTTGTTTAATGTTCACGTTAATGATTGAGAGGACAATGGATCAAATAATATCTAATTTCATAGTAATATTAAATACTAGAGATATCCTACTAATTCTTGTCATTTAACCAGAAACTTTGTTTTGTTTTCACTCCTCATAGTAAAACATGTGACTGGATTTCTTTAAATTACGTTGTTGTTTTGTAACCAACATGGTGACTAATAAGACCCATGTTATTATTGTTAAAATTCAAAATTCATTTTTCTACGTGCCCTTAAAAATAATGCATTGTATGAAGCAATTGTGCAAATCTACAGGGAAGTATAATTTTATCGGTGTGCTTAGATTTCTCTTATGTTGCACACTTGCATAGAAAAAGGAATTACAAAATTAACGCTTGTCTATTATATAAATGTACCTAATATACTTAACCAGTGAAAAAAGGAAACAATAAAGTAAGTAAGGAGCCCCATTACAATTCAGAAAAATAAATACAATTAAACATTTCATCACCAGTCCAATCTAAACGGCCAAGAAAATTAAACATTCATCAGGTGACCCGCTTCCCCGGAGACGCCCCGGAGACTTGATTAGACTTGCGACTTGGAGAAAGTCTGCAAACAGGCGGGTCAAAGAGAATTAGCGGAGACGGTGACGACAAACACGGCGCACTGGACAAACAGGCAAACACAACGTCCGCTCGAGAGTGCATCTCAAACATGTGAGGCCCAAGGAGCCCGGTAGGCCCTGTACACTGCTCGGCTACTTACAGTGACTCTGGCCTACTGAGACTTGAGAGCAGTGTTTGTTTCATTATGTGTTGGGCAAACGTTACACTGTAAAGACGTGTGGTGTATGGAGTGTGGGTAGCTAATTATATGAAGACTGAAGAAAATCATTACCGTTTTGCAGCTAAAAGTGTTTGACTAGTCTTAAATTAAATTGTTTATTTTCTAAAATTGCATATTATGATAAAAACGTACAGTTGTTCATGCATGATACCGTTCAAAAGAAAGAATATTTTAAAAGGAGAAAAGGCCTAAACTCGGTAAGTCGGTATGACTTCAAGTTACTGCAAATGTAACATTCTGTTTATTACATAACGCTCATGATTTTTTTAAACTTTTAGCGAATTCCTCCTTCAGTAAAGAGACTATTATAAATGGTTTATAGCAATGATTAAACCCATCACCATCATAAATACGATTTGGGGTCCTCGGATGTCAGAAACGCCATTAGATCAAGATATTATGACATTCGTAATTATTCTTAGAGTTCGTAATCTCGTAATAGGTCGATTTTAATGAATGGTTTACAAGGGACTGGGCTTAACTAAGTAAAGTGATAATTGTTTTTTGTCCTTTAGGATCTAAAATATTTTTCAACATGGTTTAACAAAACTTGGTTGATAAAAATATTTATCATAAGTGAACTAGTTTACGTATAGTCTATTGAATATTATCCCAAAGTTCCTCGTTTTACATTAGTTCCTTGACAAAATGTCTGCATATTATTCTTTTGGGGAACATTGTTGTACACTTATTTATAAGCATACACGTGAGGCTTTAACTATACTGATTATTTAAGCATTAGGAAGTTGTTAGTGAGCTGGTTAGCTGCAATGGAAGTATTTTTCATTTCTTATATATAGTTTATTTATACCTCTATTAAAATTCAAATAATTGGGTCTATACTTTTGATAGTGACTACAAATAATATGACTAATTGACTAACATACTACCATATAGTTTTACAGTTATTGTAGTTTTTAAGACATGAGGCACTTAAATAGTACTTATTTACAAATCGCCGTGATAAAATGTTTAATTAAATTTTAATTCCAATATTATATTTTATTTTTTAAATGGAGGCTACATGTGTTGTTTCTTCTTCAAATAATGTCAACATTCAATGAACTCAGTTGAAAGTATTGAAATCATTACAAAATCAGAAAGATTTCAATTCTAAATCTAAATATAGCTCTTGTACTCCTCGTTTAATTTTTATAGAGTAATTTTTATACTATTTAAGTTTTATAGTCTACGTAATACCATAATATAATAAAGCATTTAGGTGACCTATATTTTACTATTTAATAAATTAAAAAGAATAATGATAACATTAAATATAAATACACTTAATTTTATAATTTTCAGATAAATAACGTTTTGCAAAATAACGGAAAATTATCTGATTGATACGTTTCCTACTGTACCCTATTTTAATAAACACTTTAAATAAACTCAAAACTGTTATCTCAATTATGACTAGGAATGGATATAATGAGTATTTTTTATTAAAGTTGTAACTGTAAAAAATATGTTTTTAAGGTTGTCTATTTGTTGCGTGTTTATAAAAACAAATAGGTAACTTTAATTTACTTTAAAATATTTATTGCAGAATTTCTGACAAATAAATTGATTAAAAGCTGTATACCATAAAAACAGAGAGTAAAAATGTTTTTAATTATCCGGCAAAGAAATTAAACACTAGTGTAAGCATATATTACGTGGCGGCGGCAGAGGCGGGCGGAGGAGAACAGCGGGTATTCTGTTACAACGGCGAGACGATCGTTCCCGCCTAACCGAGATGAAACTTTAAACAGATGTCGTTTTTGACACGTTGCGGCCTGCTTAAGAAGTTTAAAGCAACTGCTATAACGGCGTCAAACGCTGTGGCTTATACAAAATGCAGGAGGCTTGATGAAAACGACGCCGGGCCGCAGACAATTTCCCGCGCTGGTCCCGCCGCCGCGGCGACGACCGTTCACGTTTTAATATCACCTTTGGCTTTCCTTGGACCTTCAAGCCATTTTTTAAAATTAAGTATTTGTAATAAATTAGGTATGCGAATGTCTAAAATAATTTTGCTATGAACTGTTTAAGATTTTCTTTAAAAGGATATTTTGGTTTTACTGTCTGTTGTTTGGGAACCCTGCTATTTATTTCAAATGTTGAAAAACAGATATTTATTTAATTTTTTCTTGTCAGGGAACAGTTCATTTATTCATATTTTGAACGTTATTCTTGCTATTATTATTGTACTTATGACATGTTTTGGAAAAATTTAATGAACTTTCTTTAGGATTTTTAGGGTTTAAAAATCCTATAAAGTTTTTTTTCAAATGTTCAATACGGTTAATAAGAATGGAAGTCAGATATAATAGATAAGAAGGTGTCATCTATACTACTAATAGAGGTGTTTTTTTTTAACGCAACCCACTTTTAATATTGGATAATGCACTTATAAATATGAAATGAATATTGTTTTGTTAATATTTACATTTTATACAACCTATTATTTGAGTTTCATCACATTTAGTTTATGTTATGTGTTCAAAAAATCCTCCATTGGCATTTGTACAAAGTTGTGCTCTCACCAACAAATTCCTCAATACGTGTAGAATTCCTGGGTACGTCTTTGAATTTCTTGCATTAAATTTGTTATGTTTGTTTTGAGGTGTTTAGTGTCCTGTGAATTGTTTTCGTAGGCCTTACTTTTTATGAATCCCCAACGAAACATATATAGTGAGGTCAAATCCAGGGGTCATGGGGGGTGTAATCCTTCACTGATAAAATAAAGTTTTGGGTTGCGTTAAAACCTTGTATTTTATATGGGAAAGTATGGATATTTGCGCGTAAGCCTTAAGTTCCAGCACGGGAAAACTACTGAACCAATTGAGCTAAAATTTCGCCAATCCAGAAAGGACATGGGCCTATTTTTCTTTTGAAACCTCAGAGGGTTCCGCCCCACTGGCTTCTAAAGTTGCCATTATATTCTTATGCAAAATTTAATGTTTATATAAAATCTAACGACATGTTTCCTTAAACAGGTGATCTTTGGTGAATAGTCAAAAGCATGACAACGTCATCGTTTGCCGGTCCAGCTATTTGAACATAACTCTTTATAAATATTTATAAAATATATGTACTAGACTTTTCTTTAAAAATGTATCAATTATCTATTGATAGTTCAGCCGTCTTTATTACTTTCCAACCAATCACAACAGGAGCCGTTATCCGACTTGTAATTCCTACCAGGCAGCGCCGGCATTCGATAGCTATTAGCGCTCCCCGGCACAGCGAGGCGGCATTGCAGAGGGCTCGAGACATGGAAGGGGGTTTTCTTCTCAAATTGATAAATGATGCTGCACGTTCACACGTGGGATATTGATGTGTAACGCGGTTATCGTCGCAGCCTATGCCGCCGCCTCCGGTAAATTGATTGAACAACGCTACCTGTCGGCCGACCTTACCATCTTGCTCGTTTTTTGCACGATACAAGTTTATAAAAATATTTTCACTGCTTCGAAAAATATGTTTTTTGTTTAGTTTGATTTGGTTAAAAATCGTATTGGGAAAATACCCATCTGGATTAATCGCCATTTCATAAAAAGTATTAAAGTATTATTAGGATTGCCACTCACTGGCTTTATATATTGATCATCAATTGATTTTAAGTAAATTAACATCAAACACCACCTTAAAAGCGTTTATGTTAAGATACTTTAATTGTTATAGTTCTATTCTCAAATAATTTAATAGTATATGCCTATTATATACTATGCATGGCAGTTAAAACAATCTGTAAATCGTAGATTACAAATTTATTACATACATAGTAGGGAGAAGATCTAAATATACATCACTATAACACATAATCAAACATAATGATGTATGTTAAAAGGTTCTAGATTCCGCACAACTAATTTAACCTTTTTTCATTGTCATAAAAGTAGATGCGACTATTTTTTCAATAAAAAGTGTTTTAAGCTATTATCAGCAAAATAATTAATAACACATTCTAGTAATTTAGAAAATTACAAATCTAGTTCATCTAGTTGTAACTAGTTGTCCATCTAGTTGTAGTAGTTTTCATCTAGTTTACACGAAGTAATTCCAGACCAGGATGGAACCAAGAAAAAAATATATCACAAAATTTTGTTGATTTTAAACTATTAAAATTCCAAATTTATAAAGCAAACCTTTACTTGAGTAGGTTTGAAATAGTTGAATTTGTCGTATCCACCAGGAAAGCTAAAAATGTTATAACCACCGGTCTGTGTTACAAAATAATTGTTAAATAAGGGATCATTCACAACAGAAACTGTCTACCTAACCAACCACTTAGCCGAGCTATATCAAAATCAAATCTGAGAGGTTTCTTGAACCACCCTGTATAATTTAAACGCATTATTTGAATATTAGTAATTCCCTAGCAGTATCGCAAAAGTTTATTATTTTAAATATGAATTACTAATATTAATATTAAGTTCAGAATTGAGTTTAAGACATATACTCAATTGATAATTTTTTTTCCAATCGACACCATTTTTATAGATAATATACTGCCTGATCAGTTTGTTATTTTAACTTATGTTAAGCTTAAACATGTGACCCAACCATTATACTTTACTCGTGTTTTTATGTATTTTTTTCTAACTAAGAGACCCTATTTTTGGCATTTTCCTCACCCCGTGGTCCCACCGACCCCTTACATAACTAGCCCCCTCCCCAAAATCAACAGCCCCCCGATCACCAACTAACCCCCTGAACACTATGAACGACACTTTGTTATGTTGATTTGTAAACAGGTTAATTAATTTTTTCCTGTAACTTTTCAATATCCAACCCCCCCCCTTGGAGTCCCCAAAGAGACCTGTGGACGGAGCCCCCAGCGAGCCGAAGACGAGTTACCAGATATGCATTGTGCTGAAAAACTTGCAAATTATTTACTCTTAAGTCATTTAACTATTAAAGGATTTTTCGTTTTTTATTTGCTCCCCAATAAATTAAGGCTTGTTATTCGTTGCGTTGCCCCAGCCGCGGCCTGATTGAAGAGAACCAGCAGACAGAGAGAACTGCAGCCCTGTAGCTCTGTCGGTCGTCGGCGGCGGGTTGATGAAACTTCTAACATCAATCCGCGGCCCACAGATAGAGCCATGCATTTTGGATGACACACTCCTGCGGATTTCCCTAGCTCAACATACAAGGCTGTTGAAAATTTAAACCGCCAGTATATTAAAACCCTTGCCACGAGCTCTCACACCTAGCTGCCGCCGCGTCAATTGAAGAGAACATCTTATCTTTTTGTCTCAAAACATTTAATAGAATAAAGTTAATATATTTTGTAGTGAGAGTATACGTTTTGTAGGTTGTTCGTTTAATATGGAAAATATCATGAACAATTAATAATTTAATAGTCTCTGATTCACTTGCACCTGTCACTGCTCCCGGATCTTTGACAGTATCGACAAATTATTGTACAGTGCAGTATGCACTTTTTTAATAGCAAGTCTTTCTTTAAATAAAATTTATGTGGAATTTTTAAACCTGATTTCATATTTTAAAAGATTTTGACTGTCAGTCAACTTGACACACTTCGGATGAAATTCGATAACATTTTTACGACTGTTAACATAGTTAAAATTTGTTATTATTGATACAAATAACAAATATTTTTAACTGCCATTAATACCACTTTTAATTTGTGAATTATACAATGATTTTTCCATCTGATTTATAGAAACGAAAAACGTATTGGTTAAATCTTTGACTCTCGATTTGACGATTGATTGTTAAGTGGTCAATGGTCAATGAGTTGTTTCCTCGTCAGCCTACTCTCCAAAGTAAATCTAGTAATTAAGCCATCCAGCCTCAGATTGCGCTGTCGGGGGCTGCAGTCCCCCTTGCTCTTACAATATTTATCTGATGTGTTTTTCGTCGTCACTCTCCACCGCGCTTAGTTTATTCACGCTGCTTAATGAAGTTACTGCCAGATTAACCGCCTGTTCTTAACAAGAATCTTTACATTGCCCCCATTGTCATCACCATTACAATTAACCTTTTTTGCTCTCTGTGAAATTGCTTTATAAAGTGATTTGCTGTTATGGTTGTTCCTCGTTCTTTTCTCTTTATAAACTTTGATATTAGATTTCTTAGTGTTTCATAATACTGTTGCAGCAGCAAAGGAAATTATTTTACGAGTTCTTCTGGAGAAGCTTATTAACCAGTTAAATTATGATTCTAAAATTAGGTAGTTATTTTCTTCCACAACAACAAATCGAGAACTTTTTGAATAAATACTAATTAAGTTGAAACCATCTTCAAAGTCCCAAAACACTTGTATGTGCTTCAGATAGGATTTTTTGGACTATTATAGAGCACATAAATAATAATTACCCAAGGTGTTTTATGTCACATTATCCATACTGTTTAGCAAGAGTAGATCTCGTTCACGTGTAAGATCGTTTCAGAGGATGTCGGTTTCATTTGAACGGAGCTGTAGAGATGTAGAGATGTAGAGATGTAGGGATGGAGAGATGGAGGTTCGACCGGTGACTCATGGCACCCTGGAGGTCTGGTCGCTTCCTACTTTTCCACATCTTACCTCCTCTTCCTCTCCAGGTGTATTTATAATGGCGGGAGTTTAACCGAGTTTCGGCGCCAAGTGGCCGGGTCCCCGTCCGTCCCGCGGGACCCTGTCGCCCATAAACACCTCCGCCGGATTAACTGCGAACCGACTTCGCTAATTTATCACCACTCTTGATAGTAATTCTCGGAACGCAACCCTCTAATGATTTGGCGAGCTCCGCGGTCGTGCGTCTTGAGAGAGGTTCGAGTTATTTACTTCTTGATGGAAAACCGGGTATTCGCGAGAGGATTTCCATTCGACTTGAATTATCCTTTTTTTGTGAAGAGTAGGAGTTAAAGTTTTGAGCGATGGTCATATTAAGTATCAAACAAGTATATTTAAAAGGATTTTTACAGAAACGACGATCCAAAGTTTTCACCTAAAATAAAACAGTTTCGTACAAGTTTGATATCAGCATATTATAGAAATTTAAATGATTTGATATGATATTATTTTAAAAGCTTTTGTAATCAAAACATAGGATTTGCAAATTCGAGTTTATTTTTAAAATCATAAGGAAGCCCCGTTACTTTGAAATAGAAGCTCTGAGACATAATTTAAAATTGGCTTGTTAGATCAAAAATTGAATGTTAAAAAATTTACATTTGTACTAAATTGTAAACAAAATTTAAAAACCTAACTGCGAATTTTTGACTGATAAAAATATATTGTTAAGTTTGTCAGCCTTTCACTCAAAACAAGAGTCAGATCTTTTACTGCGCTACATTCTAATTTATATATTTTTTAACTTCAAAACACAATGAATTGACAGTTCAAAAAATTTAGATTACACCCTACTTGTCTTCTTGATAGACAGCTGTCGCTCACACTCCAATGGGCAGTAGCCGAGTATTCGGCCAATTAACGGGAAGTGGCCGAGCCGAGGCCCAAGGCCCAAACCCAATAAGGCAGCTCGGCTCATCAAAGTTGTAGCGCGAATCAGCTGGAAATGACACTTGGCCGGTGTAACCGCGTTACAGTGACGGCTGATTGACGTGGACCGCCCTCAAGACCGGCACCACCTCTCGCTGCCGTGACACAAGTCGGCCGTCGATGTAATGCGCGGCGGGATTGATGGCATGTGCTTCAGACACCGGTTATTTTGTTTTTGAAAGATTGAAAATTAAAATACAAATAGAAATGTAGTTGATAAATGGATGCCTGTTATCTTAATTGGAAAAAAGCCTGAGATGAGTAGATATTCTCCTAGTACCCGACAAAACTATTTGATATTAAATGCTAATTTATTGTTGTTTGAACGTTTAAAATTGTGTTAGGGGATTAAGATTCAATTTTGAAAAAGTAAACAGTGAAGTCCGTGTTTTAATTTTTCTTAAGATTGACTTCCACAGCGATAACAGTTAAGTAGTAAGTAAAAGAAACATTTAAAAATATTATATCGTTTAGTTAATGTAGTTTAGTATTACGACCTGTACTCTCTATTTCAGCACGCACATGATATTTATAGTATTGGAGTAAATTTTCCCTTGAAATTATTTTCTTTATTTATTAAATTTAACTTATTTTTAGATCCACTTATCTTATCGAACGTAAATATACGGTAGACAAATCTTAAGCTGAGTTCGTTTTCGCACTGTAATCCAACTTAAACAAAAAACCTTCACTTCAACAAATCCATTCTTCCAAACTTTCCCAAAGTTTTATCTCCAAGAGGAATTCAAACTCGAGAGATTTTCCGAATTACATTTCTTGCCGGGGACAAGACGGCGGATGATTTATGTTGGGTTCGTCGGGCATGCCGGACACATCCGCCCTTAAGCCGGCAATTCCCTAATGACATTGTGCCCGACGTACGGCGCGCGGGGGCCCCCGGAGAACCGCCCCTCAAGAAATAGTTACTTCACGTCCCGCACTTGTAATATTTTCCATAAATCATCGCCTGGACCGAGGGAAGCCGCGTGAATTATTACCGGTCAGACCGGCTCCAATTGCCGGTTTCTTTGTTATTGATTCGCCCGGTTTGACGCCGATACGTCTTCTACCGTCAGTGCACAATGAACACGGCCGCGATCCCGACAAGACGAATGGTCCAAGTGTTTATCTGTTTCTCTTCATTTCTCCTGTTTCCTTCGCTTCTTGTCGAAGTGTGACAATGGGGAGGGCTTCTGTTTGGGTGAGTTTGTGCCGAGTTTGCTTTGTTGAAAGGTGATTAGGTAGTAAGACTACAGAGTGATTTGCCTTTTAACTATTGCAAATGACTATTTATATGTTATAGTTGGTTTAATGCTGCCTTAATTTAAGTCCTTAAATGAAGGTTGGCTTGATTACTAGATTTAAGTTGAAGATTATTAAGAAAACAGCTCATTGACCAATTTATTGTTAATTTTCAAATTAAAAGTTTGATTTGCATTACAAAGCTCAAACCGTTACGTTTTAGATTGCTATGAATTGAATGGAAGATTACTCTTAAAATTAGCAAAATGAAAAGTGATATTAGTGTAAAATACGAAATACTGATTCTACGAACAATTAATTGCAATCTGATCTGAGCTGACGATTTCACAAAGATTTTGTATTTCTAATTACTGTAATATGTATTATTAATCATACATATAATAGATTTATATTATGTTATTATGTTAAATATACTATACATAAATGAATAAATAAAATAAATAATCAAAATGTAATATTTGGCTTTCTTCAACATTTTTTGGGATTTTAAAACAGTTAACATTTACTTTTTATCTGCGATGAAGATATTTCTTAAAATGAACTTTTGTTTTGTGATCAACGTTCATAAATATTTTCTATAACAGAGCATCTTTAATTCAAATTTAAATTGGTTTTTACCGATTTTGTGACTCCAATGCTTATGTACATACTGTGTATTTTACTCTTTGTAAAACTTTATTTAATTGTTTTTTAACCGATCTATTTTCATCAAACTACAATAATGAATAATTACTGTTCTATAACATGAGTAAGTAATGAGTAGATAAACACCTAAAGAAGACCTTGCGGATGAAGTATAGACCACCACGCCCACATTTGTTAGCCACTTTATTGTCAACAGGGTGGGGTTTAAAACCTTATTCGGATTTACGAGACAGCAGTTTATTCACTTAGCATATTGCCGGTGTGAAATTATACCCTTAAAAAGAGATACTCCCTGTGCAAACGTTAAAAATGTTGTTGCAGACTCATATAAGTCGTTCTATTGCGATAGTCTATTACAGTAGTTGTTTAGAATTTATTTTCATCGATATGTTTTACATTTTGTTTTAGATCTAATTGTTATGGTAGTTTAGCCTCAGAGCTTTACCAAACTTTCCGTTATAGCGTGTGACAAAAAATAACAAATCCATAAGTCGCGTTTACACTATTCAACTTGTTTTTAAACTTATGTTGTACAACCAATTATACTAATTGGTTTGAACATGTTTAAGAAAGCAATGAAAATTATTAATCAAGTTGTACAACAAACGTGTTTTAAAACCGAAAAATCGTGTTTTACAACAGGTTTCAGATTTCCCGAGCCGTTTCGGAAAGATCAAAGGAAATTTGTATAAACTCTTGTTGCACAAAATGTTTTAAAACACAATATCGAGTCTTAAAAACAAAAGTTGTATGAAATATGTTTTATAGAAACAAAATTTTATAAAACAAGTTGTATAGTGTAAACGCGGCTTTACATTTTCATTATTTTTTTACAACTATTTTTACAATGTGGTAATCCAAATTTTACCTTTTATTTATTCGACTGTTAATTTTAGGTTTGCAAATTTTTTTGAAAATTTTCACTAAACAGGATTATATTTTTATGGTTGATGGCAATTTACACTAATTTTTTATTCAATCATCACACTTTTGATAATTTCAAAACATTATAGAGAGTTTTGGGTACTCCTACGTGATTGATCCATGTTTCAATGATTAAAACAATGTAACTTGTTTTTGTTTCCTAAAAATCAAAATTGAACATTGATGTGAGGTAAATAGGCCTATTCATTGTAATAAATATAGCAAACAAGCTGGAATTCATGCGGTAAGTCATATAGAATAGCATCGCTAATGAAATAACGAATTTATTCTCATGTCCACTTGATGTAAAATGTTTTGTGAACGCCAAAAGAATCAAGTTAGAAATATAACTAATGTTAAACATATTGTGATACAAGTTTATTCTATACGCTAAATTTATATACCCAACATATTTACGTTTTCTTTGCTGTGTCCAAAAAAATTGTTCATTCCTATATTCACATATTGCTCATTCGCATTCATCAAAGGCTTAAACACAAGTTTACATTTTGATTCAAAGGATTTTTATTTTGTATTAGTCTCTAAGCCAGTGGAATTTTTACCACTTTGATCGGGAGACAATATATAAACAATTTTCTCCGAAAAAAAACGATCTTTGTTAATTTGTTTTAGTTTTCTGTGGTCAGAGTAAAATAACTTGGTCCATATACTATCCGCAAGCTCAATGCTGAAATTAACCTTAGTCCTATGGGCGGTCTGGGTCAAGTTATTTAATTCGGACTATATCTGGGTTTCTCCCAAGTTAGTTTCCCAGTCTATGATTTTCGCATTTCTCCCTTAATCCAACTTATAAATGAGTATCCCCAGAATCTCTCAGGGTCTGGGTCTTTGTCCAGGGTCAGTCTTTGTCTCCGAAACTGCAATAAGATGAGCCAGCGGTCAGCTTAATTGCTGTTATTGAAATGCGGCATTGATGAGAGGCTGGTGGCGACAGATTAGCCCGGCTCCTTGCTGGGATTGGACGGATCCTTGCTGGGATTGGACGGATCCTTGTTGGGATTGGACGGAAGATGCCGGCATCCCTCGACGACGACCGGCTCTCTCGCACTCACGTTATTAATGCATGTGTTATTAATATGTCATACGTCCATTAATAGCGGGATGAGGATATGTGCGTCTTATTGTTAATGGGTTTGTAATCGTAGTTAATAATTCAATAGTGTTACTAGTCAACTACCTATGAGCAGTGTTTTATTTAACCAAACAAGTATTGTTATTATATTATTTTATTAGACTGATATAAAAAATATTCAAAGGTTGTTAATTTTTATTGCTCTCACTACTAATAAACCGATTATGTACGTTTGGATGCCACTAAAACTTTAATTTTCATCGCTTTAAACTTTATATAAAAAATATTAAAGCCAAGAAGACTTTTTTCGTACACATCGAGTTAGAATTATTTACTTTTTCGGTATAAAATTTCTGTGAAGAATGGTTTTTAGCGGATTTGCAAAATAGAGTCCCCTGAAATATAATTATATCTTTATACAAAAAATATAAAACCTAAATTCTTTGTTAGTTAGTTAATTAATGTACCATAGATAGCAGAGCGAATAATAAGAATACGTCGGCTTATAGTAAACGTTCCATCTAAGCCCCCAAAACTGAAAAAATCACAAATGTACATTCAATTCACAAACAATGATCAAGTTAACGCATAGTAGACAGAAGTGTAAAATGATAAACGTATTATTTTTAACGGTACCCTCTAACAAAACTTTTGCTTTATATTTTTTAACTCGGTACTTGATGCTTTTTTGGCTAAATTTATACTTTTTTGCAGCTTTTCTCTGAAAAACTTTGGCAAACACTTGATTATATTTCGACTTCTGCACCGATACCTTTTACAGGTCAAAATCAAAAATCTATCGATTAACAGAAAGCCCGTAGATTACTCGCATGCACAGTGACCGTATTGTGAATTTTCAGCGCACATATCCAGCCAGGTACGAAAAACAAAGAAGGGTGTTTTGCATTATATTGGCCGATATCAGTTATTTTCGGCGGTAATCAGGTGTTAGTGTCGCTGTAATGCAGATGCAGCGCGCTCTGGGGACCCACTACCTCATTACAAAACACATAAGCATAAACCAACATGCGACTGTTTGTGTGCAAAAATAACGCCTATCGGTAAACAGTTGTAGTGTATTGGCAAAACGAGGGCTTATACGCTGCAGAGCTCAGAGTTTATTGTGTGGAAAAGCGACGAGTTTGGAGCATAGTGCTGAGTAAAGTAAACTCAAATTCGCCTTACCTTGTTAAACGGCATTGATTATGGTTTCAATCATTGACTATGAATTTCATAGTCAATGGTTTCAATGTAAATAAAAACCTACCAGCTCTTTTTTAAACCCTTTGCTGCAACTTATTGCGTCACTACGTTTTCTCACTTTCCTTTTCCGGTTTATAGTTTATTGGGAGTGTGTGTTCAGTTTTGTAGTATATAGTTTGATATGTTTTGAAATGTGAGTATGTATTAAGATTTTTAGCTTCAAAAAAGATTTTCTGCATCAAACATATTTCCAAAGGTTAGATATTTTAATTTTGGGGTCTAAATAACAGTACTTTCCTTAAGAGGATAAACCAATCATATTCGTATTTTGTAAACCATAACAATTGTACGTTCTGCGATTGCATTCAAGAATGGTTGGACAGTTACAGAAAATTATGTTAACAGCAACGAAATATCAGCATCGCTACTTTACCGATAAAGGAGAATAGATTGGAGAAATAAACTTGAGAGGTAAATTCCTAAGACAGGTAAGATGGTTCGAATAGATATGTATATACAATAAGCAAGGTTTGAGTGGTATAAAAGGTATGAGAGGTACAGCTAATTAATTTGAGTATGGCCTTTAAAAGCAAGAAGAATTGCTAAACGCTAAACGAAACAGAAGAGCCATATAGGACATCCAAAAACTAGTGAAAAATAAATAAATTTACAAATATATATTATACAATCTTAGTAAGAGGCAAAGAAAACAATATTGCTGAAACAAAACAATGCAGAATTATATTCGTAAAAGAAAATAATTCAGCAAACCATATGATGAAAAAAGTATTTTAGAGTGACCATAGTAAAAGCTAGACATGATTGGATATTAAATCCGAATTCAATTATTTTCAACATAATGTAAAATAACAACCGAGTTATGAACTGTTGCTAAATCACAGCGTCCTTAAAATATTGTAGAAAGCGAAAGGGTTTCTCTCGAGGGGTCCTGCAGACGTAGACGACATTCAAATCCCAAGGAGACTCCGCTTATGTTTAAGCCGCCTACCCAAGGAGCTTTGTGCTTAATCTGGGACCGACATTAGCAACACATTTAAATAAGATGAATTTACGCTCTGTGTTTAACATTAAAGCATTAACCGTTTCTCGAGGGAAGTTGAATGCTCCTCGAGATATTTATTGCGCTACAGTTTTGGTTTTTGTGGGAAAGGTTTAATGCACGATTCCTTCATAATTATTGTACTTTATTTACATTCCTAAGGTTTAAGTAGAATTATTTATAGCATATCTGTGTCAGGTCACAGGCTCAATAGAAACATGTTATATTTTGCTCACGTTACTCAATCTACGATGAGTTCTGTTTTATTTAAATTTTAAAGTTGCCTTAGAGATATTTTAGGAATAATTAAGCGTTATATTATTTCTATTTTCGATTAACAATACAATAGTGGTACTGATATTACGTTGCTGTTTACGAATTTTATGTGTTTGTTAGAAATAACTTTTATTCTATTTTTTTCGTACAATCTAGGTTTACTAAAAAAATAGGTTTAGACAACTTATTGCTCAAATTATTTTTAAGCATTTATATCTGGTATGTATAGCACTTGTACTGTTTATTGCTACGATATCGTTACACTTTACGATTATTGATATATAAAAATATTTTGCTTTTTTTGTCGTCATTCATATATATTTTCCAGGCCATACAAAAAGACGTTGAATGTATTTTAGACTGACAATAGACTTTTGGACTTACAGACTCGAATGCATTCTTCAGGCAGGAATGAAAGTTCACGAGGTCTGGGAATTGAAGGTGTCAGAAGGAAAGAGGGGAGGCGACAATATTTAAGGTGGAACCCCCGATGGCCGTAAAATCTATAAAAGTTCTTTCCACGATGAGGTATTTTGAACCGTTCCTGTATTGAATATTGAAAATTTTCTGTAGTGGATGTATTTATTTATTATTTCTTTCTCTCTTTTGTAGATAATAATTGCTAATTAAATGCTCTCTTAGTAGAGCAATTATACGCGGATGGTTTAGGCATTATTTTAGTAGCAGGACCTACCTGGTTTCTACTGATACGATTTTTTAGATGTGATTTCAAAGAAGTCATTCCCAGTATGGTTTCTTGTGGTTTCCTTGTAAGATTATTTTGTGAAGTTAGTGACGTACTTTTATTCAATAAAACAGAGGCTATATGCTGCTGAAATGAATGATCTCAAAATTAACGTAAAAAATTAACGTAAATACACTGGTGCTATTCAGACATACAAATATGACAAACAAATATCAAACTGTCAACGTAGAATATATTGTACATTACCTTTTGAGATTTAAAATTTTCTTCTGCCAACAATTATTTTATTTATTTTTTAATATAAATAGAAATATGGAGGTAAAGGCATTACTTCTTTTTCTTATTTTTCACTTAGAGTTTGCAAATATTGACTTTTGAGGTCGCGTAAATTCTTCAAATAATCAGGAATTATGAGCTTTTTTGTAGAGTTAGTTTTAGACTTTAAAAATACATCGTTCTTCCACGTACTGTAGTTATGAAGTCAAAAATAACATTCATCAATCAAAAACAGTGTAATATTTTCAATTTATTGAGCTTGGATACGATCTAGAAGCGAGGCCAAATATATTGCATTATTCCAACTAAATTAGGAAATGTTTTCCTTGAACCTGAGAGAAGCTAAAACTATTATCTTTATCTTCTCTGTGCTTGAACTCACCAGTATCATTATTTACTTGTTTTTTTCTTCAGGCCAAACTTGGTTGGCCTTACATAACTTTTGAAATAAAATGACCTTTCTTTCAGCTATACACCCAGCTTCTCATGAGTTATGTATTTGTTTATATCAAATATATTTTATAACCTCCAACAATACTAAATAAGATCAGTACCAAGGAAAAAGCCTTGAAATATAATATTCTGAGAGGGGGCCAAGTAATACAAAATTATTGATATTTTTTATTGAATAACTCTTGAATAATAAACTGTGGCGGGTGTAACTAATCAGCTCGAACTTTCGACTATATTAAGAGCCTTCAGGACAAATTCGATAGCGTAAACTCGGCTCAAAAAAACTCAATAACCGAGTACCTGGTACACCCATATTTCCCATCTTACATTTCAAAGCCTATCTGGCCTCCAACGTTTACAACAAAAAAAAATCATTCAAAACAAAAAAAAATGATGATATGATCTTGAAATGATGATGGTATGATTTTTGATGATCATTCAAAATCATCATCGTTAAAAATCATTTTTAAACAGAACAATATCATAACCCCCATTGTGGGTTAATATTGTATCAGTATTGTATGTACGGGTTTATTTTATAATATTCAATCAAGCCCTAACTTCAATTATAAGTTGACATTATTCCTGTGATTGTTTTATTTGACCTCGGTTTGTTATGATTTCCTCGCCCCAGAACGTACCCCTGAGGGACCCCGGGCTCATCACACGAGACGTTGGCAGTCGCAGCACGCCGCGCCGCCGAGGATTCACCTTTGATGTGGCTTCACGTGTCATATAAACTTTTCAGCACGGCATCAACAAACGCGGTAAGCTGCGCTCCAGCCAATTTTCAAGTTTTATCAAAAGCTTGCAGGTTTAAACAAGCTTGCGTTAAATTTTGGAGTATCCGTCGGTCTTTGTGAGACGAGAAGAAAGGGTTAAGGGCGCGTTTGACTTGTGTGTTTTTTTTTCTTGGATGTTTGTTTGCTTGCGTAACTTCTTATTATTGAGTATAATTTGTGATTTAATTTGGTTGCATTTTTTAATTTTGCTGGAATATGTGTATTTTCACAAAAACGTTTTATGAATTCCACTTAGGTTTATATCCTGTTAAATTAACCCACATTACAATCAACGACAACTCTTTAAAACTGTCTTGACTGATAACTGATCTCATAAAACTTGACTGATAACTGTCTTGACTGATAAAACTGTCTCTTAGTCTGATAAATTAACAAACAAAACTCAATATAAATACGTTTATTTCTCCGAAATCATCTTTATACATTTTTCATTCATCCAATCGTTTGCTCCCCATTACTGCTTGCATTGGATTTGAGCTCATTACTTTTTACTTTTCTCATTACAACTGCTCATCTTTCCATGGAAGACGTATAAAATACAATCGCATGTCAGAAAATCGTAACATAAAAATATTAAGGAGATTTTATTACAAATTGCAAATCTTTTTAAAAGTACCTATTTATTGTATGGCCTTTACAGGTACTAAAAATTATCGATTTATCACAAATAAACACTAACACCATTCTGGAGTTTCCGATAGTAGAGTGATTTTAAATTTAACAAAGCCAACTCACACAATTAAAGATATCTCCATGTTAAGAGACACAAAAATCGTATATTTTCCTTAAATTTATAAGGAATTTATGTTAAATTTATAGACAATATGTCTTATCCAAAAGAATCATTTATACTTTCTATTTTATACATAACTGATGTTTCACAGTTCATTTAAGATCTGACTAACTCACCATCCAAGTCTGACACCGAAACTACAATCAAACTAATCAGGTGTTTATGGCATTAGAACAGAATATTAATAATAATTAGGGCGTTGGTTGGCAGTTGTGTAGACACCATTGAGGGTTCCATTAGCTCTGTGATGAGGCGGCCATAAACTATGCTGCAACAATGGATGTAATTAGATCGGCCGATCGCTCCGTGCAGCACAATGTACGGGGTGTTACAATGCACTGAGGTGGTGCACCGAGAGCCACTTTGTAGGCTAAAAGGTGTTACAATGCTGTAAGGAGTTGGAATGAAATAAGGTGGTGCATCGAGGGCCACTTTGTAGGCCACAAGGTGTTACAATGTACCGAAGTGGTGCACTAAGGGCCACTTTGTTGGCCACAGATGTTACAATGTACCGAAGTGACCTAAGGGCCACTTTGTAGGCTACAAGTTGTTAGATTGTACCGAAGTGGTGCACTAAGGGCCACTTTTTAGGCCACAAGGTGTTACAATGTACCGAAGTGGTGCACTAAGGGCCACTTTGTAGGCTACAAGGTGTTACACTGTACCGAAGTGGTGCACTAAGGGCCACTTTTTAGGCCACAAGGTGTTACAATGTACCGAAATGGTGCACTAAGGGCCACTTTGTAGGCTACAAGGTGTTACACTGTACCGAAGTGGTGCACTAAGGGCCACTTTTTAGGCCATAAGGTGTTACAATGTACCGAAGTGTTGCACTAAGGGCCATTTTGTAGGCCACAAGGTGTTACAATGTACCGAGGTGGTGCACTAAGGGCCACATTGTAGGCCACAAGGTGTTACAATGTACCGAAGTGGTGCACTAAGGCCCACTTTGTAGGCCACAAGGTGTTACAATGTACCGAAGTGGTGCACTAAGGGCCACTTTGTAGGCCACAAGGTGTTACAATGTACCGAAGTGGTGCACTAAGGGCCACTTTGTAGGCCACAAGGTGTTACAATGTACCGAGGTGGTGCACAGAGGGCCACTTTGTAGGCTACAAAGCACCGCGAAGTTCATCGCGAACTACGTGACTAAAGATATTTTTTAGTACTAGTTTTCCACTGCTTGGTTCTTTTTACGCTAGGACCGCTCTTTATTGTTGTAAAAGGGCTCCACAGTCTGTTGCAGTTTTATCCGGTGTCAACCTGTTAAAACACAGCGTCATTGTATAAACCAAACTTTGACTCTAGCGAAGTAACCTTGTCCAGGTAAAAACATGACAAATATTTCCTCAAGATTTTGCACAGGATTGATCACTTATCTTAAAATTATGAAGCGATCGACTATCATCAGATTGGAAGTTATAGATAAACAGATAAGTAACTTACAGTGAACTTTAAAGCTTGTTTTGTATGTAAGTGCCAAAATAACTTCGACTGAATAATTTTTCTTCATCCTTTTCCTTATTTCATTCGATTTAATGTTACCTATTATATTCTTTATTTTTAATTTTTTTGTTTTTTCCAATGTTTTAATACGTTCCAATTATAATACGTTCCAAATCAATTACCTTTCTCGATTTGATTAAAAAGGGGTTTATATGGAGTTTCATCCTATTTCTTTCTCAATATTGTTACTATGAATTCTATTTTATACTTCGTTTGATACAGTTAAAAATCCTCTTAATGAAATTATTGCTAATTTTAGTACACTTATAGTTTATTTCCCTGATGCATGAATATTAATGTTTAGCAAATTATTTTCAAAATAATAAAGAAATTTTCTCAAAAAACTAGTGATTTAAAACATAGTAACGTACTGTACCTTTCTTGATTATTTTAATTCAAATAGTTGAATTATGTAGAATCCAAATTAAAATCTACTGTTCCTTGTACAGAAAATCTTTCCTTCTAGAATAGTGGAGTCGGCAAGTTACAATGTTTATTTTTTATGAAGGTCTATTACGTGTGACGTCATAGTTGCTTTGGTTTTTAAAATAATAATACCAAACAGATATTTTTACGACTCATTGTTAGGCCTACTAAAATACACACTAAAGAGAGTACCTGAACATAATGTTAAAGGGGCGGGAAAACAAGAGTTCACGGGACCTGGGAATTGAACCTAGGGAATATATCTATATGGGGCCGTTACCGTATAGTAGAGGGGATGCAAGCGACAATATTTAAGCAAGGCTTTTCTGAACCCTCGCACTTTAATTTGTAAGGAGCATTTACTAGCGACTTTATGTAATAGCAATACGATAAAATATAAGGAATTCAGCATTAAGCTCATCAACCTGAGGATATTGAAGTAAAGTTGTTTCCAATAACCAACTTTATACATCCTAATTAATGAGTATAACTTTTTTCTCCTACAAATAAACAATATCTTTCAAAAGGAAGCAAAAACTAACATGAGTGATAAAAAAGCTAGCTAATAATATACTAGGTTGTTTTCTTTATCAATAAATGTTTTAGTTTGTTACTTTTATTTCATGAATTAAAAACTTTTAGTATTTCCGACTGAGGTATTTGATTCATAATTTAAATATTCCTCTCGTTTGTTCTAACTTACCCAAAATAACTGAACGCATAATTTTAATAAACATACTTGTCCCGTGGATTGTTCATTGCCTACACAGGTATTAAGTAAAAATATGTAAGCAATGAATGGTTGTTCAAGTTCGCTACATAAATGTTTGTATTTACGAACGGTCTAAGAATATCAAGACAAATATATTCTAATGCCCGTGACTACTGATGTCCTTTTATTACATGACATGTTGAATGTAATCATAAATTTGTTTTTATGATACACTGATGAGCTTGAGTATAAAATAAAACCACATTCCATAATCCATTCCTTTTTAGACTGGATCTATTTTAATTTTCGAACATAGTAGGCCGCATCGCCAACATCACATTGTCCACATTGTGCGGCAGCCACGAGGCGGGGCGAGGGTGCGGATAGTGGGGCGCTATCTCTGCATCAGTAGTTTGCTGATAATTCCCGCCAATGACTGGTTTATCGCCCGTGGAGTGCAGTTGCGGCGTAATCAGCGGTCGTTAAAAAGGTGCAGGATGCGTTTTAACCGGGAGACAAATCACGCGGTTTGATTTAATATCGGCCACCAGCCAATAAATGTGAGTAAGTGGCGTGCGGCCGGGTAAATCACTGTAGGATTTGTTTAACGGCGCGCTGCAGATGTGTCGCCGCGTCACCGCGTGGCGTTGTACGCGCGTTACTGCGAATGCAGTTGCAGTTGAGTGATGTCGCGTAAATGTCGCGCGCTAATCCGACCCGTTCGTTGGACCGTCCGGAGCGGTTAACTCAGGTGTGTTGGTTGCAGGTGAATGTTCAATTAGGGGTAAATTATGTGATGTCGAAAAATGCAGTTCATCTGAATTCGGTAATTTGGGATTTTGTTACTCATTGATGGTAAACAGGAGTGTCGCCTGTTGCCATCCTGTACACAGGATTCAATCAACTCCTGTAGATTGAATGGTTTTACAGGAGTTGTATTGTGTGTATATTTACAAATAATATATTTTTCCTACCACTGCATGGAAATAATCACATTGCCACACTTGTAAACGGTGTACAAAACTGTTCATTTCCTCTTTCATTTCATTCCATTTTTAAATCTGGGTTACTTATTAGGTTAAGGTGGCACAAAAGGAGATAACTATGACGTCAAACACCAAATACCAGTTTCTATTGGTCAGAAATCCCATGACACTTATCGTATTCTAAAGTCCAGTTGCCTTGCTCTAAATCAGCTGATTTCACAGTCGGCGTTTCTATAAACTAACGTCCGGTTCTTTCCAATAAAATATGCAAACATAACCTCAATGAACTTTTATGTACAGGTTAGTCTGGTTAGTTAATAAGTTAAACTGTTTAAATAATGATAGTAGGAAAAATCTTGTTTGTATTACGAGCACAAATAGTCATTCCCGCTCTCGAAATGTTTGTCCTCACGAAGCGGTAGCTGAATACAGCTGAGTCATTGCCGCTACAATTCTAGAGTGGCAATGACGAACTTTGCGCTCTTCATACACAAACAGCTATTGACAGGTTGGCTTTTGACGAGTCGTTTTCAGGGCCAGGTAAAAACGGGTGTCCCAAACATTAGAGACAGGTTAAAAATTTTTATTATCTACCGTTTTAAGCGATGGAGAGTTATTTGTTACGAAAAACTACGTTTTTCTAATGCCATTTAGGGCGTTATCAACATGGATTGTAATTAGTTAGCACTTCATCGTGCCTCTGATATGAAGGCATTTTCAAAAGTAATAATTCGGTCAATTCTGTACAACGTCAGTCTCGTATAAATTTTACCTTCTGTCGCCATAGTGCCAGTCTAAGAGGAAAATCAATTTAAGACCGTATTCCGATAATCATTTTTCTATTTGGATTGAATTATTACTGGCCAATAAAACCATCATAGTTTACTAAAATTCATGATTTATGTATAACAAAGGTACATGATGCAAAAACCACTGACGATCAATATTAACTAACCTCTGTAAATGGTATTACTCGTAATTAAATAATTGTTTGCGCAAAACATAAATCTCTAGCTCTTTATTTTAGTTAATAAATTACATTTTTAAATCGTCTCTGATTTTACCCACCCTGTAATTTAATATTTAGTATATTGCGGATTTTTTTAGAGTTAATACAGTTTTCTAAGTTTTCTTGATGAAATACCAGGAGAGATAGAAACAAATCTCTCCTGGTAATCGCTCTTTCTCAGTATTATAAACTCCAAAGAGCCTATTATAAGTTTTCTTAGCAATACGTGATACCAAATAGGTGGATCTAATCCACACACAATGTGTGAAATAGAAGCTATTCCAGAATTAACTTATGAACGGCTTTTTCGATGATAAAGAAGTATTATTGAAACTCTACTTTCTTGCTCCAATATATGAAAAGTCGAGCTATTTCTTTGAAATGCAACGGAAAAATGCATACTTCCTATGATTTCAGACTTATTTTATGGTATTGGTTCCCCTAACCTTAGTTATTTCCTTAAAATTAATGCATTCCGTTGGGGCCGCCAGCCTAACTGGTTGAATGATTCAAGAATGGAATTAATTAGAAACGTAACGCACTGTAACTGATGGTTCTTGCTATAATTGAAGTAGGTTTTGCTAGGAACATTGAACATTTCTGGCATAGGAATGAAGACTACGAAAGAAGAAAAAAAGGAAGACTTCCTTGAAAGCACAGTGCCTATTTAAAGTTGTGGCAATCAGGCCTCTACCTTCGTGAAACCCCTGTAGTTTATAAGATGTAAAACTAATTGTCCAATCAGATTTAATCAGCGAAAACAGAATAGAAATTTTCTATTCTGTGCTCACTGGATTTAATCTCATATTATTTTGTACTAGATAGGGTTTATTTGCTTTATGTTTAGCCTATAAATGTACAAAATGTATTAAATTTAAGAACCGTAATTTGTTTTTCATTAACTAAATTATTTGATATGAAGCTTATAGTCTATTTTGGTAGTGAGCGATCAGGGAGGCAAAATACAATGTTTTATAACCCATGTTTGTTGATGTACTCCCCAATATGTATATTTTTTTAAATAAACAATAGTTTAACTACACAAGAAGCCATTATTTGATTCAGTTAATAAATGTGTGATAAATGCAGTGTTCATAAAAACCTAATTGGAATGTTAATGACAATAATTTAAAAAAATAATATAAGTTATAAATAAGAAATATTAGGTTGTTATTCAACTTTTTGAATCTCTATATAAATAAATATACCTTTTGTCTTATGTCGCTTCTAAAGCGAAGTGCCTTCCAAAACAAAACAGCAACATACCGACCGCTTTGTCTTGGCATACCTTTCCTTCTCAGGCGCATCTGAACAAGTTGTGAAAAACATGTTCTATTACTTTGGATGTGAATTGAAATTATTTAGTTTATTCGGTTCATACTTTTTTATGTAAATTTAAGTCTACTTTACTGATTATTTTATTTATATAGATTGATGATTTTCATATAAAGTTGGATAACTATTTTAAATTTTCAACAATGGCAAAGTTGGATGCCTTCTTTTAATAATTTTAAGTGAATTCCTCTGCAAAATATTGTCGTTGTCAATAGTTATAAAGAATAGTTTTATAAGGTAAAATTCTTTGATATTCAGCGGAGTTAAATAAAAGCTTCAATTTACTTTCTTTTGGCATATAAATCAGATATAAATTCATCAAAAGCATTTCCTTATGTTTCTCTTGCATCACCCACCTTTGTGACATAACCTCCAGTGACAGCAGGTGATGTCCACTTGTCAATTAGTAAATGCCACACACAAAATCACATACATACACGAATATAGAAGCCACATTTAGACCCACCGTTTCGACACAAAATAAAAATAAGTTAAGGGACTTGTAGAAACTTCTCGGTTCCAAAAGACTTGTCGAAACTTTCATCCAACCCAAGTCTAGCGGTGAATCACAACTAAACTAAGTTTAGGTAACTATTTAGAAATCAGAAAAGCTAATGCCTTGCAATACATTTGTTTTACGGAAAAAATTACTGGCTTGATGATTAATAAACTGATCTTATCTTGCACGGCATCATTACAAAATCAGTGCAACGGCATTTGGTTCTTCTCCCACTGTTTAATAAAATCTGAACTACAATTTATCGAAATAAAAGCACTAACTGAATATTCAATTTTATTCTGATTTTGGCTTTTTGTCTCGTTTCTTTAAAGCGCATAATGCAATAGCTTAAAAAAATCAAGCAAAACCACGGAGAAGGATTATACTTCTTACACTGAGAACACCAAAATAAAGAAACGAAATATACTCTTACAAAAGGGTTATTCTACATCATAAGCCTTACTGGTAAGATGACACAATGAAGCGGTCAGCCCGCAACACAGCGGCTGGCAGTGGGCGGGGAGCAACACTGTCCGATATGATAATACGTAACCCTGCGGTTTAGTTTAAAATTAGTGCCGTGTCGCCGAATGCGCCCCCAGAGGCCGCTGACCGCCGGCGCCGGGCGCTATTGCACCATGGTTTATGTCCTATGACGGATACAGTGATTATCCCATTTACACTTCAGAATGTAAACTATCCATGCTAATTAGATGGGTCAACACGGTTGATTATAATTACCGCGGACGGTCGTGTATTTGTTGAGCCAATGTTGACGGTCGGACCTTATCGCCGACACTGCCGTCACACCTGTCACCGTGTTTGATTTATGCCTCGTCAAACACACCCGGTATTGATGAGGATTTAATTAATTATGTTGTCTTGTCGGGTGCTCGTGGTTGGGGATTCGATGAATGAGTTTTGTTGTGAACCTATTAGATTGCTTATATAGTTTGTGTCTCATGGTAGTTAGAAACAAGCTATTTGAATTATAATTGGTTTTACAAATTGTTGTTGGTGCTTTTTGAAATTTTTCTTAATTATTAGGCAATTAAAAGTAGTTTTGTCAGCATATTTTTTAATAAGTGCTAAAATCTCGATAGTATCATCCCTTTTATATTTTAAGGAGGGGAACTGCAAAAAAAACTTGTTCAGGCCTAATTAGGTAATTTATCTTAGGTCTTTCAAAAAAATAATTGATCTTTTATTTGATACATATTCTCCAATCGGGTGTTTGTTAGTGGACTGAGCCTTGCTTGGCAATATTTTATAATAACGGTACTTCAAGTTGCTATAAAAATTTCAGTGTTATTATATATGAATGGTATAGGCCTACACATTTTCTAATAATCCTAATCCATGCAATTTGCACCCCATACGCTAAAATTTAATTCTTTCTATCTTAATTCCGTAGCTAGCAAACAACTGTTACGATTATTATATTAACGATTTCAATATTTTCTTCGTTAACAACATAGCAATTCAATTTTTTACATTTTTGCGATATTTTAATTCGTCTCTTTACATAATTAGAAATTTTCTTATAAATTAATCTACATAAAATACGTTATTAAGCCTAAAAATATTATATCTAGTATTTTAATGAAATCCTTGGAGCCTTTTTAGGATAATTGATTAATTAATTAATCAATTAATCAATCAATCAAACAAACAAGCAACACGCCTGTATACGTGTAGGTGCGTAACAACCTACATTCCTTGGGGTATCATTCATTATAATAGTAATAATTTTGGTTAAATGAAGAGTTAAATATATTTTTGAGTCAATGATTACTAGCCCTACATGGAATAAAAAGATTCCTTTTGGCCCTCCATTAAAACTTGAAAACATCCAAAGAACACCTTTCTGTTGCCTTCAGCGTGGTGAACTTTTATAGCTTTACGACTGAGTCGCCAGGGTTGGTTAACAATCAAAGTGATGACAAACCAGTTAGTTAGTGATACATTAACAAAGCACTTACCTACGACTCATCTGAGACCCCATAATCTCCTGTAGGACAAGGACCCGGGACAAGGATCCAATGGTCAAGGCTTGGAGAGGCAAGAGGGACTTTCAAGAGGCAATAGGTGGGTAGTTTAAGACGGCCCGGAGAGTCTTAAGTGGCGATGGAGGAGTTTCAAGATGTAGACATACATACCTTGTGCAACACTAGGGTCCGTCTTAAGATCCACGGTAATCTGAAGTAAAGGTAATCTGCCTAAGCAAACACTGGAGATTACCCGTACTAACTTCCCTATCATAACGTTGATCTCAATAGTCAGAGAACACAAAATTTCAATGACCAAAGACAATTTTTAACTGCTTTTTATAACCTAATAATATTATTCTAAGCTACATAATTGAATCCTGTATTTCCAAACTACACCCTCTGCACTTTTTAAATTTTTGTAAAAACATAACAAATATTTTAATTATATCTAGCTTGCTAAATAGTAATGTATCTTATATCAATTTTATCATCTAAAATCAAGGATTCAATTTATTAGCCTTATTGATTGTATTGATTGTTAAGCTTGTTATTTGAGATTAAAGTTTGGATAAGGCACGATTTGGAATGATACCATAAATAAGGCATGATTTGGAAAATACCGGATAGGATAAGACACTTTTTGGAAAGTGCCTTATCTAGTCAGTGTTCCAAACAAAGTATTCTCCAATGGCACCATATTATAAATCAACACAGGAATTGCAACTTATCCATTTATTAAAATAAACATCACAAAAATACTATTGCTGTAGTATTTCCAGGATTCGATTTATTTAAAGTTTTTTCATCCATTTTTACAATGAAAAATTATGAACATGAAGCAAAAACCCACACTCTCAGTATATTATTAAGGCCTAAATAAGAGGGTAGCAAAAGCAGTTTTATTCAACAATAACTACCTGTATTGTAGTATTGATGAATTAATAAATAAAGTAAACAACAAGTAAACAGTGTTATCAGTTCATCGAAATAGTAGACACCAGATATCAGGAATAAATACTTAATAGTGCTAAATACTATAATAATAGTATTTTTGTAATGTTTATTTTAATAGATAGATAAGACTTGCTTTGGAAATTCCGTGTTAATTTCTAATATGGCACCGTTGGAACAGAAGACTTTGTTTGGATTACTGACTGGATAAGGCACAATATGGAACAAACTTTACGGAGATAAGACACTTTTTGGAAAATATCCTGATTTTATCCTTGTAATTTTAGTTCAATGAGATTTTGTTTACAAACAATTGCTATAGCCAGGTCTGTCTTCAGCAGATGAATCCACTGTTGTGCATAACTCAAAATGTGATTTTTTTTTGGATAAGGCACGATTTGGGAATACAGGATTCAATTAACTGAAATCTAAAAAATAGATATGAAAACTAAGTTTCACAGCCTTTTGTGTTAGTGGTTATGCTCAGTATTTTTTTCTTTTGAAAGATTAGGTATAAAAAGTTTAGTCCCAGCTATGCCCCGATTTTCTTTAATGAACGCCAACCGGGGAAACCTTTAATCTAATACTAAACGTGATGATACGTTTAATATTATAGTTTTAAGATTTATTCAAAGATATCTACATCACAGGAAGGTAAACTTAAATTAAGGAACGGAAATTATTTTAAGGTAGGAAATTGAGGAGCGGTCGATTTTACCATTGACCGCTTCAATCCAACCGTGTCCATCTCTAACTACTACATTGTAGACCACAGTGCACCCAGGAACGTAAGTTTAATATTATCCTAACCTCAAGTGACAACCGCCGCTGAGCAGGACCCCTCCAGTCGGCTCATCTCAATTCTCATGCATTTAAAATCGTATTAGCCAGATCCGTAGGCAATAGTCATCAGAACGCCCCCTCCCCTCCGCGCCCCTGCGCTCGCATCCAGATAGCATTGGCAGCAAGCGGTTGTTAGCCTAACTAGCTTCTCCCCTGAAAAATGCTATTCGGTAAAATATTTAGCAATGTGATGTATGAACATGTTAATTATATTCGTGTATGACCTAGTGCAATAAATGTAACTTTTGGATGTTGAGTGAGGGAGATGCTTCAGGTCTACAAGTAAGTGTGCATCCAAAAACCTAGAATTAATATTTTTCTGAACTGAAGGTGGTTCAATATCTTATCCTAGCCGTTAAGTTTAGTTATAACAGAATCCAAAGGTAACAGGAGGGAGTTAAAATATGATCAATGAGAATATATCCAAAAATTAATACTTAACGGTGTTGATATTAATTTACTGTACAACAGTTGGTATAGTCTTAATAGGTTCGATTACATGTCTCGTTATGATAGTATTAGTGACTCAATCTAATCTTCTTAATTCCTTTATCCATATGACAAGAAATTTTACTATAATTTTATGTTATTTATACATTTTCATATTTCCCAGTTCACGTAGTACAGTAGTCATATTACGACACACCCCATTACCATATACGTAACCATTATCATATTGTAGTCGAGCATTAAATTATTACTTGACCTGTCGTCAATGCTTTATGTATAGGTCAGTTCCATTCCAGTTACAAGATGGTAAAACTACTATATTTTCTCACCGTATGCTTGTGTTGAACAATCAGCACGGCGGACAAGGCAAACGTCCCCAGCACTGCAGACCTTTCCATAACCCTAGACCCCAGAAGGGTCCCACATGTCTCAAAACAAATTTTTAACACGTAATGTAATTTCAAACAGCAATACCCATGAATTGTCGGGCCGTATCTGCTGTCCCCCCGGCCGCCGCTATCTCCAAGTCAATTTGCAGCGACCTTCAATCTAACTGAATAAATCATATTAGCATCCTGCGGCGCCGTCCTGCCCCGGAATTGAAAAATGCAAAATTTCGCTTCCGAATATCAGCGATAAGGCCGCCCCCACTTCCGCCGGACAAATGACGGCTTGACAGCGCCCGCATTTTTCTCCCGGTCCGCAGCTAATTTGTTTAGGGCTCGTCGACAAATCGTTTGCATCCCTGGAAGGATTCATTGATCAAAATCGCTGCATTATTGACTAGCAGGACCTGCGTCCCAGCTGGGACCTCCTCAGGAAATATGCGTCCAGCATCGCCAATTACACGGCTGCGGCGATGGATAAAAGGGTAGAATAAAATAAAAATATTAGGGTATGGTGAAAGAGTGGAGTGTAATTTTTTTGCGATTTATACCTCACATTTTTAAGGTTCCTTCTTACTTTTCTTAGTTTTATTTGGGTGTTTAATGATTGGTTCAAACTTATACTAAGTGATATCTGATTAATAACAAAAAAAAGTTATTTTAACCAGTCAAAGATTGAATGGTATGTTCAGCTTTTAAAATAATAGGTTATAATGTTGATAATTTATGTTATAGTAAATGTTAAAAGTAAGCATGTAAATGAACAGTTGCATACTTAATGTTGAGTATGGGAAAAGGTTTAATTCCTCACAAATTCACCGGACTGCAGTGACGGTGCGTTATCAGTTACTTCCTGCGTACCACAAAACCTTAGAATAAAACTAGGGCCGGGAGTTAAGATGTAACTTGAACAAAGTTGTCATAAAACTTTTTTGAGGATTTATAACTTACGTTACTCACGGGAAAAAATTTTAATAAATTACTGTCGCAGAGTAAATCAGACCAAACAGGTTCAATACTTCACAGGTCCTTGCGATGTGTTAATTTGTTTCATAGAATATAAAAAGCCTCTACCACATACAATGTGAAGACATGCCCGCGCGTTATCAGTGGCGGAGAATGCCTCCTCGCCTCACGTCGCGTCGACGCTCTTCAGCTACTAATTGTTGATAATTAACAGCTGAGAGCGTAACTTAGTTTGGGTGACAGGAGGCAAGTTGCGTCGATCCATCTCACAGCCCTTATTGATAGCGCACCCCTTCCGTCAACATTACAAGTACAACATCCCCCGCTGTACATCGTGTTAGCGATCATAACTTCACCGCTAACTTCGACATTGTCTTACCCACCGTGTCAGATACGTCAACCTTGTAAGTGCTCAAATCTTGGAAATTTACATTTTGATTTGGCATTTAGCTTGTTGAATGGTTATTGTTAATCTGGAGAGGTTTTGTGAAAGGTTGTGAAAGGTTTTGATAACGAGTTGAAAATAGCGTGGAAATGAAATTACAAGAAAAATATTCAGGAACGTTTCTCTTATGATTATTAATAAAACAAAATGAAGCCAATGTCAAATTGTACCTAATACGTTCCAAACCTGTAACACAAAAGATAAAATTATTATAATTGTGGCTTCTTTTCAAAGATTGTCTATCAAATGAAATGGCCGGGATACTTAAAATACCCCCGTTTCAGCAGACCTGCATACTCAGCGAATTTCAAATACAAAACAACATATTTCAATCCAACATAGCGAGATTTGACATGTTTTGGGAAGCTCCGTAAGAATAACATGGGGAATGAGTATGCAGGTTTGCTGCTACAGGTATATTAAAACTGGGTGGTTTTAATTCATTATTTAGTAGATCTGAACTAGAAGAAGCTACTTACCAAATTTTATCTAGATATGTTAAGAAATAACCGAGATATAGAATTTTACTTATTTCCCATAAGATTAACATTGGGACAACATACTGTGTTTACCACTTTCAATATCTCAGTAGCCTATGGACATAGAGCAGTGATTCAAAATACTAAATTGTTTGTTTTTTTTGAGCTGAATTCAATAGTACCAACAAAAATTCGATAAATTTTATTTTTCTATGTAAAAATCTCAAAAAACCCATTTTTGGGGGTTTATCCCCCTTTACCCCCCCCCCCTTCCCGTGGTCCGATCGGGCTGGTTCACGAACTCGTCCGAGTGATTACCACTTTACACGTATATACAAATTTTCATTAAGATTGGACTATTTTTACGGCCGCTATCGTGCTAACAGACAAATATATATATACTAGTAAACCTGTTGCTCGAAATCGAGCAATCGTTATGTATTGATTTAAAAATATAAATAATTATGGTTAAGTATTCTAGAACTATTTTATTAATTAAATGGTTGAACTTCCTGTTATACTGAAATTTTTTACAAAAGCTTTTTAAAACTTCATTTTTTGTGAATACTCAGTCATCTTTAAGGAGATGTCCATGTTTCGCGGCCCTAAGTAGCGTATGACCCGTCTTAATCTCAAACCGAACTAAAATGGTTCAATAAATCTACTTATAATCAATGTTAAGTCTGGTTCTTTTTTCTTTTATTAATATTGATATTTATAGAATTTATACATAAGAATTTATTTCTCCTTTTAGTATTTTTCTTTGGAATATAAACATATGTAAATATTAAGATCTTCACACATGTGATTCCAAATAAATGTTTTTAAAACTGAATTCTGACCTTAATTATGTATTAGGATAATAGTTTATTTATTTACATCTTCCATCAACTGAAATGCCTAATGGTTTCAATTCCATAAACAACATATGGCTTTACTGAAAAACTTTGTTTGCCCCAGTCAGCTGCTTTATTTGAAATTTCTATTCCCATGTTAAGTCTTATGGACTAATACGAATCTTTAAGGGCGTCTAGGGCTCTTCCCTTTAGTCAAACCTTTTTAAATTTTATTTCCTGCAAAACTTCACGCCAAGCTCTTTCCAATGACAGCAAAAACATGAAAATCGGTTCAGTAGTTTAGGAGGAGTCTTTGTAACGAAAAAACTGCTCGTGTATTAAATAAGTATAGATATATATATATATATATATATATATAAATTCGAACGAATAGTGTTTTTTGCTTCTGGTGGCCCCAAAACGAAAAGTTATCATAGTCTCGGGCTTAGGTCTTACCATGAGACCTACGGTAATAGCTTCTTCCCTATAGGGGAAATTCGCTAAAACATAATGTTTGTCATTAATATTACAAGTAATACAATAAGTACATTAAAATCGATCCCATTTTACCATCAGGCACAAGCCTTGAGCTTATTACTTATTAAGATCCAAACACTTCTTAGCAAACGGAAATTCGTGTTAAGCATTCTCAAAACCTCTAATGGACGGAAACACAAGTAACAATTTCAGTGCAAGAAACAAATGAAAAAGTACAACCAATCCTAACCTCATTTCCGCAAGGTGGCCTTCCTGTCAGAAATCCAAGGAGAACTAGCAACGGTTACTGTATAATCGAAACCTGCTTTAAACGAATTTCATATTGCTATCCAGTGATAACCAGGTGTTTTGATTGATTTCGCAAGTTGTATGAAGCCTTTGGCTTAGGCTGTTGTTAATTTAAAGAAATTAAATAAATACATTGCTTTGAAACTAATTATCAGGTGAAGTCTGTGAATTAAAATTGGAATTATATCAATTAAATAAGGAGCCACTGAAGACATGATGGAGACCACGAATGGCATACTTTTCAGCATGACTTACTAGTAGCTGCTGTTACTGCTACCAAAACTCCTTCAAGTCTAGGAGTTAAACATTCAGTATGGATTATAATAGTTAGTTCCAGACTCTGTCCCAGAATACATGCACATGGGAAATTATCGTAAATAACCAAACTCCCCACGTACCAGAGTTTGGCATAAATACTTTGTAGGAACAATTATAAAAATCATATCTTCTTGTGCTTCATACAATACCTTAAATCATTGCATAGCACATTCATTCACGAAGGTGTGCTCCTTTTAGACAGTTGAGGAACTGACATTAAAGATTATGAAAAAACAAAGAGAGGTTAAACAGAAGATATGTGCAGTTTGAAGATTATTCAGGCCTTTAGATCTTTAAAGGTTAATGATATGCAGTTTAATGACTATGCAGACCTTAGATCTTTAAAGATTAAAGATATGCAGTTTTTAAGGATTATAAAGTTTTAAAGAAGCATTAAAAAAATCACTGGGCACGCCCTTAAACTTACTATTTTCATTGAGCCTGCAGAAGTACAAGCCTCCTAAACTAGTTTTACATTCCTAAGCGAACTTTCCTGGACTGTTACTTAAATTAACGTAACTAAGTGCGGAATGTGATCGTTCCGAACGTAACCCTCACGTTATTCGCCATCCGGTCTAGCAGCTTTCTCCGCTCACTTCGTACCGTTCGCGGACCGCCGATCCCGATCACGTCCTGCCCGCGACAATCCGGACGATCACCGTGGAAGTGGAACTCACTGTCGGAGTCTGCAAACTGGAAGAATTATTCATAAACGCCTTTGGACCCGCATGGTTCTTGATCGTAACGGAATAGAAATGCATTGACACAGGTTGTGCTTGATTTATCTCCTTGTCAAGTTGTATCGTTGTCCACACATCGCTGGAGAAAGCTGCCGGCTGTTCCAAACTTGTTTATGCACGTTTTAGGAAGTATCGAATACGTAAACTGAGGCGTTTCTATAGGGTGTTTTTTTAACGCAACCCAAAACTTTATTTTATCATTAAAGGATCATTCCTCTCAAGATCCCCGGATTTGACCCAACTATATTATTTTATTTGGGGATACATAAAAAGTAAGGCCTACGAAAACAATTCATAGGATATCCAGCACCTCAAAACAAACATAAAAAATTTATTACGAGAAAATCAAAGAGGTACTTGGCAAAACAGGTTCAGGAATTTGATGGAGGGAGCGCGACTTTGAATAAATGTCAATAGCGGATTGTTTGAACACATAATGAAAGCTAAATGTGTTTAATTTTGAATAATAGGTTGTAAAAATGTAAACATTATCAAAACAATACTCATTTAATCTTTATATGTGTATTACTTAATCTTAAAAATGGGTAGCGTTAAAAAAATAACACCCTATATGTAAAACCCCTATAGATGTAAAACTTTTACGTCCTTTATTATAGACGTAAAGACAAATCTTCCAGTTGATCAAATTATCATTACTTAAAGACAAAAATTATTTTGCGGAATCATTCTATGAGTAATGTACGTTTTGTGAACATTTATAAAAATAAATCACCTATTTATAGAATAGAACCACCTTTTCACGAAATAATACAAACAACAGGGGTTTACGATTTGGTGAAGTAAAATTTACCGGCCGCTATATTCTGATAAAATCATTTTTGTTTACAGATAAAATATGTATGAATTAACTAAATGATAATTAATATTTTATGCTGATTCTAAGAAGTCTTTTTTGCTTTTTAGATAATTTTAGAAGGAGTTTAATTAGGGTGTTTTTTTTTTTAACGCGACCCGTTTTTAAAATTGAATAATATGCATATAAGGCTGCAACAAGTATTGTTTTGTTAATATTTCCATTTTATTCAACCTATTATTCAAGTTTGACCACATTTAGCTTTCATTATGTATTCAGACAATCCGCTATTGACATTTATACAACGTTGTGCTCTCTCCATCAAATTCCTGAACACATTTTGCAAAGTACCTCTTTGAATTTCTTGCATTATATTTTTATAATTGTTTTGAGGTGCTAAATATCCTGTGAATTGTTTTCATAGGCCTTACTTTTTATATATCCGCAAAGAAAATAATATAGTGGGGTCAAATCCGAGGATCTTGGGGGAAGAATCCTTCATTGATAAAATAAAGTTTTGGGTTGCGTTTAGAAAAAAAACACCCTGTACGTATGTATACGGTGAATCCATGGGTGAATCATTCTAATAGTGTTTATAAGTTCTTCGAAGAATTTCAAAATATTAAATAAACAACGTTCTATTATTTTGATACATGGTTTAAAAACGTAAATTCTGCGCCTGGCAACCTCTATCAGGAGAGCGAGGAGGTCCCTATACACAATAACTTTGGCTATCTCACGTAACATTCATAGATACAGTTTGTATGTTAACACCTGTTCATAATTTATCGGGCAAACCTCCTTCGGCCGCCCGGTATTTATAACGACTGGCCTTAGCAACCTGCTTTACATCTTTTCATGTGACGATTGAGACAAACAGGTTGTCCTACAACTTACTCTTAGGCTCCTGTCCAAATGACCAACTTAGTTCCTTGTTCCTTATTTGCTTGACACTGAAGAATTTAAAACATCTTGTGTCATTTTGTGGTAAAAATATCGGTGTTGATTTGTTTATCGTAACAGCAAGGTTATTTTGACAATAAAATGTCGAGGTCAATTTGGGGTATGAAATAAGTTCATGCCCTCATACCATCATTTTCGTAATCGCATACATGTCTTCAAAGTTATAGGGTGTGATATTTACTTTTAAATTATTATGCCCACTGGTCTCATAAATATGTGACGACCTTACAGCGCACAAGGAATGTATTTGTATTCATCTTCAAACTTAACTATAAATAATTAAATATTTAATATTCCTTAATCTCTTAAGCATAAGCCGGGTAAATACACGGTGTATGTATTTTTAACGCAACTTGCCCAACCCATGTTTTAAGATTAAATAATTTACATAATATACAGATGTAACATGATGACAGATGTGACATGATGTAACAGATGTATATTATAATATACATAATATACAACATCGTTTTGTTAATTTTTATGTTTCATAAAACCTATTATAACAGTTTGACCAAATTAAGCTTACATTAAATGTCCAAACAATCCGCTATGGATATTTAAAGTTGCTCTCTTCGTTAATACCTGACCACGTTGTGCAAAGTAGCCTACCTCTTTCAATTACTTATTATTAAATTTGCTATGTTTATTTTCAGCTGCTATGGATTGTTGAAATATCTTGTGGGTTGTTTTCGTAGGCCTTACGTTTTCCAAAACACGTTTTCCTTACGTTTTTATGTGTCCAAAAAGAAAATAATCTAGTGGGGGCAAATCTGGGAATCTTGGAGGGTTTAATCATTTTACTGATAAAATAAAATTTTGGATTGCGCTTAAAAAACACCCTGTTTTATGACATTATCCTTTTTGGGATAATAACTACTTTTCACTCAAGCGTTCGAGGAAGCGAGGAAGAATTCAAACTGATTACTGAACAGGTTTAATAAAATAAACCACGAATGCAAGAAAAAATAACCTTTTTTGGCAACCTTTAAACAACTAATCAATCATTAATTAATTTTTTGTTAAGAAACATTAGTAGTGCACTATTGAGGGGGAAACCGTTGCATTCTCCGGCGAGTGGTACGCGCGTTGGATGTAAACTATTTAATTTATTAAATCGAATATAATAAACACTTCTAAGTGGAGTCTTAAAACTTCAGACTCTACTTTGAATAAGAGCTGTTATTTCAATGATCATATACACACAAATAGCAACGTGAAGTTTAAATGTATTAATTGATCATAAAATCCAAACCTCTGCAGTTAAGTTTGGCTAAATTATTTAAATTTGGCTTAAATTAATTATGTGGAAATTTTACGATGGCTGAAGTTTCAAGAGAAATTCTTAATTTTCAGACAGAACAGTTTATTGATGGGGTATATTTATTTTTTCATTCTGTAATAGTTTTAACTTTGAAAAAATGCCTAAGAATTTAACTGATTTATTTAATGCAAATACTATTATGGTTTCATTTAACGTTCCAAGTAAATCTAAATGTCTAATTTTTATGAAAGTGGAAAGAAAAAGCTTTAGATTGTTTTGTTATGAAAATCAACTATTTCACCTGGCAATATGGATAATTTTCTTTAATGAGAGATAATGTGTTACAAATAAAAATGTTTTGACAGGTTTTGTAAAACTAAAAATATAAATCAGTTATGCCAGCCATCGGGACATGTCCTTTGTAGTTGGACATTGGAGTGAATCGAGGTTCCGGTTTTTTATTCTGCGTGTAGGGCATTTGTATTTAAAATAAGAGAGAGTTTGGCAACGCCTTTATTGTTTAGCATGTCTTTAAAAGTTCACCTCTCCCCAGTTAAAGTAAATCTCAGATTGACTGACTGACAGTAGTTTCTCAAGGTATTTTTGAATAAAATTAGCTTTTTCAATAAACATAATATTAAATAAATCAAGTTCATATTTAATGAACTTCTTGGGCAAATGGCTTCAGTTATGAATACGTAAACTAATGGAAAAATCACAAGGCCAACAAAAGATGCATGCAGGAAAATTTACAGTAATGACTCTCGTTCCCAGTTAGGCATTTGTAAGTTATAATCACTTTTCATTAATCTTGTACCAGCTTGTTATTTTCAATAGTTTGACGCTGTTAGCGTCTTTGTACCATTAAACCTCCATTGCGGTGTGGTTGTACACGTGGTCCTCAAGGCCACGAAGATTAGGAAGATGATAAGATAGATAAGGAAGATGTCATTATAACCATCACTGGTTTGTCACGCGACAACGAATCGAGTAACACCAAGAGCAAACAAAGTATGATGTATTGGCACGAAATAATTTATATTAGTATATAGTTATCGTTAGTACTGTAATTTTGTAGGGTAATTGAATCATTCATTAGTTGTCCAACGTAATTATAGTCTCTTAAAAATAATCACTGAGCTCTAATTGTTTCTCGCCATATTAAGGCGTCATTTAGCACATAATAAAAATAAAACATAGCGAATATTTGCACGTTAAAATGATGTCACAAAACGTTGCCGTTCCAGCTCCAATTGTTAGTTTCAGTTCCAATGGCAACATTAAAAATGAAACAGGTGTAAAAATGAAACATTCAGAAAACTACCAATGTAGAAGGCTGGTTCTGTGGCGTAAAATTTACTTTTAAGAAGTAGTAAGGTAGAAGTAGTAAGCTACAGACTGAGGCTCAAATCCCCTTATCAAATATTTGGATTTTTTTCGTTTGATTACATAAAATTTTATACCACAAGATAGAAATTCAAAATAAATTGATATAGATATAAAGTAATTTATTGATGTTATTGTTTGGTGTATTTTTTTATAGATATTTGTTTGCATAATTGTTTTAGGGTATTTTAATTAAATACTGTATTAGCGCATAGGATTGTGTTTTCACTGGACGTAGTGATTTCACTCTGCGGAGTTTTGCTTAGTTAAGTGAAATGTGCTGTAATTTTTATCATAAACATATAGATTTTATGCCAGCGAATACTTTGTTTGCAACCTGTTAATAACTAGTTATGAAAGTCTCTGGAACAGATATCGTAACGAAATGTTTACGCGCTATTAACGACACAAAATTAATAAATCTAGAAAAGCAGATAACAACTTTTGAATTTTAATTAATTAATGGTTGTCGAACAATCACGTTCAGGTGACAATGAGACGTCGAACAGCTCAAAAACACGCATTTCCCCCAATCCCGAACCGCAACCCAAGCAATAATCACGAACATCGGACCGGGGAATTAGGTGGTGGAATGCAAGGATTGTATTATGCGCACTCATCGAATATACATTAGGCTGATTGGTCGACGAGCGACGAGCAAACTGACGGCCCGTCACTGATTCAATAATATTTCTTAAAACTGGAGCCCCTAAGCGCTAATCAATCTAATAAAATCCATCAATTCCCGGGACTCCGTCATTCGATTGACGCAAATTGGCGTGCCACCGCTAACGACCGACGACTTCCCCCCTTACCTCTACCCTTACCTACCCCCTCCCATCGGGGTCGCGCCGGCATCAACCTCACCTCTCTTAAACAATCCCAGAAACGACTCCTGGGGGTATTTTCTGTGAAAGGTAATATTTAGTAAGTAGGATTGATCGGTGATCGGTATTCATAAACATTAGGATAATCACTTTTCAGTTGGTAAATGATTTAAGCTCCAGTCTTTCTTTTGCGTCATTAAAAAAAATAGAGAAAGCTCTTCACAGTGAATTTTCAAGAAATATTTTCATAAACTTAAATTTTAGGAGAGGCTATTGAAAAGAACCTGCACATCCAATTTGATAGAATCTAATTCTTTAACTCCTTAATATTTTTTACTAATTGCTTTTAAGATACAATTATGCACACATGCCACCTCCTCAGAGTTGTGATTAATCAAAAAAGGATCTGGATTTTAATTATGTCTGTCAAGGCTAATTAAGGATCAATATATTCACTCAATTGGCGTTCCATTACCTCAGGCCGATCTTGTTAGATTGTGGCAGTTTTTAGGATGGAAATCGATTTTTATCTTTTCTTTACTCAGATGTAGCTGATTTGTTTGTTGCTTGTAGTGACAGATTTCTTTGTGAGTCTGGAACTTAACATCATTTTTTAACCAGATTCTAAATTGAAATGAACACAGGGTAAGTGTTCTATGTGTCACCTTGGAATGGATATTTTTGCGATGTCTATAATAATTCTTTACTTTACTCACTCTAATTTAGTGATTTTAATTTTTTTAGAACATTATTTTCGCGGGACTATTTAATTTCATCAAATTGTTAATTAATACCGTTTTTCAATAAACCTTCGATTCAGTGCACACCCACACAAACTAGACCTAATTACAAAAACAGTCCCTATTTTTCATCCAAACCCCATCCTGTGGGACCCACAAAATTATCCCGTAGAACAGCCGATAATTACGATTGCACCATTGCAAACCGAACAAACAGTAATCCGACGAGTCGATAGCCCAATAAGCTGCGAGAACATTAATAATCCAGCGCAATAAACAGTTTACACAGATCATAAAGGTGGTCCGTCCTTTGTTGTAAATCGCGGTCAGGTTACAGCCAGACGTTTATTGTCAAGTGTGCGTTGAATATGTGATTCCCGCAATAATTCAGTCGGTGGAGCCCGCGAGAGCTGCGATCCTTTCTGCCGATCTCGGGGGGCGCGCCTTTCATTAACGGTATTAACGTATGCGCCGCTCCAGAGACTGCCATAATGTATATCTGTGTGTCACAAACTTGGCTCCCGCGGGCCCTCCGGCTCGATCCCGTTAATTATACAGTCCTGTGTTGTGGTGTGAAATCGGCGCTGATTTATTGTTATGCCGGGTTTCTCTACACGTTGTGAGATTGTTTGGTAATTTGATGGAGTTTATTGTTCATTTTTCAATTTATTTTTATTTGTTTTGGCTGATAGAATAGTAGGTTTCACTATACTTTTGCACTTAAAAAAGTTTTTTTATTTATATTTTAGGAAAATATTTCTAATTATTAAATATACCAAGAAATGTGTTGCTAATGTTTTTGTCTATATATAAAGCCCTAACTACCTGTAGCTTTTGAGAAAACCATAAGTCTGACCCCCATCAAGCCTATACTTAAGTGAAAGTTCTCGGTGAGAAAATTCCAGGAAAATAACGGTTTTTCAGAAAAACATTTACCATGAGCACAAATATAAAAAGAAAGGCTGGACACATTTTTTATTTACAAATATTTGTTAACTTTTTCCCAGCAAAGCGGGGCACAATCAGCTAGTTTCTTTAGTAACAACGCATATTAATCACGTTTCCTTTATGAACATGTCTTTTTTAAAATGTTAAAAGTACTTTTCTTAAAAAAATATTACTAAATTTTTAAATTTTCCAACAATTTATCCAAAATATATAATGCCAGACCCTTCCTTTCACAAAAAAGTCATAACAAGCCAAGTGAGAAATAAATTTCAAACTCACAGCATTCTTCACTCTGTTAAAGTCCATGTTTAGTGTAAACGCGCACTAGACCGACCACGACAATTACCCCGACTGGTCGTGGTCGTGGCACCTTTTGGCCAAAGTACGACCCGACCTCGACAACGAGAAGGGATGAATGCCAAGTAGCATTCAGTACAAGATGGACGTTGAAGTTTTAGCTGTTGTTGTGCATTTATAACGTAAATCAGCCTGTTTTACATAAATAAGCCTTTTCCTTCGGAGTAGTGCACTCGCTTCCGCTAAACATAAGTGCAATTTCTTCCCAAGCTGCCTTTTTCATATCCCTGTTGGCATAGTCCTCTAATGACAGATTCCATAAAGAGGGTCTTTCTGACCATAACAAAACCCTCAATATCTAAATTCGACTGCGACATCATAAGAGTATCAACAAGTCACACGAAAACGAAAAACGTGTTCACTGTTCGCTTGTATACTCATTACTGGTCGGGTCGGAGTGCAAGTCGGAGACAGTGCGCGACGCGCCATTAAAATGTTTCTTATTTTTGGCTGCAAATATCGGTGAGTCAGGCCCGACCAAAACACAGAGACTCTGGTCGTCCGACCAGGGTCCGACCACCGCACGCATGTCGTCTAGTGCGCGCTGTCCCACTTACATTATAAACTGGCCGCATGCGACAGATCGTGGTCGTGGTCTTGGTCGTAGTCGGTCTAGTGCGCGTTTACCCTTAGACAGACATTGTCATCCTTTCAAACATTTAGCTGCAATTCTGGAGGAATGTAATTCTTGGATGAGATTGTTTAAGGAACGAACTGAACCCACTAATTAACCAATTATAAAATATTATAATTGAATAAAATAGACTAATAGCAAACGGGAACTAATACACTTATACTTTATTTAATTAATATTGTTGAAAATTACTTTCAAGAGTCCCATTTATCAGATATAAGGCTTGGAGTTTCCCCTTTCTTCAGTAATTTCCAAGAATATTTAATCCTCATGAATGGTCAAAGAAAACATATTAGGGTAATGGATTCGCTCGTTTGATGGCCAAGCGAGACCTCACCGATATAATCACCCTTCACAGACAGTCGACGGCGGGAGATAACACTTGTTTTTACTGATTCACGGCTAGTAATCACACTTCCGGGAGAGAGGTCACTTTTGTTTAAATACCTGTAAAGCATTTCTTTTGACGGGATGGTTAAGACGATTTTCTTATTTAACATTCACAACTATCAAAGGAATGCAAAAAATTGTCACAAAAAATATCAAGATGAAGGTACTTGGTAATTTGGTAATATGTTGAAATTACTCTACCTTGGTAACCACAAAACCTAAATTGAGGCTTATAAATTAATTTTGAGTTTCAGGTAGTATTTAACTCATACGTTATCAGACGAACGCTAACGGCCTTGATGGATTGAAACAGATGTCAGGTCGGATTGGGGCCCATTAAAACTTGTAATTTGGCTCAGAGGCCTTGAAGCTGTTTAAATGTCTTCCGCTCACTGATCGCCTCTTCCTACCTTTAGTCAGTTATTAGGATAAGATTATGATCGAATTACATAACTTGCCTCTTAACGGCGCTTCAGTTAGGCAAAAAGAGGTATAATGATTGTTCAACAATTACTTTTTTGGGCGAAATTCATGTAACACCTGACGTGAAAATGATCTTCCTCTAACTGGTAGTTCTCGACGGATTGTCTCTTTGACTACATACCCGTATTTCGTATTAATGTATTCTCCCAAGCCACTTGTTAGGTCAACTAAACTAAAAGACTTTCCCTCCATCAATTTAAGTAGAATTTGTAATTTAACTTAAAATATAGGTCATGCAGTTTGCAGTTTGCAGTTTTGGTTTACCGTAATTAAGACAGGGAATCAAAAATTAAATTTTCGTTATACTGCTTCAAAAACAGATGTTTTTAATGCATGTTTTCCGGACCTAAATACACTCTTTTTATTCCTAGGAATTAAAAGCTGATGTACTCGATACCAGCTGACTCTTTATAGTCCTAGGACTATAAAAGTCAAAAAGTGCCGAGTACGTCGTAATAATCGAACAATATTCATTCGATTACAAATAATCGAAACATTCACCGTTATTATCGAAACATTCATTGTTGTAAGTTTAATCAATTTGTAAAACTCGCTCATTTCACCAATCGATTATTACATTATTATTTAGTTGTTCATTGTTGTCAGTCTACCCTAACACAAATGAAACAGACAATCAGCTGATTGCTTCAAATAGCAAGAACAAGAGGGTGGCATCTTTTGAAGGCATCTTTAAAGGTAAACAAGTTGTAACATTTTGGTTTTCTTAAGTAGTTTACGTATTGTATTAAGCAATATAACGAAAAATATAGTTCATCACACGGACCTAAAGCTGCTTTTCGTTACTCGGTCATTTTTCAATCTCGGCTTACAGCCTCGGTTGTAAAACTTGACCTTGTACGAAAAGCGTCACTTTAGGTCCTTGTAATGGAATATACTATTATGAATATGGAAACAGATTCGACTAGTTTTAAACTTTACTTCCAGAAAACATCGTTCTAATCGTTACCAATAGTGTTCGTAACATAAAGATTATTCAACAAATTTAAATTAAATAATACCAATAAAATTATAGCAAAACAATATAAGAAAATAAATTTTATTTGAAAAATATATATTTGGCACAGCTATTTGATTAACAATCTAAGGTACCGAAATCATATAATTATAATGAAGCAAACGTCTAACATTTGACATCTCCTCACATAGTTAGGAATCATTCATAGAGTGGACATAGAGAGTGGAACTATTTAAAATCATGTTAAAAACCACATTAGTTCAATTAATTTTTATAAAATGTTAAAACATTATATGGAATATTCACTGCTAAATGTCATTCAGATACGTATATCTAGGCCCACATTACTTGTAAATATATATTTGGAACCTCTGCAATTGTAGAACAAAATAAATATGCAAAGTATTTATTTTACTTTCTTGTTTACATTACATTAAAAATTTTACATCATCTGACTGAGGGCCTTGTAAACCCACACTTCATTTTTTTGAAATTACAGGCCAGGAGCACAATTTTTATACACTGTTTCAAACAATGAGTATTTTAAAATCTTAATCAATTCAAGTGAAAATCAAGAGCAGACTCAAGTGCGAAAAACTAATTCTTAATCTATAAAAAGGAAGTATTATTCTATTTATATAAAAAAAAACTTGAGAAAGTTTGATCTTAAAATGTATTCAAAATGCTAGTTTTTCTTGAAATACGTTTTTCGTACATACAAATGTTAATAAATACAGAATATATACATTCAATAGTTAAAGAATTATTGCTATTTATAAAAAGACTTTCCATAATTTATTTGTGACAAAATAATTCTTGCTAAAAAACTAAACTTTCCATAATTTATCTGTGGTAGTCAATGCGATTAATAGAAAACTTTTCTAGAAATAATCTTTCCAGGGAAATGTACATTGTCAACGAAACTAAGAGAAGATTATATTATCTAATTCAGATTGAAATCATAATTATATACTCATTTCTAAATTTCCTTATGTCATTATTTCATTTCATTTCTATGATATACATTTTGAGACAATTATATATTTAGAAGTAACTATTGATATTTTATTCTTCCCAATTAAAGTAAAATAATTTTACCAGAAAAAGCTACAGTGATCAATAATTTTTAGGAGAATACATTTCATTGTATGGATAGAATGTTTATAAATTAAGACAGAAAACTATAGATGAGTTAGTGATATAGAGAATATAGCTATACGGAATAACAAAATCGATTATATGATCATCACTATGCAATACTAATCTTTGCAGCAACTACAACTAATCTTTACAACTAATCTCTACTTTATGTCATAACTATCAGTTACAGGTACAACTTATTGCACATTAAACCCATTCAATAGGTTTTGTTCCCTGATTTCACGGTTTCACTAGTGTCTACTTGGTACAAGTGTTCGCTCCAATTCCGTACATAGCCTCAGCTATCATTATTTACACATCATTTCCCATAATACCTCTGTGCGAGCCACCTCTTTTTGATCAAGTCAGCACCCTTCTCCCCTATCATGTACGCGGTCGACATGGTGTGGCCCCCGGTGATCACGGGGATGATGGAGGTGTCTATGACCCTTAGCCCTATCACCCCGTACACTCTGAGGCTCGGGTCTACCACGGCCTCCCGGTCGCTGGGAGGGCCCATCTTGGCGGTCCCGCACTGGTGGTGCAGCTGGAGGGTGAGCTGACGCACAGAACACCCCCAGTACTCTCTGGAACCGAAGGGGAAGTGAGCGCACGCGGGGATCGGCACGTCGTGAAGTTTGGATCCGAACTTCTGGAACGCTTTCGTCTTACTTAAGTCTACCACAGTTTGTAGAGCTTCGGCCATTACAAGTTCGTCGATTTTCTCCGTGAGGAAGTTGGCGAAGATCTTGGGAGGTTTGAGAGGGTTTGTACTGGCGAGTCTGACAAAACCTCTGCTTTTCGGGTAGAGCAGCATGGGCCAGACTGTCCAAGCGTCTTTGCCCCCCACGTCCCTCCAGACTGCGTTGTAGACGTCGTCTCGTATCTCCATTGTTTTACGGAGAGACGAGCCGCTATCGAGAGCTAAAGAGGCGGGGACGAAAATATACTCGATATCCGGGTACGCGGATGAATTCGCGTATTTAGTTCGTATGTACCCTAAAGCTTCACATCCTAACATTGTAAAAGGTCCTTGACCTTGGAAGTATTGTAATCCAAATTGAGTGAAGTTCCCTAGAAGTCTATTGACTATCAGTCCAACCTCTTGATTCACAAGGAACGTCAGTCCTGCCATACCGATGTGTTCTTGTAGGTTATTTCCCACCGGTAAGTCTGATATCACCGGGATCCCCATTTCTGTTAAATGGTCTCTTGGACCGACTCCGGACAACATTAGAATCTGCGGAGTATTAAAAGCACCGGCTGATAGTATAACCTCTCTTCTTGCAAAAACCACTCGCTTTCTTCCTTTCTTTATAAACTCCACTCCATACGCTCTCCTTGTTCTCGGATCTATCAAAACCTTTGTTACGTGCGCTTGAGTAGTCACATGGAAGTTTTTCCTTTTTCTAATCGGATACAGAAACGTCCTCGACGCTCCGTTTCTTCTTCCCTTGTACATCGTTGCTTGAATCGGCGAGAACCCAATAGGAGTAGCAGGATCGTGGTAATCAATGAAGTCGTACCCAACTTCTCTCCCAGCTTCCATGAAGGCATCCCTCAGCGGGGTGTGGTAGGGCGGATAATCCACATTCAACGGACCCTTGTGCCCATGGTACGGCGAGTCTCTGAGCCAGGGTATCGCCACCCTCTCCGACTTTGTAAAATACGGCAGAACCTCCTCGTAGCTCCAGCCGGGGTTGCCCATGGCCGCCCATCGGTCGTAGTCCCCGGCGTTCCCCCGGGTGTAGATGAGCGCGTTGATAATGGTCCCTCCGCCCATGCCCTTGCCCGCGGGCCAGGGGCACGTCCGGCCCTCCAACCCTTGGCACGCGCTCTCCTGCCGCTCCGCCTGGTAGCCCCAGTTGTACTCGGTCCACCACAGGTACGTGTTGAAGATGGGCACGTCCGTGTAGTAGTTGTCGTCCACTCCCGCCTCCAGGAGCAGCACCTTCCAGTCCGGCACCTCGGTCAGCCGGTTGGTCACCACGCAGCCCGCGGCGCCCGCGCCCACCACGATGAAGTCGTACTCGCTCAGCAGCGGCTTGTTGTCCAGGAACCTGAATGAAAACATATCCAAAGTTATCTTTTCCTCTAATTATAACAAACTAAAAAAAGTTTATTATTAAGGTGATAAAGTACTTGTAGGACTAGTGATCTTTGGTTTGGCTTTTTTATTCCTGACAATGTGGCACTTCTCTCATACTGTGTGTAAAAAAGTCCGACTCCCCCTCTTTAATTTTTTTGTTTGTTAAGAAAAACAATTAACCTTTGTGGAATCATACTAACTTGACCCAAATTATTTTTTGACGTTACCAAAAATGGGGGATTTTGGGGGCTACTCTAAACTTTCAAATGTAAACCCCCTTTGAGTGACTCCTCATTTGAAAGAGTTTTACAAATATAGGCGAATGGTGGATGTTGGAGGTCTATAACGTGTTTCTATCCAAATTGGTAGCTTGTCAAAGTTTTTAATACAACTCCTTCTTGAAACTTAATGACCAAGACTTTTGGAGTTTTAATTTTACCTTTGGTAACTTAAAAACCTAAATGAACCATGAACAAACGCTATTAAATGAAAAAGAGGTCTCTTTCGGTAATATTTAAGACTTTGAGTGTCCCTCAAAAATATGGGATTTTTGGGGTAGCTTAAACTTTACTGTTATAATCCTCTTTTTGAGTGACCCCTCTTTTTAAGGAGCATTTTAAAACATAAAAATATAAAAAGCTCTTTAAAATAAGGGGTCACTTAAAAGAGATTCACATAAAGAAATGTGAGTTGCCCCCCTATTCCTAAATTTTTGCGGGACCCTAAAAGTTTTAAATATTAATAAAAGAAGCCATTTTTTCATTTACTTGTTTTCAAGAGTTTTATCAGTCTTTAAGTCACCAACGGTGAAATCAAAACTCCAAAAGTCCTAGACACTAGGAATCAAGGAGTTGTATCCAAAACTTTGAAAAGCTGCCAATTTAGATAATAAATACTTTAGCAGCCTCTAACCTCCACCATTCGCTTATTTTTAAAACTCTTTAAAATAAGAAGTAACTCAAAAGGGGTTTACATTTGAAAATTTTGAGTTGCCCTCAAAATCCCCCATTTTTGGAGACAATCAAAAGTTTTAGTAACGTCAAAAAATAATTTGGGTTAAGTTAGTATAATTCCTCAAAGGTGAACTGTTTGTCTTAATTAACAAAAAAAATAAGGAGAGGAGACGGACGTTTTTACACAATTTGGAGTTACTATAAAGTATTTAGATATGAAAGTTAAAAATAATCGTTTGCAAAGTTTATTTCAAACTTTAAAGTAGTATTTTGATTTTGATTTTTGTTTGAGTGGCACCTACATAAAACACATTTGTATACAAGGTCTAATTGATTCTACCTTTTGATTAAATTTTCCAGAACAACCCAGAATTTTACACGTGACATCAAGAATTTGTAGAGCAACGAACGGAAGCCGATGAGACTAATTTTAAACGGTATGTCCGCGGTATGTTCTCTCCCTTACCTTATTGCTCTTTTGTCACCCCAATAAAATTGTTGGTAACTACAGTATGATGTACTTAATCCGTCAAAGTAACGTGATCATAAAGCTAACAATAAGAAAGTGGAAATAGGGAGTTTTTGCAATCCACTGTAAAATAATACGATAAACGTTAATCGGTATTTCTTAACATTGTGCTATATGGGAGAAATCAGCTGATTTAACCGTTTAACGTTTATCGTGTTGTCTTACCTTACCGTAGATTGCAGAAACTCCCTAATACTACTGACTTAAGCCTTTTACTTCAAAATGTAATCAGTTGTTCATTGCCGTCCACGAACTCGAGCTCAGCCTCGATTGACATGTCGGCCTTAGTCAGTAACAAGACTACAAGATCGCGCCACAATCATCCTTCACTCATCTGTCATTCATACTTGGCTTAAAATACCTGCCTTGGTAGTTGGCCATTTCAAGTAAGACATCAAATTAATGTAAGTATCTCGACTCACTTGTTCTCCCTGAACGGCAGTCCGCGCTGCTTGTACAGCCTGACGATTCGCTCCAGGATGGTTAACTGGGCCTGGGTCTGCAACGTCATCAGGCCCAGGATCGCCAGCACCATCCCCTGCAGTGTCATCTCCATCCTGATGATCCTGATGATCTTACACCACCACTGTTATCTTCTGCGCTTCATCTCGTCTGCGACAGCAAAATTAGAAACATTAATAATCAAAATTGAATATCCACGTTACAATTTAATAACCACTATTATTTAAGAGCCTACTTTGTTTCTTTGACATTCGAGATAAATTAAGATTAGGTTTAAATTCGACTATAGATTCCCGTAATCCCTTAACTTACTAAATATGTAAATCTAAAAGGAATCCAGGAATATCGAGAAAAATATATAAGATACCAGATGTGTAGATTTAATATTATTGTCGTCAAATACCCGGGAGCAAATATATAAATCTCTTTAGTTTTCAAGTACCAGTATTTACTTTTTAAATGTCCCTACTAGATTTCTTAGAGTTCGCTTGTTAGCTCTTAAATCACAAGTGTGACGCTGAGAGAATGCAGAGGTATTCAAAACAACATAAAAAGGCAGCATGAGTGCACACGCATACGAGAATATTCAAGCCGTCAAGAGAATCCGCTATGTAATGATTTTGCCATTGTTGTTTCTGTCATAAAAGTTAACGATCGGTAACAATAGAAAACAACAGCTGAAATGTATTCCCAAATACTAAGTAATAGACCAAGCAATTGTTCGTAAAAATAAGAACTATGTTGATAAATATTTAAAAATAAAAATAAACCATGAGGGGCTTTCATACTATCATTGATTTTTAAAATTAAACATGTTAAGAACACATTTCAATTATTTAATGTGCAGCTTCTGTGTATTAAATCAACAAACAATCCTGGTACATTTCCAAGGTTGCCCTCCTGTAATCTACTACAGCCCAACATCATGAACCTATTATCTCATCCACCGCCCGGAGCTAGCTAATAATTCCAATCCGCTGGACCGGAAATAAAACTAGCATATAGGAGTTTCGGTTAATCGTGACCGGGTCGGCGTGAACCACATACCACACTTTCTTCACATAACTGCGGTTTATGTAACGTGGACTCGCCTCGCCACAAACCGGACCGCGTGACATCACTGCCTTCCAGCACTGGGCACGGGCTCGCCAACTGATGTCCCAGCGAGATTACATGCTGCTTAGTATTCAAATGTCAAGAACAATAAGGAGGGCCTTGTGCTGGTTAGAAAGTTTGATCTACGTGGAACTTATTTTGTTTTTTTTATATTTTTTATCATTGTGTCTACTAGTAAAAAATACAGTTAGTAATTCATGAGGGAAGAAAAGTTCGTCTATCGGTAGATGAATTATCAATGGCCGTTTTTCGCCCTGTTAAAAAATAGATCTGCCAGAAAGAAAGCATTCTTTCTGGAAATATTTTATCATTTTTTGGGAAATATTTTCATCTCTCAGTGTACTGACATGGCTCGTAAAACAAGCGATCGCATGTAATTATGTTGAAGCACATAAAGGTGGAGTTCTAGAATATATTGTAAACTAATTGGCCAATTTATTGTTCGTCCCTTTCCAATAGAGCTTTTATGTCGATTGATGACAACCGTTTATCTAAATCCATCTTTACATTAAATCGTTGCTCAGCTTCGCGTGGCTTCGCTTACTTTCGTTGATAAATCGAGTAGCCAGTAGTAATGCCTGATGGAGGCACATAGCACCACAGGATGTAACTGTCACACATCTCACAGGCCTTTCCTAAAATAATTTGAATTTTACAGTGTTTAGAAGTCATATACCGGTTTTTATGATAAAAAATATAATGCCCACGCAATGAAAGACAAGTTAAAATTTTTGTAAAAAGCTCATCTTGAATCAGACTATCTCAAAAATCACATTTTATATATAGATATATATTAGGCGGAGTGTTTAGAAGAAGTGCAAGCCCGCTATACAGAACTGTAACGTTCTGTAAAACTTAATGGCTCATTTTAAGATTGGTAGTTCTAGTTCTATAGTCACTCTCCGTGTCACGATACAATTAATTGCATTATTCAGTTGCTAATTGCATAACTCAGAAAGCCACTTTCCAGGCCAATACCATACCAGAATCCTCATTAGTGACGGGCGACAGTCGCTAGTAACGGTGTGTATGCTACACCCGCTAGCGGCTAGCGGCAGACCAGTGGCTAGTTAGGCCAGTTTGTTGATATTACGTCACGCAGGTGACCGACACCAGCGGGCAAGGCCGTAGTGGGGAAAGTCCGCGGCCTTCAACCCGACATCGCTACTTTCCTTCCAGCACTCTTCTGGAAATGCCTGATTAGCACGTTTATGCATACATAATACTATTAAGCACCCCGTTTAGTTTTTTGCTTCTTTTTAAGACGTCAATTTAGTTTACCGAATGTTATTAATTCATCTAACAATATATTGTAAACTATAACGTTGGCAAAAAGAGGTGTAACACATGTCCTGCTGATACAGAAAGTACCTTTTACTTTAGCTGAAAAAAGTGGATTTTCGATTCGGTCACAAATATAAAATCGTGACTGTTTTTCTTAGAGTTATTTTTTACAAGTACCGGTAGTTTTTTTGAGTACCGGTAACTTAATTTTCAAAACAAAAAAGTAACAAAGGATCTTTTTAAAATGTCTCAAGGTCTTCTTTGTCTATCTGTACACCTCTGCCAGATGATCTTTTTGGCACACGAAGCGTTTTTTTATAAATATATTTTTAATTAACTTAAAGTGGATCATTTTAAATCACTACCAATGGCACCAAAATTTTATAGCTAAAATGAAAATAAAACAACTTTTACACAAAAAAACACAAAACAAAAAAACACAAAAACTAAAGAATTATTTAAAAATTGAAGTTGAGGACGAAGTAATGATTTTGCGACCGTGCATAGCAATTCGTTAAACTAGATCTTGTCTAAATCTGTATACTGCGTAAACATACTAGTATAGCCATTAGTGTACTTTACGAAATCAATCCTTTTCAAATAAAAAAATCATAAAAGATTATATTCAGTTTAATCTATTAATAATAAAAGCTTTCTATAGTTTAAGAAAATGTATTTATTAATAAAGAATATTTTATTCCTTACAAAAAACTATGACATAACTTAATTATATTCTGATTACGAGAAGTGTTCATTAAAAAATACTATTTGTTATCTGATTATGATGATGAGAAAAGCTTATAATTCTGTGACTCAATTATGTTTTCTCCGAGAAAATTATTTCACGCTGCTACAGCAACCATAACAGATTGTAGTCAGAACTCAAAATGAAAATTACCTAATTCAGATTTTGAGTGTTTGGTCCTCATTTCACAGTTCTTCAATTGTAGGGTGCAGTAAGTTTATTTTAGTATTTTTAATAGGCCTACTAAAAAATAGCTGTGTTCATGGTCGAAGAGTACAGCTTTTTATTGCATTATTTTAATTTAACATTGTTTCGATACTAATAAAATGTTTTTAATTTATTTCGTGAAATCTCCATGCTTTTCATTTACAGAAAGCTACAAAGGTCTGCTAAACCCTAACTAGGTCAGAAAACGTGACGTCAGAGACCTACATGATATCACGGGAGGTAAACCAGGCTGCGTCATTGGCAAAGCCGTTTACGTAATCCCGTGATTGGGATTGCATTTACCTTTGTTTTGTTTATTGTTAACAAGTATATAGTAAAACCTATATCAGAATATACTCAAAAATCTGTTCTAAAATATTAAATAATAATAAATAATTTAACAAAGAAAACCATGTAAAAAAACTTTAACAATTTTAATAACTCGATATATTAATCAAAGTCACCAGGTTTTTTTCCAAGTTTTACGTTTTTTTTTAAATATATCTATTATAAAACAAGCGATTGATTTGTCATTAAACTTTAAGTTGACTTCATGGCATTTTTCAAGTCAAGCAATCCGTGTACGTGCGTGATGGTAGACAAGGTTGTCTGCTAAATGTGTGCTGTACAATCGGGTCCAAGGTAGCACTTTAATTTGTTCAGTCTGATTGGTTATATGTGTTTATCATTGAGCAGGTATCACGTACTGTGTGGTTTTGGCTTACCACAAACCATATATAATAAAAAGTTAACTACTTTCAGACTGCGCAACAAGAGTACATACCACAACATACTTGTTCTTTACAGTATGTCACATATCCAAGCAAACTATGTGTAGCAAAACTGCAATTGTGGAATTTTGTACCTAGTTTTTGTTTATGTACTTTCATCAACTTACAATTAATTGTTACTAGAATTTCGTCTCTAAAAATGTCTACTAATAGTAGACAATTTTGCAGTCACACAAGGTTAGGTCATGCGTGTTACATTTCTCACGTAGTATAAAGACATTCAACACAATGATTTTACAGAAAATTAAACAAACATGTTTTTTGTCTTCCTGCATGATTTTTTAGTATGACTAGTAATAATTAATAATTACACCTGTTAGAATTAATTAACACCACATTTAATGGTCTGACAGATCAAGATAAGCAGGAAACCAGAACATCATAATAGAAGAGCGTGTAAAATGGGAAGGAACCTTAACAGAACCATCCGGTTCCACGTAGGTTTAAGCTAAACAAAGTAGACCTTGGTCTGTGTCCTTGTATAAACAGCCAATAAAAGGATTAACCGTCTATACCTGTTTTCCCCTTTAATGGTTGTTGTTCTTCGCTGATTCCTTCAACATCCAGACATAGGTCGAATTCCAAATAGCTGTTGACATAGTATATGATCCATCGTCCTCTGGTGCTAAATTACTCTTACCCTAGTTAAGCCTTTTCTACCAACACTAGGCCACAACCGAACCGCTGTATGTTTCAACATAAAGTTTTTTCCCCTCTAGTTTAGACAAACTAGAAGCATTTCCTCTCATTAAAACAAAATATTTTTGCTTTACTTGGTAAGACGATAATTTCGACCTACATAGGTTTTTAATAATAAATATGATCAATCTATACCATTCGTTGAATTAGGGCACAAACAGACAGGGAATTCTGTTTCACTTTACTGGTAAGGTTTCCTCCAATAATGTTAAAAATAATGTTTCAAATTGTTTCAATTACTATAAATTAAGCAATCATCAAATCACTGTACACCCGTGGTTACCGAACATTAATTTTACAAATTATAGCTTACAGTAAAAAATTAAGCGATAAAATTAAGTTTTCCTTAATATAAAGTAAAAATATCGGAAAGAAAATTGTATATTTGGAACATGAAAACCACAACCAAATATAACTACTTTGTAAAGTGATACTCAGCATTTGGTAAGATTTTTATGTTAAGTAAAACCACAAGTTGACATTCAAACCATTCAAAACAGGTTAAGTCATTTGGTAACTGTATGTAGTATGTAAGGCGGTGTAATTTGAGAGTCCGATTTGGGAAGGACGAAAATATCGGGCACAAGAGGGGAAAGCTGGTGGCCTTAACATACTATTAGGAACCAAAAAAGTTAGCAAAAATACAAAAACTTGTCATTTGGCCCGAAATCTACATTTGAAAGCTCAACCTCCATCTGAAGGTTACGACAGTAAGGAGTATTTTAAGGCGAATATGAGTTAAGGATGAGTGTCAGATGATTGTCTTCCGGAATGTCTAATGTATTTCAAATACAAACTAATATTTTCATTATTTACTAATATTCCCCTTGTCACAATGATAAGAATCTTGAAATATAAATGTAAATTTAATCTAAACTCATTTTTAATCGAAAAAACCAGCCACGTCTGTGGCGTGATGGCAATATAGTCATAAAGTGAGTTAATGTTTTTACCGGGTGTTCAAAAATCTCGGGTGTGGCTTGGAAGTTTTTTTGTATCAATTACTATATTAAAAAACTTGGAACGTAGTCTCTTGATTTGAAATACCACTTTTAGGCACGTTTTGTCGTCTCCTGCCTCCTTTGGGGAACCAGCAACTTAGAATGCTTGTAGTTGTAAGCAGGGGTTGATATGTTCCTCAAATTAAATATATCCTTGAGCCTATAACAGCCGCAATTCCAAACTCAAAACCTTTCATGAATTCATTTTTGGCATACTTTGCATTCATTTACATTATTTAAATAGTTGTGGTAGAATTAAATTGTTGGGTGTTAGAATTTTAATATGAAGTTTGAGGTGTTGTGTTACGCTTCAAACAATACCCTTAAAATTGCGTGTAGCTTGACCAATTTATTCTTACACTATGGCCTGCTCCACATCCTTTACCGCCCCATATTTAAGGGTGTCATTTAAGAGTAACCGTAGACAGAGTTTTAAGTTTTGAAGACCTAGCTTTAATACTTTTTTATATAAAGCCAATTTATTGTTTTTACATAAGAACGTGTTTTACTGCTTGTCCGCAATTGATACTCAATTAAAAGACATGTAATCTCGATGTTTTCAGTGTTGATTTCAAGCAACCTAAAAAACTTCCTAAACTTCAAGAACTGCTGTATTTTAAAAGTTAAAAAGTACAACATAACTTCTGTACTTAAAAGTTTAGGTGCTTTATACATTCAATAAGGCCCTAGGAATTCATCGGATTTTTCAAATAACAGCTTTCACACTGTTACACTTGGCGCATTATATCTTGACCCTTGGGAACCCTTTACACCTGAAGCAATTGGAGTTGAGTGAAATTCATAAGAAGAACACAGCTGATACGCAAAGTTGTACTAGCCTGACGTGTTAGCATTTTCCAACAGCTGTCAGTGTATATCTTAATTGTCATTTGTAAGCAAAATACAGTTGATGTTTGTAGAAATTAGTTTTTCCATTGTTTGTTGTCCAAAATCATTGACAGTAAACAATATCTGACAACTCCAGCAATGGACTAGGCCAAGGGTCAAGATATAATGCGCCAAGTGTATATTCTTCTTCCCATTACAATTTGGAAGTATTACGAATAGGCATCGGCTAGGTAACTGCAAATGAGGAATGGTCAAAGAAGCAGGTCGATGGCGTTTTCTGCACATTTACGAGTTTCCAAATTAGCTTCCAAGAAGTGGTAAAACTGTTGGGAAATGTGCAAAGGTGAATAACCAAGTCTTACACGCACCTGTTAAGTGGAATATTACACTAAAACTTTCTTTCCTTGTTCACAATGAAATGTTAGATTTTTTAATTTCATACTCATAGCTCTTATCTTAATTAATTCGTAAAACAGGTTAAAAGATTACATAAAATAACTTAGTTAAAAGATAGTTTCCTTTTGCCCACAACCACGTTTCAACTATTTTGGGTTTTTTAAGGAACAGTCAATTATATTCAAAGAATAATTTCACCTACCGATTCACTTTACTTGTTTAACAAATTATTATCATATGTTGTTAAAGGCCTACTATAATCCTAACACTTTTCTTTACTTTTGAAATCTGTCCAGGTCTATAAAATACCGAAATTCGATTAAGAAATGGTTCTATTGATTTTACCTTTTCATTATGAACGGAATACTGTGTATTTTTTTAACCAAACGGACAGTTTCATGATATTCGACCATGAAGCGATGGTAGCCAGTTAGTATTTCAAATTTTAACAGCAATCTAATCAACAGACTAATTGCATCAATATATAAGCGTTTCCAAAAACAATTATTTTGGTCGTATAATACTGCTTGTAATTAATGAAAAAACCGGATGTTTGTACGGTATTTTTTTACTCCTACAAAATATGTAAAATTCCATAGCGCTTTACACAGAAAAAAAGATTTGTTGGAACAACAAAAACATTTGCAGGTTGTATACTGAAAATGCTTTTTGCTCGGTTTACCAATGTTTTTGCTGGAGAAACAAATTAGATTTGTTGGAACAACAAAAACATTCGTAAATCGAGCAAAAAGAATTTGCAGATATACAACCTGTAAATGTTTTTGTTGCTCCAACAAATCTATTTTTTCTGTGTACCAAATAAAAAGGTAGGGGCTGACTAAAAACTAGTGGACGTTGTACGTGTATTGTAAAAACTAAACAATTTTGAAACCGTTAAATAATTTTCAAGCCACCAAGGTGCAGAATTACAACTGTCACTGAACTAACTGCTTCACGGTTGATCAGGTTTCGTAGACCTCGGAACCAGTCACCAGCTGATTCACCCACGAGTCTTTCACTTTCTCTCCCGCTGGACTCAGACTCCACGTACCATTGTTTCACTCCAATAGTAAATACAGTAAATAGTTAAACATTGTAAAATAAAAGAAAAATTAATAGACAGGCCCGTTTCAATCCCATGAGCGTTATCAAGTGCTCCCCCCTCCCCCCCCAAGAACCCATAGTGCCCTTTTCAATTTAGGCGATCGGACACGGCATTTTGTCACCGAGTCCAGTCGTTTTCATTAGTGCCAAACGCCGAAGTACCGGTCGTCGTATGTCAACAAGCGCTATGGAATCGCAGTGTTCATCAAAATGACCAAAAAGGCACTGGCTCCGTGTGATGAACAACTTTTATACTGTATATCATACAATGGAAAAAGCTTTTAATCGTTGGTATTTAAATCTTTGAGGTTAACGGTACTTCATTTAAAATGTTTACATTTCTGTTGTTTGCAATCAATCATTGGAATATTACCAAGTATGATCACAGGAATATAACAATAACAGTGTTTGAGGTCACGAAAAAATCAAAACTGATTTTTAGTCTTGAACTATAAATTGAGATTTTTCGGGCGAAAAATAGAAAAACGACTGTAGAGAACAGAAAAATAGCGGTTTTGTACAATGTAAAATTAGTTAGTATACATCATAACAAGAGTGGAAAGTGGTTAATTGTTATGACAGTTGTATATTTGTACATAATTATACAGGAGAATACACGCGCCCTCTTATCAGTTCTAAAGTAAAACTCTATTGCCAGTGATGTCGCTCTTAAGTCGTTTTTTAGGGTAATCTCAAATACGAGTTTTTCTTTCTCAAACAGGAAGTATACTTGTTTTAATTTATTTACTATTTTTGTAATAAGAGGCTAGAAAATGATAATTACTGCTAAATTTAACCTTTACATTTAGGCTAATGTTTGTTTTAAGTTTTTACGTAGGTTCAAAGGGTACGATTAACTAAAAATATACGTACATACGTCGTAATAAAAAACAAAGTAAGTTGAAAAAAATTTAGTTTTCAAAATGCACTCATTTAATATATTTACTAAGAATATACTCTAAAAAATTAAAATAACAATTTTGAAACAAAAGTGTTTTTATGCGTGATCGTTAAAGAAGTCAATGTATCAAGGTAAACTTTTTCCAATTTTTTCTAAACAATGATACGATGCACACCAACAATGCACCAGCACCAACACAATTAATTTCATCCAAAAATTTATAAATAAAATAATTGTCATCAAACGATCAGTTTTAATATACATGTTAATTTGGACGCATTTTGTTTCTAATTAATACATAAATTAGAAAAATTCAAATTCCCTGTTTTGTTATTCAGTATTCTATTTCGTTCTTTTATTGGGAATCATAATTTATTTGGAAAGATGTCAAATGGAACAAACTTAAATTTAATGAATAAATACATGGACAAAAATATTGTAGAGTTTTAAGATAATATTATATCCTCTGATTATCAATGTATGGATTGAGTGTACCAGTGAGAGTTAAGGCAAGGGTGATACGATGAAAAGTAGATTGAATCAGAGACTAAGCGTTAATGATGTGCTTTCAAAATTGTTGTAGACAAACAACCTTCATCGGGGTTATGTAGTTAATTTTCATCTCCTTTATTACTTCAAACTAAGACTTTTTTTAATAAGCATACATGTATAGCTACAATCCCACTATTATATATCTATTTAATTTCACAATAATATAATGTTATCATCAATATTTTCATTTTATTCCATAAATCACATTTGAGAGCATCTTAAATAATTAAGCCATGGAGTTAATCATCCCGGTGCATAATAGCATTTCATGCCGAGAAGTAAGTAAACCGTAACAGGATATTCACGCAATCTTTGTTGTAAACATCCTTACTAATTTCACAGATAGAAAAGATTGGATGAAAAGATTAGATAGAAAAGTTCACTTACGAAATCTGAATGCAGCAATGCAGCATGCCTAATATTTTCACGAACGTTCCGTTTATTTAGATTGAAAATCTGTTTTGTTAATTACCTCTACATTAACATATTGTAAAGTTAGTTGTTTGTTCCCATTCGATTGACTTGTTTTAACGTTTTAAAAGTTTAAAAATTCTGTAAAAATAAATCTACCTTTATTTAAACTAAAATTGCAGCCAGGAAAAAAGTAAATAGATGATTTCTATCGTGCACTTATGCCTCAAATGTTATTGTAAGTCATTATATTTATAAATATCGAAGTTGTATATTCTGGTGATAAATCTATTTGATAAATTCTATTTGATTCCTCGAGTGGTATGATCTTATTCGTACTAGTTTCACCACAAGTATTGAATTACCTAGTGCGAAATGATACATTTAGGTCTAGGTCATTTTATATGTAATTTTACTTTTGTAAAGACACGCTTTTGCATAAAGCATTGAAAATTTAATCTCTACACGCTTTTAGCATGTAGTAAAATTGACTAAGAGGAATTAACCTATTTCCAATCAATTTATTTAACTAAGCCCAAACATGTAGCTTGTTGTAATATTTAAAGAAATACAAAAGTATTGCCGAAGTACAGTTTACTACATGGAGGATATGTCAACAAACGTATTAAGTTTGTAAAAACTCTCGGTTTTTTAAAGTGATCAAAAGCAATAACCATCACGCGCCAGTAATATTACGTTCTAAATAAAAAAAATCAGAAGAATATGAAAAAATAATTTTGTACAACTTTGATTTCAGGCCAGAATAATTGCAAGGTGTACATAAATTTTACTGCAAAACTATACTTGATCTCAAATAATACCATGAATAATGAGGCTACATCTTAAAAAATATCAATCCATACATATACCCAATTAATATTCTAGAGAGTCTTTTTAGGCCAAAACTACCCCTACAGTCTGAACCGAATTTTATTTGTTGGAAAAAGGTCGGCGTGAAGTTTTGCAGCAAAAAAATTTCATACTTAAGGAAGGCACCCTAAACGCCCTTAAAGCTTCGTATTTGCCTATAAGATTCAATAAGGGAATAAAAATTTCAAAAAACGTCTTATTTTAATAATTTTATCAACGACCGTGTAAAAATATGAAAAAACGAAAATTTAAGCTGTTGAGCAACACATGTCTATTAGTTTAATATTAAATGTTTGATAAAGGAATCATTTTTTACATGAAAAATGTTATAGAAGAGTTTATGTCCTTGTAGTTTAAATCTAAATGGGAACTTAATTCTAGTATATGTTTTCAGCGATTTATTTTGGTTGAACAGTTATCCCACTTTTAAATAAAACTACTTTTACATCCAAGTACTAACAGCACTGATGACCTACCGCCACGCTTGTTATCCCACAGTTCGAACACTCGAAGAACTCCTGTGGTGAGGTACACAGTCTCACAATCCGGCCAGGTGAGCACTCCTGTGGTGAGATACACAATCCTACACTCCCGTGGTGAGACGCTCAGTCCCACAGCCCGGTCACCACTGGCTGGTCCACCGGGCGCGACCCGCGGCTTCCCTTCCTTATCCTTATCATTCCTCGGCCTTGCTACACAACCGCATTCACTGATTATCCGCTGAAGCCCCTAATACTCGGCTAGTATCCGACCAATTACAACCTTTCATACCTTGTGACTGTTCCCGGTCGATGTTGATTGCAGTTATTTTATTGGGGGGGGGGGGGGGGGGGTCAATACGAGTAGATGAGAAGTTTCGTTAATTATGGCTTCCGATCTTTGTCGATAGGTGATTCCCAGTCGTCATAATAACTATGAATTAAATATTCATTTTGTTTTAGGCAGGTTCGCTTTGGAGAACATTCTATTCGATCATATACAATAAATTAGACATGTTTTGCCCGTTTGCCCGTATGTACCGGAAAATATAAAAAAAGCTTACGAATGACCTGATTTGGCTGAAAATTTGCAAAGAGCGATCATTGATCGAGTCTACACGCAAAAGCCTATTCGCTCAAGATAAGGCATTTCTATCCTAAAGTTAACTGAAAATTAAGTGGCTCTAAGACTAAGTTTGCATTTTTAATTCCAACTTTAAACCCGTCTCCAAAACTCTCGGGTCAATAATGTAACGTAGAGCAATGTAGGATAAGAGAAACTAAATTAGACAGGAGTAATAAATTTTCGCTTTACGCCACAAAATACAGGCCTCGTAATCAAAATGATACCTACAAGAGATTGTCTCCTTACTAGGGAGAAGAGATTCCGACCAAAGCAAGAATAACCAGACGTTGGCGTCGCGTCGCTTGTAGTCCGCTGCTAATGTCATCAAAATGAAAATTTTACTCCCGAATTATGTTGTAGTTTTCAATAAAAATCATATTTATCATGCGGATTTACTGATGAGCAAACTACCTAGTTTTTGAGACCTGAAGTTTTCGGAACGAAGTTCTGTCCAGTACCAGAGAAACAGTTTATATTTGTTTGCTGTTTATTATTATTTATTTTTTTATTGTTCCAGTTTAATCTGGGATTGATAAGAACTCTCGGTTACCGTGTAAGAAACCCATTGCATTATTTTGCCTCGTAGAATAAGTAACTTTCTATCTTGTAGCATGAATAATTTTATCCGTATGTAAATAGATATTATTAATTTACATTGATACGGAGACGATACTTTGCAGAAAAAGTAGTAAAATCCTCAAAAATCTTAATACTGCCTTCTGAAATTGCTAATTTACTCACCATTACCAACCTAAAAGTTTCCTGAACATCCAGTTAACCTAAATTAGATCAAAATCGTGGGTTTCTAAATTTTAACATTTCAGCTTTAACATGTTTGTTTTATTTAAATCTCATTAGGACCCTGATGTTATCATCCTTCGAGGAGGTCACTGACATATACAAAAATTAAGCATCATATTTTGAATGAGAATTTTCCTTGCCCGTCTTAGCGCCAGTAGATAAGCTCTTAATGATGACAAACATTGATACTAAATTAGTCTCGGTCTTAATAGATTTCTTAGTTTAAACTGGAGAAATGCTTAGGGGAATCTTGCAATAGTTCGTTGTTTTAAATAAACTTTACAATGAACAATTTTTTCTGTTCTTTGATTTCTTATTTTTCTTATTGGAGGATTTAACTAAGATCTAATACTAAAATATTATCCATAACTTTCCCTGAAAATAATCATCAATCTATTTATTTCCTAGAATATTCATTAGATACTTTGTAGGCATTATGTGTGTTCGCTTAAATCTATCAAGTATTTAAGGTTTTAAATACATTCCACATTTCTTCAAAAACCTTGAAATATGTGACTGCAATAAATCGTAAAACGAATTTTAGTCCGCTAGCAACGACGATTCCAACGCTGGTCGGGCCGATTTGTTTAATTTAAAATCCAGTGTGTTTCATTTTAATCTAGAACTAATTCTCCCTTAAAATTTTAAAACGTCTTTTGGTTTTTTTTGATTATCGTTACTAATACAACAGCTGTTTAAGCTGTTTGGTTTTCAACATTATTATACGAATCTACTAATTTTAATTTACAAGGATACTAGCAGTTCCGTGGCTTCGCTCACGATAAAAATTATAGTCTTATAATGAACCTTTATAGACCTTATAATGGACCTTTATGAATTATAGACTGATTGATGAATCTTTAGGGGCTGAATGAAAAAAGGTTATATCAAGGAATATTTAATGTAGAGGTGTGTTTACGTGCTGTGGCATTGTGTAGATTAAAAAAACAGTTATGGTACTCGTATTACAGTAGAAAGTGTAGGTTTTATTTTCTCAGTCATGACTCAATAACGGCAAGACCGATTTTAACGTTAAATGTGTCAATTTTAAGGTATTTCTATGCATATTTGTCAATACGGCTCAGAATTGTCAAATAGGGTTCCGGTATCAATAATTAGTACAGTTAAGAGCTGAATGTTCGGAACAGGGGCGATATCCGTCGACAGTCTTACGAACTTAAGACCATTAGTTTACATCTTAACATGGCGATTTTCAATATATTTTGATAGGTCAATTACAGACTGTAGCACATATTTTTTCCATGCAAAGCCAGGACATCCTCGGATTAGATGAAAAAGGAATTCGCAAAATTATTTTGGGGGATGAATACATTAAGGACGCCCTAAGGGAAAAACTACAACTCCTATTGCCTAAATAAAGATCGAGCCACATTTTATGCTTATACAGATATGGTACAGAAATCGATGATGGATTAAACCTTAACTAAATGTAAATTTTATATAAAGCGTTTGACCTAAATAAATTGGCAAAACAACCAAAAATCCATGATGAAAGGAATCAAATTATAGATTAGCTGAGACAACGCATACGATTGTGAAGATTATTACCCTCTGCTTGACTGAATGAAATTGGAAATATAAACAAAATATCGTCCATTACATTTATAGGGGCATATTTCACATCTTTGACTCCGCCAAAAAAAACTGAAAACCCAGAGATTTTTATAATTTAAGGATTTCTTTATAAATAGATCAAAGAATTAGATTAGGCTATTACAGCACAGTCTGTCGATCACTAAAAATACCGCACGCCCCTCTTTCAGTCTTGCGAGGAATTAGTTTCAAGACTCAACCACAAAAGACAGCTCGCTCTTCAGGCTTTAAACTATAGAGGTCGAATTAGATTGGACGCCAAGTCATAATAACAGGTATAATTAGGCCTACAACTCCCGCTGCCGAAATAAATATGGTGCCATATACTGAATTTATGATTAAAAAGATTAGGTAATAAAACTAAACTAAATGCAACTTTTATATAGTACATAATTATGTCCATAAAAGAAAGAATAATAAAACAGTGATGAAAGAAATCATTTTATAATCAGCTGTAACAGCGTATGTGAAGCTAATTCAGCTGGCTGATTGAATTAACATTGAAAATGTAAACAAAAGATCGTCCATAACACTTTTATATGGGAAAATTTGAAAAATTCGACCTCGCTAAAAACCCCTTGAAACTTAGAATTTTGTAAAATCCTTTCTTAGCGGATGCCTGCGCCCTAAAAGGAACGTCCACGCAAAATTCCAAGGTCCTAGGTCGTATAGTTTGGTCTATGCAATGATAGGTGAGTCGTATTTGACAAATATATAGTAGATGAGTGTTATTCATATGTAAACTACAAATCAAACCAAATCAAGGTAATTACCTCGATTGTAAAAATAAATGTTACTGTAAAATGTATTCTATTCTATTTAAAATTAGACTAAAAAATTCCAAACCAACTTTTCGTATTAACCCTTTTCTATATAGGCTATAAAATTGTAATCTCTTATGCAACTGAATAAGAATAAGAAAATGTTTATTTCCAAAAAAGCATGGACAAACAACATAAACCACTTGATATTTGCATAACTAAATAATAAAATATTTGTAATAGTATTAGTATTGAAGTTTTTTTTTGTATAAATCACGTTCTATAAAGCTTCTGGGATTCTTGGTGACACATACAGAAAATATAATTATTTCTCATAGTAAACCAATAACTGATGCTAATACTGAAATAATCGTAGAAAATAGATATAGAAAATGAACATTCCATTAACCAAAACACATAAGCTCATGTTTTACAACATTCTGAGTTATTTGTAGTTCCAATAGTTGTCGCAAAAACTAATTTATTCTGAAATGGCACCGTCCTCCCAACTGACTGACGGGTCCACAAGAACCGGCGCTTTGGCCGTCCAGGGAAGGTGAAAGTCATAAAAACGGAATCGAGTAGGTAACCGATAATTGGGACAAGGTTAATATATTGTTTCCTTCACACGTCTCGAGCTGTAGCCCACGCCCATTAATGAGTTCTGTAAAAACTGGTGTGGCAAATCGACCGTAAAATCACACTTATTTTTGGAATAGCACTTGGCAAATACAATCCTCAGTTTTCTGAATGTAGTAGTCAGTTCCGCTATTCTGCCACTCTCCTATGTATAAACTCAGTTGGCCAAGTTTGACTGTTGTCTACAATGGTCCAGATAAACAATAACGTTTTTGAAATTCTTACAATTTAGCGTGCTTACCAATTATTATCGTTGTTTCTAAAATTATAATTGTAATTATTCTAAATAGCCTATATTAATATTTGGTAGCTATTATTATATGTTGGAAATAATTTTATTGTTATTTTACCATTTCCCCAAACTGAATATAATGTAATCCTGAATCCTGAATTTTCTGTCACATTTGTTACATTTCAACTTGTTTCTTTAAAATTGTTTTTCTTAGACGGAGAAAAAACGTACGAAAACTTATGCACGAGAATAGCCGACCATATTTTATGCTTATTGACTCTTTTTTGATACCACACAAGACATAAAAGACGATAATGAGACATAATATTAATTAATCAATTTTCATACAACTAAACCACTTGCCAATTTCAGACAGCAAAACTGTTACTACTCCTTTTCCAAAAGTCATTGCGATACGTAGTGGAAACCTTAAGTAAGTAATAAATCCTCAAAATTATGGCAAGTAATTTATCGCTCCCTTGTTATCACCATGCTTAGCCAATTCATTCTACAAATGGCAAATCATTTTTTACATACGAGCAATACACGATAGTTTCTTCGTCCTCTGACAGCTATTATAGACAATATAATGGTAAATTATTTATCCTCACAAAACGTTTAGTTCATGCATCTAATGCTCATAGAAGGTATAGAGGAAATTGCATAAAACACAATATTTGACTTTGCAGCTTTGTTGGGACTAGTTTGAAGGTGAACATATCAAAAGTCCCCGTCCGTAGCCCTTGAGCGGAGGAAGGGAGGGGGGTCTGAAGGTACCATTTTTTGGTTTTTCCTAAATATCATAAGAACTATCAACTTTTAGTATTCCCTATTAAATTTGAAAATTAAAGAAAAATTGAATATTGTATATCCTGTAAGAAAAGTATGTGAATGTCTGTTTTGGTACAACCATTTACAAGGTAATCACTAATTTTAAATAATATTTCAACAAATATCCCCTCCATAAGAAATAAATGTAAATTTGTGGTGTAGCATACATGCCCAATGTGGCAATGCTTTTTTTTCACCTAAAGCAAAATGAAAACGTTCAGGAAGTGAGCTCATAAAAACCGTAATTTTTTTAAAATAACGTTTTTTGTGAGCTCTTTAGACCAATTTTTATGATTGAGGTATCAAATTACTGGAAATTTTTTCAATATTTCCTGAATGCTGTTGATTTTCCGTTAGGTAAAGAAGCGATGTCCCATTGTGCATGTATGTTACCCTTAAATTTTCATGTATTTCGTATAGAGGGGATATTTGTTTAAATATTAATAAAATTAGTGCTTACCTTGTAAATGGTTGGACCAAAATAGACATATTATGTACTTTTCTTACAAGAAATTTCATTTTTTTATTTTAAAATTTAATAGGGAATACCAAAAGTTGATAGTTTTTAAGATATTTAGGAAAAACCAAAAAATGGTACCTTCAGACCCCCCGCCCTCCGCTCAAGGGCTACAGACGGGGACTTTTGATACGTTCACCTTCTGACTAGTCGAAACAAAGTTGCAAAGCCAAAAATTGTGTTCCCAAAAATTCCCTCTATACCTTTTCGTTGCCTGGACTAGCTAAAATAAACGCTGAAGCTAAATCTTTAATATTAATTATTAAATTATTAAAAACTAAATTAAATAACTTACGTATTGTGAACGATACATTATTTGTACTTAGGAGAAAATAGTTATATATTTAGAAGTACATCGAAAATGAATATAAAACAGTGGATTCTGACATGTTAGTCAAACGGCCAGACATTCATGCAAGGACGTCGGCCCATATCAAGGTCAGAATTCAGTAATTTGCTCCATTTAAAATTACGTAATTATTTATTCGGACCTATAACTCGTTTTTGGCAACGATCACGGACAACCATTATGATAATACTAGACTATATCCCACTAATAACCGGTAGTGAATATGTTTCATCTTCTCTAAAAAATACCTTGGAAAAAGCTTGTATAAAAGACCAAGAATTTTACAAATTTTGAAGTTATTTAGAAATTGGTTATTGATAAACTCTGCATATCTGTATACCTTGAATAATTATTTCCATCCAAGCCTAAATATTTGGGTAAGAAGACGTTAAATTTCGGTGTATATTTGTTACATCTTCAAACTCTATGGATTAATAGTTTAAAAAAAAGTTGTGTTAGTAAACTTCTTTTATTAGCTAATTTTGTTTGGTAGTTAAAACATTTATAAACCCCCTCTACCCATATTATTATTATTTTTACTAGGCCTATATTCATGTTAAATAATAATTTGTATGTAACAAAACCAATATTTTAAATTGTATTACAAATGAATGTATAATTTTAAATAATTAGAACACTTTTAAATTTTAGTTTATGACCAAAATTTAAATAATACTATGATAAATTAAATAACTTATGATATTAATACTAAAGAGCTTTCAATTTTATTCTTGTCTGTATGTATCTTTCGTTGTGATAGTATCTTCAATAGTAACTAAATTATTTGGTTACACATCATTACTGTTGATATAAAAACCATAAAATGTTTTAAAATGTAGATTTCGGCTTTCTGCCTGAAGTCAGCAAATAAACGATAACAGATTGTACATAAAAAATATACATACAAACAAAAAATTGAATGATCCATGGGAAGAATAAACACCATCGGAAATAAATAGTTCTTTATTTTGTATTTTAATGTGCTTAAAGTTGATGTGACTGGTCTTTACTGAGTTTTTTTCCCCAGTATTTATTTAAATCATCGATTTGTCTTGCTTAAGATTTCTAAAACCCTGGTTAAAAAGGGCACTTAAACCATTTTCTTTCTTAACTATGTTGTATTGGATCAAATAGAGTTTAATATTATGCAATTATATTTTCGGCAAAAACGAGCCATGTATAATATTATTAAGAATATGAGACCGTCGGAACTGTCCCTTACACCCGGGGGGTTTAACTTTGCACAACGACAATTTGAAAGTTATTTTAACATTCATACAAGCTGTTTCGCCATCGCATCTAATCTGCATATCTTCCCCATCAGCAAGTTTTAAATTACCATTATATGGCCCTCTATGGCGGGGGTTACGAGCCCTCGCCACGTCTCGTTGGTACTCCTCGACACACTCTCAACCCTTACCGCGTGGGGCTGTAAACTACTTGTGGAACCTGCATACATCTCCCAGGCATGCAGAGTATGTTAGCATAATTTATGGTGATATCCGTTTGTGGTTCTGAATCATAAGTAGAAGACACTGGGTGATGATGTTCCTTTGTTGAAAAGATGTATATTTGTCTCAATACGTGGTTACAGTACATGGTCATAGAAGTTTTAAAACACACTATGAATGCAATAACAAATAACATAACATAAAATAACAATAACATTCTGCGTGTTGCGTACCATATTAATTAAATATGCGATAATATATTGAGATTTCTTATTATAGCTTATGCATAAAAAGATAAAACTGTATTATCGATTACCTAGCGCAAAAATGTTGACTAAAGAACAGTAATGTTTACTTTCCCAGATTGTTTTCATTGAGACCGAAATCATTGTTCAACGATGTGCGGAAGAACAAATTATAACTGGTTCCAAATCTTGAGGCCCAGTCCGTCCGTAAGACTAATGTTAATTTTAGCATTGGGCTTATGGACGGCGTGGGCCTTAAGATTTGGCACTAGTTATACTTACTGATAAATGATATCAATACACTAAAGATTCTGGACCGTTCCCGATGAAAACGTAAAACCAGGGAACCACCACTGGCGTAAAAACTCAAAAAATAAAGTTTAATCAGCCAAATCTCGATATGAAATTAAATATATATATATATATATATATATATATAGATATGTATATATTATCACAACAAATTAACATAAAAGGTCATCGACTGTTAGATATGGACAATGAAATTCCAAGGCCCGAGGATTGGAGAACCCCGGATAATTTTTTACCACGAAACGAGATACGCCAGGGAATGCCACCAAACATTCCCGTATGCAAAACCTTCCTGACGGTTACAAAAACGAATTCATAAATAAACCGTAAAGGCGTGTATTTTACTGCAGAGATGCAGTTGCCACGGTGGACTGCTTCGCGAATTTGATTACAAGTGATGTCACTCATGTAATCTGGCGCCGGAACTGGCCTCTTTGGGGATTGTTGTGATAAATGTTGCAGCGGAAGCGGTGCATATTCACTTCCGGTCTCCAGGTGTCGCTGCAGTCGCTCTCGAGTCGGAAGCTTTTTGCAGCTCGATGTCCCCGGGTTGTTGGCATCGCTGTGATTTGAAAATAATTTATTCATAAGAGGTGAAAGGAAGAAATAAAATATGGTTAAAATTGGGATTGATTAGACATATTAATTTATGGCCTACTCCATTTCCGGGGACAATCTTTGTTATTCTCAATGATCTGCGACAGTGAACAATGTAAAATTTATTTTCAACAAACATAAATTGTTTTTGTTTGCAAATTACAATAAAGATATAGAGCTGTTATAAAATGTTATCATATCAGGCTCGTACGACTTCCAAGTTCAGCTGTGGTGATCAGATGAATTTCACTCCTCTCCAACTGCTTCAGGTGTAAACGGTTTCCAAAGCTCAAGATATAACGCGCACCAACAGTAATCTAAAGTAAATAAGGTCCTCGCAAAACAATGCTTATGTGAGAAGGCACGATCGCTACAAGAAAAATAACCAACCAGCAGAACCACGAATACATTAGAGAAGAAGATGGATAAAAGGAGAGGACATTAAAAGTAATCAAAAACCAACACAAATGGTTGGTCGCGGTTACTCGGTAATGTCAGTAATCTCCAATCTCCAGACCGCAGACGGTGGAAATGCATCTCCAGGAAGGAAAACCTATAATTTGATAATTGGCGGCTATATGAAGGCGTAAATTAAGTTCTAGAATAAAAAATGGTTTGAACTGAGTTCCGAAACTGAAACATAAGGGGGTTTATCCTTCGAGGAAAGTAATACAGTATTGTCTCTTCTCGTTCGATTATGTACCAATCAGAATTGGTTATAACTGGAGCCAAATCTTAAGGCCCAGTCCGTCCGTAAGACTAATGTTAATTTAATTTTAGCATTGGGCTTATGGACGGCGTGGGCCTTAAGATTTGGCTCCAATTATACCCTCGAAGATGTTATAAAATAATAATGCAAATATGAACATTGTTTATACTTATAAAAAAGGTTGATATTAGGTCATAATATTATAACTGAAATGAATTAAATACGTTTAAGAAAATTGTATACCCTAAATAAGTACAATTTTATATAATCATATTTTTCACATATCTACAGCAAAAACGTATTGTTTGATATTTACGTAAAATCTTTGAACTCGTTGGCCATTTAATGTCCTGTAAGACTGATAAAAAAACTAAACCACAAATCACTGAATCAAGAACTTATCATAAACTTAAAAATGTAGAGTAACAAACTAACCGTATAAATGGAAGTATTATCAGTCATAACAGTAATACAAATGTTTTTATTTTACGGCCTGTAATGGCCACTAAGAAAGAACGATGTCCGACTTAGCAATAGGTATCACTGCTACGTCATGCTACCTAGGATGACGTAGGTCATTGCTTTTGCTACGTCGTTACGTATTCAGTAACAATATTTTCTAGATTATTAACATTTGAGTGAATACACAAGTCAAATATTACGGCGCTCTACAACTTCTATTGTGAGTCCTTTGGGCATCCGTTGTTGGGAAATATATGACCTGAAAGCCAAGGGTCGAAAATTGATTATTCATAAAACACCGATGCACACATAAAGTGACTCATGACTGTTCCTTGACGTCGGAATGAGCCTAAATGGGAACTACCAAAAAGCCACTAATTTTTGGGCCGCTCTACCCTACCGAATAGCCACGATCATTAGAGGAGATTAAGAAGGGTTTGTTTGCCAGTGCTGAAATGTCCGAAAAGCCACGACGGCTCAGCCAGGTAGCCGGCACCACCTCTGGGAAAAAGGGAATTGATAATTTCCAATGACCTAAACCATTTACTACTACACTTAGTAGTTTGTAACATAAAAGTTTATTTTTCATGAAATAATAATTTATCGGTCAACACTATTTGTTCTGTATATTTGAAATTTTGGTGTCGCACGAATTCTACAATAATTAACTTTCAAGCAAGTTTCAAGCAAGAGAGATGTGTTAGGCCTAATATATTTTTAAATGCCGTATTAAGACTCATTTACTTATACAGTGCACACCACTTTCTTACTGTGGTATTTTAAATTTCATCGCCGTTTTTATCTAGGATTATTATTTTTTATATATGTTATGTGATTAAGACCTGCTGTGATTTTTTCGTTACTACACTATTTATATATGTGTTATATTATCAATACCTACTGTGATTTTTTCGTGATTATCCTATTTTTTATATGTTATATTATCAAGACCTGCTGTGATTTTTGCGTGATTTTCCTACTTTATTTTTTATATTTTTTTGTACACGTTATTTTATTTTTGATGTAATTATGTTGACTTTGCGGAAAAAGATGTTTTAATATGTTTTTTTTCAATATTTAAGACTATCTTTGTTGTGTATATCTGGTTTCACTTAATAAATTATGTCATGAGTTCAAGAACGTATTTTAATTTGGGACCTTCAACACACTCTCCTCAAAACTTAAAAAAACAATATTTTATTATTTTAACGTTTTATCACTGACGTTCGCCTTGGTCGAGGAAAACTTTCTTATTGGCAGTATACACGTTTATGAATGGTTTACATTATTTGTATTGTAAACAAAGTTAGATGTTAGTTATCTAATATCTTATATGTAAGGTGATAAGTTGTGGCGTGGTCTGCATCGCAGGGGGCATGAAAGGCAGAAATAAGGGCAGGGGAGAGGGAATTGAAAATTCCCATTCTTCCCGACTATTACCTCCCTGGCAGCGCCTACCTGCCGCAGCGATCGTAGCTTTTTGGACACTTCGTTCCTTGCGAGATGACCCTTCTTAATCCGCAATAATGATCGTGGCTATTTGGTAATTTCAGATGGGACGAAAAATTCGTGGCTTTTTGGTAACAGCCTGATTCACTACATGACATGTAGATTCCCTTGCTGTGCCGTGCCTGTGGCTCGTCACGTTGAGATGTTATTTTTAGTTACCAGTATTGCTAATCCCCACTGTAAATCGCTCAACAATAGCGAAATAACGTTCCTGAAATAAAGAAATTTATAATGATTTGCTTAGCGTATTTCCATTAAAATTCTCAGTATAATACAGCAATGGTATTAAATTCCCTACCTCTTAAGAAACACTCCAGACCAAATTTGAAGAGTAGTTGTTTTCAATAAGTCACGTTAAATACCCTAAGATTATTAAAATACAGGGTGTCCCGGAACTCTTTACCAATACTTTTGGGTTTTGTTCCTGGACCATAGACAAGTAAAAATATCATAGTCATAATTTAAAAATCTCAAAATTTACTATACAGCCGCCATTTTGTTTTTTTAACAAAATAATTTTTATCTAAAAAACGGTTCAGTGTAATTACATGAAATTTGGTATACACCTTTATTAGCTTAGAGCCTAGATACAGAAAAAAAATTAATTTTTTACCATGCTTATTTTCAAAATGGCGGCCGTTTAAAATTTTCAAACGTAAATATCTTAAAAATTTCAATTATAAAAAATTATGTGTTACTATAATTTTTTTAGATAATTTAATTTCAAATCCAACGATACCAAAATTAAGGAAATCGGTTCATAAATAAGGGAGAAAACTCATTTTTAAGAAAATGTGTTCATGGAAATACCAAGTGGTTGTATGTGAAACCATTGCTGGTAAGCCACAACAATCAGCTGTGTTATGTTTATTTGCACCGATCAGCTGATTGAAACACCAATCAGTTGATAAATTTATTTTCACTAATCTGCAGATCAGATAAAATTGTTGATTTATTCTTTTAGCATCCGAAAACCTAAAAAAAATAAGACTGCGGATTCAATATGAACTTGAAAAAATTTGCTTGAAGACTACTTAATGAACATTTGATATTATAATTGTGTTTAATAATAGGGTATATGGTAGGTTGAGGTAGAAAAGAGAAGTGTAATACATAAAATGTCAAATTCGTATATGTTGTATAATTTGTGTGTATTTTGTGTATGTTTTACGCCTACACCAATGGCATTTTTTTATGTTTTGATCGGGAACGGTCCAAATCCGGTCTTGTTACTGTCTAACGCGACCTTTCATTGGATAGCCTCATTAATTCAAGGCTCAGTGACAAATGGCAACTGGACCCAGATCCGATCCTACCGGGATTTGAATCGGCGACCCTCAGGTTATGAGGTAAGCACTACATCCACCAGGCTACCTAGTCAACTTAAGATTAAATAAATACCTCACAAGTATTCTGTCTCACTGCGGAACGACTAGTTTTTCAATTCGAAGATCCTCATATAAAATAGCGATAATAATAATAATCTTTAATGTTACAATCATCAAGATTGTTACATATATAATGTGTATTAAAAATATAATTAAAATTAATAGTTCGGTCTGCGTTCTCTTCCACCACTTCTTGGTTGCTTCCAATCTAAAGATTCTTTTACACTGTAAAGTGGGTTTTCACTTAACCAAATTTTCAAATTAATTTTTAGTTTCTTGAGATTGGAAGTTTTTATTGTGTCAGGGAGGATACTGAAAATTTTAGCTAATCTTTCTAAAAATAAATTCGATATTATGCTCAGAGGTTTTCTGATAAAAATAGGTTGAATATATCAGTCTAAAAGCAATATTTGACATTTTTGAAATATTGAATAAGTCTACATAAGGCTTAGAACCTGTACGAGGTACATCTAGTCGTAAAATATATGTCACAGTTATAACGCCAGCTTAAAGATTTCTATGCTAAATTGGATAGCATTCATATCCAGTATTATTTATGTAAAGTGGCACTGCCCCCCCCCCGGTAGACACCCCAGACAATTAGTAGCGACAATACCTCCCTCGGGCCCGGTACACATTTTAATGCATTCTTTAATTAATCTTACACTTTATTCTGCTCATTTTTATTCCAACCGTTCCCTCGGAATCATTTGTCCCTGACATTTCCATAGTTAGGCTCTTTTCAGCTGATTTGTCAAAGTTATTATTTCGCTGGATAATTTATTTTGCATAACATTTATTTTATTCTTCGTCGGAATTTTTAATTTGTTCACAGAGTCTCTGTAATAGAGAGGTCGTCGAGTAACAAGTTGCAAAGTAAGAATAATGTAGTAAAAAATGAGGATTGATTTTTGTTGAATTTCTATTTGTTCCTGTTTTGATGCTTCTAAATCCGTTGCCATAAAAAATGTATACATACAGTTTTTATTCCTATAGTTTGGCTCTTGAGATAAATTAAATATATTTGATGAAATTTAATTACATCGGCTGTCTACCTCTGGCTATAACTCATTCGACTTAAACATATAATAGGCCTACACTTATAATTTCGAGTTTAACGCTTTATTTATACGAACTAATTATTAAGGCATAAGCATGAATTTGAGGCCTTCCATGTGAATAACAATACTGGTAGCAAACAATGCAAACAAATAAGGCAAAGACCTGTGCTTGGAAATGCGGCCCAAACAGTGTTAGGGATGGTCATGTTACTGGACAAAGAAGGTGTGAACGATGGTATTTTAGTAGCAGTAAAAGCTTTCCCCCCTCTATGTTTAGACGCTTTTTACTCCTTGTAATGGGTAAGCAAAATGATAATTTGTTTCCCAGCGGGAGTAAAGCGAATACTTTATCTCCCAACGGGAGAAAACGTAAACCTATAAGAATATCACTAAAATTAATAATTCAAAAATTAGAGTGCCTTCAAATTTCCACGCACTTATGCAAATATGTTGCAGCTCAGCAAATGCAGGCGCTAACATCTGCTTTAGTGACAGGAATAATAAAATAAGATTAACATTAATAACAATCAGCTGTAAGAACGTCGGAGGGTTAACCATGTAAGAACGTTGCAACAATCACTGATCGCTGGTACATGCATGGTTGCAGCTACCAAAATGCAGACGCTATTAGCAGATCGAAGCCAAATTGATATTTGTATTACTTACTGAGTTAATAATTTACATTTTTGTGGCAAGGATATTTATTATTTCAGGTGAGGGAAAAATATTGTGTATATTTCGAGAGTAAAGCACATTGTCTCCCTCAAGAAAACTGTCGCCCTCCCAAGCTCTTCTGTCAACATTTTCACTCGTGAAACAATGTTGTACTTTACTCACTCAACACACAAATAACTATTACATCATACTACACAGAAACATCTGTTTTCTATGCTTCACTCTTGCAGTGCAGAGTAAAACTTACCGTGCATGAGGAACCGGAAATAAAGGAAGTAAACAATCAAAACAATCAGCTGATTGCAGCAAACCGACGTTTAATGCATGTTTCTAGGTTATTTCAGAGGAATTAAAGCAGTGGCAGGAATGGTAGCACTAGCAAATGATTGTTTATTACAGTTTAGGTTTGGAAAATTTAGGAACGTGATAATGTATGCAAGGAAGTTTAAACACAGACAAATTCATCATATTTCCAGGCAAAATCATTGTAGAATCATTTAGAGAGAGTTTTTGTTTTTATAAAATGTTAAAATGTTAAATTTTCCTTTAGAACCCTTTTTCTAGAAAATCAAGTCATGCATAAGTTATGGAATCGCATTGTCTTTTCATAAAGAATCGCTTGAAATGCTGTAGCAGCGTTAATGGCGTCCTCCGAGGATAGAAGTTAACTGTGTTAAAAGAATACTAAAGGTTTATGTACGCCTGCTTCGTAGTCAAGCCTCGGTTAATGTCTTCAAGATGAGAACAGAGTTTCTTTTCCTCTCGGGGGCATCACTCGCTTCCTTCAAAAAGAAATACAGTTTAAGGTATTTTATCTTTGTAATATTGTAAATTTTGAATGAAAAAGCATCGTGTTTATATTTGTATATTGCTTTCGTGTTTTGAAACAATATCTCTGTAATTTTCAATAATTTAGTTCCTTAGATGGTATAAAAGGGTTGATCATCATCATGTTGATTTTTAGGTTGATCATTTAGGTAGCATCATTTAGGATGATTTTTACTCAATGAATCATGTGTTATTAATTCTTACATTTTATGATAAATTTTTAAGTGGCTATAAAGTTTACTTCTTTTACAAAACTTCAAAATATATATCGGGTGTTACCACTGACTATAGTGGACCAGGTCCAGAACAGTCAGTGGTAACACCATTGACAATACATATTATGTACCAGACTCCTCGCCCATTGGCTAATATTAGACGCAATGTTTTGACGTAATTTGACGTAATAGATAGCGCCACCAGTAAATACATATGTTCAGCCAGGGTGTAGTTAAAATATAACATTATTTAGTTACTGACAAGCTAAAATTTAACTGTACCATATCTAAGTTTCTAACTCGGTTTCGTAAAATAAACCGCATATCCATCTTCTGTTTGTTTATAAGTAGAAATAGTTGGGATGAGTCGATCACATTTTTTTTGCGATAACTGTATAATTTATTCTGTCTGATTCAACCATCGCTCACTTGCGTCCAGCCAGCACTCGCCGTCGCCAGGTAGCTCTAGCGTCTTTGCTCACAGGAATCCCCATTAGATTTGACATCTATTAAGAAGATAATCAATGGTAATACCGATATAAATTGGACCAAGCCCTGCTCGGTAGATCATTATTTTACTCGTTTGACTCTAATTTGTTTAAAACTCTATGTCTAACATTGGTTTTGTTTGTTTACATTTATCGTTGTTATATTTTGTTACCAATTTAGCTACAAAAATGAACCCATGTTAAAATTTTCCAGCTTTTCAATTCAATTTTTTTTCATTTAGATTTTTGCCGACGTTATAGCCTGCACAGCACACGTTTTTAAGCCATAAATTAGTTATTCACAAAATTTGAAGGGAATCCTTGGAGCAATCTTTCAGATGATTGTGCGATCAATAAAGCATATAGGATTAAGCAAGCAAACACTGTTCTGCTTATGGAAATTGGAAAGGAATGTTTCCAAGTTGTTGGCTACTACAGCTAATAAAATAAAGTTGGTAGCTTTACTCTTTTCCTTGAATATTATGTAATCTAACCATATCTTATTTATTTTCTTCCATTTCAATCAATTCATTCCACCGAAGGCTGTTGGGTTACCAGACACGCTCACTATTAAATATTTATCACCTGAAACTTCTTCTGTAATCGGCCGTAAGAAAAAATAGCGAATGATTTTCGTAGGGTCTTCTCTCCAGGGGGTCCGCCCTCCGGCCGAGCAAGAGAATGGCCACAAAAACGGAAACTCTTTCCCCTCCGCGACGGGCGCGAATTCTCATAACTTCGTCCGTCCGATCATGGCTCCCCTGCGAACCCATGACAAATGTATCCTTCCGCCAACTTCAAATTAGTTCGCGGACCGCTCACACTTCACACTACGTCACGCCACATATGTACCCCGCTCACACTGAGGTTGGGAATTTATTGCTCTGTGGACTTTGGAACTTTAACTAGCTAGTCTTCATTACAGAGGTTAGATCGCTAATGAATTTCCTCATTTGACCTTAAAAAGCGTATAAGTGGAAATTTATGATTGCATATGTAATTTATGTACTGTAGCCTAGTTAGTTTGAGTAATTAATCAAGATAAAGGTTTCTAAACCTTGAAATCTTTATTTGTTATCGTACTAAATCCTAATGAAAGTTGATAATGGAAATTTTTAATGACCCCCACATAGTAATGGTTGATGGAAAAGTAATGGCATTCTATGTAAACATTTTATTAGAACTAAAATCCAATCATCAAATTTTAAAATTCATTTTGCTGTTGTGTAGGCTCCGACTCACAGATTTCAATTATATAAAAAGGTTAAATTACCTTATATCCGTCGTGTGATCCAATTGAATTAGAAGCAATAGCTACCACGTGGTTTCGAAACTTAAAGTTTCATCCTCAGGCCTGCAATACTTTGAACGTTGCCCTCAATTTGAGGTCGTCATGAGTTCAAAAACACTAAAAACACTGACACTTAAACATTTATAAACAATCATTACAAACGTTTAAAGATTTACAAGATTTGGCCAAATCACTTTTTTAAACAACTGACCGGCACGGGCGGCAGTCTCAGTCTAGACTCTACTCTCGCCCGTTCCGGTCAGTTGTTTAAAAAAGTGATTTGGCCAAAACTTAAAAATCTTTAAATGTTTGTAATGATTGTTTATAAATGTTTAAGTGTCAGTGTTTTTAGTGTTTTTGAACTCATGACGACCTCAAATTGAGGGCAACGTTCAAAGTATTGCAGGCCTGAGGATGAAACTTTAAGTTTCGAAACCACGTGGTAGCTATTGCTTCTAATTCAATTGGATCACACGATGGATATAAGGTAATTTAACCTTTTTATATAATTAAATTTTACATGTTCACCTTCGATCAGAAAACAATACCAATAATTGAAATATTAATATAAACACATACATAACTACGACTGAAAACTAGATATCGAGACCCAAAGTTTGGTTGTATCATGAAATAGTGTATTGTTTATTAAAAGCCTAAATTAAAGTTGTAGCATAAACTTACATAAAAAATGGTCCTCACTCCGGGGAACTCTAAGACTCTGTGTATCTGTAGGTATAGGTATTTGCTTGGACCCTATAAATAAAAATGTAAACTTGTTTGGTCATTCTCAAATAATCGTCTTTCAGAGGTTTTTAAATGTAATACATTTTCTGTTCAGGCTCAAAATATATTTATTTTAAAATGAGAATAAAAAATAAAATGACAATTGTCTACATTCTTTCTTTGGTGAAACCTATCTAGTCAACGAAAAAACTGTTTGTTCAAAAGTAGGACAGGGGCGAACCCGGGGGGGGGGGGTAAAGGGGATATATTCCCTTCGAAATTTATGGGAATAAAAAATTAAACTGAAGAAATTATCAAGACCTTTCAACAAGAGACATTTTTACTGATATCACCGATTTCAACATTATTGGTGTTAAAAAAAACAATATAGAAGGAAAATACTATTTTAGATTTAGGTGTGAAATATCTATAAAGGCAACCCTGTTGAATGCCCTCTATATAGCGCAACTCATACAATTTTACCCAATTTTTTACATCCAACTTTTTTTATTTTTTTGGCCATTTTCGTTAGTGGCATCACAATGAAACTTTAACCTGTCAAGGAAACAGTGTGAAATAAGTAATTCTAAGAAAAAATAATTTTCTAGCCTATTTAAAACCATTCAATGTTTGTGTCCATCAATATATCTCATGTCGCTCTGCTCTTGAAAATGAAATGCAAACTAATGAAGATCACGTTACACAAGCAAAAGAGTGCAAGCAAAGAACTTTTTGAGTCAATAAAATCACACTAACGATTTGTTTACTTTATCAGACAGGATCGCTAATTTGTACACTATGTTGACCTGCTATATTAAAAAAATATTTTAATCAGTCATTGATAATTAATTGAATCAGCAAACGAACTGCTCTATTTCTTTTTTGACCTGGAGAAAGCTATTCAACATATCAAGCCTCCCTGTTTAATGCCCAGACTTTTTGATGGATTAAATCAAAACTTCTGCTATCTATATGCCGTGGAACTAACACATGCACTGATGCAGTAGGCTGGTTAAGATTTTTTTATACATCCAGATCCTTACGAACATCATCACCATAGCAAGATGATCATTCAGATGCACAGATTTAACTCTGATTTTAAAAAGGACGAACATGCGACATGAAACTGTTGGACGTTAAAAACCAATATAAGATACAAGAATCATTTGGCAGTACCCTGGGTAGTTTTTTTTAAAAAGGAAGTTTACAGTAAACATTTTGGTTTTCACAAAGACTTTAAGCCACATTTCGATAGATTCTGTTTTTAACGTAAATCTCTGAATTTTCATCGTAAAAAATCGTAACAAAGGAGCCACGTGGTCTGGTTAATTATTATCAAGTCCAAAAGACTAAAATTTGTCTGTGCACTACAGAACTATTTGAACATATTAGGAGCAAGAAAGCAGAATTTATTAACCAACATTAATCTTGCCAAAGAAAACTAAAATTCTGAAAACAATTATTGTAAACGAATACCGGCCATTTTAGGTACAGCAAGGGTTGGAATTTGGACTCTTTACTTGTCATCCCCATTAAGGCATTAAAAAACGTTGAAATGGACATACACAATGTAACTGCCGATCACTGGGATACAGAACTAACAATAAAAACCCTGTTTATAGTTCGAGGTACATAAAAATCAATAAAATAAATTTGTGTGGTTTTGTTCTGACACAATAATAGGCTAATATGAACAATAAATAATTACTTTACAGCCTTATTTGGAAATGGAACATAGATAGTTAATAAGAGGGCACGAGAGTTTAGCTTAATAACCCCCCCCCCCTTCCTGAGGAGCGTGATTCAAAATAAATACTATCCTGACGAGGTATCCCCCCCCCCGAAATGAGTTCCTGGGTTCGCCCCTGAAGTAGGGTAAGAATTGTATGAAAGAACATACTTTTTATTAAAAAGGAGGCGTAATATAATTTGATTTGTTTTTTAACTTTGAATAGGCTCTCCTCTTATAGGGTTTAGGTCCTTATAAAAGAGGTTTAGACGGCTGTGAATATTGACTCGAACGACCTTAGCCTAAGGAACTTTTGAGAATCCATTGAGACATATATGCAACATGCCGGGTCCTGGATCCTATTATTTTTTGGGTACCACTCTGGGACAGACTTGCAGAGTTACAGATGGGCCAAAATTTCTGTGTGCGCGACCAGAACTGCTCGGGACTAGGCGAGGGGGTTGGCGGGGGTACTTTTGTGAAAACATCCGTGTCTTTGCTACTCTAATATTTGGTATAGTTTTAAATTATTTTCAGAAGATTTAAAATTCACATCTTTAAACGTTATTTTTTATTTCGTTAAGAAACTAAATAAAAATAGAATATAGGCTTTGTGGAAAGCGGAGAGCGACAGGCTATATTTTTAGTATGGCGAGTAGCGTACCGTCCGCGCGCACAGAAATTTCGGCCCATCTGTACCTAGTAAGTTTGATTTGGCAGTTAAGCTGATGATCAATAATACTACCACATACCAATGGTCGGCGTCTCTATAGTCCTATTGATATAACTTTGCTGCAGCCAGTGGTATATTGGTATAGGCCTTTCAAGGCCCAGTCGCATCCATAAGACTAAGTTAATTTTAGCATTGGGCTTATATACGGTGTGGTGTCTTGAAACGGCCTATACATTAAGTGTGGGAACGCTTAATATATTAGTCAAATTTCCTGAAAAGAAAGATACTGTATATAAGAGTTCCACATGAATGTGCACGATACCAATAGCTATTAGGAGCGGCCATGTATTTTGAGCTTTCTGAAATTTTCTGCATGATGCTTCAAGAAACTATTTAATAATTAGCCTATGTCAGATTTTTGGAAAAGCAAAATTAGGAAATATAGTATAATTTTTTGGGATGTGTATAGAAACATAGCCGATGTGTGGGAAGGGACGAAGGGAGGTAGAATTCAGTTTTCTGAAAAAGGTGCATTGATTCTAATTTACTGTAGTACTCTGAAATGATCGATTTATTATGTTTACCATTAAATTTGATTGACCTGAAACTACTGACATAAGCACTATAAAAATTTACTTAATTAAACGTAGCCTACCATGGTAGCATACAGTGTAAGTTATTCAAAATGTTTACAAGGATTTAGCCCTTGAAAACGGTTGAATCAGCTGTGACATAGGATATAATAACTTTGAATAAAGTTAAAACTTCCAGAACAACGAATATAGATTGGTTGAAATCCCAGAAACCTTACATTCAATATTGTCATTGTGAACCCTTAACGACCTGCTGAATGAATAAATGTCAAAAGTAAGATTACCATTTCCAACGAATCTACTGAAGAGATTAATTTACTTTTGAATAGACTATTAAGATCAGGAATTTTTGCAGATTTTCAGAACGGTGCTACTTGATATTTTAAGGCTTGGTAGCAGCAGGGGTGTTTGAAAAGAGGGGGGGGGGGGCGCTCAGCATAGGCGGATCTAGGTTAAAACCTACGTGAGTTCTGTATGCTCTTATTCTAAATCACACATTTTTAGGTATATTTGAAGAAGCAATTTCTTTTATTTAACAACAGCCCCTTTCGTTTGTGCTATAGCTCATTTTTTGAGTCATGAAATGTACCGATCATTTGTAATTTGTATGATGAAAACTGCCAGAATATTATTATTGATCATCGTAAGAAAGACATTTTGAGACATTATAAAATACATATTTGTTTTCAAATCAGATTGTTCTTAAGCCAATTAATTTGATCTTGTAAGCAGTTTTGATACGTTATGTTTGTCGGAAATTTGTACCAAATAATACGTGATTCGATTGATATCATATTACTGTATTCAAATTATGGAAATGTTGCTGAAGAGCTTTTTTCATGCAAAAAGTTCGCAAAAAATCAGGGGGTGCCGGACACCCCCGAAAATCCACCCATGGCGCTCAGGGTGCCATAAAACGATTTTAGGGAGGGGGGAGATTTTTAAAATATGAAAAAGATCGAACTTTTGGTGATTTTTTGAACCTATGAGATTGTGCATTTTTTTATACGTAAAAAAGATACAGAGAGAGCACCATTGCATTTGAAATATTTTGTTCCTGTTTTGTCCAAGTTTTAAAAGTTATCATATATGTTACTGCTAATATCCAACGACATTTATTTTGTTTTACTCTATCAGAATTTGACTCTTTACTTCTATGGACTTTGGACTTCTACCTCTAAACCTAAACTACTCTCATCAAGAATAAAAAAAACTTGAGTTGACTGACGGCTAAACGAATGAAATAACCTAGGTTAGATTAGATCACGAAATCACGAAAACGAAGATTCCAGATCCAGGATTGCAACATGGTAAGGGATTTAAGTTGTATACAACAGTAATGTACTTTTTTGTTCAATCATATCAATTAATTAATAGTTCTTAATCATGTTACAGAGTGCCGAAGGAATGCTTGCAGGTGCCTCACTACTTTCAAGACCAGCTGAAGAATTTGAAAATGATGTAAGTTAATTTCTAACATCTTTTTGCATCTTCTTTATTTACTTTTGAAAGACTAATGTGTTGGCCTTGTTGCAATTTAATGTTGTCGGTTTTATCTTAGATATGATTGCTATTTCACTACTTTTTACTACTTTAAGAGACGTAGTATATAACGCTCATGGTTTTTGTAGGATCGTTAAATTCAACCTAGGCTAAGCAATAAATGGGATAACTTATGAAGCGAGTGTTTACTAATCGATTTAAGACAGGAAATATTTTGTGCATAAGTCCAAAGATATCACCGATGTTTCAGTTCGAATAGAGATTCACCTGTGACATCACTGGAGCACATAATACGGTACCATACCCATGCCCCGCTTTCTAAGTGGCCTGTCCTGTCCACTGTGCATCTTGTCCTTGAAACTTACTGCCCTTTCATTTTAGCTACAGCTAGTCCATGGGCGGATTTAGGTCATAATATTTGGGGGTGCCAGCTCACCTAACGTTTGAAGTAGGCCTAGGGCCTATTGTGATAAGATTTAAACATCAAACTTCTATTTCAATGGTCCGATTTTGTATTTTATGCAAACCTCAGTCAAAGTTATGTTGACAAAATTTCCCCCGTCACTGCCAAGAAATCCTCCAAAAATTAGGGGGTGCCGGGCACCCCCAGAAATCCGCCCTTGAGCTAGTGCTTAGTGCTACCTACCTAACAAAACAATAATTTTGGATTTCTTGCTGTTGTAGACTTAATTTCATCTCATGACATTTAGAAAGTTAACCCAAGGTAGGGTGACCAGACGGTAACTTTCTCAGGGGGACAGTTGGGTGGGAAAAGGGATTTACAGTTACAGAAAGAGGATGACAGCACTTTCCTTAACACATTTGCTGCGGGTGGGTTACTGACCCAAGACGGACTTTGCTGAAATGCGGGTGGGTCAGTACTGACCCTTGGTGCCCCGGCCTAGTCAGTGGCTCTGTGTGCACCGAGCAAGTGGCCTGATGGATCTATAGGCTTACAGCATTGACGCACTGTAAGTTAGGCCTATATGAAACAGTGCAACTTCTGGTAGTTCAGTTCCTGCGTCGCACTTTTGCTCACCCGGCTGGGTCAGTAAACTTACTAACCCATTCCCGCGTACTATCATTGTGACGCGTGTGTGTTAGTTATATTTTATTATTATTAGCCAATAAATGAAATTATACCTTTAATAAATAGGTGGGCAGGGGGTGCCCTAGAGAAGCTAATGGAAAATTGTCTCCACGTCGCGTCTAAGTGGGCACTAACCTTAAGTCAGAATGTGGCTTTATTATACGATGAGACAGGCTTCCGTGGTCTAAGCACACATAAGACGAATCCATGGTTTCGGGTGTCGACCACGATGGTGACGAGGTAGATGTTGTTGCCGACGTTTCGGACGCGATACAGCTGTCCATTCTCGAGGCGCACTAACACTCATTCACTGGTCGGCGGGCCCTCTGCCTCAGGTTATATAGGCTCGGGGGTGGGGGAGGGTTGTTTACATCTCCCATTGTTTTCCCGGAAGGCGCGGCTGACCTGGGCTGTTCTAGAACACATTCGCATCTCAGCTTTTCTATAACTGGAACCCACGTACAACTTAGGAACCCTACTAAACGTATTACACAGGAATTAAAGCGCCTTGTCCAAGCCTCTTCGATTCCTCCAGAGATAAAACCGTTTTTAATCACATCCGACCCTACTCCACCAGTTCTTTATGGCCTACCAAAGATTCACAAGGAAGGAGTACCTTTAAGACCAATAGTTAGCGCAATAGGATCACCAACTCATAAAGTATCGAGGTATATTGCAGGGCTGTTAACTCCATCTGTCGGTCAAACAGACACCTTCGTCAGAGATTCGCGCCATTTCATTGACATCATCAGTAAAATAACAATAAGCGGGGAAGATCTGCTTGTTAGCTTTGATGTTAAGTCACTTTTTACCATGGTACCTCTTCCTGAAACCATCTCAATTATTAAGAACATTTTACCGGAGGACTTAGCTGAGCTCGCTGCCTTCTGCTTAAAATCTACCTATTTTTACTTTGATGGTTGCTTTTATGAACAGGTCGACGGGGCAGCAATGGGTTCCCCACTCTCCCCAGTAGCGGCAAACCTTTTTATGGAATATTTTGAAAATAAGGCAATTTCATCCTTTCTGCTTAAGCCTAAGTTGTTTTTACGTTACGTAGACGACACTTTTGTAATTTGGCCCCATGGTAAAAACAGTTTGGAACAATTTTTAGAACACTTAAACTCAATCCATCCTAAAATTCAATTCACCATGGAAATAGAACAGAACGGCTGTATTCCTTTTCTGGACGTATTAGTAACACGAAAAATAGATGGTACATTAGGCCATTCCGTTTATAGAAAAGCCACACACACCGACAGATATTTACATGCTTCATCCCACCACCATCCCATTCAGAAAAATGCAGTTTTAAATACGCTAGTGAACAGGATGTTTGCAATTTCCGACAAAGAAAGCCTTCATCGAGAAAAACACCATTTAATTACTACTTTGCAACAGAACGGCTATTCAAAGCACAATATTTTACGAGCGATTGATAAGCAAGACAGGAAATTTAACTTAAATAATAAAAATAAAACCGAAAATCCTCCAAATGATAACCGGGCCTTTCTACCGTATATTCAAGGTACAACAGACAAAATCGGTTACATTTTACAAAAATTCGACATAAAAACCATTTTTAAACCCTACATGAAAATACAACAAATACTGAGACCAATAAAGGACAGAATTCCTCTTAGTAAATCTGGCGTTTACCATATAAAATGCAGTTGTGGGAAATGTTATGTAGGGGAAACAGGCCGTTTAATTTCCACCAGGGTTAAAGAACACATAAGAAGCACAAAAAACATCGATACCAATACCTCTGCAGTTGCTGAACATTCTCATACAAATAGACACGACATTTATTTTGATGAAATTCAAGTCCTGGCTACCAGTAACAATTATTTTGAGAGAAAGGTCCTGGAAGCAGTTGAAATCCGAAAACATCGCAATAATTTTAATAGAGATAACGGGATGGAGTTAAGTTGTACGTGGGTTCCAGTTATAGAAAAGCTGAGATGCGAATGTGTTCTAGAACAGCCCAGGTCAGCCGCGCCTTCTGGGAAAACAATGGGAGATGTAAACAACCCTCCCCCACCCCCGAGCCTATATAACCTGAGGCAGAGGGCCCGCCGACCAGTGAATGAGTGTTAGTGCGCCTCGAGAATGGACAGCTGTATCGCGTCCGAAACGTCGGCAACAACATCTACCTCGTCACCATCGTGGTCGACACCCGAAACCATGGATTCGTCTTATATGGCTTTATTAGCAAAAACTAAAATCAATTTATGTATTTAATATAGTATTTAATATGCCGATCACAGAAGTCCTGACGTCATCAACACGGTACAATGTTTAGTGTGTCTAGCCGTCTGACCATGGTGGCGGTAGAAAATACGCCAAATGTATAAATGCCCATTTAATTGCACATGTCACTGTGATAATGAAAGCGGAAAAAAATCCGCTTTCAAGCAGCTTCAAAACGACCGCCAGCGGCAATACGGTCGCTTGGTATTCCTACCGTCCCGTGTGTAAGCGTCCATTTAAATCTATACACTACTGCAAAAACGGCGGCAGTAGCAGTTTCGCCGCCGCGATGAAAATCGCCTCGTGGATCTCCGGCCTGAGATTGTGACTCTCAAAAACTTTGACAACCGGTCATTTACTCATATGATTACATTGGAAAAAGCCAGCTGTTTGGAAGTATTTATAGTCACTCGATGACTCCCAATACAACATTATCTCTCATGGCCCCACAACCGTTATTTACTTTTAGTCATCTGATCTTATAAGGATGGATTTTTCTGTGTTAAAAACCCTTGCAGTGTGACATTCGAAGGCCACAGATGTCTTCATTGAGGCTACCCGTAGCCTGACCTGAGATGGCCATGAATTAACTTTAGAGGATTTTGAGGTAACTTAAGTCAGGTTTCAAAGCTGATAACAAAGTAAGTTGCAAGAAAATGTCATGCTTTAGCTCTGTAGTGTAGCCATATGGCAAGCAACACACACACACACACACACACACACATATCTTCTTAAGGCCAAGTTATTTAGACTGCTTGCTATCTAAATAAGTTTGAAGAGCCTAAAAAGGAAATCACTTGGTTATGAATCCAGAGTCTCTGCTTTATACAAATAGTTGTAAAACAAACAATTATATTGTTTTAAATATATTTTATATTTTTTAGCAAACTATTGAAGCAATGTGGGCCATCAAAGCTTATGAACATGCAGAAATATACTTTAACGTAAGTAGCCTTAAAAAAATAGCAACATTGATAGATGTTTCTTTATTTTACAAACTATCAAAACAGGAAATAGCTTTGTCTGCCTGTTTCAAATGGAATTTAAATAAACGATGATTATGGAATGGACGATAAATACTCACGGGTAATTTTGCCAAGGACCTTAACGGCCTTATGATTTGATTTCACTTATATAGTGGGCATGGATACAGCAATTTGAGGCAGTTGTTTTTCTGGTTATAAGTAAACATTGGGAGTATCTTTGTAAAATAAGTTAATGGCCATATAAATTCATTCGCAGATACTTATCAATTACAAATGGCAGAAGTAATTCATAATATTAATTGTGGTTATTTTATATAATTTTATATTTGAAATTTTTTTGAAATAAATGTGGTCTCAATCAGACTATTACAACTCTACTGTATTAGGCTTTATAAACAATTGTAAAATCAGAGCAACTTTAAAATGTAAAAAAATAAAAGCTTGATATTGAATATTGAAATAGAACTTATTACTCACTAACAGTGCCACTGAAAAAACAATGTTCCAAGTTTTATCTTAAAATATGAAGAGTTATGCATGAAATACGGTACTTACATACTATACCGACCACACCTGAATTTATAAGGTAACGTGAGGTAATGGGTAGTTTTAATATCAGACTGTATAGCTGTCTATTTAGTTCTATTTAGCTGTCCAGTTAGTTTATTAATTGTTGTGTATTCATAACAATACGATTCCCCCTTGCCGCCAAGTCTTATCGCTATTCCCCTCCCCTTATCACACGATAATGGAGAATGCCTGACTGTACGAGCGTGTATCGCGTCACCATCGCTCAGCTATCTCATTCGCTGAGTATCCTAAACTATCCTAACCTAACATAACGTAACCTAACCATCCAGCCTGGTCGGCAGTGGCGGCTGGCTGAAGGCGGCGATCCGTTCTATACACTATTTGGCGACATCGTTCAGTTTTGGAAGGGACAGTAAACCAGCCATCTATACAAATATGAAGTAAGTTTATAATTTCATCATTAAAAAGTTGTGTTTTCATGCATTTGTATTAATTTTATGAATTCACAATTTTCCTGATGAAACATGGGTGTGGTCGGTATAATACGAAAGTACCTAAAATACTTATATTCTGGCCCTCAGTAATTAGGCACATTTTTCTCTTTTTTATGGCTAATAAACCAAAATAAGGATCACTTTGAACTCAGGCTTGGAAAATTTTGTGCTGTTTGTGTTTTTTTTTTTTTAACAGTAAAACTAATTTGAGTTTATTAATTTGATTTCAGATTTTGTGCTCAGTCGACCCAAGACTTCTACGATTAACTCCTCATGATGATATGATTTATAAAGCGTTTAGAGAAGAATTCCCTGACATGGATGTGAAAGTCTTGAATGAAGATGAAATGAAGAGTCCTGAGGGAAAACTTGTAAGACTCGTTTGGATAATTATTTCTAATTTCCTATTATACATAAAGTTTTTATGATTAATTTAGTAGGACTCATTAATTGTGGTTAGTTCTCATTGGTGTTAACTTCCACATTGGAAGTTAAATTCCTGAATTCAATTGGTTCTATCTGAAACATAGAAGGCACCATAAATTGCAAGAAAAGACTTGTTTAGTCTGTACTAAAGCAAAAATAATAATCATCTCTATAATGTTACAATCATCAAGATTTTTTCAATTGGTATAAATCATGATAGGCATGTACAAAAATGCTTCACTTCGAATCCAAAACTATTTTGCTTCATTTTCTCTGTGAAAACATTTCCAGTTATTTTCAGTTTGGTGACACCAAACCTTTGACATTATGCAATAACTGTCACACAAAAAATGCTAGCAGCAAATAAAATGGCTGATCTGGAAACAAAGCGTGCCAAAATGTGCATCGAAACTTGCACTACACATGGCAAAATCATACACAACATCCCTCATCTGTGCTGAGCTCTGACTGAGGCAACGTAGAACTGTGCATGGTTCTGAATTCCCAGACCGCCAAGAGGTGCACCAGTGCTCACCAGCATTACACCTCAACAGGGACTGTGTTGAAAAGGCTGAAAGTCACTCGACAATTGTGTTTTTTCCTAAATAACACTGGTTTTATTTTTATAACAGCTATTTATTTAGTAGGTATCGGGAAACCTAGAATTTTCCCTTCAAATGTTATTATTTTTTATTTCAGAAATGGAGACCTTTTTGTGAAAAGTTCAAAAGCATTGTAGAGGACTACAGTTTTGGAACATTAGTTAGAATTAACTCAGATGGTGCATATACTGAAGACAATTCTATGTTGACCACAAGAATACAATTTCTTGCCATTGAGTTAGCGAGAAACAGAGAAGGGCTCAATGATGACATCAGGAACAAATTCAAACCTAGCAAATCAAAGAAACCCTCATAGTATAAGGCAGATCATTTACTCATCATTTTTTATGAATATATTTTTTAACAAACAAATCATGATTTTTTTTGACCTGATTTTCTTTATATTCTTTTAATTCCTTTCCTATGCTGCTGCTTTTTATCGTGTCTGAGTTAAATTTAAATATATCCGAGATGACAAGTAAATGTGGGCTTGTGTAGAGCTCAAAGATTGTATACTATTTCCTAAAATTTTAGTCATTTAAATGTTTTCCTTTTATCATGTACCAACAAACTGAAATATGCAGTTTGGTTAGGCATTCTACATACAACTAAAGAATGCTAGGGAAAGGTCCTGCCACACATTCTACTCACATAACTTCATAAACAAGTCAAGAAACTACCCCTGTTGCATGAGAGCTGCAAACTCAGTGAATTCCTAATGTGTAACTGAATAATTTACTCCAAGCCTCACATTAAGAAAAATCAATGTACATCCCTAAATGACCATGCAAGAATGTTATCCATAAGAATAATATGTGGAAAGTATGACCCTAAGTTTGCGTATTTGCTACCACAGAAATTGGAAAATGGGGAATTAATATTTAAGCTTGATGAAGTCTCATAACAAGATTTATCTATGTCTTGATAAGAAATAAAGTAAGCTATATAATTTTATTATTTCCCATAATGTTAATGTTGGGGAGGTGAGTATGCAGGGTTGCTGCCTCAGGAATCTTAAGGTTTGAGAATTTTAGGCCATTATCAAGTAGATCATATTAAGATGAAAAGCCAAACCAAGCTTTATCAAGATAAGATCAGAAATTAGCGAACTGTACAACATGTTTTTATTACCCTAAGACAAAGACCATGAGTAGCCGCCACATGATATTGTTGCATATGGAACATGACACACTAGGCTTTGGTGGCGCCACCAGCTCAATGAAAATGTGTTGGCTGGGAGTTGATTTTCGGACCCACTAGCTAGAGGCACCATCATGTCAGTCACAATTTTTTCATCGTTTCTTATCGAATGAACGAACATGACAATAAATGTGAACATGACATGCTCAGTCCACCACTTATATTTCAGTGGTTGTGTTCATATCGGAAAACATGCAAATGGGGTGTGACTTCGGAACAGAACATTTTGTATTGAAAATTTTTTAAAAGCCATGCATATATGGAATATGGCAAACGGCCATGTATTCGGAGAGGGACGTAAAAAAGAAGGTTTGGATATGATTGAAATTTTCAACTGTTCACATATGTAACCACACTCGTCCTTGCATAACAAAACAATCTGTGGTATATCTTAGGTCTGCAAAATATGTGAAGAACTCCAGTCACACACAAATGTGACTGGAGCAGCCGAGTATAGCTGCTTGACTCATTTAATTCTTTCAACATTTCTAAATAGCGTTGCTCCTTGCAAATTTTGTCAAGAGCAAAGATTGATTAATTCCTTATTTGAAATACTTTCCTGCCTAAAATTTCCTTGATTTTGAAGAAGTTAAAAACATTGGGCCAGAGAAGTGATATATAGGATTTGCCAAAAAATGTCTCACTTTAGGTGGAAAAGTTCTACTAAAATGATGCTGCTGCATGGTGTTGGGCATTGTCGCAAAATCAGGAACCAATATTATTTTTCCACTTAACTTGTTATGCATGGCAAGCCAAGTAAAAATACTAATACAGGGCTTGTAACCGTTCTTGAGGTTAAAAAAAAAAAACTCAAATAAGGAAAAAAAATAACCAAAAAATTACCTTTTGTACACAAAAAATTCTACTAAAAATTAGAAAACCGGCGTTATATTGGGGATAATACATTCTTAACCTTAATAAAAAAGAAAATCTCGACAGACTAATCACAAATCTGTCTAGATTTGACAGCGAGACTTGGTTTTCATGCAACGAGACACTTAGTTTTCACGCATTTTAGGATGATGAGATCCGTCTGCCAAGATGCTCCTATTAGATCGTCTGACAGACGAATACTGTAAACAGGGCTTGTAGCCATTCTTGAGGTTGAAAAAAATAAAAAAATAACCAAAATTCCAAAAAAATAACAAAAAATAACCTAGACCAAAAAAATAAAAAAAAAATAACCTGTTACAAGCCCTGCTAATATTTTTTTCATTTAGGCGTTAGGTAAACACGGAGTAAACTTCAAGGGCCTCAAAAAACTACTGCTATCAGCACATTGCCAATTGGCGGGATTTTAAAGGGCCCTTTTGTTAAATGCTAAAAGACCAAAATGTGTGATTGGTCAACAGCAAGACTCACATTGATGCTGTGAATATTGAGTTTTAGATCATCGGTAGTGGTTGGTCGGTGGTACCTAAGCCAACGTTCTTCACATTCAGAACTACCAAACAAAAGGGAAAATCCTGATATGAAAGAAGGGGAGTAGCTGTTTGAAGGAATATGACATTGTAAACATTAGCACCAACGATTATTAAATTGGTTTAAAGATGTTTTCCAGGACTGACCAATAGCTAATTTGAAAAATCAAATACTGTAATCAAATTTCCTCACACGATTAAATAAATACCTTAATCAGAATTATTTAAATAAGGTTCATTAAACAAAAACACTTCTGTAGGGTCCAGTCAAAAAGTTTACTATCACTAAAAAATATACAACAATATTTTATTATAAAATAATACCTAACAATTTGTATATACATCCTAATTACATTGCTGAGGGTACATGGATTAATATTTATTTCATAACCCTTTTGGTATGCTCTCGCTGTGTCTTTTCAGCCAAGGAAACCAATATCCTTCTAAATTATATCTTCCTTTAAGTGTAAATTTTGACAGTTCCACTAAAAATAACATGCTTATAAAACTGATACAATAATTCAAATTCATATTCAGTTATTTTTTCATTTAACAATAAAAGATTACCAACATTGGGCAGATTAGAAGCGGCTTAAACTAGTGCCTATGGATTAGCTTTAGAAATATATATCATCAAAAGCTCTAAATTAATTTTATGTAAGTAAGGGAAAGTAGTACTGTTATTAAAATAAAACTTATTAAAATGAAGATTCAAAGAAATGCCTGTCTTGGCTTGAAAACTTAAATCTTTCTTTAAATTAGCAGTGTAAAGTATTGAACCCCCTAGGAAGAGTATGCTGATGGAAAATGCTGTAGATACCAGAAAAACCCTAGCTATTAAACATTTTATTATAGCCTTGAGATTTGGAAAATCACTGTATTGTGTTAGCATAGTCGAAGTCACTGTTCAACAAAACACCCACAAGTACGCAACCCAAAAGCTGGGCAGATCTTCAACGGAAATCAAGTAAAATATAAAAAAAAACCAACTGCTGGGTAAAATAAATATAAAATCTAATAGTTCAAAGAAATAACATACTCAAACAATGAAAATACAATATTCAACAACATTCTTATGCTACCAATTCACAGCCATATTTGCTTTCTTTACATTCACACAGTATAAACAGGTGTATCTCCACCGGGAGAAAATTGTTCTCTCACAGATGCATTTTATATTTAGTAAAGTATCAAAGTATCCATCTACACAAATGATCATTTATAAAGTGATCTTAAGACTTAAACAAAAAACCGATACACCATAGCACACCTTTTTAAATGGTGTTTATTATGGGCTAGGAGTTTGAAGACTTGAGGAACGTAATAGTTAAGGCAAAAATATGTTACGAGTTAAAATATGTCATTTTGTCTATATAGTATGATTTGGAGGATTGTATGTAACTCACATGGAAAATAATACCTATCATTCTCTCCTAGTAAAACTTTACTTATCCAGCTAGAATCTCATGAGTGAAAATATTACGTATTAGGCCTATAAGGTAGAAACAACTTGTCACAAATTACAGTTGAAAACACTAGATGAGCTTAGTTTCTCATCAAAGTAATCTGTGTGATACTCACACAGTAAAAAAAATATTTATTTAGATCAGTAAAATTTTTTTTTTACTGTGTAGTTTTATAAAAGAAATCAAGATAAATATGCCATTCACGTCACAAAAAAAAACCCAAATGGAAAAACAATCCCAGGGACCAGGCCTCAAGTTTTAGGTTTGGCTGACATGGCCTCTTGGTGGCCCTGCCTCTGAGACACAACCCATATCTACTCTGCCCCCTCTTACCTCCTTCATCCACTTCTTACCCTCACCCACCATTTAGTTACTGTGGTTTTTCGTGCCTGTTCTTAAGGGAGCGGATAGTTTGGAAGCACGCTCGGTCAAGCTTGCTCTTAAAAACAAAATTGCTAGATTACCGAAAACATATGGCAACTTGTCAAGCTATAGTTACAATGCTTCCCACTAGCAATCACATGCTGGAACAAGCTTGTCTGCCTCAAATTACAAAACAAATATTTTTTTAAGCAAGTGATCTACAGTACAGTTTGTTGTGATCTACAGTACTTAAAGAATAGAATCTGGATGTTATTAAATCTGAACTGAACAAAACTACCACGTCTATTGTTTAGTGATCAATGATCATACAGCCGTGATACTATGATATAATAAGTTAATGATATAGGAATTAATGAGTGATATCTACAGGTCTTACATGAGTAATAGTTTTGAATATATTGATTAGTGGTTATGTATGTTGTTACGAAGTGGACTAAACTAATAAACAATATATTATTTAATTAAAAAATCATATTACAAAGAAGAAATGGTTTCTGTACAATTTAAATTGTAGAAAGAAGTAAATGTAAAAATTACCGAACGACAGGATTGAAATTCTACCCAAAAATAGATCTTGAACCGAAGCAACACAGACCAATTCCTTTCCTCGAAATTCCCTCTGGCTTCACCCTATAGGATACTAATTCATATATTATGTTTTACTAATTTTTGTATATTTAGTGGTTTTTGCGAATTTTTCCTATAGGGAAGAAGTTACCACTGTAGGTATCATAGTACGACCGAAGCCTGATACCCCAACAGTCCGTTTACGATGATAACTCTAAATGACAACTTTAATTTACTATAATCTTCATTTTATTATAATCCGATTGATAATAACTGACATAATTCAGAAATCAGAAATAAAAGAATGTTGATGCTTGGGTTTATGGCTGCGCACTCATCAGTGCGAAGCCATAAACCCAACCGTGCCTCCAACAATTCACACCTTAAGTTTTCTGCCACTACGTGGGGTAGCTACCGTGTACACTGTACCCCCACCACACAGGCACCGGACCACAACATTACTGTACTGGTGCCAAAGGGTTAAAAAGGTTAAAACTCTGGAGGAAAATCATTTTTGTATGGCTATATGCAAAAAATTATCATACTACGCTAATTTATATTTATGACTAAGGTTTACAAAATAATAACAAACAAACCGTAAACAGCTAGTTACATAACTAACAGGGAAAGAAATTGCTGTTTATGTGAAAGCTGACAATTGTATGATGCCGAGTATAACATTATAATATTAAAAATCTTGAACCATAATAAATCACATCCTTATTTTCAGGTTTATAAAGATTAATTTTCTTAGGGTTTTGACATTCTAAACCTATCTCCCTATAAAGAACATTTCTTATTAGTTTTTTCACAACAAATGAACTGCATTCTGAGATAAAACATAATGTTAAATAGTGAAATAAGCTGAAATAATAGTAAAAAACCATAAGAAATCCCTTAAACTAGAAAGATAGTAAGTAGGTAAATGAGTGTTTGTGAAAACTATTCCTTTAAGAGAGCATTTCATTTCCAGCAATAGCACTTTTTACTTAGAAAACTAGTAAAAAGATTTGTTTCATGCTATTGGTTGCAAGAAAATGCCAGTTCATGAAAAAACAATAGTAAAATTAAGGAGGGGATGGGGATTTTTTCATCATCAACAGATTTTTTTATCAACCTAAATGAATTATTCTCATTCAAAAGCAATAATATATTTTAAAAAATAGACAAACGTTCATTCCTCATACGTAGGCCCTCAATATTAAGAGGTGATTAATACAAACAGGGCAACAGATATACTTTTGAAACCTGACATTTCTTTTAAAAACTTAATTGATTAGTTTTTAAACAGTATATAACATATAGTTCCATGAATTATACATCATTTTGACAAGCTTAGCCATAAAAAAATTGCTTTTAACACATCATGTTGCAAATTTTAGTGTATTGTTTTAATACAACAAATACTAACTTTTCTATATTGTTGTTTACAACTATAAAAACAGAAAAAATAAATTTGCTTTATACCTCATGGGTAATTTTAACCTGGACGGATCATTTGTTATCTTTGGAACATTTCATGTCAGCTACTTTACTAATACTATACAGAAACAAACTGCTTACAAATTTTACTAAAAAAAATATAAAAATATAAAATATGATTAACTTGCTTAATTCAAATACCGGTAGGTGAAAAAACACTATTATAACATTTGCTACCAACAGCAATGGTACATAACCCTTCATCGTGGTTTACCATACATAATACGCCATTTTTAACCAAGTTTTGATTTAAATATTTTTATTTTGGTGGTCAAAATGTTTGGTAATGTTCTTTTCAAGTGCCCACATTGTTGACACTATGCTGAAATAATGAACTTAAAATGAAAATAAAATGTGCTTCCCCTTCATAACCCTATACGAGGGTAAAAAGAAGCAAAACAGGTGACCACTGCAACTATCATACAATAGTTGTCAACTTCGACCAAAACCAGATTGTTTGTTTAATGTCGGCCCTCCCACCAACTTTTAAACAATTGCAGGTCTAACAGCTCATTGCTTATGGGCGAGAACCAAACTTGTGCTGTTCTTCAGCACTGACTTGTCAGTTCAAATTTTACAATAGCACCATCGGATGAAAGCTCATTTGACACTTACAGCCTACAGCACTAGCGGATAGCGACAACTCAGAGAACTACTTGAGCTAAACTTCACCAATCGCCACCAGATTGAGTTATGGGCCGGCGCTTCACTCTTGTCTATAGAAAACTGGAAAACTCACACGCTGAAGGACTAAAAAGCTACCGAATTTAAACTTAAGGGTTGTATAGACTTTTTGTTTCATGATTTAAACAAAACACCCTTAAAGACCTCCTTAATCCCCTTTAAGATTTTTAGCTTTGAGCTTTGGTTTTACATCTTTGAGCTTTATCCTAAAAGCCTGATCAAATCAAAAATTTTTAAATGGCTCATTCTACTAGCTCTAGGAACGCTCTCAACAATCCTAATAAGATTTTCTGATCCAAGGAAGTGAGCATAGAGACCATAACGTAACCAAAACCTGCCTGTGATCAGTGGCAACAAAATTTACAAATTTCACCTTGTACTTTAAATTGAAAACCAAACAAAATAGTGCTTTACACAACAGATATATGTGATCGATCAATGATAAAATGAAAATTACAGAGTATTTTAAAACTAATCTTATTGCTGTACAAAGGTCTGCAGGATTTTACCTTTATTCCAGAAATATAATAAATAAATAGGAATAAAAGTAACTTTTCAAAATCTTTCAATCTTTCGTAATAATCTTACAGCACTAGTTCTGCTTGTCCCGAGAACAGCGCTGGAACCTCAAAGAGATCACTGACCGCTCTTTCAATGGTGACCTGTTCATTTTTCAAGTGGGATGAGAGATGTTGTAACTGCACTTGAGACTGTTTCAACTCCTGCAGTTCCTTCAAAATTTGCTTATTCTTGGCGATCAACGACTTTTGCCTTTCTTGAAGAATTTTTATTTCTCTTTCACGCTCTAAAAAAGACGAAAAAAATAATTTTCATATTAGATTAAATTAAAACCGAACATTTAAAATAAGACAGTTGCAGGAAATCTGCATATTAGCGAATTTTAAATGTTTAAAAACACATTAAACCTAACAGAATGAGATATTTTTATATTCTCTATGACAATAACATGGAAAATGAGTATGCAGATCTGCTGCTCCAAGTATGTGAAAATTGGATAGTCCGATGTACCCTAAAACATGTTCACGTGAATTAGCAATACAGTACTGTCCATATCCTGCCGATCATGTCCGGTTAAAAACATGTCACTTCCGTGGAGTGTAGTCCAGTTGAACCGATGTCCGGTTAGAAAGCGTTTGGTTACGAGAGGGTCTCCTTTATTTCCTATAATGATAACATGGGGGAGGAGTTTGTCCCCCTTCTGGTGGTTTGATCAGGCAGATTTTTGAACTCATCTGAGTGGTTAGAACTTTACTTGTCTGTACGAAATCTTTTTACAATCGGACCATGGTTCACTATTGGGTCCAAGACACTCACCAGTAGGATGGTTCATCCGCAGCGGACGACATGGCAGTTGGGTCTAGCACTCGGAGGCTACTTCAGAGGGCCTGGGTCACCTCTCAATATTATGAGCTCGCTGAATAAAAGGCTTAATCATATGATTTTTTTTCTTTATGTTAAATGCTAGATAAGATTTTTTTTTCACCATCAGTGTTTGGCACTTAGATTTATTATGAAATTTATTAGTTAGTTAACTAATAAATTTCATAAGCGTTTATGTTGTTCCATAAAGTTTGTTTGAAAAACAACATCAATTTTATCTTTGTCATGACATGAACTCCCTTTCAGGCTCATATAAGGGTCGTAAACTACAAAGTTCGGATCTATCATGTAATTGTATGATACAAATTTTAAATTTCATTTACTAGAAACATTTAATTTGCTACAAACCCAAAGTGAAGTGTGTGGTGAAACCTCAAGAAGATAGCCAACTTTTACTTGGACGATTTGGTACATTATCAGACAAGCCTGCCCAGGAGAGTGTTAATTTTTCTAAGGGTTTCCGCAATTTTGAATTTATCTCTACAGGAATATGTTGTAAATCATTCAATCATTTAATTTTAAAAGTTATAGTGAGGCTTGTCAGAAGAGACGAATGCCACGTACTCTGTACCTAAGCAGTATTTTAAATGCCATTCATTAAACAGGATTTGACGGTATTGTCAAGTCATTGCATGGATTCAGCACATTTTATTGGCCAAAGTCGTTTCCTAACACTTGCATTTTGAAACTTTACGACTTGTCATTCATCCTTTAGCAGGAACATTAGCGTTACTTAGCAGAACTTTGGCAGGAACTACTTCAGCGTTTACCTGCAGCCTTTCCTTAGGGACAGGTGAGTGACCCTAGTTGTCTGATAACTTGGGTGAACAATCCATTCAACCGTGATAAGTCTGCCTTTTGTGTAGTTTGTGTCGCCCTCATTAAATGTAAGTAATCTTATGGTTTGCCAATTTTCAATTAATTTGGTTGGTTTAAAATTTTGTTAAATGTACAGATATAAATTTCCATTTTATTAAGCAATGTAGAATCAAATCTGATTTGTTTCACCAAAATAAATCCAACCAACTTAAAAAACACCCCAAGTCATTTCATTTAAAAAAGTGTGGGTCTAAAAATAAATTAGCCGTCCCAAAAAATTTAGAACAAAGAGGATTCACAAGAATATTAAAAAATATTTAACTAATGTTTTGAAGCAGAAACAAAATCTAACATAACTAACTAAAAATATCCAAAAAGCCAAAGGGGTACGGCATAGCCATCTCTGGTAAAAAAGGCAGCGGTGCTAGTAAATGGCAACATCACACCTAAGGATTCAGCTGATTCGTCTAACCATATACTCTTATGGCACTGCCTCTTCTTTAATTTAAATCAGCTGGCTCTATAAGGGTTCTACTAAGCAGAAACCCCTTGAAATGTGGCACTGAATGAATGAATGAATGAATGAATGAATGAATGAATGAATTGAATGAATGAATGAATGAATGAATGAATGAATGAATTGTTTTTATTTCCTTGAATATACAGAAGACATAGAAAATATATACAGTATTATATTGGAAATATTTCCCACAAAGGTAAACCTGTGCGTGGGAAATGAGTTCATTATCAGTTGAGTCTTCCACAAGCACTTCATCACTTTCATAAAAGAACTAAAACTATGTAAATTAAAAAAAAAAATAATTGACTTAAAAAATAGATTAATTAAACTAAAAATATCAAGATGCATGCAAGCATAAAGCATTCACGCCAAAAGCCAAAGGAAAAAAAACACCTGCAAAAATATGTAGGATGATGAGTCAACAGAGACCTGGACCAACTCTCTCTCTCTCACACACACACACACACACACACACACACACACACACACACACACACACACACACACACACACACACACACACACACACACACACACGCACGCACGCACGCACGCCCACACACGCACATACAAATCACAGACGCGCGCTCGCTCACAAAAAACCCTTATCTCTATCCAAGGAAACTATGCGTAAATTGATATGAGGAAACTATTTATTTGTTCACGGCCGACTCTAACAATCCACTTATTTACCAGACGCTTATATTTAAGATAACTGCACGGCTCAGGATATTTTAATTCATCAGGAAGTTTAGAAAAAATAATGCTAGCAATATAATGAGAAGAGGTTTTATTAATAGTTTTCATGACTTTCGGGAACTGAATTCCTGTATTTATAACTGATCTAGTCGGATAATTATGGGCGGGATGGTCGAAAATAGATAATTTATTCTTAAAAATGTAAACTATTAGCGACCTTACATAAAGCTGTGAAATATTCAAAACTTTAAATTCATCAAAAAGAAGATTCGTTGGATAGCGAAGAGGTTTGCGTAGAGCAACTTTTAATATAGTTTTTTGCATTATTTCTATAGGTGCAAGAATGCTTTTATAACCTCCGCCCCAAGCCAAATTCCCATATTGCAAAATAGACTGAATATACGCGTAATAAATATTTTTTAAGAGTTTCAATGGTAGAACTTTCCTCAGATTTGCAAAAATGAAAACGAATTTCCGCAATTTAACCCTAATTTGATTGACATGACTAGTCCACTTTAATCTATGGTCAAAAACCACACCAAGATATTTATACTCATTCACACACTCAATCATTTCACAACTACTACATTCACTCTCGGCGCCACAACTGTGTAACTTAAGTACAAGATCTGAGGGATTAAAGTCAGCTCTAAGTGAAATTGGCATGTATTTTGTTTTAGAAAGATTGACAGTTAGTTTATTCTGATCAAACCATCGCTTGACGGTGAGGAGGCCGTGCTCAGCATTGCTAAACGCGTCCCTCCAGCTGTCTCCCTCGAATAACAAAGCGGTGTCATCAGCATAAAGAAATAACTGACCGTTACCTATATCAACTCTACCAAGATTGTTAATGTAAATTAAGAACAACAAAGGTCCCAAGGTCGAGCCTTGAATAACCCCATAATCTATCTTTTTTGGAGAACTGTTTTTACCAAGAACTGAGACAATCTGATACCGATCGCGAAAATAATTTTTAAACCAGTCCAAAGTCGAGTTACTTAAGCCAATACATTCTAATTTATGAATAAGAAGTTCCCGGTCGATTGTGTCAAAAGCTTTTGCTAAATCTATAAAAACTAAAATGGGCTTCTTATTTCTCCCTAGAATTTCGTGAACGCTCTTGGTAAGTAAAAATAAATCGTCATTTAAATTTTTATCACTACGAAATCCAAATTGTTTATCAGTAAGAATGTTGTTGTTCATTAAATATTTTTCCAGCTGACACCTAACACATTTTTCAATCAGTTTAGCAAGTACACTAGCTAAAGTAATAGGTCTGAAATTACTAAAAATGTTTTTCTGACCCCCTTTGAAAATTGGAATGACCTTCCCCGTTTTAAAAACATTTGGAAATATGCCTTGGGAAAAACTGCTATTAATAATGTGCAAAAGAGGGATTTTTAGTTCGAACAAATTATTTTTTACAATATTTGCGGGTATATCATCCACGCCGGGAGCAGAACCACCTTTAAGGTCCTTAACTACCCTATATAGCTCATTTTCAGAAACCGGAGACAGCTGGAAAGTGGAGCGCGCACAAAAATCCAAATCATCAATTATTTTTTCTGCCACAGGGGGGACGGCACGGGCTAGGTTGGCTCCAACGCTAACATAATAATCATTTAAGGCATCAGCAACACTTTCTATATCTTGCTCTGATGAACTATCGCCACGTAAAAAATGCTCTAATGGAAAGGAATCCTTCTTTTTATCTATACCCATTATCTCAGCTATATTTTTCCAAAGTTGCCGATTGTTATCTTTAGCATCAACAATTTTTTTCTGGTAATAATTAAATTTTGCTCTTTTTATTGTAACGTTTAAAACATTCCTATAATTAATAAAATAAAGTCTAAGTGCCGGATTGAAAGGTTGTTTTTTCAGCTGTTTACTAATTTTGTCCCTGTTGCGAATTGATTTGACGAGCCCAGAGGTAATCCAGGGCTTTAATTTAGTATTTTTTGAAGAAGGCGATATAAATTTAGTTGCTCATATATTTTTTAGTTATAAATTTAACTGCCAGTTTGAAGGCCGTGGCATCAACAAGGTGTGAACTGCATGTCTTTCCTCGTAGTTTTTTAACAAATTATAATTAAAAATAAGTAATACATGGTTTGCAACTGATAACGGAATACCTGCGACATTGGAGAGAAAGCTGGTCATCGCATCTGGAACGGACGGAAGCTCTGGAGTAGGAGCCAACCTTGGGTTTAGATGAGATGTTCCATCCAAGCTGGACTCATCCATAGAAAATGAACTACTTGCTTTTTGTGATATGGCCTGAAAGAAGCAGAATAATTTTAGTACGTGTTGATTCCTTCTACTAGTTGCATGTGCAATTATTTAACAATTTTGGGATAAATTATAAATAGCTGGATTTGGGATGAATCTTTGATAAATATTTGCTCGGCTTTTTTGTTCTGAAGAAATTACTTTCTACTGTCATTACAAACTATCAAAAACTTCCAATTTATTTTTTGGGATCAAATATTTATGTTCAACGGTTAAAAATAGAATAATTCAAAAAATCTTGGAAGTAGGCTACTGTATTATGAGAGCTGGAAGTGTACTACTTTGTGTCCTTGATACACACATAATTATTTCCATAAAAAATCATTAAAAATATAAGGTTTTCCATTTTATTTTACTATTTATTTCAGTCTTGATTTTTTTAACTAAACTTATACATTTCCTGCGAATTTAATACCTGGAAATGTTGTTTCCCATAGAGATGTTCCTTTTTATTGTGAAGTGTCGTGAACCATTGGTCGCAAGCTCTACAGTAAAGTTCCTCGTTGTCTTCATCCTGGAAGATAATCACTTAAGTTGGTTATATCATAACCTTACATCCATTAGAAAAAATTTGTTGTGTTGATGGTTGTATAAGTTTCAATTAATCAATAGGCCTACAGTAGAACCTCACATATCCAAAATTCAGGGGATAGCCACTAAATTTGAACCATAGGAAGGTTCAAATATCGAAGTTTTGAATTATAGTGGTTATTGTGAATGAAATTCAAATTATGGAGGTGTGATTGTTTACGAGCAAGTTCAACGTTGTAAAGAAAACTCGCCAATGGATTCAGAGTACAGTATTTCATTAGTTAATGTTACAACAGGTTTTGTTTTCTGGTGCTTAATTTGAATTTCAGAGGCTTACATCAAAATTTGAATTCAAGAGGGTCTCGTAGACAAATATTTTAATTTCAGAGGCTACATTATAAATTCAAGACATTTTAGATTATCGGTGTATTATTTTTTTTTTAATGATAGAGATTTTTATAAGGGAACAGACAAAATGTACTAATTATTAAGATTTTCAAATCATCCAGGTTTAAATAAGTGAGGTTCTACTGTATTTGAATGTGGGTGCTGGATATCAATTCTCACAAGTGGTAATTTGTCTAAAAAGTAAGAATTCATGGCAGGCAAACGCACCTCAAACATGTATATTTTTTTAACCTCTACTGCCTGACACCATGGGCAAATAGGGCTTTGCGGTGATCTAAAAACAGCAAGGTACCAAGGCGACAATAGCTTCGAAGGCAAGTTAGATGTGACCACTCATGATGGAAAAATAGTTGTCCTTGGGTGGAATAGAACCAGCGATGTATGACTTACCGAGCCAACGCATTACCACTGCGCTACTGCCTTGGTAAGAGGTTTTAAAAACTAAACTCATATCTCATCGACTTTACCACAACATTTTTTACAATCAAAAACAAATAGATTGATACAATTGTTGGCTGGCATGATCTTCATGTGGAAAATGGGGATTTACTATTACAAATATTGAGATTACAGTTTTATTTTTTTCCGCTAATGAGGAGTCAAAAAAGTACAGCACTTATTTCTAGAAAATTATAGAGACAGCAATGTTATTTTAACACCCATCCATTTAATAATTATCGCAAGTTGCTCAGCGCCTGGAGGAGCAAAAACCTTAAGAAACATTAAGTGAATATTGTACTTTTTGTTTTGCTGCAAACAACAATCGAATGTTCATCAGTGCTGCCGAGCAAAATAAAAAAAATAAATAGGAAATTGGTAGGCCTATTCCAAAATTAACTCAAGCAATGCCAAGAATTGAATTACATCAACTTACATCAACTTCATCAGTCACATCAGTTACATCTGATTCTTCAGTTCCATTGTTCTTGTAACCTAAGAAATAAAAAACATCACAACATACTATAAAGTTATCTTTCAGAGCTTTATCAGGCATACATCCCAGTCATTAAGACATATAAAATTTTGATAACAACTTTTTCAGTTAAAATATTACAAATTAAAGGGCTTAAAAAATATTTCAGTTAAATGTACCATTTAATTTATATTGAACTTGCAGGTGGCGAACAGGTTTGACGTGGGTAATTATATCTTTACCAAGTGTTCTCAAATGAGTATTAACTCCTCCTACATTTTAAAATCTACACTGGCTAAAATAAAAAGGCCCTAATGCCTAAGAAAAAACATAAAAAAAACTTTAAATAAGTTTTAAGAACCTCTGGTGCAAAAATCAATATTTGGAGACTCACTCAATCAGAAAATACAACAGGCCTCTCTACACCCCTTCATTAACATAAGTGATTTTTTTCTTTTATTGTAATGGAAGGTTAATGGCTAATTTGCTCATCTCTCTATTGCTTTAATGTTGGGAATGGAAGGATACACAGCTAGCTTACCTTTGAAAGAGTTCAGGCAGTCCATAGAACACATGAAGTAATTTCAATGAATTACAATATTTCGTCCAAGTTAGGGATTTCTTCAGGTAAAGGAGGAAAGAAAGTTCTACAATGTCTGCATTATTAACTGTCATTCTGCAATGTTGCAACATTTCACTACTTTAAGTAGTTTTTTATGGCCTGCCCGAACTCTTTCAAAGGTAAGCTAGCTGTCTAACCTTCTGGTCTAGAGCCTTTCCTAAAAAAACTAAACCCTCTATTAGTAAGCCAGGTTTTCTGATATTACATGTGTTAAATTTATTGCTTTTTATTGATAAAGTAAATTTCAATTTTATAAAATTTCGATACAAAACCTACTTTTAATTCGTCTTCTTTTTAAGTATGACTTGTATGTTTCGGAATTCCGATATACTTTTAACTCTTCTCTGTAACGTTTTTTATCCACTTCTGCTTTTTCTAAATACTCTTTTTTGTTTTCTAGACTAAGGCTACTCCACTCATTGCCTAGAATTTTTGTCACCTGCAAAATTGCAATTAATTAAAAATACGATGAGGATAAAAATATTGTAAAACAAGTTCCGACAATTATGAGTTCCAATAAATCCACTTCAATGTTGTATTCATTCTGATAGTGATAATTCACTAAACAATTTAGGGGCAAACTGGATATTAATATCGTGCGGGAACCGCAATGCTAGCAAAAAGATCACAACTTCTATATATTTTCTCTTAGGTATAATGTATACATGACATGAAATTGGCCATCACAAGATACAGTGCTAGCCACTTCTTTCACTTTTTTTGTTTGAAAAATGTTAAAAAATGGATCAATCCCAAATTCTAATCCTTTGGGTGGGATTCATCTTTGATTAGAAAAATTATCAAGTAAGAATCATTTTACTTATCAGATTGAATGACAGAAGGACAATTGTACACTTTTAATGATTTTGGGTGAATGCTGGATCCATCTTAGCAAAAGATCTTTAACAGCCAGTTACCACATTTATTGAATACTAGTGTTACCCGGCGTGCGTTGCTGCGCTCATGATAATTAAATATTTAAATAAAAAATATCATATTGATTAATGCTAGGTATGAAAAGTCACAGTCTTATATAGAACAGTGTATTGGAGTTTTAAGTATAATCATATGTTTTTTTGTAAACAAACCAAAAGCTCATTTGAATAACATGGTATCTTTAGGAGCCCGTGGGGCAGATCCCTGTGGATGGATTTACACCACACTTGACAAAAACCATCCTGACTTGGTAAACAATGTCTGCAAATTTCATAAAAATCCGTTGGGCGGTTTGGGCGTCTATAGGGACCATACCCACACACACACATACTTCCTCTTTTATAGATATAGATAGATAGATAGATTAAGTCAATATTCAAAACCAATACCCAAGATTATAAATAATTGGTACAGTGCACCTTGGATTATTCGGATTAATGTGGCTGAACACCAATCCGGATATAAAAAAATCTGGATAGTCCAAGGTCATTACAATATCACCTAAATAGCGATCACGTACCTATTTGACGCTAAACAGTACACTCCTAAATTGACACTGCAAACAGCTTGTCAAGACTGTACAACATGTTATTCTTTCAAATTTTACAGGGGTTTAACTTTGAAACAAATTTAAGAACTAAACTTCATCAAGAACTTCTTCAAGTCTATTCTTCTAATGAATATAGGCCTAGTGTTAACTTTTACAGTGCTTACTGTTTAAAGTTTAGGTCTGGAATAAAACGCCAGGTTAAAATATTTAATTTAACTCAAACTTCAAAAAATCAAAAGTAGCTAAAAAAAGTAGCTTCGAAAAAACTTAAAGTAGCTCAAAACTTATTACAGTTACTCTTCTTAAGAAATAACATAACACATCAAATGACAGCAATAAACAAATTCGCAAAATTGTCATAGGCTAAGCCTCTGTTGATTACTGCTATCGACCCGAAGCAGCAATCCAGAAAACTACGTTCACGAAAATGCTGTAATGTACTGTTTAGGCAGTGTGATTCCTTCAATTATTGTGATTCCAACTGCATACAGTATTACATTTGCATTTTACTTTTAGAAGGCACATTTTATCCATAAACTCGCTAAAATCATGAATTTGCCATGATTTTAATTTTTTAACTTCTCGGATGGACCGGTCTGGATAATCCGGGATCCGGATAATGTGGGGTCTGAATTATCCGAGGAGTACTATACCTAAAAACCTAACTATCAAAGCATGATTAGGGATAACTAACTTATCACTAACCTCTGGGAAAGGAACATTCCTAAATTCAGGTAGCTTCCTTTTTTCATTTAAATAATAAACATAACCTGTACATGGGGCTTTAGGAGGCCTGTTGGCAAGCTCAGGTTTACGTTTCCTGCCTTTGGGCCAACCTCCTTTTCTCTTCACCTGAAAAAAATACAATTGACCAGCCGATCGTCAATTGGTTAATTAAACCAGGGTGTCTACTGACATCTGATTTTAAAATTCCAGTATTTCCAGTACAATTTTTCACAAAATTCCAGTATCCCTCGCTAACTGTTTACCTAACTAAGGAGTACCATTAATAAATTTTTCAATTAGTATGAGTAACATTTACTGTTAAAATTGAATAACTGATTTACAGCACCTTCAAATGAGATAAATAATATAATAAAAACTCATCAAAGAGTAACATATTTGTTTGATTTAATATGAGGGCCTCCCAACTCCCGATAAAGTCCTACGTTCTTCCCATACTTTATTATCCTATCCAAATAATCAAGAACAAATTGTAGGAACAGTTTGCAGAAAACAAGTAATAATCAATAATACAATGAAATACAAAACTGATAATTTTTAAACACACTCAGCTTTACATTTCTTCTCCTGACTTCCATATTACAAGAAGTAGGGTTTACAACAAATACATAATTTATTAGCCTACTAATAATAAAAAAGTATACTAAATTTAGGAAACAATATTTCTAATTTACTATGTCTTTCAACACAGTCTCTCACTTTTATATTAGCCTACCGTAGTCATTTGTTTTATGAAAAATAAAAATATAAAAATATGAATATATGAATGAAGGAAATGTTAAGAAAATCTTCAACCTTGAAAAAAATTACAACATATCAAAATTGAAAATCTGATTAAGGATATTAAGTAATTGAACCGAATTACAAGTGGTTTGATTTAGGTTTCCAAACACACATAGCTAAAATACAGATGTCAAACTTTTCATATCTGAATGTATACAACAAAACTATTTTTAACGGATTTTATCACTTGCTTTCAACAAAATTCCACTACCGAATTTGAAATTCCAGTATAATCCCAGTATTTCCAGTATCAAAATGAAATTCCAGCATAATTCCAGTATTTCCAGTACCAGTAGACACCCTGTTAAACATGTGTCATGTAGGAAATTTTTGAAATAATCTGAGTAAAATTGTAATGTAGCCTAGAATCCAAATATATTGATGCAAAAACTAGTTTATGGCAAAAATTACTATCTTCATTATTAATAACAAAGCTAAAATTTTTTTTTCACTTCCAACTTCAATTTATATATAACGATCATAACTCGGATCACTACTGGCTGTAGTCCAAGTAATTTCGTATCCCTGTAAGCTCCAGGCCCGGTTATTTTTCAATTCTCTGCTTTTAATCTATTATTAAAATATAAGCCAAAATAACTTATACAACTAACCTTTCTTTCTGCAGTTTATTAATTTTAAAATAAATCTATTATTTTATTTGGAGTTACTTATCCCTAGCAGATTTGGGATGAACTGGAGGAATGATAATAATGATAATCAATACTGGGGCCAATCTTATTTTTTATGTAAACGGATTATAAAATATACTGGCGAATGAGATTTGTAATAAAATCGTATTGTATGCTGACGATTCCAATTTTAAAATATCAGGAGCTAATTACCAAGGCATTGAGCAAACAGTTGAGCTAGAGCTAAATAATATATTTAGTTTTTTTTAATTTGCTCGACCTAGATCTTAATTTTAATAAAACTAATTAAATTACTTTCAGTGCACATAGAAGTCCGCCAAAAATAGTGGCTGGTAGTGGTAATCAAATTATAGATGAAGTAGGAGACAAAATTTTTCGGGTTAATAGTAGATAGTAATTTCAATTGGGATCAGCATACAAACAAAAGTTAAGTAGTTAATTCAGGAATTTTTGTGCTTAGGAGGTTATCTAAATTATCCAATTTGGCTACCTTAAAAACGATTTATTTTGGCTTAATTCAGTCTCAAATATCGTGTAACATATATGTGAATGGAGCCACCTCACACAAAAATTTAGAAAGAATATTAAAACTCCAAATGTGTCAGGGTGATGCTAAGTTTAGATTTTAATGAATAAGTAAAAGATAATTTTGTGACTTAGAAATTTGAACTGTTTTTATTTAGTTTATCCCAGAGTCAGACTGACAACTAATTCCCGACGTAACCAAAGTAAAATGAAGCATCCGACTTCCCCCATGCCAGAAAAAGCGGCAAGTTTGAATAAAGCACATGAACTCGCATATAAGCGACTGTAGGCCGGCACAGAGCTTGGACAGCGGCACGTGTACGCGACCATGGATTTTAAGAGGTTAACAGCTCAAAGCACTAGGCATTCACGTCAAACAAAGAGCACAATTACATTGTATTAATGCAACCACAAAATGAAGAGGTGGTGTTCAGTGTTAGCTACTCCACTGAAGAACAGAACGATTTCTTTTCAAACAGTAGTATTTTATCATTGTGAATTTGTTTTTTTCTCACAATGTTTTTTTTTATTAGTGACAATATAAAAAATAAGAAGATGTTATAGTCTGAACATTCAAAGACCATCTTATTTTCTGAAGTGGGTGCAAATAGAACTACCAATTACATTCAAATTATCTGCGCACAAACCTGCTGAATGGGCGGGGCTGACTGAACCGATGAATCGCTATTGGTGCCCGTGCTTTCAGACACAGTCAAGGAGGACGAGTCTGAAGATGTCAATATCCTTATTTTCTTTTTAAATAAACTTTTATCACTTTGTAAAACATTGCCAGTAAGTCCTCGTGAAATCACAGCTGGTTGGAAAATTTCAATTTTTGAAGCTTCCTCGAAATGTTCTGCTGCCTCTGAGATGCTTTCCAACTTCTTTAACAAAATAAATTACTTTTTTTAATACCATAGGATTTCTCATTTAGGTGAGTGTAACCCACTAAAGGAAGGAAAAATAATAATCCCCTCACCTAAAAAAACATGTAATTCAAAAATATAAAACAAATTACGTTTTATGGTATTTAATAAGAGTTAATTATTTTCAAAGAATGCAAAGAAAAATGCAGGTACTCATTATTTTTCATTATACTGTACTGTGATTTAATACATATACATGTTGATTAATATCTTTAACTTCGTTTTACTACTGACTGAGTGCACCAATTTGGTAAAGGAATATAGGTCAGTACAAAATAATAAAATAAGTCTGGTATAAAAGTGTCACGAGATAAATCTAGTTACTTTCAAACAGTGCTGATAGTAGGCTACATCTGAAAATTGTCAGATTTTCTTCAAAATTTGTCGAGACATTCTTTTCTGTGATATCTTGGACAAATTCGCTACGGTACAAGGGCAAAGAAATATCCCCCCTCTTACCCTCCCCCCTTAGATTTTCTTACCCTCTTTTTGGGAGATAAATTCATCAAATTTAGGGTATTTCGGCCTAGAAAGGTAATCCAAGCCCTGAATGTAATAATCTATATTACTAATATATTTTTTACTAAAGGAAATTAAACTATAAAAAATTGTGCCAAATCCAAAGTTAAGCACAAAAAATAACCTATTTATCAACAATAATGAGAATTTACAAAACACAGTAGGCTATCTACCTACGCTTTCTTAAGGATATTTTCCATTGTGGCAATATTTTGTTACCTGAAAGAGATGTTATTTTCTATGATCTGTTTGGCATGCTATTGGAATCAATTGGTTATCCCTATCCTTATTTTTTAGGGGTATAATGCCTAAAATTAGGAGTTTTTGCATCTTAAAAGGACAACTCAAGCCCTGAAATCAGCTCCCTCATAACTCAACTTAAACTGGATAAAATAACTGTAAACAAGAAGAAGATATGGTAATTGTTATTTTCTAATGAATTATCAAAAATGTACCAAACTTTTCAAGTGTCACAAAGACTCCCCTTCCTAACCAGGAGGCGAGGGAGTGGGTGCCCCAAAAAAATAATCCTACATTATTTAATAGATCAAGTTATTTAATCTATTTAAACTAATGAGGGTGTTTTTATTATTTTCGAAAAACAAGAGCAAAGAAAGTGTATTTTTTATGAAACACCTGCTGTGAGTGAAATTTACTCATGATAATGATTCAAACCTACAGAATTTATGCGGTTAAAACACTGAATAGTCTTGAGAGTGTCAGCAGAAACCACCACAGTTCTTTCCTCATCCGTTAAACTTAGAGTTGAACTTGATACGTTTTCTCCGACTACTGCTGTTTGAGAGTGCAGTAACTGTGTAGCTACATTTTGAAAATCTTCAACTGAGAGGTTCAGCCCACCAACTCCTGAAGCTAGAGCATCCGTCAGTGATAGCCATTCAAGCCTAAAACAACATTGAATATAAGTTGATTAATTTTAATATTGGAATACTTCTTAAACAACAAACTTAATTTATCAATTAAGCTTACTAAGTATGTAAATCATTGAGGATGACATAATCATCCGGCGAGAATTCAATAACTTTACTATAATTCCGTCTTAACAAATGTCTATTGGAAGAAAAACTTAGATGAAATAAACATTGTTAAAGATTATTATAAGTTGACTCAAGGAACCAGGAAATAGTCGTGTACAGCATATGACAAATAACATGAATCAAGCCTTCCTTTAGCCCAATGCTAAATAAACATTATTAAGTCTTGTGAGTGGTGCTGTTTTAGCCCTCCTTAAAATTAAAGGTATTTCAATAATTTTTCCCGAAGGCCACTTTCACAAAAACACTGTGTTAGAGGGATCTCTATCACTCACACATAGGGATGGGGCAGCCATAGTAGGTAGTGACTAACCAATTGTGTAATTCTAGTAAAAAATATAGAGGCTAACTTACTCAATACAACTTATGAGTCATAGATTACTACCAATAATAGTGTATGTACAATGTACCTATCTATGCTAAGTAAACAGGGTGTTTTACGATAACCTTTGACAAACTTCAGGATGGTTCCTTGGATCAAAGCAAGAAAAAAATGTTCTATAAACACAGGCCATTTAAACTCATTTGATTTATATTTAAGAGTGAAAAATGAGCTTTTTTTAGTTTTCAGTATAGATACTATTGAACACTTTGACGTCTAGATTGAAAAGTTAACAAAATATTTTGATAAAACCTTCATAGCTAGTTAGAATATAAATTTAAAAGATTTAAATACTATTTGGTGCAAAAATGTTAAGCGTGACTGAGAAAAGATTGTCTTAAAATCAAGTTTTTCCTTAAAATTTAAGAACCAAAAAAATGTTGGTACTTTGGTATTATACGGAGGCCACCCTCATACAGCGCGCTGCGGCGGTAATGTTAAGTTCGGTTATCATAAATATGTTAGTAGGGCTTTCCTCATTTCGATACGAATCGAACGATACTAAATGAGTCATAATTACTTTCGCCTGCCAAAACCCGTTGACAGATGATGTGCGTGCTCGGTCAACGACCAGACCTGGGCCTACTTGGAGGGGATTTGGTGGGCGAAAGTATGACTTATCTGGTATCGTTTGATTCGTAACATAACGAGGAAAGTCCTTCTAACATATTTATGATAACCTAACCCAACGTAGCCGCAGCATACTTTATATGGGGATTATTGGGGATTATATTTGTCATTGAGCTATGAATTAATGATGCTATCTAACAAAAGGACGCCGTTAGATAGTAACAAGACCCGGGTTCAGACCATTCCCGATCAAAACGTTAAAAATTGCCACTGGTGTTGAAATACACAAAATACAAAAAACCCAAAATATTGTGAGGTAGGCTATCAAAAATTACTTAAATTTAGAGATAAAACAAATAAAATTACTTTTGTGGCAGTAAACCTGCATATTCATTCTAATTGGGAGATAATGATGGTTCAGTATTTCTCAACATATTATAATTAAATTTCCCATAGCCTATGGCTTCATCTTACTGAGATCTACATAATTATGATTTAAAACCCCTCAAATATACATTGTTATGGCAGCTAATACTCACTTCCCATGTTATTCTAATAAAGAGAATTTCGCTCAAGTTTTTTACATAAGTTTATATATACTCCTTGACCTTGATATGAAGCTTGATATATTAAATAAAACATCTCAAAATCACTGAGTAGTAAGTAGCAAAGAGGATAGGCCAATTATTAAGGTATGTATAGAGCTAAGGAAGATTTAGATGTTTATGTATTTCCCAAAAAGTTAAAAATGGGAAGTAGCCTAAGTATGCTGGTTTGCTGCCATAACAATGTAGATTTGGGGGTTTTAGACCATAATTAGGTAGATCTCAACAAGACGAAGCCATATACAAATTTTTATTTTAAAAAGTACCTATGTTGAAGGTTGCCCCTCACACCGCTGGTTCCGAGTAGTGGCGCACTCACCCGGGGGTGGGTATGGCAACATTGCACAGCCAGGCGCCTAGCCAGAGGCGGTGCCAAAATCTCACCATTTCAGATGTCTAATACCTGTCTTTTATCTGTTTCATGTGCTGATACCGATGGAGTCTCGAACAGAAACCTGGTCCAACACCGCTGCTGTACCAAACATGCCCAGGGAAATGTACCGCGCCAGAAACACGAAAGCGACAAAGCACAAAGAACACAAAAACTCTCCCCCACAAAACACCACCCACACATAAGTATTTAGAAATAGTAAATGTAGCTCAAGGCTCAGAAACTCTTCTGTCAACTATCTGTGACCTTTGGGTGTCCTACTAACACATCATGTCTTTACAAACCTCCTTCACTCTCAAAACATGGGGGGAAACTAGAACAACACAAGACCAAACCGTGATTTCAGGAACGAACACAGCAAACAACTGGTGGTCCAACCAAGTTTTAAAAACCGCCTGACCAACCAACTTCTGACTACGTCAGCTCAGACGATTCTCAACAATAAGACAGCCACCACTTCGACACGCCACAACAGCACCAGCCAACCACAAACAAATCACAATCACATCTGACACCCAGGGCCAACATTTAAAATGATCAACTCCAAACTAACAAACAACAAAACACATACACTGACCCACTCATACGAACCCATACACTGAACAGCACCAATGCATGCCCACACGCTCGCATGAATGCTTGGCTTCAAAACAAAAAAAAACAAAAAAAGAAGCAAGTTGCTCAATGTGGGACCAACTAACAGTGGGCCACTGTTTGGTAAATGACCAAGAACACTTCAAAGGGTGAAAATATAAAAGGAAAAAAAGGAAGGAAGGATCTCTTCTAGGGCGTGGTGAAGGGTTTGTGCAGACAGAAAACTCAAGGATCAACCTTTTCTGAACCAGAACAATATACCTTTCTCATCCCAACCTCTCCCTGATGAATGGACTTACTAGGTCCTACATCACTCTTTTCCTAATCTACCTCCCTCTCCCATTCAATGATACATTAGCTGGATTATCCCAGAGATCTGTATCAAATACTAATACCAATACCAATACCAAGTACCTATGTTAACTGAACTATCACATTAAATTATTTCCCCATAAGGGTATCATTAGAAAATGATTATGAAGGTTTGCTGCCATAAAAGTAAAAAAGGAGGAGATTTTAGACGATTAGCCATTACAGTGTGTTGACACAGTCTGATTAACGGGGCTTATGTTGAGTGCCTTCCTGGGCATAAGATTGTAGATATTAAGAATATACTTTTAGGTTATTTAGGTGTAAGTTTGTCTGTTATTTATATGCATGTTGGATGTAACAATTTGAAGAGAGGGTACCGGGGAGGTCCAGGGTACAATGGTGGTCACGGAAAGCGTCAGGTCTTGGACAGCATGGCTGACCTACTGCACACAGCAAGAACCAGCTTTCCTGACGCCAGAATAATTTTGAACAGCGTTCTGATTCGACGTGACCTCTCATACAAGGCACTACACGATTTCAATGACCAAGTTGATTTGATGGCAAATAATTTTGGAGGTGTTTTCGTGGAGGCAAACACATGTGTTAGCCGTCGTGACCTTGTCCGTGATGGCGTTCACTTCAAACGGCCTGCAATGTTCCGGCTGGACCGTTTGATAGTGGACACGGTTGCTGCGATTCTGGCTCCCCCCACTCAGCCTCTAAGTGTCCAGAGTTCCGATCTGCCAAATCCCTCCTCATCCTTGGATCCGGTTCGTGATGATGTCTCTCTTGGTGGGTGTCATGAGCACACATCATTGGGGGCAGCTGATCTTTCGGGAAACTAGGTGAGATGGGGGGCAATAGGCATCTCAAAGTTGCGCACTTAAACATGAGGTCACTCAATACTGGGTTTGAAGAAATGACCTCTCTTGTGCGTGACTTTGATTTTGATGTTCTTGCTATTGGTGAGACGCCCCAAAGCAGAATGGTTCCTACGTGTCTGCAACGGCCTGTGAAAACCTCAAAATGTGTCCGCAAGCGCTAAAACTAAAAAGCTAAATAATGACTTATATACCGGTATATATATATATTCACTCTTTAGGGCTACTAGTAATAAAGTTAAATAAAATAAGTAAATTTCAATAACTTGTATAGCCTACTTTTAAAACAAAAAACTAAAAAACTATTGAGGGGTAGGCATAATCAGGTTATTTAAATTTATATTCTTACTAGAGGCACTTGTAAATTTTACAGTCACCAGGATGATGTCTCAGAAAATGAGTTTTTAAATTTTTATGAACAATTTGCTCGAAACAAACAGAGCAGATAACACGCTCACGAGAAGGCCGAGAATACATTGTATATTTCACTCATTCGCAAAACCCATTACTCAAATAATGCCAACATTAGTTATACATTTTACAGTAACAAAGGTCACGCACCCACGCACCACAGAGTTAACACAATAGGGCTGGAATGCCTTTTCTCTTCCGAAATCAACAACGTAATGGCGTTTTTCTATTTCGCAACACTATCGCCAGATACGGTACAGTGCGTCTTCATAGCTCAGTCATCCGCGCGCACTTGTAAGGTGGAGGGAGGGTGGTTGCTGTCTGTCAGGTGACTGCGCCGGGCCAATGGGAGAGCGGTAGGAGGGCGTGGCCTGCAGACAGATACCGAGCGGAGCGGCAGACGGCATCTGGCTGTCGAGCAGCGCGGTTCTCTCCTCTTCGACGTGATGTGTGTAGTAGCGTGTTCACTCGCGCCTGCTTTTCTTTTACTTTGCGATCTTTTTTTTCGTTTAACCGGTAAATTTTGTCCGCGGACAAAGTATTTTTATCGAGATATTAAAAAAAAATTCAAGCTCGTAAATGTGTCCGCAGGCCCGCGTTTCGTGTCCGCGACAATGTCGCAGCGTCGCTCGTTGTTCTGCTTTGGGGGTGAGACGTGGCTTCAGTCTGGCACTCCCTCTGACAACTATAATATACCAGGTTACTCTATGCTGAGAAAAGACCGATGTGCTGCTCTGGCCCAATTCGATACGGCTTCGGACGGTGGTGGAGTAGCTTTGTACATCAAAGACGGTCTTGCATATGAGCAGTGCTCTCTCACTGGTAAAATTGACCATAGTATTGATTTCCTTTGTGTTGTGGTAAACTTAAAGGGAAAGAGGCTTGGCGTAAGTGTAGTTTATAGACCCCCTCATTTAAGGTACACCCTCCTCGAGCCTTTATTTCACTCACTCTTTGTTGACTTGGCAGTTCAAGTAGATAATGTTGTGTACTTGGGTGATAACAATATAGATTTACTCTCAAAAACCAGTACCCAAGCTAAGTTCTTACACCGGCTCTTGAAAGAAACTAACACAATACAAGTCATAGAACAACCAACTAGGGTAACAGAAACTTCAGCCACCTTGTTAGACCACATCATCGTGGACAGGTCGGTTGAGGTCAAGAGGATCGGTGTTATTGATACATCGGCTATCAAGGACCATAGAGGGGTGAAGATAACGGACCACAAGCTTGTTCATTGTGATATTGTATGCCGAAATGAGAGAAGAAAGCCAAAGATGGTAAGATATAGAGATTTCTCCAGATTTGACACCGACTTAGCTGTTGCAGAGATCGCTCAGATAAATTGGGATCAAGCTCTGCAAATGAATGATGTTAATAACATAGAGCAATTTATAACATCAAACATACTGACGGTGTTCAATAGACAAGCACCGATCGTGACGAAGAAAGTGACACGAAAAAAGGCGCCTTGGAAAAATGCCGAGATCAACGAAAAGATAAGGCTGAAGAATAAATTAAGGAAAGCCTATTGGAAATCCAGGGACAGTGAAGATTGGAAAAAATATAAAGACATGAGAAATGAGCTAAATATTTTGATCTGGAGAGCAAAAAAAGAGTATTTGTCAGATACCGTGACTTCAAATAAGGACACGAAAAGTATGTGGAAATGTCTAAAGAAGTGTGATATAGTGCCAGATAAAAAAAATATAAGCATTACGCCGGATCTAAGCTTAGAGGAAATGAATAAGTTTTTTGCTGAAATGGGAGGAGGTTGTGAGGCAAATGTCCTTACAATTGCCCATTACAACGAGAATAGAAAGAAGGAGTTTGAGAATAGTATGAATTTTAGACCTGTGACAGAAAAGGAAGTCAAGTCGGCCATGAATGAAATCAAATCGAGTGCGATCGGAAATGATAGTATTTCTATTCAGATGTTAAAGGCTGTGAGTCCATATGCGCTTGGAGCTATAACCCATCTTATCAATCAATCATTGAATAATGGAATGTTCCCAAATAACTGGAAGATGAGTACTTTGCATCCGCTCCCGAAGACAGCTGCCCCTAAAGGAGTCCAAGATCTCAGACCCATCTCAATATTACCAGCTATTTCGAAGATACTTGAGAAGATTGTTGCTTGCCAAATAAATAAATACATGAAGAGAGAGAATGTCTTGCCAACAACACAATCTGGTTTTAGAGCCAATCATAGTACTTGCACTGCCCTGGTAAATCTGTTTAGTGATCTGATTGATGCGAAAGACAAAGGAAAATGGAGCACGCTAGTACTGTTAGACTACTCACAGGCGTTTGACTCCATCAATCACAAGTTACTATTGGCAAAAATGAATTATTATGGTTTTGGAGCGGGAGCAATTGAGTGGGTCAGATCATACTTGGCTGGAAGAACGCAGGTCACAAGGTTTAAGAGTGAGATATCAACTGCTCTTTCAAGGGGAAGAGGTGTACCTCAGGGAAGTTGTTTGGGTCCTATACTTTTTAATCTGTACACATCAGACTTTCCTTCGTGTGTTCAGAACTGCATGCCCCACTTGTACGCTGACGATTGTCAGCTCCATTTGTCCTATGTTCCTGATTTAATTCAGGATGCCATTCACCAAGTTAATACTGATCTTGAAAGTATTTTGACCTGGTCAACGGACAATGGCCTCAAGCTTAACATAGGAAAGTGCACTGTGCTACACTTAGCGCCACAAGATCGCATACAGGCCCTCAGTGAGAGTGGTGTAGAGGTCGCCCTTGACGGTGAGAGTTTGACTATTTGTGATAAAGTCAAAACTCTTGGAGTCGTCCTTGACAGTGAACTCTCTTTTTCAGACCACGTTACTCACAATATCCAGCGTGCCATCGGCAGGCTGAGGGGTCTGTATAGGTTCAGGGGTTTGTTGCCAGAATCAGTGAAACTTCAGCTCATGCAGTCTTTGGTCCTCTCAATCTTCTGCTACTGTTACCCGGCCTATGGAAACAGCATCACGATGCATGACGCTCAGAGAATCCAGAAACTACAGAACACAGCTGTGCGTTTTGTTTTCTCTCTGAGGCGATACGACCATGTGTCGGTGTATCGTGATGCTGTTAACATGCTCCGTATGGGTGACTTATGCAGACTGATGACCAACTGCATGACCCACAAAATCCTCACACTCAGAGAGCCCCAGTACCTGAGTGTGAAACTGCAAGGCAGAGAGGAGGTTTCCCAGCGCACCAGCCGAGACTGGAAGCTTCACTTCCCCAGAGTGAAACTGGAGCTGGGACGTAAAAGTTTTTCTTATTTTGGCCCAAGGTATTTTAATGACCTCCCTAGGACCCTCAAGTCATGCTCTTTTTCTGTATTTAGAAAAAAATTGAAAGTTACATATTTAAATGACATTGTATGAGTTTTTTTTTTTTTTTTTATGTTCATTGTATGTTTGACTTGAGTTGTCCTGAAAAGCAGTCTGTGACTGAGGAACGCTTGTAAATAAAGGCATTTTTATTTATTTATTTATTATTATTTATTAATCTCGGACCGGGCTTGATATTTACTCCGTCCGATTTAGAGCATACTCAGTCTGAGTCTACTCAGCCCGAGCTTAATTGTAAGATTGTGAGCTAGCTAGTGCATTTGGATTGAATTGTTAACAGTAGTAGGCTTCCTATCCATTCTCAAATCCATTTAAAATCAAAACTTGTATCCGAGAAAATATCTCCATCCGACTAACTTATTTGGTGAATTGGTGGCACAGTTGGTAGCGCACTCGGCCTTAGATCTATGACAGTAGTGTCGCAGGTTCGAGTCCAGTTGATGACGCATACTTTAGGCAGTAGGCCTACTAAACCCTTGTACTTTAACCGACTCGCTCCTTGCTGTGCTAGTCCGCGCACAGATCAATAGTCTATGTGAAAGGGGTGATGGTAAGGTGAAAAAGAGGCCGCCAACTCTCTTTATAAAGCAAATAAAAAACTGGGTCAAGTTGTTTGCATTAGAGCTTTTCGGAATCAGTGTGAATCTGCCAATTTCTCACCAATAACTTCATTCTCCCCCACCATATTCCTCCTCCCTCCCACACACCCACTTCCCAAATCGACTAGACTAGTCGATGTTTTACACAGTGACTAATCGACTAGTGTGAACGGCTAGACTAGTCGATGTTCAAAAGTAATCGACTAGTGATCATTAGTCGATAATGGAAAGTAGTCAATGTTCCCATCACTAGTAGCGTTAACCTAATGTATACCTATTTAGATAAAAGTCAAACTAGGCCTAAAACAAACCCTTTGCTGGTTTCAATTAAGATTCCATTTTTCAAAACATCATTTGCTTCACTCGTTGTTTCTGTCCTCAATACAGTGTTTGTACTAACAGGCAGATCAGGCAACAAACTACCACTATGCAGAGCAGCAACATCCATAAAATGATGGTTTGACAACATAGGTCCTCCTAATTCTTCCTCCATAGTAAAAAAATTTGCCTTATCCCTTCACTATTATACAGTGTACATAAATAAACTCAGGTTTTTTCAGCATTAAAATATTTCTTCGGTTGAAGCATTTTGATAGATAAAAGGCCGCATTATTTACAGTTCTATGCAAAAGTATAGGGCAACAAAATAATTATTTATTCTTGAACTGAAACTTCACCCGATAACGAATTCTATTGACAACAGTCCGATTTTGATTTTGAGGTTACTACTTTTTTCTTCGTTTTTCAAAAAGACGGAATCAGCTATTGGGCATGTACATAGAGGCTTCAGACCTATGTGAAAAGAGATACCATTATATAGTAAATTAATATTTTATATATGATATTATATTTAATTTTATAATATCTGTATGTACTCTGATGCATTGATCAATCTCAACATTTATTCTGCCGAAAACAATTTCATATAATACTAGCTGTTAATCCCGGCTTTGCCCGGGAGATAATTTTTTCTTCTCGTATTCTTTTGTTTCTTAGAGCTGCATTCTGATAGTAACCATAGTAGCTATTTCTAATGGTAACCATAGCAACTATTGTAAGCACTCCCAAAATTCTTGACATAGGTCCCTTTAGGACGATCCTGTGCCCTTTGAAGAGCCCTTGAAGATATCAAAACCAAACCACCATAGTGCAAATCATGAGATTCCAAGCTTTGATTTGATTCAAAGATCAAGTGTCTACGACATGTAGTTTTGGTTGTAGCCCGAAATATACCAACACACAACTCTTCTTTTATATATATTGATTTTTTAACGGAATTGAAACTCAAAGTGCTTGTGATGGTAGCCCGCTTCGCTGGGTTGAAAAAGTTACACCGTTGTATAATCTACTAACCAATAATAAGAGAATTGCAGGGATGGATTTACCGGACATTGTTGAATTTAAGTTAGGTCCATTCACGCAGAAGGGGTTTGTGCATGTTTACATGGGAGCGCACGTGCCCGGTGAGTTGGCGAGTGAGTGAGTCACTCGATCCTCAAGTTATTTGTTTCTAATTATAAAAACTTTATGAATTCAGCCCCACAATATCTGTGTATATCAGTTCAATAGGCATTTATTCACAAGCATTCATAATTTCAATATGGACATCATATACTTTGAGTTTTTCACCAATTCAACCATTTTTACTCACCAAGCAAAAGCCTGTTGCGTAAAACCATGTGAGTTGACAAGAAACAAGCTTATTATTTTTCTTATCTTTTGGAGGAAGTAATAATAGTAATCATGGAAAGCCCTTCCAATCAGGGCATGTTAACTTTTTGATACTAATTTCATTTTAATGCGTTCGGATATCCTTTGAACCAGTGAGATGTTAACCTTTAGTAACATCTCACTGCTTTGAACGATTATAAAATGCCTTACAATTAAATTTGACCTATAAATATACCAAGATAGTTGAGTTAAAGCTTAGACTAGGTCCCTAGTCTTAATTGGTGAATGTATACATTTGGCTTTCTTGTTTGACAGACGTAGCATCTGAAACGATGACATCCCATGTGCGATACATCCAGTATTATAAACTTAAACCTCCTTGGCCACACTGGCGTAGAAACACAAAAAATTCAAAATGCTAACCAACCTACAATTACTGCGGCACTGAGCTCGATATAATAGTGTCCTTCAAGGCTGCATGGTTTTTAAATTTTAGTCTGCTCTGTCAAACAACAATACAAAAAAACTGAAGGGCGTTTGCCACTAGTGCAAGTTGTTTCGCGAAATACTGGAAATACTGTTCTGCGTAATTCATATTGTGCTTAGAGCGATTAATAGATAATTAATACATAGATGTTTTCATGAAAGCATCTAATTAAAATTAATTAAATTAATTTTTATTAGGTGCTTTTGTGTAAACATCTATGTATTTATTTTCTATCAATCGCTTTAAACACAATAATATGAATATACAGTATTTCGCGAAACAACTTGCACTAATAGCAAACGCCCTTAAGCTCGAGCTCTATGTCAACCAACATTCAAGGCATTCAACGAACATAACCTAGTCTCAAGTGATAATGATTCTGATATATTATTTTACAAATATCAAATCTCTAAACAAATAGGCCTACATTCAATTTAAACAATTTTTAATGAGCATCAGAAAAGAATTTTATGAGTCCAGAAATAGAAATCAAAATTATTGTTGAAGTTCGTTGATAAACAGAATAAGTTTGCTAATATATTGGCCTATGTGTTGTACTATTTATGCTAATTTTAGAAATAGGCAACATAATTTCAGAAAATATATATTTCTTTTTGTTTTTAAAATGCCTTTCTACGCTGTGGTGAATGGCAGAGTTCCAGGAGTCTACAGATCTTGGTAAGAGACAACTACTCTGAATATAGTGTACATCATCAGCGGAAAGGAGAGCACTTGTGGACAATTTTGATATTTCATTGTATTTTTATATGTTATTTATTAATAATATGCCTAGGCCTACTATATTTTTAGGTATCTTAGCTAATTGTCAATCACCGTAACTGTGCATTTGAAGCCGTGGTGTAAGTACTTATTGGCAAATTTTCCAGTGTGGGAACGCTTAATATGTTTGTCAAATTCTCTACCAAGGAAGCTGTTGCCCCTATGACTTCCCTTGTACTATAGAATAGCTAGGAGCGTATTATGCTATTCATTTTGGTACTAGTTCCGCAGAATAAGCAACTCTATCCTGGGGACATGGTGGGAACTGGGGTTGTCGGGTGGGGAACGAACTATCGAAAGCCTGTAACCGAATGCTATCGATATATCGATACCTAGTTCAATCAAATGGACATATATCGAGATATCGAATTTTACAGTAATCGGTGCTACCCAATCTTGTGACGCCCTGAATGGTGCCATGGCGCTGCCGACTGCTGAATGGTGCCGACTGCTGTAGCGGCCAAGCTCTTTAAGAAAGGAAATTTGTAGTCAGGCAAAAGCCCCAATGGGGGAAAATTGCAGCCATGCAAAAACACGTTGTCAGCTATTGTAAAATGGTGCAAACTACTAAGAAACGATGGTGAATAATAAAACCTATCTTATTGCAGGCTGGTATAGATGTGTTTAATCGCCTGTGACACCCGTCGCATAAAGATAAGAGAAAATAGTTAAGACATCGCCGTGTAGATAAGATGACAAACGGAGACGTTCATTTAGCCGTTTTCTTACGGCGGAGTGAGTAACACAAACAACATAGACATTAAATGTCTCTTAGCTTGACAGTCAAATGTCACAGCCAATCGCAGTAAAGGAATACCAACGGCCGCTTATGATTGGCTGATCCACTTTTTTGTATCGAGATATCATTCGTTTACACACGTTGGCACTCGATTGTTCCCCACCTGACAACCCCGGTTCCCACTGACTCCCATAGATAGTTATGCGAAATAAATCAGTGAAATATCGATTGCTCAGTGATAAGTCGCATGTGAATATTGATATAACGTTCGTATGGATGCTTGACTATCGATTGTTCCCAACCCAACAACCCCGGTTCCCACCGTTTCCCCTAGATAGTGAGGCGAAGCATGCCCCTTCTGTGGAAATATAGTTTAAGCTTACTGAATTTACTGCATGATCGGCTCCACAAAACTATTCAATAGTTTGGATGATTAGGCTAACTTATGTGAAAAGTAAAAGTTAGTCAGTTTCCCCGCCCGACAAACCCCAATTCCCACCAAGTTCCCAAGTTAACTTACTTAAGGTTATGAGGTGTGGGACAGAAACTAAATTGCAGCCAAATAAAAAATAGCTTACAAATTGCGGTCTACCTTAGTCTAAACACAATACAAATACTAAGTTCATGCGAGAGTGAGGTTATCTGTGTCTGTGGAAACTAGGCCTTATTTCAAAACGATGTTGGTAAATGAATAATACTGACTAGGTTTTTACTATTTTGTAAAACTGAAAATCACTAATATATTCTGTTGTAATACTTTATTCCGTTTCAGTAGGCCTAACTTGTTTTTAGTAGTAGATAGGACTTGTAAAACCCATTTTGAAATACCCCCCCCCTCGTGTGGAATCATATTTAAAAATGTTTGTTGATAGCCCATTGCATTTTATTTTTTATTTAAAAATGTATTTTTATTGTTATAGGCCTACTAATTAAAAACAATCATCATAAATTCGTTAAATCTATATTATTATTTCTGTAAGCGATTTTTTTCAATCAAAATTGTGAGAGTTTGACAGCTCGCAGGATGATGGGAGAGGGCTCAAATTAAAGGTCTTGGTCCCAGGGGGTCGGGAAAAATACTGAAATTACTTGAAACTCACCAGTAAACGAGAAATAACGTAAAATATCTGCCATATAAAAAGCATTGGAATCTTAAAACGTCTGCTTTGTTTACATTTAAACATGTGGTGCTAATGTTTGGTTCAAAGCCATATGCTAGATGATGACATGTGGGTTTTTTTTCAAAATGCAGCTAACTATACACGTTCAATGTACTATAGCAAATACATATTTACAAATTATAATAATAATTAAGGGTTTGAGTTTTTTCATGATTTAAATTTATAAAAAGTTAAGTACGTTTGTTTATGTCTATCTATATTATTAATTCTGTAGCAATTTTTTTCATCAAAATTGTGAGAGTTTGACAGCGCGCAGGATGATGGGAGATGGCTCAAATGAAAGGTCTCGGCCCCAGAGGGTCGGAAAAAATAGCAGCTTAAGACCAAATATACCACAAAATGAGAAATAACGAAAAATATCTTCCATTTAAAATGCATTGGGATTGAAAAACGTCTGCTTTGTTTACATTAAACACGTGTTGCTAATGCTTGATTCAAAGCCATATGGTAGATGTTGACATGTGGGATTTTTCTCAAAATGCAGCTAACTATGCACGTTCAATGCAATAACAAAAAATATTTTAAATTTAAGATTTTCTGATTTTATAATAAGGATTTGAGTTTTTTTTTCACAATTTAAGATTATAAAAAGTTAAGTACGTTTGTTTAGTTTATGTTATAACGATGCAGATTTAATACTAAATGACCTATTTATATATCTAATTACGTAAGGGAAATTTTTACGCCGAAATTGTGGGCGTTTGGAATGTCGCAGGATGATGGGAGGGGGCTGAAATTGAAGGTCTGCATCCCAGGGACTCGGGGAAAATACTGAAATTTCTTTAAGCTTACTATAAAATGAGAAATAACGTAAAATAGCTGTCATATTAATACCATTGGGATGTAAAAAGGTCTGCTTTGTTTACTTGAAACCAAAAATGCTAGATATAATCATAATTTTGTGGATCCAAAAGCCTATTTTCTAAGAAGGTATTTTGTACTGTACTATAGTAAATGCTTAGGGGCTTATTAGCCCCTTCAAGCCTCTAGTTATCTTTATTTGTTTAAGAATATTATTTACAACTTTGGATATTTAAAACGTATTATTTAAGTTTTGTGATATAACAAAGCTGTAATTCATCAAATGTATACGACACGACCACCGGTACTGAAAAAATTACCAGCCCGTGACCAAGGCCTTACTAATATTTAACTTTTCTAATACTATAATTGCTATCATCTCTGTTTTTTTCTTCCCTGGCTTAACTTAAGGCTAAGAAATCAAAAAGTTACTTTCAAAAATGAAATAATTTTATTTTTAACATTATTTTGTATATATCTATAACTTATGTGCCCTATTATTTGTGTCCACAAGTGCCCCGGGTAACATTTTATGGCATTTCCCTCTGATTTGTAGTTTTAGGCTCTAGCATTGACTTATTCGTAAGTCAAAGGTTCTAGTCAGGTTATGTTATTAGCCTATATAATAAGTTACACACATAAAATTGTAGCTATATTAATGCATTCTCAGGTAAAATCAAAATTGCAAAACAATTATATCATAAATCAATTACCGTACAGTTCGCGCCTGGCTATAGCAGAGTCAGCTGATTGTAAAGTGGGGGGGAGAGAGAGGGTACTTTTCTGGAAACATTTTTTAAGACGCCGCTGCTTGTCAAGTGTTGTGTTTACCAATATCAAATGTTAAAAATGTCATATGACACGGTTAGTAGCGTAATGGCCATAGCCGAAAATATAATGTGCGAACTGTACATTGAAATACAGTTAGGGTTTTTGCTCAAGCGTACAACATTTATTTCATAGGTTAACTGAAATACTTAGTCCTACCCATAATTGAATGGAAGACAGTCTTGACGTCATGGATGGCAAAGGCATGCGGCTGGATCTTTGCTAAGTTGTTGGGGGCATTCGAGTGGGTCAAACTGGCCAGGCATATTCTTTTCCTTTCCAGGTTCCAGGGAGAAGGCGGTGGCATTGGGAATGTCTGGTGTGGCCCTGAAGTGATTTTAGTCTTACATGACCATCAGAACATTAATTACCAAAATTTACTTTTTCACACTCTTTGCCTTTAATTTCACTTGATGCAAGTGCACAGGGGTTCCGCAAGGTTCTATCCTCTGGCCCTTCTTTTTCTAATTAGTAGATATATAGATGTATCATGCTGGTGCCTGTTCAGAGGGCAAAGTATTAAATCCCCAGAGTTCCCAGTCTCATAACCTGTATTGAATTATCAGCAATTAAAATCAACACTAAAGGATTAAAATGTCTTAAAACTGTAGAAATCAGAACCTTTTTGCAAAAACATTTATATAGCCTAGGACTGATAATTAGAATTCAACTAACTCAAGCAATAAAAATTGTGTCCAAGTTGCATGAATCTGAATATTTGTTGCATTAAAAACAATTATTTTAATCATAATTCAAATTTATTAAACAGACAATATAATTTATAAACTGTCACACACAATAATCGGCCAAATTGTGAAATGTTTGATAAAATTCTCAAACATTAACGACTCATTTTAGCTGCTAGAGACAATATAATATATGTGATTGGCTACACTGGGTACGAGTGGTAACTCAACTTACCCTGTGGTAAACTTCATATCATATTTTAACTTATCATCTGGCGGTTGAACTTTTCTATTGTAGTCAACGAACAAAGGTTTGTTACATTTTATATGAGTTAGGTAGGTAAGAAACCTACCCAACTAAACTTTCAACTAGCCTACCTGAATTAAATGAGGAAAAAGAACCTTACTTTGTATTCCAGTTAGGTTATAACATGGATTTGGTAAAAAACACTGTTATTTTTTTCCTAAAAAAAGAATAGTTAACCCTCTGATTTTGTGGATGTAGCCTATGTCTTTCAACATTAGCAATATTGTTAATATTCCGACACAAATGTGGTGTACACTATAAAAAATGATATAATATACCAGATTCTCCATAGTTGAACCTCATTTTTGTCAGAATTCAGTCGAATGAAATATTTGGGGACCATAGCTAATTCCAATTCCGAGCTTGTGCCATGGGCCTAACATCGGGGACGGTGGGGGGGGTTGTGTGAATGGGGTTACCATTCAAAAATGTTCTAGTTTTAATACGATATACTGCGGCATTCGTCTGATGGGGTAGATCCTTTGGGCCCTCGGGGTACTCCGTACTTTGAGGCTCCCATGTTGATTATGACCCCCACCCACCCTATTAATCTCTTGAGTTGTGGCTGTGGAAAAGGTAGATAAGGAAATTACCCTGTAATTATAAGAATCTAGTTGAACACTTGTTTGAATATAGGGCAGGCTTGACTGATTGGAAAGAATTTGTTATGTTTACAAGGGGCTGATGAGATCCTCTTTGCTGACTTTTAGAAGATTTGAGGGAATATTATTTCATTCAGTCTTTTTTTTAAGAGAGGTTACATTTTGAGACCTTTTTAATACACATATCTCTCCTTACATTTGTCTCTTTGACATGTATCTCTTTTTAAAGAGCATCTCTACTGACTACTCACCCTATCACCAACATTCAGGCTTAAGAGCTTGTAAATAAAGAGAAAACAGGTGACAATACCCCCCCCCCCCCCTCGCTCTCCAGTACAGGTTCAACTTAACAAAATCTTATAGCATATTTGTTAACAGGTTGACTTCTGGCTGATTCAATAACCATGATGCAGAAACAACCATGATGCGGTTGTTAATTTTTTTGCAGTAGAGTTTTGAATGGAAAAGACTTTTATTATTTATTCTTATTCTTATGTAATTTTAGGGAGGAGTGCCAAAATCAAACTAAAGGTTTTCCAAAAGCCAAATATAAGAAGTTTATAAGTGAAGCTGATGCTGTTGAATATATCAGAACAAATAACGTCAATAGCTCAAACGCTGAAGGCGACAATGACTTACTATCACCTTCAACTTCACTTATTATAGAAAATCTTAATCCTCCAGAAATGAAAGCTCTTGGCAAGTATTCATCCCAAACATTGCTCAAACAAGACAAATTGAGTGTGATCGCAGAAAAATTGGATGACTTCATTGAAAAAACTAACAAGAAGCTGAATGAATTCTCTGAAAGGCTAAATAGATTAGAAAGAAGTTTTTCCAAGTAAGTATTCCCGATAGTTTTGTTGTAGTAACTGGTAATAAGCTTATGTGAATACGAGACAAGAAGCTTTAAATTTCTCCCCCTACCTTACAGCCAGCGCTCTTTTTCAAGTGGCAACCATGCAAACTCATTTTGTTGCAAATGCAAGGGCTTTCTCAGTATCAATTGTAACCTAAAGGTTACAATCATTAACCTTTCTGTGTGTTACAGCTGCAACACACAGAAAGGTTAACGATTTATAATATAAGTTTAAATACTCATTATGTAACTGGTATTCAAAAAGTTTTTGAGATCCTAAAAAATTTTGTTAAAAACAACTATATTAAAAAAATGTTCATTCATGATTGTGTTAAGGATCTTGTCTAGCTAAAAAAAAGTAGTAGCAAGACTGCACGACACTGTACTGCTTCACAACTCTAGTCGGAAGTAGCTCCACAGCCAACAATGAGTTGCATTCTAGTTTAAGGTTCTCAGCTTCAGGATTCTGGTCACTTTTTGGCAATCTCAAGATTAGTGTTTCTCTTTCTCAGGGTTAAAAGATTACAAAATAGTTATTTATGTATTAAGAGCGAAAAGTAGGTCTTTCTCGCTTGAGCTTAACACTTACCTCGGTAATTCTAGCGAAAGCGAGAATGACACTTTACCATACACGCGAAATACATACATACATTTTTCCTGCAAAGGGGTTTTTGACTCCCATATGATAAATACAATTACAGTTACTCACGTTCATTGTAGCTGAATGCGCCATTTATGATTTTGAGGTTATAAATAAGTCAATCTCAGTCGCTCAAGACGGAAGCAGAAGCTCTGGAGCGAGTGACTGTGATTGGCTGGAGCGCTTAGGGTAACAATGCAATCAGCTGGCGAGCAATAAAGACTTTATCGCTCGCTACTCAGTACCATTCTATTACTGTTAATCAGCTGTTTTACGATTGGTTTCCAGGGTGTGAACTGGCAGTTTACACACGGTTGTAGGAAGCTATTTTATTTTTCAAAATTTTTTGTGATGAAATATTTGAAAATTTCCTTACAAAAATATTTTTAAAACATCAAAATTGCAATCGTAAAGGTTGGATTCAGTAAAATGAAATAACTTATACATTTGCTAATTTTTAAAATTGTCATCAGTATTATCACTTTATTAGGCCCTATTTAGGAAGTTTTTCAAAGTTTGTTTTACTCAAAACTCATTTCTACTATGACAAATATTTTCCAGTAAATAATAGGACCGCACTGAATTGGGTGTATTTTATTGCTCAGAGCCTCTGTTGCACTCCCCACAAATCAAAGAATATTAGTGTCACTGTTGTCTTTATTTTATATATTTATTTAATCCTTACTGTATGTGGTATCACCACTATTTTCAATTTTTATTTTTGGTTTCTTTGGTTTCTTTAATGGACAACCATGCTATGCGAGTCGGGATCATTTTGCACTGTGTTGTGAGTTATTATGACGGCAGTTATCTGGTCATCTGTGTTATCTGAGTTGTATTTTCGCGAGACCCCTATTGGCAACGCAATATAGGTAGGTAGTGAAAGGTCTCAGTTTTCCCATTGCAGGGAACATTTTTGAACCAATCAACTGATGCCAAACCTCCTCTGTCAGATAAATTAAGGAAGTGTTGGTTCTATAACGTTAAAATAGGCCTAGTTATATGTAAGCCTATTCAATTTTGAATACATTCTAAACAAATTTTTTCTAAGCTTAAGAATTGATCATTCAACTGTGATGGTGTATTGATTTTTATATTTAGTTCCAGAGAATCACTTGAAGGAAAAAGAAAATCAGACTTAAACAGTGAACTAGAAGAATGGAATGATTCAACAAACAAAAGGTATGTAGGCTTATGTTAGCAATTAATATTTAATGAGATTAACATGACTGTGATTAACAATACAGATCTATATTATAATTGGTTAAAAATTTCTAATTATCTTTTTAACACTTTTCAAGTATCTAAGTAAGTTGAGGATAATAAAGTTTAAACAGCACGCTTTGAATCATTATTCCTATGATTAAGTTTAATTAATGGTGTGGTAAAATTAAAGAAGTTTATAATTGGGTACTTGTTATGATAACTCTTTTTTTTTAATTAAAAAAGTTTGATTTAAATATTAAGGAACATAGTACAGTTTTAAAATAAGTGGCAAAGAAGTTCTACTTAACATTTCACTTTCAGTATTTGGCTTTTATTTAATTTTATATCCAATTTTGCTGAAGGAACTGAATAAAAACTTGTCCCAATTAATCTTGATACTGCTTTTGATAAATTTAAATCAATACTAGAGGCTTGAAGGGGCTGATAGCCCCTAAGCATAATCCTTCTTTACTATAGTACAAAATACCTTCTTAGAAAATAGGCTTTTGGATCCACAAAATTATGAATATCTAGCATTTGGTTTTAAGTAAACAAAGCAGACCTTTTTACACCCCAATGGTTTTAAATGACGGCTATTTTACGTTATTTCTCATTTTATAGGATGCTTAAAGCAATTTCAGTATTTTCCCCGAGTCCCTGGGATGGAGACCTTCAATTTCAGCCCCCTCCTATCATCCTGCGACCTTCCAAATGCCCACAATTTCGGCGCAAAAATTTCCCTTATGTAATTTTATATATATGTATATAGATCATTTGGTATTAAATCTGCATCGTTATAACATAATCTAAACAAACATACTTAACTGTTTATAATATTAAACTATGAAAAAACTCAAACTCTTAATTATTATAAAATCAGAAAATCTTAAATTTAAAATATTTTTTGCTATAGTACATTGAACGCGTGTGCATAGTTAGCTGCATTTTATAATAAGCTGCATTTTGAAAAAATCCCACATCTCAACTTCTTCCATATATGGCTTTGAATCAAGCATTAGCACCACATGTTTAATGTAAACAAAGCAGATGTTTTTCAATCCTAATGCATTTTAAATGGAAGATATTTTTCGTTATTTCTCATTTTCTGGTATATTTGGACATAATCTGCTATTTTTCCCGACCCCCTGGGTCCGAGACCTTTTATTTGAGCCACCTGCTGTCATCCTGCGAGCTGACGAACTCTCATGCACAACTTTGATTTTAAAAAATCGCTTACAGAATTAATAATATAGATTATGATCTGCCAGTCTTAAGATTATGATTGGTGCAATAAGCCTTGCTCTGTTTACATAACCTTTTAAATAAATGTTGAACCCCAATGCAATTTCTACTGTCATCAATCCAGCTAAAAATCATACCACTTGAATTTAAATGCATCTAAAGCCTAAAAGCTATTCAAAATTATTTGCTGCATTAGCATGAAGTGTGTTTTGGTAGTACTGGAGGATATTACCTGTATGATACTGAATTATTGTTGGTGTACTTTGTTTATAGTTTAATTTATATGCATGTTATTAGTTGTTATTAGTTATTAGTTGAATATAACTAACAATCATCAGTTAACTAACTAACCTTTCAAATGGAATTCCCATTGAAACAAGCCTTTCCTCTATTAAGATTTAGACTAAAGTTGAGAGATAGTTTAATTTGATTTCGACAGTTTTTAAACTTTTCTGATTGAAACTTAGTACAGAAGTAGCCTGATAAGTATTAAAAAATTACTAACAGTTTTCTATAAAATCAAGACATTAAAGATTAAAGAACCAAGACATTCATTTACCTTGTTTAGTTTTTTGGTTGCAAAGAGTACATTTTGAAGTTAGATAAAATTAGAATGTTTTAATAGGAATAAAACAACAAACGGAGAAGAGGACGAGTCGGACTGGGGAGGTGATCACAACGTGTCTCTCAACGGCTTCTTAGTCGGTCCCGACGGATTCACAATAGTGTACACAGACGGTGCTTGCACCAACAACGGCAAACGAGGAGCCAAGGCCGGCGTAGGGGTCTGGTTCAACCACAACCATCCTTTGTATGTCAATTTCATGTTGTTAAAGTCATTTTTAGCATATTTCCCCCTTAAAGAGGAGATCCACTACCACACAGTTGGTATTATGTGATCGATGTGTGAAAACTTATGGTTTTGCTAAGGCTTCCAAAAGCAAATGAATTTTAAAAATAATAGGTTGTAAAATCACAGATTTAGTCAGAGTTAAAAAATTATGTATTTTGGGCATTCATTCCTTTCTGAAAGTGGATAATTATTTTAGACTGTTCAGAGGTTTTTAGGAAAATGTTGAAAAGTTGGAAAATTTTTAGTTGGTACAATAATTCATTGAAATCCAAAACAATATAACTGTCTAGAGTTATTATCGTTTTTCAATTCAAGATAAAAGATAAGAAAGATTACAAAAATTTAGTGTGGACTGCCAACCACCAAAAAATTGTAACCAACAGTTTTAGTTTGTAGAAACTACTACTTTCCTGTTTCAAAGTGATTACAATATTATAACCTACTAACATACAAAACGCCAACTTTAGGGGCTCTCCCTCCTCAGCTGGTGGAGGGACCGTCCTAGTATGTTGTTGACATAGGGGGAGGCCCATCCTGCTATTAAAAATTATGGTTTTTCCCAAATTTGAGCCTGCAACTTGCATGGAACTTTACAACCCCCCCCCCCCTAAAATAGGCATTTTTTGACAATAGCAACAGATTAGAACAAGGGATTGGGGGTGTCTAAAAATGGAGTCTGTTGTACAGTTTAGTGTTCCCACTTACATTAACTTAAGAATTTTTTTCGATGATTCTCACTGTCAAGCATGTTGATTGAACTGTCATTTTCAGTCAGAACACCATTGAACAATTATCTTAAAAATATCATTTTAGCACAATATATGTGTTCTTGTACCAACAAGGATTTTTGCATATCTGATTACATTGCCCTTTTAAAAATTAGTTTGTTTGCATATTATTGCATGATTTGACCGACAATTAGTTCATGAAAATTCTGTTTACCGCACCAAACATACATTTTCAGCACAATTTAGAATATCCCATTTTCACTCCATTATTAAATTTGTTACATTTAGTTTCAAATCCACTCGACCCTTGCTTCACACTTTACTTTGAGTAAATTTTGGTATTATTATAAAATTGTTTTACAGTAATGTTGCTGCTCCGGTAGAGGGAATTGCAACTAACAACAATGCTGAAATTCAGGCAGCTAGAAGAGCAATTGATCAGGCAGTTTTAGCTGGTAAGTTTAAGTAAATACAGGGTGAATTTTTTCTTAACGCAACCCATTTTAAAGATTGAATAATGCACATATAAAGATGAAATGAGCATTGTTTTGTTAATCTTTACATTGTATAAAACCTATTATTTAAGTTTGATCACATTAAACTTATGTGTTCAAACAATCCACCATTGACAATCATACAAAGTTGTGCTCTCTCCATCAATTTCCTGACACGTTTTGCAAAGTACTTCTTTCAATTTCTTGTATTAGATTTTTTACGTTTGTTTTGAGATGCTGCATATCCTGTGAATTGTTTTTGTAGGCCTTACTTTTTTTGTATCCCCACAGAAAATAATATAGTGGGGTCAAATCCAGGGGTCTTGGGGGGATAATCCTTTACTGATGAAATAAATTTTTGGGTTGCGTTCTAAACAAAACACCCTGTATGCCATTTTTGAAACTGTGGAGGAAATGAGTTACTTATTTGAACCGAGAAACTGTTAACATCTTATAAGTAACATTAGTAACACTAGGTCAATCTGAATCTAAATATCCATCTATATAAATCATATCTTCGATATAATCCTCTGGATCCGGCATAAAGTTCTAAAATAAAACTTCTTGGTATCTTCTATTTTATTTCTAATGCTTCAACTAAAAAGTCTTTTATTATAAAAGTCATTGCTTCTACTAAAAATCCTTAATATTCCTATAAGAGGTATGTCTTTAGGTTTGCTTGTATTCTTGCTTAATCGCCTCGAAAACCGCTCCCAGGATTTTATTAAACTGCTATAAATAATCTATTTTAGGCTCAAAACGTATTCTATAAAGGTTAATTGGTCAAACATCTTATAATGAAAAATATATAATTAAAAATGATTAAATATTGGAACTTAGGGATTGCCATTTTGGTAGGTTATAAAATGAACAATGCATTCTAACAGCAGACTACGGCTCTCTGTTGGGAGAATTGGCATTACAACATGTGTATGTGTAGTGAATGAATATAATGAATAATGACACTACACATATTGGCTGATCTGGTAAAAATTAATTATTTTTGAACAAGGCTCGGTCCATCAGGTACTAATCACCATCTGATCAAATTTTGACAGCTTTTTCTCACTATTTTTAAGAGTTATAAGATTATAGGGAAAACAGACACATCCCTGATACCTCTTAATTAACTTCCTCATTAATTTTGGAGTATTTCTAAAAAAAAATTTTTAATGGCATAAGAATTGGGTACTGTCACATGTTTTCATTGTTTTTTACAGGGGTAATGAAGATTGTTGAACGTTTTTGTATTCTTCTTAGAAATGAACCAAAATAAAATAAATTGTTGCATGTTTCATACAGATACCTAAATCTTATAGATAAAAATTTTTGATACTATAGAAATTGCATTTAAAAGTAAGTAGTTTTTACATAAAATTTCTCCAAGATTTTTCCAATAACAGATATTATCAACAATGTGGTAACCGGAGGAAAAATTCTTTAAAAGTTTGTATTCATTAGCGGTTGGCACAATGCAACTGGAGTAGTTGGATGGTCCAGCAGTCCTCACGGAAACGTTGTGGAACACTGCACTGCTTACAGAAATATTGGAAGAAATTTTGAGAATGTAATTTGTTAATTTTAAAGACTAAACTTTGAAATATATCACTCTAAATAATGTTAATTTTTAGTTTCTTTCCTTCTTTCCATGGGTCTCGTATGTAAAAAGGTGGTAAATATTAAACTTAAAGAGGATTTTTTCGAATTGTTACCAAGCGAAATGAGCCAAGCTGACTCCAGGATAAATGGCTAAAATTAGTTTGTCCATGACTTTGTGTGTCAAAATATTATTTATATTTTAGAGACTTAAAACTTTGAGAGAAGAAGGCATTGGTGATTATTAAGAGATTTAACTGGGAAAGCTCATGAGCATTTAAGTCTTTTTGATTATTTAGTATTTATTTATTGATATTAACGTAAGTCTTTTTTCCAATCAAGTTATTTAGGGAGTGATAATGATGGGTGATTGTACAGGTTTAGCATATTTGGATTTTATATCTTAGAGAGCACTTTAAATACTTTTATTACATATCATTGCACTGTTTTCTTGAATTTATATTATTGAAACATTTTACTTGCTACATTGATATTCTAGCACACAATCTTGGTTACACAGAACCAACTAAACTAATGATTGACCAGTAATTTTTTATATTCTTATGAATCCCTTGAAAGTAATGATTTTTTATGCTACTTTTAGTGAAAACTGTCAATAGTAGTTTATTCATTTGTTATGCTGGGGTTGACAAGGCTTTTGGAGACAAGCTTTCTCACATTCAGCGATGGCGCTTTTGCTGGAAAATTAAAGGCACTGCACTCACAAGTATGAAGCTAAAGTTGTTAATTAGATCGTTCGATTTCTGCTCATATGCAGACTCTATTATATATGCTAATGTGTGGTTCGTCTGGTAGGAGGGCTCCCCAAAAATTAATTGGGTCCAGTTTAGGATGAAAGTAGATGACATACTTTTTTTTACTCGAAGACCGAGTTCACTATGTCAACTTTTTCAGCTGTCTGCCACATGACTGTTCTCAGAATAATAATGACAGAAAGTTTAAATTGGTGAAACTTGCTTTGTATTGGTTAACATTACAATGGAATGATCTTGCGACTTGTTGTTTGTTGATCGCCGGTTATCACCCAGTCATAATGAAGTTCTAATAATGCGACCCCCGGTCGGGTCAGAGATGTAGTGTGAACAAACGGATGAGATTCCTTTGTTCTCAATCTCAACTGATTTCAAATGTGCAGCATTTATTTTTTTCCTAGAATTGTCGTCACTACACTCGACCACATAAATCCCCAATGTGAACGACTTGTCCTTGTAAAGAAGGAGGTTTAATTTTTTGGCCTGCTGTTATAAAAAAATTTCGACATGTAAAAAAAGACATAACTACAATAAAATGAAATAAAAAAATAAAAACTTAGATTTACATTAACAGGAGGAAATTAAAACAAAAATTTAAGTCATAAAAATTTTAGTTGTGTTATGGTTCATTTTGAATTATCAAGGTAACAAAACTTTATGGTAAGCTAGTTAATACTCATGCTAGTTAGTGAAGTTACATTCAGTTTTGTTGGCAGGAATCAGAAGACTGAATATACACACTGATTCTCAATTTATGATCAGCTGTATGACCGATTGGATTAAAAAGTGGAAAAGAAATAATTGGGTGACAAGTACAGGAGGTCCAGTGAAAAACAAAGAGCAACTTGTTCTGCTGGATAATGCGATCCAGCGCTTGGAGGCTGTGAAGTGGGTAAGTTCGAATTGGTTATGGACGTAGGGAAATTCAACTTAAAAATCATGTACCCTACATCTAGATGATTTTAAGGTTTTGGCAAAAGATCAAACTCTTATCTACCAGGGAACTTTTGACTCTGTATTTAAACATTGTAGAGAAATTGATCATAGTTAACATTGTGATTTCATCTAAACAACAAGTAAATAATTTTAACTTAACGATACAAAATATTAGATAGATTCAAGCTCTTTATTTTTAATTAGAGAATTATACCAAGTCAACAAAAACATTAAATCAGCTATTTAAGTAAATTGACAGCTAATCACTACACACATTTCATAAGAGAACACTTTAAACTCTCTCTGTCATCTGGTCATCTTTCAATGGGCTGATGCTTTAACCAATCTACAAACCATGAAAGTGATTTTTTTTGTGATTTTGATCAAGTCATCAGTTGAACTGGCCGAGATCTGTTAGAAGTTTATGAAGTTTATGAAGTATTATGTTTAAAAACATACATGTTTGCTTACTTGTAGACAAGTATTCTATGTTTGCCAATTTTGGTGACACGAGTATTACAATTCTATTATTAAAGTAGTTGAGCCTGGCTGACCTTTTCATGCCTTTGACATTTATTTAAGATCACCTGTTCAAGTAAACGATTTGCTTTTATGCAATCAACATCTTTGCATAAGCTCAATATGGTAACTTTTAAAGCCTGTGAGGCAACCAATGGCTTGAAAACGGTTTTGATGTTCATTTCAAGACCCAAAAAAAAACCAGTGTACAAAATGACACCTCTCTATCTACATGGGAAGTTGTAAGGGAGTCAGTCAGTGAATCAGCCAGGCCTTTGCCTCTTATAGATATAGGTAGATAAATTATTTTTATTCATAAGCTGAATTTCAATGTATTTTATTAAATCATGTTTATTAAGAAGCTGGATACTATTAAATAAAATAACACCTTTCATTTTTACTTGGGAATTAATTGTTTCATATATTCAATTTTTTAATCAAATTAAACTTTTATTGGGCTATTTTATTAAATGTTTTTTTAATAAGCATTTAAGTGTAATGATTTTCCAATTTATAATCAGTATATACCATTTTAATTGTATAGGTATTTTGAAATTGCAAGTTTTTTTGTTTTAAAATCGGTGCTTCTGCTCTGTGTATTAAGGGTTACCAAATATCTTTGTGCATGATCAAGATTGAAAAGACATGTGGATATTTCTAAGTAGCTTCGATTATTACTCAGAATGCAGCACACTTTGTTAGGTTTATTCGCTTTATTCATGACACCTAAGGTGCTTGATATTTTTTATTTTTAAATTTTTATTATTCTGTACTCAATCTGTATTGGTTGTGTTGTAATAGATAATGGGATACTATCCCTACAAAAAAAATTGTCTCGTTCACTCTCGCCCACAACTTGGTTTACATTACTTTCAAAACTGATTCTGTTGAAAGCTAATGGAGTATTTAAGTACTTCACATCTAATCTCATAATATGAAATAGTTTTGATAAGACATTATTAATGGTAGGTTTGTTATGAGATATGAAACGTTTTTTAACCTTTTAGGTTTTAGCTTTTTAATACAATATAGCCTAATCTCCTTGGATTTTTTATGTTGAGCTATGAAAAAGTATAAACTATTAGTAGTTTTTGGCCAGTTTTTAAGATTTCTCATTCATATTTTCTTTATTGGGTTTTATCTTTTAATGCTTTGTTGTGAAGAAGAATATCCATGAAATTCCGACTCTTGAATATAGTAAATCAATTATTAAAATCGAAAAATAGTGAAACATTACACTTGATCTGCATGATCATTTCTGCAAAGTATTCTTTCCTGAATAAATTTAATGTATAAAATTAGTGATGATTGGTAAGATATTAATTACAAACTTTCATAAATTATCATAAAACACATTGTTGAAAATATAAAGTCTTTTCTCTTTGAATCGGTATTGTTTTAGTAATTTTTTTTAGCTAATCAAATGTTATGTTTTAGTTTTTCCTTCCCTCAGTAATTTTTTCAATATTTTATTTATTGTTAGTTTTTTTACATTAATTTTGGGATATTTTGTTTCAGACCCACGTGAGGGGGCATATGGGGAATGTGGGCAATGAGTGTGCGGATGCTTTGGCCGTCCGAGGGGCCACGATGTATCGGCTGGGTTGAAACTGCCCTGTCAAGCTGCTGTGACACTTGAGCCTCAAGTGCGACATGGAGGAATGTGTCATCTGTGTTGTTTAGCTGTAAATGGAATGACTGAATTTTAATATGGAAATTGTACACTTGAAATAAACATTATTTATTGTAAAAATTTTAGTTTAGTTGATTTTTCCTTTTTAGGTTGAGACTAAAATATACTTTATGGTCTTAAGGATTATTCAACTCTTCTGGAGCATTGTACTTTTTTGTTGCCTGTGAAGTGTGAAGTGCGAAGACATACTTTTTCCACATTAAAAAAAATTGAACCTCAGAATCGCCATGAGTCTTTTGCTTTCTTGCCGCTTTATTTCCATTTCATAGCAACACTGCCAATGACAAAAGTTCATCGCAGAAAATTGCTCAGTATTTTACTTACTGTCATTTAGAATCCAGACACTGCTATCAAAACGGTATCTATATAAAAAAATACACTAGCTTATGTGCAGCGTATAAAAACTGAATCAAATGAGTAAAGTATTTTGTTGATTTTTTACACTACTCATCTCCATTTCTTTGATACAGCTTTGAATCCATTATTTTGGTTAACTCGATTGTGTGAACTAAGTAATGGACTGTTAAGTGTGACTCAAGGTCCACTTTGCAAAAAAATGTTACTTGTACTTCATCAATACTAAAGCTCTCCAGCTATTGAGCTATTGCAGTTTCGCAACATAGCAGCATTAAAGGGATCCGTCATCAATCATATGGACGTTCCGATACAATTAATGCAGTGCAATGCAACTATGGAGGTTTTCAGTTATAAAAAACTAACACTCCTTAACTGTTCTTTGTTTCATAGTCATAACCAATAATGATAGCAAGGATCTCAAACATGGTTAAACTATCATGAAAGTGAAAATAAAGCCCTATTCATAGAGCTTGTGGTTTCAGTTATTTAGGAGAATGAGTTATCCCTATCAAATTATGAAGAAACAAAAAAACTCAACATACGTAATTTAAAGTTTAATGTTTGTTAAAATAATTAAAAACAAAAACTGGAAACTTGTTCAGGCTATATTTTTTTTATAATTCAGTCTATCTGAAAAAAACTCTGATTAGAATTCTAATTATTTCAATATGAGAATTTTTTTAGTATCATAGGGATGTTTTACTTTATGTAGCTTTGTACTCACTATACGCATTAATTACATAAATCGTTCACTAATCAACTTATTTACTTTCAACCAACTGACAATTTAAACTATTCCCTTGCATTTCCTACTATGTATGGTTAATGGTACATATAAAGATAAAATATCTAGCATAACTCACTTTATCTTAATGTCTTGTAAACACTAAAAAATGTTCACACTGGGAGAATTTATTAATTTCAGCAGATGAAAGTAATGAGGAGGGTTAATTCCAATTATTGTTCAATCCAAAATGCCTTTTTATGCTGTAGTTTCTGGAAAAAATCCAGGAATTTACACAAATTGGTGAGTACTAATATTTTTAAGACGCTATCTTTTGAGAGCTTAAGTTAATCTCAAAATCAGATGGATCTCATTTTTTGTATTATACTGTAATACTATTTATTGGAAATACTAGTTATGGAGATAAAAGGCTAATAGTGCTAAGGATTTATTTTTATTTTTTGTTTTGAGGGCAGTTTACCAATATATTAATGTCATTTTCAAACCTGATACTTTTGGACATTTTCAATAATGGAATACATTATGAGAAAATGTCCAAAAGCAACACAGCTTTGATCAAGTGCTGTAAAACATTAATGGAGATCAAAAATATACAGAAATGGAAAATAAAAACAATAAATATTTTGCCAGACCAAATCCTTGCGAAGATACTAAAATGTTAAAAACTTACTTAGGCACAACCATGACTTAAAATAAAGGACACATGCAGCACTGATCTTTTAAAAAGCGAAAATATGACAAAACCTACTTTTGATATGAGTAAAATAACTTCTTACTCTTTTTTTATTCACATGAAATTTTTAATAAAGTAGATAAAATATAAATGTCCACTATTTTAAAGGGATGACTGTAGAGAACAGATCACAAACTTCCCTGGCGCATGGTATAAAAAATTTAAAACAGAAGAAGAAGCGTACAAATGTATGAAGAGTAAAGAAATTGCATCGAAGTCTAGTGGCCTCGCTGCTTACACAGCTAAGCATATCGCGGAGTTCATTCCACCACCGTACCACGTGCCCCCTTGGATGCCAAGGAACGTGCCAGGGAATTATTTTCCTGACACGTTTTCCACACAGTCAAGAGTGAACTATGATAACGGCTCAGGAGACAGAAAGTTCCGAAAAAGAGATATTCTGGACAAAATAGATTTTTATCAAGCCAAGGTGCCTGGGTTGCACGACAGGATGAATTGGATTGAAAACAATGTCACTTCTAAGCTTACAAGGTAAGAACTTATTTTCGTTCCAAAAAGTTTATAAGAAAAACTGTTTTTTGTTAATAAACACAAAAGAGGTTTTTGATGAAAGAAGACACTTTATGTTAGAGAGTCTATACTTTTTCTCGGGGAGGATTTGCAATCTAAAATTACTTCATATTAATTTTTGGTTCTATTTACAGTCAACCCTCATTACCATGCATAATTCAAAATAGTTTTGCGGATACTTTTAACCCCTTAAGCGCGGAGTAATTTGCTCCCCGCGTGATCAGTAGCGCGCAGTTTTATTACATGATCAACACCAACACGCGAGGTTTTTGTCTCTACGCGACGAACGCGATACTGCAGAACTCGTGGCATGGACGTAGTTCCAGAAAAATCCACTAGAGTGCAGCACCAAACGGTCTGCAACTCGTCAAGGTCAACTGTACAGTCGTAGAAAGAAAAAACCTAGCAGAACAGTTAGTTGTACCAACAAAATAACTAAATAAATCAGCTGAGAACATCAAATCCGAACAAACTCGGGCGTCGCACAAAGGGCACTTGGATGTTCCACGAGATATCTTAAGATATCCACGTCACGCTTAAGTGCACAGAATACTACCACGAGCTATCTCGTGCGTTGTGGATAAGGGGTTAATATCTACAAGTCGAAGAGACTCAAAAGATACCTTTATAACCAGTTCAGCAGATAAGTCAAATTAAATTTGTTCTTTACCTCCACAAATCAAAATTTACCTCGTTATCTTGGATTTTTCTCAATAGACCTTTAGCAGTCAAAACCCTACTTGCATACAAGCTGCAACATATCGGTGATCATATCCGGTCTTGTGGCACTATATTTCACCTCTGTGACTCAAACTTTCATATGGGTTACCTCTATATCTTGATAAGAATTACATTTAAGTCAAATTCAGTCATGAATTGCCTCTACAACTCGAACTATAAAAAAACCCTGTTGAAAGAGTCAACTTTACATTATTTAGAAAATTCTTTGTTCTCTTCTTGTTCAAAGTAAAATAATAATAGTAACAAGTAAAGTAACATTATCAAAAAGTGATTCATTCATTTATGTAAGGTACCAACTTTGTAGACTAAAACTTTTTAGTTACTTTTTTCATTTTTTACACTAGTTTTAATGTTGAAAACATTATAATAATATCTGCGTTATTGAAATTTACTGTGAGGAACACATAAAAACGATTATCTTTTCCATAACAAACCCCTGTTCTTTTATTCATTTAATATTTTTAGCTTAGTGTAATAAGTCATTTACTATATTTTTGAGCTTTTAAAAAATAGCTAAAATTACTATATTATATCGTCTTTAATCTAGTGATTTTACTAATTTGTGGCAAAGATGTCATTTTTGAATGCAGCCAACTGGGGAACAGAACAGAGTACTGTACTTTTCTTTTTCATTTAAATGAATCAATACTTTTGCCTTTGTTTTGCGAATGTTCTCTCATATTTTCTTGCTATAATCCACAGTCTAGGAGAAAAATTTTCTCCTAGACTGTGCTATAATCATTGTTGAAACTACATAACAAAAAACTCTGTCCTAGTCCTCTGGTGCCAGCTCACACGAAGCAAGGAAATGTATTTAACCACATGTTTGCAAGCCTTCCACCTTGCTTTGATTTATGGGGAAGTATGCATAATCCAATGCCTTATGCATTTGATAGCAACTGGCTTCACGCAATACATACAAATCAAATTTATGTTCCGCCTCTCATTGAAGATTATGAGGGGTTCATTGACGTCTACATCGATGGGGCTGTTTCTCATAAGAAAGGATCCAAGCCTAGAGGGGGGATCGGAGTTTGGTTCAATCATGCTCATCCATTGTAAGTAGATTAATTTTTAATTAATTTAACCATGTTTTTAAGTTAAGGATTTTTGTTGTCCTAGAAAGACACTAACAAAAAATTGAAAAAAAGTTAACAGCAATAAACAGCAAGTTTATATTGTACATTCAGATCATGAAAGGCAAAGCACGATCCGTAGATTTATAAAGTTGTTATCAGTTTTAATCGTCTTAAACCCAGTAGCCAGATTGTTCGTAAAATCAAACTGAGTCAAATATAATTGAAGGTGCAATTTGTAATCATCTCAAAGGACGATTCATTAATGACCATGATAAAAACCATGAGATTTTGTCCCTCCAAAATCATTGCACCCTGACAGAAAATAATTATGTGTGGTTTCCCCAGGAACGTAACTGCTCCACTGGAAGGCAACAACATTTCACCTTTAAATGCTGAAATCCAAGCAGCTTACAGAGCCATACAGCAAGCTGCAGCAGCAGGTAAAACTTACTCTCCACTCTATATAATTTTGGTGAAGTGTGGGCATGAGTTGTAAGAAATCAGGGTAGGATAGGGGAATCAACAGGCTTACCTGGTGGTTAAGACTGCTGAAGAGCACACAAAAAAGTATAAAACACAAAAATAAAATGAATTTTCAAAGCCACTGGCTCCTTCTTCAGATAGTAGGGAGTTCATTGTATACTAGGAAGGAAGAACAAGAACAATTTTCTCCTTCTAGAATCCAAAGAACACTAACTTGTCTATGATTGTCTATATTTCCACTATATTATACACTCCTACAGATCCTGCTGATAGGATAGGGAGGGGAAAGTTGTCTGGGGTTGAGGTTTGGGGGTTCCCTGGATTATGTCATCGACTGGTAGACCAGCTCCCATCTTCTGAGGAATTACAGGTAGGGGGAAGGGCTTACACCACCAAAATTCTTAAAGCCCTTAATTTTTATTTCTTAATTTTTTTATAAAAAATCTTATATCACAACTACCATTATCCTTTTGGGCACTCCAAACTGAAGTGTTGCGCTGCTTGATTTTAAGGCTGTAAGGCTAAATTAGTGTTTTAGCAAAGGATCCCTCACACAAAAACCCTGCAAAATCTTTTTTGTTTGTCCTTTGATTATAATCTGTAATATAACAATACAAAATTATAATCGCTGGTTGGGTAAATGTGCTGTTTAAAAAATTAGCATTTAATACCTGTGTTGTGAAAGCATCATACATATTCAAGTAAAGGTGCAGTTACACACTCAAAGTTCGTGCTGCAAGCTCATAATCCAATCAATCTTAAAGTTAAGTAAGGCTATGTTAACTGTGCTAAGCTTTCACGCAATATGGCGAAAGCTCCCACAGAGCTTGCCGCAAGTCTAAAAAAGAGGTTATATTCTTATTGCTGGAGATAAACCTCAATACATATTTCGTTTCGTATTGCACAGACAACTTCCAGCACGATGTTCCAGATCAAATTTCGCAGTGTCAATGAGCCTTAAAAACATTAACAACATTTTGATAGTTCAATGAGTTTGTGTAGAAAATTTGGAGAATTTTTGTTTATTGTTTGCCACTATTAGGCAGGCCAGAGCAATAATTAAATGAAACAGCAGAATAACCTATGAGGCCAACACTAAAATTGTAGGCTAATATTAGACTCTTTAAATTCAATTCCTAAGTTTAAAAATAGTTCCTCTCTTATAGACTTCATTACCCATTAAGTCTCCTTAAGTTATCACCTTCATACATTTTTTTAAGTACATTGAAGTATGTATAGAAAAAAAATATATTTTGATGGGAAAGACAAAAAGCCTGCTACCTTGAGCTTCGTTCCCAGGAACTAATACTTAATTTTATAGTCTGATATTTGTAATACATTAGATACATTAGATACATTAGTTGAAATGGCGACCTACCCAGTTGAATATGTGTAAGAATATTTATTTTATTATGTATTTAAATAACTTGTTATGTCATTGTCATTTTTAGGTTTAACAAGGTTGAACATTCACTCAGACTCTTTGTACTTGGTGAAATCTATTACCGAATGGATCAAGACTTGGAGGAAAAATCACTGGCAAACAAATTCAGGAAGAACGGTTAGATACAGAAAGGCACTTGAAAGACTCGATGACATCGTGGGTTGCATGGAGGCGGTGAGATGGGTGGGTAACTTTCAGTTTCATGTCCAGTATTGGCTGTGGGTTTCCTCCAAAATACTTTGATTAAATATATCCATAAATCTAAATTAAAATACAAAAGTCACATCAATTTCAAATTTTATGATGCCGTGTCATGCTTATCAGGCAAATATTGATAAATTTTATAAATATTTAAAAACGTAAAAAATACATGCTGTGTATTTTGCAAATTCATAAATTTACAATATAGACCAATGTAAGAATAAATCATTTTTATGGAGTTCACTCTTAGAAATGAAAATAATCACCCTGAGTTTGCAAAATATGAAACAAGAAATTGTAACACTTCTTAATTTTAATGGGCAGGATTTCGTGCAGCTTACATAACTTGTTAGTGTATTTCAAAACAAGAGTGGAAAGTGGGTCATCGCATACTCGAGACCATAGTTTTCATAAGGTCAAGAATATCCAAACCACTCTCACTCGTGTTTTGAACTCGTGTTTTTCACCACACAACAAAAACTAATTATTTGATCAGTTGATGAAACAATAACTAATGTTTGTTTTTTTTTTATATCGGGAATGATAAAAAAAGATAATAATGAACACATTAGGAAAGGTCGGGGTAAAATGACTGTGCTGGGGTGAAACGGGTGTATTTTTTATTTTGTTTCAAAATCTTTAGTTAATAATAACAATTTTGTGGAAAGAATACTATATAAGAGTATAACTTATTATGATTTTATGAACTCAAGGTGAGTTGGCAGCATTGCCATTGGCTTGAAAAAAAATTAAACATATGTTACAGGTGTTTGTGAATTCAACAACAGCTGTTTTAAGGCATTGTTGACAGTTCATTAACAGTTAACCAAAAGAATTAGGAGCTCCAAATAGAGGTATGTTTACATTAGTTATACCTAATAATACTTCAAGTCAGTTAAATGTGTTTGATTCAAATACTTTTTGTGTTATTGTCATTTTGTTGGTATGGGATAAAACGGGTATATATGTCTTAAAAACTGAGGGTTAACCTCACTTTTGGGTTTCAGATCATGCCACGCACAATAACACAAAAAGGATTTGAATCAAACACATTTAACTGACTTGAAGTATTATTAAGTATTACTAATGTAAACATTCCTGTGCACATTAGGTAACTGTTCATACACCTTAACTGTTACTTGATTAGGTTAACTGTTAATGAACTGTTAATAATGTCTACTGTTAATGAACTGTTAATAATGTCTTCAATCAGCTGTTGTTGAATTCAGAAACACCTGTAAACATATGTTTAACTTTTTTTAAGCCAATGACTATGCTGCCAACTCACCTTTAAGTCCATAAAATTATAATAAGTTATATTCTTGTTAAACTCATTTATTCCACAAAATGGTTATTATTAACTAAAGATTTATAAAACAAAATAAAAATATATCCGTTTTACCCCAGCATACTCATTTTACCCCAACTTACCTTAATAAAAAACAGTATTTCAGAGTCGTGTTACGAAAAAAAATTTCAACTCTTCTCGTTTAACACTTATTTTAATTCAGGTAATTTTTTCAGATCCACATTAAAAGCCACCAGGGAAATGAAGGCAACGAAAGCGCAGACTCTCTAGCTCGAAACGGTGTTAATATTTATGGAATCAAGAAATATGATGCCTATATAATAAAAGAAAGTCCAGTAAAATAAATGTTTTTTAATCCAACAACTAATCTTAGTTCATTTTAAAGACTCTCTTATATTTATTTTTTATCTTTTAGAATTAAGTACACTGTTTTAGGGTGTTGGTTTAATTTCTTACGAAAAGTCGCAATAGGCCTAAAAAAATATTCTAGACTTAGGACTTACTTACATATTCAGGGTTCCCACTCAAACTGAATTTTAAAATTCATGGCTCTTTCACGGTTTTTAAGGTCCGAAAATCACGAAATTTACGGTCTAAATATAGTAAAACATTTTGCCGCCCGCACAGTTTCACAGAGAATAACAGGGTGGGGGGGGGGGGGGGGGGGGGTAGCGAGGGAAAACTCGGCAGACACATAGCGCCGGCGGCGGCGACGCCAGCACAACTGTACCAATAGTAATACCAGTAATAATTACCAGTAATAATTTCTGTGCCAATAGAATTCAACTGTGTAATATTTTAGGTAAAACAAACTATACTTGACGGAAAAATAATTTTAAATACAATGCAATTAAATAAATTACAACTATTTCACAAAATACGATGTGATTTTAACATTATTGATTACTTAAGAAAACAGAAAACATAGTACTGGCGATTGCGGAACACGCACGCAACTTAAGTATTTTTTAATTTTTAACGTCATTCTCTCTTCCTTCCTTCATTTCTTCCTGTCTTTCTGCTTTCTATCCGCCCACACAATGCGCAGAGTCCAGTGCGCACTGTATGTTGCCATGACAACCGTGTGTCGTCATAGCGATGAGCCAATCACGCACTGCGTTTTAAGACAACAAACAGCCGTGTAATGAAAGACAATATGATAGTCTGCGCTTGTGTATGTTGCCAACCTTTCGATGAATATTCGATCGTTCATTTATTGCGTCTTGACCGAGTTGAAGTTCGTGATTATCAACTATCAACTCTCTAATCATCGAAAACTCGAAATACGATCTATATAACACGTATTAAAATAATGTCGTGTTTGTTTAAAAATTAATTGCAAGTTATTAAATTTACATTTTTTTTAAATAGTTTTTTTGCGAAAGTTGAAAGTAAAAACATGATTAAAAATAATTCTTGCTGCCAGTTTTGGACACCGGTTAGGCGCGCCGCCTGGTTTATACGCCTCCAGACAGGGCCGGCGACAGGGAGGGGCAGGGGGGGCAAATGCATAGGGGCCCGGACTCTCAGGGGGCCCGGAAACACAAGAGACCATTAAAAAAGGGGGCCCAGAATGATACAACATTAGTAAAAAAAAGTCACCAGGGGCTCGGACATCACAATTGCACAGGGGCCCGAAAATTCTGTCACCGGGCCTGCCTCCGGATAAATCGTTGTTCTACTGTCCGTAAATGTTAGTTAATGGCACAACGTTTGTCGCCTGCAGGCATGTTTTCTAACGGCCGAAGTTAGGGCCTTGTTGTCATTCAAACAGTGCAATGGGTAGTGAGTGATAAGTAGAGGTCTGTGGGTACCCGAAAATTCGGGTAGCTTCGGGTAATTACGTGAACCCGAGTTCGCCACATCTCAGTCTTAATTCGGCGGGTTTTTATTCCACGTCGGGTCGGGCGGGTACCTATACCCGAAAGAAATCGGGTTGACGATACCCGACACACTACCCGAAAGAAACCCGAAACTTTAAAAATGTTCAACAATAAATGATTCGCGCCAAGCTTCTGACTTACGGCGTCCACGCAATATTATAACGAGACGGTCGCGATCGCGATGTCAAACTTCGAAGCGATCTTCACTATACGTCTCAGTCAGTCAGACACCCAGCCGTCCCCTTGCCGACTCAAAATTATCGTACGCTTACTGCTTAATATCGTATCCTCGTACAACAACTTAAAGGACCGTTGCTCCTTTTGACGCAATGAAATAGTCGTACAAACACTTAACAGCTTTGAATAAGGTTGAATTTCTAGCCGAGCTTATGATACGAGAAGTCTTATCGAGAAGATAATTTTTGGTCACGTTAAACCGGAAGAGCGTGTCCTTCCCAAGAAAAACGTACACAAACAATAATCCTGAGTGATAAGGAAAGGGCGTTGACAGGTGAAAAAAATATTATCTCCAATTAGATGGAATTCGGAGTTTCTGCTATATTTAGTTGACCTTGGAGAACGACAAAATATACACCAGTCTGTAGTTTGATCATAGAATTTCTCTTGAACGGCAAGAGATAAAAATTTCATTTTTGTCTCAATCGATTTTACTAAAATTAGACAAAAAATATCAGCCGTAAAATGTTGTTGTAGGACAAGTCGTTTGGATTTTCGCATATAGAAAACAAAATACGCAACAAAGACGTTTGTTCTGGCGTCATTTTTAAAGAGTTTATTTATTGTCACAAACATCTTGAATGATGATAAAAAAAACAGAAAATGATTAGAAACAAGCAGCGGAGACATCGATGCATTAATTGGTAGTTGAAAACTGATGAATCGTACAATAGGAGGAATGTAAAGAATAAGAGAACAAATTAATTAAGGAAGAAAGAAATTGGCGTATTTATTTGCCGCACAAACGTAAACCAATGAGCGTGCGTCTTCAGCTATCTAGTCTTCTATCTCTTCACCTTTCCATCCTTCCCTCCCCCCTCCAAGGCAACCGATCGCGTTCCGCCAATACTTCCCCAGTCTCCACCCCTCCTTCCCCAGCCCCAGTGGAATCTCAATCTCAATTTAGCAGGCCCTACCGTCTAGCCCTGTACGTACAATCTACGTCTTAAAGTACACAATTGCTGTCTTCGTCTTGGGACTGTGAATCATTTTTAATGTCTCTAATAAATTGATACAAATATTTATCTATAATTTAATAATACACCCGTTGCAGCAGACCTGCATACTAAGCGAATTTCAAGTGCAAAAGAACACAATTCAATCCAACATAGCAAAATTTGTCATGTTTTGTAATCTCCATAAGAATAACATGGGGAATGAGTATGCAGGTTAGCTGCAACAGGTATGTTAAAACTGGTTGGTTTTAATTCATTGTTTAGTAGATCTCGACTAGAAGAAGCCATGTACCAAGTTTTATCAAGAAATGTTAAAAAATAAGGAAGATATAGAATTTTTTTATTTCCCATAAGGATAACATGGGGAATGATTATGCAGGTTTGCTGCCTCAAAAATGGAAAATTCGGGGGTTTTAGACTAAAATACATTAGATCTCATCTAGATGAAGCCACAAACCAAGTTTTATTAAGATATGTTGAGAAATAAGCGAGATATAGAATTTTACTTATTCCCCATAAGGTTAACATTGGGACAACGTACTGTGTTTACACTTTCAATATCTCGGTAACCAATGGAGATAGAGCAATGATTCAAGATACTAAATTGTTTGTTTTTTTTGAGCTGAATTCAATGGTGCCAACAAAAATTTGATTAATTTTATTTTTCTATGTAAAAAAACTCAAAAAACCCATTTTTGAGGGGGTTTATCCCCCTTTACCCCCCCTTCCGATGGTCCAATCGGGCTGGTTCACGAACTCGTCCAATCGATTACCACTTTACATGTCTGTACCAAATTTCATTAAGATCGGACCATATTTACGGCCGCTATCGTGCTTACAGACATATATATATATATATATATATATATATATAGATAGATAGATAGATAGATAGATAGATAGATAGATAGATATATGTATAAAAATTCGAACGAATGGTGTTTTTTGCTTCTGGTGGCCCCAAAACGAAAAGTTATCATGGTCTCGGGCTTAGGTCTTACCATGAGACCTACAGTAATAGCTTCTTCCCTATAGGGGAAATTCGCTAAAAATATTGGCTATTTTAAAATTGGCTGATTTTAAAGGTCTGATGACGAAATTCACGGCTCTTTCCAGGTTTTTTCATGGTTTGCCAAATTCACGGCTTATTCACGGTTTTTAAGGTTTCACGGTTGAGTGGGAACCCTGATATTCAATGAAAACATATTTAAAACTGAAAAACTTTGATTAACTTATTTTAAAATGCATTAATTTATTGAATTTACTTTAACTCAATAGTTAAGGACAAATCCTCGGTAATTCACTTTCTTCCTTTTGGGCCCACGGAGTAGGATTCATGGCATCAAAAATACATATTACTACCATACGTATGAAACAGGGATCTAAAAACATAACTTTAAACTTCCAGTTAGCTTCAATTCTAAGATACCAAGAAACTCATTTATACTATAGTCTATTGTGTATTTAATCTAATCAGAATCCTAATATCGAAACTGGGTCCAAGTGTCATTTGTCATTAGGCTGAGAATTGAATTACCGTAATGATGCTGTCTAACAAAAGATCGCCATTAGATAATAACAAGACCCATGTTTGGACCGTTCCCAATCAAAATGTTAAAAAAATGCCACTGGTGTATGAACACACAACATAAAAAGTACAAATTATTCCATCTTCAAACAATCTAAAAACCAAGCACAAAACAAGCCACAGCAATAACAACACACATCGATGAAAGACATTTTATTAAAAACAATGAAAAATACACACTACTTATCATCTAATCGGAATGGAACCCGAAGACTTTGAGGTTGCCGGTGTCCCTCTTGCGGTCGTACTGGTCCTTGTCGTCGCAGGCGTAGGCCAGCAGGTACATCTTGGGGTGCCAGGCGATGGTGAAGGTGGCCGCCTCCACAGGAATGTCGCCCACCTTGTCTCCCGTCTCCACCTGTGCGATGTCGATGACGAGGTCCTCGCTGGCCGACGCCAGCAGCTGCCCGTCGTGGCTGAAGCTGATCGTCCGCACCGGCCAGTCCAGTCTGCGGCAGACACACATGTTACGGCCAAACTGAATAATCCAGCCATTATCTATAACAGAGTCCAGTGATTTTGGTCAAAGTAATAAATTAGGCTTGATTTATCACTTTATCCGGCCATTATGCACTACCTGACTGTGGTCAATGTGATTTACTTAACCTAACCTAATCCAGCCTAACCTAATCTAAAATAAAATTAATTTAATTTAGCCTAACCCGACTAGAACACTGAGAATTATCACATTGTCTATCCCTCTGGTTAGCTATTATTTTATAACGTCTGGTCAAAGTGACTAATATTCTAATATTATATTCTTTCCTTTGGGAAAAATGTGCTAGTCATTATGAATAAAGACTGGCTAAAAAAGATTAATTTATCACTTTAGCCAGGAAATTTAGCCATTGTGTATAATAGCTGGTCATAATACATAATGGTCAGTTTACAGGGGCGCCAACTTTTAAAAAAATATTGGGGGGGGCTTAAGTTGTTATTGACGGAGGAGGAATGGGTAAGTGTTTTAATATTTTACCCAGATTATACCCTGATTGACCAAATAACTGCTAAGCTCCCATCTCGTCTGTTTTTGCATTCGGCAACTACAAATATGATAAAAATAGAATACAATCTTACAAAAATAGCCTATTATCACAAATTAATTTACGGCTGATTGAGCATCACCAGGACGTACTACAAATACACAGAACGACCCAAAATGGCTGTAAAATAATTTAGACGGCAACCTCAACACACATTTTTAACCTTAAAGTATACTGTAAGATTCAATGAAGTTATCTTGACTGAAAGAGCTCACAGACTAAGGAAAGAATATTTGACTTTTAATGAGTTAAATTATCAATAAGTTTATCAATATTATATGAGTTTTACATGTAGTTGTGCGTAAAACAGTAAGCAAAGCAGCATAAATTGTCAATGAAAATTGAAGCATAGGACCCAAAGATAGTTAGGGGTTTGATAAGCACAACTTTTTAAATAAAATTATAGGTACGTGAACTTCCATGCAACACACGATTTTATAATACTTCCAAAAACAATCAATTACTTAAAAAACACATTTTTATAACTCCTTATAAAGACAAGTTCATCATATTAGTAACAGCCATTTATATACAAGCTACATATTTAAAAAAAGACCAGTTTCCCTTAGCTAGTATATTTTCCGTCCGTTTTGCTTGAAATGTTTATTAAGATCATTATTGAAAGATACATTGTGTATCTGACAATCAATTGAGGCAACGTAGTAAGTAATAAAAGTTATGCATACTCTGTTTTCAAGTATTTATTTATTCCAATTGCAACAGGAAATCCAATATAAAATACGAAGACTGTAATTTTTAATTCACAAATCAATATTTAAGACACTCTTAAATATTTTAAGAACTTTGATTAATCAGATTACAACATTTAGAGACCGACATGCAATCGTTGAACATTGTTTTCATGCAGTTGCGAGGGTTTTTATATCAATATGCTAAATTAAGCGTTTTGATTTTGATATTTACAGAAATTTGCCATTATTGATTATTATATAAAACGTTTGAATATCACAATTAAGTTTTTTATGTAGATCACTGAACTGAATTGTATAATCAAGGCATCTAAATTTATAAAGCTAGCCTATTTTGATTTTTCACAGCCTTAATTTTCATACTTTTCGAGGCCTCAAAATTTTATAAACTCAGAGGCTGGTCACTTGCTTATTAAAATTAAAAAATTGTTATTATTATTATTTTTATAATATCGAAAAGAATAAAACGTTGTGAAAACTATCCTTGTTTATATTCGAAAGACAAAATATATTTTTTTTACTTAAGTACAAAATTACGTTAGGATGCGTCCTCGAGCATCGCAAAGATCGCGGTAGAGCGTATAGTACGCGGGAACACGTTCCAGGTCTACTAATTTGCATTTCATGTTCCTGTTTAGGCCAGGAGTATATTGTGTAAGATCACGTTTTTAATTGCCTTTCTGAAATGGAGTGATTTAAATATTTGAAAACATTATAATGCATGAATGGACTAAGCTATTACTACGACGCATGCACTACTTTCGGCGCTCGCCAGCGTGGGTTTACGAAGTCGTACCTTGATCAGGTGTAGAATGTATACATTCAACACTTCACTGGCTTTAAACCCTTTTTTAAGTAGTTTTTTAAGAAATTTTATTGATTTGATCTTGTCTTAAATTATTTATGAAAAACAACAAGATTTGCTTTACAACTAGTTCCTTGTTAGTTTTTCATGATAAGAATCCAGCTTTACTCTGGGGAGCCAGACTCCTCTTCTTTCAATATTGGGGGGGCTGGGCCCCCCTTCCCTTAACATTGGGGGGGCTCGAGCCCCTTGGGCCCCATGGAGTCGGCGCCAGTGCCGGTTTATTACCTTGGCTGTGACACATACGCAGTGTGACTACTGCACAGGAAAACACGGAGACACATAACACAAAGACAAACATTCATATATATACAACCAGAAAATTGTTATCAATAGAAACAGGAATGTAAAAATTGAGAAATATTTTTAAGAAAACTAAAAAAAACATGCTATATGAGCACAAAATGAACTATTATAAAAACGATAAACAAATTTAACACTATATTGTGTCATCTTGTCCTTAAATCACTCTAATGACAACAAAAGGTATAAATTTATCTGAGTCTCTCGAAGTAATCATTTGGTACTCCTTCAAGGAAACCTCATTATTTGTAACCTCGAAACGAGTAATCAATAAGGAGGACCAAAGTATCTTTCGGCAGACTCTCGTAAATTTATACCTTTTATGAAACAACACATATAAAGATATATATTTTACTGTGATCTATTAGATTGGCTGCAATCATGAGATTCAGAATAATTAATTTGTGCCATGGTAAAAAATGTAAATTGGCAAATACCTAGCATAAACTTGGGAAATTTATAAAAATTAAACTGCACTATCATATTTAGTCTTCATTAATTGGCAATGATGTAAAGTAGATAATACTATAAGTATGAAGTGTTGTTAGCTGATTTCAAAATAGTTTTCCTTTTCAAGTAAGTTTTAAAATGAGCATAGGTAATGATCAAAAAATTAAAATAATGTTGAATTTGCTGCCTTAAGGATTGGTCTTTTTGTGTGACCACTAGGAATTTTTCCACATTTACGGGCCGAGTAATGCAGATATTGACCCACCTTGAAAATGTTCTGACACAGGCTAGTTCATCAACATCCCATAACGAGACCAGGGCATCAGCTGATCCAGTTGCAAAATATTTTCCAGTTGGATCAAACTCTATACATATACAAGTTCCTGGATGTGCCTTCAATACATGTTGCAGCTCCAACTCGGGATAGCTGAAAATATTTTATGCTTCAACGGGGTGTTACACAACAATTAAATTCAACAATAATTTCTTAATTAGGTCTAAAAAATTACTGTTTTCTCTTCCAACTACAAGGTTTAGATTAACATTTTTTTATTACAAGAAATCATGTTTTTGTTGAGTCATTTTAATTTGTTTAGTTACCTTACAATTATTAGGAAAAGTTAAGTAGGCCTACAGGAGAGTTACAGTACCATTATGCAATCTTTCAACCCTTGAAGAGCGCTTCTTTTTTACCCTTGAACACCGGTAAAACAGCAGCGTGTGCATATGAAGTTTTACTCCGCAATGTAAAATTGCACAAATTTAACCCATTTTACTTGTTTTATAACAAAATATTGTATTTAAAAGTTGTCAAACTTCATTAGGAATCACATTTCATCGTTCATACAATTAATTTTCAACTTAATAGGGCCTAGGTGTAATATTCAATTGAACATGGTAAGTAATTTTCTAGTACAGAATTGGTATCACTGCCTGTGTTACAGGAGAGGGTGCTCCACAAACTGACACGGCATCGCTGAATTGCAAATAACAAGGTACCAAGGGGGTTTTGGGAAGGTATAAATGGCTTTAGGGGATTCCTGGAATGAGGCGCGTGAAAAAAAGCCAGACATGACTGCTGAAAACCCAATATGCCTGTTTATTTTAATTAAAAAAACACATGCGGAAAAAACTTTGCATGTGCCCGCTCTAGGGTTAAGGGGGAACTTGGTCTGAGGAGCCCGACTATGGCATTACAGTTAGTAGAGCTCTCATATAAAACCTCGGTTTTACCAATCCTCGGTTTTATCCAGTTCGGTTATTAACTGTTTAGTTTCCGTCAAGTGTGCAAGTGTTTTGTTATGATGGGTTGACTGTTACCTGATGTAGGCCTATCTTTATATTAATAGAGAAGCATTTTTTCCATAAGGTTTTTGTACTCCTTTTTTCTCAGCCTGTGTGCAACGTAGCAAAAATCTAAGCACACCGATAGAATTGTATTTTCCTGTAGATGTGCAGAATCCCTTTGAAATTTATATTAGTCTTTTAGAAATGTAGAAAATTCAATTTAAAATTTCAAAAAAATTAACATTAGCCTTATGAGTTGCTGTTTTGGTGATATTATAACAACCAAATGTAAACAAAGTTAGCATCATAAGTAGCTGTTATCACATGATATTTTTCGTAGAGTAAAGATTTGATGTAGAAACATTAAGCAACAGTTAAATTGGAGCATGGAGTGAAAATGAAGAATTTGATTGAAATCAGGACTACTTAGAGGAGATTAGGGATATCATACTCAAATGTATTCCATTTAAAAAATAAAGTTTAATTGCTTAAAAAAGATTAAGAGAAAAAAATATTCTGATAAAAAGGGAAGAAAAAAAGTACATTAAGTTTCTACCATCCAATGTACTAACTGACATGCAACTGGCAGGGCCGGCGACCGGGGGGGGGGGGGGCAAATGCACAGGGGCCTGGACTCACAGGGGGCCCGGATCCACGCGAGATTAGTAAAAATGGGGCTCAGAATCGAGATGAGCAAAAAAAGGTGGGTTTCTCAATTACACAGGGGTCCGAAAATCCTGTCACCGGGCTTGGCAACCGGAGTATAAATGGACACATTATATTCAAATTTTATTTTTATTGGTGGATAATGGGTAAAATATATATTACATTTTAGTCATAATAATAGGAAGAGAGAAGGAGGGAAAAGTTACAAATGGTAGGAAAGAAGGGAGGAGAGATGGTAAGAAGAGAAAGAAGGAGGGAAAAGTGGAAAGAAGGTCGGAAGTAGAGAGTGAGGAATTAACCCTTGAGCGGGCACTTCACCGGCAAAACGCGAGCGGGCGCATGCGGAGTTTTCCTCCGCAACACTAGATTGCACAAATTTAACCCTTTTTACTTGTTTTATAACAAAATACTGTATTTAAATGTTGACAAACTTCATTAGGAATCATATTTCATCGTCGATTCAATTAATTGTTCAACTTAATAGGAGTAATATTTCAATTAAACATAGAAAGTAATTTTCTAGTATAAAATATGTATTAATTATTATTTACATTTTTGGACTTTTCCTTTTGCTTTTTTTTCGAAAGCAAAAGGAAAAGTCCAAAAAATTAATAATAATTACAAATCCATTGCTATTATGAATTTTAAAAATAGGTATCTGTGTCTGTGTAACGGGAGAGAGTGCTCCGCAAACTGAGACGGCATCTCTGAATTTCATATAACGAGGTACCAAGAGGGGGGGGTGGGGGGTATAAATAGCTTTAGAAAATTCCTGGAATGAGGGGCATAAAGTACGGAGCCAGACACGACCGCCGACAACCATTATGTCTGTTTATTTTAACATAAAAAACACGTGCGGAGGAAAACCCCGCGTGCGCCCGCTTGAGGGTTAATGGAGGGAGGGAGAGAACTGTGGTAAGGGGTGTACAGGATAAACTGATTTGATGACTGAAGTTTTACTTTCCTCTGATTCAATAAGTATTCTTAAAAAAAAAACATGAAATCAGTAAAATAGTCATTATCTTAATAAAATACTAATTACTAAAAACCATGCCATAAGCCAGAAATTAAGTAAAATAATTAGTCAAGGACTGAGTCTTTCTCTTTTGTTTTTGGGCCCCCAGTTTGGTTATATTATGTGTTTACAAGGAAAATATGTACTATATGAAATGTATTTAGAAACGCATTGGTTTATGCGGGGATTATTTATAAAATTAGCTATCCCTATTTGTCACTTTGAAAATTGGTCGAATTTTCGACCACTGGCGATCTCTAGTTTAATTAAATAACCCATAAGGCAGCAAAAAATTAACTTAAGCTAAATTTTTTTTTTTATATTTCTTACCTCAGAATGTGGACACAACCATGTCCATTTGTCAAGAAAAACAAAGAACTCTGATTGTTCCATGAAATTTCATTAACTTCAAAATTAAACTGTTCCTCAGCTCTAATTTTATGAGTTCTTGAGTCAATAAAAGTAACAAGATCTTCCTTATTCCCGACAGCAATGGTATTTCCATCAGGTGACCATGTTATATTTATGTTCTCCCCTAAAAAATACATTGATTAGTTTTCAAAATACAAAGGTAAGGTTATGATCTAAGAGTATCTGGAAGAACCTTTAAAAAAAGCCAATTGACCACGACACTTTCAGTGGTACACTATGCTACTTAAAAAAAAAGCTGGCAGTGTTCCACTTCGCTAGAAAAAAGTAAACAAATAATCCAATTGTAAATCAATTGGTGCCCTTTTCTTTATATTTGAGCCTAACAGAACATTTGATTAAAAAACTACATGTTTTTCTGGTATTATGTCACTGAGACCTTTCATTCATATATACCTATTGTTGAGGGTTTCAGACTAATGGGTTTCTCAAAAGTTACTGGTAGTTTGGGGTCTATTTAGATATTCTTTCTTCATTAGTTTCTCCTCCGTTTTTTCAGATCAGATGAGGCAGATATATTGTTTTGTCATGTTTTCAGATTTATGTCACTGTCAAGTTTTTTTATGGATAGCCTAACATCAGTTTAAAAATTTAAGCATCCACATTCACATACATTCCTTGCACGTGTTAATTTTATTCTGAATTAAAATTTCAAGGCCTACCAAAGAAAATTTTTTATTATTTACCTTTAGTATTGATGGTTGAAGCACATTTTTGGTATCTTGCATCCCATATCCGAACACTTTTGTCACCACTGGCTGTGCTGAGCAGTTCAGGATTTGATGCATGCCAGCATAATTGGTCAACACTTCCACCATGTCCTCGAAATGTGAACTCTTTATTCTGTAAAAAATCATGTTGGTTCTCTATGACCATTGGCCTACTTTGACGAAATGGTCTCGTCGCTGGTCGCGCGGGTGCTGTTACCGACGGCTTGGCCTAGTAAGTTCACTGATTTGCCACCAAGCCGGTTGCTCAAGCGGTTCAGTGAATAGCCGCCAGAGCCGTAGGCTTTAAGACTCAAACGAGCACTGGTCTGACGGTACTGCGCGGCCGTGTGGTCTAAATCATTGACTGACGAGCCAATGTTTAGGACATACGCCGCGGCGTGGGTTCAATTCCCGCACCATGAGCAATCCCTATTAGGCTGGCAATTGTGTGGCTTAGTTGGTGGGAGGGCCCACCTAAAATAAACGGTGACTGGCTTGGGTGGAAGTTGACGGCAATTGTAGGTTTAATAGGGATTGCAGTGGACACCTGTTTTGCTTATTTTTACCCTTGTATAGAAGAGGAGGAGGACACTTTTTTTAATTTTTATTGATTTGTCAATACATATGGACAGGTCATAACTAATATATTAGACCAAATACAGACAAAATAAACATATTACAAATAAAAATTGAGAAATATAAAAAAATGGTAGGTCAATGGGTTAAGCATATGCCTCAGTTATTTGCAATTCAAAACCAATTTTAAGGTTAATCAGATATTTTTGAGCACTCGACTAGACCTTTGTTTATCTGAACACTGAATATTTGTGTAACATGTAGGCCTATACTGTATCTACGTGACTAACGATGTAACTTCTCTGTGGATGCAGTTCAGCTAAAAGGTGTCTGAATAAGTTGAAGGAGGGATATAGGCCTTGTTGCTGTGTTATATGGTACTTTGGTACTATACGGAGGCCACCCTCATACAGCGCGCTGCGGCGGTTATGTTAAGTTAGATTATCATGAATATGTTAGTAGCAGTTTCCTCATTTCGTTACGAATCGAACAATACCAAATGAGTCTTACTTTCGCCCACCAAAACCCGTTGAAAGGTAATGCGCGAACTCCGGTCAACGACCAGTCCTGTGCCTACTAGGAGGGGGATTTGGTGGGCTAAGGGCTAAGTATGACTCATCTGGTATCGTTTGATTTATAACAAGGGAAGTCCTACTAGCATATTTATGATAACCTAACCTAACATAACCGCTGCAGCGCGCTCTGTAAGGGTGGCGATTGGATGTGGACGATAGCGGCGGTGACGACGTGAACACTCAATCCTCGCTGACATCGCTGCCTTCTGGGAGGCAGAAGACAAATACCGTTCATCATATTTATGTCAAATTTGGACAGTAAGCATGATCTTCCTAATGTTATAGTTATATTTGGTGTCCAGCAAAACAATCTCTCTAAAAAACAGTGGCCTCTGTATAATACCAAAGTACCTGTTATATCTTGAGCTGTAGGAATTGCTTACACCTGAAGCAGTTGGAGAGGAGTAAAATCATCAGAATACCACTGCTGATATCTGAAGTAATACTAGCCTGATATCTTAACATTTTTAACAGCTCTCTAGTGTTATCTTTATTGACATTTGTAAACAAACACTGTTGATGTTTGTCCAAATTAATTTTGCATTGTTTATTGTCCCCGTTTGTAGAGCAGGCCTGCCCAGAGGGGGGGGCCAAGGGGCGCCCGGAGTCAGAAAAGAACCAATAAAAAAATATAAAATCATCAGTTCTGTAGTGTAGGAGTCTTCATCACAAGGATAGTCCAAGTGTAGGCATATTTAATACGATGGACATCACTTAAAAAAACTAGTTTTAACATATACAAGAACTCTCAAACTAAGTAGATACAAAGAAACCTAACTCATACATAAGGGACTAATCAAGCTTTTCTCCGAAAGCGCCGGTACCGTACTAACTTAGGCATAGGGATTTACACATACATGATGCGAGTTTTATATCTGACCTTCTGCCATTTGTTTCTAAAGCAGACTTCGCAACATCTGATTTCAAAGAAAACAAATTTGAAGGATGTACCGGTAGGCGAACTTCGATAAATAGTTTGTTGGGTAGAACAAAGTGAACATTTACCAAATAAGGGGTAAATTGTTCAGTCACTTTATGTTAGGAACATTTTAATTTAGTTTTTGGCTAGCTTTATTACCTTAAATCTAGTGTTAGGCCTATAAAGTTTTATTATATTTAGTTTGGATATGTTTTATTAAGTGTGAGATAACCAAATATTAGGCAATAGTTTCTGTTATTGTTATTGGTTGTTATCAATGTTTCTTTCATTACTGATGGTTGTTGGAATAGTCCTACATAGATTGAGTTAATCACGATAGGCTAGGTTGATAGTTGATTGAATTACCGAAATCTAAGCTTATGCAAAAACGACAAGTGATCTTTGCCCATACTAAATTATATTGAGAATTTCAGTTACAAAACCTGAGGAAAACACTTAAGTTAAACAATAATTAGTGTAAACATAACCTGTGAAGGCAGAAGATCAGATATGAAACTCACTCGTACCCTAAATTTCAGTTTAAGATTAAGAAACTTTGTTTCTCGTTAGAATAATATTTGAGACCAATAGTTCGACCTTTTGCTTACCATTCTGTCTCTATCCAAGGAAAATATTGTGACTGATTTGTCAAAAGAACCTGAAGCTAACCTCCTTCCATCACAACTCCAACCAACAGAGTGCACTTTGGAGGAATGAGCAGGATATTCCCTTATTTTGTTTCTGGTTTTAAAGTGATTTTGGAGCTCCTCCAACCGTGCTTTATAAAATCGAGTTGAGCCCATCTTCTCTTCTTAAAACATAACCAACAGTTAAGTATTGTAAATATGACAACAGAAATGCAGAATTAATTGCCGACCCAAACAAAACAAATGTGCTTTCTTTTCTTCTTCTTCTTCATAAACTTCATTCTTCTTCTGCTTCAACCCTAGGTCTTTATATTTAAGAATAATCATCTATGTCGTATACCATGGTGTAACGAAAAAAGAAAGGTGTGTGCAGCTGATGTGACGTAGTTGGGCTCATGCAACTGGCGCTTACGACGACTACAATACAAACCAGTTAATCCAACTTATTCAAAATATTTTGTGTACGGTCGTAGTTCTGCAGTTAAAACCTAGGTCTGCTAGTTTCTCGAGCCCAACTACGTCATACCAGCTGACTGTGCACACACCTTTCTTTTTTCTTTACACTATGGTCGTATACAGCCTCGTGTATAAAAATTGACTCATATATACAAATTGTAATCATCTTCCTAATGAGCTATAAACTTGAAATATATAAAAAAGTCTCAAAGCTAAAATTGTTACCCCCACGCCTTCAAAAGGGGTTATTAAATTGATGTTCAAAAGTGTGGCTATTTTTCTTATTTTTATAACTATTGCCTAAACGAGAGGCCATATCGAAAGGCGGTGACCACTGAAAGTTTTCAGATTTTATTCTAATTCTTTACATCTTTCTTTCAAAAGTATTTTACCACATCTCACCTCCTTCAGCCCCCCTAAATGTGAAATTTTCTACAAATTTCAATTTATTTTGTGGTTTTAAATTGTTGCTAGTTTATTTTTCCTTCCTGAGAGACCTTATTTTTCACAGAGATAGTTAGTTGCCCATACTGTTTATACTGTTATATTGCGCAATAGTAAAAATTTATTTGCCGATTTCAACTCCTTTTAACCCCTAAAGTACGGTAAACAAAAAAATCCTTTAATATTCCATATATTTTATGTTTAAATTAATACTTTTACCCAAACTCCCTATACCCCCCTCTTCCCTACCCCCCACCCTGCCCTATCACCATCCCACAGACAATCTTTCCCCCACCTCTTATAGTTTTCCCTCCACCCCATCACTAGCCTACTATTCATATCTTGGTGAATTGTCATTAGTCTTTTTTATTATAAAAATACTTTCTGTCTAGGGCAAGAAAAAAATGGTCAACTTCAATTGTAGATATGATTCATTATGATCCTTTGTATATGTTTATATGAGATCACATTCTCAAATCAAATAAAAACTATTGTTTTGATATGGATTATGTTCTTGCGGCCTTGAGTCTATATATATATATATATATGGTTGCTTAAATTATTCAAAATATACCTACCCCTTTACAAGACAAAATCCCGATTATTTAATGTCCAAGCTAGACCAGACCATTGCATCTAGAATTGGCATTTTACATGGGTATACTCCTTAGTGTAGGCATCCATTAAACTAGACATCACAAAATGTGACCATCAAAAACTTGCATGATTTGGAAAAAGCCATCTGTTTTAAAGTTTTGAGCTTCGCAATTTTGTAATGCCTACTGTATATTTTTGTGAGTATGCGAAGTGACGCTGTCAATTTAAATTGACTGGGTAGCTGAGTGGATAAAGCGCTCACCTCATAACCTGAGGGTCGCCGGTTCAATTCCTGACAGGATCGAGACTCGGTCCAGTTGCCATTTCTCATTGGGCTATGAATTGATGCTATCTAAAAAAGGTCGCCGTTAGATAGTAACAAGACCAGGGTTTGGACTGTTCCCGATCAAAATGTTAAAAAATGCCACTGGCGTTGAAATACACAAAAGAAAATACACAAATTCCACAATGTGGACATGTGCGAAAAGACGAAGAAGAAGTATTTAAAGTAAAATTTTCATCATGTAAATTAATTGCTGTAATTTAATGTAAACAAAAACCCAATGAGCAGGTTATCAGCATCAGTTAGTTTATATATAAAAAATCACATTCTCTCTACCATCTGCAATTCTAAGGCTTCATTAATGGAAAAAATACAAAAAACTCACATTACGGCACTTATTTGTTACTTTTAAAAATTTTCATACGCAACTCTGATATCTAATGTGCAGTTGTCACCCATACATATTTGCTTATTTGGCTTATTATGTAGTGCAACTTGTATGACCTTTGCATTGGCATTTAGAAGATTAATATTCTTTTTTCACATTGTTATATTCTTGTTTTTCAGCGAATTTCCTCAATAGTGAAGAAGCTAACATAGGTCTCATGGTAAGACCTGAGCCCAAGACTATGATAGCTTTTCGTTTGGCCCCCATAAGCCAAAAACACCATTCGTTCAAATATACAGGATGTCCGGAAATTATGGTAAAATATTTTAGTATATGACAGTAGAGTCACAGTAAAAATAAGAAAAAAAGTTTATACAAACATAGGTCCTAAAACACTTAGTTTTACGTCTGTGTGTCTGTTTGTGATTTTTACATAATTTAATCATATCTCACGAACCACTTGACATATAAACTTCAAACTTGGTATATGGATGACCACTATTATGGGCTATTTTTGTAAGAAGTATCAAATTCCTACTTTGTACCATTCAAAAATAATGACTGTTTTTAGTTTTTAAAGCTAAAAATCTTAAAAACCGTAAATTTTAGAAAGGCTATAAAGGGACAAAAAAGCTGTAAAATTTAATTAAACTAACACTAATATTAAGATTATAATCATCGGAAGACTAATATTGGAGAAATTTTAACTTTTCTGAATAAAAACATGGTTCTTAGGGCATACTACCTGAAATTTGCATGTTTTTATTAGGAAAATTTATAATTTCTCCATTATTAGATATCCGATTATTATAATTTTATTATCAGCGTTGATTGGATTAAATTTTGCAACTTTTTTGTCTGCTGTATAGTTTTTCTAAAATTCGTTTTTAAGATATTTAGCTTTGAAAACAAAAAAGTCGCCATTTTGGAATGGTACAAAGTATAAATTTGATACGTCTTACAAAAATATTTCTTAATAGTGACCATCCACATACCAAGTTTGAAGTTTATATGTTAAGTGGTTCGTGAGATATGATTAAATATGTAAAAATCACAAACAGACATACAGACGGAGAAGGAAGCGCTTTAGGACCTATGTTTATATAAAATTTTATCTAATTTCATATTTTCATGGCAGTAAACCTGCATACTCCATTTCCCATGAAATTATTATGGAAAAAATTGATTTATGCTCATTTTAGGAATTAAGATTTACTTGATTTCAGGTCCATATAAATGATTTATTTAAGCATTTGAAATTCACTGAGTATGCAGGTCTGCTGCAACGGGGGTGTTTATAAATTGTTTCACAATACCTTGTTGAAGTTTTGGTATACTTATCTTTTGAACTGTCCTTACAGCCAATTCTGTCCCAATCCTAAAAAAAGAGAGTTTAGACCAGGAACTGGGTGGTAAAAAATTACGTCATAATGTGCACATATATTATGTATGTTACCCCCCCAGGAGGGGCAACATACATCATATGATATATGAGGATGGGGAGCATAATATATGATGCCCCCATCAGGAGGTATCCTGGGGAGTTTCAAAAATGAGCTTGTGAGCCCTCAACCTGGGGGCTTCCTCCAAGGTGGACAAACTTAAATGTGACTTTTTTGTATTCTCCTTAAGAAATTTTTATATTCTCTTAAGAATAACATGGGAATGAAGTTTGCAGGTTTCTTTGTTTGAAATTCATTGTTGGTGATGGCGATTCACCTTTACAGGTTTGATGCAACGGGTTCATACAAATTAGGTGGTTTTAAGTCAATATCCAATAAACCTCATCTAGAAGAAGCCATATGCCAAGTTTTATCATTACATGTCAAAAATAAAGATGATATTAGACTTTTCATTTTTCCCCTTAAGAATAACATAAGAAAAATGTATGCAGGTCTGCTGCCACAGAAATGGAAAAATGGGGGATTACAGGCTAATATACAATAGATTTTAATTTAATGAAGCCACATGTCAAGTTTCATTATGTTAGGTATTCATTCACTCATATTCAGGGTAACGTCCTCCATGAGGTACCTGTCTTATTAAGAATGAATGAATGAATGAATGATAAGATATGTTGATAAATAAGTGAGTTATGCGATTTTATTTATTTCCAATAAAGTATTGGACTACCTTTTTAGTTAATCTCCCTTAGTATCTCAGTAACCAATGGACATAGAGCAAAGATTAAACATACCAAATTGTTAGTTTTTAAGCTGAAAATATGGTGTAAACTAAAATTTTAATACTTCAATTTTTCTACGTAAAAATAAAAAACCCATTTTTTGGGTTGCTTTTAAGTTTATCAACCTTGGAGAAAGCCCTTAGATTAAAGGCTCACAAACCCATTTTTGATACCCCACAGGATGCCTTTTCAAAACGGCATTGCGTTTACATGTGCACCTCATGATGTAATTTTTTACCTCCCAGCTCCTGGTCCAGTTATAGTTTCACCTGTTTTTACTTGGATGTTTCTACGAGGGTCGTCCAGAAAGTAAAGCACGTTTTGTTACTAAATCTAGCCCTGTTGTCCCAATACAGCGACTGAGTGTGCGGTCTAAAGGTCCACTCCTAGACTCAATTTGAGCCAAGTCTCGTTGCCGACCGACCACGCATTTCATTCTCACAGCGTTTCAAAATGGCGGCGTCCTTTGAATATCCCGCCAAATGTATTTGACCTAAAATAATGATGCTTCTTTCAGTTCCTTACCACTTTCAAACACTTTCCAGCCTAAAAATTACCTTAACCTTGAAAAAATGTATTCACGTAAGGGTTACACAGACATTGTGCGAAAATATGTCTCACTTGAGGCAGCAAAGTTTTGCGAAATTGATGCTGCTGCGTGGGGCGGGCGCCGCGTCGGCATGAATCAGCAACACCCTGCGATTGGATCTATCAAAATCGCATGTTTTGTATGGCATGTGATGTTATCGTAGGGCTTCGCAATGGACTCAGGATCACTTTTTTCTCCTCTACGAATAAATTCAACAATGAATAAACGTTTTAGGTCGCAAACTCTATTGAAATCACTTTGCTCGCATTCGGCGGGATTTCCAGTAAACACCGCCATTTTGAAAAGCTATAAAAATGAAATGCGTGATCGGTCGGAAACGAGACTTGGCTCAAATTGAGTCTGGGAGTGGACCTTTAGACCGCACACTCAGTCGCGGTGTTAGGGCAACAGGGCTAGATTTAGTAACAAACGTGTTTTACTTTCTGGACGACCCTCGTAGTTTTAGTTGGCTACACTTAGTTTATTTGAGAGGAAGAATTCAAATTAATAAGAAGACAATACTGATGAAGGCATTATTAAAAAATCATTCACTTAGAAAGTGGCATTGGAGGATAGATATAACTCAACCATAATATGTAACCCTAGAAAATAATGTTTCCTTTATAACAAGTTTTTTAGAAGGACATTATCTAAAACAGGCTATAACTAATAGAAATTAGTATGATAAGGTAATAAAGACACAAAATAAAAACAACATAACATATATTTCTGAAATATAACATTACAGGGCTGGTACTCAAACTCTTTTCTCTTCAATGTAGGGTAGTAGAAATGTAAATATTTTTCGCAGAATAAGTAGTTTAATAATATCTATTTCTATACAATGACAAGATTGTAGTCACATTAATTGCAGTTGCTGAAAAGCTTGGGCTTTATCGATAGCAAGGCACATGGGAGAAATTGTGTAATGAAGGCAGCTTGCATACTGAGAGAGCGCTATTTTGTATTCTCAATATTTAGCTTGAAGATCAAGGGCTTAAAAGCTAGAAGGCATTAATTAATTGTATAAATGAATTGAAATAAAATGCCTAATAAAAATAAACATCCTTCATATGACATTTGTAAGATAAAAAACAAATTTAGTAGGCCTATTTTCTATGTCATCATGTAAGAGGCTAATAAATATTACAAGTAAATTTAACAAAAAATATTAGGCCTGTCTCAGTTTTCACCCTGGGGACCAAAAATTCAAAATTTGATTATATTATGGGGTTTTCAATAATTACAAACAATTCATATAAAAAAAAACTTATGAAAAGAAAACATAAAAATAACTCTTATTGTAAAATATTCATTAAACAAGTCAAAATATAGGAACTTGAGAGCTAGTAATAAGGTAGAACTCGGATTTTTTATGAACATATTTTCACTCACATAATTTTAAGGAAAAAATCTCAATAAATTTGATAAAAAATGTTGCTATATAGAAATTTTGGCATCATGAGTTTGAGTACAGTTAAAATGAAAATAACATTTTTTATTATTATCAAAATTCACAAATTAAGAAATCATTATTTATACTGCAATTACAATTTTATTCAAGTCTATAATCAGAAAAAAAAAACGTAAAGCTACAATACTTTCACACATTTTGGGTAAAGAATTCTTTCAAGTTTTTGGGTATATCTGCTTATTTCACACATTCAACCTTCATACCCTGTGTGAAAGCAGTCTTAATCGTTAGAACCTTAATTACAAAACAGTTTACAGTAATAACAAAACCTTCTAGACCTATCAATCTATAAAAGTCAAGATAATACAAGTGGTTTTGATTAACACATATTGTACACGATAGTACTCATCCTACAATCTTCTATCCAAGCATACAACACTGAATGTATAAATAAACTACCGCAATATCAGGGTCCAAGACAAATCCCTCCTTCATCGCTCCTCACAAAACCTCGTCTAATTCTACAGGTACATGACTGTTCTAAAAATATTTTTCAAGCTACTCTAACATTTTCATTGGTCTACCGTATTTCGTTATAAATTTTGCAAAGCGGGTGGGTCGGGTGCGTCCCGATGGCAGTTCTTTGAGTCCTCGGTATAAATGCTAGTCGGCTTACTTATAGACATTTAATTTACTGTGTCTTTATCGAACTGCTACCTAGTGGGCCAGTGGGCCACCGGTCGGTGCTGCAAGCCTGGGTCGAGCCGCGGGGTCGCCGAAGGTCAGTTATTTGCTCGACTGCACCGAGGTGTCGCCGACAGTGATGGAGAGGCGGCGGAGGTTTGGCTTGTCGTACTCCTCCATGCTGAGGCCGCGGGAGAAGCGCCGCGGCCGCTCCAGGTCGATGGAGCCTCCAGAGAACGTCCGCTGTCGCTCCACTCCCGGCAGTGTCACCGAGGTCAGCAGCCCCTGGCCCTTCGCGAACAGCAGGATGCTGTGCGCCACCTTTGCCGGCTGCAGACAACAGTGTTTCTGTGAGTTTGTTTAAGACATGCATGGTACGATTTTCTTTACAAGGTAGTCAAGTAATACCTTACAGCGCCGTAGCTTAGTTAGTAGCGTACTGAGTTCTCACTCATCCAGCCCGGGTACAATTCCCAGCCGTGGATCTAAGCAATTTTATCATACGGAAGTGCTGTGAGGACAGGTTCCTTTGTCAAGAAGATCTCAAGGTTCGTTAAGGACCATAAGATTTGACGGAGTGTGAGGGCCTGCGAGCGGAGGGTGCACAATAAGCTAATTCTGCTGTGTTGCAACACCATGGTCAAGTAAAGCCAAGGTCCTCATAAAAAAGAGAAAAAATTGATGCCTCTAATGAGAATGTTAAAAATAAATGAAAGTGAGATCTTAACATAAAAATATTTTAACTATATTTGGTAAGTGTTACTTAATTAATGTTGAACTGTTTGGGTGTAATGTTCACGGCCGCATCACATTGGTCGAGTAGGAGGGCGAGTTAGACTCGTCCATCAACTCACCCTATGAAAACTGGTCTTTACAAATGGGCGAGTTGAATGGCGGGCGAGTTGACAATTCTAAAATGTAGGAATAAGCTGATCCTAGCAACTCGGCCGAGTTGACAAACGTGACGCAGCCTTCAGGGATGTAGTATTTTGTGTGAAAGAAATATAACTTAAACCATCCAAATTTTTTACCTCAAAGGCCAGTTTGCATTAGTTGGTAACTCAGCCGAGCCAACTTGATATTATAATTGGCGATGGACAATATAAGTTACTTCGGAAAAATTCAATAAGTGTGCCTTAATGTTTAAACTTCTAAATGACATCAAGTTTCTCATGAGCACTACATTACATCTGAGTCTTGGAGAGTGTGGCCGGTGGTAATCACGATGTTAAAATTCACTCTTTAACTGACTGTTATTTTAAATTGTTATTGAAGGGATATTTTTGTGTTTATTAAAGTATGCAAGAATTTATTTTATGAAATTATTGGGAATGAGGGTTTAAATTCAAATTTTGCAACTGAATGGGCACTCAAGTAAGATAACTATACAAATCACTAAAAGTTTGGAAACCAAGGAGAACTTACAGATTCATTGAGGACGTCTCCGGCTCGCTCGATCCGCAGGAGGGTGGCCTTGTTCTTGTCGAGGTCCTGGAACAGCTTCTCCACGACGTTGGCGTACGAGCTGAGGACGCCGGTGATCAGCAGTACATCTGACTTGTACTGCTTCAGCGGCAAATCTTTACGGCTGGACAAATCCCAAGCAATGAGAAGTGATAAATCATCGTAGTTTTGTGTTAAACAACTATGAATGCTGATAAAATTGGTTTATTGGAAACAGTTCATGGATCCATTTTGCATGTGAAAAACCAAACCATGAGAAAATGTTAACATGTCAGGCTAGTATTACTCCAGATATCAGCTCTGGTGTTTTCATGACTATCACTCCACTCCAACTGCTTCAGGTGGTTAACGGTCCTCGTAGCTCAAGATATAACGCACCAACTGGACTAACTGTAGTACATTTGCCTTTATTCCATAATTTCCAACATGGATTAACTGAACTTTTGCAAAAAGTAGTTGCTTGCAACATATTTAATTGTTTGCATGGTACTTACACAATTGTTTTGGCAATTGAAATATTTATGATGAAAGCCCGCTTACACTAATGCTTGTTGCCAGCTCTGACGATCAGCTGTTATCAGGTGGGAGTAATGCTGGCAGTTTCCCAGTGTACTTTAGGGATATCAGTCCCATCACTCGTAGCTCACTACTATATGTTAGTGGCAAATTTTGTGTTCACATCAAGCTGACAATAGTGGCCTCCTGTCAGCAGCTGATCTTCAGTGCTGGCGAACCACTGCGCCTTGTGTAAAGGGGCCTTGGCTAAAGATTATAGATCATACATGGCAATCAATGAAATGTGACACTATAGTACTTACTTGAGGAATGCATTTACGTAAAGGCGAACATTTTTGGGGTTGATGGTGCTTCTCAGTTTGTGAAGGAAGTCAGAAATCACCTTGTCTTTGTCTGGGTTGGTCTCATTCATCAATTGCTGGAAATGAAATGCATGGTTGAATAAAAACAATTGTTTTCAAGTACTGGACATTTATGAAAGTGTCAATGTTTAAAAGTCATATAAAAAGTTTAAATCATTAAATGTTATATTTTACACAAAAAATCAATTAACATTGATATACTTGAAACATTAGAGTAATAAGCAGGAGCAGCCAAAAACCCCAATCAATAATCGATACTTTTCAATTTGATGATTTTTCTTGAGGAAAAACACCTAAAAACTGACTCATTGTTTCTTTTCCAAGTTTCATTCAAAAAGTTATTCTACTCATTCAGCATTTTTCTAACTTTAAAATTGCTATAACCTAGATGCCATTCGTAATGAGCACTGTAATATGTTTTTGTTTGAATCTCTATCAAAAGACAGAGATAAATATTCTCAAAGAGCGAGCTTACATGTAAGATAATATTATTTAAAGACAGAGTTAATGAAGTATACTGTATTTAAGTGTTTCCTGTATGATCACTCAATAAGTTGAACACCATTAAGTATAAAAAATAAAGTCATCATTATTAGTTCTTAATCTGAAATGTGTTCTGAGATACTTTATCTAAAACAACACATAGAAATATCATAAAAGCAGCAATGCACTATAGCAAAGCAGTTAAAGTATCATGATTAAAAAATAAAAACTGTAATAATACATTTAAAGTTAAGTAAGGTGACATTAGTACCATATGTTGTTTTTTTTATAAAATTAATCTATATTACAAGTGTAACTCTGAAATAAGTTTATTTCAGAAGCCCTCTGAAGTTTATTTTTGTAAGTCTGAAATTGTTTATTTTGCATTAGTAAAATAGTTCCATAACATCTCATTAAAATACAGTTTTTAAACATTCAACATTGGAATTAATTATCAGCACAAATATATTATTAAATACCAAAAATTACAATTTTACAATTTGCAAACAGTGATGTACTGTATGGTCAAGCTTACAAAGATGAAAGCCAAAACTAAAACACCAATGTGAAAGTGAGAGGTTGAATTACTCCACTGTGTACTATGGTTCAACTTAACGTTTTCTGTGGATGCCATTTCAATGTTCTGCTACATATATTTTATAATAATATAATAATATGTTCTCCTTTGCATTAAAATGACAATGATTTTTTATGTGTCTTCACCATGAATAAATAAATCACAGATCATGAAGATATCACATATAAATAAACAGCTGAGTTAAAGGGAGAAATGTAGAGCTAATGTGAATTTATTCAAATACGGTATTACATGTCCACCTATAGTACACAGTGGAGTTTTTGTTGATTTCACATGAGGTTTCCTGTAAGCACTAAGCACTCTACAGCATCAGGCAGAAAGCTTAATGAGAGTTAAAACTTTTTACCTCCGCCAGCATCTGTAAGGTTGTTCAAGTTCAGGAAATCAGGTGGCCAAAAACACACATATAGTTCATAAAATTAGAAAAAACCATTATCTACAAATCAATGATGGATGTTATGTAACTAATATGTTTTTGATGTGTTTGATTTGAGAAGTTTTTCTTTGAAGTCATTAAAGCATATTCTTCATTAATGTATATTCTTCACGCCTGTCTACTAGTTGTTCCCAGAATGTATAAGTTTGGTGTCAATAACCACAGGAAAAGAATGCATTTGGTTATCTTAGTTATCTGTATAATTCTTCTACTGTACTTCAATACCCTGAACATATCTTAATTTTTACTTTATTTTGTTTGAGTAAAAAAGTTAAACAAAAAATATAATTTATGGTTTGTTCTCAGCTTTAAATATGCATATACAGAGGAGTCCCGCTACCTAAAACTAATTGTGAACAAGGTTTGTTTGATTTAGGTGGGATCTTAGGTGAGTACTCCGATACCAAAGTGCATTTTTGTATGCTTCAATAAAGGATGTCAATTGCTGTTACCGACCAATGTTTAGCTTAGTGATCCCAGTTTTCAACCGATATCTAGGTGCTATAACCGTTACCAACAGAGATAAAGCATAGTGATCATAATTTTGATCTCACCAGAGTAAGACTGTCATAAATTAGACATAAAAAGCCGAGTTTAAACATGTATATAAACATGTTGTGGACAATAGGAAGCATACCCATTGTCATTGAAACATCAGGGTTTGTAATTACGGGGCTCTACTGAGCTAAAAAGAATTTAAAGTGTTGGCATCAAACTTTACGATATACAAGTCAAGTTTTATTAACTTTAACTTCAACACATTCAGCCTGTCTTAACTGGTTGTGTACAATTACACTTATCTAAAATCCGGCACATATCACTCATTCTATACATAGAGTTTAAGTCAATAATCAGAGCAGTATTGATGATGGTGAAGTTTAGACATGTACACTGTACACATATCTGTTTCAGCATGTTTACTAATGTTTCACATTGACAGACGGTTCAGTCATAATATTAAAAAAAACTCCCCAGGTTGTGATAACTCAAATATTTGTAAACATTAATAAATATTCAGGAATTTGTAGGTGTCAAGACATTATATGGAAAATTAAATAAAATTTCACCAGATATGTAAGATTTGGTTAAATGGAAAACAACATCAAATTTTTCTGTTTGTTGTTATTGTTTTAAAACTACCAATTAATGATTAATTTAGATATGACCTATAGGCACATTCCAATTTTGCAGACACATTTTTTTTATTTCATCAGTATAAAAGCAAACATTATATTTTATATAGCATTGTACAAAATCTTAAGGGTGATAGAGTACTCTTGGTAGTACATTCATATAATAAATATTTTTTTAATAGTCGTTACAATAAAAATAAATACATAGGTATGTTTAATAAACATTCTGTTATTTTTTCATTGGACTATTGTATTAACCACTGTTGCATTTTTGAATAGTTGTTAAAGTGTAGCACATAAATATACACCTCAGTCTAATGGTGTTAAGAGTGTAAAACTTTGTATAAAGCTTGAATAATAATTTAATAAATATATGACAACAGTATGCTTTAAATTTCACAGGGAAAAAGTACTATGAGTTCATAATATTGTTAGCAGATGATTAAGAAATGTATATGAGCTGCTTACTGAATGGACTAAATTATGTCAGTAAAAAAGAATTATTCTAAACATTTACTGAGTGAAACTAGAAAATCACAGAAGCTTTTTTAGCTGTTCTTATGCATAAAGCAGCACATTCTTATTTATTAGAGAGTCTTATTTATTATGTTAGTCCAGTTAAATAATTGACTGCAAGGCAACATAAAAATATGATTGCGATCATTGTTATTAATTATTTATTATGTTATTGTTGAAAATGACAATTTAAATAAAAAAGGTAACATATTAGAGTTGCAGATTCTCATAAAAGCTTAAATAAAGCTTATATTCAATTACAAATTTAAACAGTGAAATATTGGAGGACAGATATTTGCTTGGTATTATGAACTAATCTGTGCAGTATTTACTTGATGGTACAAGCCTATCTTTATGTTGTTTTTCCTACCAAGTAGTAAGATACCTATTTATGCACAGCTATTTATTATTTTGTTTAAAATTTTATTGTTATTCCGTAACCATTATGGAGTCCCATAAGATATATATTTAAATTGTTTTACTTTGATTTCTTCTTTTAATAGTTTTTACAATCAATTAACTATATTGCTGACCTTAAAAAGCGAACTTCACCTAAATACAAAATATTAAAAATGTTTGATCCATTTTTGAAGGAGGCAAAAATATATACAACATAAAACCAATAAATAAACATAAATTTTGGTAAATCCTTGTTCCAAGATACACAGTGGATATGATATTATATTATCATAATAAATTGTATCACAATTATTATTAATAAATTTAAAAAATAATACTGTTGTCAATTGAGTCTCTGTAGTAAAAATTAACAGTAAAATAAAAGAAAAGCCAAATCAGTAATTTGTCTAAATCTAGTTTTTTCCTTAAAATTTATTTTCATTAACTTGTATCTAGATAGCAAAAGGGTTTTCCTAGACATAAATATATTCAAATTACTATAAAAGAGAAAGCGATTCTTCATGTACATGAATTCATTACGTATAGAAAATTGAGTCATCTTTGTATATTTTTATTATTTAGTGCTAGGCCCATACTTTTGTGAAATAATAAATTTAGAATATATCAAAATGTGATGATTAAGTTTTCTCTTTTTTTAAGTCTTGGTTCATACTGTTTTTACCCAAGCAATAAAGGGCCTTGAGGTGTAATAAGATAACTTAGGAGCTTTATAAGTAACTTTTGCATCCAGCCACTTTCAGGAGTTTTTGATTTTTTTAATAACAGCCCTTTGTGGCTTTCTGTGTTGAGATAACTGTAGCTTACTTCTCATGATGTATTTTTAAGGAGTACAAATGGTCTACAGTACCGTACAACAGGACAGAAAACTAGTAGAGAAGGATTACTAAGTAAACAGATTTGTGAATATACAGAATAATAACAACCGTGCAATCCACTCATGCCCACTTAATACAGGGAATACCACAACACACCACAAACATCACAATCTCATTCTTGTGAAGAAATCATGTTGTCTTGTGTTTTCTACTTACATGCCCGAACTTGTGGAATACGAGATAGTCTTCAGCTGATTGGGACACTGAACCTTTTCCTTTCCAGTTTACAAACTGAAAAAATAGAAAAATGTTATTTCACTTTGTTATAATGAAATCTAAATGATTTGTAACATCATTGTATTTTTATGGGCTTATTCGTAGAGGAAATGCATTTTGAGTTGGTACTATTGTATGTCAAAATTTAACTTAATATCTGTCATACGTAGCAATTATTTATACATGTGTGATATGGGGTGCTTGATAACTGACAGCCACGAGCATATTCCTCACGCATGCAGCAGGAGCACTGTATCTTGGAATGCATTATTTAATTGTCTTTAAATGCCATTTATACTACAATTAATATTCTGCACTTTGTGTGCAGATATCACTAAGACAAGTTTATCAATGTTTCGATTTGTTGTTTTTGGGCCTGTTAAGTGTTTTTGTGTTTTGGAAAAGATTTAAAATTTTGACAAACTCATTTGTGGATGAGATTTTTTTTAACACACGTTCTTCGCCCTGAGGATTTGCTCACATGGCATAAGTTGAAGTATTATATTTCAAATAAGCATCACTTGACATAAAATGGAATTCAAACCTTTCATTATTGAAGTTTTTGAACAAAACTGCATGTCACTGTTAACTGCTTGTGAGATCTTTAGCAGTCAAGGTATTTAAAAAATTTTATACAAAACAAATTTTATCTATATCATAGGTTTTTCTTTTTCCAACCACTTTAACTCCGTCACAATTAACTGGTTACTTATGCCGCTCATTGCCTGGAGTGTGGTAGCTGGTGTGCATCTCAGTAATTTGTAATGCGATCTCTACAGATTTGAAACTGCAAAATAATCACTGTTGACTGAAGGTAGAATTCTTTAGCAGTTATGTTATTTAAACCATTTTACTGAAGAGGAAGAAGAAGAAGAAGAAGGGGGAGCAGGAGGAGGAGGAAAAGGAAAAGTAGAAGGGAGAAGAGGAGGAAGAGCAGGATGAGAAGAAGAAGGAGGAGAAAGAGGAGGAGGAGAAGGAGGAGAAGGAGGAGGGGGGGAGGAAGAGGAGGAGGAGGAGGAGGAGGAGAAGATGATGATGATGGTAATAAGAAGGATCAGAAAGTAACCTTCAAATAGATTTCAAACTGCAAAATCATCACTGTTGACTGAATGTAGAACTCTTTAGCAGTTATGTTATTTAAACCATTTTACTGAAGAAGAAGAAGAAGAAGAAGAAGAAGAAGGGGGAGGAGGAGGAGGTGGAGGAAAAGGAAAAGTAGAAGGGAGAGGAGGAGGAAGAGGAGGAGGAGCAGGAGGAGGAGGAGAAGGAGGAGGAGAATAAGAAGGAGGAGAAACAGGGAGAAGAAGGAGGAGAAGAGGAAGTAGGGGGAGGGGGGAGGAGGAGGAGGAGGATCAGAAGAAGAAGGAGGGGGGAGAAAAAGGGTGTGGAGGAGGAGGAGGTGGAGAAGAAGATGGTGATGATAAGAAGAAGGATCAGGAATTAACCTTAGCCTTGAAATTGTCCTTGACGGTGGTGGCGGAGCCGGTGCAGTTGATGAGGATGAGCCCGAGGGTGCGCTGGGGGTGGGCCAGGCCGAACCTCGCCAGCACGTTGGCGCCCGCGCCCTCGCCCAGCCCGATCACGTACTTCACCTTCACGAAGTCCAGCACCGTCACCAGGTCCTCGCCCAGCGTCTGCAGCGACGGGAACTGGAACCTGCGACACGGGGGAGGACGTAAGTGAAATACTGTGCTAAAATTACCATACTGAACCATGTACATGGACCCTAGATGGCTCTTTAACTGGAATTTAATTAGAATCTATCATCGCATCGGTGAGTATATCTGCCATCCAGATTAACCAGTTTTCAAATCACCTTGGTTACTCCCTATCTCTTTGGGAACTTGGATTCTCCCTAGCTGATCTTGGATATTCAGTCAGGTGTGAGCCCTTGAGGAAAGTGATGATCATCCTTGCTTGACCACCTGAGAGGGGATGAGGGAATTTTACTCGACCAACTCTTTAAGTGTCAGCTAGTCTGAAGGGTGATTTGACCAGGGTGATACTCTCCACAACAAGAAGCTCGAAGCTCCCAGGTGGTGGTTCTTGTCTTGGAGTGCTTGGGAGATCTGGGGTTTGAGGGTGAGTCGTCTCTGGAAGAGCCGAGGGAATAGGACGAAAATATGTCTCTTCGTTCAGGGGTAAGGCTGACTGACCATATTATACATCTCCCATCCTGACGATCCCTACCTTCCATAATCTGCACAATGTCCGTTGGAAGACATGGCTCACTGGACTTGGGCTTGTTGTTGGTACTTTAGTCATGAAATACTACTGCACTGCAGTGAGCTCACGGGTGTGGTACTGGGACCTGAAGACACTAAGCAGCATCTAATACTATCATTATGGGGTTGGTCAGCATGTTATATCATTTTAGTCCCACAATCGTAAGCTACTAGAGCTGACGATTAGCTGGAAGATATTTTTGATTAGTTAAAAAGTTGAAGTTTTTTTGACACCACATGTTTTTAACGTCTTATTTTATCTCACACTTTCATTGAATTTATTTATTTATCACTAGATTTAGTCGACAAGAGTTGATGAGTGTAAAATGCTGGTGGTATTTTCAAAAGGTCACTTTATGATTAGGTTTCTACGGTTTAAGAACCCCATTCCACTTGGTAGCTAGGCGAATCCGCCAAATCACCTGGCTTGTTTTAGTGCCTAGAATTAATTGAGGGCAGTCGGTCTGCAGTACTGCCAAGCTGCCCAAGTGTAACTGGGAAAATTGGACATTGTATTAATCAACGAATCTCCAGTGAAGTCAATTCCCACAAACAAACTAGCCAGGTGACTCAGCCGTCTAGTTTGATAGGGCCCTTAGCTTTACACTTTTTATAAAAATGTTAAATATTTAAGTTTGGATAGTGCCAAGAGAAATAAAAAAAATATCATCGTAAATCCATTTACTTTCTCCCACCTATACACAGTATATGGAGAAAGTATTTGTTTCGTCAACATCTTCGAATTTTAGTTGTTTATGGAATTATTTGTTTTGGTGCTCTCTGATTCCAAAAAAGTGGTTTTCTGAGTGGTGTCTGTCGGTCCGAGTGGACGTGAATGTAAACAAAGCTAGAGACGACACCAGTTATGATGTACATAGATAAATATATTATGAACATGAGTAAATGTAAAACACAGTAAAATGCTCCTTAAAGTTTACTTGGAGATTAGGCTGTCAGAGAAAAGATGAACTTGATTAAAATACTGCAAGAAAAGAAAAGATCTTGTCTGAGTAAAATTGAAATGTTTTTATTTAAAAGCTTTCCTTCACAACCCTAAACCTTTACCACCAAATTTTGTATCCTTACAGTCTTACTTACGAGTCAGGCAGGGGGTCGGCATTGTCCTCGTGTCCAGGCACGTCGACGTGGATAAATATAGACCTCTCCTTGATGTCACTCATGCACGGCTTGTTGATGAAGTCTTCAAACGAGTAGTCTGCAAACAACAACACATCACGGCTCGAACAATCGGACCATGTTATTTCAGCAAACAATTACAGCTGTGAAAAACCAACATTGTTATATTCTTGGTGGTAAGGTCTGATTTATTGAGTTTTGGTTACTGCTCTGCAGGATTGGGAAACCCCAATTTCTGAGCAGCTTATCTCGTGGTTGATCGTACTAGTTGGCAAGAATAGCCAACACCTCACAATAATGACTGTAGTGACAGTAATGATGACTGTAAATGCCTTTTGTTTGCTGACGATTTAAAAATATTTCGATCAATAAAGAGTGGTTTGGATGAACAAATATTGCAACTTCGATAATCCAGCTGCATTGGCGTCCAACAAACAAATAATTAATTATATCTCAATGTGCAAAAATGTTTTGCAGTGCCTTATTCTAGGAAAACGTATTTCGTTGTAAATATATATTTTATTGGAAATACTATTGAAAAAACTAACAAAGTTAAAGACTTGTGTGTAACTTTTTGACAACGCTCTTAGTTTTAGTAAACATATTCATAATTTATTGGCAGAGTCTCGTAAGCTTTTAGGGTTCATCAAAAGAAATACCTGGTCTTTTCAAAACACAGATACCATTTTAAAATTATTCTAACAAACCTTAATTCAATGTTAATTAGAATACTGTTCTGGTGTGTGGGACTAGTGCCCATCACTGAAGGTGATAAATTGGTCGTGTTTCAAAATAAATTTCTAAGATATAGTCTGTTTCATTTTCCGTCGTCAAGTCTCTAGTTAATTTTTTCCGTCCCCAAATTTTCTACTTTTAGGATGAATTTAGCATTGGTATGCTCAATACATAAAATCGTCAACAATTCTGTGGATGATTTTGTCTTTAAAGATATTTCGCTCTATGCATTAAGTCATAATGTAAGATAATTTTATTTATTTTATTTGCCTAGATGTAGAACATTGTATCATTTTAATTTAAAGCACTAAGATTACTTAATTATCATCCATCATTTTTAATGATAGGTCTATTATTAAAAAAAGTTGTGACCTTTTGTTTATTTTATAGTTTAAGACTTTTTAAACGTTCAGTATGTAATGTAAAGAAGTTAGGAGTTATTACACTGAGAAAAATGTTTAGTCTAGTCGGCATGGTAAATCAATAATTCTTCTTAGTTACGCTGATCAAATTACTGATGGTTTTTAAAATTTACATACTGATTAAATATAGTGTACAAATATTTATTCTATTAAAATGAGACCAAGTGATTAATCCAAGTACACCAACCATGAAATCACTTGCATTATTTTAAGTGTTTCAATTATTCTAATGGTTTTTATTGCGATGGTGGTTTCTATAAACTGCAACAAATAATAGTTTTAAACAACAATTTCTATTGCAGAGCAAACATAAATGTTGTCAGTTTTGTCATTCTCAATAAACCCACCTTGCTTTATAAAAAGCAGATGCAAATAGAAGATTTTTATTTTATTACTATCTTTAACATAAAAACAATGTAGTAGTTAAAAAAATGCCAATCTTAATTCATCTTTTTGCTATGGGGGAATAATTATGGTATAAACGTGACTGGACATTAAAATACAACGTAGAAATTTTATTTGTATGTGTGAAATATGAACTGAATATCGCCATATTAACTGCTTACTGTATTTATTGCCTTCTAAATTAGCTGGTAGTAAAACTGCAAACAGTGGCACCAGTAAACTTTTCGTAGAATACAAATCAATAACTTTACCCTACATTTGGCATCTGAAAAGTTTCGAAACCAGCTTTTTAATACCGGTACTCAATTTCAAAGCTCGCAATCGTACGATGCCTTTAGTTTACAAGTACAAGGAAATCAATAAGTGTTCATCTGTGCTCACTACAACCTGACAGCTTAAACTTCAAAACAATTGTTAAAAAATGTTTTGGAATCAAATCCCATGTACCATTTTCATTCCTATTTCTATAACAATAATAAGCTCCCTTACTGCACTGACATCAATACTAAGGACTAAAGGCATTTTTGTTAAAGGACCACATATGCCTAATTTGTACTTAATACTCTGCTTAGCAAGCTTGTAAACCAAGCCTGGCTGAACTAAAACTTTGAACTTAAGTTTTGTCAAGAGGTAAAAATAAAGAGAGAAACACCTTCTTGTATTTTTTTCAACCAACCAAACAGCCCAGCCAGGCATGGTGCTTCATACTGCAAGCAGTGATAAAAGTCCAGCCAGACATGGTGGACCGTTTTTAGCTGTCAATTTATTATTTTCTTTTAGAAATACTAATCATGTTATCAGGTATTATGTTATGTGTAGCTGCCGCATAAAATCTTGTTATGAATAAATAAAAAATAAATAAGGTGTCCCTACGAATTTTACTTATATCCAATATCGTAAGTGTTAAGGTCTACCAAAACTCAATATATATGCACTATGCAGTGACAAGTATACATCACACTAATTAATAATTCAGAAAATATTTATTTTAATAAGTGTTTTGTAGTCACTGTGATTGATCTTACTTTATCATAGGAAGGCCAGTGAAAAAAAGAAAATGTAAAAATTAGACTAATTCCTAACTTTAAACAATATCATCATGTTTTGATATCTATATCTCAATGTCAGTGTGAAAAAGACAAACATTTCTGGTAAATTTATTGCTTTCTTTTATAAAGTTAAATAATATTAATTTATTTTATATTCTTGAAATTTCTAAAAGCAACATTTATTGATAAATTCTGTTGCTAACTATTTAATCGTGTATGTTTGTTTAAACTTACGGTTACATCCAAGGTCATGGACTGTGAGGAACACAGCTCTCTTGTCTTGTTGCGAGACATCTCCCTGAAGCAATATTAAAATCAGAACTGTTTATCTAAAATATTTGTACATGTATAAGCTGAAAAATAAACTTTTAAAATTGGTCTGATAAATCTATAACAAACCCCCTTAAAACAACAAGAATTTTTGGCATTGAAACCCCCTTTTCCATTGAAAATTGAAATAAAAAAATTGAATAAATATACACATATACATTTAGAAGACAGTAAGCATATGGGTCTCCGGCCATACTAAAAAGAATATTTCTTCTGAGTAAGATTCAAATCCACAAAAGGTCTTCGGAGAGTTTGGAAACTCCGAAGATAAATTATAACTCAGTCAAAATGAGGGAAACCCTGTAAAAACTTAAACGAATAAATAACATACGGATTTAATTTTACGAATCCATCCTGTTTTATGGATTTTATAAACTTTAACTTCGTCTGAGAAAGTTTTTGTTCACATTTTTTAGCAACAATATATGTTTTTAGGGTTTCCACTGTATTTGTTGTATTCAATTGTACATGTATTTTTTCTAAACATATAAAGTTTGTAAAAAAATAAGCTTTTGTCCCCCACTCAACACTACATTAGAAATTCCAATTGTTCATTTAATAATTATTCATGTTCTTCTCGGACAATCCTAAATACTCTCTCTACAGCATCGCTGGGAATTTTAACCTCAATCGCAGATTAATTAGAAAGTAAAACAAACATGTTTGCTTCCGTGCGAGACGCCGTCATTTGTTTATATTACGACTTTTACGGTTTCTGTCGTTTTTGTTTTTTATATCCGTGACACACGACTCGCTCGAAGGACGGGCAGACGACTAGTTAAATTTAAATTTATGTGTTTACACCACGACACGGTATAAAAATACAGTTTGTGTACATTATTTAGTTGTATATAGTACTAATCACACAGATCGGACGACAACTCGGAGCTATAAAAGGCAACAGACTAACACTTTATTTTCCACAGCCCCGCGGGAGACTGTCCCCGAAACGGCTGGGAGGGAGGACAGAGGACGTACGAACTTATCCCATTATTATTTTGTAATTATGTCGTTTTGGATTCAATGTAATTTATTTACATTTTGAATAGGCCTATTACAGTTTTTGTTTGAATTGATTTGCAACCCACAATAATTGAAGAAGGGGTTATCACAAATTAAATTTAAATTGATTGGTTGACACCACATCATTGTGGTAAAAACTAATATTTTACATTATTTACTTCAAAATAATCACGCAGATCGCACGGCACTATTGTTGTTGTTTGCTGTGATTGTGGAGGGGGGGGGGGCAGGACAGAAGTCGTACGATCTCAGTCAGTCGGTGAGGATGACGTCACATCGATCGCACCACGTGTCCGAGCTGTCAGATCTCCACGAGTCATCGAACCCTCGCAGCCGCAGCTAGAGCGGCCTTTGTTGTTGGGGATTGCCACCCCATACCTCCCCCCATTAGTGATAACTCTTATCACCTAGGTGTTGTTGTTAACAGCATTATAATCACACCATTATTGTTATTGACATCAATAAAAACGGTGGTTGAAGGTCGTGATCTGAGGCAAAGCAGAAGATTTTGAAACGTTATATTAAACGTCTTGGATCATCTGACGTGCTCCAAAGCTTTTTGGCCGAGGCCACACTTTATTGTGGTGTTTCTATTGAAGCCGACTTTATTTTGGCGTGTTGAGATTATATTAATTTAATTTATGGAGTTAATAAATGTAGCTATAATATGTTATATCATATAATAACATGACTTAAATATCTGTGAATCTGTTGTAAAGAGAGAAAAAGCTGGGACATACTTTCAAACTGCAACAAGTCAAGTATGAATATTATCTAAAGTCATGTGGGCTTTGTGAGAAAGCTTTAAATCAATGATTCAAGTATATTATCTAAATATTAATTATTAAAATTAATTGTTTATACATTTTTAATATATTACTTGAAACTGATAGGGGGTAATTCGCTAAAGATTACGATACCTGAACGAAAAATCACTATACAAATAGTATCATACAATTATGATTCTTCAAGAGCTCAAGAGGAAAGTAGGAACTAAGTTTATAGACATATTCTGATGTTATCACGCCAACAATAATAACTAAAATATTTTTATAAAAAGGTTTATTCATATTTACCTGTACGTGGATAACTAAGTCTCCGCAACGGTCAGTCTTTACCACGTATCTCTGGAACATAAAAAAAATTGTATAAAATAACATATTTTTTTAATTCGGATACATTTTTCCATCAGGTCCAAGGTCTACAATCATGGATACAACAATTAAATTTCTTTATTCTAGAAGTAATAATATAACATTAATTAATGACAAAATATCCATAACTATGTATTTCTAAGAATGATTATTAGTTAATAAAAATATATCATTTGAAATCTTTGACGCTCTAACTGAAAAAAAAAACGCTTTGAAATGCTCTAACTGAGTAGAATTAATTTTACTATTAGTAGTTGGAAACTATGATTAATAAGTATGAAGAATTTTTTTATCAATTAGTCGCTGAAAAGTGTTCTTAATTGGGATTAATATATCTAAAAGATTAGCTAAATAAATACAAACGATTTTCTGATTTCCTTACTAGAAATTTTAACGACGAATTAACATTAAAAATAATTAAGGATTGAATACTTATTGGGGTATTTAATATTTGTTGTTCCGTCAAGTACCAAAAACATTTCCTAAATATTCTTAATTCCTCCTAGTCATTTCCTTCACCGTGATGACCATTTTTTTAACCGCATAGTAATATAAATATATTTATATAAATATAGTAATATAAGTTAAGCTATATTTATTTTATCACGGCTCCTCAGCCTCTTCTCTCGCGCGGCGTACGTCAAGGAGGTGATTTCCAGCCCTGACAGAGACTGATAATCTGTTCACCTTTGGGTCAGAGAGGTATTATTAGCCTCCCCCTCCCCCCCTCGGCGTTCCGAAACTGAATTGGCTTTTGTTGCTGATAGCCGGCCAGAGGACGCGGGTCGCCAGCATTGTCGGTGTTGGCTCCGTTCGGCGGTCAATAACTTGCTCAACATTCGCATTGCTGTTTGTTTTGGATGCAGTGGAAAGCAGGTGCAGTAAACATGGTTTGTATTACCCAGACCTGCATTGATTGTATACGGTCAAACCAATAATGTAAAGTAACAGAGTGGTAAATCTGAGGTCAGTAAGTAGGTTATTGTTCATTTAGGCACGTATCATCCGGATATAATCTTAAATGGCTGTAAAAAATAAATGTTTATGGTATAAACTAAAATTAAGAAAATGTGGTTTTCGGAAGTGGGCCTCACCCAAGTTCGGAAGGGCCTCCTCAGTGAGGTGGTCACAATTAAATGTCCAAAATCTCAAGAAAACCACTTTGAAAATGTAATCGATGTTGCAAAATGATATGAAGACCAGTACCTTAAAATAACCACCAAGTTTCCAAGATAAAATTAGAATTAATGTATGTTATTATTACAGTTCATCGTAAACAATACTAATCGACGTGTGCAAATGTTTCATATCCATTTTATGGTTTTGTTTCAATGGTAAAACCATTGAAATACCATTAAGTACTATAGGTCGAGTCAAAAAACTTCGCTCAGTCTGTCCTTAAGAGCAATGCCAATTTTAGCATCGGGCTTACGGAACTGGGCCATGTTACTTGATTAGCACTATTTCTCTTTATTGCAGTAAAAGCATTCATTTCATTTTATTTCATCAAAACTATATTTCTAACGCTCGATGGAGAAAATAGCACCTGAGCTGAGTGAAAATTGCGAGAGTGGTGACCTTTGACATTAAAGGGTTATGATGCGTCTTGATGATTGATATGCGAGGAGGAAAATGATAAGACGATATCGGGAGGAGGGTGGTGAGTAGGTGGTGGAGGGGTGGGTAGGTGCTGTCTCTCGTCTCATATATCCGTCACCTTGAAATATTACATGCATTTTTTCAATACTTCATCTCATAATGGAGTTGAATATTGTTTTTAACTATGTAATGTTGTTTTTAGTACCATAATTGAAAAAAAAAACTAATATGACACACAAAAGTGGTGATTTCATGTTAATTCATGAGGTAGAATGATTTTAAATTAATTAACGCAACAAAGAGTGTACAATAATGAACTTATGCCTACGAAACAAGTTTAAATAAATTTTTAATCTGCAAAACACATGTAATTTTACTTCTAGATACTGACAAAATGACTTAAAGTTTTGTTATTTTTAAGGAAGCAAAACACTTCTTAATGCTTCTCTTTGAGTTACAACAGAAGCCTTAGAAATCATTGAAAAACTATGTCGATTTGCTTTTTACATCTCTTTTGATTTCGCTATGGGATATATGGTTTCAATCATATGTATTGTATGCGTATGAGATATATTGTTAGGCTTCAAGGTTAAATGTTATAAAAGCGCTCAGAAAATCAGCCAGTGTAAATGTAAACAAACGAACTGGCAGCGTAAATATTTTTGTTTACCCTGCAGTCACAGATAACAAATTAGACATGGTGTTTATTTATTTTAAAGCCGTCTGGCTAAAATAATGTATTGTGCTTTGCTAGTCATCCATTACCTTTTTATGTGATTTAAAATACCGCGGTGGAAATAACGCCAATTTAAAACTTGTTTTGAGTCAGACAGGTAGAACTGTGGGTAAACAAACTGCAAAAATGTTTCGACAATGCTTTCCAAAATTATATCTGTGGAAATATGAATCAATTAAAAAAATGTAAGTATGATGATGTGATTTTTAGGATTTAGTTACAAAAACAAAAAAATGACTTAAAATGTTAAAACTTAATAACATTTTAACTTAATGTTAAAAAACGGTCAAAGTAACAGATATTTCATGAGTTTTAACATTTTTGAGATCTGTTAAGAGAATGGGCCTCAAAGTGCCTAATATTACAATTATGATTAGTGCAGTATAATATTCAACATTAAATCAGTGCTGAATCTAAATCTTTAGAGAAACGGCAACTTTTAAAGAATCTTTTAAAGAAGTCGCATAATCTCATTATAGCAAAAAAAATTATATGGAAAATAGTGGGCAATTATATGAAAATTTAAACCGAAAGGTTTGTATCACTTCAATAAAATACATGATTATTTTTAATATTGTAAATAAGTGATTCAATTAAACGTATAGACGTTGCAATAATTACATGTTGACAGCAAAATTTATTCCATAAGCTAAATAAATCTTTTATTAATCTTTGTTTAGATTATTACAGGATATTTCAGAAAAGGTAGATTTTTTGCAGGAGTTACTCTAATCTCTGTTATCACATAGAGAGAACAGTTGGTTAGCATAAAAATAAAAAGATAAGGCCTACACTGAGTTAGAAATGACAGTAAAATTAATACAGAATTCGATCGTAGAATTGTTTCTTAACATATTAATATCATTTCAGTAAACCAGATCACATACGTATTCACCTGTTACGTGACACTAATGTCAACATCATCCCATCAGCACGTCGGCGTCAGCACGTCAGCACGTAGAGACATCGCCGAAGTTTGTTTACATAGAGTAATCAGGCGGCGGAGATTGCTCGCGTCACTCAGGACATGAGGACATCCTCTATGGCGACTGCGGAAGTCACAATTACGCTTTGTGGAAACCAATCACGGCCCTCGCCAGCTGACCGGGGGCCATCAGAACATCGCCGAGGTCAAATCTTGTTTTTGTTTACCGGTTTTGTTGATGGTACTGCGTCTTTTGTAGCTTTAGATAAGTTGTTATTTTCTATTTAAATGTTGGTTGTTTTGTTATCATATTTGATGTCTCATTTTATTGTATATTCACTTTTATGCCATCACTAGATCATTCTTAACATAAACGAATCAGAGAATTTTTAGTTAAAAGGAAACCGGCTTTCGTATTTTACAAGGGATCAGTAACATTCTTCTACCTTCATTATTCTACCTTCATTATTCTACCTTTTATTTGCCGTTCACAAATTATATCCTAATCAAGTTGATTTGGTTTGCAATCCGTATTTTTATTTCTATGCTCTCATTTAGTTTAAGCATCAAATATACTAAAGCGATTAGGACTGAAGATGTAAGTAAACAAGTTCAAATATTTGTCAAACTAATCCGTGTTATAAATCATAAATCACCAGTTATATCGACGACGTTCCAAGAAACTAGTGTAAACAGTAAACAATATTCTTTTAACCTCATATCTGAAAACAGTATTTTGAAATGAAATTGTAGGAGATTCTTTAATTGACAAGGCGTAGTCTGTTTCATTAAGACTTATATTACCACAGTAATATATTATGCAAAAAAATTAATATTTATTATTTTTTTGTTACGTATGCAAAAGAATTCGAATTATATTTTTCATTTTATCAAATAAAACAGTTGAACTAAGAAATAGCTTAACATTAAGGTACTCTGTATTTCTAAATTATTAGCTTTCATCGCCATAGAATTTGCAATCTCAGTAATACTTATAGAAAAAAATAAGCCAGCAAAGAACATAAAAGAGAGATTGGCGCAGCAATTTGCCTCTTGTAAGGGACAAAGCCGACGGATTAGCTCTGGAGAAACAATCTAGTCCAAGCCATCGATTTCTGCCTTGGGCGTTTTTCTTCATTTATGGTGGAGATCTTTGTGCGTGGGCTGCCTAGTAACCAGCGAGTTGGCAGACATTAAATTATTATTACTTTTTCAATATTTTTTGCTAGAAAGGGAATGACAAATGTATACACCGTATCGTCATGCAGGCTTCATGTTTTTGATATAAAATATGATCTGAAACTCATAAGGCCTACCAATGTGTAATTAATAGCTCTTTTTAATTTATCTTTAAAAAATTAAGGTAAACTTTGTATGTTCTTTTCATTTTGAATGAATTTTTTTTGATATTTTAAAAAGAAAAATCATTTCACCGTTCATCTCACGACGCAGGTAATAGGCGATTAGTGTTATCCCAACGGGATTCATTGAAGTGCATCACAGCTATTATCCTAATAGAGCTTGTTAATGGAATGGGCGATTTCGTAACGCAGGCGCACGACGCAATACGGCAGCTGTAGCCATATTGCATCTCACGCGTGAAGGGGCAGAAGCCAGGACTGGCGGTCAAACTCACGATGTGAATGGGAAATTGTTGTTGTTTATAATTAAAAACTGTATTTTTGGTTTTATTCTGTTAAGACTTTTGAAATTAAACGAGTAAAAGTCTGTCTTTTTGAAAAAAACTGGATAATTTGTAAGTACTATAGTTTAAAAATCCACCAAGTCGTCCGTCGATTGTCTGTACCTACGGACGAAAACTAACCGGATGCAGATGTAACGTAAAAATGTGTCGGCGGAATAGAAGAATGAAGGAAATGATGACTCCACTGCTTCACCGACGACTCGGATTGGTACGTCACCTTCTTTTTATGGCTGCAATATCAAAGATAAGGATTTCCAAACTGAACTCGCCTGTAAACGAGTGAATGTGATGGTTTAGAAAGTTTTATGTCGCCACCGTTTTATCAACAAATAATCAGGTTAAATGAAAAAAACTGAAAAAATTGAATGAAATAAAGACAGAAAAACATATTTTTCTGAAAAATATTTGTTGGATGATCAACCTGTTTGTAAGATTGTAGTTTATTTTTAAGTATAGTTTCGAAGTCGATACAAACAACAACAATGGAAAAGCAATGCTCGCGACGCAGTAGTGGTGGTGGAGAGGGGCTTCATTTCATCCAATTATACTAAGAGGATTCTAATGTAAACAGTACAAAATACACCATCTATTTTAATAATAATTTCTTGGTTCATATTGCGTCGATCTTCTATGCCGATGAAATCAAACTCTACAAATATTTAAGAATAGGCACTTGTTGAAAAAAACTATTTCTAAAAAAATGTACTGAAATCAAGGCAAATGAATTCTATGAATTATGAAGTATATTAATTTCATATAGGTTATTGTTTTAGAATTCACTTAAAAAATAAAGGGTATGTTTTCTAATTGTACAGAAAGATTCTTTACATCGTCGTATTATAAAAATATTATTCTACATTTTGATTTCTCCATCGTGTCCTGGATGTTATTGACCTAATATTTGGTAAAAATATGGGTGTCACCGCTGAGTAAAAGCAGTATAAATCATTATTGCTTGCAAATGAAAATACGTTCCAGTTATTTTTACACTATTAAAATTTTAAATAAATATCACGCCTCAGGTTGCGCCTATTGATGAGTAAATATTATAACAATTTCGTTCCGTAATATATTTTATAGGGGGTAAAACTATCACAGTAACTAATATATATACAGCATCAACTTTTTTGTTCACGCTTTATATTATTATATTTTTAAAATGTTATAGTTTGTGTTAAAGATTCTTTTGTACTTAATTTTTTATTTATATACAACTTTATGTTGTACATGAATAGGCGAAAAGCGAAAAATAGTGCAGATTGTTGACTTTTACAGTTATTTTTTACTATACAAATATATATATATATATATATATATATATATATATATATATATATATATTAAATATAATATTTCATGAACTTTACAAGTCATGCACATACGTCATGAATTTTGCACAACAATTTTGTAGCTGTTTGGCCAGCGATCAGGACGATGATCTGTATTACTTGTAAACCGCTGTGTATCCGTATAAATCAATAAATATTAATTGTTTGTAAAAAGGTAATTTTCAGAGCTTATTGAACAGTGATTGAGTCTAATGTGGCTAAGTGGGGGCGGGCTGGCAGGGGGCCAAGCACTGGGCGGCGACGCCGAGGCTACACTGCCGGCCGGGGGGAAACCGCGGGTAGTAAAACAGGCGGAAGAGATATCGGTTGTAAACGTCGCTCAATCGGAAGTCATACGCTTTATTTTCTAATATAGCAATTTTTTGCTTCTCTTGCTTTTTGCAGTTACATGATTTTTGTGATGATAAAAATCAACAAAACTGGAGATGTTTTATCACAAAAAATATTTTGTTTTTCTTGTGAATTTGTTTGTTTACAAATGCGCGGTTGTTTCAGAAAAAGCAAAATGACCAAGCAATCACGGAGCCTTTTGATTCCAAAACCTTGCGAATTAGAAACGATTTGAGATTTTTAATGACGTAGGCAAAGCAGAATCTGTAAAATATCATATGTTTTATAAATATTCTGTGTATTAGTACCCGGAGATGATGTACACATTGAGTGTTATATAGTACCTACATAGAGTCGATCTGTCGAAACCATGTTAACCTAGTTCTCACCGTGTTGTTCGGTATTGTAAGATCTGTAGTCGGTAAGCCTGGTTCTCACCGGTGTATTGTTCGGTGTTGTAGGATCTATGGTCGGTAAGCCTGGTTCTCACAGGTGTATTGTTCGGTGTTGTAGGATCTATGGTCGGTAAGCCTGGTTCTCACAGGTGTATTGTTCGGTGTTGTAGGATCTGTGGTCGGTAAGCCTGGTTCTCACCGGTGTATTGTTCGGTGTTGTAGGATCTATGGTCGGTAAGCCTGGTTCTCACCGGTGTATTGTTCGGTGTTGTAAGATCTGTGGTCGGTAAGCCTGGTTCTCACAGGTGTATTGTTCGGTGTTGTAGGATCTGTGGTCGGTAAGCCTGGTTCTCACCGGTGTATTGTTCGGTGTTGTAGGATCTATGGTCGGTAAGCCTGGTTCTCACAGGTGTATTGTTCGGTGTTGTAGGATCTGTGGTCGGTAAGCCTGGTTTTCACCGGTGTTTAGTTCAGTGTTGTAGGATCCGTCGTCGGTAAGTCTGGTTCTCACCGAGGTATTGTTCGGTGTTGTATGATCTGTGGTCGCAGTAACCTGGTTCTCACCGGTGTATTGTTCGGTGTTGTAGGATCTGTGGTCGCGGTAAACCTGGTTCTCACCGGTGTATTATTCGGTGTTGTAGGATCTGTGGTCGGTAAGCCTGCTTCTCACCTGTGTATTGTTCGGTGTTATAGGATCTGTGGTTGGGAAACCTGCTCCTCACCGATGTATTGTTCGGTGTTGTAGGATCTATGGTCGGTAAGCCTTGTTCTCACCGGTGTATTGTTCGGTGTTGTAGGATCTGTGGTCGGTAAGCCTTGTTCTCACCGGTGTATTGTTCGGTGTTGCAGGATCTGTGGACGGTAAGTCTGGTTCTCACCGGTGAATTGTTCGGTGTTGTAGTATCCGTCGTCGGTAAGTCTGGTTCTCACCGAGGTATTGTTCGGTGTTGTAGGATCTTTGGTCGGTAAGCCTAGTTCTCAGCGAGGTATTGTTCGGTGATGTAGGATATGTGGTCGGTAAACCTGCTTCTCACCAGTGTATTGTTCGGTGTTGTAGGATCTGTGGTCGGTAAGCCTGGTTCTCACAGGTGTATTGTTCGGTGTTGAAGGATCCGTCGTCGGTAAGCCTGGTTCTCACTGGTGTATTGTTCGGTATTGTAGGATCCGTCGTCGGTAAACTTGCTTCTCACCGTGGTATTGTTCGGTCTTGTAGGATCTGTGGTCGATAAGCCTGGTTCTCATCGGTGTATTGTTCGGTATAGTAGGATCTGTGGTCGATAAGCCTGGTTCTCATCGGTGTATTGTTCGGTATAGTAGGATCTGTGGTCGGTAAGCCTGGTTCTCACCGGTGTATCGTTCGGTGTTGTAGGATCTGTGGTCGGTAAGCCTGGTTTTCACCGGTGTATTGTACGGTGTTGTAGGAAGATGGAATCTCCCCAGGGGCAGCGTGCCAGACGCTGCGTGACAGACAGCGCGTTTGGTCTTTCGTGTGCAGCGCTGGCACATACCTCTCACTTTGCTCATTGCAATTTTTTATTTCTGTACTAATTAACAACTGAAATTTTTACAATGGGCCTTTAAACAGCATTTAGTAATTAGAGCTAATAATTATGTTTAATCAAATTTATTGTTTGTAAGTTTTATTTTGTTATTTATAAACATTAGTAGGAATTAAAAAACGAGCTAATATATACAGGAGATCCTCGATTGTTAAAATCGTAATAATAGCTAAGTAACAAATATTTTGAAGAAATTGAACGGTCTTTTCGAAAACTATTTTTTAAAGTTTAATTCGCATTAAACTGGACGAGATTACACATTCGTTAAAAGGCTATTAGTATAGTACTATAAGGTACTGTTGTAATTTGTATTTTCGATATAACAATTTAAAATTATATTCAAGACGACTGAACGCACTTAGAATATGAAAATAAATACATATTACATATTTAATTTTAAGCATCTTAAAACACTTTTTTTGTGCCTTGTATAAATGGGAAAATTACCATCATACTGTGCTTTTTAAATGATTAACAATTAAAAACCTATCTTAACCTTTAAGCTTGAGCAAAAACAATTTTCTTATGGCTTACTCTCTTTAAGGTAAAGAAGCAACTACAATCTGTCAATATTAAATTACACATCATCATAGAATATTAGATTATAATCGCCGTAGCACTACTCTATACATAGTGATTATGATTAGAGGCAAGGTTGTGCTATCAGGTGGTATTTCAGGGAGGGTGTGCCCCGTTAAAGGGTAAAGGATCATTGGGTGATGTGAGGGTGGGTGGGGAGGGGTGAGGGGGTGGCAGTAAACTGGGAAACTGCCAACAACAACTCCCTTCTCCAATTCTTCGTAAGGTCTGGAATTCTGAAACGTAGTTTCCATAAATGAAATTCTTCCTGTACCATTATTCAGGGAAATCTTTTGGTAAACAGTTTTAAAATGTTTATAGCAAACATTGCTTTGAGCAATAGAGAATATTACGCTTATTCTTGCATTGAATTTGAACACCGTATCTTAATAGTGAAAATGTGTTTTGATAGTTGCAATAAACTCTATTATTCAAGATTAACACAACACGTTTTATGCTAGACCAAAAATAGATATTAGCAGTAAGTTAATTATAGTTACCATTTTTCTTTGATCAGTTATTGGGTAAAACTTACATCACATATTTGGTTCTGATGGAAATAAACAAGTAGAAAAGTAAGGGGAAGTAGGAACAATTCTAACCAATATATATTTCGATAAGTTAAGCTACATTTATTTGGTATGACCCTTAGCAAGGTGCCATCAGCGATTGTCCTGAACTTCCCGTCTCGTCCAGTTAAAAAAAAGAAATCTATATACATTGAATTATTTAACCTGGTATATTATTTAAATGAAGATTTTCATAAAAACGTAATCCAATTCAAAAGTATAATTGCATCAAATATAACATTTCAAGGCGTTAGACCTAATGGTTAACGTTTGTAAACTGTATTTCTTTGGTTGTTCGTGGGCTATCTTTTCAGACTATAAGTTTTTCAAAACGATACAATTATGCTCAAGCTCACTCCTAGGGTGAAACTTTAGGGAGTTTTTAAAGTACCAGTCTTACTGTCTAGAGATGTATTTGAAGACTTAGTACATGGGTATTTAGAATAGAGTTTTTTTTTATCTGTGGTTTAGTATATCGCATTCGGATATCACACTATGATTGAGCAGGGAAACTTGCTAATACAATGTGATACTTCGGAAAATGGTTTATTTGTCACAGTAGTCGTAGGATAAAGCTAATATTATTATTTGTTATAAAGCAACGATTCTTACTATGATACAAAGTTAAATAATGAACTAAAATTAAACATTTCAATTTGTTTCTTTAAAATTTTAAATTATTAAAAGTAATATTTTAAAACTGTCCAGTTATTTTTAATCAACCAACCGTAATGTTTAACAACTTTTCCAGAATAACCATATTTTCATAATTATTTTCTTTTGATTTGTGACTTGACAGACAACACATCTAAATCTGAGCCGGTGAAACACATTGTTTTTATCTTGTTAAGCCTTTTCAAGTTTATTAAACTTGATTGACTAATGGCGTATAAATTAAATTGAAGGGGATTCGTTAGTTTTAACAAAGCAATTAAACCTCCACTCAAACCACAACACCTGAGTGCTCCAGTCCCCTCGGCTTGCACCTCATTCCGCACTCATCCATTGTTTGGCTTTTGTTTGAGGAAAGTCTGCGCTTTAGATAGAAAACTTTAGCTCAAAAGTTCCTTGGAATTCCATGTAATTATCTTGTAAATTAGAAAAATTGTTAGTATAGGCTTGACATGATTGTATTATCTTTTGCCGAAATAAAGAGATAACACAAATTATTGAGATAGTTTAATATAAAACATCCTTTAAAATTATATTTTTGAAGTACGATCTAAAAATGTATAATACAAAATTAGAAAAGATAATCATTACATGTCGTGGGCGTATTTATCAAACCGAAAAATAAATTAAACATTAAAAAAGAAACACTGATTTAAAAATAACTCCAAAATTAAACAAGTTTCTTTATTGATGTTAACGGTTTTAAACTTTTCTTTAGAGGCTTAAAAATATTCTACCATCTAAAGGAAGTATATTTCACTGGTAAATATAATTTGGAAAAAACAGATTCAACCAATAGAACTGTTTCAACTGTAAACCATGGTGCACAAACATTACGTTAGTTCAGTAGCTGGGGCAATTGTTGAATTTTATATTACTGTAATTTGTGACGCAAACCTGTATTATATAGCTTGTAGCTTAACATTGATAACAGTGGAGGAAGAATTTTATTAACCAAGCGATCACTTTATTTAAGATGTTTTACCCAACCAATTAAGTTGCTTTATTAACTTAAGAAACTCCCATTATGAGAAAATAAAGAGAGGAAAATTAGGATCAGAATTAAGAGATCAGAAGAGTTTATGAATTAATATATTTTTTTAACCTACCTAAAATCCTTTGAAAGTTTGTTTGCTATCAGTATATTGATTTCAACAAATAGCTATTCTAATAAATGTTCAACAGTGTCTAAGTAAACATTTAAATTTACACTATATTACTCTATGAATTGCATTGTTAGGGGGAAACAGCAAAACGACGACGATAACAAAGACGAGATCGATTGTTCAAAAGTAGGTTACCATGGCAACAAAAGAAAGTGCAGGAAGATGAATGGCGGCTCTAGGTGGAGAATCCAAGGGATCATAACTCAACGTTACAAATGAGGGCTCAAGCAGTGCCGGCTGCATATGCCGCGTGCAGTGGCGATCAAGTAATCGACAGCAGTAAAATCTGACACTTTCTCCTACTTTCTCTTTACCCAACTATTAGATTTTTCTCAACTTTTTTCTTTTATAAAATAATGTCTACCTACACACAAAAAATTGTTATTTTAGCTGTGATTTTTTTTGAAATTTCCGACTTGTTACCTGGTTAAAAGATTGAATGTTTTCTAATGTAGGCGGAACATAACTAAAAACAAAAAATATATATTCGCTGTTGACCTTATACATTAATTAGTTGGTTACGGGAACAAAATCGTTATGGACTTTTTATGGCCAATTTGTTTTGTTTTTTCACGCAAGTTGGCCAAAGTTTCTTACACTTTTTTTAATACTAAAATATTAGACAAACTGAGGAAAGAAGAATACGTCAAGGGATACCGTAAAGATTAATTGGAGGTTTCAAAAGTTGTAGAGCTTTTAGGCTTGGAAAATCAGAGGGTTGTTGTAGAGTTAGTTGAAACAAGATGGTTTGGACGCCGCATCGGGACCTAACTGTTTGCTCCAATGTTTCACATTACTTTGCCAAGAGTATTTAACAACTATTAAAGATTTTGTTCACTAATCTGTATAACGTATTCCCATAAAAATACTGGAGATAATTTATAAATGATTTATACATTTTAAAACGCACCCAGAATTAAATGCCCAGGCCGTAAACAAGTTATTTCAGTACCGCGTCCAGTTTGTTTACCACGACTATGAGATGATGTCACGGTTCCACATTGGTCGTGTTTTTGTTCTGAATTGAGGAAGCGCGTTAATAGCACCAATCTCACGGCCTGCGTGGCTGGTCGGGCGTTAGCGACAGAGAATTGGCCCTTTGGTCAGTTTGTAGAGCGACGTGTTATCAAAAATGGAATTGTCTTATCGGTCATAAATTATTTTCCAAGCAATCTGCTATTTATAATATACGCTTAAAGTTTTCTTTTACACTGAATATCTAAAATATCCATCCTTTACATAAACAAATGTTTTAAATAAACAAAGATTTCACACAGGATTTTTTACCCTTTTGATTATAATTATACAATTTTAACAGGAAAAGTCAGTATTTGGACAGCATACAAATATTCACTTAGTAGTAAGGTCAGTGATTTTTTCCGAGTGTAGATACGCTTTTGATTGAGGGCATGAATTTTATTTTACCATTAGGTTTCAACTATCGCAATGTTTTATTTACTTTGATTCGACCTACCAATGATGTTTGCTGTGGTAATTTCTACAAGTTCACTGCACTCTAAGTATGCATACTTTAAAGCCAGGATCGCTTTTCCTGTTTTGTCTTTTACTATCGTGTAGCGATTGGCAATTGGCAAATTGCCATTTTAGCAATGGGCAAGTTGCCTTTTTAGCAATTGGCAAATTGACTTTTTAGCAATCGGCTAGTGCTGGCCCTTGTGAGCCGGCTTAAAATCAATGCCGGAGCCTTTCCACTTGAAGGAGGCCTCATGCCACCGAGATGCGACAAACTGCATATCTCACGTCTACAGAATTACAACTCGTGGTAATATAATGTTATCCAAACAATATTTAGGACTGACGAGTTAAGTGACATGGGAACTACCCCTATATCGATACCTAAAGTGTGAGCCGTCACGGTTCGCACATGAGCATTTCCTGTGAAAGGTTGGCCACCGCTTGGGTTACCCGGTTACCGACCGACCGACCGAGAAACAACGTCCCGACCTCAGATAAGGGTAAAAGTTTGTCCGATGGAGGCCCAAACATTCTTATTATAGATTTAAGGACCCACTACTACAATGAATATCCTAAACTTGACCATCCACCGAAGTCCTAGCCATTCTATCCAAAGATTGGCAACTTCCGCCTTCGACCAACTCGCTTTCTGTACAAGTAGACGAATGTTGCGAATGTGTTGTCCAGTGGTGTTGGTAGCTACCGCCTTCGACCATATTACATTCTGTAGAGGTAGACGAATGTTACCAGTGTTTTTCCAGTTGTGTTGGTAACTGCCACCTTCCACCAACTCGCTTTCTGTAGAAGTAGACTTACCAGTGTTTGTCTGGCGGTGTTGGCAACTATCACCTTCAACCAAGTCTTATTCTGTAGAAGTAGCCGAATTTTACCAGTGTGTTGCCCAGATGTGTTGGCTTGGCAACTACCACATTTGACCAACTCACTTTCTGTAGAGGTAGACGAATGTTGCCAGTGTTTGTCCGGTGGTCCAGTAATTGGCAGGGCGGTTGTCGGGAGCCGCCCCTACAATCGATGCCCCACATACGCCGCTGGCGCGTCAAACTGCCTACCCTCCCCTCCCTTCCCACCCCCTTCCCCTACCCTCCCCTCCGGCGCGCGTTTAATTACTCTAGTATGACCGTCCTTAGTTATACTGCCTCGATAAACTTGTGCTGACCTAATTAATGATATGTGTATACCGGCAAAACTACGGGTGATATTTTAGACTCCTTTTACTAGATAAATGTAATAGGGCCTGATGTAAATTGTTTAACTTGGTTATATGAGTATTGTTTTTGTACACATCTATTGAGAGTATTTAAATTTGCGTTCAAAAGGAAAAACTAAGATTTGTACGAGAGGTATCAATCATTTAAGCATAAACCAACCCCAAATTTTCTCATGTGTGAAACCATCCATGATCACTGAACAAAACTAGCAAAGGCACAATGAGAATTTTTTTTTTATATTTTACTAAAGTTTTCAGTTAACTCTAAATTCAGCCCTACAATTATTAAAACCTTAATTTTAAAAATTTGTATAAACAAAATAATTTATTTAGCAAAACATTACATCTTAAATCAATGGTTTTCTACACTGGTTTGTACTGAACATTATTTGAATTCGACCTAATTATCATTGCATGACCATGTTGTGTGTATCTTGACTCTCTTTTTTATTTTAGCTTTATTTTATACCGAATTACATTAAGAAATTTTACACAAGCAATGAGCGATCGTCTAAATCAAAGAAGATCGCAAGATCAAAAGAATGGGAATAACTTTTCGACCAATACATTCATTGTACATTTTTCTCACAACTTTTGGCGTGCTTAAAAAATTTACTAAACTAAGATATAACTCGTTCAAACATCGTCAACGTTACACCCTCTTATTTCAACCTTGGTGGAATAACCACGTGTCGCCTTAAGTGTGTCATTGAACGTTTACAATTGACAGTACAAATTTTATTCATGAATACAATAAATCAGTTCGATTTTTAGCTTTCAAAACTTGCACATTGCAAAATAAAATTTAATTAGAATTAGTAATGCTTTCTACAGACGAAGCCGCGGGTATCTTCTAGATAGTAATAAAATGTGCTATCGATGACAGGCTATTGTTTTCAGTTCATGACCGTAGATTATGAACACTAAATCATTTTACTACGCCGCGCCGCGGCGCTCTACATCACCGGCAGTTTTTTACATCTACGGCGCGCCGTTAGATGTACCGAAATTGTTTGATTTGGATTTTATGGAGGGTAGTAAAAAAATATATATGCTATTAAGCTATTCGAATGTTATTCATTAAAGAAACTGGAGAAACCAGTTAATTATTATTCATTTTTATGTCAAGACAATGTCAAGTTTGGGGCAGGCTAGAGAAATGCATTCTAAATAAATCATAATAGGCATCTTATTTTTATTTAAATTGATAAAAAAGATTAATTACTTATATATTTCAAGTTAATTATTTCCCTTGAGAAAATTATTTTTATCTTTGCCAAAATGAATTAATGAAGGAAAATAATTCAGCCTTGTACGTTGATGCTACAATTTATACTGGCACAAAATATTTAAAACTATTCGTCTTGAATTGCTAATTGAAGCGGCAAAAGAACTAGACCCAAGCAGCATCCCGTGTAAGCGGCGCTGTATTTGTGTGCTCGGATGACGTCAGAGGTCCTGGGGGTGTGGCGGGGGGGGGAGTTATTGGGCGGGTCGTGTATGAACCGCCGAAAACAAATATTCGTTTCCACGCGAAAGTACACAGATGTTCTAATTACTGTAAACATTCTCCCTCCCCCACACATTCTCATCCGTGCTCTGTTCGTGCTAGAAACTTTAAAAAAATACTTATTAGTATTTCTGTTAATTTATGTAAATAAATAAGTGAGTAAATACTGTACTTAAAACAATGGTTTTTTTTCTTCGAGATTGAAATGTCTACATCCTAAGTGACTTTTTACGTACCTTTAAAACTTAATGTTTTACTAAGACGGTAAATAAAATAAATAAATAAATAAATAAATAAGAATTTTATTGTCATTAAGCTTTACAGCAATAGACAAAGTCATGACTAATACTAAATTAAACCTAAGAGTCCAGTTATACTAATACAGCATAAATAGCACTTCTGGTTGTGGTAAAGATTTTGTTAAACCTTGCTCTACAATTAAAAATATTTGTATGAAATTAAATTTAGACATTGGCACCTCTAATGAAACGCAGTGCTTTCATATCAGTCAACAGACAGAATTACCATATACTCTCTGACTAAGCTCTAAAACCACTCAAGTAAGTCATACATATATTATTTGGATAAAAAAAATTGCTTATGAATTTCGCAACATGAGGACTATAAATTAAATAGCTACTAGAGATCGCCAGTGGTCGAAAATTCGACCAATTTTTAAATCAAGACATAGGGATAGCTAATTTTGAACTTTGCATACACCAATGTGTTTCACAATACATTTCATATAGTACACATTTTCCACGTAAACACATTATAGAACCAAATGGGAACCAAAAGCAAAAGAGAAAGACTCATTCTTTGACTAATTATCTTGCCTCGCCACTGGCACATATCTATGACATGGTTTCTAGTAATTAGTATTGTACAATATTAAGATTCCATGTTTATTTCTTTAACACTGAGCTGGTTATTGATTCAGAGGACGGTAAAAATTCAGTCATCAAATCAGTTTATACCATACACCTCTTACTACAGTTCTCTCCCTCACTCCCTCCATTGATTCCTTCCCTTACTCTCTATGTACTTCCTTCCTTTTGACCTTCTTTCTACTTTTCACCCCTTTTCTCCTTCATCCTCTTCTTACCATCTCTCGTCCCTCCTTTCCTACCTTTTAGGTTTGAAATAATAACACCTAACATTTATGTGCCTAGTTATTATTTGAGACCTAAAACTCCCCTTCAAAACTTTTTCTCTCCTTCCTTACCCTTAGGACATTTTCCCCTCCTTCCCTCTCTCCCTAACATTATCACTAAAATATTACACATATTTTACGCATTCTCTACCAATAAAATACACAATTTGAATGTTCAATGTCCATCTGTACTGCAGTTGCACAACAGTACATCGGATGGTGGAGACTCAACTTCATGTTCTTATTTCTTCCCTTTTTATCAGCTAATTTTTATCTCTTAATCTTATTGAAGTGAGCAAACTTTATTTGAAACCCATTCAATCTTCTCTAAATAGCCCTGGATTTCAATAAAATACTCTATTATTACTCCATGCCCCAATAAAACATGTGGCTTGAAATTGTTTAAAAATAATAATTTGGATTTTTTACTGGACAAATACTACTCGTGTCATTAATGAATTCCTTACATTTGTTTATAGCTTGATAAAAACTTATTATTGTTTGGGTTTTATATCTCATCAGATGACAGAAAAAAAACAGCGTAAATGTTTGCCCACTTTTCGCCCTCACATAATATTTCTACATCTAATCTTTACTCTACGAAAAATAGCATGTGATAACAGCTACATATGATGACAAAAGCACAGTTCTGTTTTGTTTTTCTATCACCAAAACAGCAATTCATAAGACTAATGTTAATTTTTTTGAAATTTTAAATTCAATTTTCTATTTGTCTAAAAGACTAATATAAATTTCAATGGGATTCTGCACATCTACAGGAAAATACAATTCTATCGGTGTGCTTAGATTTTCGCTACGATGCACTCTGGCTGAGAAAAAAGGAGCACAAAAACCTTATGGAAAAAATGCTTGTCTATTAATATAAAGATAGTAAGTATAATTAGTTGACTGCTGTTTTGAAAGGAACTCAAACTAAAATATTTTATTTTTCAACGGGTTAAATGTTGGCAGGTTTTTACATATCACCAGATATTCAGCTGAACAATAAGTATACATTTGTTGTGCACGTTTTATGTGATTCCTATGTTGAGTAAGTCATATACTGCAGTTGATTACAGATATTTGGTTTTCTTGGCACAATGATTGGCTTGGTATTAGGTAGGCCAATATCAGTTAAATGCGGTTAAACCAGTCCGAGGAGTCAACATTCTAAAAAATTGCACTGTATTGTTATTAATTATTCTCTCGAACTTTGAACAGCGATAAACGTTTGGCCTGAGGAACTAAATGTTAACACTGGAACAAGTTTCATCTACTTTTTATTATCTGAGTTTCCTCTCAACATTCTTGATTTGTTAATTTTTCACCAACATGCAAAAAAAAACAGGCAGAGGTAAACCATTCATTTAAGGGTGTGAAAGAGAGGTAGCAACTTTTGTTTTATACAATGATCACAATAAAAAAGACAAACACAACACACTATTATGTTTTTAAAAAGAGCGAAGATGTAGCTTTTGTATAGTTTTGAGCTGCGAAAAAAAAACAACGTAGCCTATACACGATTGTATTTTTTCACAAAAAAACTAGAATAACTTGCAGCATTTCTTTAATTTAAAAATAGGAAAAATGATAAAAAACACAAGAAGACTAGACTATTTCTTAAAGTGGCTTAACCTTCCTTTCCTGGTTTCCTTGAAATATTATCGTCATTGCAATAGTACAAGTCAAAGATACAAAGTAAAGTCAAATACAAAGTATTGCACCAAGAACAATAAAGTTGAATGATTTGCAAAAAAAATTGAAATATTTCATCTTATATTGATTTGGGAGGATTGAATATGCAGCCATCCACGGTTTATTAGAGAACACAAAATAACTTGTGCTTTGGTAGTCTTCCAGAGAGAAGAACTTTGTCTTTGAAGTTCGACTTATTGCGCAACATCAGGATGACACTTCTGTTGTAACGGCGGTCGCTGCTATGAATTATCCCCTTTAAACGTCGAAGTGCAAGACAAATGCGAGCCAAGTGTCTAAATGAAGCAATTACGAAACATGAAGACGAATGCTACCACAAATCTACGTCATCTGGCATGCGATATAGGCTAGAGACATCAACTGTGTCTGTCCCCCTGTTACATTTTTATAGAGGATGTTTCGCTGGCAGACGCAAATGTGAACTGCATTTTTTCAATAAAAATCATAAATAATCGAATGGATAGTTTGGAAAAAACATGCGCCAGGAAAGTCACTAAGGTATGTCACATTATGATTATTAATATCCAATTATATTAAAACTTGAGTCTTTTTATCGGCCAGTAGAAAGCAATGCTATATTTTGATTATATTGATCGATATTTAATGTTTAAATAGCTCCGTTATAGGCGTTCACTTAGGGCAGATATAATGGCCATCACTTACATAAAATTGGGTTAACAATAAAAGTCAATAAACTTAGAAGGAAACACGATAATCTTTTACCCGAATGTATTAGGTGCATTGGAACAACATTCAATTAAAAACAAGAGAGCACTTTCAGCAAGTGAACTTTAATCCTCTCAAGTCGAATACGTGATCCACTTGCTTATTCTGTTTAAGTACCAGCGCAAACGGGCCATCACGTTAATAACTAAACACTTTCAGCGCAACTTTATAATACACTGAGATGGGGTTATTTACTGTTCATTAATGATAATAATGTTGTTGTCGAATGTTACAAGGGTGGCTGGGAGATAAAGTGCATTTGGTGTGTTAACACAAAAACTGTTTGCAAAAAGCAAAACGTTTTGGTTGCTCCAGAGAGAAAAGCGTGCCAATATCAATAGAGGGTAAAAATTAATTATTGGAACATTTCGTGAGATGTTACAAAACATTTTGACAAAAAACAAAAACTTCAAAAATCAAAAACGAAAAAATATACGTACAGTGGAGGCGCTCTTCTTAGCGGTGGGGGAGAAGTTACTCCTACTCTTACTCACAACAGAGCTCTCTTCCGGCGTGGTCGGAAGGCTGGAGGGCTTGCGGAGTTCCTCCACCTTGGACTTGAGCTCAGTAAAGGCTTGCTGCAGAGAGTCATGGTCCGCCCGCAAGCCGCCCAGCTGGGTTCTGACGACTCCGATGTCGTTGTTCAGGAGGGCGACCACCTCGTTCCTGAACTCCTTGAACATCTGCACCATCGCGTCGCGGGTGAGGACCTCCGCCCCGGGTCCCGGCACGTCGACCACTTCCATCGCACCGAGCGCCTGCAACCGCAGAACCTCAGGAACTCGAACGTTTTCGGAGTTTTAGAACACGCTGGGGAACCGCGAACCCGTGCTGCGCGTTCGTCCGGACTCCGACGCTACACTAGATATAAATAGCGCGAGCGCGCGACACGACAACAACACGGCGACGAATCCGGCGCGTGACCCGATAAAAGGGCGTGAGAATCCGCGAGCGAAGCGACCGACACACCGGCTGGGCCGGCGCCAGCGATGGGTTTAGCCCGAGGTTGCGTCGTCGGCGGTGTGGACATCACCTGACTCGAGGGGAGTCACGTACGCGAGATGGTAGATGGAGATAAATACTTGTATTCTTTGAGAAAATATGGGTGTGAGAGGGTGGATATTCAACACCTGATGCGACGCCTGACGCATCAGCAGGTGCTTAGAGGTAATTGATGCAGATATTTTTACTCTTTGTCAAGGTATGGGTGAGATAGGCTGGATATCTTACCAGCTGCGACACTTGGCCGAATCACAAGGCGCCGAAAGAAGTCATGTACACGAGATGACAGATGCATATAAATGTTTGAACTTTTTGTGGAAGTATGGGTGTGATAAGATGAATATCTATTGCCTGCTGTGACATTTGACCGCATCAGCAGGTATCTCAGTGTATTTTACTTGACACAACCCTGTTGCAATTTATGGAATAGGCTATTCAAAGTTATGACGAAAATTTATTCCCCCTTTTCTGCCAAACAAACGAGGAAAAATCAGGGGGTGCCGGGCACCCCCAGAAATCCGTCCATATGTAATAGTAGAAATGTAGGTGTCACGTACTAGAGACTGTATATGTAAATGTTATCACTTAAACACATCACTAAGTGCCAAGAGGAGTCACGTAAATGAGATGGTGATAGATGCAGATAAATATTTAGTGAAAGTATGGGTGTGATAGGATGGATACCTGCTGTGACACTTTATCTCATCAGTGTACTTGACCTCATAGATTTGTCCTCTTTGTGAAAGAATGGATGTGTTATGATGGATATCCAATGTTAAATAGTATTAGCTGGTATTCCTCACATTGGGGCGACATATGTACAGTGTGTATTGTGTCCTGTCTTAAATCATATGGTATTATTTGTTTAATGTTATATTATTTTTTATTTACAAACATCTTTGTTTTTTGCTTTTGTAAAAATATACAGAATTATACTAATAATCTATCTTAATCATTCTATCTTATTTAAAAAAAACATGACAAAGTGGCGAGTTGGGAAAAAATTGATTTTGATTTTCAATTAGTCATGTTAATTTAACCTTGGAATACCAGGTATTCATTTCAGTTTTCAGTTATTTCCTTATTTGTAATCGAATTTTGCATTTATTGATCATGGACCCTGCCCAGTTCCAGACAATTTTGGATGCCTTCACCGCTCAACAACGGGCCTTGATTGAAACACTTACTAGCCAGACGACCTCAGGTCCACAATCAAATACGTCTTCTGTTCCATCCGAAAGTAATTGTGCATTTATTCCCCTGTTTGAAAGTTTTGACCCTTCAAAAGGTAATTTCAGTATGTATAAGGCTAGATTTGAAAGTTATTTGACGTTGAAAGGTATATTTCACGACAAAACGGCATGTGCTCACATGATGCTAAATTCCATAGGTTCAACTTATTTCCACTTAATTGCGTCTTTGGTTGCGCCAAGTTTACCAAATGAGAGGTCATACGATGACCTGATCACTATTTTAGAGAAACACCTATCTCCGAAACGAAACGTTCTGGTTTCTCAACATAGGTTTCTTTCATTGTACCAGAAAGATAATCAATCAATTGCTGATTATGTTGCTAATTTGCGCCATAGCTTAATCGACTGTGAATTCGTCTGCCCGGTAGCAACATGCAAATCTGGCGTTTCTGAATTGTTTTTGAGGGCTCAGTTTATACGTGGTATACGAGACAGCTCTATTCGAGAACAACTTTTAAAATCAGAAAATAAATCTTTTGAAAACATTTTTGACAAAGCCCTATCCCTCGAAGCAAGTAAGAATGACTGTCGAGAGTTTTTAACCCAGCCGTCTACTCTTAATTCAGTTTGTGAAACCTCTCAAACATCGTCAGATGATCAACACGTAAACAAAGTTCAGCATAAATCACGCCCTACCGTTTATACTACCCGAAATCACTCTGGTTTGCGTTCCAGTAGTCCTCATCGCTCCCAAAAATATCGCAGTCCTCCTGCTAAACTAAGGAGCAACATAGATTTTCAACAGTTAGGGCTCGACAACCGTTGTCTCCGATGTGGACGCTTAAATCATATGAGTAAAAATTGTCGAACAAATCTCGCTAGACTCCATTGTAATTCATGTGGTAAAACCGGTCATATTGCTTCTGTCTGCATTCGTACCTTGATGAAACAATGATCAAATGCTAATTCAAATTCAACAAACTTCATCGAGATATCATCCTTTCAAGATTTACAGTCGATTAATCAAACGATTGACGTGTTCGAAAAGTCTTCTCTTTCCGCTGGTGACAAATATTTGGTTGAAGTACTGATTGCAGGAAACCCTCAAATCTTTGAAGTGGACTCTGGCGCGGGACTTACACTTCTTCCTGAACATGGTTTCTTAAGATTGGACCTTAAAGATGTTTTCCTGCGACCAACCCATGTCCAGTTCCGTTCATACACCTCCGGTGTTTTCAAGCCATTGGGAGTGACTGACGTTTTAGTCGAGTATAATGGAGTCAAGTCTAACGAATTGTTATTCGTTGTTCCTAATCAATTTTCCCCGCTTTTGGGTAGGACTTGGATTCGACACCTTAAGATCAGTCTGGAGGACATAGACAAACAAAATCAACGTCGTACTTTCGTTGAAGTAAATTCATCAGACATTGTCTCGGACATCTTACTTACGTTTGATGAAATATTCCAACCTAAAATTGGATGTGTCCCTGGTTTCACATGCTCTCTTGAACTTCGCCCAAATTCGAAGCCTGTTTTTATCAAGGAACGTCCTGTCCCATATGCTCTATTGGACAAAGTAAATAATGAACTCGATACTCTCGAACAATCAGGAATAATTACTAAAGTTGAAACCAGTGATTGGGGGTCACCGCTAGTGATAATTCCCAAACCTGATGGATCGCTACGATTGTGCGTAGACTACAAAGTTGCCGTAAACAAACAGTTAAAGTCAGCTCATTATCCAATAAGGAAAGTAGATGACATCCTTAATAACTTAAGGAATTCAAAATATTTTTGCCATCTTGATATTTTTAAGGCGTATTTACATATACAAGTTTGTGATCAAAGCAAGGCTATTCAAACCATCTCAACACATCGTGGTACCTACCATGTAAACCGGTTGTCATTTGGAATTAAGACTGCTCCTAGTGAGTTCAACCGGATTTTAGACCAAATCCTGTGTAACTTAGATGGGGTAATGTCTTATTTCGATGACATAATTGTTCACGGTTCGACATTTGATGAATGTAAGGGGCGATTAATTGCATGTCTTGAGCGACTCAAGAAATATGATTTACACTTGAACAAATCAAAATGTGTTTTCTTCCAGACTCAGGTCCAATATCTGGGTTATTGTGTAAGCTATAACCAGATTTCGAAGTCTCCTCAAAAGATCGAAGCAATTGTTAAACTTCCAGAGCCCACTAATCCAGAAGAACTCCATCGTTTCCTTGGAATGGTGACGTACTATTCTAGGTTCATTCCAAATCTATCTACAATGACGTTTCCCCTTGTCAACTACTTCGTCAAGATAGTGAGTGGGTTTGGTCAGAAAAGTGTCGTAAAGCGTTTCAGAAACTCAAAGATGAAATAATGAGTGATAGAGTGCTCATGCCATTCGATCCATCTCTTCCTGTTACGTTAGCTTGCGATGCTAGTCCCACTGGAATAGCTGGTGTCCTCTCCCATGTGATTAATGGGGTTGAAAGGCCGATAACATTCATTTCGTGCTCCTTGACACCGACTGAAAGAAATTATTCTCAGTTAGATAGAGAAGCTCTGGCAATTATTTTTTGTGTTTCACGCCTTCACATGTATGTGTTTGGTCGACATTTTACTTTGATTACGGATAATCAACCACTGACTAGGATTTTTCACCCTGACACTAAATTGCCGTCTTTCACATCAGCTCGACTCCTCAGGTATGCGACTTTTCTTCAAGACTTTGACTACTCAGTGGAATACCGGAAAGCTGAACATCATGCACATGTTGACTGTATTTCTCGAGGAACACATGAAACGTTACTCTCTCCTCATTCAGTCAAGTCAATTCTCGATCAAGAAGTTCAAACGATGGAAGATCAGACCATACACCAAATATCTACAGAGACAATTACCAGCTCCATAATAGCTGCAGAAACAGCAAAAGATAATCACCTCTCAAACTTACTAAATGACCTACTCTCGGGAAAAAATCAGGACCCTCAATTCAGTACCTCAAATGGGGTCATTCTAAAAAACAGCCGTGTTTGCATTCCCCAGTCTTTGCAAAAAGAAGTACTTCAAGGACTTCATCGTACTCATGTTGGTATTGTAAAAATGAAACAATTGGCTCGGAGACACTGCTACTGGAACAACATTGACAAAGACATTGAGCAGTTGATTCGATCATGCAGGGAGTGTGCCTTGTACAGAAGAGTCCAGCAAAGGTTCCCCTTCACCAAAGGGACGAACCTCAAAAAAACTTTGAACGGGTCCACGTTGATTATGCCGGGCCTTTTCTAAATCACTTCTTTTTCGTTTTAGTTGATTCTAAATCTAAATGGGCAGAAGTAAAAATCATCAGGGATGCTCCAACGACTTCAGTTACCATCGAATTACTCCAAGACATATTCTCTACTCATGGTTTTCCAGAAATCATTGTTTCGGATAATGCCACGATTTTCCAAAGCGAAGCGTTTAAGACATTTTGTAAGCAGAGTGGTATAATCCAGAAATACATAGCACCAGGTCACCCTGCCACTAATGGATTGGCTGAGCGATACATTCAAACCCTGAAATCCAAGCTAAGTCGCATGACAGATTGCGGACCTATTCAATCTAAGGTTCGTGAAATATTGTTCAGATACAGAGCCACACCTCTTCAGAATGGCAAAACACCTGCCGAAATGTACATACACCGTAATATTCGTTGTCAACTCGATGTTTTCAAACACACAATCCCGAAATGTATCAAAAGGGTTACATTCAATTTGTCTCCATCCAGAAATTTAAAGTCGGTGATAAGGTTTTGGCTCGCTGGTACTCAGGTAATAAAGATTCATGGAAATTGGGGAAAGTTATGAAGGTCCTTGGGAATATTCACTACCAAATTCAACTTGAGAATGGTTACACTTTGAAGAGACACGCGAACCAACTGCGACGAACTAGTACAGTCATTGATATGCCACCTCAAGACTTTACCGACAAGGAGACCAAGGATCCACTTATGACAAGGAGTGAAGTCACAACAGACCACACTAGATCTATGTTACTACCATTTCCATTTTTCAATCCCTCTACTTACCGTCCAACACCTACAAACTCTTCATATGAACTTCAGATTGCCGATCCTGCCGATGTTGTGGATGAACCTCGACACCATGAGGATACGTTTCCTGAACCACTTCGCCGATCGACACGACATCGCCAGACACCAGGTCACCTAAAGGATTTTTTTCTTCCCTGAGGTTATTCATTCACTATAAGAGGGGGAAGAATATTGTGTCCTGTCTTAAATCATATGGTATTATTTGTTTAATGTTATATTATTTTTTATTTACAAACATCTTTGTTTTTTGCTTTTGTAAAAATATACAGAATTATAATAGTCTATCTTAATCATTCTATCTTATTAAAAAAACATGACAGTGTGTATGCAAAAGAAAGAGTGTTCAGCGCTTCTGTTTTGTCCCTTTTTCAGCAGCAATAAGTTAGACCGGCAACTATAATAGGGTAGTTTTCCAGGACAAGAAGAAGCTCTTGAAGCTCTAAAATAAGCTGCAAACCCTAGCTAAAGAGTCCCTATAAGGAAAAGAAATTCTTCATCATATCCTTCAATGAGAGACGGTGAAATTCGTGATGGCATAAATTTGACCATTCAAGAATCTTGAAAAATAATACAGAGTAAAGATAATGCAATTGAAAAAGAGAGTTTTCTAGAAGAATGTTCAGGACAGAATTCCGAAAATGACCGAAGAAGTCACGGTGCATAAGGTGTCATTAAAACGGCGTTTTATCCTGGAATCGATCAACCAGATATTTTCAATAATATGACGCTGGAATTCTTAGGTGAATAGACTGAAAACCCAATATATTCTAAGTCAGCTAGTGCCAGTATTTCCAAGGTATTCTTTATCACACCATGAGCCCAGACTGTAAAGAGGATTATTCTTCCAATTCAAAAGAATATGAATGACGCATTCCTATCTACTTAAAACCTTTAGCAATAAAGTAAATCTGGTAGTTTTCTCACAAGATATTTGAAAAAAAAGTCTAAAAGAAAATGTTATTTACCACCTACAAAACACCATTCGAAACTTTAATTAAAAAAAATGAAGTTACAAGACACTGAGACATAGGGCTTATGTCATGTAGGGCTTTTATTCTTCATAAAAAGGTGACAATTACGACCAAAAGTGATAAAGCAGAAGGTCGGAGGGGTCAAATCGATTGTTGAATGTCACTGACGGACGTCTGGCGGCTCTAGCCGGAACTATAGCGGCTCTACCGGCACTATAGTGGGGCTATAGCGGCTCTACCGGCACTATAGCGGGGGCATTAGCGGCACTATAGCGGCACTGTAACGGCCACCTTTACCGACATCAACTATTCATCCACCGTGTCTCATACTGGCTGTCTAACTTGATGGTATCGATTTGTAAATGGTCAATCAATTGGTGGTCCGATGCAAGAAGGGCTGAGTAAAGAGAATTGTATAAAAGTTAAATGAGGTTTTGTAACGGTCACTATTCGCGGTATTCGCGATTAGGAAATTGATCATTCTATTAAGAAGTGCTATTGAGGAGCTTCAGTGCGGATTTTTAAGATGCATGTTGTTAAATAATAAATTTTGACTCTTTAATGAGGATTGGGAATCAATCGTTTGATATATCATATAAATATGTTATGATTCTTAAAAAAATATATATATAATCTTGTCATGATTATGAAATTTTTGCTTGATGAGCTGAGGTTGAGGAGCGCCGGAGTTTGATATGTACAATTTGACCTCACTGATTAAGCACGAAATACGTTTAGTATATTTCATAACAATAGTGGAAAGTGGGGATTTGCATATTCGGGACCATTTCCTTTGAAGCGCGAGATTTATTGAGCAGCATGCAAAACACTTTCAACTTTGTTTTTAACGACACTTTTCATTAGACTACACTCCATGGAAATCAGCTGTATTCGTTTATTTGTATAAACTTCATCGGAAAAATAGGTAACATTACTTTTTCGATGTGAACTGTTAGTTCAACTTTAGATTCATCACATTCAAAACTTAATCCAGTGTTCCAGTAAGCTTTCCTATAAAAACTATATTCATGTGAATAATACATTTAACATTACTGAAGTAAAATAATGCCTTTCTGTCTCTTGCAACCACGCCAAACACTGATGAGCTACATCAATGAATATAAAACACTAAATATTATTATGTATTCATTGGTTATATGTTTCGACGCGGAAGGCGGCGTGGTACAACCACTGCGCTCTATCTCAAGTCTGGAGTTATCACTCTAAGTTTAAAAGGCGTGCCGCTGTTTTTTTTGTTTTTTTTTATATGTTGGTTTCTTTACTATTGTGTGGTGGATGCTGTCAATATTAAAAGTCAAATTGACATTAAATTGAATGTTCATTTAGTGATTTGTTATAAACCATTAACATTTTTAAGATATTAAAAGTTTAAAACTGGTGTTTAACGTTATTTTGAAGTGCTTTAAACATCAATGAATCTATTTTTAGAGTTGAGCAATGATTTAGGAAAGATTAAAATACTATTGTTTCCTGCTTTGGATTATTAATGTAAGACATTGAAGAACGAACACTGACTAGGTTAATTTATCTCTTTTGTTTACACACAACAACCGTAATCCTTCCGGAAGTAACACAATATTGTACCGTTACAGAACAAATATTTGAATAAAGCCCACATTACATTAGCAAAATATTGGTAAAATTGAGCATAGACGGCCATCTTGAATATGAATTTTGATAGCGTCTACCCAATAGCAATGTGATCAACACTGGAAAGCTAATGCGAGCATCTTTTTACAAATGTTCGGTCAAAGAGCAGTGACTCCGGTTGTAACACAGATCCCGGAGATTACGGCGGCGGTAGAATATGCCGCTAGCGAGTGCGATGGTATATGCCGCTAGCGAGTACGATGGTATATGCCGCTAGCGAGTGTGATGGTATATGCCGCTAGCGAGTGCGGCAGTGATATTTCGGACTGTTGTGACGGTTTGCGGAGCTCCTAACGCCGCTGTTTGGTTGCCCGCCAAGGTTGGCAGCATAAATAAGCGATGTTTTCGAACAAGCAGCAGCCCCCAGGCTGCCTTGCAGTGCCGCTGGTAAGCAGGCGTGTTTATGTATGGTACTCAAACGTGGGCGTTGCAGTCTGCTCTACAATGTTGCAACTTAACGAAGCGATTCATTAGTTTACATAACTTTGCTGGACGTGTACTTTGGTTGGATGTGTTTACATTTACATAAACACATTTGTATGTTCGCACATTTGCGAAAGGTGTTTTTGCAGTATCCTCAAAAGGTTTGGTTAGTGTAACTTTCTTCAAGTACAGGTAGTTTTTTTACTGTATCGGTTTTGTCCTGGAAATCATCAGAGCTTGAGAAAGTTTTATTTTATATTCTGTAATAAAGAATTGTATTTTTGTAAGTACCTTTTACAAATATTTTCTTTCTAAATAAAATGTGTGAGCACTAGAAAGTTTATTTATGTAACATTAAAAAAAAAGTTTACGGTGAGTTAGAGATACATTTTTTCTACAAAATAAGCTTAGCCCAGAAAACCCTGAGTGTTAGAACATTTTATTTTGTATTAAAAGTACCTAATCACAAAAAGTGTCTCTGTAAATTCCTACGAATGTTTAAAACTTTTATTTTTGTAAAATATAAAAAACGTTGACAGTGGTAAGAGATACTGTAACCAATTTAAGGTTTCTTAATCACTCTTTAGACAGCAATGTAGATCTTGCAGTTTTTAAATTAAACAATATTTTCAATATATTTAAACCTGTATGAAAGCCCGAGGCGTAAATGTCTGTGACAATTCGATCTTTGTAATTAAAAGATTTTAATATTATAAGTTATCTACTTTTTCATTTTTACATACATCGCTTTTAAAAATGGAAGTAAAATTTAGTCTGGTTGCCAGATAAGTCTCGATTACTGTTTAGAGCAATAAAGTTTTCTCTTACGTTAGAGAAACACCCCAATAATCGGGGCCTGTTAGAGAATTGTTGCGGCTCCTATCAGAAGAGCAAGGTCACCCAATCTCAACCTGAGGAGAGCTGTGAAGAGCTTTAACGAGTCGACGATCTCCTGGCTTCCCTGATATTTTAGTTTTTCAGTGTTCCTGTTCTCATTAAAATATGCAGTGACACCGTTAGAGCGTTCATCTTGCCAGAGGCAGTTGGGTATTATTATTATTCTAGGATTTTAGCGAATTCCCCCTATAGTGAAGAAGCTGACACCGTAGTACTCATGGTGAGACCTAAGCGCGAGACCATCATAACTTTTCGTTTTGGAGCCTCCAGAAGCAAAAAAAAATAAATAAAATAAAATAAAACACTATTCGCTCCAATATACATATGTTATCTGTTAACACGATAGCGGCCGTAAAAAAGGTCCGATCTTTATGAAATTTGGTATAATCATGTAAAGTGGACATCAATTGGAGGAGTTCATAAACCAGACCGATCGAACCACCGGAGGGGGTAGGGTAAAAGGGATAAACCCCCAAAAGAGTGTTTTTTGGGGTTATTACATAGAAAAATAAAAATATCTAGTTTTTTTTGCACCATTGAACTCAGCTAAATAAAACGATTTGGCAATTTGAATTATTGTTCTATGTCATCGGTTGTCGAGATATTAAAGGTACATTGTACCTTTGTACTGTGTAGTAAACACAGTACATTGTCCCTGGGTTATCCTTATGGGAAATAAGAAAAATTCTATACCTCCTTTATTTTTCAATATATCTTGATAAAACCTGGTATAGTAACTTCTTATAGTTCAGATCCACTACGTATTGATTTTAATCTACCACATTTTTACACCTGTTGTAGCAGACATACATAATCATTACCATGTTATTATTTTGGAGGAAATAAAAAGATCATGTATAGCTTATGCTGTGTTGAAATGTGATTCTAGGCATCAGAAATTCGCTGAGTATGCAAGTCTGCAGCAACGGGAGTATTGTTGTAACATAAAGAAAGTTTTTGTAACTATCAATGAACTAACAAACTTAATTTTCTCTTGTGTTCGTTACTTTTTATGTACATTTATGAAAGAGCGTTTGTACTAAAGTATATCGATAGGTTAGTATTTATTTAGTTTTATTTACAATAAAAAATCTTTCTATTAGTTGTATTAGAAATATTCAGCTAGTTAAAGTAAAATCTCGGTTACAAATAGACAATGTTTTAAGCATCCATATCTGATAGGCTAACAAATTGATTCTCGTTTATGATTACCAAAGTACTGTATATCAGAAAAAAAATATTTTAAAAAACTTTAAGGGTGCCTAAACTCAGAAAACTTTAAATTATTAAAAGTCAAGCTATGTAATATTGTCGTAAAATTTTATATCTTTGCTTTAGAAATTAAAACATTTGCCCAATAAACGCAATTTATTCCCCCAAAGAGGGTTTCCCCCCCCCCCCGTGCTGTGGTAATATGATTCATCTTTTAACATAATACAGTTTTACAGTATAACCACAATATAAATTTTATTCCCTATTCCTTTTTTAGTTTTGCAAAGATTAAACAAGTTTTACGTTGTTTTATTATTATAAATGTCTTCATATTTAAATCTTAGGAACTTAAATTTGTAAAGAACTTGGTATAAACGTCCAACAAAATAGGGGCTTCTCAATATATCGAGGTATAGCGTGCCTATCGCAATTACAGTAACTCAATAGCATTACAGTATTAAGCAGTTATTAAAGAAAACTTCATCACGAATTTGAAACTGTATTTACAGACCTTTTAATCCTTACAACTCCAATAAACAGTTTTATTTCGAGTTTCATTAATACTAGATCTACTCCTCCATACTTTCTTGACTTAAAATAGCTTGTTCAAAAAAAAAAAAGAATTGTTGGAACAACAAAAACATTTGCAGGTTGTATATCTGCAAATGCTTTTTTGCTCGGTTTACCAATGTTTCGTTGTTCCAACAAATCTATTTTGTTTTTTCCAATAAAAACATTGGTAAACCGAGCAAAAAACATTTGCTGATATACAACCTGCAAATGTTTTTGTTGTTCCAACAAATACATTTCTTTCTGTGTACCAATGCAAAAGACAATGCCTAATAACAAAGGAACTTTAACCTACATTTAATTGTTTCTTGCAGGGTATAAACCGTTGAATGGCAATTATCATAAAAATGTAATTAGTCTGGAACACGCAGAAATATTCTACTCTTCATCGACAACGAAGAGACAACGAACGGTCGCCAGTGACCTGCCAGTAATTACTTTACAGGCCACGCCCTTGTTGCAGCACGCACCGAAGGTCTATTCTTTCCGGTTATAACGCTTCGAACATTGATTATACATTATCATTTACGAGCTCTTTGTTCAATGGCGGTGTTGTTCTCTTGTGATGGGCAGGTCGAATTTTAAATAATGAAATGCGAATGGCTTACTCACTTATTACGGCTATAATGTACATATCTCTTGTTGTGCTGTGAGCAAATTGTTGATGGGTACATTTTAAAATAAACTTTTTATTTAAATATACGATGAAAAATAAGGTAGAATTGTTGATGAATGTAGGCTTAAATCTTTAAGAGTTTCTTTCCTGCTCTTTATCTCAATAAATAGTTTAATAGTTTTTACGACATATTCAATTGAAATACATGTGAACAGATATACAAATAATAACATCGTCGATTCAATAAGATTACCTGCAATAAAAGATATTTGGCCTCGTTTTAATAAAACCCAATTTAAGTTGAAATAATCTGAGTGGTTTGGAAATTTTAATAAACAAATCCACTGCTAAAAGATTTGTTCGTTTTGAGCAATGAAATGTAATGAAATAAAAACTAAATATATGTATGGAAATATATTCCGCGTATTAAGGAATCTGATGAAATACTGTAGGCCCTTTAATAGAATTAATTAAATCGATTAGTATATAAGTTTATTGAGATATAACTTCATTAAGTTTGTCCATCCAAACAAAAACTATATTTTGTCACTTATTTTATCAATAAAAAAATAGCCGCGAAATATCTAATAGTGTTACATACAAGAGAAACGCGGAACGTTAAACTTTCAGTTTAATTAGTCAATTCAGTGAGTACAAACGAATTCGTGTATCAAAGAGACTTGCTCACTTTCTTATCACAGACTTTAAACTACAATTAAAAGAATAAAAAACCGTTGACAATCAATATGACGGTCAACAGAATAACAACTAACAATCCCGGTACAGGAAACAATCCACCGACGTCATCTAACAACCCTAATTGCAGCTGGAGATGGCTTGTCTGCAGGTCTCATTGATATCAGGCAGGAGGATATAGGTTGTTAACTGCTAAAAATACCGCTGAATTCCGTTCGGCCAGCTGGCCCCTCGCCAGATCCCTGTTTACATTGACGTCAGCGAAGTCAGCTGATTCATTTCATAATGGTGATATTCCTGTACGACAGAACAATCAGCGCATTTATCCTGCTTCAAATTACCCGCCGCTGCGTAAGTTTGTGCCCAAACGCTGCAATTCATTTTGATTTAAGAATTAAAAGATTGGGCGATCCTATAGCCTATAGCTAGTCATCGAGGCAGCGATTTGCATGAACCACGATGTTTGCGCTGTAGTGGTTGCACTTTGTATGACGTATAAGAACTTATGACTAACGTGCCCTCGTGGTCCTTAATTGTCCCCTACATCAAGTTTAAGCCTCAATGTCGTTAATACTTTAATCACTCTGGAATATCTTGCAAATCATCCCAATAATGGTTTTCATCAGAACGATGGTTTACTTTGATGTGGACTTCTAAAAGCATAAGTTATTACGCTTTAGTATTAGCTTTGCATGCGAGTTTCCGATTTTAGTTTTTCGCATAGCTAGTCAATAATCCATCGTCAATATAAATTTATTTACATATTTGATTTGTTTACATAAACGTAACAAACATAAAGTACTCTTACATCAGTATAATATAAATTCACACATTTTAAACATTAACAAACTCAAAATTCTTTACAGTAAACATACGGGAACTATGGATCTATGTATTCAAAGACTCTTATTAAGGAGTAAAAATCCATAAAAAAGGAAGTGTTTAACTGCTTTTTAAATTGAGTTAGAGTTTGGATTTTTAAATTCTGCAGGTAGTTTATTGAGGAGCTGTATACCTTTGTAAAATGGACCACTCTTTTAATATTAGTAATTATAATTAACAGAAACTGGGAAACTTTAGGGTAATACAGACTTAAATATTAAAGAATAAGTCATAATTAATTCTTCAATTTCGGATGAAAGCTCATTAATTGAAATTAATTATTTGGGTCTAAACTTTTAAAGAAAAGAAAACGTCGTAACAAAAGCAGAAAACTTATAACAGTACTCAAAGAAAAATGTAATTATTTACGCCAAACTTTGAGCAATTTGCGATATGACTAATTAACTTTTCCAAGTTAAACTTGGTTCTTTGTTTCCAGGTGATATAATCTATAATTTGTCTGTCATAGAACTGTACACTACTCCGGATTACAAATCTTAAGTGTATAGAACCTTTTTTAAAATGTCCTGTCGAAAATTACATATTAACGTTGATAACATGGTTGTAATGGATCTAGATTACAATAAATCAGCAAGCATGTTATTTTGTAGCCTCTTTTCACAATTATATGTCGTAAAATATAACCAAGGAGTAGTAAAATGTAATCATCGTAAAAATTCAAACAGAGTTTGAATTTAATTAACAAAAACGAGTTTGTTATATAAGGAGTTTAATAATGAAAATGTGATAGAGTGAGGAGGGTCTTAATGTGTTTGCGCCCGGAATACCTTAATTTATCAATCGATTCACCTTTAGAACACCTGCAAATCCATCAACAAACAATACTTTAACAACAGAGATGCTTTAAAAACTATTGCGTTTTTAATTACTTTTAAGCGACGGTAGTAGCTTAACAGATTTAATATTAACCCTTATAAAAAATACAAGGTACATATTATAATGTGTGATGTGTTGTGTTTTGAGGGACGTGCTAGTAAGTTTTATTTACTGATAATTTAACAGCGTGGTGATTGTTGTATTCAAGCGTGAGGCATATCGATCCCTGATGTATTCCTGCTTGTGACTGGTGATGTGCCGTCCCTTCAGCGGTATGTATGTCAAGGGTGGCGCCGCATGTCTTTATAATATACTTCCACTTCCGGCCGTGTTCACTCCTAGCAAACATCTCTGTCAATAACTTTAACGCGATTCACCAAGATCAATAAATAGTCAAATTGTATTATAATTTGTTTTTAATCCAAGCTATATTTCTCGGATTCGTTTGGTAACTTTTTTCATAACTAATTATCATATATTTATTATTATTTCATATTATTGTTGGGTTGATTTAGTAAACTCTTATCGCTTATGTAAAATTCAAAAGTTAAACAGGTTGATTATGAAATTTTGCTCAGATTAAGTACTAGCCTATCATATTCTGTGTCCTATAATTGTTTTACACCAAAATTCTTATTAAATAACTGATTTCCTATTTAATTATAACACATTCAGATGCATGGTTTATTAGATTTAACAAAGAGGTCGATTCTATTGATTAGTATGTAAAACTAATCAGTGATGGCAAAAATCAAAATCAACATTTAAAAATCGATGTGTATACATTTCTTTAAATTGTTAGTGAAGACCCTTCGTTAACAATTAGTTTCTGAATAATACGAATAAAATTTGATTTAAGCACTTAGGGGTCTCAAAGAAGAAATGTTTTACAGCCTACATTGTCTGAATATGAAATTTTCACTTACAAAAATGTTTATATTTTTTTGAGAATGTTTTTCTCTGAATTGAAGATTACGAAAGAAGTTGTGTTTGTTGGCTACAACGACCTGAACCCAAAGTTCAACAAATTTTTTAACCTGAAGAGTTGTAAGTGCTGCTGATGCCCCTGAATATAAAGGGGCGAAATATTGTTCGCTTGTTAAACAAACCGGATTGCTAAGACAATGAGTTTTTTCATCACCAGAGGAGTGCACGGACAAAATATCCAGGCTATTAGTTTGTTTTGATATATTTGTGAACCCATCACAAATGACCCATACAGAAATACAGAAAAATAAAAAATAAAAACATTTACTTGTTTATTTTTGTAATTTGTCTGGTCTTAGTTTTGTAGTCTTTATAGATAAGGGGATTACAAAAACCAAGATTAAAATGATGAAAACTCTAAAAAAAAACACTTTACTACATAACTTGACAGCTTAAAATGTAAGACAACAACGCAGTGAAATGTATTCATGAAAACAATCTCAAATTAATTGTGACCTTCCATTCCGCTGAGGGATAAAAGCCTTCTTTAGCAAGGCTAAAGTGAGACAGGTCAATCGTGTCTGCAAAGGCAAGGCTACGAAGCACTGCCAACATGTATCAAGCTATGTTTATATTACGTAAAGCCTAATCGTGATTTATTTCCATACAAAGTTCAGACATTCCGCGCTTTTGGAATTGGAAAACGAAAGTATCTCTCGTTGGGCGCACTTCCAAGCAGTTGAGAGTGGACTATAATTTATCAAATCACGAGCCAAAGAGGCTAAGACCGAAGAAAACAGTAAATAACGAGCGTCGTGAACTGCGCTCTCGAGCTTTATATTGTTGTTTTTGTTTGCTTTAAGCTAATGAAATTAGGAAATTTATCATTACACTTCAATACGTTCAATAATGTAACTGTTAATCAAGATTTTTTCGAGTGTGAAGATGTCAGTCACTGAATGAGCATATTGAATTGTATTAATAAAACCGATAATTTCCAAAAAATAATTTACCTCATCATTTATTTGTTGAGGATTATATATTACTGAATAAAAAATATGGTTGCAATAAACACAATATCAACACAACACAAATATCACCACGGTATCGTGAATACCACTATCGGGAAGCTGTAATGATGTTTATAATAAGGTCTGGTTGGTAATTGTTTTAATTGAATAGCGTATTTTAAGTACTCTGTAAAGCTATTGAAAAAATAATTCCAAGTGCTAATAGCCAGAAATAATACTGTCTTATTGTTTTGTATCTGTTGCACTGGCTTTATTCAGTTTAGCAAGTATGTGGATTATAGCAAATTTTATCATAATAAAATAAATAAATAATTCATATTTTTTCTTACATTGTCAGAATTTACTATCAACAATTTTAAACTTTTAAAACATCAACAATGTTTGGCTTTAAGACTATGACGAATATTAAAATACTAAATGAAAAAATAATTGACTTCAAAATAGGGATAAAAAAATGTATTTTATTAGTGATAGTTTGTTTAAAAGTATCCACGAACTCTTTTACGAATTTAAAATATTTTTCATAAGAATATTATAATTTTTTTATTTGATTATTAAAATAAACTATTTTGCATTATATATATACTAGAAACAGAGCCCGTTGTGGTTAAATACAACGGTCTCTAGAAAAATAGTACATATATGCTCAATTTCCTGTTAAATACCTGAAAAATAATTTGATTCACATTCATAAACAAAATTGATGACAAAACTTTTTCTAATAGAGCAAGACAATAAAAACAAAATATCAAATGCAACATATTTATTACAGTATTTCTTTATAAACGACATTTTTTGTAAATACTTCATCTAAGTTTTTCAATAATCTCCCTTGATCTTTGCTAGGGATAATTTTAATTTTAATGTCTTCAAACCTTTTCACCCTAGAGAGTGCAACGTACAATTGTCCATGGCTAAATACTGGTGCTGGAAGGTAAACACCAACTTTCTCCAATGTCTGACCTTGTGCCTTATTTATTGTTATAGCGAATGCTAATTTTAAAGGAAATTGCCGCCTTTTCAATACAAATGGCAAGTCTGTATCTGTCTGTGATAAATCAATCCTTGGAACAAACACAATTTCACCTACTGACGATCCAGTTAAAACCTCTGCAATTATTAAATTGGGCTTTAGTTCTTTAACAATCAATCGTGTGCCGTTACATAGTCCCCGTTTTGTATTAAGATTTCTTAGCAACATTATCACAGCCCCAATCTTTAAATTTAATTTATGTATTGGCATTCCCGATGGTGAAAGCTGATTTAAAAATTCTATTGGATAATGAATATCTGCTTGTGAAACATCATCCGCTTCAATACAATCCGTACTTAAATAGGTTACTGATGCTCCTTTCAGTAAGTCGTGAACCGTTTCGTTGAGGAAATCCACATCTGAATTTTTTGAGCATAAAATAGCCTTTTGGGTGAACTCATGAGACTGAGCTACGTCCAACTTGTCTCCAAATATATCGGTGGCTATGTTACCGTGGCTTAAAATATTTGCTGGTATTGCTATAAGGTCTTCCGATAAATTATGTGTTTTATCAGTCAGACCATTCCCTACGCTTAACAGCCACTTGCTAAATAAATCATCCACTGATCGTACATTTTTAGTCAGTCGTAGGATCTTAAAAGTTTCCCACAGTGGATGGAATTTTATACTCGTTTCTATTATTTTGGTTCTGTTTCCATGTCTGACAACTGGCAGAGTTTGCCTGAAATCACCGCCCAATAGCATGACTTTTCCGCCGAAAGGATTATGGTTGTTCATTATTTCCTTAAGTATTCTGTCAATAGCAGTCAGAGCAATTCCTGGTGCCATAGTTGCTTCATCCCAGATTATGATTTTAGCTGATCTGATTGTATTTGCTTCGAGAGAATTTAATCTTATATTTGATACGGATGTTTCGTTCAAAGGAGGTACTAATTTGAATTGGTTGAAATATGTTTTACCTCCATCCAATAAGTTTGCAGCAATTCCAGTAGACGCGATAGGCAATGCAATGTTTTTTTCTCCACGCACTGTACACAGAATAGTTTTATACAAATAGGTTTTTCCTGTGCCTCCTGGCCCGTCCAGAAAAAAACATGTTTCTGGGACTTCATTATTTATTGCTGCAATTATATTGTCAAAGCATTGTGTTTGCTCATAATTCAAATTATTGATCATTTCTTTGCTTTTTTCTTTTTCTAAGTCAAAGTCATAGATAGCTGTGTTGTTGATTTGTAGGTCATCGTGTACTGGCATCGGGAGGTCGTATTTAAGGCAGGAACTATGGTTTGCTTCTAAAGTTTTGTTAATTTCTCTCAAAGTCAAATTTTTACATTGCTCACAGTTATCTGCATGACCTACTTTGTGGCTGTGTGCAAAGTCTTCTGAAAGATGAGGCTGGTATTTTTCAAATAATTCTTTTGCATTAGACGGGGAAGCAAATATAAGAATATATGAGAATAAGTCTCTTAAATGTTGAGGCATGCTGAAATTGACTGCTTCGGCTAAAGTTTTGTCCCAAATTTCATCATTTTTCATCAGCCCTTTTTGCACTGCTGCTTCATAAAAAGTATCATATTTAGTACCATCAATGGTTTTTAAATCATCATAAGCTACAGCACCAGGTGCATGAAGCAGAAGAAGTCTTAAACAATACCTTTCAGGATCAGAACCAAGATTTACAAAGTACATTCTACCAATTACGTTGTGCCTTTCTTGTTGTCTGCGAATCCATTTCCTACTTTTTTTATTGAAAACATAATGTTTAGGTACATTACTGTAATTAATTAATCTTGCATTTTCATCTTCCACGTTTAACTTAAACCACGCTGTCAACATTGTATCTTTCTCAGCAGTTTGTAGTAGATTGTCTATATTTCTGTTTATCGAATTTGCATGGAAGACAATGCTTTGACTATCAGGAAGGTGAACAGGCAATCGAATTATTGTATGCGATTGTTTGTGCATGTCATTTCCAAGTATTCGCCACATGGACTCTGGTGCACTGACATACCTACTATCTATGTGCTTTTTTATTTCATCAAAATTTGAGTTTCTCTCTATGATACGAACATTTGCACAATCATGCCCTTTGTATACATATTTAAAGAGATATTTAACACTTTTGATCGTGGCGCAAACTTCCACATTGATATGACAGTTGTATTTTAATAGGAGAAATGGGTTATAAGGGACCACCCATGTGTTGTCAATTACTTTATTTCTCACAGATACATTATTACCATTATTTCTTCGGCGGTAAAGAGGGTATCCATCTTTGTTAGCTAAGGTTTCATTTTGAAAGGATTTAGGATAATTTTTAGTACACTTATTTTCCTTCATACACGGTGAGTTTAAATTACACTCGCCACAGGGTCCATGAATCATGTGTTTTGTAACAGCTGCGTGTAAAGTTGGAAATTTGTCTTTATCTGGTAATTCAGCCGATACTATTTGGTCTATATGTTCTGGTAACTTAGGAGAATCTTGTTCTTTCAAAATCAGTAAGATGTGAGCATGGGGTAGCCCTCTTTTTTGAAACTCAATTACATGTATATTGCCTACTGGGATGCCAAAAATATGTTTTTTGTTTATGTCATCCATAAGTTCTGTTAACTTCAATCGGAAAACTCTAGAAACTAAATCAGGACGATTTTCCACCGACTGTCCATTTAAATTTTGTGTTATTTCTTCCCATTTTGGATTACAGGTCATTGTAATAAAAAGATCGGGTTTACCGTAATTCCTCACTATTGACATAGCGTCTTGATAATTTTGCATCATATTTCTTGGACTCCCTTGAAATGTTGATGGCAAAATGAAAGGCTTTCCAGGGGGAAACAATTCATTTTCTCCTGATAACCGAATCTGGTCCATTAAACCTTTGTACTGTTCAATTCTAAGTTGAGATTGATTTTGTCGGATGAAATTTAGTCTATTTGCCTCAATTTTGGTGTAGGCATCAACAATATATTGTTGTGTGAGTTTTCCTCCGCACAATAAAGGATTGAATTCATCACGTACTGAAAGGCTGAAAGACGATATTGATAATATTGCATCTGAGTGACTCTTGATCTTGGATTTGAAGCTTTATTTTTAATATTTTGGAGACATAATGGCTTATCATTCAGTGGAATATTAATCCCCCAACTTTGATCACCATATGGGAAGAAGAGAGGATATACCATTGGTTCCAAATTTGGGTCCAAAATGCTAATTCTCTGAGTCTTTCTCTTATTCATCATGTTGTTAGCGCGACAATGAATCAGTAAATCACGGTGCAGAGGTGGTTCACCATCCATATTCTCAAAAATAACAGCAACCTCATTACATCTTGCAGAGTTATATCTTCTTTCATCATATTTTCGGTCCTGAATTATAGCCATTGTCACATCAGATGAAACAGCATTATTCATTAATGTGTCTTGCATGCATTCTTGCTCTACTTCATACATCATTTTGCAGGCTTCTGCAAATGGATTATACTTTGACATGAATGACCCTAATATTTGTAATAAATGTTCATTGCATCCAGAGTTTTCTTTAATTTTCATTCTTTGAGTTGTAGCCTCCTCAGGATCAAGTATGTACAACTGAGCATATTTACGCTGTTCTCCATTTTCAGGATGTAATGTACCAGCACGATGATAGATAGAGCCATTTATTCTAAAACAATAAGGACCATAACTTGAAGGTGGAACTATTTGCGCTCCCATAGAAGCGAAAGATAGGGAACTGTTGATTGAACGAATATTGGACATAAAGTTATCTGAATAAATATGGTTATTAGTCATAAGCTGCTCAAGTAATAATGCAGTTTGAATCCGTTCTAATGAAACTTTTCCTTTTGAGCAGCATTTAGAAAACATTTTATCAACAGGTCTTTCTCCGACAAAGTGTTAAGCACCACAAAATTCACAAACTTCATTAAAACTGCCACATGAGTGTAATTTTATTTCATTTTCATCGTTTATATGTCTTAAGGCTTCAGGCAAAAAAGTGATGGGTGGTTGTAACACATGATTTACATCACTATCCTTTTTCCCCCTTATTACTACGCGATGAGCAGTGGATTCACGTTTTCCAGAACATGTTTTTCTTTTTCTATTCTTTGCTGGACGGCCAGATTTGCAGGTTGAGGAAGTTGCATCTTCTTTGAGTGAAGTGTTAGTCACACTATCTTTTTTTGTCTCTTTTTCATTTTTTGTCCCTCCATCCTTGTTGCTTACGCTTGTTAAACACTTATTTCCCCCTTGGATCAAATCATTATTCATACTATGATTTTGTTTCTTTAATTTATTTTTATGCACTATTGATTCACGCCTTCCAGAGCATGTTTTTCTTTTTCTATTTTTTTCTGGACGGCCACGTTTGCAGGTTGAGGAAGTAGTATCCTCTTTGAGTGAAGGGATAGTCACACTATGTTGTTTTGTTTTTTTCCATTTGGCGTGTCTCCATCCTTGTGATTGCTTGATAAAAACTTTGTTCCCCTTTTTATTAAATCATTACTCATTCCATTATTTTGCGTCTTTAATTTATTTTTATGATCTGCTGATTCATGTCTTCCAGAAAATGTTATTCTTTTTTTATTCTTTGCTGGACGGCCACGTTTGCAGGTTGAGGAAGTAGTATCCTCTTTGAGTGAAGTGTTAGACAAAATATTTTGTTTTGTTTCTTTTTCATTTTGTGTGTCTGCATTCTTATGATCGCTTGTTAAAGACTTTTTTACCCCTTGGAGTAAATCATTATTCATATTATAATTTTGCGTCTTTAATTTATTTTTATGATCTCTTGATTCCCGTCTGCCAGAGCATGTTTTTCTTTTTCTATTCATTGCTGGATGGCCACATTCGGATTTTGGTAAGGTTACATCCTCTTTATTTTCAGAATTCGTATTTTCCATTAAAACATCGTAATGCCCAGCGTCCATACTACCTGAGAAACGTAGTTTATATATTGACGTGCCTTCACCAACCGTTAAAAAAGAATCCAAGTTCTCAGCATATATTTGGAATTGACAGTTGAAAAGCCTTGCTGTAGCCTCAATTTCAACGTTACCAGCGTATTCTCCATTTGTAATCATCAGATTTCTATATTCTGTTGCATTTTGTACCGGTAGTCTATATGTGTTATCCCCTATGATAAAAGGGCAATAGTAGTCCCAGTTATTTACGACTTCATCAACTACTTTGGATCGTATATCACTGTATCTAGATTGAGATGCATGGCATAAAAATGAGATACTCCTAAAGAAACAGTTTCCGTCACCAACGATATAATGAATAGTAAAATTATTCATTTTCAAACTAAAAAATCAAAAAAGTTCAAAATGAAAATTTATGGTGGTGAAATCTCGACACCACTTTACTCACCAGTCCCCACTAACAGTTATTGGTACAGATTAAGCACACACCATAAAAAGCACACACAAAACGTAAGGATGCACTTTAACCACAAATCCAAATTGTAAACAACAAAATGTAAACAAAGAGAGATCAATGAAATAACAATACAACGGTCATAGGAAGCACACACAAAACCTAAGGAACGCACTTTAACCACAAATCTAAATTGTAAACAACAAAATGTAAACAAAGAAAAATCAATGAAATAATAATACAACGGTCAGCTGTTAAGTTATTGACACATGTTCCATATGATCACAAAAAATCAGCTGTTAATATATTTCTTATGAAAACATAACTTTTGAATTTTTTAAACTCATGGATCTTATTCCCATAATTATTAGCAAATATACAGTGAGAAAGCTTTTCGTTTTCAATGACCCATCAATTATTAAAATATGTCAGGTCGAATTATTAAAATATGTCAGGTAGAACTCTAGATTTAGTTGTACAAAGTTTGACAAAAATGTCTATATTCGTTATTTTCTTGCCTTTATAAATTCGGAGTTTGCTTTACTTTTAAATAACTTTTAAACGGTGAGGAAATCGACCAAAGTGGAAGATGATATTCTGAAAGAGAATAAAATTTCCTACAACTTCATATTATGCATTTTTTGAAAATACTGATTACGGGCAGACTAAACTTGGCTACAAAAATAAAAACTAAAAATGCTGATTTGAAAGTATTTTTATAGAAAATATGTATTTTTTCTTTTTCACTTTGAATCTTTAAAAAAATCCAACTTTTAATAATTATTTGCAAATCTACAGCAAGAAAGCTTTCCATCGACTCGTTATTTATTAAAATCTGACTGGTAGAACTCTAGATTTAGTTGTACAAAGTTTAACAAACGTCTCTAATTCAATATTTCCTCACCGCTTTAAATTCGGAGGTTGCTTAGCTTTTTTGCAAATAACTTTTAAATGGTGCAGAAATCGGCTAAAGTGGAAAGTAATATTCTGAAAGAGAATTAAATTTCCTACAATTGGTACTATGCATTGTTTGAAAATACTGATAATAGGCAGCCAAAACCTGGCTACAAAAAGAAACTTTAAAAGAGCTGTTTTTTAAGTCTATTTCTTATAGAAAATCTGTGTTGTTACGTTTCCACCATAAATCTTTAAAAAAATCTAACTGTCATAATTATTTGCAAATCTACATGGATGGAGCTTTCCAACGACCTGTTAAGTATTAAAATCTGCCCAGTAGAACTCTAGATTTAGTTGTACAAAGTTTAACAAACATATCTCTAATTCAGTATTTTCTCACCACTAAAAATTCGGAGGCTGCTTAGGTGTTTTGCAAATAACTTTTAAATGGTGCAGAAAACGGCTAAAGTGGAAGGTGATATTCTGAAAGAGAATTAAATTTCCTACAATTTGGTACTATGCATTGTTTGAAAATACTAATAATAGGCAGTCAAAACCTGGCTACAAAAAGAAACTTTAAAAGAGCTGTTTTTTAAATCTATTTCTTATAGAAAATCTGTGTTGTTACGTTTCTACCATAAATCTTTAAAAAAATCTAACTTTCATTATTATTTGCAAATCTACATGGATGGAGCTTGCCAACGACCTGTTAAGTATTAAAATCTGCCCAGTAGAACTCTAGATTTAGTTGTACAAAGTTTAACAAACATATCTCTAATTCAGTATTTTCTCACCACTAAAAATTCGGAGGCTGCTTAGGTATTTTGCAAATAACTTTTAAATGGTGCAGAAATCGGCTAAAGTGGAAGGTGATATTCTGAAAGAGAATTAAATTTCCTACAATTTGGTACTATGCATTGTTTGAAAATACTAATAATAGGCAGCCAAAACCTGGCTACAAAGAGAAACTTTAAAAGAGCTGTTTTTTTAATCTATTTCTTATAGAAAATTTGTGTTGTTACGTTTCCACCATAAATCTTTAAAAAAATCTAACTTTCATAATTATTTGCAAATCTACATGGATGGAGCTTTCCAACGACCTGTTAATTATTAAAATCTGCCCAGTAGAACTCTAGATTTAGTTGTACAAAGTTTAACAAACATATCTCTAATTCAGTATTTTCTCACCACTAAAAATTTGGAGGTTGCTTAGGTTTTTTGCAAATAACTTTTAAATGGTGCAGAAATCGGATAAAGTGGAAGGTGATATTCTGAAAGAGAATTAAATTTCCTACAATTTGGTACTATGCATTGTTTGAAAATACTAATAATAGGCAGCCAAAACCTGGCTACAAAGAGAAACTTTAAAAGAGCTGTTTTTTTAATCTATTTCTTATAGAAAATTTGTGTTGTTACGTTTCCACCATAAATCTTTAAAAAAATCTAACTTTCATAATTATTTGCAAATCTACATGGATGGAGCTTTCCAACGACCTGTTAATTATTAAAATCTGCCCAGTAGAACTCTAGATTTAGTTGTACAAAGTTTAACAAACATATCTCTAATTCAGTATTTTCTCACCACTAAAAATTTGGAGGTTGCTTAGGTTTTTTGCAAATAACTTTTAAATGGTGCAGAAATCGGCTAAAGTGGAAGGTAATATTCTGAAAGAGAATTAAATTTCCTACAAATTGCTGATAGGTATTTCTTGAAAATACTCAATAAAGACAGCCAAAATTTGCCTCGAAATAAAAAATGTGAAAAAAGCCGTTTTCAATGTATTTCTTATGGAAAACATGTTTTTTTTATTTCTTCACCATAAATCTCAACAAAAACAAACTTTCATAATTATTTGACAATCTACGGGGAGAGAGCTTTCCAATGACACATTAATTAATAAAATCGGCCCGGTAGAACTGGAGATTTAGTTGTCTGAAGATTGGACTAAACTGAATTATTATAAGAGTAGATATTCTACTATACAGTTTTATTCCCGCGCATAATACAGTAAATTACAAATAATTATTTCATGTTGTACGAATTAAAAATGTATCTCTTATTTTTTATTTGTATTATAATTATGATAAATAATTAATGTGCTGAGGAGCAGGGCATTTATTTTGACATCAAAGAGAGGTTTTAATATATAGACTACAAAATTGAATACATTAACATTTTTACATCTTTCACGGCATCAAAAAATGAAAAATTAAAATGAAAAACTTTATTTATTCCCAAGGTTGTGTGTACAATATTTACAAAGCAGTAAATTTAAAATAACATGAATTGAAATTACTTAAAAAATAAATTATCTCTGCCAGTTAATAAGGAAAAATTCTGTTGGTACTTTTGCCGTTGTTTTCAGATGTTTCTTTCGCATTTTGAAAATGTGATCTCTTGAATGAATCAAAGAATAATGTCATAAGTCATGTTAGACAAATCGTAATGCAGTTTTGAATATTTATGTATCTGCAGCATTTCTCAAATGTAAAATTATTACATAGGATGTATGTTTAATTTTTTACTGAAATCTTGTATGTAATATTTCCATGACCTACCATATCCCTTATTTAACTAAATATTTTTTTTAATGTTAAGATTTATTCAGTTTATTAACTTTAAATTTAATTAAGTTTTTTATTGCATTAATTGCAACTAAAAAGGTTTGTTTTTATTGGATTAAGTGATATGGTCTTAAATTTTTCAACTTGACCAACACTGAAATAACCCCAAAAAATTGGTGAAATTTCTATTGTATCTAAAAATATGACTAAATTGACTAAAATTAATCATTATACTCAAGCTAGTAGACTTACAACACTTAATTACTTAGCGTGCAGTTTTCCAGATTGCAGAAGATTTTTTTCATTTCATATAGTCTTAGATGCAAAAAATCCAAAGTAACTGTTCACGTAAAATAATAAGTTGATTAATAAATAAATTAACCCTTTGACAAAAGTCCTATACAATAAGTTTCCCTCTTTGTACCTCTTTATATAAAAGTTAAAGTTCTATTCTTCATCAATAAAACACTCTATTCCCGTACTCATAAACAGTATTCATATCATCCTCAATATAAATTCACCTTGAAGGCAAAATGGAAGTAATAACAGTATTGCAATCTACGTCTCAGCTATTATCGAACAAAAGGTAACATTCCACGGTACATTTACAGAGTAAACAAACAATTGCGCCATCGCCTATGAAACTTTATAAGCGTTGTGACGTGGCATCGCCTGCCTATCTATACACCATGTATTAATTCACGATTTGCGTCACATTCAAAATCTCTTTGATATACCATTTCTTTTGTGTTTAATGGACACCGTTTCCAACACCCCAAAATAGGAACTAAAAAAAATTCTTTTTACTCTTATTCAGCGTATTATTCGAAACTACTTCTTTTTACATATACTTCCCACCGTACAATCCAGCACAGTACTGTCTACAACACAGAGACAAACATGTATTTACCGTGCTATCAGAGGCGTTCCTGTACACGTTCATGCTGTTGTGGTCGGGGGCGCGTTCAGCACTACACTGGAGCCGCGCTGGGGTGCGCGCGCCGCCAAACCTGCCATTTGGAAATTATTTGCGTTCCAAGTAAACCGAGAAGTGTTTGACAGTTGTTTACAATGAGTGCGCCCGCCCATCATCTCTGACTCGCCAACTCGCGACCAGCAGGTACTAAACGGAGTTAACGAGGAGGAAAGAGCGTTGAGTTGTATCGACGGCTAGATTATTGCTTACGTTCTGCGAACGCCAAAGGTGAAGCGTGTTTTAATTTTGTGCACCCGTTCGTTTTTTGAAATTCGATTTCTCTAGCTGATTTGCTAACTGCTTGTTAATGAAGCAAAGGTGGTAAATGGAGTTAGAGAGTAAATAGGGTTAGAGGTGGACCAACATTCGCCTGTGGCGTTGATAGCTAAGGGATTACTTAAGTCCCAAGAAACCCGAAACGTGTTTCAAATTACAACCAAATGCACACAATCTCGAGCCTTTTACTAACCAGCCTGTTAAACTGGCGGCTTAAGTTATTAACATAGTAAAATGTGTTGTACGTAAAAGAGTAATGAGTTTTTTGTACTGGTGTATTGCTTGTGTACCGTGTATTTCAATGTTGTTTACAATGTGCAAGATCGCTCATCTCTTTAGATAACTTGCCAAATTGTCGATCTGCTGGATAGAGGAAAAGGTAGTAAACGGATTATACGAAGAGGCGTTGGGCTGTATCAAAGGCTAGGTTATTAATTGCCATTTGCTTATGACGAAGCAGAAGCATATGTTTTAATTTTGGGCATCCGCTCTTCTTTTCTCACCCAAACTCTCTAACCAATTTTCTAATCACCTAGTTAACGAGGCAAATTTAGAAAACGGAGTTGGAGGGTAAACAGAGTGGGGATAAACATTCGGATGATACATTTAGTTCAAAGTAACCCGAATAGTGTTTCAAATTGTTAGCAATGTACACGATTTTGTCACCTTATTTTCACAAACCTATTAAACTGCTTACTGTAGGCGTTAAGATAGTAAAAGGTGTTGGCAGTGTTTCAACGTTGTTTACAATGTGCAAGATAGCTCATCTCTGACTTGCCACTTCGTCGACGTGCTGGCTAGAAGTAAGGTAATAAACGAAGGTAATGATGTGGAAAGAGCTTTGAGTTGTATGAATGGCTAGGGTGTTTCTTGCGTTCGACCTATGCCGAAGCCGATACATGTTTTCATTTTTGCACCCACTCATATTTTCCACTCAAACTCTCTAACCAATTTTCTAATCGCAGTTAACGAAGCAAGGATAGTAAACGGAGTTAGAGTATAAACAGAGAGATGGATCAACATTATGTCGTAAGTATTTAAAGTTTCATCTCTTATGCTGTGTTACAATTGTAATAAATATTTAATGTGCTGAGCATCAGTACATTTAATTTGACGTTAAGAAATGTTTTAATACAAAACTACAAAAGTGGAAAAATTTACATTTTGAGGTTCACATTTGAGCTCAAAGTAAACCGAATAGTGTTTGAAATTGTTAGCAGTGAACACGATTTTGCTATTTATTTTTCACCACATGTTTAACGGTTTACTATAGTTGGTATAAACTGGCGGCTTAAGGCGTTAAGATAGTAAAAGTCGTTGGACGTAAATGGGTAATGAGCCTATTGTACTGGGCTGGCACGTTGCTTGCGTTCGGCATAAACTGAAGTATTACAGTGTTGTTTACTATGCACAAGCCTACTCATAATCTCTGTCTCAGCATTCGCGAATCTGCTGTCTAGAGAAGTAAAGGTAGCAAACGGAATTAATGGGGAGGAAAGAGCGCTGAGATGTTGTATCGAGGCTAGGGTACTGCTCGCGTCTGCTAAAGCCGAATATGGAGCATGTTTTAATGTTGTGCATTCACTCATCTTTTTTAACTCCAACTCTCTTGCCGAATTTTCGGTCGGACGGTTTACGAAGCAAAAGGAAGTACTCAGACATTGAGAATAATGTGTTAGACGTAAAATGCTGATGAGCCTAAGTACTGGCGTATTGCTTGTGCGCTCATTTTTCTGAATTGCCAACTTGCAAGTCTGTTAGCTTGATTGATTAAGAAAATTAAGAAAATGATTTGCTAGAAGTAAAGGTGCTACGCGGAGTTAATTAAGAGGACGAACGTACACTGCGATGTTATATCGATGGCTAGGGGAATTGTTTACGTTCTGCTTATACCGAGGCGCGTTTTGATGCTGTAAGCAATGTCAGCCCCGCTCGCCTTCTCTACCTATAGCCAACTCGCACATCTGCTGGCTAATGGTGAACCAGAGTTGGTTGGCTAAAGGAATATAATCCCCGGTGAGCCGAAAAAAAGTTATTTGGATACGGTCAAAAACATGTATGTCTTAAAATTTGTGCAATAGGCCAAGTAATAAAACAGGATAAAATATTCAGCCTGAGAGATTATAACTTTAGACTGCGCAAACCGTGTAAAGTTTATATTTTTTGTTAAAAACTGAAAGTTTGAAAAATTAAAAATATTTTTTTAACACGTGTGGGTATGGTGGCCTAAAGTACCACCAAAGAGTCACAATGCCTGTTCTAAACTAATAGCCCCAAGTGATAATAATTTTGTACTGCGCAGCAATCAGCTTAAAATTTTAATACTCTTCAACAAATCTAAACTTTACACGGTTTTTGATATCTCGGGCTAAATGTTTTATGCTGTTCATAAGAGGCCTACTACACAGCTTTTAAAACAAAAATATTTTAATCGATGAAATTTACTTTTTTGGCTCAACCTACGTCTTCGTTGATGGGCATGAGGAGAAATAGACCGCTAGTTTGATAGCTGGCTAATTTTTTTTACGCAGTTATGGTTCAATGATTATGTGTGCGCTCACACAGGGGTAAGCGGAGAAAAGATAATAAACTTCTTTACAGGGGAGGCAGCACTAAGGCGTTATGTTGATAGCTAAAGAATTATTCGAGGAGAGAAGTGAGCCAAATTGCTTGCAATGTGTACTCGCCCTCATCTAGATCCTGCCAGCTTCTATTTTACATTCAAGTAATGTTTGCAAAAGGCTTTAAAATAAGGGACACTGAACCACTGCTAACGGTCAGATTATTACTTTATTTCAACGTGAACCGCGGAGAGGTAAAAATATCCATAAGGGTGTTCGCTGATCAACTAATGAGGCCTTTAACTGCCAATTGACTAACCAGCTGGGAACACGGAATAAAGTAGGCCTACTGGTAAATATGGTTTGGGAGGAGGTGAACCTTGGGAAGTTTGTCTGATGGCTGGTTTATTACTTGAGTTTCGCACGTATGCTGAACCAAGTTTGAAATTGTTTAAGATCTGAAAGCACTCTTATAATCTCTTACTTGCCACTACAGCAACGATTTAACCTGCTTTATAAACTTCAATTTATACAGTATTATTCGCTAAGTTATTATTTGTGTTCCAAGAAGATGAGTCAGTGATGAAATGGCAGTGGAATGAGCTCACTAGTAAAGAGTTGTATAACTGATGATAAAAAAGTTTATATCGATTTATTTATGTTGATGGGTTGGAGATACCTGTATTAATAGATTATTAAAACAAATAAAGTGATAATAACAAATGAAAATGCGAGTGAAATAATTAATTATTATCATATTAGTGACAGTAATTGAAATCATTAAACTTGATTGCGTATACAGTAATTACAAATGGATTGATTAACACAAGGTTTAATTAAATGCGAATATCTCCGGGCTCAAGAGACACTCTAACGGTCCTCATTATGCATTGACGTCACTGAAATAATGTAACAAAAACAACGCCTTTCACTGACATGCGAATTACCCTGCAGCTTTGATAATCACTAATTGTAAACGCCTTGAACTTAATTCGTCTTAAAAGCAAATATGAGTTTGTGCGGGTGTCATATGAGGAAGATATATCGTGTATGTGGCCTTGCTCCTGACTTTGACTGATTCAAAAGCGTGGAGCAGTATAATTAATTAATATGTTACCTTATGATAAACGACGACTGGGTCCGGTTTCTACACTTTAAAAAATTATAACTACCAAGCACGCTCTCTACGTTTTGACATAAATTGAAATATACTAAGAAGCATTTTCAGGCTGTAGGCAACCTCTTTTTAATTCAATTAGTGTATGGAAACAATTTTAAAAGTGAATTGAGTACGTACCGTAGCTCACTTTAGTAAACAGGTTTTAGATTTAAACTTAACTTGGGTAGTTGAATTTGTAGCAATTCCTCCCAAAAAGATTTTCCAGTCAGTTTTTTGTAGGTATGCCAGTTCATTTAACTTTCCTTAGTCAAGTAAAGGTGATACGAAAATTATTTGAATTTTTCATACTTTAACGTAAAATTCATTAAATGTACTATGCGTTTCATTCTTCGCATTTGAGTACTAAATTTATGGCCTACAATTTGCATGGAAATATGTGATCTCTCTTTGTGTTGCAAGGAGACTGCGAACGCGAGGAGAGGAAGTCAAGGAAAAACCTTCAAAGAAGTACAAACCTTTGTCTCTTCCATTCTTGTCGTCCGTTAAGAATGGATGTATTTTTGTTGAGCTTAAAGGGCATACATAATTTTAAAGGATATTGATTCAAATCTAATTGTGTAAGTTTATATTATATAAAATTTGATATACTGCATAGCACATTGGAAATATCCTCATGTCATAATATGAGGATTATGAGATTAAACAAAATGCCAAACGTTTTGAAAAGAACCGAGGGTTTAAAAGTCTTGGAAGTGGTTATAGTATTGATAATCTGAAAATAAATTAAATAATCCCTTATCAAACATTTGTTTATACAAATGTTCCCCAAATCTGTGGCTATGAACATTTTCGCAAAGCTGTGTCTATTTACTGTTTTTTTTGTATATTTAATTTACACCCAGCAGATGGCGATTTGTTTCGCTTGGTATTAATATACAACTGTTAAAAATCCAAAGACAAGTATTCTTTATAAATTAACACATGCACAAACTTTGACTCTCTGGAGGGCGGGCCCCTTGTGGGTGCTTACGCTATAAGAGAAGACGCACTATTCCAAGCTTCTAAGTGCACAAAATTGAACCCCCCCCCCCCCCCCAAGATAAACAAAACATCTCCAACTCGGCAGAGTACAACAATCTAGAAACATAGGTATCTAGGTTTGTATTTCTTTTGGGGACTTTGGGGGTTTTATGTGGGGGGGGGGGGGGGGTTACTGCGATGACACGATAAAAAGTTACAGGAAGCAGGGAGGTATCCACACTTTGCCTAATCCTGCATGGTAAGTCTCGTTGGACTTGGCTTAAAAATTGGTTTAAATTTCATAATAAACAGATCTGGAAAATTTAACCCATCCTAAAATTCGATTGAAAGTAGTTTTAGCTAAACCCTCAATAAAATAGGTTTATTTTAGCAACGGAAACCTAATCAGTTGTTCAGGGTGTCTGTTCTACAGTTTTGTTATCTGTTTTCCTATTCAACTCTATGCGGTCAACACGGGTCATGAGACAGTCTGGCCAGCGTGTATGATCTGCAGTTTTATTTACTATTTTTCCTGTGCACAAGCTCCAAGTTATCAACATGAGTCACGTGACAGTGGGGCCAGAGGCTGTGGGGCTGGTCGCCGGATGCTGACTGTAAGTTAATTAATTAGACCCGGGAGTTGTGGCAAGCAATTAGCCTCCCCGGGACCTCCTTCCACCTCCTGTCAGTGTAGGGTAGTCGAATAGTGGTTTTATCGATAGTCGACCACTCGATTGTTTTGACGTGTCGATATTATTAGTCAATATTTTTAACTATTCAAGGTTTTATGTTTTTCTCCTTCTAGTCGGCATGACCGATTTGAGATTTTATTGTTTTTGCTCTTCGACTAGTCTGGTTGACTAGGCTATTCGATATATGATGACAGTTGATATTTTTGACTGTTGTGAACGATCAGATCAGTCGTTCCGAAACGACAGTGAAAACTAGTCTATGTTACCATCACTAATACCAGCGACCTTGGGAGGCGTAAAACTGTATAACATGCAATAAGTATCGGCTGCGTAACATATAGTCAGAGCTTGCACATCGTAAATTAGATTTGCCAGAGCGACGTTAACTATATTTTTTATGATCTTAAAACATCAAATTGATTTTGTATTTGTGTGTACACTTCTGTAGGAGTTTTCCTATACATCTACGTTTAAGATTAAAGAAGCTGATTATGTTTAATTTCAATTACTTAATTTAAGTTATGTCCTTTGAATTGCACATTAATAATGTACATAATATACCAGCTTTGCCTCTCAACGCATTTTCACAAAACAATATTGAATCTATTTTTTTAGCCAATGGTCAATTTAAGAGTGAAACTACATCGTTTCCCTAACATTTTCAACTAAGCCATTAGTGCTGCCTATTATTTTGATAAAAATTACGAATAACATTATAATTCTATTGAATATTTTACAACAAAATCAAAAATAACAGGAAACCTCAAGACTATTTTAGAATGTAGTTGAATAAACTTTTTCTATATTCGATACTTTTCAACACCCTTCTCTGTGCAAGCTAAACATTTTGTATTTAAAAGTGTAGGATAAAATTTGTTTTTGCAATCACATTCGGGACAATAACTTTGGAATCAAGTCCTTTTATAGAGCATAAAATGCTTAACAATCTTAAAATATAAATGGTCAGTAAATGTGAGATCTTATAAAGCTCACTGGGTTCAACAAGATGACTTCAGATGGCACCACCAGAAGGCGGCAGACACGTGCTGCGATCTATTGATCACAGTAAGCAACCAACTCCTCTCACCTCAAAGGGGCTATTTTCAACGAGCAACCTAAGGTCACTGTCAAATATTGAAGGGTCTCGAGTATAGCACTTGCAGTGTAGCACTTCATTAAACAGTGGTAGTAGGTAACAGTCATACGTTCATTATAACAATAAAGGTCATTGTTACAGGTCATAAAGGTCATTATCTACGACCATTACAAAAAGCACCAATTATGGTATTACAATAAACATTATAATGATATACATTAAAACACCAAAAACCAAGCAGTACTCTAATGACGACTTTAGAGTACTGGAGTCACTTTAGAGTACTGGTTCTAGACCAATGAGAGCTCGGCATTTTACGGAAGTAATGTCATAACAACAATTACGCAATTCGCACATCAGCTGATTGTTGCATTACGATTCATGTTTGAGTTTACTTATCCCATCAGCTGATTGTTCCACAACGATTCATGGTTCAGTCTGCTTATTTGCCTAACCTCAAATTTTAGTTGACCTATTCCATCATTAGTAAAAGTCATGAGTCTTGTTTAACTTCGGGGGAAATTTTGTCGTATATTGTTGGTCGTAGATAAAATAGTGTATGCAACGATTGTATTATGCCTTTAAGCCACTCGTGAGATATTTAGAACACTCGCTTCGCTCGTGTTCTAACTTACATCTCACTCGTGGCTTAAAGGCATTCATTATACAATCGTTGCATAAACTACTATTATAACAGTTTATAACAGTCTTTCAGTTGTCTTACGTGCACAGCACTGGCTCATGTTTTAATCGGAATATAGAGAGAGTGTGGGAAGGATGAGATAAAAAAAACGTGTCACTCTCAAAATTCATTAGTTATTATAAACTATTAATTAAAATAATAAATTGTAACAAAGCTATCCACGAATGTTTAAATCATGTTGAGCAGTATTGCATTTAGAAAACGGTAGAAAATTATAGTTCTATGTGTCAATTACATTAAACACCTCTGCATTTTTAAGTAGTTTTAAGTAGTTGTTAAAAATATAACACGTTAAAAGATATAAAATTTGTTTCAAAGTAATAAATTAGGCACAAGGGAATAAACATCGCTTGGGTGAATCATAGAACAGCAACCGGGGAAGTATCCCGGCAGCGAAGGCCAAGTGGGGTTAACTTTCATCCGGTACGAACCAGCCGGGACCGCGCGTCGTGCAAACGTAACGCGCGGAACTATTTATAGCGCTGCAACTTTCTGAAATGAACTATTAGTAGGTAATTTATAATACTTAAATAACTTATTTACATGTTTTATGTGGCATGCAACTGTAATTTACACACAATATTTTTAGTTCATGTTGATCTTTGTTTGAATAATATCTGGTATATTAATTATTTCTCTTTGCAGTCACCTTCCGTATTTTGTGGACCTTTTGAATGTTTGTAATTCATAATAGTACCTAAACAATTTATTTGAAGAAATCTTCAAAATATCTTCAATTATTTTACAAAGTGAAAACAATCTTAACGCAATTATGAGACTTGTTGAGTAACATTTGGTTGACATGGTTGAGCTTATTTTGAATGACATGATTTTTTTAAGGCCTAAATGTAATTTCAGTATCAAAAATTAGATACTTCTACGGTCTTATTAGTCTGGTATTCAAAATTGCATTCTATTAAACTCTAAACTGCATAATATCTTTATTTAAAATTCATTCTGCACCTTAAAGTTCGTTGTAGCTATAACTGCAATGGTTTCCAACCCAATCGTTTCTCTCCCCCCTCATTCATTCGCTCAACGCTTCGTCGAACATAATTATTGTTTGAATTATTACTCATTGACCTTTAATTGTAATTGTTATTTTATCAGTTGGCTGAACCCGCTCAAAGAAAACTATTCAATCTACTAGATATTTATATGCTATACAATAAATACTAATATACATCAACCACTAGAATCTATGATAATAAGATTTAAAGCGCATCCGGGAATAAACTATGCAATCTTTTGATACAAACTATTGAATAGTTTTCGAACAAGCCTTATTCTGTTGATGTAAATTAATTTATAGAAGTATAGTAAAGAAAATCATATAAAGCATTACTTAATAAAATCTTATATACGTATATAGGATTGTATTAAATTATTATCTGTTACGTGCCAGTTGGTGGTCGAACAAAATCACATCATGGTAAACTTTAACTTATACTATTTTATTTCATTTGATTCAGTTAAAATTTTCTTTGTTCTGCCAAGTTTCTCAACAAACACATAATTTCACAGACCACAAAAGTGTAAGTGTTATTAAAGGCTTTTATTATTGGCTATTATAATTGTAATTATTATTTATTGAAGGCTGTTATTTTAAGCAACAACTTAAAATAAATAATTTGTGATTTGGATACTAAAGGTCATCTTGAAAGTCGTGCATATAAATAAAATGCGTTGACTTTTCTAACAAAGGTTCCATCTAACATTCAAAACGAATTCATAACTGATGTAAAAAGTTAGTTTATTGTTTAAATATAAGAAAATTTAAGATACGATAAACGTTATCAGTTAACGAATAGTGTTTATTGTATTTAAGTATTGAGGCGTGACCTTTCAATATTAAAAGTGTAACTCTAAATTTTTAAAAGACCTAATGAGAATATAATTGTTACGGTACCGGCATTGTGCGGAGACGCGATGTGGCGGCACCTACACGTTGTTTACAACTGAGTGAAACATAATCTGGGATAAGAGAAGTCTTACTGGGACTGCGGAATAGGGTTAAGACCAAAGTAGTGAAGGGGAACTACTTAGAAACTTACGCAATACAATTAATAAACTTTGTGTACTGCAAGTTTGATATATAGGCCTAATATTTTACAAATTAATTTTAATAATTTTTAAATGAAGATATATGTTCTCTTAAGCGAGATATGGAAAATACCGTTAGTAAAATACGAGAGAATTCAACCTGAAAAGCCTATCTTTAATTAGAAAAACATAGAATATGTGACTGTGTACACTAATGAGTGCAATGAATAACAATGTGAATTATCCGATTGAAGTCATTGTTAATACTAGTTTTGACAAACTTATACATGGTTTAATCTAAAAAATAAATTGTATCCAAGTATTAAAACAGAGTAAATTGATTAAAATCAAGTACTATTAACATTTGTGGTGTTGTATGAGAACCTTCCATTATGTGGAAAAATGAAAGTCCCGTCTCGTTAACTTCTAGTTTAGAAATCAATTTAAACTACACTATTGTGTCGCAATGTTCTCGGTAGTTCTTTAAAAATTTTGAGGGTGGCTGTGATTTTTAAACTCAGATTATAACCTTTTCATCATACTGGCTCAGAAACATCTGTTTTCTATTCCTTTTTGTTGGCTCGAAAGTTACCCATTGCCGTCCTAGTCCGGGAAAAACTTTTTCCCGTCCTAGGCCGGGACAATGGAAGTAAACAATCAGCTGGTTTGCAGCAAACCGACGTTTAATGCTTTTTTATTAGTTACTTTTTAGAGGAATGTAGAGGCAGCCCTAGCAGCAGTAGCAAGTGTTTGTTCTGTTTGTTATAGGTTAGGTTCGAAGGACTGAGAAAGGTATTGGTTTATGCAAGAACTACGACATAAATGAAAATATGTTTTTTTAGTAGTACGATGAAATGTATTGCACGTTTACACGGCCAGAAAGCTTTACCGTACTCACTTTCGCTCACGCGGGAACTATCATGCTCGTCCGGCAAAACAGTACTTTCCGGTCTAGTAACGTAATATACTATTTCACAGTTTCGAAGTTGAATTCGGATACTTAAAAAAATTAAGTTATCAGTATATTTCTTTCTATATCTTAGTAACTATCTGTATTTATTCAAGGTTGAAGTTATGTTAACAGATCCATTTATTAAAATGTAACTAAGGCTCAAAAGAAGAAAATTTTAGAAAAATCATAAAACATTGAGAAGATTAGGCCTACACGAAACCAATTTTCAATTAATTGAAGTAATGAATTCTTTAAAACCCCTTCCTTTATTTGTTGAATTTCCCTTCCATGCCTTCTGAACAAGCACAACCGCGCACCGTAACCGAGCGCCTATACAAATTGACCAGGAAGAACAACCTATAAAAGAAATGCTTCCCCGCTGAAGGCCGCTCAGCTACGCAGTGCAGCTAGTTGTCGCCATAAATTGTAAGTACACTGCACCGACGACGTCGGGGGCGGGGAGATGAGGGGCAATTGCGCAAAGAGCCCCAATTGACACGCGCGCGTGAGGGGACTGTAGTAGTGTGTTTGGCAACACGCGTGCGGGCCGAGACATCCTCATCAGAGCCGCACCCACGCCGCGCCGGGAATAGACTGTTTACAGGAGGTGTGAGAGGCGAGCCTCTGCCGCTGCAGCGCAAGCGACTACACTCCACTCCAACTGCCGTGGCACCTGGCAGTGGGACCCTCGGTCTTGCATGCGCGGTCTCCTGATCCCACAGATGCCATGGGCGTTGGAATAAAGTATAGTGCGTTTACGCGCTCATGAGGATGAGGTTATTGGCGATGTAACCCACAGAGCGGTCTTTCCCTATTCTCATTTGTGATGAATTTCCAAAAACATCTACTCTTATTGCATTGAGTGTAAAGTATCAATCTATTATATTTTTGTCAAATACCACTCTCCCATCATCGCACAGCCCAAACTACTTGACCTAGAACCTTCAAACTTTGCATGAACGTTCCTCTCAGGGCATAGGCATCCGCTAAGAAAGGATTTTTCCAAATTCCCTCAGGAATCAGCCCTTTTATACATCAAAGTTTCAATGTTAAAGTATAGGGAAGCTCTGTAGTTGTCATGGCAACCTTAACACTAAATAATGAATTCAAGAAAGTTTTTCTGCTTTTCCACGGGTAAAACCGTGTTGATCAGCTAGTAACTAATATTGAGCATTAAACCGTAACATATTAAAATATACCCGCCATCAGTTGCTTAGTAACAGTCGTCTTTTTTAAGAATATGGGAACGGGGTGAAAGGGTTGCAGTTTCCGCGAAACATAATAGTAGCATTGCTAATAACAATAAAAATTGTATACACTCTTATTAACATTCTAATCTTCTTTATACACTCTGCTATACATCAATAAATAATGTACATTGCTAATACTTCCGCTTTCGAGGAGGGGGGCGGACTAGCACCTGAAAGTCTCAGTCCCACACTCGTGAGCTCACTACAACTGCACAGAGAGCTTGTCTCTTCGCTTTTACAGGTTGTCTCGCAGCTTATGTAGCAAACACTTACAACAAACCTCTTTTATTTAGGTCAGTAATAGAACAAAAAATAATTTTGCATTAAGTGTGTTCTATCTTGTCCCATTCGCATGTGGCCGGACGTACAGTATATCTGTTTTACATAGTAACATCAATAACATACTAACATCAATATCTGGAAATTAATCCAAGGTTGAAAAATGTTAAGGAGTTGTACTGAGTTAAATGCCATTGAAACTAAGGATATTCTATATAATTAATCTCATACCATTGACTTTGTATTTAAGTTCTGTGAACATTTATTTTTTGACGCTTGTCAATGCTGTAAACTGTCGGATGACAATAAATGATTAATGGTTATGATTATGAATAATGTAAACGAAATAAGTTTTTGTGCTAAAACTAATTTTGGAAAGAAAACTAAACTTATGTACAAAATTGTTCAGTTCAATCTTAATCAAAATCGGATATAATTTATTTTTGGTAAAAAAAACAACCGACTTCAAACGCTCTAAAAAGTATGAAATAATTTTATTTTATAAGTCAAATTTTGTAATATCCAAGCTCACGTATTTCAAGTCGGCGCGGCTCTATCAATATATGAAACAATAAACTGTGAGTAGTGATTAATTATCTCAATTTGATCTCAATTATAATAATTGCGGGATAAAATTTCAGTCGTCAACTCGAACATTTTGCTTTAAAATACAAATTTTACAGTATTGTAGACCCAAGACCCACAAGTACATTCTCTAGTCTAAATTTAAAACTCTCCTCTCTTATTCATATGAAATTAACACACAATTTCTATTGTAATGTTACATTCAAGTACCGGTAAGCCATACAACAAAAACATACTTCAAATGTTATTAAAACTTCGAGCTATTCTGCCAAGAAGATACATAACTAAGATGCAATATAGAGCCGCGCCGACTTGAAATACGTGAGCTTGGATATTACAAAATTTGACTTATAAAATAAAATTATTTCATACTTTTTAGAGCGTTTGAAGTCGGTTGTTTTTTTTACCAAAAATAAATTATTTCATACTTTTTAGTGGACGTTTTTGTCTTCTATGTTTGATTTCGATTTATTCAATAATAGTTGTAGGATACCATTAATACTCCACTCCAGTTCATTTCGCTGATGACTCAATCACTTAATAGATTTCTAAACTGTACTACTGTATTTGCTGAACTCATTTTTTGGACAGGTTAGAACAGTCTATTGGACAGCGAAGTCTCAGGTAAATGACAATGTATATGGTACACATTATAATTTGTTATAGTCTCCACGTCTCTAGCTATTTATTACTTATGCGCTATGCATATGGCCACATGTTTGTAAACATCTCATTTTATAAGGGATTTTAAAAGCCTATACATGGGCTTTACAGATCAGTCCTATATGGGCCAAATACATTACTGGCAAATTCTCAGCTTAATAGGTTCGTAATTTTCACATTTGACATATTCAGATCCATATTTACGTTATAAAACAATATTTAAATGTTCACAGCATTTCACTACTGTACTGTGAGCAAAAAAAATTATTTTATCAGTTAGTCGTTCTATATAACATAGATAAGCCACCAGACATTTAAAGATATTGAGGGTGTAAAATTGTCTGACACCGAGTATGTTCCAGTTCTTCAACATTGGCCGTTTAAGAGATATTAATGTATAGTCAATTTTTTTGTTAGCTCGAAACAGCTGATCTTGATCCTGCTTAATGCAAAATATTTTCAGGTGTATATTTTTTTATTTTGTGTCTTTCTACGCCAGTGGCATTTTTTAACTGTATTTTAAGAACTGGAATAGATTGCCTCTGTGCTTAGCTCAATCTATTTATTAGTTTTTGCGCGTTTCTATCCTAAAGACACAAACAGATATATCAGACAAAGTTTACTATTTAATGTCTTTACGCTTTTTTTGCTTTACAAACTCACGACCACAACATTGTAATTTTGGGAGAGTACTTAAAACAATTTTTAAAGCAGATAAACTAAACATTAAAAACCTTATCACTTCAGCACAGCCTTGGAACATTTCTGAAATTCTGATACGCGGCGGTCATATTATGAATTATCTCACGTGCACAATTACAATCTTCTATTGAACCCTCGAATTTGGAGACAGATTTTCTCGGACAGTTTACTGTAGAGGTTTTTATTACAAGATAACCATGTGCTTGGCACCTGGAAAATGGAAAATGAGTTAATTTAAGTACATTCGCAAAACTGTCCAGGGGCTCACTCATAAGATCGATCTAGTCTCGAATTACGATGCTTGCACGTTTGCACTATAAGTTGTCCAATAAGATATATAAAAATAATGTTTCGCATGTTTCAACCTGTGAAACACGAACTCAGAGAAGTGCCAATGACTTGCAAAGCCTGTTGGGGATTTTTTCAGTGGAAACTGCAAGAGCGCTCACATATGACAAGTCACAAAAAATTCCTCTTTGTACGACGATGACATTTATTTTTTGGCCATTTAAAATTAACTGGTGTGCTATAGAAGCAATCTATGATGGTCTTAAGTTATGTAGGTATGTTCTTCCACAAGATCCAAGTTTCCGATGTATTTCTGAGGTATTCCTAGGCCACACTAAAACGTTAAGATTTAGACTTGCTCTTCTTCATTCATGTTTTTTGGTTTACACTTTTTTTATTTAAGAAATAATAATCACAATGGAATTGACTGTGTTTGAATCTACAAATAATTAATTCATAACCTAGAAGACAAACTGTTTTGACATTATATAAACATGAAGCAGCTGATCATTTGCTCTATTATTATAAATTTAATTTGAAGGATGTAACAGCTGTAATAAAATAAACCTGACTTATCCCTGTTCACCTTAGCTTTGTTTTGTAAACAACAAGTATTTGAAAATGTTGAATATTTGAGGTTTTTTGGATTTTTCTCCTAAATAAATATTTCAATGAAACAAAATGTTATATATGGGACCTACGGGAAACCATTCCGGTTATTTTGGTGGTAGAATCACGTTGATTGGTAAAAGTATCGCAGAGAAATCGGTGAACATCCCTAGAAAAAAAAAAAAAAAAAAAACATCTCCCAAGACGAATTGAGAACCTCCTCCTTTTGTTGGTGGGGGAAGTCGGTTAAAAATATGAATATTGAATACATTAGCACTGTAAATGGACCGATCAAGATACTCTCCTACACCAAATCGAGGATTTTCTTAAAGTAGAAAATTAAAAAAAATCCCTTGAAAATGTTATTCCTAAGAAACATGCACACACAAGACCTAAAGATATATTTATTTTTGTAGCTAAAACGTTTTTTGGAAACCGCTGCATCTATAATTAACATGCAACTTACCTGATACTAAAAAAATTATTTGTAGTAAATGAAAAACGTGTATAATTCACGTAAGAAATAAAAAAAAATATTGACGACAATTCGCTTGATAGAAAGCATAAGATTTTATGAGAATACGTATGCAATTAATGCATCTAACAAAAAACAAATCCATGTTGTAGGCCTACCATACTGTAAAATATTCCGGAAATAAATATTATTTTAAGTATTTGTGACGGTTTTTTAACAATAGAATTTAAACGTGATAATGCCTAAGAACTATTCATAGTGTCTACAGCGTAATTTTTTACCTATGGTTTTGTCCAAGAATACACTTTTCCATAGCGTAAAAAGTAACAACACACAATGAAGTAATGATTTTAATTGAATTCAAACGTTGTTTCTGATAGAGAGAGTGTTTTAAAAAGTTTTAAATAATGCATTTACTTTAAAAAGCTAAAATTAGTGGAAGGGATATTTTAGTTATAACAAATCAGTGCCATTGTCTGTTATGATGAATTAATTGTTGTTATCAAATATTCAACATGGAAAATTATTGAGTGTTAACGCTTGCTCTTAAGTTATAAGCTATATCCAATGCCTTCTACAATTAAGTTTTTTCGAGTCCTTGCATCCCAATCGGCTCTTGAAGTGGAAATTGTATAAAGTAAGTAGTTATAGTCAACCTTCAAATCATCAATTAATTATCTCTAAATAATTGTTTTACAGCCAATAAAACTGATCGCATTAAGTGCAGTTATCATATTAAAGTTGCCTAATTGGCCTTTTTAATGTTACCTGACTTTTTAGGTGATAATTTTGTTTCAAGAGTCGTCAAGCAAAATAGTATCATTAACCGTTGCTGCAAGACAAGAAGACTCTGTTGGATGCCATTTTAAGACGAGATGACACTTTTCTGGCCGAGAACTTTCGTTTTGCACCCAAAATAGCCTCAGTAGCAGCAGCTACATGTGCGATGCCTCTATTGTTGTGGTCATTGCAAAACACACACCGACACACTAAAATTAGAGTACAAACACCACACTGCGGAAAGATTCAAACGTATTACGAAACCTCTGGCACGCTTCTCTGAGTGTTTAATGTTTTGTGTGGACTAACAGTATAGTCTGAGTCAAATAACGTGGCCAGTCCGCCCATAAGATTAATTTTAGTTTTAGCATTGAGCTTAGGATGGTGGACCGAGTTATTTCACTAGGGCTATAAGTTAGTATTTGAAGCATGGGATGGTGATGTAACTTTTCTGATATGTAAAAGACTATCTTGTAATTCAGGGGAATTCACTCTAAATAGAAATTAATAAAGGATTGTCTCGACAACAAAACACAAATAATATATAAATTTAATAGGTGTTTCATTATTTTCTCGTATAAATATTGACTTTTTCAGATCGGTTCATGACAAAGCCAGAGGGCATAATCATTCACGGTCTCAACAAAACAATCCAATCGATGTTTGCTTTAAAATAAACAATTTTATTTTCAGTTAACTGCTTTCCTGTAATTATTTTACACAATGGTGCAAGATTATATGACTCTAATCAACAAACCACAATCGGAACTCTATTTTCCTAAATGTATTGTTATTTTAGTCGGCAAAGTTCGGATTTTTTCTAAGTAAGAGATAGTAAGGGTTTATGTAATGAGTATTCATTTTTTAATACCGACTTCTTCAAAAGAATCTGCTCTACTTCCAATTAACGTATCCTCTCATATATGACCCATTTATAACCTGTGCTATAAATCTATGACAAAAACAAATTTCGAAAAATGAATTTTCAAGTTGTTATTAGCCTCATATAGCTTGTCATGATCAATAGCTCAAACAAAAGCCGTAAATCACTAAGTATTTACGATAAAAACTTACAGCATAGAGGTACAAGAGGAATAATAATAAAAATATACGAGGTACAGTCAAAAAGTTCCCGGAATGAATTTTTGTAGACTTTTAGCGCGATCGCCAGCGGGAAATTCGCCTTGCAGTAGTTGGTACGACTCCTGGGGAGGGCATATCGGTAATGTGGGTATAGCTGACTTGCCCTAGAGCAGCATTGGAAAGCGCTTTTTGTGTACGTACCTGCATGTCCAAAATGTCGGTTTTTTTTGTTAAGTGAACAAATTCGATGCATGTTCAAATGATCATGAAGGAACACTTTACCTGAAATGCAATTTCATCTATCGTTAATTTCCGAGTTTCATGCACAACTTGTCGTACTCGCTCAATGTTTTCGTCATTAACTGATGTTTGAAGGTCGTCCACTACGAGGGTCATCCTCAATGCTTTCACGGCCCTCACGGAACCGTTTGTGACACTCATAAACTTGACTTTTCTTCATCGCCTCTTCTACATTAGCTTGAATTAACAACTCTAGAGTCTCACTATGTGATTTTTAAGTTAAATACAGAACTTAATGTTCGCGCGCTGATCATGAAATACCATTTTTCAAAATTCGACAATGTAAACTTGCAGGAACACGAAAAGGGCTTTTCGCAACACTACACTAGTAAGTAGCCGATTTCCGCTTCCGTTTCAGTGTGGGAAGTCGCCGTTTACAAAAGAGTTCGGCAAATATCAGCTGTAGTGAGGTAACAAATCAGCTGGAGTGCGGTAAAGAGCTTGCATTGAGCATTTACCGCACGAGTGCGGTAAATGCTCAATGTTGCCAACTTAAGAAAAAAATAGTATATCACACAATTTACATACATTATACATAAACACAACAGACACATTTTAACTAATGTGCGACCATATCTCAATTGTAAATAAAATGGTTTCCCAGGTTGCGACTAGTTACAGTTAATAGCGATAAGTTAATAAAGAGCAGTATTATTTAATCAATTGTTGCCGTCTGTGTGACGATAAGACGTATTCCTAGAAAGGCTTACTCGGTCGCTGAACAGCAGAGATAACGCTTTTTGTTAACTCCCCCGCACAGATAAATATAGTTTTGTTCATATTTTCTCTCTACAGTTTAATTAATATTTTTTAAATCTTTTAACTTTCATAGAAGTGTTGTTTTTTACTTACCCTGTATATTTGTTGCTGGTAGTGTTGCGAAAACTATCGTACGCAACTCATCCGGGAAGGTGTTTACGTGCGAGCATGATAGTTCAGGCGCGACGCTTGCGGAGCGCGGGAATTTCATGCGAGCAACGTAAACACCTACTTCCCGCACTAGTTGCGTAATATACTATTCCAGTGCTGCACTACGGAACGTTAGCTATACCCCCACTACCGATATGCCCTCCCCAGGAGTCGTACCAACTAATGCAAGTCGAATTTCCTTCTGGCGATCGCGCTAAATGTCTACAAAAATTCATTCAGGGAACTTTTTGACTGTACCTCGTATATTCAAAGTATGAAATGTCATAAGGCATGTATAGGGTTGAATTTTTATTTGAGCATATCTTTTTTAAAGAAAAAAGTTTGTTTTTTGAAAGTTTTTAAAAACTGATTCCAGCCTTGTGTGCAGGGTAAAAATCTAGTCTATACTATGATGTGTCACTCCTCCACCTTTACAGAAAAAAATAAATTATATCCGATATGGCAGATCCAAGATGGCGGACAAAATTGAGTAGGGTCTACCCATTCAAAATTAAGAACCAATCACCCGACAATAGGTAGCGGTCTAAAGTCAATATATAAAAAAAGTTGATAACAAAAATGCAGTTGAGTGACTTTTTTCCAAAAATGTTCGCATGTTGGGAAGAGCTATTATTTCTAAGAGTGATTTTAGGGGATTTCCAGTGGTATATTTTTTTGTAAACTATTGATATGTTCAAATAGGCTTCATTTCTTAAGAATTCCATCAAATACGATCCTCTTAACATGTTTAAGGTCATCGATAAAATTTACTGGACTACTAGTAGGCCCATAGGCGGATATTAAGTAATTTAATATTGAAAATGTACGTTCTTTTTTTCTATTAATTTGAATCAACATTTCGTATTTTAAAAATCGTCTACCAATAAAAATATTCTGATTTGCAGCAAGGTCTTTTATTATTGCAGTTAAAAGTACCATAATTTTATTTTCTGCAGTTTCTTGCCTGACATGTTTTAATTTTCTGCCCAGATGACTGATTACCTTTTATCGAGGTTAAGCTTAAATCAATAACGCTCTTATTGAATACGCCTCTTATCAACCTATACTACGCCTAATCTTTGGCCATTATATTATGTCAACTTATAAAGCCTCACAACCCGGTTGCCGACTATAATTCAACGAACAAAAACATATATTATTTACATATTTTTACTAAACTGTAAAAATATATTTAAGTGCTCGTAAACAATTGATTTTACAGTTCACTTCTTAATTTTAGCGAATTTCCCCTATAGGGAAGAAGCTATTACCGTAGGTCTCATGGTAAGACCTAAGCTCGGGACCACTATAACTTTTCGTTTTGGGGCCCCCAGAAGCAAAAAACACTATTCGTTCGAATTTATATATATATATATATATATATATATATATCTACTATATATTTGTCAAATACCACACAGTGGAAACATCGTACAGCCCAAACTACTTGACCTAGAACCTTGAAACTTTGCATGGATGTTCCTCTTAGGGCGAAGGCATCCGCTAAGAACGGATTCTACAAAATTCGTAGTATAAAAGGGTTTTTGGCGAGACCGAAGTTTTCAAATTTTCCCATTTAAAAGTATGTTGGACGATTTTTGTTTACATTTTTAAAGTTCATAAAACAATCAGCTGGTAGTTTGCTTCGGAAATGTATACGTTGATACAGATGATAATAAATTTGATTTCTTTGATCATGGCTTCATTGATTTTTTTTGTTGATTTGTTCCAAGGACATAATTATGTACTATATAAAGGTTACATTTAGTTTAGATAAAATCCACCATTAATTAGTTAAGTGGCACCATCTATATTTCAGTAGCGGGAGCTATCGTTTTTCCTGGAGGCGTTCGTAATAATTTTTTTATTACATCTATGCCTGTCCGATGATTTGGTGTTTCGTATGATTCGACGTACGCAGTTTTAAACGTGAAGAGCATACTGCCTTTTGTGGCTAAGTCTTGAGACTAAATCCCGGTAAGATGGAAAGAGAAAAGTACATTATCAAACAGAATGTGCTGAAATGATATGATTCTTTGATCTATTTTTGTAAAAATTGATAAATTATTACAGCCAAAACTACTTAACCTAGAACCTTGACAATTTGCATGGACGTTCCTTACAAAGTATTGGCATTCACCAAGAACGGATTTTTTTTAATTCGAGGTTTTTAGAGGTTTTTGGTGGAGCTGAAGCTTTGAAAATGCCCCATGTTAATGTAATGGATGATCTTTTGTTTAAATTTCAAATTTTATTAAATCAAGCATATTAGCTAAACAAACGGATACGTTGTTACAGCTGATTTATAATTTGATTCCTTTTATCATGGTTTTATGGTTGTTTTGATGATTTTGTTAGGTTATTCGTACTATATAAAAGTTACATTTGGTTTAGTTTCGTACCTTATACGTTCAATCATAAGCTCATTATGTGGTACCATCTTTTTAAGCAGCGGGGGCTATAGTTATTTCCTTAGGCCGGCCTTTATATTTTTAATTACAATCATGCCAACTACAATAATTTGGCAATATTCCTTTTTCATCTAATTCGACGGTGTCCCGGCTTTTCACGGAAAAATAAATGCTGCAATCAGTGGTTGATCTTAAATTATTACTACCCGCCCATATTTTAAGTTAAAAAATAAGTGAATCGAGTTTGAAATACTACCCACGGATAGCACCATAACTGTTTTGAACATTCAGCCCTTTACTGTACTTAATTGATGCCCTACTAGGCAATCCAGGGACGTAATGGTAAATCTACAAAGAAGTACCTTAAAATCGACACATTTGGTGTTAAAATCGGTCCGGCCGTATTCGAGTTATATCGGTGAAAAGAAAACCTTCACTATCTACTGTGGTATCTACATTTTATTCTTCATTCCGCCATAAAACAAACATATCTTTACATGACATATTCCTTGATATAAATAGTTTCTATTCAGTCCTCTAGATTCTTCATATCAAGGTTAGACGATAATTTTTATCGTGAGCGAAGCCACGGGTTCTGCTAGTATATATATATATCTATGTGTCTGTTAGCACGATAGCGGCCGCAAAAATGGTCCGATCTTTATGAAATTTGGTACGGACATGTAAAGTGGTAATCAATTGGACGAGTTCGTGAACCAGCCCGATCGGACCACCGGAAGGGGGGGTAAAGGGGGATAAACCCCCCCAAAAATGGGTTTTTTGAGTTTTTTACATAGAAAAATAAAATTTATCAAATTTTTTTGGGCACCATTGAATTCAGCTCAAAAAAACAAATAATTTAGTATTTTGAATCACTGCTCTATGCCCATTGGTTACCGAGATATTGAAAGTGGTAAACACAGTACGTTGTCCCAATGTTAACCTTATGGGAAATAAGTAAAATTCTATATCTCACTTATTTCTCAACATATCTTGATAAAACTTGGTAAATGGCTTCTTCTAGTTCAGATCTACTAAATATTGAATTAAAACCATCCAGTTTTAATATACCTGTAGCAAACCTGCATACTCATTTCCCATGTTATTCTTATGGAGCTTAACAAAACATGTCAAATCCTGCTATGTTTGCTTGAAATACGTTGTTTTGCATTTGAAATTCGCTGAGTATGCAGGTCTGCTGCAACGGGGGTATTAGTGTTTTAAGGGGAAGTACCAGGAAACCGAGCATCGCTCGGGTAAAGTAAAAAAAAACCTAAATATATCAAGCAGTTTTTTTTGTTTCAAATGTCTATAATGATAACATGGACGCTTCGATTGGCTGTAGGACGGAAACCAGATTTTCCCCTGTCTTGTGACTAACTCCATTCGATTTCTCGTGGCTAAAAAACCCATCCAGAAGAAAAATTAAAAAATAGACAAAAAATATGCTCTTGCAAACATTTTTCGATGATTAATCTTTGCCTTCACACTTAAAGGAGATAAGTCTGTTATTTATGAATATGGTTTTAACATGTATTTAAAGCGCATTATGTTTTAATTTGTTTAGTGTTTAAATACTATGGTATATTCTATGTTAATGTTATGTGGCCGGAACTAGAGGATGTAGGCAAACTTCCGTAGAAAATTAAATCAGTTTATGTAAACAATCGTTTCGGTCGCAATATTTTCCTGTCAGTGACCAAAGTTACAAAATGCATTTCCCAATATCCAAAAACAACTTTCCTGGAGAGATGTTATTTCACGTTCAGAATTAATAATAGTTATCAAGCTAATTAAAAACTATAATTTGGGTGGAAGGTAAAAAAATTATATTATTTTCTCAAATTTACATTCCTTTATTTACAAAACACTCTCTAATTCAAATTTTAAATAATGTCAAACAGTTGCTGATATACTCAACTTATTTTTTATATATTAGTTAATAATTGAAACGTTTATTTGAGCGAGATGAAAACAAATCACATACTATGTAGGCCTATATAGAAAAGTTTACTCGAATTATTAGTGAGTTGGGTTTCCGTAAAACAATAGCCTGATAAAAGACTGGTATTCTTGCACTAGTGAATTTTATTTTACAAATAACAATCAGTTTCATTTCGAGAGATATCTTTACTTTATTTTGTCAATAAGACATTATTCTTGTGTTAAGAAAAGTTTAATAGCCCCTCAAAATGTACCAACAAAACAAGAAAAACGGTAAAATATTGTTATCCTTGTTTAAGACTCGCACAATACACTTCAATCAAATTATTTATAACTCTTTACTATCACATCGAGCAGGACAAACGCTGTACATTAGCTAGGAAATCCAGTGAACAATTTATAGGAGTTTTAAGGGTGCATGCAGATTAAACTTTTAAGCGATATTTTAGAACTGTTAAAGTAACTAAACTATTGCCCATATGCGAGCAACATTCAGACTGTGATGATTTTTGGAAGTCTGGAGGGAAAAACTGCACCTTGCTATAACTTACTGTATATATTTTTTATTCATCGGAGCATAATACAATGTTTCAGGGATAGATGTACTGTAATTAATTTTAAACTGTTGCAGCTTAAGTATTTCTGCAACATTTATCACCACCGGTAATACAGTAATATTAAGATTTTGTGGTTCCTTGTCCACGCGAGAAACATCATGTAAAGGAAAATCTTTTTGGCATAATGAGTGATGGACTGACAGAGATGTCCCATTCCACGGCCACCAAGAAGCTTGGATCTCGTCCCGTGATTTCTTTCGCTGAGGTGGATGACCGCCTGGACATTTCGACACTGGCCAGTCACATAGAATTCAGAAAGATTTTAAAGGTTATACGTGATTCGGTGGGATATGTAAACTAATGCCAGCTTTTAATGATAGTATTTTTGTATCCACAAGTCATTTTTGGCCTGATCTTGAGAATAAATTTCTGGTTCATACAGTATTTATTTTCTGGCGCTCATATAAGAAAATGTTTTTGTTTATTTCTCTTCTCAACTTAGTCATGGAATGTCACCTTCAAATTCATACCACAAAATCTAGATAATATTACCTTTTTCATTTGGGATCTGAAATGTCGGTAACCTTATAACAATAGTTCAGCTGCAACAGTTTAAAATAGAAACCCGGGCACGCTGGAACTAGAATAATGAACGACGTTTCAGGCAATTGATTATTATTTACATTTCAGATAAAGACATAGCTTATCAAACCATAATGAAGTTTAATTTTCAAATCAAGTATTTTCAAACTTAGAATGATAAATTATACAATCCTCCCATGTTTACTGGTATTGGAAATTCATCTGCGCGAATATATACTAAAGATTAGTCTAGTTTGCTTTTTGTGAAGTGAAATGATGTAAATAAAGTAAGTACATTTAACTGGATGGGGACCCCTATCTGAATATTAGGTAAGCATAACTTTTGTCATGCTTTTTTCTCAGCCTGTAGGCATGTAGGAAAACTCTAATCACACCGTTAAAATTGTGCTTTCAAAGCCACTATAATTTTCAATGTGCAAAATCCCATTAGTATTTTCAATAACCTTAAGAGCTTGTAGAAAAATGAATTTGAAACAACACAAAATTGGTCTTACGTATTGTCCTGTACGTCTCGGGATAACAACTCTATGTTTAAAAATCCAGGAGCATATTTTATTGCAGCAAGGAGTCGAAACAAATACAGTAGTCGCTGGTTGAATTTCGACCAGAAGACGATCTCCAGTATTAAAAAATACTAGTGTACTGTGATCACAAAAACTCAAAACATGAAGATACTTTTGCAAGCCGGCGCATATTTATCCCGTTACACACTCAAAATGTTTACCGTCCTATATTTTTTACTTAAACAGCTGGCAGGCCTACCTTGAGCACGAGCGCCTCGGGGTTGCTGATGCTGCAACGTCGCCGGTCCTCGTAGCTGCGGGGCGTCTCGTCCTCCATACCACCACGGGCTGCCACTGGTGCCACTGGTGCCACTGTCGCCGCCACTGGAGCCACGTACGCCACCACGTCCCCTCCCCTCCCCTTCCCTCCGTCGCCGCGTGGCAAACAACAGAGAGCAGCAGGTTGGAGGCTGCGTTGCCGTGGCAACCACCGCATCCACACACTATAGCGCTGTTGTGACCGTTGTTACGGTCTCTGGTAAAGTGATGACTTTGTGACCCAACATGATTTTTTATTCTATATGAGTATTAATATTTCCTTACTTTCATGATTAGGTAATTTTACACTCTTCCAAGGATTTAATGATTTCACAAGTTTAACGATGGTCCTGACCGAGTTGTTTTTTTTAGATACTACGAAAAACTTAAATATTAAGAAGGTAATCAGAACAGCTGTTTCTAAACTGCATAGTCAATTGCAGGGCCGTATTTAGGGCCTCGGAGGCCCTGGGTGGAACCCAAAATGGGACCCTACGCCCTCGGAAAAAGTGCGCTGACTATTTTTATCTTTTTTTGCTACCCGATTCCGATTACAAATCCCTTATATACGGGCCTGCACCGACTGTACGGCACTCCTCGCTTCGTGCGCCCTTACGGCTCTGGTCAATTGTCAAGAGAAAAACTATCTATATATCGCGCCACTATCATCACAATCATCACATTCACCCTTCACTCATATTCAGGGTAACGTCCTCTATGAGGTACCTGTCTCACCAAAGAATGAAAAAGAATGAAAATTGAATATTTCATCATTATTAATACATATTTCATGTAGACTTTTTGGGGGGAGAGGGGGGGGGGGTTGGAGGTGCAATGTGTTTACGCTCACCAACACTGACATTTTTGGTAGTAATGTAAGATGTATAACCTACCCAGTACCCAGTACTTTGTGACTCCAAGAGGTAAGACCGTTATCTACAAATATTGCATTACCTCTTCATGGTTACATGATTTTAAAGGGGTAGACGTGTAGAATAAGGTTACGCTGCATTCGCAGTCAATGAACCCCACCATACCCAATGCGTATGCCCATTATTACGTAATATTCGTACATACGATATTTTTACAATACGCAAACCTCTACTAAGCGAGGATGGATATCCTTACACACGAGCCTCATACTTCTTAACAAAAAACAATAGCACGTTTAAAATTGAATCTTTGGTCTCCACGTGGCTTAGCCCAGGAGGATTTTAGAACGAGAATGTAATATTTTATTTGATATCATTTAAATTCCGGAAATAACGAATTTACTTTGCATGTCTTTATAGATCTCTTCTCCAAAGTCTTTAGCCACTGACCCACCTATGTCCTGAAAAGCCTGTTCATCGATTTTAAGATTCCATTTTAGCCTCCAAGGAGCCATACATTGTATAATCTGAAATTGGGGACGCAGGGGCCTAAAATGAAAATTTGGATAAGACGATGTCCTTAGGGGAGGGTTAAATTTAAGGTGGCATAATTTGAGACCGACTATTCTACAGGCCGAAGTGCTAAGCTCTTCCATCTACCGGTATGTCTCAGAAAGAGTCCGGATTGCGATATTTATAACTTTTTGTGAAATATACTTTTGAGGTTTTATTTTATCTTTCAATTATGGCTATGCTAATCACTTTGCTTTGACATCCGTGGTCATATGTCTAGTGTCTGTTAAGGTGCTTCGGCAGACCTGTTGTAGAGTCCGGATGTTGATTAACATTCTCTACTGTACTTCTATTTGTGATAAACATTTAATTCATTTTTTAAGATTCTATCTGTGAACATTTAGTTAACTAAAACGTTTTTGACACTCTACGTTTTACTGAATGGGTAAACAATACCCATTGCATTTTATATAAATAAATTCATACTTTATGCTTCATGATAAGAATTGGCTCTATATTATTTCTTTAATCTACTTTTGGAATGCTAATTAAAAGTTATATACTAGTTGATTGCAATCTAATATATTATTTTATGATTGCATATGTTAATTGATTACTTCGATACTCCACGTTTCATTAACAAGTTAAACCATTAATTATTGTTTTTTACAAAATAAATTCATATTTTAAAACAAGAAAGTGCTCTTTTATGTCGTTAATATTAAATTTAGACAAATAATTGCATTTACTTCGGTAGGTATTTTCTTTGCCAAAAGTATTAGTTTTCAAAATGAAGACATTGCCTTTGACTACAAATCATTAATAGACCTACCATTCTTATATGGTCCAGCTGTAGCTAATTTTTGGTGACCCAGAATTTGAAGTTACTAACAGGGGGTGCCTCTGTCGACCCCTTATGTTTAGCTATTTACTTTAAAATTTTGCATATTTCATAAACTAATTGACTATTGTTTGTTTTCTGTCACTAAATGATATATTATAGAAAATAAATACGTTACATCATCACCCTCTGTTGGTGATTCACTATAACTAGGAGCTCTTTTAATCTTGGGTCACTCAAAACCTGGTACTCATTTGATATAATAGAAGGTATGCTTCAGATTCAAAGTCAATGACATTGCTCTTCATGATTCTTTTAATTTATGCAATAGGATCCACGATTATGTCGGAAGAAAAAAAAATGGGATTAACTTAATAGTATAGAGAGTATTTTTTCCAGAAATTTTCTAGTTTTAATGTTATGGAACCCCCTGCTGTAATGGATTATACTTCATTCAGTGAGTGTGTAAAGTAAAGCCCCTCCCCTTTAATAACATTAGTATAGAAAAGAACCAATCAGAGAAGAGGCAGTCCATATGTTCCAAGGGATGGTTCACAACTAACTATTCCCCTTAGTGATTTCAATTGAATGAATACTATATGAATAATAAATAAAGCATGTGTGGATGCATTAATTTGTCTTATGAACAATTTATTTACTTATTGTAAAGCTCACGTGAATTCTACGTTCACTGCAAACATAACCATAATTGGCTTTGTCAACAACATCCAGTTTTAGCTCCAGGTTTTAATAAAGCTCTTTGGAGATTTGTAGCTATAACATCAGGTACTCATGTGACACAGCCTGCCAACATTACAGCTGATACAGGGATGTGGCTTTACTTTACACTCTCGCTGAATGTAGTATAAAGTGTCTTGTGAATGCAATATTTACAGCAGAGAAAATATTGCATTCACGTAACCCTTCCTCTATACAAGATTCGTACGGGAAGATGTGTACAGCCATAGCATGTCCCCTCACAGTACAAGTAAAAAGTTGTGGGCATGAAAAAATAACAAAAGTACAATGGTAAAAAAATCCAACCGTTTGAGGTGAAGCTTTTTTAATTTTTTTAGACGTGCGTCACGATTGTGACAAATATTTTAACCTGACACCTAAACAAATTTAATTGGTCTCATTCCCATGTTATGCGGGCAGTGGCGGCTTCAAACCAAGCCAGCTTTATATGATTATACAAACCTTGGCTTCGACTAACATAATTACTTAGTTGAAATCATTTTTTAGTTTTTAGTAAAGAAGGATGAAAACACGAAACTGTTTGGAATGTTTTTTAGCATGCAGGAAATATTACCAATCTTTATTGTTGGAATAAATGGAAATACGTTCGTAAACAAATGATTGGCGGTTAAAGATTACCAAAACTGAAAGACCAGCTGATGCTTTGCACAAATATATAGCAGCCATTTTTATTTCGTAGTCTAAGAAACTCTCGGTGAAATTTTGCAGCGCATACTTTTGTAGTGTAATGGACCGTCCATAAATTACGTCATCTGAAAATAGGGGGGAGGGTCCAGAATGGAAATGACGGTAGGATGATGTGCATGGGGGATGGGGAGAAAACGCTGAGATGACGGCATTTTTCAAATTCTGTTTAAAAAATAACTTAGATAGGAAAATGTAAACATCCTAAGTGAATTCATTAAATTAAAGATAAAAAGCTGAGAAAATATTTACTCGATTTTTAGAATATATCAGTCCGGATGGCCATTTTAGCTTCAGGTCAAAACAATGCTACAGTAAATGCAGATTTTAATGGTCAATGTTTTTCGATTTGCTGGCAGCATCAGCAATCATCACTAAAGTAAATTTTGTAGTACTACAAAATTCAAAAAGTGTGGTTTAAATTATCAGCGCAAAATGGGTTTAAAACTAAATTTGTTGGTTTTAACAACCCAATAGAAGAACCCTTTAATAGGTCTTTCCAAAAGACTGTCATTATTTCGTTATTTTCAATGGTGGGGGGAGGGCAGGCGGATCATGACGGTAGGATGATTGTAGGGAGAGAGGGGCCAAACATGGCCAAAAAGCGATGACGTAAATATGGACGGCCCCCGGCCAGATGAGGCGAAACGTAAACAAAGTTTTGTTTTGACAGTTCGACCAATGGTCCGAACATTGATTATATTTAGTGCACTAGTAGATAAGATGTTGCAAGCTTATGGACGAAAACTCTAGTTTGCATCTTTGCATTTACTTTTTACATAATAATAATAATAATAATAATAATAATAATAACAAAACAGATTTTTATATAATCAATAAGAATTATTAGTACACTTATACAGGCAATGGTTCGAAAAAATGTGTTTTTTTTGGCAGAAACTTTGGGAATTATAATTTTTTCAGGCGCCAGTAAGGCTGTCTAGAACTATAGATAGTTTTTATAAGTACCTGGACGTTTTTGAAACGTACCCATGAAATTATCGTTAAAAGAACGGCATTTTATTATTTTCTAAACTACTATTGATTCTCCCTCATATTGCCAGCCTGGAAAAATGAGAGGGTCCCTCTTTTTCATCAACCAAAGCATCGTACTACCTCCAGTACAGTATACTCTTTAACCTCCTTGGCTATCTCCTTTCTTTTTCACTTCTTCGTCTCCATGCTGTCTATATTGACAGTATATCATATGTTTTATCCTTGATGATAACATAACCTATACTATAATTGTGTCTTGGCAATTTTAGCCTTGACTGAAGCCTTCAATTACATTGATTGATAATTATCAGAACAACGATTGTCATAAACATATTTTTATTTGGTAAATAATGGATTAAGATATACTGTTCACTGTTCAATCAACTCAATTATATCAGGTAAATGTACTGTACTCTGTTTACTATTAAGTCAATAGGCCTCCCTTTAGTTAAAAGTGCCTCTTAGTATTTTAATTCGTCAGTCAGATGTAATTAATTGTATAAAGAAAATATTGGGTGCAAAACACCACCTAGGCCTATATTGAGAGTAAGAGCCTTATATGTAAATGACACTAAGCTTTCAGTCGAGCTCATGTTATGTAGGTGTGTGTACCTACAGTAGACACCCTCTAGTTCGGCCACTTCGGGACCGGACCACCGGCCAAACTACAAAATGGCCGGACTATCCGGATATATAATCAGAATGATAAATAACCCTATTAAATTCATTACCTAGGCCTATGCTTAAAAATCAACAAAACACGTTATTAAACATGTTTACAGTGCTTAATTGCCAAAGAAAATATGTTTACGTCTCTATGTTGAACTGTCGTATTGCGTCACTCGTAGATAGGTACGGTTTTACCGATACCGTACTGAGGATATAAAAAGTGAACAGAAAAACTCATTAGGCCTATGTAGTATGAAAACACACTAGAAATTTATTTGATCGAATTAATTTACAAGTATTAGCCTACTTGAGTCATAACCAATGCAAATTAAAAGGAATCTGTTATTTTCTTTTGTCATGCAAACGAAATCCCAGATCAAATCTTTTTGTACAGTCCTATTGAAAAGATAACAACATCGTTTGTTAATTGAAGTCAAGTGTGACCATCAATTACAAGCTTGCCCGTAAACTAAACTGATATAAATAGTTTATTTCTACGGCCGGGAACTAAACACTCAGGATAAATTCCTCTCGAAAGTCATTTCCCCGCGGTGCGGCTAGTGATGTGACGGAATTGAGTCACCCTCCTAGGACCGGCCAGACCATCCGGCGGCCGATCCAACCGAAGCCGAACTAGAGGGCGTCTACTGTACTTTACAATACACTAAGCTCTTGAGTCGAGTTCCATATCTGATCTGCCTTTACATGTTTTGTTTACAAGTTGTATTCAGGTGTAATAACTGAACTTCTCAGTATAATGTAACATATGGGAAGTTCATTTTTATTTTTAGTGAATAGGCCTACTCGGCATCATTTTCGGCCACCCATCAACCTAGCCACGACTATGTACCAACCTCCATGTAGGCCTACAGTGAAATTCAGTGTACAGCTAGGAGAGGATATATTAGTAGGAGAGGACTCGCGGCAGTTGCGTTGAAGCCAGCCAGCGGCCGCCGGCGCCATATTGGGTGGAGGGGGACAGAGCTTCTATCCCCTCCGCCCGTACCTCGTGTCGAGTTCCCACGCCTCTCTCCGATAAGCACCAGTAGATTTCTGTCTGTTGATTTTGGCTACAATAAATCAAGTTTTTTTTGTAAATTTGATTTATGACGATGATTTAAAAATGGTGAAATCATGCTGTGCAATTGGTTGCACATACCGTATAAACAATGAGAACCCCTGGATTACTTTTCATAGCCTAGGTAAAAAATAAACAATTATATTTATACAAATGGATTGCACCATTCGATAGGAAATTTAATTTACTTGAAAAATGCCACTGGTGAACATCATAAGTTTAGGTGTTCAAGTTTTGTGGCAATTTTAATTCGAAGTAGCGCGCGTCACGTAAGAGGAAGCAGGAAAAGTAAGTTTCCATTGATTACAGTAGAGTCCCACAAACCCGGACTAATGTGGACCGAACGGTGTCCGGGTTTGTGAAAATTCCGAGTTATCGGGAAATGAGTAAAAATAAGAAAAAATAAGAATAGTTTCTGTTATTTCTATAGGAAATCATTTATTTATTGCATAGTAAAAAATATAAAAAAACTATATTAGTTACAAAAAAAACTTAAAAAAAAACTAAAACTGTTTTAAATGTGTCACACCGTGCTCTGGCCTTGAATCTCAATGCACTTTATTGCTCTGGCAGGCTTTCCGAGTTATCCAGAATTCCGGGTTATCGAAGTCCGGGTTTGCGGGACTCTACTGTATTGGAAATTGATATAGATTTTTTCCAACATTATCTACTCAAATATAGCTAAGCAAATATAGAAAATATCTAGCTCAAATATATGGTATTATACGTTCGAGCATTTAAAGGGCAACAAACTTCTTATCTTTCATTACTTTTATTCTATTCGAACGACCATAAATGTAATTAATGTGAGTGTGATTTACAGTTTTTCTTTGTGTTTTCATACGTTTATTTGCTTACCTAACTCAAAAATGCCTTAAAAGTAGCATAAAATGGTATTAAAAGTTAAAGAATATATAATAATGAATGTGAATTAACCATTTGTTTTGACATCCAAGTTGAATTTTAACTACTAGCTTGATTTTTGTAAACTCATCAGAAGCAAATCGAAAAAATATTTGTTTATATAATTTTTATTACAATTATTATGACTGATAGTGGTGAAATTTAGTATTGATACGCCGGTTAGTTCTTACTGAACAAGAATAAAACGTTTATTTTGATAAAAACCTAATATTTTGTTCATACACGTTTTTAAAGTGATCGCATGTTCGTAGTCCGGAGTAGATATTCTAACTTTGACCTCCTATAATAAATAATAAACAATTATATTTATAAAAATGAATTGCACCATTCGATAGCAAATTTAATTTACTTTAAAAATGCCGCCGGCTAACATCATAGGTGTCCAAGCTTGGCGGCAATTATAATTTGAAGTAGCGAGCGTCACGTTTTTCCCTACCTTGCCCATGTTATGCAGAGCCCTTTTTGCCCCTCTACGGCTCGGCGTTCACCTCTAGGAGAGGGGAGCGACTGGCTTCACCGCAGCATGTGTATTCCCATTAGCCTCCTAGGCGTACAGTGAATTTCTAGTGAAATTTTTATGTAATTACTGTTACTGTCTTATGTACATGAATTTTAGTTTTAAGAAATACATGTGAAGCATAGATTGCCCCTATATGATTCGGTGCTGACACTAGGCCCCATGTATCCAATGACGACCAATTATTATCTATAACAGACAATAACGACAATAAAGATTTTCTTAGCTGTTCTATTTTATTTGGTCGATACTTTGATACTATAACCATCAGCCTATAAGTTCCTCTAGGCCTACTGACATTCTGCCTATAACTTATGATCATCCGAGAGTAGTTGGTTTGATTGTCTATTTGCCTCAGCATCAGGTAAGGGAAAGGATATAAAACGATTTTCCTAGTATATAGTCGAACGTTGATATATAGTTGGTTGAACAGATCTATGTATCCGACTCCATCATATTTATGGATTGTTATTTTACCAAGTAAAAGTATCGATAGCACCTCAATACGAGATAAAGAATGATGAGAAATAAATTTGAAGTTGTTTTGTTATGTTGTACTATCGTTATATTATAATTTTTGGTTAGCTTTATGTTTGAAAAAGGATTTATAAACTCGGATTGTCAAACTCGGTAGGTCACCTAGGTAGATTTCAAGAAAAGTATGAAAAGCATACGTTTGCAGAAACAAAAGTAATCTTTGCCCATGTTCAAGTATTTTTAGAAGTTAAAAAAAACGCAACCTGAAGTTAAACCTGAACGCAACCTGTAAATTTCTACTTGTACATTATTAGGCCTAATTGAAGGGGTCCCCATAAAACGTTCTTAGCGACAAAATCTCAAAATCGGAGATATTTAGTGAAAAAGGTTCTCTAAAAGACACAAGCTACACCGTGGTATATTTTGTTTTGAAGATATTCGAGTTGGCACCCCTGATTTTATCTGTCAAAGTTAGCGTGCTTCGTGGGACTGCATGGACTTTTTGGGGAATAACGTTCTATTCGGCGAAAGATGGAATATCCGCCGGTCGTTGTGTTGTCACCCATTGACCAAAATCGCGTAAATAAAAATAAAACACGTGCAGTAAATATTGGAAAGTGGAAGCTGGATTACCCTACATTTCAAAAACTAATAAGCCAAGGCCTGGAAAATTGCCCCCAAAATAAGTGTGTGGAATAATGTTTTAATAAGCACCATGTTTGGATAACTTTTAGCAAAATGACGTATTGCGTTATGTAACAACATTACGTTTTTGGACTTTTATATCAATAAAATTGTTTTATATTCAGTTTTATTTTTTTATGTTGGTATTCCTACACTCTCTGATGTTTCCTTCCAAAGTAGAAGAACAGTCCGTCAGAGAATGTTTCAAACGCCAGTCATTCAGAACGTTATAACTCCCCAAAAAAAACACGTAAAATGTTTTAAAATGCTTAATGTAACAAGCAAAGCAAAAATTTAATATAAGGCTACATTATGATGTTATAAATAGGGTATTAAAAATTTTACATGATTATAAGTTCTAACCTTGAAAAAACTGCAAATTTTAGAATTCAACTTTCAACGCTTGATGTCTCGAGGCTTGGTTTTTGTCGCTTAGAACGTTTTACGGGGGACCCCTTCAATTATTTAAATTATTTTGTATTTTATATTGATTTAAGCTCTTTTGACGAGTTGCTGTTATTCTACATTTTGAATACGTCTGTATCCAAAAGACCAGCAGGAGAAGATCAGATATAGAACTTTTACCGTCCTCATCAATAACCACCCATGGCCGATATCAAGGGCAAATTTATTATTTGATTCTACCCCAACAAAAAATCTACCTAACGTAATAAAACTATGTAGAACTATATTAACTATAAAGTAATAAAATACCGTAACGAAACTAAACAACTCAGTTACTTAGAGAAAATGTAATGTGGGAAGTGAAGAGGGACCTCAAGTCGGAATTTTCCAGTTTTGAGATATTAACATCCTGAAATTCAGCAATAAATTGTGAACAATTTGACATTGTAATTTATTGTGCTATGATTTTTCGTCTTGGAGTTATTCGCTTTTGACTTTCAACTAATCAAAGCGGGTAGGTCTCTTTTAGGAAATCAAGGCCCAAAACTTCAAATGTTCACAAAATTGTTATTATTAATATTCAAGAAATGAATCAGGTATCAAAATAAAGCTGAAAACTAGATTTTTAAATAAAACAAAAAAAAATACACGATACACTAAAAATTTCTTTGTTAAATTAATGGGAAAGTGAGAAGTTGGAAAAGGGACCTCAAGTTGGAAGGCAGAATACTGAGGAACGAAGGAGAAATATATAGTTGAGACGGTGATTTTCGGACTTAAGACAATGTTCCTTAATAATGTTTAACTTGACGGTTGACGGTTCACTTATGCACCGATAGATGTCAGGAAAGACTAGTTTTTTGATGCCCCTGACGGCGGATTTGGAAATTTGCCGCCCCTGGGCTATTGGGCTATACGGGGGGAGTAGGGCCGGCGGCGGGATTTCAGGTAGGCTACAGCAAAAGTGGTGACCTTTTTTTTTTAGTCACGCAAGTACTTTTTTAACCCGTTGTGATCATTTAGGACTCTACGCAACGCTATATTCTAACTTCTCTCTCTAATTTGCCGCCCCCCCAAATTCTGCCATCCTGGGCTATAGTCCTTTAAGCCCATATGTCAATCCACCCCTACCCCTGACTACTCAGTCGGTGCGTGTCTGCGCATTAGGGGAAAGGGACCTTAAGTCGCCGCCCATGTTATTTCCCATTTTACTTACTTGAGGTCTCGTTTTGTATGCATCACATAGACTGCTAGATCGACTTTTTTTAAATATCTCTCAGATTATTATCGCTAGCATAAACGGATGAATCAGCTAAGATTAAGGTATCAATATTTTTTACCAGATTCGATTAAAATGCCTGTATTATAAAATTTGCTCCAGCAACTTGAAGTCCCTTTTCACTTTCCGCATCACAAATTATGGTGGATATTATGAAATCTGCCCATGTTGTTATTGGATGAGTTATTTAAATAACATGAACATTGAAGCAAGGAAGGGGCTAGGTAGCCTAAGCTAGGGATGGTAGCTTTTGAATAGGGGTTGCACTCAAACATTTCATAAACAAGTTTGTTTAAGGTAGTTGTTGTCAGTTTTATTTTACGTGATGTGATTTACCTTTTGTCCGAGGAGTAAATTTCTGAGTAAACTTACGGGTATTTTAATCAAATCTTGTCAAAACATTTGTCAAAAATGTTGTTAGGCCTAAGCAGTTCTTTTGCTTGACAACATTCCTATGTATTTTATTTCTCTATCATAGCGACATTGCTACTTGGAACAAGTGCAAGTACTTGGCTCATTTCAATTAAGTATTTAAAATTAAGATCTTTGTTACATTTTGAGTCAAGTAACTATAACTTGTGTGAGCAAGGGTCAGCTCATTTATACTTATAACTTGTAAAGAATATGATAAAATATAGAAAACTATTTGATTACAGATAAGCTCAATAATTAGTCTGATATGGTAACTTTCTTAATAAACAACAGCATGATTTTCACAGGCAAAACCTTAATTTATTAGTTTCTTTATTTTTCATCAGTTATATTGTAAATAATTCATAATATACTTGAATAGTTTTTAAATAATTTTACAGCATTTAGTCATTTTCGTAAATTGTTTTACTTTATTTTTTACTGTGTGTAGGCCTAGCTATGTTATGGTGTATTTCTCTCCTAGCTATTTGCTTTTTGGTTGTAAAGTTTTGTTCTGTGAAATAATAAAAGGTATATTGTCCCTGCCATGACCCCCTTGTAATTCAGGCTTCATGAAGATTCTGGTGACCTTTAGACCTAGTGAGATTTAAATTTAGTTAACATGTCTTAATTACAAAATTTAAAAAATAGGCTATTGGTTTAGTTCTTTTAAAGTACAATACAATATAAATAAATAAATGATAACATTTAAAAACCTAATTCTCGTTTGTATTCAGCCTTACTCATGCTCTTATGGTGTAATTTTAAGGAAACTGAAAATAATGGAGTCAATAGAAAACGAGAAGAGTGCTGAAGTAACTGTACCACAAGTGTTAGACCATGAAACATCTAAAGCCGGTTGTGTTAATGACAGAGAAACTCCTTTTACTCGTAATGACGATCAACCTCCAGCTCCTGAGTATTCAAATGATGGTAAAAGTAATGGTGAAAACGCTCAAAAAAGAAAATTAGATTGTCTTAATGATGATGAAACATTAGAAGCAAAAAAACAACTGTATAATGAGCTTTGGCAAGCAATAGAAGTACCGCCAAATTTATCGAAAAGGCAACGTAAGAAGTATATAAGAAATGTTCTGTGGGAAACAAAATGGAAACCGCTAAAAAGAGCTAAAGAAAAAGAAAAATTAAAGCAGAAGAAACTTCAAGCCAAAGTGGAGAATAAACCTCTTGGTCCTTCGAGGAAAGCTTTAAAGCATTCAACAATGGCGAAAAGCAATTGCAAGCTCAGGATTGCCTTAGATTTCTCATTTGACCATTTAATGAATGAAGTAAATATTGGAAAATGTTTAAAGCAGCTAAACAGTTGTTACTGCATTAATCGAAGAGCTGCTAATCCCCTTCAGTTCCATGTAACCAATTTCAGTGGAACAGCTAAGATTCTGTTTGGTCATACGACTCCGTACTGGAACTGGGATGTGAACTTTCATGAAGCTAACCATATCGATGTATTTCCTAAGGAGGACCTTGTATACCTCACCAGTGACTCTGATAATGTGTTATCAACATTAGACCACTCCAAAGTCTATGTGATAGGAGCTCTTGTTGACCACAACAATCATAAAGGTCACACACTGAAGACTGCAATCCAGCAAGGCATCGATCATGCACAATTACCTATCGGGGAGTACTTAGAAATGAAGTCTCGGAAAGTGCTCACAATCAATCATGTATTCGAAATAATGCTCCACGCGTCAGCTGGTATGTCGTGGAAAGATGCTTTCCTAAGAGTCATTCCACAAAGAAAAGGTGCCACTGAAAAAACACTCTCTGGGGATGAAACATGATATTATGGCAATGCTTTTCATGTTACAATATCTGGTTGTAATAAAGCTTGAAACTTATATTTTGTTTAATTTTCCAAACTCCCTTATAATGTCCAAATATTTTCAAATTTCTTCACGAATGCACAGCATTACTATATTACTAGCAATAAGTAGTAACATTGACTGAAAACTTTATATTCTTATTTAAAAAGTTAACTAATTATAGTTTTGAGTAATGGGTACTTATTTCAGTGACAGTTTAATGAAAAATGCTGTTAATTTGCAACAGTACTAAATCACTAGATTTACCTTGAAATAAAACTTTCACTGACTCAAGAAAAGTAAATTGTCTTCCTTGTGATACTATGTGAAAGTTCATGAGAAATTTTTAAATAGTATAAGCGAGTAATATATACGTTTTAAGGATTTCCACAGAAAACGTTTTGAGATAATGATGGTAGTAGTATTTTAAGTAGGAATCTAGGATCAATATTCCTCTCCCTTTTGTAATTAAGTATTTTCATCATTACCTTCCAAGACAAACCCTAGTGTTTGGAAGATAGATAATTGTGCTTAGGTAGTTAAAATGGTGGGAGGAGCAGTGTTACAATATTTTGCTGTGCGCTGTGTTCAATTTTTTCATAGGTGCAGTATTGACTCTCGGTTTTTAGTTGTTCTTTAGTTGATCTTAATTCTGTCTTTTACTTCATCAGGATTGGAATAATGTTAGACCAAGAAACAGAAGAATTGCCAGCATCTGAATTAGGTACCAAAGAATAGTAAGTAAGGATTAGTATTTCATTTCTCAATTGAATTTTATAAAGTTAAAACCTATAGGTTTACTAAAATCTGGCTTATAAGGCAAGGGTGTCCAAGTAAAATAGAAAATTAAGCTACACATAAGGCTGTGCCACACTTGGCTACTTACTAGCAGCTACCTAGTAGAAGCTACTGAAATAGCAGCTACTGAAGCCTGTCACACTTAATTTCAGTAGCATCTGTTCACTAGCTGTTACTGCCAATGGCTTTTTTGAAAAACATGAAAACATGTCTGTTTTGGGGCAAAATGTCTGGGGCTTTAATGTTACCTTCCCCAGTGTGATGAAATTTGTTTGGTATTTAATTTTTTTTTAATTCTATATTGAATTTAAAATATATTTTATTTAATTTTTTTATTTTAATTTTATTATTGATACCTAGTTTGGTTCCAAAGACACGGATATTTTCTATATAAATTCAAAAAATTAAGTACGTCACCCCCATTCCACATTGGACCACTCATTTTCTCAGAAATAATGCAGAACAAAACAGAAATAATGCAAAATTCACAAGAATGAACACAGATGCAAGTAGCCGCTAGTCCGCTGTTGAAGCTGTCACACTGGGCGACAGGTCGCTACCTAATAGCTGCTAGTTGGTCACGTGACTCACTAGCGCAGGTTAGTAGTAAGGAAAGTTGGACATGTTCAACTTTCCGTGCTAGTAAAATTTCACTAGCGTGCTACTCTTAGTAGCTGCAACTGCATATGTCACATTGGCTACCTCGTAGCTGCTACTTCGCTAGCTGCTAGTAAAGAAGCGTAGTGTGACATAGCCTAGCCTATAGAGGCAAATTATTGTATAAGACTATTACTTACGTTGCAACAGCTCAATAATTTTCTTGTTTAGTCAGAACGTGTTTCAATGTGAAAACATCATCTGGAAAACAACTAAGGGGTTAAAATCATGGATTTGAAATTATTGTGCATTGCAAGTGATTGAAACATTGAGAAAGAATAATAATTGTCAATCAGTTTTAACTCTACACTTGTGAGAACTTCAAAAGATGACTTTGCAGTGTGCAATCAGTCAGCACTTGTCACTGTCACTGACAACCATTCACTACTGTAAAAGTGAATGTATGTTTATAATCTAGCAAATATTACATTCATTGGCCTATTCAAACATACAACTAGTTGAATTTTATATTTGAAAACTAGCAAATAACATCTGTTTAACCTGACAATTTTATAAAATTTGTTATAGTAGTGAATAAAATATTGAAAATGAAATCGCATCAGCTCTTTACTTTAAAAACATTAAATGAATATCAAAATCTAATCATATGGTCTTATTTGATTAACATTTGAATTTCCGATGTCTCACGGGGAGTAGCCCCAAAGGATTTAGAGGAAACTGAGAGTCGGGTACTACAGCTACAACCAAAAGGAACCTACCCTGAAAATTGTTTGCCTTAACTCCTTGTAAGTTAGCACTGCTTTATCTACAGAGATGGGCAACAACATGTGGAAAATTGTGTTTTACCCATCGACCACATAGTAGAAATTGACGGAGCATGAGACACCGCTACTTGAAGCTTAAATTTGCTTCTAGTCCCTATGCATGGAAAAAACAAAGTACATAAAAAATTACAAATATGGTATCAAATTAAAGGTCTGCATCTCAGAATCACTATAGTACCAAGTATAAATGGCTTACAGGTAGTTTACACATCGTAAACACTGATAACCTAGAAGCTTGCCCTGAAATTTTTATAAAGAAACTGCCGCCACGGAATGCACCTGTAACGTTCCTATGATGTGTAAACTACATCTAAACCATAGTGTGATATAGGGGATAAGGGGATAAACTTTACAAACCTTCATTTATTAAAATACCTACCTGGGTAGGTCGCCATTTTAAAGAATTATAGTATGTAATGTCTACTGTTGAAGTAGACCTTTCTTTGATAAAAGCATTTGTTTATATCACCATTTGCCATTGGCTCCAGTAAGTAAGTTAATCAAACCTTAACGAGAATCTCAACAAATGCTAATAATAAAACTAAGAAAGAATTGTTAGATTACAAACTGAACTTGTTACCAAGTTTTTTCAAAATATAATATTATTCATAAATTAACTTGGTACTTTTCAAAATTATTTTGTATAATTTATTGCTTATAAAAAGGTTTATAATACAGTACATGGTAATTTTTGAAAGGATTTGTTTCATTAAGCCAGTCAGTACCACTAATATTTCATCATCTAGTGCACTAAGATAATATTCAGAACTTAAATAACATATAGATTTTTCACAGTTGGGATTCAGTTTATCAAGTTGAAATACAAAATTTTAAAAGCCATGGGGATGTTGGAGAAGTATGGTTTGGCGAGGACAGTGCATTGAGAATTGTCAGGTAAGTACTGTCAAAAGTTCATGTCAAGTTTTTTGTCTTGTTAAGTACACAAAAACTTTCTCAGTGTGCCCGACAGCCTATAATGTTTTTGGGCACTTCTGAATACTCAGAAAAGCAGCGTAAATTATTCCCTCCCTCCGACAACTATGAAGTTGTTTAGTCATGTGAGCTGGAACACTATCAAAGTGACCAGACATCAAGGTTTTTCAGCAGCATTGTTGTGGTTTCAAAACCACTCATTGCCAGTATATTTTAACAGCTCTCTTTATTCTTGCAATGTACCTGGTCACTCCTTGGATTGCTTGAGGGTTGGCTATATGGGTCTGTATGTGCCCATATTGGGTGTGCTCTATGTGGGTATATAGACTATTTGCCCTGCCCGTACCTTAAAACATCATAACACAAATTCGAGCATAATTGGAGCCACATTGTACAGTAGATAGACCAGTCTTAAGTTTTCAAACTCAAGCTTCACGACAGAGCGTTGCTTCTGGTACTTTTATTAAATTTTCAATATGTATTTAAGAAACTATGCATCTTACATTAATTTGTCATATTACAAATTTAAAGAAGACTAATCCCTTACAACGGACGGTGGGAGTGTTGCTGTATGAGACACGGCTAGGACTCTTGGTGTCGAGCTTGACAAGGACCTCACCTTCTCTGACCATGTCACTCATGCAACCCAGCGTGCTTTAGGAAGACTGAGAGGTCTGTACAGGTATAGAGGTCTACTGCCAGAGGCCGCTAAGCTTTACCTCGTGCAGTCACCGATACTATCACTATTTTACTACTGCTTCCCTGCATATGGTAACAGCCTTTCAAGGGAAGGCATGTGTCGTGTGCAGAGGCTTCAAAACTCTGCCATCCGTTTTGATTTTTGCCTCAAGAAATTTGACCATGTTACCCCTTATCGTACAGCAGTAAATATGCTACCTATGGAGGCTGTATGCAGGCTGTTAACGTGCTGCATGACTCACAGGGTATTGAAGTCCCGTGAACCCGACTATCTTTGCGAGATACTCTCTTCCGTGGTGAGGTGTCTCAGCGGAGGACCCGTCACTATGGGAGGCTTCACTTTGCTAAAGTCAACTTGGAATTGGGAGGGAGGAGTTTTTCATACTTCGGCCCTGTATTGTATAACGGGCTCCCTGATAGCCTAAAATATTTGTCTTTTGATAGTTTCAAGCTTCAACTGAAAGCCATGTGTCACAAAAATACTGATTTATTTGGTTAATTAGTTTTTAAGAGACAAAAGTTGTTCTGAAAAGCTGATGTATCAGAGAAATGCTGGCTAATAAAGGCATTTTTATTTATTTATTTATTTATTTACAACTTGAGTGCTTTTGCAGCGTTGTAGCTTAGATTGATCCAGAGGTGTGGTCCTTCAAAAATAAAAAAAATCTTCTATTTGATTAACATAGGATGTTTCAAAGATTTGGGAGGCCACTAGGGCAGAGCCCTAAAAGTTAAGACAAAATGGATAGCTTGAAAATGTAATTCATGCAAATTTACAGAAGTATACCAAGTTTAATTGCAAACAGTTTTTGAGCCATTGAATGTCAAACAAACTCGGTCTTCCCATATAACATACAACTAAGTCTAGAAACCTACAGTATGTTTTAAGTTATTTGGTTTAAAGACATAGCATTAAATTTGGTACACATATGTAAATTTGTATGGAAAATATTATAAAGCTAACAGTTTTGTCCTAACTATTTAGAAATCTGCCCTAATAGCCTCCGAATTTTTCCAAAATTTCCCTTGTCAGTTAAATGGACACAAACAGAAGAATTTCTCTCCAGATCCATCAAAGCTTCAGAACTGTAAAAACATTCAATAAGTAAGAAATTTAGTCTTCTTTAAATTTGTAATTTGGCAAATATGTAGGTTGCATAGTTTGTTAAATATATGTTGAAATTAAAACAAAATTACCAGAAAGTTCCACAGGGCAACTAAGATATGTTGCCCTGTAGCAACCCAGGGAAGCTTGAGGTCGAAAAATTGGATTTTACATTATAATTTCAACATTAACAACATATCCAACAATCACAAATACCCGATCTTTTGTACACCACAGTGTGTTATTTTACTGGACTATAAAGCAAATTATAACAAAAAACAGGAACTACCCAAATAACTTACTCAACATTATCAATTTAATTACAAACTTACCTAAGGTTTGTCCTAACATTCATGCTCACTGTTTACACAGACTCACTTTCCCCTCTTGTCTGACCATGTATCCGGATGCCTAAGTTATTGAGTGCTGAGTTTATGGGACTTTACTGTAATGGGACTCAAAAACAATACCACTTAACATTTAACCAACTTTATTTCTTCCTGTGAATGTCATTTTATAATAAAACCTAGCTTTGAAATTGATTCTTCTTTTATCAGGTTTCGCCATATCGGGAAGTAGCTATTTTTAAAATTATTTAGTCCTTATTATTGAACTTATATTCATCTAACTTATGTTTATATGACTAGTAATTGTTCTATTAATTTTTTGTAGATGGTTGACAAAAGCAGATTCCATAACTAAAGAAGATCCAATCATAGATCTGGGCTGTGGAAATGGAATGATGCTCATAGAGTTGGTATGCATTGACATGTTTTTTATTTGATCCCATCTTCATCTTTGCTGAATACAATCAGAGGTGATAATGGTGTCATATGTATTTTTCGTCTTTTAAAGCAATTATGTATCCCCGATTACAACTCTTATGTACATACCTAATCAAACTCATTTTAAATCCGTATTTAACATTGTAGGATTGCCCTCAGTCTAGGTTACCCCAGATTGAAGAATTAGATCTTATTTTAATTTTAGAATTATCTCACGTACTTCACGAACCTAGTTTTGAATTTGATTTTCTTCAAGATGCAATAAAATTAATTTCTCTAATTTAAAATATATTGCTGTAATTTGCACCCACATGAACGTTCACACCCGCTGATTACCGACCCTGCAGAGGAATATTTACTGTATTCCATCACTTAAATGTAATTTAAGTAAGTAATTTTTCACTGTTTTGGCACTTACAAGAATGAGCGACGACATTACATTAGCCTCTAAAGTTATATTTTGGACATTAAAAGTGGAATAGATTACTTTATATGCTAGTTAAGACCATAATTTTATAAAAACTAGTTATTTACCATGTCACACCACCTTTTCCATTATTATCGTAGAATAATATTAGTACGTATCTCTCCCGCTAGGGGGACACCAAATTGCCTTTAGCCCCCTCTTAATATAAAAATCAGTCAGTGTATATCACCCTTGAAAAAATAAACTGCAAATTCTTTCTAAATTATCCAACACAACAATTGATTTAGTATCTGTGCTAACAATTTGATATCCAAAGCTGTTTTATTGCATGTCTGATCCAGGCTGATGAGGGATTCACAAATTTAACCGGTGTCGATTACTCAGCCAGAGCAGTTGAACTTGCAAAAGGAATTGCCAAAGAAAAGGGATACGACAATATCAGGTTTTTGGTAAGTGTAAACATTCATTGTTAGAGATTAGAAAAAATTTACTTGAAGATATGAGATGTATCTATAAGGCTGTTTGTGTACCTTGTTTGTACATTTATGATGAATGAAGATATTTTGATCAATGCCAATTGACTGTGGGGAATTAGGGGAAGAATGATTGTGAAGAGGGGTGGAGGGGTGTTTGTGAAGAAAACTTTGCCTAGGCCCTCAATTAAGTTTGTTTCCAGCTCTGACTGAAATATGTTTTCAAATGTTTGAAATTCGCCACATATGCAGGTCTGCTGCAGCAGGGGGCATAAGACATTGTTTGAGGATTTTGAAGCTCCGCTCGAGCTTTGCTTTTGGTTACAAAGAATATTAACAACAAATTAAATTTTTTGTCAGCTATCTTATGATTGCCCTTATTAATATTAACTCAACTAATGAATCCAATTTTACGTACCATTTATCACTAAATTGAGTTTTCGTTCCAAGGTTATTTGTTACTACTGAATTTTATAACTGCCACCCCTGAGATGAATCCATTTTCACTCTATGTTTCAGACTTGTGACATAGTCAGTGACAGTCTTCTATCTGAGGAGTTTGCTATTGTTCTCGACAAGGGAACTTATGATGCAATAAGTTTGAACCCTGAGAATGCATCTGTTCAAAGACAGGCTTACAAATCCAACGTTAAAAAATTATTAAGACTAGGTGGATTATTTGTTATTGCGTCTTGCAACTGGACCACAGAGGAACTTACACAATTTTTTGGAACTGGTAAGCTTGGTTGTTTTTCTAATGTATTGTTCTAAAGTTGTGAAAGATTTAGCGCTGGTGCAAGGTTTCAAGGCTTTGGGATGAAAGATGGTAGGAATTGTATCGAAGTAAATACCTACCAGTAATTTTAAAAGTGAAGGTGAAGTACCCAACTGTCTGCAGTTAAATCAATTGATGATATGGTTACATTAAAACGTTCAGTTTTTAGGAGACCATTTTAAAAATTCTTTTCAGTTTTATACCAAAACACACATAATTTGTCTATATGTGTATCAATTTGAAGTCTCTTGTGTATCAATTTGAAGTCTATTTTATCTGGCCCAGGCAAGCCTAGCCAAATTCAAATGCACTGTTTGCTTGAGAATGTAGTATTGAACAATAATAGACTTATGTCTCATTACTTTAAATCTCAAAAAAGCTTAAAAAAGATGTATGAAACTCTGTGTAGTCAAAAACATGAGTTGTTTTTCTTTGTTTGCTTTTCTCATAAAATAAATATCAAATTTAAAATACAGTTTTCACCACACTACGACGAAATCACCTGTTTTACAAACGTCAAACGCAGACCGAAACACATTGTTTGCCGCCACAGGACCGAAAACGTTTGGGGCCCTAGGGCCGAAAGTCAGCTGATCGTTTATTTGCTTGAAACAATGTCAGAACATCACAAAATTATACGGTAATTCAAGACAGGATAGTTGCGATCATATGATTTTCATAGCTGTGTTTTGTTTTCAAGTGAGTCAAATAATAATCAGTTACTTTTTAATTTTTTAGGGTATATTTCATTGTGTAGTGTGGTGAAAAATAGCGTTCGCACCTCGGCCGAAAGGGTTTTGCAGCTCTCGATCGTTTAAAATTCTCGACTTCGTCTCGAATTTGAAACACGATCTCGAGCCTGCAAAACCTCATTTTCGGCCCTTGTTGCGAAATATACTATTACTCGCAACTAGTTTTATAAAATGATTGTAAATTTAAAAGAAGAAAACATATCTTGTGATTTCATTGAATAAACTATTGTTTTCTTATGACCACTATAACCTGTATAAAAACTATACACTTGCTCTTTCAAGTGAACAAATAAGTAATATTTTTGGATGATCAGTTCTGGATCAGAATTGCATATAATATAAATTTTTACAGTCTTGTGGGAGAAGTAGGTGGGATGTGCTGGTACCCTCTCTTAATGGCTCTATTGCACACAACTCAGTGGCGCTTTCCCCATAAATTTTTAGTCAATCACTTTGGCTCGGTCTCCCCATTAAACTAATGTCACTTCCAGCATTACGCTTACAGATAGCCTGGGCCAAGTCACTTGATTTTGACTGTAATTCAATCCAAAGTTAGCCCTCAAAACACTCCTTCTCCCCCACAAAACCTCTGTTTTATTATTCCACCCATAGAAGTCATCCGTAGTTTAAATAAACCGATTAATGTTTAATGAGTTTGAACTGAAACCCGATTTGGGTAAAGTGCTCCTAAATACACAAATACACATATAAATATATTTTCGTAAGCGAACTGAATAAACATTACTGTTTATGTTTTCGTGTATCTTAGGATGATTAAAATAAAAACTGAATCCACACACTTTACAGTAGACTCCCTGCTCTTACCTCGGGACCGAGACCTGACCAGATAGCGGGGTTTCCTGTTAAACCTACGTTTCCTAAGACATGTAAATTATAACTCCAATTCATCCAAAATTTGATTAAGGCACGTGATTACTGATCTCAAATCTCTCCCATGAGAATCCTTGATACAGTACTATGTATTTACTGCTGATCATGTCTAAACAAACCAAAGTGTTGATAAAAATCGTCTGGTTAAAAAGATGTGGACTATAGTCCGGTGAAACTGATGTCAGGTTAAAAGGTATCCGTATAAGAGTGAATTTACTGTATTAACATAGCATTTGAATTCCATTTTATAGGTAAAATCCTTGCTACAAAATTGGCAATGTTTATTTTAAGGATAAAACAGCCAATGAGTTGAAGGTTTCCTGTTCCTGTTAAGGTGGTGCAGTCGAAAAGTTTTATGATACGTTTTCTTCTATTTTTATGTTACTCATGATAAGTAAGTTCTGAGGGATTAAAACAAATTTTTTTGGATGTAAAATTTGTGAGCTACAGATGTCAAAAGTGTAATAATGGGGCAAAAATTCCCATCTTTCTTGCATCATTCACGAAGACACGGTTTAACCTACAGAGTCTATATTTGGGAATTGTTTATGATTAATGAATGTCTTAAACCTAACATCAAGGAAATTAAAAGATAAATAAAAAAATTTCAATGTTGTTGGAAAATAATTTTTCCCTCCGTTTTCACAAGTGTCAAATAATTTAAAATTATGTCATTTTGTAGGCCAAATGATTCTGTACTATATCCCAAAAAATAAGATTTTTATAATTTAAACTTTCTCCTGGAATGTTGCACAAACAAACTGAACTTAACACCTGCATAATTTGGTTAGGCACCCGCATTCAACAAAAGAATGCTACCAGAACATTCTTATGACACATCCCAATCACATGCACTGACAAAAAGTCCAGAAAAATAAAGTAAAAAAATCATTAGACTGTCATGCTGCCTGGCGGAATAGTTTATCCCTAACGGCACCCGTACAACCTTAATCACAAACAGTTGAAATGCAAATTAACTTCATTTTTAAACATTGACGTTCACTCATATCACATGAGGCTAACTATGCACCAAAACAACTGGGTTATATTATTTGATAATTTTTTCACATTTTTAGGGCCACTATTATCCAAAATAATTGAAATAAAATCAAATTAGCTACCGACCAAATTTAATGAAAAAGTGATTGATTAGTTTCACTGAGGCCATTCTTTAAATCCAGTTCCTCAACATAAAAGGTTTTAAATCATTTTAACATTCAAACAAAAGATCCAAATGAAATGCTAATTGATCGACTAAGATAGAAAATCTTTTTCTTGAAAAAGATGTGGATGTTTTCAGATTAATTTTAGAAAAATTGAAAAAGCAACCCACAAAAATTATTAAAATTTTTTGTCACATTTTAAAGTAGAATTACCTATGTATAAAGATAATTTATTAAAAATTAACATCGTTTTACTTATTTTAATTAAATTTTTTTTGTTATTATACTTTGAGATGGTCTTAGTGCTGAAACTAGTCACTCTTGTACCGGTATTGAAAAAAATTGAAGGATAATTTGTTTTTATTCAAATTAGGTAATAGTAAAATACAACTAGTTATAATACATATCTAATAAAACTGTCATGTGAAATAATTTTTTTTCAGATTTTACCTTTGTTGCTGATATTCCAGCTCCAAAATTTCAATTTGGTGGTAAAGTTGGAAGCCGTGTTTCTACTGTAGTTTTTAAAAAAGAAAAATGATATAGTGTAAAATAAAATTTGCAATTTTTTTAATGGAAAGTTTATGATTTATTTTCCTGATTTTTATAGTAATACAAAGTCAATTTGAGGTACAGGCTGTGTTACTTAAAATACAATTTTGTTTTTATAAAAATACTACCATGCAGTAATTTATGTTTTGCTTCTGATTTTAAAATTCCTGTTTTGATTTTGGTGGTACAATTTTTACCTAATACCCATCGTACCAACTTGAAAAGTCACTGACAACCAGATCGGCTCGGTAGCCAAAGTCTGTCGGGTGACATCACTCCATGAGAATTAATGTCTGATGACTTTTAGAGTTGGCTAACCATTTGTTCTGACTGGCCACCTCATATAATGGAGACCTTACAATTTTTTCCTATAAATTAAAGCAAATAGAGGAAGTAATTTTATGTGGGCCTAAGGCCCAAGACACACACGGCGTTTTTTTTATCGCGCGATCGCGCAGTAAAAAAACCGCTCGCCCAAAGTGCATTGATTTAAATGGACGGGTACACACAGGGCGGAAAAAAAACCGCGCGATAATATTGCCGCTGGCAGTAGTTTTGACGCCGCTCGAAAGCGGTTTTTTGTCCTCTTTGTCATCACAGTGGCGTATGCAATTAACCCTCGAGCGGGCGCACGCGGAGTTTTCCTCCGCACGTGTTTTTTATGTTAAAATAAACAGACATAATGGGAGTCGGCGGTTTTGTCCGGCTCCGTACTTTATGCCCCTTATTCCAGGAAATTCTTAAAGCTATTTATACCCCCCACCCCCCCCCTTGGTACCTCGTTATATGCAATTCAGAGATGCCGTCTCAGTTTGCAGAGCGCCCTCTCCCGTTACACAGACACTGATACCCATTTTTAAAATTCATAATAGCAATGGATTTGTAATTATTATTAATTTTTTGGACTTTTCCTTTTGCTTTCGAAAAAAAGAAGCGAAAGGAAAAGACCAAAAATGTAAATAATAATTAATACATATTTTATACCAGAAAATTACTTATTATGTTTAATTGAAATATTACACCTATTAAGTTGAACAATTAATTGAATCGACGATGAAATGTGATTCCTAATGAAGTTTGTCAACATTTAAATACAATATTTCGTTATAAAACAAGTAAAAGGGTTAAATTTGTGCAATATAGTGTTGCGGAGTAAAACTCCGCATGCGCCCATTCGCATTTTGCCGGTGAAGCGCCCCCTCAAGGGTTAAATGGGAGCGTACAAATTTGGTGGATTTTTTACCGCCGTCATGGTCAGACGGCAAGACACTCTAAACATTGTACCGTGTTGATGACGTCAGGAGTTCTGTGATCATCATATGGTAAAGTGCATTTGTTAAACACCCACCGTCGTCTCTCAAAATTAAAATGGTACCATGATTGGCGATATTTTTTCCGTGGCGTTTTTTTTACTGCCACGTGTACGAACGCCATTTGATCGGCGGCGGCGGAAAAATTATCGCGCGATAAAAAAAACGCCGTGTGTGTCCACGGCCTAATCAATAAAACTGAGCAGTAGGTAAACATCTTTTATTATCATAACAAAAAAATAACTTTACTCCAAAATGTTTTATTAACAAATAAATCTATAACGTCTTACTTTAAATACATTAAAATATGTTATATTTTATTAGTACTACAAGCTATATACTGATACAATTAGGTTTATTTTAAGCTCCTGTAAACTAAAGAGTTCTTACCGGTAATTAAATATTTGTTGACTTATCAAACATTTTTACAAAGGTACAGTAGACTCTCGATAGTTCGACACTCGATAATTCAACACTCTGTATAGTTCGACACCTGCTGACACTCAATTAACATTCTAAGAGTCCCAATTATTTTTTCCAGTAATATTTTCTGAGACCTATATTATGATAAAAGTTAGTAAAATCGCTGTGCTATGGTTTAGGTTTATGATATTTAATAAATTTAAGAGATGAACATGTACTACCTTTATTTTTAATGCTTTTATAAATGTGGAGTCCCATTTACTCCCTATAGTTCGACATTTTTATACTTCGACACCCCCGAAGTCCACTAAGTGTCGAACTATCGAGAGTCTACTGTAATAATTTTTTTAGTTTGGGTTAATTCTTTTCTTTGTTCTTATTTTTACCAAGGAATCTTACACAAAACTCACTTCTTGTAGAATTTTATAGCGCACAAAATTGATTTCTTAGTTATTTTCTTGTTGGTAATATCATTGATTAAATCAACTATATTGTATATTATACATACGTACTAATAACATTTTATCTTAAGTTTTTCACCGGTCAAGAACCTTTTAATCTGCTATCAACTACCAAGTTTTCCAAAAAATTTCTCCTCATATTTTAAGTTGGTAATTAATTTTAGAAGAATTTGGTAACAACTTTCTACTCTCGATTTCCATATTGTATTTAAAATTTAAATGGTTTAAAAGCTACTTCGAATGCAAATTTTTTACAACATATAGTAGTCACTTTTAATTATGCAAATACTTTGAATATACCTCAAATTGTTCTGTAAAATATAATTAATCTTCCATGGAACTTATAACTATTTGCTTACCATAATTTAATTTAGAGATTTATTTAATTACTTGTTTTCACATTGATCTTCATTTTACCTTATAACGTCCATCCGATTGGTTTGGATACAAAAATTGATAGTATTTGTTTTTAGCAATTTACACAAATTGTTACAAACTTGACTGGGAATCAGGAGTACAGATAGGTCTTTGGATAACTTAGATGCTTTTAATTCCTCATTATTTTATTTCATATATGTTTTTACATATTCTATTCAAATATATTCAAAATAGTATGATTATTTATTTTAAATATTTCCAACTTTTGTAGACTTGGGAGTTGATTTTATTTGTGATAGTCACTTTGGACGGATTTACTTAATCAAATTCACTATTTTATAGTCAAGGTACACTCACTTCTACGGATTCCAGCCTATGTACATTTATATGCCATCGACAATTGAAAATAGTCACTATTTATGCTGTTTAAACAATGAAGGATTCTACTGGACGAAAATTTAAAAAATGAATCGTTATACATGATTGAAAATATTAACTTTAAAGATGATTGAAAATGATAAAACACGTGTGAACAGGGAGGACACACTAGTATTCTAGAGTATGATGATAAGCAAACCGATGGAGTCGAGGATGAGTGCAGTCGCCTCGGAGACTGAGGCTCAGTTTGTATGTAACGTGACGAGGGCCGAGACGAGCAGCACTAGTGAGATGACCGCGTTCAGTTTGTATCCGTCTGGAAAAGAAAAGAGCAAAGCGATTGGTCGTTGAAATCTTTTTCTGAGGAAATCATTCTACTTAGCACATGCATAGTTGAATTTTGAAGGAATCGTCTAGGTTGACATTAAGTTAGACTAAGTTGAAGGTTCCTTTTTTGGAAACAAAATACCTTGAAATCTGTGGTTGGATAGCATCATTAATTCATAGCTCAATGACAACTACCGTACTACTTGCAGGAATTTCAATTTGGTGAATTATCCCTGCCATTTTGAACTTATATTGCTTTTTAAAATCATTACAATCAGCTTTGGGTAACTCAGAATACTGTTTGAGGAAAATTCAGCGCTAAGTTTTGATGCAAAATTTTTCTGTTGATAGAATTACATTACTTACATATTCCTCCATCAGTTTTGCTTTTTCATGGGCCGAAATGTCTTTTAGGACCTATGAATAAATGTATCTACATTCTACATGTTCTGTGGTTACAAAGCAAAATTTTAACAATACACAATTGGTTCCTGACCAGAGAAGCCTGCACACTTTATCAATAAAATTTAATTGATAATTATTTGGGTTCAGTCACTGGAGGTAAACGATATATGGTTCATATGGGACATTATCCTGTCTCTGTTAAAGATATTTTTTCAAAATCATATAAATCTAAGGCTTTTGTTAGTGTCAGTCACCCTCTTCTTCTACAAAAGCTAGAATATCTTGGATTATCAAGGAATTCACAGCAGTGCAGTGGTTTAACTCTTATCTAACCAACAGAACTCAGTATGTTGAAATCCCGCATCAAATAAATAACAAATTAACTAAAATTATCTGCATTAAAAACAGTAAAATGGGGAGTTCCACAAGGGTCTATACTAGGGCCTTTGTTCTTTCTACGCGATTTGAAGGACATAGATGATGCACTGGCTTGTAAACCAAACAGTGAACTATGCCTTTATGCCGACAATTCCAATCTAATGATATCTTGTAAGACATTGGAGCAAGTAGAAGTAATTGCTTTTATCAAACCACAAAATTTGAGTAGTCATTTGCTAAGAAAAAATAAATATTAAATCACAAAAAGACAAACTCTATTAAATTTAAAATAGTGCAAAAAAATAACTTTGACCCAATAATCATGTACGACTCACAACTCATTGAGCAGAAAACGTGCACAAATTTATTAGGACTGACAATTGACCAACATTTAGATTGGAATGAGCACGTGAGTAAGATATTAACAAAGATTAACTCTGGAATTTATGCCCTCTCAGAAATGTCATTTTATTGCAATTTAACAACATTGAAAAAATCTCTACTATGCTTATATTCATTCTCATTTATCTTTGGGAATTGGTTTATTTGGAGCAACAAAAAATTAAACTTAGATAGCATATTAAAGTTGCAGAAGCGGGCAATAAGAATAATGCTTAAATTGGAAAGCGATGACTCAACCAAAGAACATTTCAAAGAGCTCAAGATTTGAACTGTTTATGATTAGTTCATAACAGTGCTTATTGCAAAGAAAAATGAGGCTCATCGTACGTTTAAGAAACAGGTTCACAATTATAACACGATAAAGAAAAATTTGTCTGAACAAAAGCATCACCTATTAAAGTTATACTAGAAAAAAAGCCATCTCAAGTTGGGGAAAAGTTCCTTGAAAAATTCCAGATAAATTAAAACATTAAATAAATCCCATGAAATTTTAAAAAAGTTGAAGGAGTATTTGGTTGATTTAGCCATCTATTCCTTAGAGGAATTTTTCCACCTCCCTCCATAGAAATCTGATGAAGAAAAAATGTATTAAGTTTAGTACTCTTCTTGACACTATTCAAATGTTCTACCTTGTACTTCTTGATGGATAAAGATGATTGACTACTGACTATTGAATCTGTTATTTTTGTAAAATATCACAGGATTGGTCTTTTGTGCACTTGGACGCATCAGTCTTCTTAATCCAAGACAAAACAGAGTTCAAAGCCGAATTCTGGCGATTACCAATTTGTTTTGAATATTTTTTTTACTTGGATTGGCACCATATGATAACCATCGATTGATAACCAACAACCAACCAAATCAATGTCGTGCAAAAGTATAATATTTTACAGTTTTTAAGAAAAATACAAAGATGAGCAAATCACTTACAATCCACATTCCCTATCTATAAATATCTATTAAAAGATCATTTGCCGTAAAAATAAAATCTCCAAAACCTATAATGGCTGAGAAATTATATTTATATTTTTTCCTACTCCATAGTACCACTTTTTTTCCTACTCCCTTTAAATTAGAGGGAGACTAACCATCCTTATGGTCCAGCTGTGCCTGTTTTTGTGTCAGCCAGAACTTGAAATGAATGTAGTTCGACTAATTCATCAACATACAAATGAAAATGATTTATTTCAGCTATTTATTTAAGTTTTCAAAACTGTTCTATTATTATGCTAGAAAATAAGGGTTTTTAATCTAATGTTTGCTCTCTGGAATACCAAATTGTCAAAATATCCTCTCCGGCCTCCAGCCCTCCAGATAGCATAATGAATAGTTGACTGCAGTATACTCTATAAAAAAGTCGTGTTTCAAATCCTGGCTGACATAAAAGTTGGTACAGTTCGCACATTATATCTCCGGCTTTGGCTACTACGATACTAACCGTATCATATTTTAAACATATGATTTTTGTAAACTCAGCGTTTGACGAACAGTGGGACTGCAGAACAACGTTTTCAGAAAAAGTACCCCCTCTCTCCCGTACCTTGCAACAAGCTGACTCTGCCATAGCTGGAGATATAATGCGTGAACTGTACACTTTTTATAATGGCAATGGAAAGTCTCCTTCTGTATTTAAAGTCAATGGCAATACCTTTGATTACAAAAAAAAAATAGATAGTTCAAGCAATGATAAATTATGAAGCCTAAAAATTTGATCTATATTACATAAGTTAGCACATTCTGGTACATAATCACTGTATCAAACAAAAAATAAATACCTTTTTGCCCCCACTTTTACACTCCTAGTTTTGAAGTTTTCAAAAATAAAATCCCTTTTACAACCTTGTACGATAGTTTAGCCCGATAGAACTAAAAAGGTTCCATTTCAGGGATAGAAATCTTCAGCGTGAAATCGCACTCTTGACGCAATGTCTAGTGATGAGTGCCGAACTAATTTCCCGTGTGCTCAATTTCTGGCTTCAAAACACCCATAAGCATGAGCAGTCTCTTTTAGTTACAAAGTCAATGGTACTTATACTTAAGACTAAATAAAGACTTAAATCATGTTTGCTTAGCCACAAACCTACTGTAGTCTAATTCCTTACAATCTGTCAAACCAGGCAATCAGCTGATTGCTCGGACGTTTATGCCCGGAAGCGACAGTAATGGCGGCGCTCGGTGGTCGGTGATTGTCGGAGTCGCAGTCGCGTGAAAGGTTAGGCCCTACCCTGCCCCTTGCCCACAACAGTGGCGGGAATTACCCGGGTAAAGACAGAGGGACCGTGAGTGATTACACCCCCGCCAGCCTTCGCGTGATATCTGATATCGCCAGCCCCCGTCTCGAGATAGCGTCCTCTTCTTTCGGCTTTCTACAGATTGTTCAAACACTGGAGGGTGATTTGTTTGAGCTCTCCCACGAGATTGTATCTCGTGTTTGTCGATTAAATTAACGGGAAGATTTTCTAAGAGCAATCACATTACAGACCTTGACTGGGTATTTGCTGATACTTTTACCGACTACCGTCCGCGTCCTTGGTTTCGGAATTGTAAAAGTAATTTATTTTCGAAGTGTGCATTGATTGGTCTAGAATTTATAGTCGTTCCGTCGTGACAAGATCGGCGTACTACATGAAGTCGAGTTGGTGAACTTTATGAGTTTGGGACTTGTTACATTAACGGATCGAATACAACATTAGTTATTTCACGCTGTGTGCTACATGATTTTAATAGCTCTCCGCTCTTATCTTTTGTTAGTTGTTTAACCTTCTTTGTGACGCCACACTCTGAAATAAATGTCAAATGTAGGCTAAATTAACAAGATTCTACCACAATTCATCGTTACTTGACCTGCGCAGTTCTCTTGTCCCCTGATTGTCACAAAGTCCCTGACCCTCTTCTACGTTTTAGGTCTGTTGTAGGCAAATGTAACAACTACCTTTCACTTTAAAAGGCCCAAATTTCCACCAAGGTCAAGGTTTTTCTCATAAAATCTTACAACAGACACAGGTTGTAGTGTTAAATTCACCATTCACCACTACTGTTCAGTATTCACCACATATAAATAATAACGGTGTTGTGTCAACTACTCACTGTTGCATTGGTTGTCCTCCTCCTCGTAGCCGAAGCGGCAGTAGCAGCGCTTCTCGTTGGCCTTGACCGTGCTGTAGACCACACACTCGTGGTCGTGGTTGCACGGCAGGTACATACACTAGTATATCTGTGTTGACTACTCACTGTTGCATTGGTTGTCCTCCTCCTCGTAGCCGAAGCGGCAGTAGCAGCGCTTCTCGTTGGCCTTGACCGTGCTGTAGACCACACACTCGTGGTCGTGGTTGCACGGCAGGTACATACACTAGTATATCTGTGTTGACTACTCACTGTTGCATTGGTTGTCCTCCTCCTCGTAGCCGAAGCGGCAGTAGCAGCGCTTCTCGTTGGCCTTGACCGTGCTGTAGACCACACACTCGTGGTCGTGGTTGCACGGCAGGTACATACACTAGTATATCTGTGTTGACTACTTACTGTTGCATTGGTTGTCCTCCTCCTCGTAGCCGAAGCGGCAGTAGCAGCGCTTCTCGTTGGCCTTGACCGTGCTGTTGACCACGCACTTGTGGTCGTGGTTGCACGGCAGGTACATACACTAGTATATCTGTGTTGACTACTCACTGTTGCATTGGTTGTCCTCCTCCTCGTAGCCGAAGCGGCAGTAGCAGCGCTTCTCGTTGGCCTTGACCGTGCTGTTGACCACGCACTCGTGGTCGTGGTTGCACGGCAGGTACATACACTAGTATATCTGTGTTGGCTACTCACTGTTGCATTGGTTGTCCTCCTCCTCGTAGCCGAAGCGGCAGTAGCAGCGCTTCTCGTTGGCCTTGACCGTGCTGTTGACCACGCACTCGTGGTCGTGGTTGCACGGCAGGTACATACACTAGTATATCTGTGTTGGCTACTCACTGTTGCATTGGTTGTCCTCCTCCTCGTAGCCGAAGCGGCAGTAGCAGCGCTTCTCGTTGGCCTTGACCGTGCTGTTGACCACGCACTCGTGGTCGTGGTTGCACGGTGGGTACTAGTATATCTGTGTTAACTAATCAACTGTTGCATTGGTTGTCCTCCTCCTCGTAGCCGAAGCGGCAGTAGCAGCGCTTCTCGTTGGCCTTGACCGTGCTGTTGACCACGCACTCGTGGTCGTGGTTGCACGGCAGGTACATACACTAGTATATCTGTGTTAACTACTCACTGTTGCATTGGTTTTCCTCCTCCTCGTAGCCGAAGCGGCAGTAGCAGCGCTTCTCGTTGGCCTTGACCGTGCTGTAGACCACACACTCGTGGTCGTGGTTGCACGGTGGGTACATACACTAGTATATCCGTGTTAACTACTCACTGTTGCATTGGTTGTCCTCCTCCTCGTAGCCGAAGCGGCAGTAGCAGCGCTTCTCGTTGGCCTTGACCGTGCTGTAGACCACACACTCGTGGTCGTGGTTGCACGGCAGGTACAGTACACTAGTATATCTGTGTCGACTACTCACTGTTGCATTGGTTGTCCTCCTCCTCGTAGCCGAAACGGCAGTAGCAGCGCTTCTCGTTGGCCTTGACCGTGCTGTTGACCACGCACTCGGCGCCGTGGATGCACTCGTGGTCGTAGTTGCACGGTTGGTGCAGTTCTGCAACATACCACTCCTTCGTATACACGAGTCCCATCGCCTCTCAACAACACCTAACCTATACCCTGACTCTCTAAACCTGGGACTCAAAAATGAAATTTAAATTTATTGAAATTTGTTTTTTTATTTTTTCAAAAAATATTTTTGTTTTAAAACCACTTTTTGTGTATAGTATGTTAAAATGATTGGAAACGGTTGAATACATTTAAGTAAATAGACTAGGTTATACAACGTTGTATTCTTGTGAATCATAACCAAATATTCATGTAACTGTAACAGTATGTACGTATCTGCATCCTACCCCTTTGGGTAAGCGGTCTACAAGGAGAAATAGAAAATTCTTTAATACCTGCATAGGTCGAGATGTACCCTTTCATCCTGTCAATCGCCCGTCATTTGATTAGAGTGAACGTTTTAAGGTCCGGTTTGTGGAACTTCTTCACTAATAATATTCCAGGAATTTTAGGAAAATCGATAGAACAAATCCTGACCAAGTTGAAACTTCGTACAATTGTTAAATGAAACTCCCTGACTAAAATTTAATAAGTCCCCTGAAATCTCTGCTGTGCTCCAGCAGCTATCTTGAAACCCCCATTTCAGGTACCTTTACTGAAACCTGACGGTATATATGAATTATATTCATAGGTTCTTGATAAAATTCCCATTATTAGACACCTTCATAAAAAATGGCTCACAATAAAGGTGTGGGGGAGCTCACAATAAATTTGTATTCCGAAAGGAATTTGTAAAAATATTTATAATAAGGAATAATTTTGTGTAAGCCTACCGACGCCTTGTGTGAACCAATTTTCATGATTGAGGTGTTAAATATTACTGGAATTTTTATTATTTCGTTATTAACTTTTTATTTATTTTTATTATTAACTTCGTTAGGTTTTGAGCATGATTAAGAGTTTACTATTGTTGCATGATAAATATATAGTATTGCTGTTACCACCTATTTAAAGTTTGTTGTTACACTTTCTTTAATTCAAGTTAATGTCACCAGTTTTCTTGTTATTGTTTTTGCTTTTTTTGTTTGTTGTTGCACTATGTCTCTGCCATAAATCCTAATTTTATCAAATTTAGTTATAATCAAACCAACGAATATATTTATGTAATATATTGTATATATTGAATATATATTGTAATATTGTAATTGTAACATTGAATATATTGTAATATATGGCTATGCCGTTGGAATCAATAAATCAATAAAATCAATAAATAAATCAATATAACTTATAATTCATTAAGATCAAAGGGCTTCGTTCCTTGGGAATGTATTTTACGTTTTTAATTAATAAAATTGTACAAAATTGTACATTCCTTATGTCAGGGGAATTAAAATTAGGCCACATTTTAGAAAGTTAATATAAGCAGTTCCTTTTAAAACTTATTGTAGGCCTACACACTCATACTATTTTATTATGAATTGTTAGCCTCTACCATTGACACTTGTTTCGTATAGGGTTATTGTGTTGATTAAAAAATGAATAGAGAAATACGGACCGGAAATTTTTTTTAAGATGGCGGCTGGAGCACAGCAGGGATTTTCCGGTACTTTTAAATTGGGAGGGGTTACTTGACAACTATGAGAATTTTTGACTTGATCAGGATGTGTCAGGTCGCTGCACTTTAGTATTCCTAAAATTCCTGTCTATAAAAACCTTTTATTTTTATATGAAGCCTTTGAAAAATTTGAATTTTTTTAAAAATTTTAAAAATGGGAATTTTACATACTTATAAATGTCTGAAATGTGTAATTTTCACTACGTTTTTCCGTTTATTCGTCTTAATCCAAGAAAAGACACTGAGATAACGTTTGAATTATACATTTAAATCAAATCGAAATAAACTATTCACTAAATATTTTGATTTAAGGGATTCTACATTTTATTTGCTGTAACAATTTTATGATAGTTAAATGTTAATTTTTAAACCTGATTTTTAGATACAATTAGGCCTAAATATAAGTTATTTTTGAAGAAATAACAGAACCTAACCTACCAATCCGAATATTAGATTTGCTTGCTTTTGTGTAGTTTAAATTAAATGAAAGCGTACTTATTACGTTTGAATTGAGAAGTGCCTTTGTTCCGAATGTCAGGATTAAAATTTAAAAACCTTATAAGAAGCTTATTTTTTTCTTCACCAGTAGCTCATAGATTGCTTATCATATAATATTTATAGATAAATGTTTTAAAATAAGTGATCTATTATGAAAGCTATATGTCACATGCCAATTTCAAAATTCTTTAGTATGCAATAAAAAAAATATTTTGATTACTTCATGCACTCAAGATAAAACATATAAACTCGACTTTTGGTACATTTAATCTTATTACAAGAGGTTTCTTAGAAGGGTTTAAAATGTACCAATAACTTATGTATTAGCAGATAAAGTAGTCAGCAAAAAGTAATGTACCTATGTTGGGACCTGCATAGGGCTGAAAGAGTGGAGGAGGTTTGGTGGTTAAGTTTGCCTCTCTCGATTCAACTGGGTGAAATAATTCCCTCTCATCTAATTAAAAATAATGCAGTGTTTAGTTATTACTTTATTTCAACGGATACACAAATGTTCACCTTAAAACTAGTTAAGTCTTTGTTTCACATCTGGGTTCGTATTTATAGACTATTATCTTGTGTTTCACATAAATGTTAACAATATAATATTTGAAAAGGTTTACAAGTATAATTGGTTCCTAACTCGATAACCTATATAATTGTTTAACATTAAAATTACTGTAAGAGTAGCAAGCACTTACCTAAGCGTAATCTACAGATTTCAGCGTGAGTGTGGCTAACTCCTGTGGTCTATTTTAGTAAAATAGTTAAAATGTGCATCTAATATTAGCGTATGTGGAATTTGGTCTAAGTAAAAAAATCGTATTTCCTTTCACCAAACCTTTTGCGAAACCAGTATTAAATAACTTTAGCTTACATTATATTTCTGAAAACAATCTTATTAATATAAATTTGTTAATCAAATTAAACATATTGCGTTAAATAAAAAATAAATTTTTAGGTTTAGAAAACTTGGTGAAACTCTAACCTCTAAGTGCAATAGTTTTTTAATTGTTTGAAACCATACAAATAAGTTTAAAGGCAAGATTCATAGTACAATTTTTGAATAAAATTTCCCAATGTTGCATTTTAGGATGTGTTTACTAGTTCGGTTTAGGTTTCCGTGATGTATTATTACTTTCTTTGAAAGTCTTTATAAATTATTAAAAACAATCCTGTATATAATTTTTTTCAACTGTTTTCCAGATCCAGATACAAGTTAAATACTTTTTGGCTGATGTATTTTATTCTGGCATCTATGGAAATTGCGTGATTTTTATATTTTCTTGAAAACTTGTAAATGTAAGCTTAAAAAAATAAATAATAACGTGCACTTACCTTCATAGTATGAAATGTTATTCAAATTCGTAATTTTATCCTTTTTCCTGTTAGTATAACTGCTAGTTATAGATTGCAAAATATTTAATTTGAACTTTAACCAAATAAACTAATATCCAACAGTTTTCTATTACAACACCAATGATGCATTCTAGACATTGAACACATTTGGGAGCGGCAAACCACATTAACAGTGACGACACTTCCTTGCTGACAACACAGAACGGTACTGACTTGTGCTTACTTACCCGTGAATAGTTTGTATCTGTGTGTCTTGTGTTAGGTTTGTATTTCATGCCCTAAGTCACTTCATGGCCCTCACACTTACACTTCATGTAACGTGGACTGTATTTAGTTCTGTATTGAATTCACAGTTTTGTAGATTATGTTTAATGTTTATCAATGTTTTATTTTTGTATTATCGGTCAACCAACCTTTTGGTGGGCGTTTGTTTCCGATCAGGACATATCCACGAGCATCTAAGGAAAAAATAACAAAATGTGATGTTTATGTTGCTTTCTCAAGTGGAAGGCCCAGGCTTATTTACATGTTTTTGGCAAAAGGCTTGTTGTGGTTGATATTTTGTTTAAGTTTTTCGGTGTACATGATTGTACATTTTGTGTCAGTTCGTGGTGAAGAAGAACATGCATATTGAGAATGACAATTTGCATCAGATGCAGCTGTGCCATTTGTGATACTAAAACAACTCAAACTTACCTTTTGTAGTAGAATCTGGTGGTTTATTATTTTTAGATCATTGTTTAGCATTATTCATTATATTTAATTTTTTAAAGTTGTTTTAAATAATGAAATAAGTTTATATACATATAGAATAATGGTATCGTATATAAGATAAATTTCTGTGTCATTGCTTGAGAAAATCTTTTAAGGTCAAGTTAAAGAGGAGGGTTGTTGTCTTACATTCAATAAAAGTAACCAAACCATTTAATTTTCGTAATAATTTTGTAATAAAATTTCCCCCTTTTTGGCACATTTATGTGCAGTTCGCAAACTAATGTAATGAAAAAATGCACCAGTAGCCTATGCATACCATGCAGGTAACGGAATTTAACATTCTACAGTATATCATGGAAACTTGTGTCAAAGATATTAGAAAATTATTGAAGCCAATTTACACCTTTTGAAGGAGCATTTTAATTTTAAAACTAAATAAAAACTGAAAAAACTAGTTTTACTTTTTATTTTTATATAAATAAAGATAACAATTACCTCCCACTATAAGTAAAAATACAGTAAACTTTTACTCGCCTTAGCTGCAATAAATCACCCGTTTATTTTAGATTTTCTTTCCTGGCAAAAAATCAAAATAAAGAGTAGATGAGAATAAACAACGTTAAAATATTTTAAATATATTCTTCAGAAAGACCTATGTTTGCAAATAAATCTAATTGATACATTCAGTAATTTTGATTTCAAAGATTCCCAAACAACAAACCTTTTTCTTGAAACACAATAATTTTAATGTGACCTTACTTTAACCTAATAATCTTACTTTTAACCTCCTAATGATTTAAAATAATATACTCATTTACGTGTCATTTTAAATTTAGTACTGTATGCCTCTTAAAATAACATTACGCCTATAATAAGAAATGCAAACATCGCGAGTATTGCAATTATGACAGTTCTTGTGGTTAAAAGCCAATGGTTTTAAATATTATAACCTCTATGAAACTAAATAGGCCCTACAGCGTAGTTCGAATCAAATAACTTGGCCTATCAAACAACAGTGTAGCCGTGTAGCCCTTGCGTTTCCACCGCGCACGGCAAGGTTAACTTTCCCTGAATATATCACGATTAACATTTTGGTTTAGCTTACGTGATTAATTGAAATTAATTTTTTATACAAAACTCTATTTAAACTTGGAGCAGGAATAAAACTTTAGGACAGTGTCATTTAAAGTAGTAATATTTTAGTTACAAATAAGTTTAAATCACTTAAAATAGGACCAATATTATCGAAAAAAGTATAATTAAAAAGTGTCATATTCATCACTCAAGATTTTTTTCAACTCGAATCGTCATCAGTGCATATGAAGTTAAAAAATAATCGTATTGAAAATTTTATAGTAATTTTGATTCAAAAAATAAATTGTGATGAGTGCCAATAGTTGAAGAAATTGGAAAATTGTGTTAAAATATAATAGAATGCCAAAAAATGAAAGTTGCCTATGTACAGTTTTACGAGTATATAAGTCACATTGTATGTGCACATGCTGATTATTCAATTTTTAGTATAAATAATTATTACTAAAATAAACAATTAGGTCGTATAGAAATAAGTTAAACAATGAAACAACCAATATGTTATTATTAAACAATACGACATTGACATTTTGACGTAGTGCATTCACGTTACTCCATACACTAAATTTTTGGCCAGCCTTGTGCTTGCGTTTCGGCTAATTTACTTTAGCTAAGAATTCATATTAATAGTAGTTTAGTTGTAAAGATAACCTATTTAATATTTTAGTTTCAAATTCCCTTAAGTTAGATTACATGAACAGACAATTATAAAAAAATACACTGATTGACATTATAGTACTAAAATGGATCTTGACGATGGTGATTTTTATATTCATTAAGTCATTTAAAAAGAGACTTCTATGTGAATCTTAACAAGATATAACTAGGCACAGTGAACAGAAATTAGAATGAATAAAGATAAATTAATATAATTCGCAATACCTTGTGCAACAATATACAATGCAAGATTTCCATAATCATTTACAACTGGTCCAATAATTTGAAACTAAAACAATTTAAATCCTTACATCTTTTAAGACTATCTACAAAAACCGACTCTTTGTTTTACTACTACCTGCAAAAACAACTTTGTGTGTTATTTCAAAGAGTATGAAGTATAAAAAATAAACCAGAGGAGTGTAAAGAATACTGCAGGGATTAGAGAATAAGGCAAGTAGAAAAATATAGCTATGTACAGCACAGTATTAATTATCCTTCTTTGTTTACAAATCGGAACAATTAACATAAATGTTCAGCAATTCCACAAGTTCAATCTGGTTGAGTCTCTAACCTAATAATTTTGTTCGCAATACCATTTTACATGAATTGCCGAGCTTGAGACTCATGCAATATCGATCTGTGTATAAGTAAAAGCCGCACGCATTCATAACTCTCAAGAATACAACCAAGCAAATCAGTCGCCTTTGGCTCAACTGAAGAGTGACACGAGATATATGTCACAAATTTCTTGACAGATTTTAAACCAAGCATGAGAACAACTGTTTATTAAAACTACCTTTCTTGGCTGTCAAGATATCTTGGCGAAATGAAAGGTATATTTTTAAGACAAGCTATTCAACTTTTACTTTAATTTGTTCTTTGCTAAAAATATTGACCATTTACTTTATACGCTATATCTGAAATAAATAGATGGTGTAAATGTAAAGCTGAACCACTTTTTTAAAAGCTTTCTTAGGTTCAAGTCTGCCAAAAAAGGTAATTTCAGTAATATTAACTGCCTTAAAATATTATACAATCATACTCTTCTTTTCAGTTTAAAAAAATTATAATGCAATATTTGTTTACCCTTTCAATAGAATCCTTTCAATTTGTTTCTTTCAATAAAACCCTTTTTTAGTATGTCTTCCAAATTTTTTTAAATCTATTGTTTTCATCTGTTTTGAGACTACTAGACCTACAGTTTACTTCTATAGGTTTGCTTCCCACTCACGGTACTCAATTTTCGCACCGAAAAATACAATGAAATTAACAAAATATGAGGCTATAAGTCTGCATAAACTTTTCCACTTAAAACTTCAAAGATTAAGTTGGTCTTGACGACGTTCAAGAATAAAAAAGTAACCATATCAATAAATGTCTGCATATCTATAAAAATAGTATTCAAGCTCTTTAGAGGATGGGAATTTGTCAGGAAATTACATTTTGATATCGAAATCCTTTTGCCTTTTGCATTAATAATCTGATACATATTATTGTTATGATTTATTTTAATTTGTTAGTGCTAGTTTTTCAACAGTTTGTGGCAACAATAAAATAAGTAGAACAAATGAAATTGACCTAAAATAAACTATTTCGTAGAGGGAAACTTCTATATTCTTTTAAGGATTGTTTAAAATTAATTTAATCTATTCACATTTATTTAGCATTGTTTATGTTTTATAATTATTGTTATATGTAATTCTATGTAGTGGTTTTAGTGTGGCTATGTTGTAATCTGTTAGTGTATTATAGCATAAAGGCCCATGTACTGGGTTGTGTGGCTTTTGAAATATTAAGATTAAACAGCAATTGAAAGTATTCGAAAGTTTTAACCAACTTTTGAGGTTAGGTTCGTTTACTTCAGATACATTTCTTAAACTGGCATTTTGAAAGTAAATAAAAATATTAGCCAGTCATTATCCAGAGTGCTAAATGGAAAATTCAAGTTGTTATTAGTTAGTTGCCACATGACCCGATACATGTACTTCTATGCTGGTGTGTCATTTAAAATGCGAGAGAATAGACATATATCACCAGCAGTTAACTAGTTTAAAAACAACTTTGAACCCTACCAAAGAAGTATGGCAAGTGACTTAGTCATTCGTTACTGTCACTGAAACACTTGAAAATAACCACTTCAAAGTATTGAAAACTCGTGAACGTTTGATTGCAGTTCGACAAAGCGTCTCAGCTAGTTTCTCATGTCTATTCTCCAGCACCCTATATGTACAGTGTGGCAGTGTGGCAGTGTGTCATACCTCTCTTCTTGGTCGCACACTCGCCGTTGGCCGGCGCCTGCAGGTCGTAGCACAGACATCGCTTCTTGTTGTCAGTGTCCATCTTGCAGGTGGTGAACTCTAGCGCGGCGCAGTCCTCGTCCCCGCGGCACTCCTTCCCTCGTGGGGCTGCAACACACCTCACACCTCACACACCCCTCCTCCCCCTCCTCCCCCTCCTCCTCGCGCAACCAGCCAACACCCCCTACTGCTCTCCATGTCAATCATTTGTTCGTGGCCCTGTTTCTGTATTTGGCGTGGTAGTTTGAGGGTTATTGGTCGAGTTGAGCTTTTCAAGTTTAACCTGTGCTAAACAAGTTATAAATCTTACATTGTACTTTGCTTTATCCTCCTATAAGGGAATTTTACACAATGATAGAACCATACTTTACGGTTGAAGTTAGTGTCCGAACTGGTGTTCCTAATTTTAATAGCAGATTTGCGATATAGTTAAACAGCATATAAACTGACATATCAATAAACACCCTAAAAGAATGTTGTTGGATTTAAATACCTACGAATTTGATTGAGGATATAATTTGTGACGTCAATCTTTTATTATTTTAGGACCAAGATCCTATCCTAACTCGATGCTATGCTATACCAATGGTAAAAAAACTTGATTACGAATTACTGGTTTTATATTGGCTTGGACATTGGTTTTCGAAAGCATTAAGATCCTCGAATGATAATCTTACAATGAACTTTAAATAATTTAAATTTGTTTGACTAGGTAAAATAAAAAAAACGTAAAAGCTGAATTGATTGTGCATTAAATGGAAAATGTGTAATTTTCATTGTACAAATTGTTTTGTAATTTAGTTGGTAATGATAAACAATGTAAAGATGAAATATAACCTTATGATTGCTATCAGTAAATAATTTAAGTTTATAATTTATTCATGTGTATTGCTGAAAGTACAGTCATCCAATGACAGTTACATATTCAAATAGTTAAAATTTCACGATTGCTATTTTTTTATAATAGGCTGTTTTCTTTCTGTTTATTGAATTAATATTCAACATGGCATAGTTTGGAAAAACACTAACTGACCCATATTTGAAAAAGAAAACAATAAGAACTTTAATTGCTGCATATTCATATTATCACTTGCATTTCTCATTCCACTCATTCCACTCAGCATATTTATCTGCTATGTTGCGTGCTGCATTGATTCAAAGCTCGCATATTTCACAGTGGAGTTCTGACGTGAAAGAACCCCTGTCTTTAAAGATTGATGCGTGTAAACATCCTGACCACTCGGTCAACACCTCTCTCAAACACCCCAGGCCAAATCGCCTTATCTCAATTGGGTTTGACCTTCAGGTAAACCCAGAAATGTCCACAGAAAGGTTGTTCTTGGTACTGATTCAACCCTTTTCTATCAGGATTTATAATCCTGACAGGAGGAGTTAACGCAACAGGAAGCGCAGACACATTTTGACTAACATTTAATTTAACATTTTTGTAAATTTCTTTTGATAGAATTGAACTGTCGAATGTAAATAATTCCCGAAAAAAGTGAAATACAATAATTTACATTAATAGTTATAACAAGTGCTCAGTAGCAAAAAGTGGTCCAAGATATTTAATGTTAACATGGTGGAAGAGAAATTGTGATATAAGGAGGTAAATTCATTTACATGATTTTTGAGATGTGACAATTTGTTGTGGTTCAAGTAAAGGTTCCATAAGTGCTTCTCTGTGAGGGTGAAAAGATACCAAGTGATTTGTTGAGAACATAAACTATTGTCGTTCACGTGAAAAACTATTTGTGAGAAATTGTTCACCAACTAGATAATTTTAAGCTCAATCGATTAATTTTATTTCGTTGCTCTTTTTAACATAAATACTCACATAAAGAATACCGTTAATCATTGGTTGGCCAAATTATTTTAGTTGCCTAACCAATTTGAAAAGAATGGAAACCAAACATAGAATGCAAAGTTTACTCAGAAAGAAAAAACTTTGATTCATGGATTCTTTGCATAAATCTTTCATCATATGCTATTTATTTTGACCAAATCAAAATTAAGATTTTTTAAAACTATAAACATACTCTTTTTTAGTGGAGGGAAGGCAGCCTTAATCCAACATTTGCACAGAATCATATTTTGAAAAGTTGTTTGTATATCAATAGTTTTTTAAGCTTTAGTACTTTTTAAAACTTATCAAATTTTAAAGAATGGACTTCAATAAAGGTGCATTCGTATTTTTTTGACTTACACTTACTTGTTTACGGGTTAGTTTACAGTTTGCATGGTGTTTTAATTGATTTAAATAGACCTCTGTTCCGCGATTCTGCTTATTCTGTTCTCTATGTCTTAAAATTACTTGGAATTTAATGTTGAGAAACCAATTCACATATAGCTTTTAGTTATTTTATTTGTATACTGTTTAACATTTTGGCAAATCATGGCAATCGATTCTTTACTTATAAATCTACTGTCTGCTGTCTTCCATCAAACGTTTATTTTATAAAGCAGTAATTTAGACCAACTGCCAAAAGTGTTTCAATATGTCACCTCCAATAATTCAAAAAATATTACACTTAAACTTTACATAGGCAATTTATCTCATGAATAGATGTCAGTATTGTATGGGTTCCGAACCGGTTTTACACAAGTCTTGCTAAGATTTTAATCACGCAGTGGGTGGGTGTTCTTGATATTAGGAAACAAGGTGCGAATTTATATGTGTATGATCCTTTCAGAAATTGCGATGTGATCTTTGCTTTGATTTGACAAGTGTATCATGTAGTGGAGAGTGTTGTGCGGAGTATAAACCTGTACTCACTCCCGTGAACGTACGGCACATACAGGTTTTTTGATCCATCATCAGGGGTTTCTGAGAAAACTGAAACATGCGGCAAACAGCAGTAACATGCAGCATACTGCTGGTACCCATAGCAGAAGGCAAACAACCATGGAAACATTAAAGGACATTGTGAAGATGGTGAATAATTTTGTTACTGGGACAAACACTATGTTTTTTAACTAAATAAATACACATAGAAATTGAAATTTTTTAAATTATCAAAATTGTAAAAGGTAGATTCATTTTAAACTTAAGACTGCAATACAATAGTAATTATAAATTAACATTTCAATATCCATAACTGGGGTGCATATAAAAAACGTCTGACTGTATTTAAATTTGAAAAGGTAAATTTGTAACACACTTTGAGAAAAAATATAACTCCAAATATTTTCTTAAAATTAACAGTATGTAACTCAAACCAAGCAATGGTTTGCTATTCGTAGTTATTTAAGAACAAAACATAGTCTTACATCAACAACCATTAGTGTTATTGTTGTTATTATTAAATTATTAGAAATGCATACTCAATTTTTTATTTATTTTTAATTTTTACACTAACAGCCTTGATGCCTTTGATTAATTATTCAGAATTATTACTTTCGTAATATAGCCTGTAGACATCAAAAATTTTTATTTTATTTTTCGCCAACATGTTTCAAGGATATGACTCCTCATCTTCAGGGCGATTTATATTTAATTCACATGGCCCACATTTTTGCAGTTGTCAAAATTTTAAAAAGGTCTTCCACACAAAAACAGTACATAATACAAATGTCACAAAACATTTACACATACTAATAACATGTTACTAACATCAGACACAAAGTAGTGCACAGTGAACAAATCATTTCCGGCCGGTTACCGTAGGCCTACTAAATCTTGATGTGAGTGAGCTGTCATATTCACGTTAATTCATGCATCATTATTGTACACTGTCCCCAATCAGCTGATTTGCTCTAGATACATGAATTGACGTGAATATGACAGCTCACTCACATCAAGATTTAGTAGGCCTACGGTAAACGGCCGGGAATGATATGTTCACTGTGCAGTACTTTGTGTCTGATGTCAGTAATATGTTATTAGTATGTGTAAATGTTTTGTGACATTTGTATTATGTACTGTTTTTGTGTGGAAGACCTTTTTAAAATTTTTACAACTGCAAAAATGTGGGCCATGTGAATTAAATATAAATCGCCCTGAAGATGAGGAGTCATATCCTTGAAACATGTTGGCGAAAAATAAAATAAAAATTTTGATGTCTACAGGCTATATTACGTAAGTAATAATTCTGAATAATTAATTTTTTTTCATTTATTCATGTTTGCACCCACTGAATGTGTTATAATATGATGACATATCATGCATCCCACAGTACATCACGCATTCATTCACAACACAAGTCAGTAATGATTGGTTTTCATTCACAAGCCAGATTCACAGGTTATGCAATGCTCGCACATCCAACCATTCACAAACTTCCTTTCATGCTGTTTTGTGCCATTCGAAAAAAAAACATTGTATCAATCTGTGTAAGCTTATCTGAAAGTATTATTTTAGTGCCTAAATATATTCTGAACTTGATTTCAAACGTTAGAATAAGTGAGGAGTTTAGAGTTAGTTGTCCAAGAATATTTCTGAGGTCAGTATGAGGTTTAGTTGGAAGTATAAATAAAATGACACGTACAACAAAACTTAAAAAAAACTACATGGTGAAACATAAGGTGTCGAGGTACAGAATGTCCATAAAAACTTGTTTTGCTATATAATTTCTTACACCAGAATTAAAAAGATTTCTACAAAAGAATGTCCAAAATCGTTTAGTCTTATAACAAAGTAATCTTTCTAAAATTATGAGTTTAGTGTGACTTTCCGTGCGGATTGTATGTTGTCCATTGAATTGTACGGAATTGCAACCTAAGCAGGATACCGCAATATAAAGAGGCTTTTACTGTATGAGCCACGAACTGCGGCAAGTGGAGAAAAGGAAGCCGCATTCAACCCTGACCTTTCAACGGATTAGAGTGAAACTGTTACTGTGGGGATTTAAATATTATTATTTTAATAGCCATTGATTCTAACTATTTTAGGCATTTAGTTAAATAAGAAAAGTGTGACATTATCTTTTTAATTCTATGTAATACATAATTTTTATTTACTACATTACCACTAAATTAAAACTGTTTTCGTTATGAGTTTCTCACCTGTCAAAATTCATCTTTGCAATTTTTTACAACGTAAAAATAATGTGTCCTATGGAAATGTAATTTTTTACTGTCTATAAAAATTTTTTAAAATGAAATAAACAAATAAACGAATGAACCATACTATTACAATTAAAGTTAAATGATAATATAAACAAGATTTTTAGATGAAAAGAAAGAAATCTGTTCACAAAAATAATCTTACATTGCTCTTCCCCATATTTTTACAAATATTCGGTTAGTATTTGCTGTTTCAGAGATATAGACTATTTTGCATAGGTTTAGTTTCTTTTAGTTAAATTATTACATGAATGTATTTAAAATTAAATATTTTAATCTAAAAGATGTGAAGAGGGTTACAAATTTACCACAATACACAACCTTAACTACCCCACTATGGCTAGAAAGTCTGTGTTGGAAGATAAAATAACAGGAGGAATATTTCATATCTCGGGTCTAAAGTGAAGCTTTTCGGACGAGTTTTGCGTCAGAGGCGAAGGCCTGGATCGCAAACTGAGCATGATTCGAGAAGCCACTTTTGGGACTTGTGATGAACTATATCATCGTCATACTGCACAATATATTAAGCTAACTACTTTACAAAACAACTTTTACAGCTTTTTCTATCTCAAAGATCTCTCCTGAAGTGTATTACAATATTTTACGCAATTTAAAATAATTAGCTGATTATTGTGTTAGTATGAGGTTAAAGAGTCGTCGGTTAAAGAGATGTATGGACGTAGCTCTTAACATCTATAACGGTTCATTTAAAGTATAATTTTTATCATTCGGTAAAAAAATTATTATTATGATACCCAATCAAAAAACTTTGTTTAGTATTCCAGCAAAATAAATGTTATAAAGCATTAAATTCAGACCTATATTTTACTCGTGAATCGAGTAAACCGCCGATAGAAGCCCGATGTTGGCAGGAACGTCTACGTTGCGTTTTAAATATCAAGATAGCGCTAGCGGGGAGAACACATGTAGCGAGTGTCTGGGAACGAATTACGCGGCGAGTCAAGGTGGAGATAACGGAATGTGGGTCAGGACAATCCACTGGCCACGTGTAATCAGGTTCAGCACGCACTGATAGCAACACCACCCTCTGCCCGCCTGTGATATTCCCCGCTTTTGAAGCATTGGATGCGTATCGTTGAGATTTGAGACTTATAATTTGCAATTGTACTTTTTCAATATTTAATCTATTTCAACTTTGATTTTTAATCACATGTGGTTTAGCAGAACTTATAAAACAGTTTGTAAGGATGCTTTTCGCAACCCTATGGAAAAAGTATAGAAATTGTTTGTCCTTATTTTCTATTTCTAAGGAATTTAGGCTTCACTTGCTTGAACGTATCGGTTTCCTGTTCACTAAAACTTGTTTTTACATGTTTTGGTCCTCATTTCTCGACCGCCGACAGTCTGCATTTATAATTCTTTTTTTTTATTAGGAATGCAGTGGGGAGCATTAAATTGGATTCATTCGCAATCGGAATCAGTATATAATTAAAAACGTTGTTTATTATAAGAAAAAAATTTCACCTTGTCTGCCTGGATCCTAGTAGGAATTTCTAAATTAATTCATTCAGATTCAACGTTCTTTAACTCAGAATTTCAAATACAAACACATTTTAGCATGTTTGATTAGCATATTTAAAAACATGTTTCTTTCTTGAATCAAACTGAATGAAATAAAATAAAATTAGGGTCTCTATTTTATTCTGTTTTAAATTTATATTTTTATTACGACGCATACAAGACAACCTAGAGATACTGATACAGTTTCATCCATCAAGCAACATCAGTCTCATATAAAAACACTAATACAACGACTTATCCCGTCTTATCGATATTAGAAAACGAACTTCACGTACATAAATGCAAAATCTGAACGGAAACAGGAGCCTTGGTGCAAAGTCCCATAACCCACGGATGTCCTCAAGTCTGCCAAACATTAGCCGGGATCACGCGTTGTCGTGACTGCCGCTGGTTAATATATATTCAGCCGAGATCGATGGTAAATCCGCTCGCAAGTAACGACGAAGCTGTCGCACCTGAGAGTTACGAGACGGCGGGTGTCTCTCGTGTCACAGTTCAGGGTGGCGTAGTGACAAAGTGTCACAGTGCCTGTGTCACAGTGACATGTGATGGTTAAGGTCAAAGGGGTTAGATACTGTATCGCTGGAGGTAAAGCGCAATAGTATTTTCGTGGCCCTCTGATTTTGTCCGGTTGGTAATATGAGGGGGAGTGATTTAGATCTTCGCATTACTAATCCAAAATCAAACAACTCAATAATGGGAATTAAACCATTAGATTAAACGAGCATGATAAAAATATTTTCAAAAATTCACAAGAAATTTAATTGGTTTAGTAAGTTCCTGTTCGTCAGTTTAAGAAAATACGCAAACAGTTATTGAGATTAAACAATGTTTTAGAATTCATGATATATTTCTAATAACAGAATTGAATCTTTGTCGTTCTTTTAAGATTATAATAGTTTTAAATTTCCATTCAAAGAACGATATTTTATTACTAAATTACCATTGCTTCCCTAAAAAAATAAAGGAAACTTTTTTTCATAAAAAATTTCGCGGTTTATCCGATTTAGACTCTTTATAAGTATAACCTCCTTGGTAAAAGTGGATATCGCATCACCCTGGCCCCTTTTGGGCAAACTTGACTGGTGTCAATTTTGAACTCGCGCCAGGCAAGTATTTTTGTGCTGCATTTATGTTTGTTGATGGATGAAAATGGATGAAAATTATACACTTCCAGAAGGAAATAATCAAACAATAAGTGATATTTCTTAATAATGTATTAATTGATAAGGTCTGTAAGAAAAGTAACAATTTTTACAAATTCCTCATAAAAACCTCAAGTCCAGACAATGTTTTGGGTAGTGATTACCCTAACCTCCATATACTTAACTTAATCACTTGACCATTTGCTTCGATCTCTTTCAATGAAGCTAGACATTTTCAATAATATACACCTATCAGCTTTTAGTTTATATTTTACCGAGATGAGATAAAGAATAGAATATGCTATTAAATCAATCAGGATTTTAATTAAATTGCGGGTACGGTGATGTTTTATGTGCCTTCTATTATTAGCATAGACACAAACTTAACTCATTATCAACATAATTTGGTAATGCCAAATTCGCCACCCTTATCACTGGAGAATGAGAACTATAATGAAAGTATTGTTCAAAATTTTCATTTATGCTGCTAATTTGTTTATTAGCCCCTAATTGTAATAGAATTAAAATTAATCTCTATGAAAGTTGTAAAAGAAAAATAATTACGAACCGGGGAATTGGGCATCTATATATTAATACGCAAGCGGTTTTCTTTTCACAGTCCAACTGCAATAACGGCTGGACGGATTTTAACGTTTGAGGTGTCAAATTAAAGGAAATTTTATGTAGATTTGTCAACAAGTCTCAGAATTTTAAAAAAAAGGGCGTCACTAAAGTACAGGGAAGGGCTGAAGTTTCGGACTTATGGCGCTATTCATCGACATTTGAGCAAGCTCAATTTTGTTTACAAACTGAACATATGGCCAAGATCTGAAATAGTTCTACAGGTAAACTTATTTTTACAGCTGGTTTGGCTTTGTTTTCAACAGTTTTCTTTTTTTAAAGATTTATTATGTAATTTAGGTTATGTTATGAAATTTTTAAAGCTCTTTAACATTGCAGTTACCAGTTTTACAATGTAGTTTACGATATCTCATAGTGTTTTTTGAAGTTACATTAATCTGAGCAAATCTATTTTTGGATCTGTTGCATTTATAATGCCACCGATAAGAAGAAGACGAACACTGACCGGTCGGAGGGGTCGGAACGAACACGATCACAACCGCTGGCATCACCCTCCCGATGTAACATTTGATGCTCCTTCCAACCTCAGACCAATGAACTAAAAATGTTTTCATTGCGGTGGGTTTTCATTGCATTTGAGATAATTGCAAAGACTGGTAGAGATAATGAGTCATTTACGCGTTTTTGCCACAAAGAAAAGGTTATGCATATAAAGACAGCCGTTCCCTGCAATCTCTGTTTTGGTGATAATTATCAATAAGGTGCAGCGGCAATCACTAAACAAAGGAAGTCATTACGTGCCCGTGTTTGCTCTCGGTCAGCTACATGTTGCTGTAAGCAGAGTTCGATCTTTTGCCGGAGTTGAAATATACATTTCAGAAAAAAGAGGACATGGGGAAATGAAGGTATTCCCAATCGTTAACGTTTAGGCCTATACCGGAAACTCCTGCGGTAGATAAAATTAACTTTGAAAGTTTCAGTAGTGAGGCTATAATTTTGTTAATGAAAACTTTAAAAGTATATAAGTAGGCTGATTATTCTTCATTCTTTTACTATATGATTTTTGCTCGATTTCGAGCTACGTGTTATCTAGTTTGGTTCTCAAACGTAAATTTCATACGCGGGAATATTACCGTTCTTCTATCTTTAATTACGCCTGTATACTCAGCTTGGTGTTGACAAGGTTACTTGTAAACATGAAATTGTTGTATAAATAAACCACAGCATCAGAATCAAATTCGCTATCTAATAAAAACAATGTTCGAAGTTTGTATTATACAGAGAGTTTTGCGGGCTTCGCGAGTTAAAATATTGACTCATCAAATCCAATAGACACCACATCCACATTGGCATTTCATCCTATTTTTAAGTTTAATTTTTAATAGCATTCAGTTTTGATGGGATGCTGCTCGACTAAACGTATATTGGCGGCTGAGAGAGACCGCTGTTTTCGATAATAGCGCTAAACAATCTGTGTTACGAATGCAATCAATCATGTGTCTACATGTTTAAGTAAATGCGTGTTTACATTATAGAAGGTTATCTGATAAATATAAGCAAGGCCAAACTGCAAGTCTATATAAAGTTTAACGAAACATCGCGGGAAACAAGTTCCCTCAGAGCTTCACCGCTAGTCTAATGAAGAGGTTATATTTGGAATACTGAATATTTCACACTTAGTATTTCGTTTCGCATTGCGCGAGACAACTTCCGACATTATATGCAACACAAATTCCGGAATGTTAATGGGCCTCAGAAAGATAAAAGGTTTTGATAGTAAGATAAAAAAATCAGCAGACGATTTGAGCTCTTTTTGCCACCCGCCTATAACGCTGACCAGTGTATTAGTTATAGTTGAAATATTTTAATAGTTTAATAATAGAACAACTAGAAAAAATATTTAGTTATATTTATTATGGAACCCGAAAATGTCATTTCTGGTGAATTTATCTTAGTCGGTACTTTTTAAAGGTTAACAGCAACATATCTTGTTACTAAGGCGGTTCTGCTCCCGGGTATAACGCGTTTTACTCTCTGTTAAAGAAAAATACCGAAGTTTTCTTTAAAAATGCTTTGCATCTCATCAACTTGTTAAAACACATACTACGTTATTATACAATATGATTATAGCTAAACATCAAAAGGCATATTTAAGGGCAGTTTAATCTCAATTTTAGATTGTAAAACAGTTTGATTTCTTTTAAGAGAAGACAAGAGGAAAATTGAGTTTGTTTCGCGATAAAAAAAAGAAAACCATAATTATTTTAAGAATTAAGTAAGTGATATTATTATTATAATACTACAATGTTTTGAAATATTGTTAGTTTATAATATAATTGTTTTTAACAGATTAGGCTTAAGAAATGTACAGAAGTTAAATGGTTTAATACTTAACAATGTACCTGGCAATATTAATTTTTTAAATAAACTAGTTGAATCTTCAACTTCTCTTGGCCAATCCGTTATCAATCTTTGTCACAGACTAAACTATTAATTTATTAATAGCAAGAATATGACTATTTTTGCTAATGAGGCGGTTCTGCCGCCGGCGCCGGATTTAACGCATCTTGCGGCTCTGATATCGAAGTTTTCTTTAAAAATGCTCTGCATCACATCTACTTGTATTTTAACTCCTGAAATTTTTGAGAAATTTTTAAGACAGCTTGTTTATACAAATCTTACATCATAAAACATATTTAAATATATGTTGTGACAGTTAATATTCAACGATTTCATAAAAACTACAACACTTTACGACTTTATTTGCATGGCGATTCTTTAAAACTATATCGTAGACAATTAATTAAATAAATTTCTCTTAAATTTAGCTATCACAATTCATTTTAAATGCAAGTTTTTAAATTAATAAAACATTTATATTGCAGAACAGCTACATTTCTCTAAGGTAACCCACTACTGTAAAATATTGCTCACAAGAATTTTCAACATGAAAAAGATGTTTACGACTTTTGATATTTCCTTTGTATTTGCTCACGTGCTGGGAATGCAATCTCAATTAATACAAATGATTTAAGCTTACCAGTTCCTTAGAATGTAATTTCTATCTAGAGCCTACTAGAACTTTCAGATATTTAAACTATTTATAATATAACTATACTGCTCACTTAAATTGAAGCGTTCATTATACATTTATTATTAGCGTTCATTTCACATTAAAGTTTGTTTCCACGTTTAGTTTGTATTCAAATCTTTGTGAAACCGTAAAAAAATATCATATTTTATGTTACAGTATTGAGTTTTGAATGTTCAAAAGGTCTGAAAGATTGAAAATTAACTAAACCTCTTTTAGAATAGAAATCTCATAACATTGTTTCACTCATACAACCATCACATGCTGAAAACGATGATTTCCTTTGTTTTATGAAATTTCTTTTGTTATACAGTAAAGGTTATAATTCATAAAATTGAATTATGATTGTTTGCTATTAATTCAACCTACTTTTTATTTATCTTTTGATTAACTTTGAAACCATTTTGTTTTGAATACAAATAAATTTTGAATCTTCGCTACTTCTCAAATGATCTCTTAATAAATATTCGAATCTAAATGAGGCCTTGGATAAAATATTGCATAAAAAGATGAAACTTTATAAATAAAATATTTTAGTTAAAAATCGTAAAAGTAAATAAATTGAATTACGTTTTTTATGTTTACACAAAGAACTTATTTTGCATTCGTTTTCTGTAAGAACAGGTAATATAAAACGTGCCTTTATTAACATAATGCTTATAAGGATTCGGTTAAACATCTATTTATATTATTTTAACCAAACATTTTTTAACGCGTCTAGGTGAAACCCAAACAAACCATCACCTTCTAAACCTGGTTTTCAGATGGCGGTTGACGGGGTGACGTTAGTCGTATACGACAGCGTCAAATCACCACCTCGGTATAGAGATAGGTGGCTATTTGTCGAGGTGGCGAATTGACAAATAGGCGCCGTTCAAGGTGGCGATCTGTTGTTGCCGTTACCGTCTAGCAGCCACCCCATCAATTCGCCACCTCTTCCTATTAAAGTTATATTAAATGTTCGTTTTGAATTAGTTTTTCCACCTGTCGTATAATTCGATCATTTATGTTTGCTGGCAAATAAAGGCAATGAAAATTTTATACATTGATACTAATCATATAATGTAACTTGCGTTGTTCAATTGATCAATTATATAAAGAGTTTCATCTAAAGCACCATCTAGAAAAAAATATATTAAGAGCTGGATCCACGCTACCTATTTCCTCAAAATTTACAAAGAAGCTCTACTACTCTCAAAGTCTCTAGAATTACATGTATTCATCTTAAATACAAATTTAATTTTCTACAGACAGGTCTTTAAAAAAATTAATTAGTTAACTAAAATACATTGACGCACTAAGTTAATATCTATCTACCTATGCTGAATGGATTTAATATATATAAAATTTCAATAAACAACTCCAATCAAAACTGGTGCGCAATCCGGTCTAGCTAGTGATAGACATTATACACGGACATGAACGAGTTATGCACCACATTCTAACAAAGAACGACCGTGCAGCAGTGAGGGTCGACGCTTACTTTTAGGGTCGGTCTGGGTCTCGGGCGTCTTGCCGAAGGTCGTGAGTCGCTTCGTCCGGGAGGGCGCCTCTTCGGCGGGGGCGCCGTCGGGGGCGCCGGTGGCGGCCTGCAGCAGGACAAGGGCTCCCAGGAGAGCGAGGGGGCGCCACATGGTCAAGCCTGGGGCATGCCTAAGATCCCACTGCGGGCGCCGCGCCGCGCCGGGGGGAGGGGCGTCTTAGACTAAATTATTCTTTCGAGCATGCGCTCCCTCCTCCACGCGGCAGCCGCGTTCCCGCGATAAACTATAACAAAGTTAACTGTTTAATGCCTCTGGTCGATAGTGGCTATCACCAGGTTTTTTGACCCCCTCCCCTTCTCTTTGCCGTTATGGGCTATTTGGCACTTTGAGGGCTTCATCTCTAAATCTTGACCTGTCTATGGATTTTAGAGTGACCTTCAGAAGGGCAAGGGGACGCCTTGCATGATATGAGGTGTTAGTGGTACATCAAGCTGAATAGTTTGAGGCGGAAGACAGGGGGTTGGGCCTCTGCCTTTCTCGTCTTTTAATTTTATTCAGGTCTATAAAAAATTTATAAAAAATAGGAATGACTTAAAATCTCTATTTAATTGCTAATGAATCTGTTTATAATAAAGTGATAATGCACTTTATATTACGGGATTAGCTAATATTCATTATTTTCTAATATCATACGTTCAAAATAGATCAATAAAAATTGGCCCTAAATAATCATGTTACCTTTTTTTAAATTCATTTATTGGAATTGTAGTATTTTAGCTTCTAAATTGTATTATCCAATAATTATTATTAAAACCAGCAATACAACTCAAATAATTTTTATAATGTTTTTAAAATTAAGTCTTTACTAAGCTAAATCAGGACGAACAAACACGTTACTAACATAAAAACTTCCTCTGACTTTTTTTAGGATTTAATTTGTCATACTTTTTAAGGTTGCCTTGACAACCTTATATCCTTCCCTATAATTTAACATTAAAACTTTGAAGTACCATTTGGCGAAACCCTTTGGGAATTTTGTAAAACCGTTTCTTAGTGTCCATCTAAAACCCAAGGGGAGCACATGTGCCAAATTTCAACTCTTTAGGTCTTATAGTTTTGGAGATTTGCTGTCCGATAGAAAACCCCTTCTCCTTTATAGATAAGTCAATACCTAAACTATCTGTGCTCTAAATGACTATAGTATTTTCTATTTTAATTTATGAGAACTGACTTTTAATACAAATCATCACACAAACTTTGGGTTAGAAACTGGAATAAGTTGTAAGTTAAAAGTCATTAAAACTGAAGATTTCACTTTACCGAATATCGCGTGATGGGCGGAATTCATCACAAGGAGATGCTCAACTTGAAGTTTGGAGGTTCTGGGTACAACATTATAATAATTAGAATTTCCGAAAAACAATATTTTTGATTAAAGGCGTAAATACAATTAAATTAATTCAATGTAATCCCTTTTTGTATAATTAGTTTTATTTTCATACAAGCTCTATAATTATCTACGTTAAGTGAAATATTTTGAAAATGTCCTTAGTTCAAAAATTAGCTAAGAAGGTTTAAAAAATATATTTTTCCTACCACTGCATGGAAATAATCAGATTGCCACACCTGTCAACTGTACGCAAAACTGTTCATTTCTGGTTTCATTTCATTCTCGCTCGCAAAAGCGAGCGGGAATGGTCATTCTCGCTCGCTAAATCAGGGTTACTTGTTAGGTTAAGGTGGCACACAAGAGAGATAACTATGACGTCAAACACAAAAGAACAGTTTCTATTGGTCAGAATTCCTTTGTCACTCACCGTATTCTAAATTCTAGTTGCCTTGCTCTAAATCAGCTGATTTCACTGTCGGCGTTTCTACAAACTAACTTCCGGTTCGTACCAATGAAATAAGCAAACATAACCTCAATGAACCTTTGTGTACAGGTTAGTTAATAAGTTAAATTGTTTAAATAATTGTGGTAGGAAAAATATTGTGTGTATTACGAGCACAAATAGTCGTTGCCGCTCTCGAAATGTTTGGCCGCACTCAGCTAAAGCTTCGTGCGGCCATCTACAATTCTCGAGCGGCAATGACGTACTTCGCGCTCTTAATACACAAATAGCTATTTCCTAGCAAGCTAAACCTATTATATTTTAACTTGCTAGGAAACGGTGTTTTAGTTTGATATCAAATTTTTAATTGAAACGTCACCAATGTTCATCAACATTAAGGCCTTATAAGAATTTCTGGAAAATATTGAGAAATGGAAGTACTTAAGTTAAAGTATAAATGGTTTTATTAAATTTCTTTTGATTGGTGATAGCCGGAATGGAGAGTAAAAACTTAATTTTGTCAAATAAAAACATAAAGAATACTTATTTTTGCGTGCAGTGATTTTCGATTTGGATCCCTTCGAATGAAAGGATTTCTCGTTTATAATGTGGAATCTAAATAAATTAATATTTAAATAATAGAAATATGTTTTATTTTTGTGAAACTCTACAGTTTTAAGAAACTGTCGTAATAATAACACACCATTGATTCAAACTTTCACAACAAAAGTCTAATGAACAATTAAAACACTTTCATTTTTGAAACCTTGACTTGAAACTGTCGCCTTTATTTATTACCACAACAGTAAAATTATTGAGATAATATATCGCTGGCTGTTGACATGGGGGGAGAGTTGGCATGATCAAATATCAACCGACTCGCACGCGTCGCCGTCACGGCCGCGGTTTGGCACGATTAACAATACAAGAAACTCTTTCTGGGAAATATTTAGGGTTTCCTCCATTTCAATTACTTTTAAAGTAATTAAAATAGCTTGAAATGGCATAATAGAACTGTAATTTATGTCACGTGAAGTGTCATAAAAGACATACAACGTTGTCTTACCTCTTCCGTGTTGTCTTGTATTTTTCTTTCTAAAAGGTTTAGGCCAAGTACTGAATCACCTCGAAGGTTTTTAGCACTTTATATTTGTTTCGCATTTGTAATTATTTTCGTCATTTTTACATTGAAACAAATCCATGTGAACAATCTCAATAATACATTGCAAAGGTATATTGTATTCTAGCTAATCAACCCAGTGGAAAAAATTTCATGGATTTAACTCATCATTTCTTTGTCATCATAATACTATGGATTTGTTATTTAGTTTATTCTATGCATTAAAAAAGCTACTATAAAAACTTCATAAGCTTCCCTAGTTTAAAATTGAAATTTTGGAGCACCGCTGACTATAGCTCTGAGAAAATTGTGTTTTGTTTAATTGGAGTGCATCTATGACTCAAGGGGAGCGGGGGATCGTACATGTTGAATATCAGCTGTACACGTGGTATGGTTATGGAGATTCTTTGTCAGTAAAAAATCCTCTATCGATATACCCTATCTTTTAATACGAGAATATCGTATTTTACTAGATTCATAATATGAAGTTTAATCTAAAAGTAGTTTTGGTAAAATTACAATCAGTTCCAACCTTTAGTTAGCTATGGTCGTCTGAACGTTAATATAGAGCAAATTTATACAATACCTGAAAATATCTTTTGTTGACAGAAAATGCCTATATTTATTTAAGACTTTTGTGGTCATGATTCATTTATGTTTAGAGAAACATTCTTGATTCGAAATGGTTATTTTAAAACTATCTCTGCTTACACAAGCTCTCTGCTTTATGTAAGCCAAGGTTTCTTACAAACTGCAGTAGACCTACGTAAGGGAACAGTTTCAAAGACAAAGCTACAAATACTATCAGTATCAGCTGCAAAATATATTCATCATCAATGACCAGATTAACTCCACTAATATACAAACTAACTATTTCCAACTCGTGATTCAAGTTGTCAGGCGAAGCGGCTGGAGTATTTAATAATGTAGATCAAGGAAACGATGGGCTCTATTTTCCTCTTGTTGTTAATCACAATTTGAGTTTCTCTCTAGCATCAGGTCAATACACTGCATTATGGAAATATAATGATGCATAAGGAACTAGTGACTGGGTTTTGGGTTGAGGTTAGGAAAACAGGAAACAAGGAAGTTATACAGAAAATTATTCTTAATCATTATATAATAATGATAGCAATAAATGTTGCTTATCCTGTTCCAACGTTTTTCTTTTATTTCAGCATGGAATGTTGCAATAACAGTGGCAGCAACAAAATTGCCGCCAGAAAACTATCATTAGACCTGTGTATTGAGCTATTACTTGCCTGTGTAACTTTTACCTTTATTGTAGCCGTAACTGTTGTTAACCTTTGACGAAATATACACTTGTCATGAACAACGTGTATATTTCCCTTCCACGTGTACGTTTAAGTGTCACACTACCGATAACTGAGGTTACAAGTTGATTATGTTTTTAGGTCGTTGAAATGCGTTGGGGTACATGTGTTGGTACTTTTTTGAAATGCACGTTGGCTAAAGTGCATTTTTGAAATTAGGAAATCTGAGTTTAAATTCATGCCCTAAATTAATAATACCAGGGTTTAAATAGTATATTAATCATAATTATAGCAAAGCACCTCATTTACGACTCAGCTTAACCAATAGAAATATTAGACGTTAATGTGAGCAGGAGTACAAAACTCTGTTTCTAAGTTAACTGAAATGTCATACAGTTTCAGTTCAGTTATTTTTTTTGTAATTGTAGAAAATTAGTGTAAAGAGTATAGTAATTTCTTTGGTACTCCTGAAAATATGTTAAAAAGGTTAAACCACCTTGATCGTTAAACAACAATCCCATTCATTAATTTAGCGACAACTTCCATACAATTTTAACATTTTTGGATTAAAATTTTTTTTGCTTTTCTAACGTTTTAATAGCCTCTAGGTTTATAAGTGCTAAGATTAAAAATTACAATTTTGAGGCAAAATTTTTATTGACGGTGAAATGTATTTGAATAATTAAAGATATAAATGTCATGGCTTTAATGATGTTAACCGACCTATATCAGGTCTTATAGTTTTAAAAGCATTTTTCAGCTTTTTTATGTATTTGAAAATAATTTTAAATCTTGGGTAGTACAGTAGTACATTAAGCGTTTTCAAATTTGAAGATCACTGAACCAAACTGAAGCCTGGTGAGAATTCCATTACGACGTTAAAACTGTACCTCGCTATGCCGCTATTTATCAACTGCTGTCATTTAATCTTCTACCAATTTAATTCAAAACTATTGTCACAACAGGACCTTCGAAGAAAGTTAATGAATCATTAATACTCAATCGTCTTCATAACTATCAAAAAAGTAGTCCTTGAAAGTCGTGCCTCAGTGTTGTCCTGCGGCAGTCGCTAGGCGCTGCTAGCCCGGGTCTGAAGTGATGAAGTAGCCCAAGTGATGAATGTCCCCCCAGCACGCGCGCACCGCCCGCTGACACCTCTCGTGCTGCCCCAGCTGTCCCTGGTAAAAACTTTTTCTGACTTTGAAGAACTTCTAGACAGCAAGTAATATTACATGACCTACACCTTAAGTTTTTGCTAGCGCAGTGCACGCTATGATTGTTTTTAATTTTCATGACCGAGTAGAGAGCTGGATACGGTACTAATATATCTTCAGAGTGGTATTAGTGGAAAGGTTGTAAAGTTGCAAGTAGGTTATGAGCGGGTTTCTTGAAAGTTTCATCGCACTATAAGTGAACTAGTCATTTGACTGAAATTTATGCGTTAAGCTTGATTTATTGTGTTGATTTCTGAAGTGTGTCTTTTTTAAGAAATAGGGAGGGGTGAAAAGTGTATTTTGTTTTAATAACACTCATTTAACCCAAAACTATCTCAAGTGGAAACCCGATGTAAACGAAACTTGGCATGGTAATAAATATGTATAAAGTTCGTGCAATTAAGGATCAACGTTTTAAAGGAAAAATACAATTTTTTACATTTAAACATAACAAATGCTCAGTCTCCCTAAGCGCGCAGTTTTTTTTACATATCATGACATTTCTCAAAAAAAAAACTTACGTTGAACTGTGATGATATAGCTCCACGTAAATTAGATCCATCTTAAGATAAGAATAAAGTTGTTTCACAGTTCTGAATTCTATATAGGGTGTCCAATAAGTAAAGTGCCAAACTCCGGGAAAAGGTTATATGGGTCAAAAAAAGACAAAATACAGAATTACATATTTTCCGAAAACGTTTCGTTTACTAGGAATCCGTCCATTTTGTATTTTTTTACAAAATAATTTATATATTCCATTTTTTTATAAAGCTCAGTATGTTTTTGAAGGTAGAAGAGACCTAGTCTAGGAAAAAACTCAGCTTTGTCCAATTTTAAATTCCAAAAGGCGTCCATTTTAAATTTTTAAACCGAAATCGCGAAACAACGGTCAAAAACAAAACAAAATTACCAGAGATATTTTTTGAAAATTTAATTTTATACCTGTGAAAAAAATGAGAATTGGACAAAAAAATAACCGAGATACACTGAAAGGTTGTAATGAGTGACAACACATAATGGTCTTAATAAATGGCTTTTTAGTTGTCTCTTAACACACATTTCAGTACATCTCGGTTACTTTTTGTCCGGTTTGAAAACAAACATTTTTCAAAACTAATTTTTTTATTTTTGACCGTTCTCTTGCCATTTTGGTATAAAAGATTTAAATAGGACGGCATTTTTAAATTTTACAATGGGCTAAGCTGAATTTTTTCCTAGAAGAGACCTATTTTACCTCCACAAACATGCTAACTTTTATATAGAACAATTGGAAAAATTCGAAGATATAAATTATTTTGTAAAAAATACAAAATGGCGTATTTCTGGTAAACTAAAGGCTTTTAGAAAAAATGTATTCTGCATTCTCTCTTTTTTATCCAAATAACCTTTTCCCGGAGTTTGACTATTTATGGGTCACCCTGTCTGTGAATAATACTTAAAGCAGGCTATACGTCTCAGAATATAATATATTATCCACCTAAAGTAAAGTGCAGTTTCAGTTTCAATATTTTTTTAAAGGTCCTTATTCTCTTTTAAATGACCATCTTTAAATCCATGCAGTGCAGAAAATAGTAGGAATATATCCACTTATTGAGTTTGGGAAAAGATTTACATTACAATTAGACTCCTATTTGGAAAGGGTCAATAAACTCCCTAGCGCCGCAAACCAAGGGAGTTTTCGAGCAACCAAAACACAATCGAGGAGGAGCCCGAATAGCCGTGTCTTTATGTGAGTTGGACTAAAATAGTCGGGGGTTCGTGCAGGAGGAATCATTACAAATTTGTTCCCCGGCTGAGGACGTGCTTCGCTACGTCATAGTTGGCGTGTCAACAACCACGCGATCTGCTGGCCTGGTCATCTGTTTGATAGTATCGGAGTCCTGCACCCCCGCCCCACCCCTACGGCAGTGTGAAGGGAGGGGTTGTAAAAAATTACAGCAGCGGAAAAGTTGACTTTGATTTACATCGTAGTCAAAATCAAATTACGTTCACAGACGTTATTTGATAACAAGTATATCGTTTAACATGCCTAACAAGTATGTCTAGGTGTGACAAAGGATAGTTAATTGATATTAAAATAGTTATCAACCACGGGAGACAAAATAATCAACGTAAGGAAAAAACGAGGCGAGAGATAAAAATAGCTCTTGAGTGAATCGAATCCATTGCCTAAAGCGGGCGACAACTAGGTGGTTCATAATTAGGTACGTAAGTAGTAATATTAGTGATACTACTACTAGTAGTAGTAGTTGGTTGACATCTTCAAGGGCTTGATACATTATAGAAAACTGTTCAAATTGAACTAAATTATAATTGAGCTTTTGAATCAGAAAACATAATGTTTTATGAAGGAAATATTGCGGAAGGTTATTGCGATTAAGGTTTTTAAGGTGGACATCATCATTGATTGTATATTAAACAATAATTTTTGTATATCGTTCCTTGAACCAAACCAATGCCTAATCAAATTCTAGCCGGTAACTATGAAAGCTTCCGGAACTATCAAAAATACGTTAGTGACAGAAACTTTGGCCATCGATAATGGTTTAATAGTGATTTATTTATGAAAACTGCCGATCTCCTTTTCTAACAGAGCTGTACTAAGGAAATCACTCATTTGGTACACATAATTCTGCCAACAACACTCACAAATGTTTCCTGCGTCTTAGTAAAGTTTTAAAGACTAGAAGTAAGTTAAAAACTTTCTCTGAATTTCAAATCCTATAAAACGATATGGTTGGGATTGGGAGGATAGTAAATTAGATTAGATCTACGTATGATCAGACATGTGATAATGCTTTTTGGATTATCGAAGAGAAAATCATAGACTGCCAGAGATTATCCTCCGGAAGAGTTATGTATTTAAATTGCAGTTACTTTTTTCTAACAACACCTAGCAAACCTCTACCTGATATTATGGATCAGCTGATTTAAAGTGGATTTTATATTAATATGTGACTTCAAATTATATAAAATTGAAAGAAAACTTTTTTTTTAACTTTTTTTTAATATGAGTGTTAACTTTAGTTAGCGTGCCTGTAAGAAAAAATATGTAGTATTGACTAACTGACTAAAAATTAGCAGCAAGTTTTAATGTAAAATGAATAAAACTATCATAACATAATAATAGTACCCTTTACAAAATTCAGTATAGCTTTCTTAAATGAAAAGTTAGTTTGATTGGCAGGATGCTTTGTCTGGTGGAACGCGATCTTACGTGACTTAGGAGCTGTTGATTGTGTAAAATGAATCTCAACACCTTGCCAATACATCTTCAACTGAACAAACTGCACGCACACGGCGACCGAAGTCACATGATAAGTAAAAAGTAAATATAATAATATTGACATCTTGAATTTCAACTATTACATTCAAACACCTTTTTTGTTTCATAAATATTTGTAATAGATAGAGTCAAACAGTATATTTTTTTATTTATGTAGCGAAGAATTGACTATCAACTCTCTTATTGTTTGATTTTTTTACATGCTCATAAGTGTTCAAAACTACATTGCGTTACGGGAAGAAAGGAGACTACCTTTATCAAGCGACAGTCATTTGGCTATCTTTAGCCACTATGCCATAACGTTATGTAGTTTTCTACACTAAAAGCCAAATTCCAAATAATCAAATAGCTAATAGACATTTTCAATAAATAAATAAAATAGGTTGAATAAACAATCTGTTTCTTAATAACAAAATAAAGCATTTTGAATAAAATCAGCCCAACATAAAATTGATCCAATTATTTTAAAGAGGACATTATTGAAGGTCTCCACCTTCTGACAGTATTGGGATAAGTGGTCTTTCTTAATCATTTTACTTAAACTTGTATCGAATAATATTTTAAGGGAAGATGTTAAAACCTTAGCCTCAGAGCAGTTCAGACGTAGATAATTTAGATAGATATAAAACCTCGATAAGAAAAAACTCAAGGAAACTCAGGAAACTATATTTTCATCGGGGGTTCTTCTACCTTAAACAGATCTGAAAAGTTTCGCTTGGATTTATGTGTTATTGAGGGTCTTATAATCAAATTATAATTTAATGTCTACTTTAATAAAACAATAACCCTAATCAAATCTATGTTTAATCAAACGATGTGCATGGTAGCAGAACAATATATGAAAATCTACAGTTCTAAGACCTCTTAAGAGTAAAATTCGTTCAGGAGTTGTACGTGAGGCTTTAAACGTGCGTTAAAATGGTTAAAATGACCTACTCTGTGACTTCAAAAATTATTAATTAACAAATACTTACCGGCAGACGCATTACGTTTCGTGATGTATTCACAAACTTGGTAATTTGGACTGGATCAGTGTTGCTCATAATTGCATCCATTAACAAATGCTGCATTTACTGTTGCATTAACGACGGATTTTTCCTAACAGGCATTAATTCTGCTATATACAGGTACTGACTGTCACAGTTAAGATGGATCAGACGATTGGTCTACCTGTTGCCGAGGGTCCCGATCGGTCCAATGCCGTGCCTCCAGTGTCGTGATCTCGCCCATCTGTTGAGCTTGAGTTCCGTTTTCAAGCCAATTTTACAGCAAGCCCTTGATTTTATGGCATGTTCGTTCTTTCTATCTGCCCTAGAGGTAGTTAATGTTTGCCTTCTATCTTTATAGTTCCTTTCGACGTTAACAAGTAGATATTTTTTTTATTTTATCCAACAAGTAATTAGTAAGAAACACTTTTAAGTAACAGTAGGAAAGTTTAAAGTTTCTTAAATAGTGATTAAGGTAACTATTTATAAAGGGATCTAGACCCTGATACATCGTTCATTCGTCACAATAACTTTCCATGATATGTACTAACCCGTTCTCGTAACATATGGACCGGTTGGTACGATGTCAGATTAGATTAAACTGAAATTAAAAAAAAAGTCTTAGTTGACAACAGGAAGCCTGATTTTAGAATAATAAAAATTACATACAAAGAAATTTGAACAATATTTTGAAATATAAGTTTTGACCTCGTGTTTTTAACAGGGATTAAATACGGCTGCATTAACAATGCATTCTTATGATTTACACTGCATTAATGTATTCATACAATATTTATTCACACTGTATTAATATGTATCCACACTGCATTACCAATGTATACATTAACAATGTATTCATGTACATTAATCAGTGTATATGAATACATTGTTTAAGAGCAGTATCGAATACGTTAAAGGTGGTTTGACACGGTACGATTACTCTCGGACCGAGTGAACTCGGAAGATCACTCGGACCGAATAGTGTAACATGTAACATTATTAAAATATACGTAGCGTGTTATGTTAAAACATTAGTGTTTTAGCATGTTATATTAAAACACGTACGTATGTTAAAACATACGTACGTGTTTGTACATTAATTTTTTAATATGTAACAGCTCAGCCGAATTAGTCGTGGAGATATTTTTTCAAGTACGAATTTTGATTTGAAATGAGTTTAACACGTTTTAATACGTTTAAAAATTTAATTCGAGTGCTCTAGCTAGCTCACAATCCTCCTATTAAACTCAGGCCAATTTCACACTTGAACAATTTCACTAGGTGTACGAGTAAAATGAAGCTCGGCCCAAGATTTACCGTACCGCGTCAACTCGCCTTACGAAATGCACTGCGGCCGCTGTTGTTAGGATTACAATGTGCTTTTTCCTCTTGACTCACTCTTGTCATCTCCTTTCCAATCAGCAGGATGTTGTGTTTTAGTTTCAGAACTCGTACATTTCACTGCTCTTAGCTCCATGATATTGTATTTTATTTTATTTTAGAGGTTAATAAAACTATAACCATTGCAAATTATTGTTCAGTAATAATCTATATTAAGTAATGTCTGACTTTAAACTTAAAGTCAATGGCAATGTTAAAATTTTAAATCTATAAATAAATGGTATTGTATTAATTGAGAGGAACTCTTTGAAACGAATATAAAAAAAATATTCTTCATAGTATATAATTCTAAATTTATTCGTTTCAAAGATCTCCATCTAAGATCTACGTATAATTAATAGTACTCGTATTATTCATACCCTATATTCAATAAAACGTCAGGCTTTTTTGTTTTGAAAGTGCTTTGCAAGTCCTTAAATTTTCTTAATTTCCATAAAGTAAAACAGATGGAAACTCTGCTACATACATTTATTTTAAAATCGGTTGTTTTTATTTATTTAATTATGAGTATGTGATAAATTATTTAGTACATCAATCGAATTTTACACATATAGAGTACGATGTAAAATACATAAAGCTATAATACCTCGAATCTACAGAATGACTCTTTTTTAGGAGAGTGAAAAAAAATAAAAGTCTAATATCACATATTTGCATTAAATACACTAATTCCACTTAATTCCATTTGCACGTACTTCATGTGTGACTTTTTTTATTCCGTAAATTAAAAATGAAATATTTTAAGATACGTAGTGCTAAAAGGTTAGTGCCAAATGGAAATAGCGTGTTACAATATTCCCTTATGTTCCAATAATTCTGAGAAAAGATTTTGAGACAGGTCAGAAGACAGTTTTAACACATGCGACGTACGTGGTACAATATTTCACTCTTTCTTACAAATATATATTGTTTTGTTTTCTACATTGTCCTCACTTTTTGATGTGAGTAAAATTCAGGGACAAAATGTTGTAAATAGCTAAAAAAATAACAAAATTCTATCCAAGCAGTATTACAATTTAGCAGACGATGTGTAGATTTTCAAGGTTTTTTTTAAATCCAAACATTTTTTTCAAATGCATAAGATTAAATTTTACCGTTTAACAACAAGATAAACTAGACAAATTATTGTGGTTGGTACAAATTGAAATGACCTTCCAACCACAATCGTAAATGAACAGGACAGAGTGCGATTCAGTCCGAGGGTGCGTGTCTGTCGGTATTTTTAGCCGTCGTAGTATTTTATCTATCTTATCTCCTGTAGTATGTACAGGTCATTTTTGCTTTTATTATGAAGTTTTATCTGCTTCAACTACACGAAACATTCTTATTCGTTTTTTATGAAGTAAAAATATTTGTCGGGTAACATTTTTACTTTTTGAATGATTTAGATTAAGGAACGTCTGAATGGTTTTATAATGACTTGTTAATGAATGATTATGTTTATCTTTTAAGTTAAATGCACAGTTAAGTACCTAAAACCTTTGAAAGGTTACTGAAGGCAAAAGGTACGGCCTCTTTTATCTGATTACATCGGCATACAATTATGTTAGGATTAACTGAAAAGTGTTAAAACTACTTATTCTCAAATTAATTAAAGGGTTAACAGTTTTCAGGTATTAATATCATACATGGCTTTCAATATAAATCTAATTACAAAATTGTATTGCCTTATTGAAGGTGAAAGGAAAAAATACCTGAACAATGTTGTTATATTATTGTTCACTCTTTTGTCCTAATTAGCCTAATGAACTATAAAACGATTTAATGATCGATCAGAAATAAGTAGTGGAAATTTGTTTTTTTTTAATTCCAAATCATAAAAAACAGTTTCAGTTGTCTGGATAACTGGTAGATGCTTTAACACGCCTCATACAGTGGCGTCGTACCAAAAAAATTAAGGGGGGTATGTCAACCTGATTTTCCAATTATTAACCTTGAATTTTCTATCCCTTGAATCTGTCCAGTAACCCTTTAAGTTATTCATCTGTGCGTGATCTTTATATTTTGGTATTGAAACTTTACCGAAAATTGAATAGTAGGACACAATATTACAACACTTGAATTACATTTATACGCGATAAAATTGTATTTACTTTGACCAGTTGTACTAAAGGTTGATTTCAACCAATAGGTAGTTGGGAATTCAAGAACTAATAGTAGACAGCGAAGGGGAATTTGATTGTTGAATTAGGATTAGAGTATGACAGTAATTTAAATTTGGTTGTACAATTACTACAAAATAAGCAAGAAAGTTTTAGTTTAAATTGAATTTATTGAGCAATTTACATTATATTTCAGTTCAATTATTTCAACTAGCTGGCTGGAAATTCCCAATTTTTTTATTTTCAAATTCTGGGGGGAGGCTCCCCCCTCACCCCTCTCAGAGTGACACCCCTCTAACTTCACCGCAATCGCAAGAGTTTAACGAAAAAGTTTGAATAAAATTAAACCTACTTTTTGACGCACCCACATAGCAAATTATAAATACAGTTGGAAGGTTTAAAACTTGATGCTATTGGGTCAGTTTACAAAAATCATGTCGGCGGTAGCGCTTCCCTCATTAAGCAGGGGATTTTCATTTTTGAGAACCTCAGATCAATCCTCCAAAACTTTAGTAAGAAAGATTTTTTTACGACTTGATTCTGCTTTACCGTAAACTGCAGTCTTCGTAGCGGAGACTTTAATTACATATGAACAGTAAACTTCCGTTGGATTTCTTTTGAAGCATCTGCCCAAAGTCAACATTTAAACTATGTTCAAACTACAAAAGAATTGAGTAAAGGAAGAAGTTCGACGGTCAATGACCTACCCAAAAGTCCATTGAAGCAATCTCATTTCTCTACATTTTTGACATCTTCGATTAAAGTTCCCGAGAAAGATTTCCTGGTCTATAAAAAGTTCCTTCCTTTACTTACTTCCTCAACCTTCCACTCCACTCCACTACTTTCCGTATTTTGATTATCATATTAGAAGGAGAAGTTACCAGAAGCGGAACAATATTTTAACTCGAGTTGATCGTTGACAAGGAAGCACTGTGGTAATGGTAGAAATAAAGTGTTCAAGGCTGTTGTCCGGTGGGGGTTTGCGAGCCCCCCTCCCCCTCTCACCCCCCCCCCCTTGGCGATCGACCCCTGCGATAGCCCCTAGAACACGCGACCAGGATCGATCAACTGCCCGAACTCAATACTTACACGCTCAAGTAGCCAGAAGAATCTTATAAGTGTTTTAATATAATATGGAAGAAAAATTATTGTTTGGAGTCCTTAAAACTATTTGGGGGGCGGGGGGCGGAGATTATGAAATTTTTAAGAACACTTTAAGACATTTTGAAATAGTACCGGTATAATTTAAAATTTTAAATTGTTAAAAAAACTAGGAGATTGCATGAAATATTTAACCACGAAAACAAAAATGTAACTGTTCAGAATGTTAAACTTAAGTTTTATTGCGGCCTTAAGTGCTAATTATAAAATGTTCAACGTGTTAAAAGAGTTCTACCCAAAAAGCTAACAGATGTGGTCAAGTTTAAAGAATTAATCAAAAATTAAATTCAGGGCTTAAATGAATATCGATGGATTTTAAAATCCTAACGGGCAAAATTAGTTTTATAAAGAATTAGAATGCCGTAAAGATCAAAGAAAAATGAAGTGTCAAGTAAAAAAAGCCATCTTAAGTTTTTCAGGATTCAAAATGCACGCGTTAACTTTAATAATTTCTTAAAAAATATGTCTGAAATAAATCATAGAATTTGTATTTGGTATTTCAAAATGTATGCCTACATCGCTGGCGCTTAAGACGAGTAATAGTAAGCTTCTTTCTTTGAATCAGGACGATAAGGATTACGCAGCTGTAGTGTGGCAATCCAATCGAAGGCAGCAACAGTTTTGGCTACAAGTAGATTTTAAGTGGCGTTGAGCGTGAATACCGAGTAAATTGACTCACATTTTGTAATTAACTTGTTTGATAGTATGAATGAGTTTTAGCAATAAACTTGGATCAAATATCTCATTTAAAACTAAACAAATAATGAATCGACCAACTATTCCCAGACAATTTCGGGTAATTGAACGTAGACAAGGTGTCTTGTTACAAATTGATGACTGATTGCAGTTGCGTGTCTGTCGCTGGAGATGAGAGTCGCCTCAGCAAATGTCGCTATCAGCAATCAGCAGTGACCAGTCGCTGATAACGCTGACGACCCCTTCTTGCGTGATAGGCCACCAACCTTCCAGAGTAGACCAAAGGTCAAACTAATCAAATACCGAAGATAACACTTTTCAATACTGTCTAAAGTGTTCAGAAAATGGAAGGTAAAAAATTTCGTTCTCTGTTAATGTTCAAGCTACCAATTTAAGTTGAGACAAATGTATGAAACCAAAACGATAATTTTTGATATATACATATATTAATGATTTTTAAAACAATCTCTTTTCAAACTTATCAATTGTCTGATCAATGTTAAGAAGCTTTCATTATTTAATTAGAAATCTAATGAGTTGCAAAAAAACTAATCTGTTCCTTATATGAATCCTTTTCTACAGCATTAAAAATACAAAAAAATATGTCACAGTGAGCCACCTGTCAATGGTATTTCTTTTTCAAACTTACTATACAAATTACTCCAATTTTAACCCTGGCAGGGCAATGTTCACATCCGACAAAAACCTGCGGTTTATCTACAAATCTAAATATTAACTTTTGACTTATGAATTATCGTCATTTTTGTATTAAGCGGTAAGTGATATTATAACAATAGTTATATTGTTTCTCAAGGGTGTTTTTGATTATAACCTCATATAATTTCTGCACCAAAGACGTGCAACTCACGGCATGCGACAGGCCCATTGCTGCGTGTCCACTGAGCTAATCCCCAGTTTATGTAGGCATATGTACATCGTAGCTGACGTGCACACGTACAGTGCATCTCAGTCGAGCCTCGTTCTATTTTATGTTTGCTTCTCGTGATTCCATCGACCTTCGCCATCTTTCATGATTTTTATCACTGAGTTACCTAAATTTGTCACGTTGTAAACATTCAGGATCGTTGTGAAAACGTCGAGAAGAATTTCTTGTTACAGTACGAGAAAATAAACTGTTTTGTTTGTCAATAAGTTTATTGAACAGAATCATATCCCTGTATCTTAATTCAGGGTTTCTTAAACTCTCTATGAGTTGCTTCCATTTATATTTTTGTGATAACTGTAATGCTTCATATGTTACAGATAATGCCTTATCTATTACTTATGTTAATTGTTTTTTAACATAAGTAATGTTTAAATAAATCATTAAGATGAAACTAGTGAACCCTTGCTCGAATTCGAGCAATTTTCATCAACTGATTTCTACATAATAATAATTGTGGTACAGTATTCTTGAACTGTTTTATAAATGATATGTTTAAACTTTGAAGTCATTTGCGTAACATTTGCGTTGTTATTATATAAGTTTAATAATGATTTTTTTAACAAATGCTCTTTATTATATTGTATACTTGTTTTCATAACTTACGGCTAGCACCACAAAGATGAATAAATTTAAAGTTGTTTGATGAAAACTTTACAAATTTTGTGATTAGGCCTAATCATGTTTATCTAACCTTAATACGGCTGCAAAATTTTCAATTTTAGACCATTACTCACAACCACTTAAGATTAAATTTTACCGTAATCCCCAAGCAAATTGTATACTTGATCGAGCTGACCAAGGTGTCTTTATCATAGATAAATTATCAGTTGATATAATTATTTCTGGCATAAACGTAAACAACAAATAAATAGTTATTTAAAAATCTACTTTAAATCAGTTTATTCAACACGCAAGTTTTCAAATGGGTTGTTTTTGAATAGGTAATGAAGAATATAAATGTTTTTACTGTAATTTTTGTAAAAGTATATTGTGACTAAATATAACCATTCTTAATCTTAATCCGAACTAAAAAGCCGTCTAAATCTACTATAAATTAATGTTTTCATCAATCAATATCTGAATCAATTGAATTGAAACCATATTCAATGGTTTCAATTCCATAACAATGTTCCATTACAATAACGTATGACATCCCTGAAAAACGTTGTTTATTTAATGCAACTTATTTATTTGAAATATCTGTTCGATGTAAAATCTCAGGGAAAAGAATAAAACGTTAAAAAGAATAACGGTGTCTAGGCTCTTCCCTTTAGCTTAACTTTAATATTTTTCCCCTGCAAAACTTCACGCTATGCTCTTTCCAAATACAACAAATTATTTAAATCGGTCCAGAAATTTAAGAGGAGAAATGATCACAAAAAATCCCTAGCGTCCTAAATAAATAGGCTCTATATATAGATTATATGCCATTCAATTAGAGATTAGGCCTGTTTATAAAAGTTAGTGTAAGTGTTTTTTTTTTACATTCAAACATTTTTGACGAGTTTTGTTTTAAAGGAATGTTTTAAAACATACAAATTATTTACAAAATCTTACCTTTAAACGTATTTTATTATTTTTTAATTTACTTCTTTAGGATTCATAGCGTTTGAAATACTTTAAGTATTTTATTTCTAACACTTTTTATAGATAGGAATTGAAGGAGAAAAGCTTACGATTTTATATATCAGTAAATAAATACATGCCTAAATTGTTATAGAATTGAGGGTTTTAAAATTTTGATAAATACTGATTTGCCTTTGTGTTTAGTGACCTGTTATAGACACTTATCCCCGCGAAGGTTTTCAAGGAGCTTAGGAAAGTTAGCGAACGAAATCTATTAAGCAGAACACTATAAAGGCCAGGCCGAGCTTTAAATTCATACCTTACGCTGAAGGTTAGTTCCTCCGGATATCCAAAAGGATTTCCTTTGATTTACTGACTGAAGGGGGTTTGCTCAACCAATTCTACCAAACGTACAAAGACGGATCTCCATAAACTGTGCACCGAGGAGCCATACTTGGCCTATCTCCTTGCAAAATAAAACTTATCTTACAAGTTGGTCAGAGATGGTTATTTAAAAACAGAGCATAAACGTCAAGTTATGTATTCATCCTATTTGCTGATGTAATTTACACGTAAACACACAGAAAGGTGTATTTTATCTTCACTTTTATTCATGTTCAGTTTGATGAGCGCATTATCTTTATGACTTCTTCCTTACAGAACCGCAGTCAACTTCGGTATTTCACACTCTGTCTTTAAAGTTGTTTCACCTGCGAACTTTCTTCGAGTTCGAAGTATCTTCACTGTCTTTCACTATGCCACTTTTTCTCCCTGTTAGACTATCGTTGTCTTGTTTTGCCTTGATTTTGATTATGCACGGTCTTGATTTGCTTGTTAAGAGAACTTCCTTCTATGTTTATTTGCATTAAGTCGTGACATAGCCTAACCAGTTCAATAGACCTTACAAATAGCTACATATAAAAAATCAACACCGAGATTCTCTGCACTTATTTTAACCTCAGACGGCACGCGACGAAGCGAATGCAAAAAGAAAACCAGTTGTCCAACCGTAATAATGGGAATATTCTGCGCATATCACGAAGTGAAGTAATGGTTGCGGAGCTATTATTGCAGGCGCACGCTACTGTGAGTGTCTGGTACTTGTACTGCCGACTGTACTGTACATGGACAGTGTACAGGACTATCAGGGCTTGCTTAGACCTTATATGCTAATGTAACTTCGGCTTACAACCTCCTAGTCTCCCCCTTTCAAATAGGATGATTTATCCCTAAGAGATTTTATACTAACTTTAACAACTGTATTTTGTGTGAGAGCTGTGAATTTCTTTATAGCCTAAAGAAATATTTTACAACTGAACTTCATCTATTAAATTTCATAAAACAACTAAAAATAGGAAACAATTGCACAATGGTTTTTTAGCCCATGGCAATTTTATTTTTTAAACCAAAAACTTAAAAATTGTTTACATTGTTTGAAACATCTCTCGAGCAAACCTATTCTGCAAATTATTGACATTATCCATACTATTATTGATACAAAATTATGTATATTAAAATTTTTAGTCATAGTAATTTTATTACGTTGGCTGAAAATGTATCAACAAAACTTTGGACACGTAAAGAATTTTGAAGAAGTGGTTTCAATACATACTGTATAGTTGCCTTTGTTAAAATTGCTTGAGTAAGACAATATATTTTAATCAATTGGAATTTTAATGATGAAGAATAGCTTAAAATATGCATAAATGGTTTAAAATCATAAAGAATAAAATTAGTTTACGTTGCTATTATACTTCCAACCTTCATATTTCATTCGTGTATCGAGCCTATTTTGAATATGCCTATAAAATAAAAATCAGTTTCAAGTTGTAAATGCAAATACAATCAGAGATAGGATAGTTTTATCTTGATTTAAGCTCAAGTAAAAGCTGACACGCACTCATAAATCTTGAATTGTTCTACAACTAAAATATTCCAAGCCGAAACTTTGTCTGTTTGCCGTTGGAGCATTGCGAGTTAATTAGGTCACGAAATGCGGTAGAATATTAATGTTTGCAACTCGAACACAATGTTTAAACTATAATAAAATTGTTCGATTTATCTAATACGTTTTAATCATGGAATATAAATATTGTCGACCCCGTTCCTCGATAGTGACTGACCCAGATCAGGTCTCGTGACTCATTCTTGCCGTTTGGCGACTTTGTTTCCCAATTTAATGAAACAAGAAACACTTTCAGGGCACAAGATAAGTATTGAGGCAGGCCACGTGGCAGAGACAAGAGAAGCGCTTGCAAATGCCGTGGGAGTTTAGGTAATAGGTAATATGTTTTTTTCAGTAGTTTCACGTTTATACAAAGTATTGAGTGGTTCAATTAAGATCATTAAAAAATATTCAAACTATGTGCACAGACTGTTCCACTTTCATTTATGGTATAAAAATTTCAGGAAATCAAACAATATCCACAGAGTTCCTAACTTGCTTACAGAATTGTCATTATTCAACGTACCGCAAACTTTGCTTTTGCATTTTTCAATAGAGATATGGGATAAGGCTTGGTAACGAGAACTCTTCAAATATCTACATAACCAGTGATCTTAACTTGTTGGATACGCAGACCTTACGTGGTATGCGTTTTGTAAACAACACGGACATGGTGATGAGTACTCAAAATCATCTCACCCATTCCTCTCTCGTAGTTAATTCAGAGTCCAGTTAAATTACTCAGCTAGTGATACATCCCAGTATTATATAGCGAGTATTAAACTTAATAGGCTCAACGGTTTTAAACAAGCTTTGATTAAAAACACAGAGTTCAATTGTCCATTGCTCTATGTCTACTTTAATTGCTTCAAATTATTGTTCTCCTCAATATTGCAACAGCAGTACGCAAAATATCTGAGATAAAGCTATGTGTAAAGTCCCTAATTTTTGTGTTGAACTAAGATATTTGCAAGGTTACTTGATAAACATTTCATTTTTGTAACCTCAGAATTTCTGTTAATGAGTAAAAACACTGCAATGACAAAAAAAGTTGTCTCGATTTTACATACACTCTGCATGGAACTCTGTCCAGTATCAATATCAAAAAAAGTACACCCAATTATTACGTGCTTACGATGATTGTTGAAGATGGTGGGTGTTTAACTTATCAGATAAAATCATCAAAATGTTATCATAAGTCAAATAATTAGTCTTACGTACGTATGTTATGTCTGTCTACTATCATTCTGAGTGAATGAATCATCTACTATATATTTGTCAAATACCACTGACCTATCATCGCACAGCCCAAACTACTTGGCCTAGAACCTTGAAACTTTGCATGGACGTTCCTTTTAGGGCGTAGGCATCCGCTTAGAACGGATTTGACAAAATTCTTAGTGTAAAGGGGTTTTTGGCGAGGACGAAATTTTCAAATGTTCCCATATAAAAGTGTGATGGACGATTTTTGTTTACATTTCTAATGTTCATAAAACAATCAGCTGGTAGTTAGCTTTGGAAAAATGTATACGTTGATACAGATGATAATAAATTGATTTCTTTGATCATGGCTTCATTGTTTTTTGTTGATTTGTTTCAAGGACATAATTATGTCATGTACTATATAAAAGTTACATTTAGTTTAGATAAAATCCACAGTTGAGTTAGGTGGCACCATCTTTATTTTGGTAGCGGGAATTATAGTTTTTCCTGGAGGTGTTCCTAATACAGTGTTTCCCAACCTTTTGGTGCTCGCGTACCACCTACCATATTTTCAATATTTTGGCGTACCATCGCAAGGACCCCCCTCCCCCCACTACTGAGGGATCCCCTCCAAAACTGCCAATAGTTACCCTTCGGTGATTTTGTTTTTGACAGTAAAATTTATATTATTTTACCTGCCAATGTACATTTTTAGATCTTATTTTTATTATAGGGACATTTTGACAAATTGTATGCTCCTCTCAGCTCTGCTCAATAATTTTATAGTTAATTTGGTGAAAACAAACGAATGAATTTTAATAAGAATTTCGTAATGTAAAAAATATCTAGGTATACTGGGGAAATAATCTCTGTCTATTATTTGGAACTTTACATATTCCTCCTATTTTACATTGAAAAATCAACATAGATAAACAATTCAAAGATATTTAAATATGCTGAATTTTTACCAATGATCTTATATTCAAGCATATTACAAAAATAATTTGTAAAAAGAACTACTCTTCAAATAAAAGAGTAACAATAGTTCCTAAGATGTGGTACGAAATGGGAATGTTATGACCAAAACGGATACTGAAAAAGTTAATAAAGTTAAGGCATTAAGTGCGGCTTTAAACTGTTCGACGGGACAGCGTTCGTTCGTAAACCAAGTATTTTACTTTGTACTACTATCCTCTTGCGTACCACCTAAAAGGCCTTCGCGTACCACCAGTGGTACGCGTACCACCGGTTGAGAAACACTGTCCTAATAAATTTTTTATTACATCTATGCCTGTCCGATGATTTGGCGTTTGGTATAATTCGACGTACGTAGTTTTAAACGTGAAGAGCATAATGCCTAATGTGGCAGAGTCTTGAGACTACTTTCAAGACATAAATAAAGGTCAGAAAAAAAACACAGGATATTGGGACCCATGCAAAATAAAAGCAGGTCCAGCTTTTGAAAAAAAAAAGGAAAAAAAAGAGTCTTGAGACTAAATCCCGGCAAGATGAAAAGAGAAAAGTACAGTGGTTTCTCAGTCACAAAGAGAATTTGCTGAAGTGATATGATTCTTTGATCTATTTATGTAAAAACTTATAAATTATACAAATCCCTGATTCTAAGTTATAATTGTACTATCTTATCTACTATGTCTACTTTGTCAAATAAAACTGACCTATCATTGTACAGCCCAAACTACTTGACCTAGAACCTTGAAAATTTGCATGGACGTTCCTTACAGAGTGTCGGCATTCACCAAGAACGGATTTTTTTTAATTCGGGGTTTTTGGTGGAGCTGAAGCTTTGAAAATGCACCATGTTAATGTAATGGATGATCTTTTGTTTAAATTTCAAATTTTATTCAATCAAGCCTATTAGCTTCGCAAACGGATACGTTGTTACAGATGATTTATAATTTGATTCCTGTTATCATGGTTTTATGGTTGTTTTAATGATTTTGTCCGGTCATTCGGACTACATAAAGTTAAATTTGGTTTAGTTTCGTACCTCATACGTTCAATCATAATCTCATTATGTTGTACCATCTATTTAGGCAGCGGGAGCTATAGTTATTTCCTTAGGGCGGCCTTTATGTTTTTAATTACAATCATGACAGTTACAATGATTTGGCAAATTCCTTTTTCATCAATTCGACGGTGTCCCAGCTTTTTACGGAAAAATAAATACTGCAATCAATGGTTGATCTTAAATTATTTCTAACCGCCAATATTTTAAGTTAAAAACTAAGTGAATCAAGTTTGAAATACTGCCCACAGATAGCACCATAACTGTTTCGAACATTCAGCCCTTTACTGTACTTAATTGATGCCCTACTAGGCAAACCAGGGACGTAATGGAAAATCTACAAAGAAGTACCTCAAATTCGGCACATTTGATGTTAAAATCGGTCCGGCCATTTTCGAGTTATAACAGTGAAAAGAAAGCCTTCACGATCTACTGTGGTATATATTTTTTATCCTACATTCCGCCATAAAACAAACATATCTCTACATGACATATTCCTTGATATAAATATTTTCTATTCAGTCCTCTAGATCAGTGTTTCTCAACCGGTGGTACGCGTACCACTGGTGGTACACGAAGGCCTTTCAGGTGGTACACAAGAGAATACTATTTTACTTTGTTTTACAATACTTTGTTTTTACTATTTTACAATATTTTACTTTGTACTATAGTACAAAGTAAAATACTTGGTTTACGAACGAACGCTGTCCCGTCGAACCGTATAAAGTTGCACTTAATGCCTTAACTTTATTAACTTTTTCAGTATCCGTTTTGGTCATAACATTCCCATTTCGTACCACATTTTAGGAACTATTGTTACTCTTTTATTTTAAGAGTAGTTCTTATTACAAATTATTTTGTAATATGCTTGAATATAAGATCATTGGTAAAAATTCAGCATATTTAAATATCTTTGAATTGTTTATCTATGTTAATTTTTCAATGTAAAATAGGAGGAATATGTAAAGTTCCAAATAACAGACAGAGATTGTTTCCCCCGTATACCTAGATATATTTTACATTACGAAATTCTTATTAAAATTCATTCGTTTGTTTTCACCAAATTGACTATAAAATTATTGAGCAGAGCTGAGAGGAGCATACAATTTGTCAAAATGTCCTTATAATAAAAATAAGATCTAAAAATGTACACTGGCAGGTAAAATAATATAAATTTTACCGTCAAAAACAAAACCACCGAAAGGTAACTATTGGCAGTTTTGGAGGGGATCCCTCAGTAGTGGGGGGAGGGGGGACCTTGCGATGGTACGCCAAAATATTGAAAATATGGTAGGTGGTACGCGAGCACCAAAATGTTGGGAAACACTGCTCTAGATTCTTCATATCAAGATTAGACTACAATTTTTATCGTGAGCGAAGCCACGGGTTCTACTAGTTCTTTATAACTGTAAATTCCCTTTCTCGATATTGTATTGCACCTCTCTTCCCTATTGTTGGTTGAATATTTCATAACTTAAAAATATTTTATTTTAATCAATCGTTAAATTTACCGAAGTTTTTTTTATTTAAGTGGACCTTTAACTAACTGATTGTTTTGAAAGTCAACACTGCTTCGAAATTGAAAGCAATTTTTGTCGAATACCCTTGGCTGGTGGGCAGACAACAGGGGGAGGACCAACTGTATACTATCTTAGTTCAACTAGTTCGTTTACTTTCTCCTCTCTATACATAGTATATGGAGAAAGCATCGATGGACATATATTTTATCGAGAAAGTACAGTGAGAGAAAGTACTGTTTTCGTCAACATTTCTTAATTTGAGTTGTTAGCGGATATATTCGCTTTAGTGTACACCGAATCAAAAAAGTGGTGTTTAGATTATCTGTCTGTCCGTGTGTTTGAATTTGTGGACGTTTGTAAACAGAGCTAAAGACGACGCCAAAGCTCCAATCTTCACGAAATTTGGCATGTATTTATGAAATCGCATTGCTCTAGGTGTTTTTTTTTTTATTTTTAGCGAATTTCCCCTGTAGGGAAGAAGCTGTTACCGTAGTACTCATGGTTAGACCTAAGCCCAGGACCGTCATAACTTTCCGTTTTGGGGCCCCCAGAAGCAATAACATCATTCGTTCGAATTTATATATATGTCTGTTAACAGGATAGCGGCCATAGTATGGCCAGATCTTGGTTAAATTTGGTCCAGACGAGTAATGTGGTAATCACTCAGACGAGTTCGTAAACCAGCACGATCGGACCACCGGAAGGGAGGGTATAAAGGGGGGTAAACCCCCCAAAAATAGGTTTTTTGAGTTTTTTACATAGAAAAATAAAAATAATCCAATTTTCATTACATCCATTGAATTCAGCCAAAAAAACCAAAACATTTTGTATTTTGAATCACTGCTCTATGTCCATTGGTTACCGATATATTGAAAGTGGTAAACACAGTACGTTGTCCCAGTGTTAACCTTATCGGAAATAATAAAATTCTATATCTCACTTATTTCTCAACATATCTTGATAAAACTTGGTAAATGGCTTCGTCTAGTTCAGATCTACTAAATATTGAAATAAAACCACCCAGTTTTAACATACCTGTAGCATCAAACCTACATACTCATTCCCCATATTATTCTTATGGAGCTAACAATAACATGTAAAATCGCGCTGTTGGGTTTAAATATGTTGTTTTGCATTTTAAATTCGTTGAGTATGCAGGTCTGCTGCAACGGGGGTATTTTTAAGTGTATATTTTCCATAAAAACGACAAAAATGGGAATTTCTAAAAAAAATTAATTATCGGTTTTAATTATTATTTCATGCTTTTTTAGTGCTAAAGTGGTAAACAACGTTACACCAGTTGCATGTATTTACATTCATGCGATTGGATTTTATTGAACAGTTCTTTTTCAAATTTTACGAAAACTATTACTTTTAAAGATAATATACTTTCAACCACAGAATTTGGCTTGAAAAAATAAATATGGTAATCCTGTATTTCGAATTATTAGTCCACGTTAACTGGTTGCGGAGAAAATTTATATTCAATGGTAATCCAGTACTTTCTCTAACCTTATTCGTATGGAAGATATTTTAAATCCGACATCTCCTTTATTTTAATAACAGATTTTGATATATTTGGTATGTATTAAATTGTAAATTCGTAAAGGTTTACCTAGCTTTGCGGGAAGAAGTATGCATCAGTTTCTTAAACCGTTTTATTTTTAATATTTTTAAACTTAAATTCACGTCAATGATGCTGGTGTTATCCGTAGTTCTCGTGATCACATACTTAAGTACCATAAGGTTTAAGGTTCGTGTAAAAAGGACTGAAAATGTAATACAAGGCAGATTTTCTTTTAATTGAATACAGGCCAACCTTTTCTCAATTTTCGAGATGGATTTTTCTTCAAACTATTAAAACATGTATTGCACCATTTTCAGCAATTTTTCGTTCGTGATTCCTATCTTCACGTAATCAACCTGAAGTTTTTCTTGTGGTTTTTGCGTACAGGTGACGCCTAAGCGACTTGACTATCAGCGTAGAGAGTTCTGAAATTAATAAATGTAATAATATGTAATAATAATAATGTGAGTATTCGCCGTCCCCCGCGGCGGTGGGTGTCGATAGCTGTGGGCCGGACGGCGCAAACGCTGACGCATAATGGCTCCTATCGCCGCCGAGATCTCCACGAACCTCCCTCCGTTCAGCCGCCTTCCAACACTGTTTATTCACCTTTGGCCTATTTACACGTCTTTTGTTCCTTTTACCCTCATTTATTCTTGATTCCACCTCCGGTCTGTTTGCTTCGGTGGGGTTAAATTAATCTGCTGTTGCTTTGATTTATAGTCGCGGTAATTTTTGATTACAGCTGTGCACTCATTAAAGGGTTTAACAAATTTAGAAGTTAGTGGTTAATATTTTTTAATATTTGGGCTAAAATTTTATACGAAATTCATTAGGCTGTGGAAATCATAAGTGTTTTATGTGGATATGAGGCTCAATATCGGATTTATAGACCATCGATGTAAATAAATTTATATCGATGGTATAGCTCACCGTCTTAAGCAATCCTTTGTTTAATTTAATCTATTGGACAGCTGTTTCGCCCTTTTGTCCTAAGGGCATCATCAGCAAAATCTTGAGGTTTTGCTGATGATGCCCTTACGATATGTGAGTCTATACATTAGTTCAGCAACTCCTGGTAATAGTCCAGGCGGTATCTGTTAAAAAAAAGCACATGGTTGGGTAAATCGTACAGTTTCCGAGATTTTTGTGTTAATGGCTTCGGAATATCATTAAAAAACAAAAATTCACTATGCGTACAAATATAAACCTGTGCAAAATTTTTTATCGAGGGAAATATTAAAAATTAAACAAAAATATCCACGTTTTTCGTCTGTTTTTTGAGGATATCTCTAAAACTGTTCACTTTAGACAAAAATAAATGACACCAAACGTTTTGTTATAAAATTCTACATTGAAAAAAGTTATTTTTAATTTAGTTTTTCCTACAAAAAGTGCATTTTTTAATCGAAAAATGTAAAAAAATAGTAAAAAATAATCTAAAAATTTACGTTTTTCGCGATTTTGTTGGGACACGACGACTCAACCAATGACCTTCAAACTGTTCACAGTAAATGACTGTATTATAAAAAATAATTACACCAAGTTTCATAAAAATCAGCCTAATATCTTCAGCACAATAGTCATCTAATAACCGTACTGCAAAAATATTAAACAATTTTCAAATCCATCTAAACCGCAAAGTACGATCCGCAGATTCATGAAAATTGGACCAAATATAAAGGAAAAGTAGGTCTTTCAGATAAATCTTAAAATATTGAAATCGTTTCACTAGGAGAGCCTAGGCAGGTGTTTAAATGTAGTATTATTTTGGCAATTTCTAGCAATTTCATTAAAAAATAAATAAATAAACACACGAACGTGCGTTTATTTTTCGGTCTCCTTGGTGCGCGTTGTAGGATGACTATAAGCAGTCCTCGTACAACGCGATCGAACCGACATTCGCATGCATGAAGCTCGGCCCCCAATTACATAAATCCCTTATCCCTACCTTCCCTTCGTCAAGGTCGGTCCCCGAACTGAAAATTTTGCTGATAGTGAGCAGTGCACAATCCCTCATGGGCAATTAGTACACATTCTCATTTATCCCTAGCTTGATTCTCAATCTGCAGAAAGCTGCAATTGTACCCTTATTCTTTTATTCCTCAAGCTCGATTTCTTAAATTCCCCCCCCCCTATATTCAAAATTATTTTATATTATAAAGATTTATTTAATTGTGTTTCTTTTCTTTTTAATACATACGGAACTTTACCAATTTTTTTACAAATGTCAATTTAAAATATTTTGCATTTGTTTAATGCAATGACACTGTGATAAAACAACGTGTAAAAGATATTCAGGCAATTTATGTGAAATTTATGGTTTTTTAACTGTTTTCCACGTGAAATTGGTTCAAATTTCATAAAATTATTTTAAGGAATTTAGACTCGGTAGTTCCTTCTTTATCGAGACGTCCTTCTCGAAACGTTTATTCTTAACTACCTTTTTACAATAGAAAAACGTGCTACACATCTTTTTGTCTCCTTCTTCTGAAGTCTAAAATGTACTGTCCATATACCTTAGATTATAATAGGAAAGAACAATATACTGGACTCTTAGCGTTTTAATTATTTTCTGTAACAAAAATTTAGTTATTTTGTTTGTTCATGCACATAGAGGAAGTTTTTTATAAGGAAGTATTTTTTAGTTAGAGCTAATTTCTATAGCCTTAATGGTTTTACTTAAGCCAACACGAACAGACTCCCACTGGATTTTAAGGATTAGACGTTCAGAATTCTGTAACATGTAATGTAATTTAAAGAGAGTATTTTAACAAAAAATGTTATTTTACTATGGAAAAAAGATTATTTGATTTATTGTGAAAGGGTTACCACTGATGTAATAGTACATTCTAAGCATGCGTGTCTGTTATTGTGTGTGTCCTGTGCGCAAATGCATGATATGTGGGACGGTAATCATCATCTTAAGATGGTGAGACTATGCATGTAAGTAAAAAGGTCATGTTTGCTGGTAAGAAAACCTTTCTTCCTAATATGTATTTTATACCTTTTATTCTTTTTTTTCAGTTAAGATTAAAAAATGTCAAAGTGAACCATTTTTTACACGAGTGTAAATGGTTTAAATAAGATGAGGACTATTTCTATTTCGCTGAATACTTGCTACAGACTCTGTAGGGAGATATTTTAGTCACTGAAGACTTTTGTTTTCAATAGTGTGTATTTTACTAAATAAATAATTATAATTCTTGTAGTTGTCTACGTAGAGCTCAAAATAGCAGTTTTCATTACAAGGAGCGACTTTATCATACTGTGAAAATAAGCTTTTAGTCGTTAAAATTCTTCTCTTAAAAGATTTTTGACGTTAGAATGCAATTTACAATGTTTACATTTCTGTTGTTTTTCAAACAAAACTTTTAATCTTACAAAGAGCGACTTCCGCATACAGTCATAAAAAGTGGACAAGAAGGACCTTCCGGTTATGAGAGAAGGCCACAGGAAACTGAAGTGGACCTTTTCACTTGGTAATTTATCTTCGTATAAAAAAAGCCCAATGATAGGGGATGAGTATTATTTAAAGAGGGCAACATGTATAATTTGGGGGACCGAGCTTGGCGAAGGGAAGATAGGCATTAGGGATTTATGTAATTGGGGGCCGAGCTTCATGCATGCGAATGTCAGTTCGATCGCGTTGTACGAGCACTGCTAATAAAAGGCGCCCCTTGCGTTTTGGGGGCCGAGCTTTGACAAATGAAGGTCAGATTCGATGTTAAGGCCACTCAGGCCTGAAATAAATGTTTTTGAGGTTAAAAAATATACTTTAATAGAAAATAATGCAAATTAATGAAATTGCTAGAAACTGCCAAAAATAATACTATATTTAAACACCTGCCTAGGCTCTCCTAGTGAACCGATTTTAATATTTTAAGATTTATTTGAAAGATCTACTTTTCCTTTATATTTGGTCCAAATTTAATGTATCTGCGGATCGTGCTTTGCGGTTTAGATGGATATGAAAATTGTTTAATATTTTGGCAATACGATTATTAGATGACTATTGTGCTGAATATATTAGGCTGATTTTTATGTGTAATTTTTATGTGTAATTATTTTTTATAATACAATCATTTACTGTAAAAAGTTTGAAGGTCATTGGTTGAGTCGTCGTGTCCCAACAAAATCGCGAAAAACGTAAATTTTTAGATTATTTTTTACTATTTTTTTACATTTTTCGATTAAAAATGCACTTTTTGTAGGAAAAACTAAATTGAAAATAACTTTTTTCAATGTAGAATTTTATAACAAAACGTTTGGTGTCATTTATTTTTGTCTAAAGTGAATAGTTTTGGAGATATCCTCAAAAAACAGGCAAAAACGTGGATATTTTTATTTAATTTTTAATATTTCCCTCGATAAAAACTTTTGCACAGGTTTATATTTGTACGCATAGTGAAATTTTGTTTTTTAATGATATTCCGAAGCCATTAACACAAAAATCTCGGAGACTGTATGATTTACCCAAGTCAAAACATATACCGCCTGGTCTATAAGCCAACAAACCCAACTCAATATCGGAATTCAAGAGAGCGCTTCTTTCATAAAATTTACATCATTAGGCATTTCAAAAATTGGAAATGTTCCAATAACTAAATTATTTATAATTGAAGATAAAGTAACCTGCCTGAAATGTTAAAATTGTTTTCATTTAAAGCGGGGCGCGTCTCGCATCTTGACGACCGACGCTTCTTCTGTCACTGAAACCCTATTATTTCACACATAAGACGTGTTGACTAGCACTATGATAAACACGTCTTATGTGTAAAATCATAATTCGTTGTTGCACTTCAACGTCAGTACAGGGGAACATACTTCAAACAAGTCAAATGTAGGAAATGATTTAACAAACAGGCAATCAACTCATTGTCTTCAGGATACTCAATCTAAATCTGACATGTCGGTTACTTTAACATCTCAGAATCGGGTTTCGTCTCCAGCAAACAATGTTAGGCTACTATATTACTTGGTACTTTGATGGTCGAAATACGATCCTGGGAGCTGCCCACATGTTCCGAGCGTTAACTCGACTCTGGCAGAATGTGCAATCTTATAACAGAACGTGCCGCTAATCTACTAAACAATCGAAGACACAAAAAAGGGATATTCAGTCATCGGGAATAGGTAATCTAGTGACTGAAGACAATGTAACATTTTAATAACCCTTGAAAAATTGCCAGATCAGAAGGTGTCAGATCCAGTCTATGCTAATTCTTAAGATAACTGTTCTTTGGAACGGGTTTCAAGAGGTTCCAAAGACAGGATGGTTGCGATCATATGATTTTCATAGCTTTGTGTTTAAGCCATGGGAAAGAAGTTGCATCGCTCAATATCTCAAAGTTTTGTTTTCTAATGGATCCAATTAATAATTGGATTTTTAATATTATACCGGGTGTCTCACCTAAAGTGAACCAATAGCTAACTTTTTTATTATAAATCTGACAAAGAACTTCTTATGGGGCACCTCCCTTAATTTTTAACGCTGCTTTTTGGAGTCACTTCGAAATTTAAAAATATGGCCGCCATTTTCCAATATGGCGGGCAACTTTGATTTTTCTCATGGAACACCCTATATTTTAGGGCGTTTTTGGATTATACGCTTGATTTTAGGAACTTTTTATTCTTTATAATTTTTTCCTAAACCTAGTGGTTAAGGAGGTATGAACAGTTTAATTTATATTTTTTCCCCATTTAAAAAGCATTGGGAAATTGTTGGTAGTCTGTATATCGAAAACGGTTGGGTTTAATAAAAGATGCCAAAGAATAAAAGTGCCTAAACATGTTAGTTTAGTTGAGATTTAATCATAAAATAATTTTTAGTCAAGATTTAATCGTGGAAATGTGTTATTTTGAATATGATTTTACTCCATAAGGAATACATGGGATGGCACAGTTAAATGGACACAATGCATTTTAAATGGGGAAAATCAAACTTTAACTGCTTATATCTGCTGAACCATTGAGTTTAGGAAAAAATGAGAAAGAATAAAAAGTTCCTAAAATTAAGCGTAAAATCCAAAAACGCCCTAAAATATAGGGTGTTCCATAAGAAAAATCAAAGTTGTCCGCCATATTGGAAAATGGCGGCCATATTTTTAAATTTCGAAGTAACTCCAAAAAGCAGCGTTAAAAATTAAGGGAAGTGCCTCATAAGAAGTTCTTTGTCAGATTTATAATAAAAAAGTTAGCTATTGGTTCACTTTAGGTGAGACACCCGGTATATGGTATATTTCACTGGTAGTATTGTGAAAAATAGCGTTCGCACCTCGGCTGAAATGGTTTTGCAGTTCTCGGCTTCGTCTCGAATTTGAAATACGATCTAAAGCCTGCAAAACCTCATTTTCGGCACTTGTTGCGAAATATACTAGTTCGAGTTTAAAATTCATTTCTACGTCATTAGATTTCTTTTGGCCAAGTAATCTGCATAGAATACGTTTTTGAGTCAGAAATAAGTTATTTCTAGACTTTGAAGGAAATTGGAGCCGTTTTCGAGATAATTGTGCAATCAAGCAAGCAAGCAATCACGCAAACATTGCTCATAAAGATAGCCCAATGACGAATGGCAGCTGGGTTCTTGCTCTTGCTATTGCGTCCCCAGCTCGGGGGTCTTGCCTCTGTGTCTCTAGTCCCTGTGATCCCCCCCCCCTCGTGACAACAACATGCTTTGATAAGGTTAATGCTCGATAGGTACACTTGTAATATCGTAAATGTTCCAAAAGCTATTTATGAGAGGTCTTTTTTAATTAAAACCTTCAATTAAAATTAATTGAAACCTCGTTACAGTTTGTAGCTTTGACAAAAACCATTGTATCTCATTGTATTTTTACGTATTTCGTAATTTTGTTATACACTTCATACTTGAATAAACAGTCAACTAATAGTTAAAAGGTATTTATTACGTTGGGAAATCAATCCTTATGATTATAGTCAGGAAAAACGATCTTTTAATCCTTCAGACGAATAGGTTTATTTTTATAGCATTTTGTCGCCGTTTAAACAATCGCTAAATTTAAATTTTTGTCCCGGAAAGTGAACTGGCTTTGTTATATTAGTTACATTAGGCTTGTCAAAAAGCCTCCAAGTTCGTTGCATCAAATCTCTGCCCAATCCAATGTTTTAATTTTAATTTTAGATTTTATTTCAGCATTGGCCTTTCTATATTGCATTGTGTTCGGAACGTGAATAGGCAAAGTTATAGGCTGACCATTAAATGACCCTAGTATATTTGTGTTATATGTACATATCCTATCCAATTTTTAATTTTAGATTTTAAGATTAGTTATAAGTTTTATTCACTGACTGTGAAAAATGAAATCGCCAAAGATAGATTTTAATGTAACTTGTGGCACTTGTCAATGTATGACAACATGACAACAAACCCGATGCTGCATAAATTAAGTGTAGCATATGTAAAGCATGAATGCACTCAGTAAAAAAATGTAGTGGCCTCAAAGCAAGTATTTTTAAGTTGATCAATAGAAATGATACCTATGTATGTCCTGGCTGTATCAAACTGTGTAGGGAAGTTAGGAGCAAGTTAGGGCAACCTGATGATTGTGATTTAGTCTCATTAAGTGCCAAACTGAAGGAACAAGAAAAGATCTGTGCAGATCTGAAACAAAAAAATAACCAACTTTCATATCAACTTAGAGTTAAGGATGAGATTTTAAGTAAGCTTGAAGGTAGGTTAGGTTCTACTCAAACCATAGACTGCAATGTGTAGTCCTAGCAAAAGTACTGAACATAACCATACAAATAGATCAGGGAGTTCAACAAACTCGGAACATACTGAAGATGGCATTGGACCTAGGCCCAGTATTCCTAAACCAAAAAGGGGTGCTAAAATCAAACTCTTTAGCGACAGTCACGGTAGGGGCTGTAAGGACAAAATAAATAAGCTACTTGATAAATAGTGACGTTGTCATGCCCGGAGCACCGCTTGCCTCTGTTCTTGATGAAGTGGGCCGCGGAGTTGCAGACTCGGAAATGGTTGTTATTATGGGTGGTGTAAACTACATTACTGACCGTAGTCTTAAGGAAGTAGACAGCTTATTTAATGAAATTGCTGTGCCCCTTCAGGGCAGAGAAGTTCTTTGGGTGGAAGCGCCTATGAGGTATGATTCTGGTGTAAAGGCTAGGGATCAAATCAAAGTTCAGAATAAGTTATTAGTTCTAGAGAAATGTCGCCTAAATAATTGGGGCTTTCTTAGCATAAATAACCTCTTGGAAAGGTACCATTTTAATTCTCATGGGCTCCATTTGAATAATAATGGAAAGGATCTTGTATGCGGATTGGTTGCTGCTTACATTAACAGTAGAGTTAGTGACGTTTGCCCAAAAAACTTGCCAGACATTCAACTGCTAGGCCCGGCAGCGGTGGTGGATTAGGGAGTAGGTTAGGTTCTAAGCGTGAGGTATGTAAAGTCATCCACCAAAATGCTCAAAGTTTAGGTAATAAGAAAGAAGTCATTGAGAACCTTTTTTGCGATGAAAACCCGGACATTTTGCTAATTAGTGAGACCCATCTTACCGAGGATGAGATTCAAAACTTCACCTTCACTTTAGAAAATTTTACACTACATTCTTTTTTTTTTCAAGAAAACTCATGAAAGGAGGCGGTGTTGTTATATTTTTTAAATAATGCTTCACCTTTTCAGGAATGTAAATCTCTTGCAATAGGTAACCTTTAGGTAATATGACCTTTCTCTTGAATTGTTTTTCGAGGCAACTGAATTAAAATAAATGACGAAACTTACATCATTTCTTGTGTGTATAGGAGTCCTGTCTCCGGAGACGTAGATTTTTTATTGAAATGTTTGATGAGTATTTAAATAGGCTTGTTTCCATCTCCGACAACATATGTGTCGGTGGTGATTTTAATATTGACTTGCTCAACTTTGACAGGAAAACAAAATTTTTTTTGGACGAATTAAAAGCTTTCAACCTAAAACCTTCAGTTTTGGAACCAACTCGAGTCACAAGTACATCTTCTACTTGTATCGATAATATTTTTTCTAGTTTAACGCTCAATTCACAAGTTTTGACCACTCATATTTCTGATCATCATGCAGTAGAAGGTTCATTCAAAATAAATTCTGCAGATCCCTCCCCTGCTTTTGAAACTAGGAAATTTTCTCAATTTAATAAGCAGGAATTTAGAGCCCACTTGAAAATGGAGACGTGGGAGGGGGTGTTGGATGGTGATGACCTGAACTGTTGCGTAAGCAATTTCATGAACATCATCAGGTACCATTTCGACATCTCTTTTCCGCTCTCCAAATGCAAGCCAAAAAATTCAAAAAAATAATCAAAAAAAGGTTATTAGTCAGGAAGTAGTGTCTGCAAAAAGTAAAATGGTAGATGCATACAAAACTTTCTTTGAAAACAAAAATCCTGAAAATGAACAAAAATATCGTAATGAAAAGAAAGTTTTTAGGAAAATTGTCAAACAACACAAAAAAATTGAACTTGAAAGTAGGCTTCAACAATCTGATTGTTTTTCCAAGGAATCATGGAAAATAGTAAATGAATTTAGGCCATCGTCCAAGGGTGAGGGGTCTCACTATCTCATAGAGGAAAATGGTGTGGAAATTTCAGACCCAGCCTTAATCAGCAATAAATTCAATGAATTTTTTTCTTCAGTTGCAGCCAGAACGGTCACCCACCAATCGAATCCCAGTCCTAATTTAGATTCAATAGTAACTTTAAATGTTCTCACTGATTTCACCTTTCTTTCCGTAAGTGACACTGTAAAGCTTTTCAAACACTTCAAACCTAAAAGTTCTTTTGGGGTGGATGGAATCTCAATGAAAATCTTGAAAGATTGTGTCGACGAGCTCGCCGTCCCTCTTACGCATCTTATCAACATGTCACTTCATAGTGGCATTTTTCCTGACTGTTTCAAAACATCAAAAGTCAAACCACTTTTCAAAAAAGGCAATCACAAAGACATGAACAATTACCGTCCAGTCTCGCTCCTTCCTTCAATTTCAAAATTTTTTGAAAAAGCCGTATATGACCAGATAATGGTATATATGGAAACAAACAATCTTTTTTCTCCAAAACAATTCGGTTTCCGAAAAGGCAAGTCAACTAAGCTAGCCTTAGTTGAGTTTGTCTCGGAATGCATTCAGGCAATCGACAGGGGCGAGTGCGTCATCGCATGCTTTGCCGACCTGTCAAAAGCTTTCGATTGCGTGGATATCCCCATTCTCTTGAAAAAAATTCAAAAAGTCGGAATCTCTGGAAAAATCCTTGATTGGCTTCAGTCGTACTTGGAAAATCGCTCCCAGGTCACTGAAATCAAGTCAAAAAATTCAATCTTTCAGTCAAAACAATCTCATGTTCAGTTTGGAGTGCCGCAAGGTTCAATCCTTGGGCCTCTCCTTTTTTAATCTATGTGAACGACTTGAATGATGTTGTTCCGAACAATGATCTTTTCATGTTCGCGGACGACACAACAATTCTCGTCAGAAACATAGACAAGCAATTGGCCGAAATCGATGCAAACATTAAACTCAACGCAGCAGCTCAATTTTTCCATGAAAATAAACTTGCCGTCAACCCAGGCAAGACTAATTTCATGCAAATTCAAACAATTCAACATTCAAATCTCAGTTCGACTTTCCATCCAAACCTGTTCATTGATGAAAATGATCTCAGCCATGCCGAGGTGGTTGATTTTTTAGGTGTTAGATTGGACTGTAACTTGTCATGGGAACATCAGATTGATAAAGTTCACTCAAAAATCTCATCTTCAATCTTTGTCCTCAGACGTTTTTCACGACTTGGCATCAGAAGTCTTTCAAAACTGGTCCATCATGGTCTCATTGAGACTCACCTCCGGTACTCGGTGATACTGTGGGGAATGGCCAACAAAAAATCATTCAATCGACTTTTTGTTTTGCAAAAGAGGGCGGTGAGGCTCGTCGCAGGCCTTGAGGCTGGTTCTCATTGTAGAGAGGCCTTCCAAAATCTAGGGATCCTGACACTTCCCAGTCTTTTTATCTTTGAGGTAGTGCTGTATGCTAAGGTCTATGGACAGCCTGAAATCCGTGACCATGCATACAACACTAGATTTAAATCACGTTTTGCCATCTTTCATAATACTAGTTTGTTTGAAAAGCAGCCTTTTTATATAGGTAATAAGTTTTTGCAGTTGCTTCCACCCAGTATTGTCAATAGTTCAAACCTCAATAGTTTAAAGAATAGTTTAGTAACATTTTTAATTGAAAAATCTGTATATGAGGTGGATGAACTTTTTGAAACTTAAAATCAATTATTAACTTTTTTTGCAATAACTTAAATTAAGCAGAATTAATACATATCCTGACGTATCCCATGCCCTACTACTGCTGGGTCAACGGGATGAAGAGGAGCACGTAAGCACGCACGCACGTAAGCACGTAAGCTAACTAACTGCTATAAAATAGTAATATAATGTTTAATTAATATTTCGTCTCCATGTTTAAAATTATAAATCCTAGAAAATTGTATTATTTTATATCTCAAAATACTTCATTGAAACTAAATATTTTAAATAAATTGCAAATTATAACCTTCAATCTACTTGAGATATATCAACACTATGGTGACAATTTTTTAATAAGAGTATAATCTTTCCATTGTTTGACCATTAAACGATTGTAAAAGAGCTAGTAAAGTTCATAAGAAAACAATATTAAGATAGTAGATCTGAATTTAAAATTTCAAATTGCTACATGAAACTCCCTGCAAATTTTGAATAAACCCCGTTATATGTTTAATATCCAAAATTAAGGATTGTCATGATTTTTTTTTATTGAATAAATGTTTGACGTTGTTTCACGTACCTTAATAGCACATTTTAATTATAGATAGAGAAAGACACCTAATAACAAATAGTTTATCATATCAATTTCATTTTTTTAATCCTTGTATCTTGTTTATATAGACTATTTTTTGTGTTACTATAAGTTTGTCATCATATTTATTTCTTGTTTTATAGCATTACTAGCTGTTACCCTTGGCTTAGGTCTCAAAATAATACTAAAATATCATCCAGTTTCATCTTGCTGTCAGGGTGCAAATCCAAATAACAAACCAACAAACGTTATTATTGTAAACCATCAAAACCCTCAGTTATTTTTTTACTACTTATCAAGCTTACATTTTGTTTATATTTTTCCGATGAAAGAAGTTAACATTTTTTATCCATAGAAATTAACTCGTACTCTGTATAATGAGTTTTTTTTTATTTAATCTTTAAGTTTCAAAGGTTAAAATAACTAACTTCTGAAAATATTTTTTTCTTTTGTAATATATTTCACTCAGTAATTTGTTTGAATGTTATAGGTAATTTAAACTTGACCTAATAGGTTTTCATTGTGGTAACAAACCAACAGGGAATTGGAAATAAGCAGAATTATCAGAAGTGAATATTTCCAACGATATATATATTTTGTGTCGAGTTAAGATGCAAATACGACATATAAAATAAATAATACGATGTAATAAGGCTAATTTCAGATGAAGTTAAAAAACTTCTGAAATGATCTTATATCTGCTACTATAACATCCTTATCACTTCTAAGAATTATTTCATATTTAGTTAACGTCGATGAGTAATATTAAAAAAATATATACTGAATTACAGATAACGAATATAAGTAAATATTTTTAAGAAGTTGGACTTTGTAATCTCTTCGTCTCTTGGCAATGTGTTACTGGCTAATAAATTATAGTTTTCCAAATATTAAGCGTTAAAACGGTAACCATTTTAAATTGGAATATCCATCTTATTTTATCTTATTGAGAGAAAATATTTTAAAATCCTTTCTTAATATGTACCTGTAGCCTTATAAGGGGATATTTTGCCGACTATATTAACCTGAAGCATTTATTTTCTAACAAATAACTGTGATCATGTAGCTTAAGAAAAAAAAGTACCCAACAGGGTTGTTTTCTGAATTTTACAATTTTACTTGCGCGGAATTTCTTAATGAATAGTTAAATGTTATATTAATTCGTTACGAATGCAAAGACAACAGTCTGTGAAAACATGGAAATTCAATATAATATATGTAATAACCAAAAGTTATTTAATGCCCCTGAAGTATAAATTGCCACCTATAGACATAAGGGTATTTCAAATTTTTTAGCTCTGTTTCCTACCTTGATACATCCCTATGATTAGCTTTTTATTTGCTCTTATCAGCTAATTATTCGCTTAATATTCTTGATTTGTGTCTCATTGATAGGCTTCCAGGATCCATACTTTCAACAAATTTAGCCTCTATATAAACTGCGTGAATTAGCCTAATAAACCTATAATATTTTCTTTTTTACTAACCATGGATGACTACTATTTTTACAGCTACTTTTTGTTAATCATGACTGTTTTTAGTCCAATTTTTGCTTCCAATTTACTCATATATTGCATATCATGATCACTTGTTAAGTTAGCGAATTTCCCTTATAGGGAAGAAGCTATTACCGTAGGTCTCATGGAAAGACCTAAGCCCAAAACCATGATAACTTTTAGTTTTGAGGCCCCCAGAAGCAAAAAAAAACACCATTCGTTCAAATTTCTAGATATATAGGCCTATATGTTGAATTATTTCACAAATAAGGGTAACTATAATAATTACAGAAAAAAATTACCGAGTTCCCTTTAAATTCATTTTATTTGCTTCATTTTTATTTCTTGAATTATTTCACAAATAAGGGTAACTATAATAATTACAGAAAAAATTAGCTGAGTCACGCTGAGTTCTCTTCAAATTAATTTTATTTGCATCATTTTTATTTCTTGAATTATTTCACAAATAAGGGGAACTACAATAATTACAGAAAAAATTAACTGAATTCCCTTTAAATTCATTTTATTTGCAATCATTTTTATTTCTTGAATCATTTCACAAATAAGGGTAACTAACTATAATAATTACAGAAAAATTTAACTGAGTTCCCTTTAAGACACCGTAGCTTTTACCTCATGCTAAAATTAGTACACCTCATTTTTGTCCTATTTCATGACACTATAATAGTTAAATCTCAACCAAAGAAAACCCTTTTAAACTTGATCGTATTAAAGTGAAATATTAACATATATTTAAACGATATGTAAGGAAATCTACTAAACTTATAGTACCTGCTGCCTGGTGAGAAATCTCTGAACTTCCTGGAGGAACTTATCGACTTGACGTCGGCAGTCCTGCAATACAGGCAACGCTACCTTTTAGCTACAGTGTGAACCTCTAGTTCTGCTATTTGTTGTATGATGGCGCCATATGTTACTATTCTTCCTTGAAACAATCCACACGAAAAATCCTATCGTTGAGAATTACATCGAACCGTGAAATGAAAACAATCTGCTGGTCTTGAAATTGCAACAAGATTTATGGTCTAAATCCAGGACCATAAATGAATAATTGAGAAAAATTTAAATATAACTTTCCATTAAACCGAAACTTATAGACTACACAAATTTAATCCAGGATAATTATTTTCCTAAAGAAATAAAAAAAAAACAGTCGGGTACGATTCCATTGTTTTGGTAGTATTTATAAGTTTTTTTTTTTATGTACGCAATAATTTTAATTCAACCAATAATGATTTGTATCTAAAGATCTATTCTCTTTATGTCTTCGGGGGACTGGTTTTTCAACACTTATCTTTACAGATCAAAAGTTTTTTAATGGAGGTTTCTGTGCCAGCGCATTTTACAAATAAATATTATTCTTAGAAATTAATCAGTTATCACTTATAAAATACTACCTTGATGACAGATTCAAAAACCTGTGAACTTCTTTATTTTGCATTTTCAAATAGAATATAATTATGAACGCTATTAAAAAAAATGCAATACAATTTATAATATCTTAGGTCTAAAGAAGAAAGGGTTACACAAATCTCCGAAACTATAAGAGCTACAGAGCTGAAATGTTGTACATGAGCTCCCCTAGGATTATAGATGCGTACTAAGAAACGGTTTTACAAAGTTTCCTTAGGGTCGCAGCCTACGGAACTTTCAAACTTAAACTATAGGGAGCTTATGAAGCCGTTATGTCAACCTTGAGAAGTTTGATAAATTAAATCCAAATTCAAAGGAAGATTTTCCCACGGGTAAAACCGGTCTAATCAGGTAGTTATTATTAAACTAACATTTCCCTTTGGTTCTTCAATTATTACATTTTTATGTCATATCTCAAGTAAGCATCTCGTGTGAAAGAATTAAATTATCTCCGATTAAAATTCATAAAAATCCTCCCTATTAACACATACGTTTGAGTCTTCATGAATGTGCACTAAAATTAACCTCTTCCACCCTAGATCACAATTAATTGTATGCATGGTTACCCTTACCTTTTCTCGTCGAAAACATTCCATAATTATTTTATATTGTGTTGCTAAGTGATAAACTTGTTCACATATTACAATTTTGAACCGTGAATGGAAGTGGACTTATTTTCTAAATTAAATTATGAATATTACCTTTTCGTGATGCAGCTTCTAATTTTGTAACAAAGGTTCAGACCATTTATACGTCACTACATCTTCAGAGGAAATGTTCAGCCATAAGGCGTGGTTGAAACATAAATCACAGAAGAATCTTTACAAGTACTTTAAATTTACAAAAACATACCTTTTTCACGGATGCACACATCAACGAACTTGAGTAGGTGTCCAAATGGTGTTAAAATTCCATTTTAAATTTTAAACGTTAAACAGCAATTCAAATTACATTTATTTTCAACATTAGAAGCAAGAGGAGAACTCAAAGTCCAAGAGAGCAAGTTAAGACTGACTGATAAAGCCGCCATCGACTCGACGTGGTGAGGATTCAGCTATATCTGCTCAAGTTTGGTGAAGTATGCCATCGTGAAACAAACTGTGTGGTAGATTAAAAGTATTTATGAAGTGCGTTTTATGTTATAACAACGACTTGTGGCTGAACTGTTCGTCTGAAGATGGCACACTGATGTCGAAACGGTCCTGACGCTTGTTACAAATTAGGAGCAGCACCGCGACGAAGGTAATATTCATAATTAAATTTAAACATAACGCTGCCCAGGGGATAGAAATTTTAATATGAGCTTCTCTTGTTACGAAAATATTGTGAGTATGTTTACTTCTGACCTTAGTATAAATTATTACAATAAGATTAATATTCTCAATCGTTAAAGAACATTTGTTTGTTTTATTACGTCTGGGAAAAAGGTGCTGGTGACGAAGTCTTCACCTGTTCGCATTTTATTCTATTCTAACCGAACATCAAACTTAACATACAAACAGTTTATTGTTTTTGAATAGAAAGAACAAAATGGAATCCAAATGGTCACAGAGATATGTAACTTAAAATCCAAATTACTCTAATTATCGAAATGTATATACAGTGTGTAATTTAAGTATGGAAACATCTGTATTTTTTCATCCGAAGGAGATAGAGATATTTTGTTCGTGGCGTTGGTTGTTAGTCCAGGTTCCGGATTTTTTAACATCGAAAGTTTTTTTCATCCCCCTCACAGGGTGAGGTGTAAGGGATAACTTAATTTTTTAAAGTAGCAAATCCTATTAAATGACCCCTAATTTTTTTGTCAAAATAAATAAAATGGCGCAAACCCGAGGTCAATACCTTAACCCTAACCCAAATGGCAGCCATTTTGAATTTTGAGATGAACACACGAGATTAACTATGGATACCTAAATTTACTTTTTAAGCGGGTTACATTGGGCAAGTTAAACTCTGGATTCCATTATTAGATGGAAAATTGGACATTTTTGTCTCATTTCTGATTTTACCTCATCCCCCAAGATAGGGTGTTTTGGGGGCAACCCCCTAAATGTTAATGCAAACCCCTACTAAGTGACCCCTCATTTTGAAGGGTTTGTAAAAATATAAGCAATGGTGCAAACCTAATATCAATACGTCACCCCTAGCCATATGTGGCAGGTATTCAAAAATGTGATTGGGTAAAAAGCACATACTTCTCTTATTCAAAATTTTGGATGTCTTTTTAGGATCGACGGATATTAATTTAAATCATGGTTTTAAGTTTGACAAGGGCTATAAAATGAGGGATGACTCAATATGGCTGCTATGGCAGGCATTAAATATTTTGAAAGTTGAAATGGGTTGAAAGTTGAAATCTTTGAATGACTGTCATTTTGGCAAGGGGTGATATATCGACTTTAAGTTTGCACCACTGCTTATGTCTTAACAAACCCTTCAATTCTTTGTTTGAAATTCATTGTTGGTGATGGTGATTTTATATTTTTATTTGGATTTTTGCGGACATTTGCCATCACTGATTAGTAAAAAACAAGTTTCATGACGTTTCGGGATCTGGAATCTGATCCCGTCTTCAGGTGGAAGAAAACCTAGAACATGACAAGATTAGTAACACATAGCCAGGAAAACCTGGACAAAAACACAGCTAAAACAGAGAACTGTAAAAACACTCACAAAAACACTATGCTGAAAAGAAAAACAATAATACAAAATAACACAGAAATCACAAATATCAAGAATCACCAGACAGCAGAGAGCACGTCCACACCCAATCAGAGCTGAGCTGAGACTGGTGGGATGAAAGAAAATGGCGGCGACGACGGAAATGGCGGCGGCCACAGCCAACCAAATCACGGCGCGCTACTGGTGGCAAAAACCTGAAACATAGACATGTGATATGCAAATTCCGTGTGTCTGTTTGTGTTTTTTAGTTAATTTGTTTAACCTGATTTTGCCCCTTGGCCTTGCTACGGGTTAACATGTTGTGAGAATTTTGAGCAGAATTATTAGTAATTACCCTATTTGCTGACACTTTATTTTCCCTGTCTTTCAATTCTTCGTTACATTTTGGTCTTATTTCAAGTGAGGATTGACCGATTGGTTGGTCTGCTAGTTTTATGTATGAAGCTTCAATTAGTTTTCTTTTGAAAAATTCAATTCAAATTTCAAGCTTCAATTTTTTTTAAAGAAAACTAATTGAAGCTTCATACATAAAACTAGCAGACCAACCAATCAGTCAATCCTCACTTGAAATAAGACCAATATTTAACGAAGAATTGAAAGACAGGGAAAATAATGTGTCAGCAAATAGGGTGATTACTAATAATTCTGCTCAAAATTCTCACAACATGTTAACCCGTTGCAAGGCCAAGGGGCAAAATCAGGTTAAACAAATTAACTAAAAAACACAAACAGACACACGGAATTTGCATATCACATGTCTATGTTTCAGGTTTTTGCTACCAGTAGCGCGCCGTGATTTGGTTGGCTGTGGCCGCCGCCATTTCCGTCGTCGCCGCCATTTTCTTTCATCCCACTAGTCTCAGCTCAGCTCTGATTGGGTGTAAACGTGCTCTCTCCTGTCTGGTGATTCTTGATACTTGGTAATTTCTGTGTTATTTTGTGTTATTGTTTTTCTTTTCAGCATTCCTCTATGGCAGTTTCAGCAACATCATTCTGAAAGTATTACTCCTCAATTCTTACATATAATTTATTAATTTTTCAGTTTTTTATACGATGTTTTGATTAGAATAAGTGAGATAAGGATCCTAAAAAAACTGTGCAAATATAAAGTTTATTGCGGGTGTGAAGGAATAATATCTTCAAAACGTTTAACACACAAGGTGAGATTTGAGGTTATCTCTGTCTGATATCAGCAAAGGTACCGTATCTCAGTCTTTTCAATTAGGAACTCGTTCTCAATAAGCTTTGAGAATATTTAATTTAACTCAATGGAGTGCTTGCAGTGTAACGCACAATTAATTGATGGTGACTTTGTATCTTGTTGTAAATGTGAAGGAAACTTCCACTTTGAATGTTCTGGTATTAAAAAAACAACTTGGCGAAATAAAAGTGCGAAGTCAAAGAGTGAATGGGAGTGTGTAAGCTGTAGAACAAACAAAGCTAGATCTCAAAGTGTTAGTGAGGAAATTCCAGATATCGAAGAACCTACTTTTAATGCACTAAAGAAGTTACTCGAAAATATGTTTCAATCCCAAGAAAAAATGATCGCAGAAAAGGTAGATAGAATCACCGCCTCGGTAACACAATTAGAGGAAAAATTCTCAAGCGTATTCACTCAAATTAAAGACATTGAAAAGGAGACAAAAGTACTTAAAGATGAAATGCAGGAACTTAGACTGATGCTGGAGATGGAAAAACAATACGGTCGAAGCAAAAACTTTATAGTGACAAGTGTACCTTACACGGAAAATGAAAATACAGGAAACAAGATTATAGGTCTGTTGACGGCCATGAACATAAGCCTGAAGAGGGAAGAAATAACCGCGCACAGACTGCCATCCAAGAACAAACCCGCTCCTATAATCGTTCAATGTACCACGAGGGAAATAAGAGACTGCGTAGTACGTCAAGCTAGAAAGAGTAAACCTAAATCCTCTCTAATAAGTAGCAGTTCTCCTAATAGGGCTATCTTTTTCAACGACCACCTAACTCTGTATTTCTCAAACCTAATGTCTAAGGCAAACCAAATTAAAAAATCTAAAGGCTATAAGTTTATCTGGTTGAATGGCAATAGGATTATGGTAAAGAAAGATAACAATAGTAGAGCAATCCAAATCATAAAAGAAGATGACCTTGAGGCTATAGTGTAGCTTGATCACCCGCTAATCTAGCTCTAGGATCTAACATCTCTAAATAGGCTAAAGCTTTTTCAATTTTTTTTCTCATTACAACTTATATCTACATAAACTAAAATTACACATTTGGATAGTTTAAGTATAGAGGGAAATTGTACTACTTTATCATGCTGGAAAGAAGCTGAAGATTTTTTAAAGTCAAAGCTAACAAAACGTAACATAGGTGTAATTTGTATAAATATTAGGAGTATAAGGAAATACTGGGATGAATTTACAGCCCATGTTGAACGTACAATAAATGCTTTAGATATAATAATTTTATCAGAAATCAATATATCTGATCAGGAAGCCAGACTGTATAATTTAAAGGGATTTAATGCTCATTTTCTATGTAGACCAAATGGTAACGGTGGAGGTATTCTTGTATTGTATAAAAGCAATTTGAAGACAGAGGAAATACAAACAGATTTAAAATTAGATTCTATGGAACATCTGTTATTGCATGTCTGTGTCAGTAATTTTACTTTACTTTTATTGGCAATTTATAGACCACCCAACACGAATGTAAATATCTTCAATAGAGATTTAGAATATTTATTATCAAGTAATGGCCTATCAAGAGAAAGAAATTTAATAATAGCAGGGGATATAAATATTTGTTATTTGAGGAAAGTTTATGGGTATGATGACTACCTGAATGTTATTTATTCTCATGGACTAAATAACTCTATAACTGGGCCAACTAGGGAAGAGTTTTACAATAACGTTTTAGTTAAATCATGTATCGACCATATAAATATTAGGCTAGATAACAGTACGTATGAGTCCTTCATTATACAGGATAAACTCGCAGACCATTATTGGACTGGAACTATCATAGAAATAAAAGATCGTACTAATAATGATAGTTTCATTGATTCAAGATCAATTATTAGTAATAAGTTAGTCAATAAGTTTATAAGACAGGAAAACTGGTGGCCTATTCTAGACCTAACTAATCCAGAAGATATTTATGAGGAAATATTAAGTAAGTTTAAAGATATTTATAAGAAAGCAAGAGTAGAAATTTACCATAATAAAGCAGAAATTGTTGATTCTTGGCTTACTGAAGAAATAAAAAACCTAATAAACTATAAAAATTACTTATGGAGGCAAATTAAAAGAGATAGATTTAATATTAACCTAAGAGAATTGTTTAGAGTAGCTCGCAATAATGTCACAAAAAAGATAAGGCAAAGAAAAAATGAGTATTATTTTAGACTACTTCAGGAAAGCTCGAATAATCCAAGGAAATCCTGGAGTATAATAAATGAAGTCATTAATAAAAAATGTAGGCCAACTATTTTGCAATCCATTTCGAATAATTTCAAGGTTAAAGATAACACGGAACTAATAGACATTGCAGCAAAGTTTAATACAAATTTTAAAAACACAATTGAACAAATAAACAATCAGTTTTCCGGGAAAGCTTTTGATCTGAACCATTGTTATAGAGAAGGAAATTACGATGTACAAAATAAGGTCAACATGTATTTAAAGCCGATCAATGAACAGCTATTGTACCTAGCTATAAAGAAAATCAATATAGGTTCATCTCCTGGGCCTGACAATATCAGACCAAGAGATATAGTGCATAATATAAGTTATTTTAAGCTATTATTAATTCATCTAATAAAAAGGATTTTTGATACAGGCTGTATTCCAAAAAAGTTAAAGGTAACCTATGTAAGGCCTATATATAAGTCTGGCTGTAAACAGGATTTCAACTGCTATAGGCCTATAGGCTCAGTTTCTGTTATAATGAAAATTATTGAACACTATGTTAATTCTCAACTTAACGGATATTTAAGGGTGAATAGTATTATTAGTAATAAACAGTACGGATTCAATGCTAATAGGTCAACAATAGACCTTCTTGAAGTATTAAACAACAATATTAATGCAGCTCTGAATGATAACAAGTTTGTAGTAGCAGTAGCAACAGACTTAACTAAAGCTTTTGATTTAGTATGTTACAAAAATATGTTATCTAAGCTTAAACGAATTGGAATAGTGGGAAAACTGTACAATTTTTTTGTTGATTATTTTAAAGATAGAACGTTGTGTACCTCTATAGGCCATATAACCAGTAATGGAGTTAACCAAACTTGCGGTTTAATTCAAGGAAGTATTGTATCTCCCACTCTTTTTAATGTATATATATATATGATTTTGCCTATTTACAACTCAACAGCCATGTATTGCAATATGCAGACGACAATATTTTGTATCTTATTCATAAAGATGTTCATACAGCCATTGAATTAATGCAAAGGGACATGAACCTTGTTGTAAAATATTTTTTTAATAATAATATAATGGTAAACTCTAGAAAAACAAAAACAATAATTTTTAGGAACCCTAGAGTTAAGATAAATGAAGAACAAATGAGAATGAGCAAATTAGTTTGTCATAGTTATGATTGCTTAACATCCTCCAGTAACTGTAGGATGAAAACTATAGGTTACAACACAATGTTAGTTATAGTTTAAGGAACCGACAATTTTTAGTACAAAGAATCGACAACAAATACGGAAAAATGACTTTGGAGTACAGATTACCAAGGCTACTAAATTCATTACCTAAAGATTTAAAAACACTGCAAAACAAAGCCCAATTGAAAACACACTTAAAAAACCATTTCATCAGTACTACGACAAACGAACATTGAGTGCTCACACATAATACAATGTAAGTAAACACTAAGGGTCAATAAAACAAGTTAGGTTGAAATTGAATAGCTAGGATAGAATACAAGCCGTCTAGCTTTCACTTACCTTCCATACATAGTAATCAGTAATCCAATACTTCACAGATTAGTTGAACACACTGAACACTTACACATAAATTAACACATAAATTAACACATAAATTAATAGACATCAGAAATAACACTAATAATAGGCCTATGTTAGACACAAAGTGAAACACTGACTTAGGCTAGACAAATAGGCATACACAATATTAGGCTGTCAGATTCTAAATAAACACAAATCCCCAAGATGTTATCATTAAAGGTAATGGACTTAGTACTGGAAATCAAAGGAATTTGCTTTATTGGGGATAAAGTAATCATTAAAATCAGATCTGGGTCTGCAAATGTGCAGTGGTACCGGGCCAAGCAGCTTTCACTTTTTCTATCAGGTTAAGAATTGTCGTTTCCAGTTGACGTTTGAGTTATTCTTCCTCGCAGTGATGTAAATAGTCACTTTGCGAAACAAATTTCCCTCTTTGCATATGTTTTGATTGTTATATTAGTTTTCATAAGTTAATTTGTTATATATATATATATATATAATTTATCGAAGCGCTTGTTATAACTTATGTGATTAGCTGATCTCTCAATTAGCTTTTAAGCTAGAGAGATTAATATTTATAACTGCTGTGTAACCGAATATTGTATTTAAATGAAATAAATAAATAAATAAATAGTGTTTTTGTGACTGTTTTTACAGTTCTCTGTTTTAGCTGTGTTTTTGTCCAGGTTTTCCTGGCTATGTGTTACTAATCTTGTCATGTTCTAGGTTTTCTTCCACCTGAAGACGGGATCAGATTCCAGATCCCAAAACGTCGTGAAACTTGTTTTTTACTAATCAGTGATGGCAAATGTCCGCAAAAATCCAAATAAAAATATTAAAAACCCTTCAAAATGAGGGGTCACTCAATAGGGGTTTGCATTTGAAATTTTGGGGCTACCCACCAAAACGCCCTATTTTTGGGGCTGGGAAAAATCAGGAGTAAGGCGAAAACATCCACTTTTCCATCTAACAATGGTATCCGGAATTTAACTTGCCCAGTGTATCCCGCTTAAAAGGTAAATCTAGGTCTCCATAGTTAATCTCGTGTGTTCATCTCAAAATTTAAAATGGCTGCCATTTGGGTTAGGGTTGAGGTATCGACCTCAGGTTTGCGCCATTTTATTTATTTTGACAAACCCTTTAAAATGAGGGGTCACTCAATAGGGGTTGCTATTTGAAAAAAATAAGTTACCCCTTACCCCCACCCTCTGTGGGGGATGAAAAAAAATTTCGATGTCAAAAATTCCGGGACCTAGGTTAACAGCCAACGCCACAAACAAAATATCTCTATCTCCTTCGGTTGAAAAAAATACAGATTTGTTTCCATACTTAATTTACACATTGTATATCTAAGGCAAATATTCTGTTGTAACTGTCATGGTTTATTAATTTATTAAACTTGAAGTAACATGCTAGATATTCTTTTTTTAGGGTTTCCCATTCCCTACCTCCATCTATCATATGTCATTCCTGCGGATACTTACTCACAAAAAGTGAAATCACGATCACAACATTAAATTTAAATGAATTATTCAAATGCGTCATATCAAACAACTTTCGGCTTAAAGGCCAACTAAAGTGCTATGAAATCAACCAAAACCAGTAGACTATTTGCATGAATTTGAGTTATTTCGACCATAGTTCTAGAAAGAAAGATTCCAATAGAACTGATAGAGAACTGAACTTTCAATAGAATTGAAGACTCCACTGCCTTAATATCAACGGACCACAAATAGCTTCGCTTATAATTTACTAACACTATTTTAAAATAATTTTGATAGCCAGTGGCTGGTTTAATAGCATGGTTCCATCACATTACGCCGTTTCCGTTTCACAATGATTAAGATATTCATGTCTCTTATGATCAAGATGCTTCATTAGCGACTAAACGCGTCGTAATTAAAACTGCACATTTGAAATGGAAATGAAAGCAATCTTCGCAGCCTGCTCATTAAGATCCTTGCAATGCTAGGCTATTATTATGTTTTTTTTGCTAGCACACACGACCATATTTTTCAAATTTCTAAAAATATTTCAAACAGTTTTTATTAAATTACTACTAAATAATATAGACCAAATCACAAATTACATCCAAATCGCATGGCATGATTATTGTTTACGTGATTAGTAATTTTAAAATATTGATTTTAATTTATCAAAAACAATTGAAAATTGTGACGGAACAAAGGTAAATATTGAAATGATGATTTTATTCCTCAATGAAATATAATTACTGATTATTACAATTCACCATGGAATTTCGTTGAGACTGTCTTCAGTAATTGTAACAATGTTTGATTGATATAGAAAAAAATCACTTAATTTCATCTTTAAATTTAATTCCAGTTTAAGTTTGCTTGTTGCACGTTTTCCATCCGTACCACTAATAATGACATGTATTCAGGTATTTTTAAAAGGAAATATAAGGAAGTTTATCTTTCATATTTAATGTTTTCAATCTGAAAAGTGTTCATAGTTCCACTCCAGACGTTTCCTAAATATTTATAAGGACGTAAAATATTTACTCATTCTCAGTGAAGTGATGAAAATATTTACTCCTTCCCAAGTAACAAAACTCCTATTTCCTTTCACAATAGTCGGTTCGCCTTCCTCCACAAACTCTTTTGATAGTTGAAAATTGTCACATTCTCCGAGGGGCACTTAAAGCAGTCTGCAAACAACCCGAGGTGGCAGTGACGTCACCCGCCAGAATTATTCATTCCCGCCACGGCGCACATATTGACGCGGGAAAACTCGCCCGTACAAAGCAGCCCGCACACCACGCAATGGAAACACCAAACAATAAGGTGGTTATGAACATTACCGGCAACTCTCCACTACCGTGCACAAAACGGTGACTTTTGAAGCAACTTTAGAGCACATTGGCATTATTTACAATGAAATTAATATGTTTCTGCATTTTTTTAACATTCTAGAAAGTTAAAAATACAAGCGGTTGTTTTGAGAGGTGCTTCCTAATAAGTAAAACTAACAAAATTATACTGAGAGTAGAAAACCAACTAAACCATTATGATGTATGATTCTCTGTCAGTTTTAAGTAAGTCTAAAGGTATTAATTTAATTTGTTTACTAGTTTTCTTCAATTACCTCAATTTAACACGAATAATTAAAAAAAGATAAATTGAAATCTTAATTCAACCCTTAATTTAATTATTTTAACCCTCTCGAGAGATTGAATTTAACACTCTAGAATTTCATTCATTTTTGAATATATTATTCACTGTAGGGCAATTCACACATTACCTGCTTGTGCGTGTCTTAATTGTTTTTATAATGTGTTAGCTTAGCTATATTTTTATTTTTTTCAGAAATGGCTACCATCCATGGAAGCAAGTTTTTGAACACAATGGCAAACACCAGCTGATCTTGAGTGAGAAAAAAAATTGTGATCCTAATTTAATTATTACCATGTAACGGGACGATCGCTCAAAAGCCTTTGTAAACAAACATTGAATTCTCGTGTTTGAAAAATACAGGGATAAAAATGCAAAGAGATACTCGCACCCATCAGTCAGTTACTGGAAGCTCTGATGAGAAAAAGGCATGTTTTACATGTATTGATTACTTTCATTTTTTACACAACCACCTCGTGTTTCCATCAAACTGTTTTACTCCTCTTTGCGTGATTTTTGCTGATATTCAGTAATAACTTGGCTGTAGAATTAGATTTTGGTTGTTGTTCTTGTGCTTATTTTTAGATTTTTAAGCTTTACAAAGTTTATGTTTGCTTGACAAACAAAACTCTTTGGGTAAAATCTATCGGGATCTAATTTATTACAATAAATAGATTGTACAGCTTAAAACGTTATGTATTTTACGAAATTCATTCTTGCGTGATAAACAAAACTCAGGGATCAATTGAAGAAATGAGATATGATTTATTAGCTTATTTAAATTGCACACCTCGAAAAATTATGCATTCATCTTCTATATAATTAATACGCCAACACGAAATTTGTCTTATGAACTCCTCCGTCATTTCTTAACCGATTTTGATCATTGACGGCTCATTGGAAAGAGCGTGTCGCGTAGATTTGCAAACTGGCCTTACATTTTTGAAAAAGCCCCTTGGGCTCTGCCCCATTGGCTTTTAAGGTTTCCATGTTATCCTTATGAAGAACATAATTGTTTACATTTTGATCAGCTGGATAATTTAATTGCTGTTATTTTTTAATTTGTGTAAACATAACCCTCAAGACGGATCGCGTTAGCATGATTGTGTTTTAAATTTGTCGCCATTTGAACTATCGCTCTGCTAGAGTAGCGCACGATACCGTGCGCTCGGATCCACTAGTACAAAATAATATACATAATTTTTTGAGCTGTACAGTTCATATACACATTCTAATAAATCAGATACCGATAGATTTTACCCAAAGAGTTTTGTTTACCAAGCGAGCATGAATTTCGCATAGCTAAACAATCTAAAAATAAGTTTGCCAATCTTGGGTGGTCGTCGGTGCCAGTAAACAGCACTTACCTAGTCAACATGCGCCTGGCTGATCGTAACGGAGAAAACAACAGCTGCACTGGACCTCAAGTGACTCCTGCCACATAAACAAACAAATCTCCACTTACTCCATTAGCTATAAACTCAAGGCATTTTAGTTTGTCCTACTAAATAACTATACTTGTTCCTTCACCTATGTAGGCTTGGATTATAAGGTTAAAATACCCCCGTTGCAGCAGACCTGCATACTCAGCGAATTTCAAATGCAAAACAACATATTTCAATCCAACATAGCGAGATTTGACATGTTTTTGTAAGCTCTATAAGAATAACATGGGGAATGAGTATGCAGGTTTGCTGCTAGGCCTACAGGTATTTTAAAACTGGGTCATTTTAATTCAATATTTAGTAGATCTGAACTAGAAGAAGCCATTTACCAAGTTTTATCAAGATATGTTGTGAAATAAGCGAGATATAGAATTTTACTAATTTCCCATAAGGTTAACATTGGGACAACGTACTGTGTTTACCACTTTCAATATCTCGGTAACCAATGGACATAGAGCAGTGATTCAAGGTACTAAATTGTTTGTTTTTTGAGCCGAATTCAATGGTGCTAACCAAAATTGGATTATTTTTATTTTTCTATATAAAAAACCTAAAAAACCCATTTTTGGGGAGGTTTATCCCCCTTTACCCTCCTTCCGGTGGTTCGATCGGGCTGATTTACGAACTCGTCCAATTGATTACCACTTTTCATGTCTGTACCAGATTTCATAAAGACCGGACCATTTTTAAGGCCGCTATCCAGCTAACAGACGAATTTATCAACAGATAAATTATAATATATAAAACATAAAAAAATATAAATAATATATTTAAAAAAATATATAAAAATATTTACAAAAATTCGAACGAATAGTGTTTTTTGCTTCTGGGGGCCCCAAAACAAAAAGTTATCATGGTCTCGGGCTTAAGTCTTACCATGAGACCTACGGTAATAGCTTCTTCCCTATAGGGGAAATTCGCTAACAAAGATTAACCTACAGAAAGCATTACGCTAGGCCTCACTAAATTGCGACTGTGGTCCACGAATTTAGACCGCTGGTCATTTTACTGGAAAAAGTCAGCTGTCATTATGCTGGAAAGTTTCCAACATAGCATTTTTCGTGACGCCTAGTAGAGTAAATTCTTTCTAAACCAAACATTAGTTCAAAAACAATTAGTCAATCCTGAACATAAATTATCCCTTTTTGTGTCTTAACATCAAAAGGTACTTGTTATGTTTATATGGGTGATTCAAAGCTGATTAGAAATACTCATCATAAATAAAACAACGTTTTATTTTTTCTCAAATAATTAAGTGTTTATTAAACAACCCGTATCTGTAAGCAGTCAAAAATGTTTATCAATGTCAACCAATTCATAGAACGTCGAGTACAACCCCATCCCCGAAATGAAACGGCAATATTTTGCGGTAGATACAATATTCGTAATTAATACCTCGGCGGGGAATTTTCGCTTGGGAAGGTTGGTACTTGTTGCTGAGGTTGTACAACCTGTAGCGCTGGGTGGGGTGGCGTCGCGGTGCCCGGTGCCGTTCAGTCTAGCGTCGCCCTTCGACAACGTTATCGTCCGTTTCCGCGTGCCCTCCGTCGTTTTGGCGGGAAAACCTCCCTTATCTTGCTCAATGTCGCCTATAGTAGTGTGATTTCCGTTCCGGTTTGGTGTTTTTACTCCCGGGGGTGTAGGGGCTCCACGTAGTTTTTGAAAGTAAAATTCACTTTGTAACCTAAATAATAGGTTACATGCATACTTTATTTATGTCAGTTACGCATTAGAGTAGTTAATGTAAAGTAAGTATGTCTTTGTTTGGATATGTTTTAAGGGTGTCTCAGTTCTTAGTCCACAATGTAAACAGTAAACGAAGAATGAGAGTTGAGATCGCGACACCAGTCCTTAGTAACCTCAATGTTTATTTTTAGATTTAATCAATATATTTTCCTAGCCCCCGAATTCTTGTATATATTTCCCTTTATCACTGTTTTAAGGCATCTGATAGTAAAAATGGATTGCTAATGCCCTTAAAAAATAATTATAGACTTAGAATTTAATCTAAGTCTATAATTATCTAACTTAGAATTTAATCACAACAATCTTGTGATTTGAGACCAAACAACGTAAGCACAATTAAAATAGCACATTCCATTTTTACGTTTAGCTTGTAAATAATTGCATGTCCTAATTCCCTACAATCCAAAAACATAAAATTTAATTTTCAGTCGTCTGGTTTTTCAAACCTTTATGTTTCACGATCCCATGTTATCTTTTTGGTCTAAATCAACTTCACCACTCTAAAGAAAGTTAATATAAATGCACTGACGTGTAATATTAATTTACTACAATTTCTCAATTTACAATTTCATCTAAAATCGCTATCTCCCAAGGTATTTATTATAAAAAAAAAAAAAAACTACCTAAGGACTTATAATTTTATACAGTAACGTAAAACACTCTTTTAGAGGATAATTTATTCCTAGAAGTAGCACAGTGAACAGCGGAGATCATTAATCTGAAGTCCCGGAGTACAGTGGAGGGAGCGATCCAGGGCGTTCACAATAGATCAGCCGGTGTTATTTATCAGCCGCCGTTGCACCCACTACTACATTTTTCACTGCTGGACTTCCAACAGACGCTCTTACTTTCTAAGTACACACCATATATTTAAACTGACAAAGCTTAAAATGAGTCGTAACACAATTAAATGATTTTTAAATTCATTTAATTGTTATTAACAAACCATAAAAATGTATTTTAATTTTATTTAAAATGTATGTTTGTATCATAAGGTTATAAAAAAGTACATTGAATAACAATATTGGTCAGCAACGTTTTAAAATTAATTGAAACATTACTTTTTTATGTTTTTTTTACAATTATCCTCTCTGTAACAACACTAAATGTTTAGCCCCCTTTAGATTGATAAATTTGAACTGACAACTCCTTGCAGAGATACAAACCCTTCAAAATGATCTGCTGAACAAATAAATATGGCCTAATCATGTTTCCGTTTTATCCCGTTCTTAGGGTAATAGCGTTGTAATAGGTGGTTTATGTTATGACATCTTGAACTCCTTACCATCTATCTCGCATTAGTAGGTCACACAGTCAAGTCCTAATCTTTAGCATTATGGTTCGATAATTTTTTTGATTTTTTCACGTTTATTTGTAGGAAAAAGCTCAACCAAAACCTAATCCGTCTGCTGCTTATTGTTTATTATCAAGTTCAATCGAACAAACTTCAAAAACTTGAAAAATGCCAATGTTTATGGCAATATGGGTCAAACCAGAAGATGATCCATCCTCATCTTGACTTTGTACTATCAGACTACAGTGTTAAAGAATAGAGTGACGCCGAGTGACCTGAGTGAGTGACAAGATGCCTCACTCCGCCGAGCGGCCAGAGTCCATCCAGCTGGAACACTTGCACAAGTACGACCACCACAGCAACTCGCCCAACGGCGTCATGACCGCCCAAGGTAACTTGAATACTTGAATATACTTGAATACTTGAATGTATTTGAATACTTGAATATATTTGAATACTTGAATATACTTTAATACTTGGATTTACTTGAACTCTTCAATACTTCTTAGTGGCGTACCCAGTGTGAAGTGCTCCTCCACATCAATTACTAAACAATTTATTGAAAGCTCTTCAATTCAAATAACACTGAGCAATTTAATTGAACCAGAGTGATAAATAATTGGTATTTTCACAATAAAAAGTAAAGAACACCATGAGAGGAAGCTGTCTGTATTTTAATTTGACAACACTCTGGGTCCACCCCAACTGCTTCCTACTTTTTACGGTATTGAACTCTTAATTTTTCAATATGGTTGGTGAAATTAAAATAAATTTATTAATAAGTTACTGTCGTGAGGAGAGGTTGAAAATAAGTTAAGTTTGCTTATTACCGCACAATATTTTTATAAGAATACCATGATGTTATTGAATACTGCTAGCCATAGACATTGCTGGCAGGCTTTCTTGGATGACGGACTCTAGGTAACACTCTGAAAACAAGACGGTTTCAAGATGACGGTCATCAGTTTAGAGCACCTGATGACAATTCACCGATCATCTGAGAGATTTAAACCCAGTAGGGTAGAACTGGGTCGCCAACGTTGTCAGGGCTGTCAATCCCCCTCATTCTGTTGTCCTTTCAATGCCCCAAAGGGGTTCGCAACTTAAGAATATTTCACGGTTTCTCTATCTCATGTCCGACCATTAATTTTCTTCAGTTCCACATGTTCTCGAGGCACAATAATTAATTTATCTACAAATAAATGTATCAATTACAGTTGATTTGATGTAATAACGTTTTGAAATTTATTCTCAATCCCCTACTTTACCTTTATTATATGAATATGGATGTTTTGCTCACAAAAATTGAAATTAACTGGAATTGGGGTAATTTAAACAGGACCCCTGGTTCAAGAATAACTACAAGGAGTGCTAGGAAATTTAGATTAGCATTGCCTAGACGAATTGATTAACTTTTCTGTGTTACAGGTAGTTGCCAATCTATACAGATTGGCAACTAAATGCATTTTTCAAGCTCGTTTTTTCTAGCGGCGTCAAGTTCTCAGCGAATTTCCATAGGATTTATTTTGTATATGTGAGCATTCAACTTGTTTGAAGGAAAGTATCATTTGAATACGTTAAGTAAATAATATACTAAAAATGCATATTTAATCATTCATGAGCTTTAAACATGAGGAAAATTAACAAAGATACCATATTGGTTTTCATTAGTAATACATACACTTTTGTATTTTATATAATTCTTAGTCTTTTAATTTTTAATAACTGTAATCTTGTTATAGAATATAAATGTCAACAAACATATAACCAATGAACTCAAAACACTCAAAACAAACAAATAATTCGATCTCATGAAAAAATTAAATCCAATCATATGGTCAGTTTTATAGTAATTAAAACATCCCTGTTGCAACAGACCTACATCTCCAGCCAATTTCAATAAAACATATTATCAATCCTCATAATTAAACATATCATATATTATGCTACATTTTCAGGCAGTTTAGACCGAGACATCCCCCCCCTCCAAATGCTCTTACTTTCTTTATTAAATTTAAAAATAATTTGTATTTTTTGATATAGTATATATTTTCTGCAAAATCTTGATCAATGAACTCTAACTATTCAAAATAAACACAAATAAAATATTCAACACCTGCAAATTCAATCATATGTTCAGAATTGTATTTAAAAAAAAAACATCTCAAATCAGGGTGACTATACTTTTTGGAGGGAAAAATTAAAAACAATATTGGACAACGTACTGTGTTTAGCACATCCAATACTATCCAATATCTAAGCAACGGATTGACGTAGAATAATAATTCAAAATGCTAAATTGTTTGTTTTTTTAAGCTGAATTCATTTTTGACAATTAAGTTTAAAAATAATTAGTAAAGAGGTGTTAAATCTTGAAAATAAATTTTATTTTGTGAAAAAAACCTTCTTAGAGTAAATCAATCTTGCTGGTTTGCGAACTCGAAGTCATGAATGACGCTTTACACGTTTGTTCCAAATTTCATCAAGATCGGACCTTTTTTACAAAAGTTATCGCGCCTACGGACAGGTATATATATATATATATATATATATATATATATATATATACATATATATGAAAATGAACGAACGGTGTTTTTGGGGTCTAGGGACCTCAAAATGAAAAAATAACATGGTCCCGGGCTTAAGTCTCACCGTGCCGCCTACGGTAATAGCTACTTCCCTATAGGGGAAATTCGCTAAAAGATTATCATTTTTTTTATTTTTTTTTTATTATATTGATCAGTAGCAAAAAATCAAATAATAATAACGCCATCAGTAGAAAGGCCCCCACTTGACCGCTAACATGGGCTCTTATGGGGAATAGATTTAACATGGGCTCTTATGGGGAATAGATTTAACATGGGCTCTTATGGAGATTATATTTAACATTGAGTCTTATGGAGTAATAAATTATTTGAAATGTAACAGTATTGTTAGGTATATAGTGTAATAAATGTGTTTTTATCTTATAATCAATTGTAAATGTTGAGTTGTTGTATCTTAAATGATCCTTTATTATAGTACAAAATACCTTCATGGCAATTTTAATTTACCTTTAACCTTCCTACTTACCTTTAATTAAGTATCAGCATCTCATGTTTTATGTAAACAAAGCAGATGTTTTTAGATCTCAATGCTTTTTAAATGGCAGAAATTTTACATTATTTCTTGTGTTCTGGTGAATGTCAAGCAATTTCATTATTTTTCCCTCCATCACGGAATAGAGACCTTTAATCTGAGCTCCCTCCCATCTTTCTATGACTTGCCAGATGCCTAAAATCTTGATCTAAATGACCGCCTTATGAAATTAGATATTTGATTATTACTACTTGAGGTGAAATTTTCCTGGTTATTGCCTGTATCTTTTTTATATTAAAATCACTAAATTATTTTTATAATTTTTTATAATAAAGTAGACTGATTATAATGAGTGATATATTTTTGTTATTGGACCCAACAAGTGCCAATGAGAAGTAGTAGTCCAGGCCCCACTTTGGGACCGGAAACAAGATGGCTGCCGTTTCCCGCCAAAATGTCACCGGAAACAAGATGGCGCCGCCGTTTCCCGCCAAAAAACATAACCTCACTTTCGGTTCCCGCCAAAAAACATAACCTCACTTTTGGTTCCCGCCAAAACACATAACCTCACTTTCGGTTCCCGCCAAAAAACATAACCTTACTTTTGTTTCCCGCCAAAATGGCGGACATAACCTATACCCATAGAGTATAACCTCCTCACAGTACATAGAGTGCTATAATATTATGTATGTTGGTATTGCACGCCAAAATGGAAAAAACCTATACCCATAGAGTATAACCTCACAGTACTTAGAGTGCTATAATATTATGTATGTTGGGTTTTGCGCGCCAAAACGGAAAAAAGCACAGGAAAAACGGAAAAAAGCCCGCCAAACAGTGTCGCCAACAGCATAGAGTAAAAAGCATATACTATAACAGGTATACATTATACTATAGTACATAAAACATACTACGTCACGTTACCTCTATTACATACGTATTTACATACGTACTTACTATGTCATGCTACTGTATATTATACATTTATATATGTATAATGGTATATTATAATGGTTTATGGGCGGACATAACCTCACTTTTTTCCCGCCGGTGGAGACATAACCTCACTTCTGTTTCCCGCCAAAACGCGGGAAACAAGCAAGGCGGCCGACCTGCCAAAACTCATAACCTCACTTCTGTTTTCTCCCCGAGGTAAGATGGCGGCTGTGCCCCACCCCAGTGTTGGTAACAGTAGACAGTGAAAACATTCATATTTATACAAATAACATTATAAGTTGTGTCACATTATTCCCCTATAGTGTTACTATAGAAAGTGCAGTTAATTACATAGAGTATTAAAAGACATATGTATACTATATGATATGCTGGGTATGTCACATCAGTCCTTTGTAATGCTATAATATTATATGAAATTCTACTTAAAATTAAATAACTTTGGAATGGCTTGGTCAATTTAGATAAAATTTGGTATTTAGGTACTTCTTAACCTCTTCCACCTTTTCTAAAACCTTACACCCCCCTCTTACCCCGCCCTCTCCCTCAATTTGTTCTTTTTCTTCTCAAATTTGACAAAAAATATATAAAATCGTCAATATCTCGAAAACGGTTGGTCCTAGAGCAATTTTGGACCTAAAAATCGACCCTCCGGGCATCTGACCTCATGGGGATTATGACCATACTAAGAAAACTTAACTTTTGTAAAGTGGTTTGCATCTACCAAAAATGAAGGGGTAAATACCATGTAAAAATTTAAAATTAAATAACTCTGGAATGGCTTGGTCAATTTAGATAGAATTTGGTATTTAGGTACTTCTTAACCTCTTCCGCCTTTTCCAAAACCTTATACCCCCTCTCACCCCACCCCACCCTCTCTTTTTCTTCTTTTTCTTCTCAAATTTGGCTAAAAATATATAAAATCGCCGATATCTCGAAAACGGTTGGTCCTAGAGCAATTTTGGGCTCAAAAATCGACCCTTCGGGCATCCGACCTCGTGGGGAATATGACCATACTAAGAAAACTTAACATTTGTAATGTGGTTTGCATTTACCAAAAATGTAGGGGTAAATACCATGTAAAAATGTAAAGTTTAATAACTCAAAAACTGCTAGTCCGAATGCAATAAAATTTGGTATTTAGGTACTTCTTAACCTCTTCTACCTTTTCCATAAACTTACACCCCCCGCTAACCCCACCCACCCCCTCTTTTTGTTCTTTTTCTTCTCAAATATGGCTAAAAATATATAAAATTGTCGATATCTCGAAAACGGTTGGTCCTAGAGCAATTTTGGACTCAAAAATCGATCCTCCAGGCATCCGACCTCGTGGGATTGTGACCATACTAAGAAAACTTAACTTTTGTAAAGTGGTTTGCATTGACCAAAAATGAAGGGGTAATTATCATGTAAAAAACTAAAATTTAATAACTTAGGAACTACTTGACCGAATTTAATGAAACTTGGTATGTGGATACTTGTTAACTTCTGCTACAATTTAAATCATACTTAAACCCTGTAGTACGGGTGAGTATCTAGATAATTGAAGGGGCTACATTAAAAAATTTAATATCTTAAGAACTAGGTGATGGATATTGATGTAACTTGGTGTATAGGTACATGTCAACTTATGCTAAGGCTTAAACTGGGTGTTGCAGATTGCATCACAGAAATTGAAGGGGCAAAAAATAAAACACTATATCTCAGAAACTAATTATTGGATTTTATTTAAAACTTGTATATGGGTATATTTGAGTCTCTACTACCTTGGTCTGTACTTTTTTATCATATATTGAGGTATTAAGACATTAATTTAAATATTAATGGGAAAATTAACATTTATTGACCATAAAGGAAATGGATATTAATAATTAACTTTGCTCTTGTAGCTTTTAAATGGTTGTCCTTTTGATTTGTGTAGTCAGTTTACTAGCATTGACATGTGTAGTTGTTCTTTTGATTTAAGTAGTCAGCTTATTAATATGTATAGTTGTTCTTTTGGGTTGTGTAGTCAACCTCCTTGTATTAACATGTACAGTTGTTCTTTTGATTTGTGTAGTTACCGATTTCTGTACGGTACGTACTACCTTATATATCTGCTACCTTTAGCTCAGTTCTTCACTTTGCTCTAGACTGCAGTTCAGTGTAGACATACTTTGTTCTGCTCTTGATATTGAGATAACATACTAACTTTTGAATTGCATAAATTTAAGTATATTTTTACATCTGATTTTTATAATAATCTAAGGTTGGTGTATTTGCCTGATTTTATTAATAGCTGTATTTGTTTTTATTATCTTTAAATAATGCAGCCTGTTTCTAAGATGAGTTCTCCAACTAAGGAACCAATTATTTTTATTGGCGAAGAACAAATTTATAATAGAAAATTTAGACTTTATGGACTTGGTACTACTTTTAAGTTTACTAAGCCTCCTAAAGGTGTATCTGAATTTGACTGGATCCGTAAAGGGCTTGATAAAATTGTTGAAAGGGAGAAAGCTAAAGCTTCTCCTACAGACTATCTTGGCTTTAAACTAATGTCTATCAATTTGAAAAGTAAGGAACCGGGGTATACTAACATGCGGTTAGCTTCTGAAGTGAAGAAACCTAACTTAACCTGACCTATTTTAAACCTAACTCAACCTGACCTCTTTTAACCTAACTCAACCTGACCTCTTTTAACCTAACTCAACCTGACCTAGTTTAACCTAACTTAACCTGACCTATTTTATCCTAACTTAACCTGACTATTGGATTTTATTTAAAACATTTATTTATTATAGATAAATTCTTTTATACTATACTACTTAGAGGCAAAACTCCATTGGTAGATAGACTCATATGAGCCAGGTTCTTTAGCAAGTACTGTATGAGATTAGATATTCAAAGAGAGCACCGGAGATGCCGGTATTTGATTAAAGGTAGGTAGGAAGGTTAAAGGTAAATTGAGATAGCTATAAAGGTATTTTGTACTATAATAAAGGATCGTTTGAGACACAACAACTCAACATTTACAATTGATTATAAGATAAAAACACATTTATTACACTATATACCTAACAATACTGTTACATTTCAAGTAATTTATTACTCCATAAGACTCAATGTTAAATATACTCTCCATAAGAGCCCATGTTAAATCTTTTCTCCGTAAGAGCCCATGTTAAATCTATTCCCCATAAGAGCCCATGTTAGACCTCAAGTGGGGGACTTACTACTCGTGCCGGTAAGACGTCCCTGTGTTACTTTGCTCTTTGATATTGCATAACCTAACTTTTATACTTGAAAATGTCTAGTCCTAACTTGAGCTGAATATTGGGTTTTATTTAAAATTGGTATATGGGAACATTTGAGTCAAACACTGTAAAATATACGATGATCAAAGGGAGCACCGAATCGGAAGAAACACAATGACTACCGGTTAGCCGCCATGACATAACTCGTGTTAGACACGAACTCGTACGGAGATTACCGAACTTACACGAATTCGGATCCTAACGAATCAACAACTCGGAAAACTGCAACCCTATTGGTTCAGTTCGAGTCAGAAACGAACTCGTCTGGGGATAGATGAAAACATTAAGTGACAACACAAGTAAGGTCCATTAATAAATAAATATATTTGATAGTTCAAAGGGGAATGATATTTTTCTCCTTTACATAATCATAAACTGACAATAGACAATTTTTCATTATCTCTCAACCCCGTCTGATAAACGGGGTTTTCATGGTCAAGTTAGGTAAAAATAAACGCAAAGCATACATATAGCATACGCAAACACATCACGTAAACGCAAACTCACATGCAAACGCATATGCAAACAAACGCAAAGCATACGTAAAGCAAACGCAAAGCATACACAAACGCGTCACACAAACGCAAACGCACATACAAACACAATGCAAACACAATAAAAACATAAAGCATACACAAAGCAAACGCAATGCAAACGTAAACACACATACAAACACATATGCGAACGCAAACAAACATGCAAACGCAAACGCATATGCAAACGCTCACTGAAGAGAGCACCGTTTCAGTGCTCTTTTCAGAAAAGCAATATCTAAAGCCATCCCACAATAACTTTAACTGAACTCTTCTAAGTCAACAAATTTTTAGGGCCCACGTTTCCACACCACGGTAAGCCTTTATGGCTATGCCGTAGGGGCCTCGGCGCACTCTTTTTGTTAACCCAGAGCATCCCCTGTAGGCCTAACCTCTGGGGTGAGGATAGAACTGCTACAAGCTCTATCGCTCACACTAATAGATTTTTTTTGGTCCTCTGTTGGTCTGTTCATTATGTATGAGGCACTCGGTCATTTACTGGGGATAATTCCCTTTCATTTTGACCTGTAACCTCTCCATTTACTTAGACAAACAGAGGATTTTTATATTTTTTGACTCAAACAATTGATTTTACATTCTACAAACCCAATAAAGCTTAGAAAGAGAGCTACTCATTATCTTTGAAATCTAACAATATCCCACCGGGCATATTAATTGAATGACCCAGAATTTTTAAAGTTCTGAGCCAAACTATTAACTTTGCCCTACATTCACACACCATTCAAGGTTTACGGGCTTTTACACCGCGCCAGTGACCATCATTCAGGTTTACGGGCTTTTACACCACGCCAGGGACCTTCATTCACACCGGACATCAAGTCCTTGTCTGTGGCAGACGCGGGAAATCATTTTCTACGGCAACTAAGCCAACCCGCCATCCACATATGGACTTACCAGGGGTTAGCCCAGCCAAAATGTGGGTGTCTGTCCACAGAACAGAAGCTTTCAAGACTAAGCCTTACTAACTTCTCACATACACACTCACACTCATACAGTGGGATACATTAGATTTGTTTAAGATAACTTTGAATCTTTAATATCAATAAATGGAAGATAAAACTTCTTTGGAAACAGTCTTTTTACCAGCTCTCTTGCTTCAGGATTAGGAGAACGTAAAATCAAAGTTAGTAATCCAAATTCATCAACAAAATAGGTTCTACCATCATGTTTTTTGAGTCCTTGTTTTTGGGTTTCTGGAAAATCTTTAAAAATCTTTATACTGTTACCATTTAAAGAAGATTTAATCCCCCGTATAACCTCAAGATGCCCCAAGGCTTTAGCTATATCCTTAGCTTTAAACCAAGGGTTACCTTCACTATCAAACAATACCAAGACTAAATGTTCATTAAGATTACAATATTTAGCAGACATTATAAAACAATTAAGCAAACACTTACACTGTTAATATCTTGTCAACGCGTCTGCTCAGGAGCACTGTCCAAGACAGAATGACCTCAGTATTGAGAACAAGATGTTTATACATTACATTTAAGAGTTACCGCACTCATCTAAGATGTAAGGTAGCAGCTAGGAACAGTAACAACAGTTACTTCCAAAGTTATAATATCTGATAGCGTCTTAACTTGAGAAAATATTTTTTCAAAATGATAATCAAAAACTGCCGGTGTTAGTTTGTTTAGCTGTAAAAATGGAATATTTCCTGAGGTATCACCATGGTTGATTGTTATTTGTATAAAAGCTTTAGATGTCAAATTCTGTGTTATATGACATACTATTTGTTCTGAAAATGTCAAAGGCCATTCAAAAACATCTATTGAACCTGTTAACTGAAACTTATATTCTGTACAGGTCAAACAAAATTTAGAGTTTTCCTTTAGCTTTGTCTTGGAAAAAAATTTCAAAAAGACTGCCATGGCAAATACAAGTATATTATTATAGCAACAGAGCAGCTCTAGTACATCCGCTCAGTACCACAGCTAAAAGCAGACTAACATTTTGGAACATGTGTTAAGAGGTATATGAGCTCTATGTTTGGTGGTGTACATGCCTGGTTTATGTTACTGTATTCTTTGTTTTTTGTATCCATAAGGCACTGTATCATATCCATCAACTAATTTCCTTTTTGAACCAGTAATTTTAAACATTTTTGTTTCATTGGTAGTTACAACATTTTTATCTTTAGTTCTCCTGATTCTACTCTCATGAATTTCTATAATTTGAGGAACTTCGCTAAGAACCATATCTTTCAATGTCTTAAAGTTTAGTAATTTAGATGTTTTTAAATTCAATGTTAAACCCTTTATTTTACAGACTGAGACAAGGGCTTGCTTGTTAGTTGACCAGACAAGATAGGCATAGGTTTTAGGTCCCCCAGAGACAAACTCAGTTATATGTGAACCTGGGCCATACTCTACAAGTTCATCTGTCATTTCCCCAAGGTAATCTCCTGTAGGAACTCTGTACAAACCTTCCCGGAAGTAATAAATACAACTGTCAGTATCATAGTATAAGACCTGGTCTCCTAAAGCTTCTAAATATTCATATAATTTCAATCTGGCATGAGCTGTAGTGTAGGCTGCAATTACAACATTAACAGTTTTCAATGTCTCCCTAGCCTCATCTAAGTTTTTCCAGTTGACTAATACTACTTCTTCATTAATAGCTTCAATAAATCTAACTACACTTCCAAGCTGAGTAAACAATGCAAATAAATCCTTGGAGTTTCTAACAAGTGAAGTTTTTTCCATGTTCTCTCTCTGCCCAAATTTTCCCCAAAATGAATTCAGCATAAGCTTCGCAAGTGATCTCAAGCCCCCATTCTTAATAATTTTGTCCTTTTCCAATTGAATCCCTTCATGCTCTAAGAACTTGGAAACATACAAGTCTTTGTCTTCTTCAGTTTTACACCATTCTGGAAACCCTGATGCCTCTTGTTTTAACTTTAGAAATTTATTTATAAAATCAGTAAACAACCCTGCTTCCTCAAAAGTCACCATCTGATACTCCCACAGTTCATACATGTCTAATATTACATAGCCTTTTTCTACTGCTTTTCTAATTTCATCCATAGTCCATGTACCCACTAAAGCTCTCTCCTCACACTCATGAACACAATCACCTTGATTTGAAGTTTCCTCACAAGTCCTACATAGTACAAACATCAATTTATCATTCATCTTTGCAGGGAGTACAGGATGATAAAGATTAAAAGGAGGTAAGATCTTACATTTCATTAAACCATCCACTTCAAGACCTCTTTCTAAGCATTCTTTATTTCCAATGTAAATCTTTGGATGGCCTACAGGATATTTACAATATTTATTTACATATGGGTACAAAGAGCAAACATCTACATACTGGATTGTCTCTCCCTCTTTACACTTGTAATATGATTTTATGTTATCTGTCCTACCCCCGAAAAATGCATCTCTAGCATTTAATGGTAAAGTATTTAAAATAGAAAGTTTATCCAAATGATTTAGTTTCTGATCCTTCTTTAAATTGTTAAAGTCACACTCCCACATCTCTACAACTTCCCCAAGCTTTTCAATTTTAGATTTGGTTTTCTCATAACGCAAATGTAATGTATCAGAGGGATCCTCCTTCAAAGGAGCCTCTCTGTTGTAGGGATAACATTTGGGGCAGCCATGCCAATAGCACCCATAAAATTCATAAATATTCTTCCCGTCAAACCCATCAACTTTCAACCCCTTAATTTTGACTTCTCTCCCTCTGCCTGCATGTTGAATTTTTACCCCGCGCCTTTCCTCTTCCCAAGTTAACCATTGTAAAGCCAGTGCTGATTGATTGTCAGTTAGTCTACAACCATTTTTAGGGATCAAGCCAATAGTATTAGGTTTTAAAAAGTTACGGCGAAAAACCAAGTTACATGCACTTGCTATAGTGATTGATTCTAGAAATGGGTCTACATTACACTGTTCAAGAAGTAAGGCTCTAAATTTAATACAGGCTTGAGCCAAGATTTCAACATCTGAGATACAATACTCCAAGATTTCTTTTTTAAAATCAAACACATAATTTTCAGCTACTCTTTCATCATACCATTTCTCAAAGTCATTGTAATTTTTCTCAAACATAGTTTCAGGACAATAGTACTTTTTGTCAGGCATAGGACCAACATAATTTTGATTTACTAGGGTGTTGAACAAATGTGGAAAATAACCCTTCTTTTTCTCTGGAGGTAGGTCAAAAGCTTTAGGGAGGGCAGAAAGAGACATAGGAAAATAACTCAATGAATCAACAAACCTTACGTTATCTACTTCAATTAGTATCAATTTTGTTCCCCGGGAAGTGATTTTTGGTGTAAACTTGGTTTCTTCTATGATATACTTTAGTAAAAACTGAAAATCAAAGCCTTGGCCATTGTGGGCGATCACACAAACATGTTTGAATTGTTTCCTCACCGTCATTACATAGTTCATAAACTCCTTAACAGGGTCTTTTTCAAATACTTTTTGTCTTTCTGAGCGAATTTCACACTCTCCTCCATTGATACACTTAAAACAATACTGCTGAGACACACATAAGTTAACCTTGTGAACATTTTTATTAGGGTCTGAGGCTAAAGTCTCATCCTGTCTTGTTTCAAAATCAAAGAAAATAAACAAAAAGTCTCGGTTCTTTGGACTTCTCCGGTCAACTTGTATATAGCACTGATGTTTTGGGTCTTTAAAAGCACCACATGGATTACAATAAACCTCTCCGCAAACATGAACATCTTTACGTTTAGTCGGGAAAACTAGCTTTTTGCAATGTTGGCAAAGCTGTATAGTCTTACAAATCTGTCCTTGGTGAGCTATAAAACACCGTTCATTCTTGAAAAACCGTTTGCAAAACCGGCATGTTACGCCTCCATGTTCAAGCTTACAAGGAGGGGAAATAGAATGGCAAGAAGAACAGCAATTAGTACACCTATGCTCACCCTTATGATCATAGGGAAAATGACAAGCTTCACAAAAATATTTGCAAACAAACGCAGCAGTTAAATTAGTGATTACATTATAGTGACCATCATGAAACAATAAGTTAATTTTTAACCGTGCATCATCATTTCCACCAGCAAAATATACTTCTCTACCTTTACTGTCATAATTATACACTGTTATTCTATACTTTTTAAGATGAGCCTGGAATTTCTCTAATTCAGGAATACCAGCTCCTCCCTCAGGGATTTCTACACAAGTCTTAGCCATAAGTTTTTTAGCTCTAAATTTCTGCCGACTACCTTTATCATCACGGATAAGACTATATTGGGGATCATTTTTAGCATAAGCCTTGCCTACAACTATAGCTCTAGGGAGACATAGGTTATCTTTGTTATTAATCACAACTACACCACGCCTTGCCTTACACTCTTCATCGAAACTATTATAGAGTCCAGGCCTTACTCTACCTTTTCCTACAGGGACATTTACCCTTGAAACATCTACTCTAAAAGTATCAGATAAAGTAATATTTCCAGAGTTACTTTGAAGTATTCCCCCGAAAATCTGCCAAATGTCGTTACTAGTTACTTCAGAAGCTAACCGCATGTTAGTATACCCCGGTTCCTTACTTTTCAAATTGATAGACATTAGTTTAAAGCCAAGATAGTCTGTAGGAGAAGCTTTAGCTTTCTCCCTTTCAACAATTTTATCAAGCCCTTTACGGATCCAGTCAAATTCAGATACACCTTTAGGAGGCTTAGTAAACTTAAAAGTAGTACCAAGTCCATAAAGTCTAAATTTTCTATTATAAATTTGTTCTTCGCCAATAAAAATAATTGGTTCCTTAGTTGGAGAACTCATCTTAGAAACAGGCTGCATTATTTAAAGATAATAAAAACAAATACAGCTATTAATAAAATCAGGCAAATACACCAACCTTAGATTATTATAAAAATCAGATGTAAAAATATACTTAAATTTATGCAATTCAAAAGTTAGTATGTTATCTCAATATCAAGAGCAGAACAAAGTATGTCTACACTGAACTGCAGTCTAGAGCAAAGTGAAGAACTGAGCTAAAGGTAGCAGATATATAAGGTAGTACGTACCGTACAGAAATCGGTAACTACACAAATCAAAAGAACAACTGTACATGTTAATACAAGGAGGTTGACTACACAACCCAAAAGAACAACTATACATATTAATAAGCTGACTACTTAAATCAAAAGAACAACTACACATGTCAATGCTAGTAAACTGACTACACAAATCAAAAGGACAACCATTTAAAAGCTACAAGAGCAAAGTTAATTATTAATATCCATTTCCTTTATGGTCAATAAATGTTAATTTTCCCATTAATATTTAAATTAATGTCTTATTACCTCAATATATGATAAAAAAGTACAGACCAAGGTAGTAGAGACTCAAATATACCCATATACAAGTTTTAAATAAAATCCAATAATTAGTTTCTGAGATATAGTGTTTTATTTTTTGCCCCTTCAATTTCTGTGATGCAATCTGCAACACCCAGTTTAAGCCTTAGCATAAGTTGACATGTACCTATACACCAAGTTACATCAATATCCATCACCTAGTTCTTAAGATATTAAATTTTTTAATGTAGCCCCTTCAATTATCTAGATACTCACCCGCACTACAGGGTTTAAGTATGATTTAAATTGTAGCAGAAGTTAACAAGTATCCACATACCAAGTTTCATTAAATTCGGTCAAGTAGTTCCTAAGTTATTAAATTTTAGTTTTTTACATGATAATTACCCCTTCATTTTTGGTCAATGCAAACCACTTTACAAAAGTTAAGTTTTCTTAGAATGGTCATAATCCCACGAGGTCGGATGCCCGGAGGATCGATTTTTGAGTCCAAAATTGCTCTAGGACCAACCGTTTTCGAGATATCGACAATTTTATATATTTTTAGCCATATTTGAGAAGAAAAAGAACAAAAAGAGGGGGTGGGTGGGGTTAGCGGGGGGTGTAAGTTTATGGAAAAGGTAGAAGAGGTTAAGAAGTACCTAAATACCAAATTTTATTGCATTCGGACTAGCAGTTTTTGAGTTATTAAACTTTACATTTTTACATGGTATTTACCCCTACATTTTTGGTAAATGCAAACCACATTACAAATGTTAAGTTTTCTTAGTATGGTCATATTCCCCACGAGGTCGGATGCCCGAAGGGTCGATTTTTGAGCCCAAAATTGCTCTAGGACCAACCGTTTTCGAGATATCGGCGATTTTATATATTTTTAGCCAAATTTGAGAAGAAAAAGAAGAAAAAGAGAGGGTGGGGTGGGGTGAGAGGGGGTATAAGGTTTTGGAAAAGGCGGAAGAGGTTAAGAAGTACCTAAATACCAAATTCTATCTAAATTGACCAAGCCATTCCAGAGTTATTTAATTTTAAATTTTTACATGGTATTTACCCCTTCATTTTTGGTAGATGCAAACCACTTTACAAAAGTTAAGTTTTCTTAGTATGGTCATAATCCCCATGAGGTCAGATGCCCGGAGGGTCGATTTTTAGGTCCAAAATTGCTCTAGGACCAACCGTTTTCGAGATATTGACGATTTTATATATTTTTTGTCAAATTTGAGAAGAAAAAGAACAAATTGAGGGAGAGGGCGGGGTAAGAGGGGGGTGTAAGGTTTTAGAAAAGGTGGAAGAGGTTAAGAAGTACCTAAATACCAAATTTTATCTAAATTGACCAAGCCATTCCAAAGTTATTTAATTTTAAGTAGAATTTCATATAATATTATAGCATTACAAAGGACTGATGTGACATACCCAGCATATCATATAGTATACATATGTCTTTTAATACTCTATGTAATTAACTGCACTTTCTATAGTAACACTATAGGGGAATAATGTGACACAACTTATAATGTTATTTGTATAAATATGAATGTTTTCACTGTCTACTGTTACCAACACTGGGGCGGGGCACAGCCGCCATCTTACCTCGGGGAGAAAACAGAAGTGAGGTTATGAGTTTTGACAGGTCGGCCGCCTTGCTTGTTTCCCGCGTTTTGGCGGGAAACAGAAGTGAGGTTATGTCTCCACCGGCGGGAAAAAAGTGAGGTTATGTCCGCCCATAAACCATTATAATATACCATTATACATATATAAATGTATAATATACAGTAGCATGACATAGTAAGTACGTATGTAAATACGTATGTAATAGAGGTAACGTGACGTAGTATGTTTTATGTACTATAGTATAATGTATACCTGTTATAGTATATGCTTTTTACTCTATGCTGTTGGCGACACTGTTTGGCGGGCTTTTTTCCGTTTTTCCTGTGCTTTTTTCCGTTTTGGCGCGCAAAACCCAACATACATAATATTATAGCACTCTAAGTACTGTGAGGTTATACTCTATGGGTATAGGTTTTTTCCATTTTGGCGTGCAATACCAACATACATAATATTATAGCACTCTATGTACTGTGAGGAGGTTATACTCTATGGGTATAGGTTATGTCCGCCATTTTGGCGGGAAACAAAAGTAAGGTTATGTTTTTTGGCGGGAACCGAAAGTGAGGTTATGTGTTTTGGCGGGAACCAAAAGTGAGGTTATGTTTTTTGGCGGGAACCGAAAGTGAGGTTATGTTTTTTGGCGGGAAACGGCGGCGCCATCTTGTTTCCGGTGACATTTTGGCGGGAAACGGCAGCCATCTTGTTTCCGGTCCCAAAGTGGGGCCTGGACTACTACTTCTCATTGGCACTTGTTGGGTCCAATAACAAAAATATATCACTCATTATAATCAGTCTACTTTATTATAAAAAATTATAAAAATAATTTAGTGATTTTAATATAAAAAAGATACAGGCAATAACCAGGAAAATTTCACCTCAAGTAGTAATAATCAAATATCTAATTTCATAAGGCGGTCATTTAGATCAAGATTTTAGGCATCTGGCAAGTCATAGAAAGATGGGAGGGAGCTCAGATTAAAGGTCTCTATTCCGTGATGGAGGGAAAAATAATGAAATTGCTTGACATTCACCAGAACACAAGAAATAATGTAAAATTTCTGCCATTTAAAAAGCATTGAGATCTAAAAACATCTGCTTTGTTTACATAAAACATGAGATGCTGATACTTAATTAAAGGTAAGTAGGAAGGTTAAAGGTAAATTAAAATTGCCATGAAGGTATTTTGTACTATAATAAAGGATCATTTAAGATACAACAACTCAACATTTACAATTGATTATAAGATAAAAACACATTTATTACACTATATACCTAACAATACTGTTACATTTCAAATAATTTATTACTCCATAAGACTCAATGTTAAATATAATCTCCATAAGAGCCCATGTTAAATCTATTCCCCATAAGAGCCCATGTTAAATCTATTCCCCATAAGAGCCCATGTTAGCGGTCAAGTGGGGGCCTTTCTACTATCACGAAAAATTCATACCGTCAAGAGTTATTATTAGCTATATCTGTTCTTTTGGACCTAAAGATCTGATAAGTCATCCTTGATACCAATTTAATGTTGGCGACAAAACAAGCTAACAAACTTGATGTCGCCCGAACAAACGGGCACAAAAAATTGCATTGGGTTGCCAATCTGTATAGTTCTTCATCGTTTCTGTGTAAAGGAAAAAAATCTATTAACTATGAAAAATGGGAATGGATCTTTCAGCTTACAAATTTCTTGTACACAGTAACATTCTGTTCCGGCGTTGACAAAGTACAATAGTTCCCATGAGCCAGTGGCAGTCAGGTAGACATGGTATAGTCCGAGTCAAAATAAAGTGGCACAGTCCGAGTCCATCCCCATAAGGATAATGTTAATTTTAGCATTGGACATGAATGGCCTGTGCCACGACATTTGGCTTGCCTGTAACCACATTTGTTGGCCAGGTGAACGCCGCCGCAGCTCTAGGGCGGGGCGCCGCTGCTGCCTAGAGTACCTCTGCTGCTGCTGCCTCTGCCGCGGACATCCGGCAGGTCTGAGACTGTACAGTTCGATCCAAATAACTTGGCCCAGGCCGTCTGTAAGCCCAATAAAAAAATTAACATAACTCTTATGGATGGACTGGGCCTTGTAATTTGATTCCTCCTATACACCCGCCCCTCCCCACGCACATTCATGCATGCTGCAACTATAGAAGAGTTATTTCAACTTGTGCCTGGAATGCAACGTAAATATAAAAATAAAGCATCAAGCACAACGTTAAAATAACTCATCAAGACTGTTGTAGTCATTCACATCTGTAGACTGTCCTTGCATGGCATGACTCAAAAAATTGAAAGATATGGGAAGTCGAGATGCTAAAACGGAGATTCGTTTACTTTCTTTCTTGCTGCAGCCTTTTTATATAGGTATCAAAATGCTGCAAATACTCTGAAGCTTTATTATATCCATCGATTCATCAGACCCCTTCGATGCTCTTTATCTGCCAACTGAAGAATTTTCTAGTGTACTTTTGCAACGCCACAATCATCCTCCACTCGTCTGTCATTCATACTTGGCTTAAAATACCTACCTGGATAGGTCGCCATTTCAAGTAATGTATCTAATGAATGTATTAAGAACTAACATAAGGATCCATTTTTTCTTGGCACCGCAAATTTTACTTCAGAGATTTTTGTCAATTTGCAAGAACCAAATTAATGTAAAAAGAGCTTTCCTTTAAAAAAAATACAATTTTTTTCAATGATTTTTATTTTGCATTGAGAATGACTTGTTCTAATGTTGATTCTAAGTTCTAATCATAATTGTTTGCTCCAAATAATCCCCCTTAGGCCTAAACGAGTTTATATTGTTTTTTTAAATAATACTATCTTGATGATGTTGTTTGATTGTGTCTCAATCTTACTGTTAGTTTTAAAAGTGATCGGTCACACATACCCGCATCTGAACGTTGCATGCCCTTGCACCAACTTTGTACCCACTCAGCAATTTATAGAAATAATCACAAGATTTTCGAGGTTTTACCATGAATTATTGCCAAACTTCCACTAAATTTCCAGGGGGTATTATTTAAAAATAGACATTTCTTTATGGTACTTACTTGGACTTACTATAACATAAAATAAATCTAGTAGATGGATAAAAATACATGAATTATCTATCATAGGTAATGTAGTCGTATTAAGGTTCATTGAAGAATCCCAATATGTTTTAATATTAAAATGAACAATTATTATGAATGGGGTGTGAATGTATATATCCAGTTCTTCAACAACGAGGTGTTTTTATGACAGGTGCTAAGCCCTCGTTCGACTTGTGTATGAGGATAGATAACACTGACGGGCGACCGGTGTTGAAACCTCGCCAGAACGACGTTGTAGACGTTTGGTTGATGGTCATCCCTTGTTATCTTTGTTGAAATTTCTTTTTGAATGTTGCAGCCTTTAGCAACATATCTTTAATATGGGACCTTTTCATGCGATATTGGAATATTTTTGTATTATAACTGTTAAGTAAAAGTAATAGGAGTGTTTGATTTATTTATTAAGTTGATATTTTATTTTAACCAATCGCCTTTGTTTGAATATATTTGCTGAATCAATATAAAGTAATTACTTAATTATTTCAATTATTTTTGTGATTTTTTTATTTAATAATTAATTTAATCAATTAAAAAATAAAATAAGTTATTAACTGCGTTATTGAAGTTACTGACAATTACTTTAATGTTACTTAATTACAATTACTTAATGTTATTGTAATGCTGTTAAAGGAATAAACGAATTTCATTTAATTTCATTTCATTACGACACACGGAAATGATTATCGAGATGATTAAAATGTAATGATTATCGAAAATATTTCCTCAGTTAGGTAAGATGTAACAAAACGATTGCATAATGAATAAAACAATAAAAATTATTCGTATTCTTAGGTCTTTCAATTACGCCAACCGTATGTTTAAAGGATGTTCTACGAAATATCAAACACAACAAAAACTTAATAACTCGGGCGTGTGAAGCTTATCAAGCTCTAGAAACTAATATAGAAGATGATGTTGCACACCAAGTTGCTTTAGCTCAAGGCTGCTGTTTTGCAGCTTGGAAGGTCGGAGAGTGGTGGCGGTTGTCGTTATTGCTCGTGGTTTATTCTCTGCACGCTCCTGCTGTGACAGTTTAAAATATCTCGTTTTATTTTCATGCAGGAAGTTGTTCCAAACCTCCGAAGCAAAAATATGCATATGTGTTACTCGATTGCATTGTATTTTTAAAATGCACAATAGTAAAAGATTTGTTATTATTATTTGATGTTTTGGACTTTTCCTTTCGCTTCTGATGTTTAAACTTCACCACGTTTCGAGAGGTATTGAAACTCCTCTCGTTTTCAAGTGACCCTACTTAAAATTACTGAAAGTCGATTGCATTAGCTATCAATCAACGAAATAATGGCTTAATTGGTTAACTAATTTAGGTGTGACAGACTTCCAAACAAACTCAAAACACTCGAAACAACGAAAGAGATGCTCGGGGGGACGCTTTCAGCTGTCCCGACTATTAAGGGTAGGAGTAGGATGAAAACCAATTTTGTACTTGAAATAGAAGGACTGATTACCAGCAGCGTAATTTAACTTCAATCTAATGATATTCAACCGATGATATTATCAGTTGATTGATCTCATAAAACGCAAACCAATATTGGTGATGCCGATGCGAATGACCAATATCAATCTGAAATAGTATGATCTAAAATACGCCTTTGTAACTATCCTTTACATTCTGTAGAGTTCATATTTGTATTTTTAAATCTCGTGACTATGTGAGCAGTCTCCGTAGGAACTACTGATGCAGACGATATTCCTCAATTTCCAGGACAATAATTAAGCCTATCCCTTCTTCTTCAACTATTTCTTTGCTGAGTAACTGTGATCTACAAATTACTGAAAAAAATTCTAAGCTGAACTATCTTTTTGAGTTTCTCTAATTTTGCACCTAAATCGTAGAGGTAGATACATACATACACTGATACATTTATTGCAATCACAGGCTACACAATTCCTTGAGGCTGGCGATGAATATTGGGCCGATGCCAGATCTATTTTACCAATACTCTTGTTTGACATTGTTTGGTGATACTAATTTATATTTTCTTGGTGAAAAAATTAAATTTTCAAGGCGCAGCCGAGGTATGAAAATAATGAATTCCGAAAACTGCTTTGGAAGCGGGATACTTCACAAAAAAGATTGTGTGCTGTTGAAGTACCTCCTAAAGTACATAAACTAGAATCTTAAAACTAAGAATGCTCGTTGATTTTCTTACCTGTAAATTGAGATAACCTCAAAAGTCATTTAGAGTGTTTTAAGTACTTTATTTATAAGCTTTCGCCTGGAACAGGGGTTTCAAAATTAAAAATTTGTTTATGGTTTGGAGGGTGGTAGGGATTTCAATTCCGAAAAATAGACTATTCTACAATATATTTTCGCCTCTAACAGATATATTCGCCTCTGACTAAACGTTTTCTTCAGAAACGTGTTATATACAGGCCCCATTATAGTTAAAATTCTAATTGCTTGAAAAAGTTGATAACATTTTAACATAAGGACTTACGTCAATGTATTGTATACATTGCTTACGTGTTGCCTTGATAGAAACGTGATGAATAACGTATATATAAAGAAAGTAATCATAATAGCTATCTGCACACAAAGCCACCTTGTAAAGTGTATCCCAGAGCTTCCAGAGCTATTTAAGCGTGCTGAAAGAAAATTTTATGGATTATTATAGAAGGTATAAAGAGAATAACACTGAAATCCCACCTGATACAGGAAAGAGAAGATGAAATATTACCGAACATGGTCCGCCAGGTACTTCAAACCCCAAATCGACAATCCGCTTTTAGCGTCTTTTTTCACCGAATGTATCAGTTTGGTATCCCGGGTTCCTCCTCACATTCCCTTGAGGCACGGAGCATTGAGAGTTCTGAGTGTAACGCCTTGAAGTTGAATAGATTTTTTTGGTTAAAATACTAATCGAAATCAAATTTTATAAGTTCAGTAATTTACTAATTAGGAAATTTCAGTACTTTATGACTTAAATGCAAATTAAGAAGATATTAGCAAACCGTAGCCAATTCATACCATTTGCCCATCTTGAGAGGATCATTTCGCCGGTAATTGAACGCATAACATTACAGTAAAATATACGATAAAAAAGAATCAGACCATTTGTTGGTTAGCAAAAATTACACAATGTATGATAATTTATTTTGAAATTAGGCTGTGCTTTCAGCGGACGCGTATTTGCTAGTATAATTTAGATAGTTGTCAACCAAGTAGTCGGTCTTCAATCATTGTTTACTGCGCTATTACAATACAATTAGAACTCGTTAAAATCTTTAACCTTAAAATTTAAATCCTCTTGCGGTGGATAAGAAACCATATTAATAATAAATAAAATGTTTAGAGACGTACAGATAACATAGAGGTACGAATAGATCGGTTTGCTGAAAGCAAGTTTATCGTAGTGTAGATATTGTCGGCCGATCGAAAGTTCTTGTCCCTGTAACCTAGCTAAGGGCGTGAATGTTTTGTAATCTTCTTATTGGAATACTAGCCAGGAATCCCAACGCTAAAGATTTTTTTTATTCTTTAGCAACAATAACAAATTATTTAGGGAACAAATTTTTTAACAATTTTTTTATAATTTTTTTAAATAATTTAATAATTATTTAATAATTTAATAATATTTTAATAATTTTTATTTTTTTAATAATTTTTAAGAATTTTTAAATTGTTTTAACTCTTTTAGAACTTGTGGGCGTCAAAAGTGCAAAAGTCAACACATGTAGTATGAGTTTTACTCGAAAACTTATAAAGGTAAATTTGTCAATTTTGTAGTATTATTATTATGGTTTCCTTACCGCAGTGGAAACTAAGGAATTCAACTAAAAGAGGTACATTTCGTATTAAATGTGCGTATAAATTATTATTACTTCCAGACCGTTTCCCCTGGTGGTTCGTACAACAAATAAGTCTAACAGTTACTTATAATATATTGCTTTTTATTCCTCGGGGATTTTCTTACGTAGTGCGCTCTACATATATACTCACTATATTCTAAGTATGCACTCAGGTTTACACTTAAGTATACATGGATTCAATTAAATGTAGGCAAATAAAAGTCATTCAGAGTAAAAATGATTAAATGATAAATCAAATGGCGGTGTTGGAGACAAATATATCCTAAATTGTATTGATACTTCTTATACTTTTGACTGCATTTAAGTAACGTGTAAACTCAAACTTTTCTCATTATTAATTTGAAGATATAAAGCACAGTATATAAAAACATCAGGAAATAATTTTAATTTTCTTTTTCTGTCATGTTTATACCTTCTCTACATGCTTTTTTTTACTTTTTCTCTATTTTGCACTGCTTCTGCATTGAAAGTAAATAACACGGTTCACACAGTGAATAGATTTATTTATTTACATTCTTTTGATTAACAATTGACACTTCATAAGCTCACAAAACATATTTTTTAGGGATTTTAAGGTCTGATGATGTGTGAGCATACATAATGTGAGTAACACGCTCGACAGGTGTTGCTCGAGTGTATTCACCAGCAATCTATCGAACAAATATCATGTATATTACCCTTCACCTGAATAGTAAATGCTTGCCAATAACAAAATAATTTTTTGATTCGTAAAAATATTCCCTTGCATTATATTATTTCATCAAAAACTAATTACTCTTTCAGCGGGCGAAGCCGCGGGTATATCTGCTAGTAAAATTTAAGTTTATCGTATAAACCAAACCTAGAAAATTTAAATAATTTGTAAAATCGGAAGAAAAGCTTTTAGACACAATCACTTGTAAATAATGAACATAAAACATTATTCAGTGCTCCAGCCCCGCCCATTCAATATCTTCAGAGATAATAGCTTAATTACTTGGAAATAAATCCTCGAGTACATTGATTTATGAACTCAAGATTTAAGACATTTTGTAAAGTTTTAGATGTTCCTTATACCTAAGAAAATATGTTTTTGGTTAGTTAATAAACTGACCCGGTGTGTCTTTTCGTCTTATAAAAATCAAAATATGTTTGTGGTAAAGAGTTAATTGATTGGGTTTGCAAGATGTTTGAATTCCAATAATATTATTATCTATGTATACGGACTCAAAAACTTCAAATTTGCAATAAGTCACTGATTAAGCTATAAAATATTATTTTTAAGAAATTCAAAGCATCATTTTTTTTTAATTAAGTCAATACTTTCCGTTATATGTTCTTAAATAAAATGTGAGAATGTTTATAAGATTACATCAACTTTCACTTGGCGTTAAAGTGCAAAATAATGAAGCTCTTACCTCTAAGAACACGCACTGGGTGGGGCTCTTGCACTGCACTAATGTTTATCGTAAATTTAAATGTGTTTTCGCCTGAAAACTTTAACTAGACTTTTAGCATTTATCACCACTTATCAAAGGCAGTTGTCCTAAAGTTGCTCATTATCAATCAACCTCTTTGGTTTACTAAAACTTATAATCCAGTTTTTTATGCAAGGATTTTTTGCTTAGACATATAAAGGCACAGAATATCCACTTGATTTACTTTTCCTGCAATGTCCATTTATCTTTGAAACCTTTTAGCTGCAGAATTTTATAATTGAATCTAATTCAAATATATTTCGGATTAGTATTCTTAAATAACTGTGCAATTTTCAATCAAACCTAATCAACTGGTCATATTACAGTAAAGAAAAGGAAAGATTATTTTAAAATATTCTTCATTGTTTGGCTGCAAACACCCTAAAACTGATAAAAATCCCTTGGTAAATCAATGTTTAGGGATAAATCAAGTAACAGGATGAGTAGATTGGTAACCGTGTCAATTCCCAGGATAATCATACAGATGGTTTGGTTTGGATTGCTAATGTAAAAGAACCATACGCGCGCGTTGAAACAACAAATCCAAGTAGATTACTCGGCTACAACTTTGCTTGCAAACATTGCCATCTGTGGTTGACCCTAAGAACTATTTTCAAACCATGTTCATATGTTTGGTTGTAAACAGATTCAGATTGAATGAGTTTGGTCAGATATCAACTGATAGCGCGCCACTGTTCCGAAACTTCATTTCTTTACTTTACTCAAATAAGCTTTTTTCTTGAAACTCTGAGACATACAGACAAATTTACATAAATACCTTAATCTGATACTTGAAATGTTAAAATCCGTCCAGCTGTTACGAGTTACGACTCCGAAAAGAAAACCCCTAAAGTAATAACATTGAGACTAGTTGGTGCCCCTGCTTTGCATGCGGCAGTGCTGCAGTCTATGATTAATCTTTTAAAATATTCCAAAACCGTTCATATGTTAAGCTGTAAACAAAAGTGAATCAAGTTGGATAAACTGTCGACGGATAAACTGTCCACGGATAAACTGTAGACGGATTTTAGCACCATTGATCAAAAAATTCAGCCGTTCACTGTACCTCATTTACGTTCTTTCTGAAAATTCTTCTACGTAATAGGAAACCCACGTAGAAATTCCTATAAATTGACACCTCAAACGTTAAAATCCGTCCAGCCGTTATCGAGTTATGACTGTGAAAAGAAAACCCTTCACGTATTATTATATAGATGTGCTCTCAGTAATGACGTCTTTCAATCTAAATTACTGCAATTCAATTTCCTAATAAAGTAGAACCCTCCATGATCAATACCGTCCAGAGCAGAGCTGCCTACAACAGGCGGGGCAATCGACCGTAAACGGAGGGCTAAATGGCTTACAATATCTGCGTACAATCGGGGCTTAGGCTCAGGCCGCGTCCGTTGAGCATTTATACGAGTGGTTGGCCACGACTGATTACGTAAGGGTGGTGAAAACCCTCAACCACCGCCGAGGATTTCTCTGGTTGGAAAATTATAATTGCAATCAGTACCATTATTTGTACGTCTATGTTTTCGTGTAATAACTCTTTAAATGTTGTTGTTTATACTTATAAAATAAGTTATATTTCAAGTGTGATCAACTAATTGTTTGTTGCCTAAATGATTGTAAGGAAAATTCATATTACTTTAAAAGAGCAGTTATTGTATGTAAGTCTTATCTTAAAAACGGCTAATAACGATTTTTATACAATTAAGATGTATGCATTTTATTTAGATGTATCTATTAAGTTAACTTACTTAGTTACTTTTGCTGTAAAAACGCAAAACTGGAAAAAGGAATTTTGAAAAAGGAAACTAGAAAAAGGAACTCATTAAAAGGAATTTCTTTTACGATGAACAATTGTAAAAGGATGCAAGTGCATTTGTTTTAAAACATTACTCCCAAGTAAAGCCCGGTCCCCATATACTATTCATAAATAGGAATCTGCGAGTAAGCTAAATAACAAGGATTTTATTCTTGTGGTGGTGGAGTTTCGTTCGTATGAACCTTACCTTTTGCTACACACGTATCAGTTGGCTGGGAATAATTTTGGTTGGGTGGGAATCATTTTAGGAAAATTTAATACCTTTCTGAAGCGTAATTACTACTGAGCAAAGTGAAAATTGAAATATGAGTTAATAAGGGTTTAGTTAACGCAATTTCACAGATATATTTATGTCTACCGCGCCAGACAAAACTCCGAAAACTTACCCGCCAGGTAGAGTTTGGTGACAAAATAATGTTCACCATCCATCGGAAAACAAGGGGAAAATTGAGTTAATCACATTTTCAAACTTGATACAGCCGGTTTAAAATTTTAAAAGGAATAATAAACTTTACAAGTTACATATGTTTTAATTGTACTTTAATTAAATAAATGAATATTAGTCTATTACTGATCACATAATGAAAAAAAGGCATCGTTAATTTAATGTTTGTAGACTAAGGGCAGAGCTTAATAGAAGTTATACCTAAAATGTAACTATTAAACATTCAATTTGCCAGACTAACCTGTAATGAGCCACAACAATTAGTTTTATTAATAAATCACTGTAGTTTATTAAATCTGAGCTAATATAATGCCAATTTCAATTATAAATTAAAGATTTTTTCTCAAGTAATGCAGTAGAAATTCACTTATATTCATCGCCTCTTTGTATTGTCTGTCCGATTTAATTTAAGATATAGGTATTGAATTGCAGCACACGGGATGAAATCGACTCATACAATAAATCACATTTAAAAGAATCGAAGCGCATTGTTGGAGAGAGGGAGAAAGGGGATGGAAAGGTTTGCAGGGGTAGGGGGGAGCAATCAAATGATGGTCGCTTGTTGAAATCAGACTTGTGTTTCTGTTTTATAACATTTATTTGAAGTTTATAAATCCATTTCAGGGACAATGACAATATTTGAATCGTGAATTCAATATTAAACGTTCAGTAATGAATTGATTCCTCTGAAACATGTCCTACTAGTACAGATTTTGTAATTTTTTAAGTTTAGAAGTTGTTCCTGTTCCTTCAAAAACAAGTTCAGTGACATTTTATGTCATTATTTTTTATAATTCTGTAATACTTAATTGTATCGTGATGTTTTACTCAACACACGTATTTGAATCGCCTGACGTTTTGAACCGCAGAGTCAGTAATTTATATCAACTTTCCAGAGGTTTACAACTGATTGGTTGAAACCTACTTCCAAATCAATCAAACCAAGCATCGCCTAAAGATTAATAAAAATTACCATAATTTCTGCTGTTAAGTATCATGAAAACTAATTGTTCAAGTATACAAAATTATAATTGCTTGTTTATATTTTTGTGGAGGGTGTCCCATTAGGTTTCCACTTCTATAGACGATAATTTTTTATCAAGGTATATGATAAATAGCCATTTTTGTTCTCTAAATCGTCTGAAAAATCACTCTTCTTAATATTAATGTGAGTAATGAATGACCCCCAGTCAATGGCCGGTTTGTAGAAAAAAAATCATAGTAAGAGTTTTAACTGAGTTAAAATAATGGAAACATATGTAAAAGGTAGCTGTTATTCTTTATTACTATTACAATAATAGCTTAGAATGATTTGTCAATTTTCAGTTTACCTTTTTAGGTGTCTTTTTTTACTGTTTTGAATATAGCCATCAGAGCCTTGATCACACTATAATGTGGTTTTATGAAAGATAATTTTTATTTTTCAGAATCACGGCTAAATACTTCTTTTAGTGTTCGTGTTATAGTTTAAATGTGTAAATACACTATGTTTAAATCGTCTGCAGATGATCTCCAAATAATATTAATAACATTTTCGAGACCGGTCATTTACTGAAGTGTTGGTCATAACTAGTAAATGACCGATTTGGTCATTTATGAATTGTGACATAATTTATTCAATTAATCTGAAAATACCAATAAATAGTAATGATTTCCTTTGTTTCTACACGTAATTCTCAATAGAGAACATTTAAAGGATTTTCTCGTCCTAATCAGTAAATAACCAGGTTGTAAATGTCTTGCATTTTTTGTGGCGGTTCACGTTCAATCGCTTTATTTTGGTAAGGGAGCTAAGGCAGGTATATAAGTAAAGAATACAAATCCTGAATTTTTAAGGGGGTATTATGTGTAAGAGGATGATCACATCTGCAGGTATTCTTTATGAAGAAAACATCCCTGACAAAACTGCATAACAGAAAAAAAAGTAATCAAATGACGCAAAAAATCAAATTATAATGGAAATAGAAATAGTGGAGAGAAGAAAAGCCGACGATGAAGGAAGAAGAGGAACACGCAAAGATGAAAGAAAGAAGCAAGCGATGGTTTTGAGTGTTGGATACTATTATGATGTTAAAAAGTGAGGCTAAACCATTTTGTAAACAAAAATAGATAACGCATTCACTACTTGAATTAAAATTAACTTCACAAAAGTGTTATTTATAATTATTTTTTCAATTTTTATTTGAAGCTTTATGATAGCATTATTTTCTAGACCTTTTTGATCTATGTTAGTGGGAATTCACTGAAACATGACCCCGGTCATTTACTGATACAAGACCGGTTCTTCACTGAAACCATGACATGGTTATCTTACAAATCAATCAAAACTGTGTTATTTCTATTTAGCTTTATAATTAATTTCCCCTGTCAATCTATAGATCTTCTGCAAGAGCTAGACGATATAGAGCACATCGAAAACTATTTACTGTGGGACTAATCTAAATATAATTAATCAGAGATCGTACCCTTAATCGGTCATTCACTGATACACTCACCCTACCAATCAGCTGTGTTTTTTCTGTACGCTCAACATTTTAAATGACGTTGTACCAGTTAAAATCAAACAACCAATATAATACAAAATATTACGTTAAGAATTTAACGATGAAAAGTATGATAAAAAAGTTGTTCATCATACGAAGCAAAGCAAAAGTGCTTAATCGTTTTTGCTAGCTCGACTTCGTCTCGCTTGCAAAATACGATTGCGCGCCAAACGTTACCATTTATGCTTCTTGTGATGAAAACTACTACTGTTTCGTGACCGATGTAATACAATCCTGTAATTATAGAATTAAAATGGAATGTATTTATTTATTGAATATGTTTGCATCGCAAGGTTTAGCGCAAATTAGTCTTGTGTTGTAGATTAGGTAGAAATGTTAGAGACTATTCAGTGATTATAAACCGTATTATAGTCATAAAGAGAGAGTTTGCTGCCATCACGTTATGTTTATAGGTTTTCTTTAATATTTCCTTTGTTCCTCCAACATAGTGTTCTTTGTTTTAATTTTTTTTTAAATCACATGCTTCTTTATTTTTAATTTTTGCCATGTGACTTTTTTCATATTTACATTTCTCCATTATTACAATTTTTCTCTTATAATATGTAGGATTCATTTTAACTTCCCTTAAGTTAAATTTTTACCCATGCCAATGAATGTTTTCATTTTTAAATGTCAATTATATTTTGTTTAATGATAATAGACTGTATTGCGCTATAAGAATACAGTCTGTGTGCTACAAGAATAAAAAGAGTGGAACAAGTACTACAATGAAAAATTCCCACTCTACAATGGTAAATGATGAATTTAGACAGTGTGGTGAGTAGACTTATCGGTGTGTTGTTTTTTAAAGTGAACATTCAATTCAAATGTACATTGTTTTTTTGAAATATGTTAAATACTTCCGTACTTTCCTTTTTCATCATCTTATTTTAATCAATTAAATTAAAATTAATCCTCATTAATTTTATTTTTATTTTTCTACCATATTTGATTATGTTTTCCCTTTTCAACATAAAAAAGGCTGGTCCTTCGATGCTTTTAGCCCCTACAGAGACAAAATACTAGGGGGAATCACAGACTTTTAGAAAAATAAAAATGAAATAAAGTAAAAAGTGAGACCTGCGGAGTCGGAGCTGCGTGCTACGACCGTGTTGGGGCCGACGGCGACGCTCGTGTTACGACCCCCTAAAGCTGTTCACTTCGACCCAGATTTTTAACTGGATTTTCCCTACACAAATAACCCCTTTTAGTAGACAGAACACTGGTTAACTTTTATTTTTTTACGTTATTTATGAATTCATATTTTTAGTTATTTACATAACATAAATTAATTGACTTTTGTCACTGACAAGAGAAAACTAAATCACGCTACATTTTACAACTTTTATTCGGATTGTTCAAAAGTAGAAATTACGTCATGCTTAAAGATCTCCATTCTTTCCGAATAGTTCAATGATGACGGCTTTATGGTAAATATAGCGTATAAACTGCACTAATATATGTTAATAAATATACCCTTATAAATAAGAAGTCGAATATGATAAGCAAGGAATTTATTACATCTCTAATAACGATAAAAGATTTCTTTGCGTTACCCAATCCCTTAAGATAGATTACTCACATTGAAAAAGGAAGTGTCCGGAAGCTCTCAACCAATATCTTCAGGTATTCTTCTTAGACCATTCTCGGTATGCAAGAAAATAAGCACATTTCGTTTCGTAATCAAAGCCTCATAAAAATGTCATGATTTTAAAATTTTAAAGTAGATATAATTAATATCAAATATCATACATAAAAGCCCCATCAAAATTGGTATCGATTTTATGGCCTAAACCATGCAACAGATAGTGTTTTTAATGCAAAATAGAACACTAAGGGGATTCTGAAATATTCGAAAATGAAACTCATGAAGGCCTACCTTCAAGGACTAGAAGATGCTATTACTTTAGCTTCTATATTTGCATACTCTAAATTACAAGATGTTACATTAAATTTCATCAATATTTAAACTAAACACGGTCTCTTACAACGAAACAAACTGCAATTTTAATTTTATTTTGTTTTTTAGAATTTATAAGCATTTTGTAAACAGCCTTAATCACATACCGTGGCAATTAAGACAATTGACGAAATATTCATTTCTGGAATAACAAACATATAAACATGACTGAGCAAAAGCTTAAGAAAAATCAATCCTGCAAACTTAGAACTCTTTTTAAACCTCCATTATAAACGGATAATCTGTATTCAACACAAAGAGACAGTTAAAAACGTGCACCGCATTAAAAAGCCAAATTAATTTTTAATTGGCATACAAATGTTATAAAGGAGGTAATGTATTCATCGGGATGATAATAGATTGAACGTTTGAAGGATTGGATTAAAATCTGAAAACGGTTTAAATTGATGGTAAGAATTTTAGAAGTTAAACTTTGTTATAGTTATTGACTTTATTTGTATGTCTTCCCTATTCTTCTTATAAATATTAGTGTAAACAATCAAAAGTTATCTTTGTAAAATAGTCGAATACGTTGAATAAATCGCATTTCGAAAAACAATTTAAACAAACCTCAATTTGTGTTATATAGCAAAGGCGATGTGAAAAACAGGAAAGCATCAAAATAGCCCTAAGAAGGCCTCAGCCAAACACAGTTGTTAATCTTTACGACATTAGAAAACTAGTTTAAAAGTTCTTTTCCATTGAATAAGATACTTTCAGCAACATAGTTGTGTTGAATCACAAAGAGTGCGGACGTACGCCCCATTTGTGAGAAGAGATCAGCAGTAGTAGAGAAACAGGAATTGACAGCCATGAGAGGTGCGAGGAGGTGCGAGGCGTACGAGACGTATGAGTGCAAAGTCCAAGGTCATCGCTACGTCATTATTTCTCGCGCGCGCGCCACGAGCGCAAAGTCCAAGGTCATCGCTACGTCATTATTTCTCGCGCGCGCCACGAGCGCAAAGTCCAAGGTCATCGCTACGTCATTATTTCTCGCGCGCGCCACGAGCGCAAAGTCCAAGGTCATCGCTACGTCATTATTTCTCGCGCGCGCCACCACCGTTGCGCCGTTCGCTCGGCTCGAGCGCGCCGGTTCCTACTAGATTCTGCCGCCCTGATACTTCGGAAGAATAAAAAACTGAATAATTCGATATTCGATTGTCGATTTCGATATAATAAATAAATATAGTTCTTTTTAAACCATTTATCTTTTTGGATTTAACAACACCAAATATTTAATTATTCAAATTTCCTGAGAGTTTTTAAATTATTTATTTGTATTATAATTATTATTTTCTATTGTAGGTTTTATAAAAATGGAATCGTTGAGAGTTAACTGCGAATTCTGCGATAAAGCTATCGCTAAGTCCCATATTTCTCATCATATAAAAATATGCCCGAAGAACCCTAATAAAAATGTTAGCGCACGTTATCCAGTTAAGACGTGTGATAAATGTAACAAGCAAATTACAAATCAAAACTTTACTCGTCATTTGAAAATTTGTAAGAGTAGTAGTATGCAAATGTCGGTTCTAGGACAAAATAATAACTCTTCAAAATCTAACACTAGGAAGAGAAGTAGGGATGAAATGACGGTTCAGAACACATCAGAACCTGTTGCTAGTAGTAGTAGATGTGAAATGCCGGTTCGAAAACACAAGTCCCCGATTATGAAGAAAGCAAGCATCGAGTATAAAACTAAATGCCCCCGATGTGATAAACTGATAAGAAAAAGTAATATGAGCTACCATTTAAAAATTCATGAAACCCCCGAATTAGTTTCGAACCGTGGAGGTGTTGTTGATGATGACGAGGTCGGCCCCGCTCCCACTAAACGACCACGGCTTGATACATCCATTGTTAATGTTTTTAATAAAGCTGTGAATAGTATTGTCAATTTTGTGAAAGGCTCTTCTCCCCCTCCCGAACATGAGATCGAATTATCCCGGACAGCTTTTAATGGACGTTTAAATGTCTTTACTATCAAGAATAAAAACGATATGAAAGATCCGATACTGTTTTTGGCTAGTTTAAAAGATGTCGTTGTTAGTAAAATTAATGAGCATCGTAATGAGGCGGATCTTAAAACAAGAATGGTGTTGTATATGGATTATTCGAAAGCAGAAGAGATTGCTGAATTTAATTTTAAAACTAAAAACGCAGTTATACTCTCGAGTACAGATGTGTCGGGGTATTTTGATGACGCTAAAGAAAAACTTATTAAAGAAATGGAAGATTTTCAAAACCGCGGTTCGGGCTGGTCATTATATAGCATCGATGAATTAGAGCTTCATATTAACCGTTATAACCCGTTCCGTGGGGGGTCTAGCTATATCCCTCTACCGAAAGAAATTGTGTTAAAGAGAGCAATTTTAAATGTTAAAAATGATGATCAAAAATGTTTCCTCTGGTCAATTCTTTCTGCACTACACCCTGTTGATTGGTGGAATCAACCCCATAGAATTCACCATTACAGACAATACGAACATGAATTTGATGAGGCTTTAAAAGATATTCCATTTCCCGTCCCACTAAAAGCGAGTATTATATCAAAATTTGAGAAACGAGCCGGATTATCAGTCAATATTTATACGTGCGAGATAATGAAAACGATTAGGGACAGAGATGATTTTGAAGATTTTCCCGTTGAACCGAAGAAAAGAGATGATGACGACACTTATGATATTTATCCCCTGTACGTAACTAAAAATGAAATCCCCAACCGGCATGTTAATCTTTTTTATTTGAAAGACGAGAACAAAAACACCCACTATTGTTGGATAAAGAATATGAGCAGATTAGTGAGTTCGCAGTTATCAAAGTTTCATGGTAAAAAATATATTTGTGATCGCTGCCTGCTGTCTTTCGGCAAAAAGAAATTATTAAACGATCACAAGGCGGTCTGTAGAGAGCCAAACACTGTTGAATCGCATATTTGTAATCGCTGTCTGACGGAATTCAAAGAAGAATCCAAGCTAGAGAAACATAAAGAATTTTGTGTCGGCCAAGACCCTGTGAAAATTGTGATGCCTGAAGTAGATAAAAACGGGTCCCCTCCTTTTATTAATTTTAAAAATAAATATAGAAAAATGAAAGTTCCTTTTGTCGGCTATGTTGATTTTGAATGTATATTGAAACCGGTCTCAGATGAAACCGATGAAAATAAGCCCACTCCAACCGATGAAAATGAGTCCACTCCAACCGATGAAAAAGAGTCGTATACGAAAAAGTATCAATCGCACGAAGCCGCCAGTTTTTCTTTATATATAACCACCGCTGACGATGATTATGATATCCCGTTTGATTTATATCATGAGAGCTTCGGTCCCGACACAGCAAAAACTTTTGTAGAAACCATAACTCAGATATCGCGAGACTTGGAAAATTTATATAGTAGAGAGGCCGCAAAACCCATGAATATAACTAAAGAAGATTATGAAACGAAGATTAATGGTGTTAATATTTGCCATATATGTGAAAAAGTGTTTGAAGTAAATAAAAAAGACCCTAAGAAGACTGACAAACGTGTTTTTGACCATGACCATTTGACTGGTAAATTCAGAGGGGTGGCGCACAACTCGTGCAATTTGAATTTTAGAAAACCGCACTTTTTACCCATCTTTGTCCACAACTTGAGTAATTACGATGCTCATCTGTTCGTCAAGTTATTGGGATTCGAACAGAACAAGATAGCGGTCTTAGCCACGACTGAAGAACGATATATATCTTTTGAACTCAAAGTAGAGGGTGGAGTAAACTTGAGATTTTTAGACTCATTTAGATTTATGAACTACAGCTTAGAAAATCTCGCGAATAACCTGACCAGAGATAAATTCAAACACGTAGCAAAGTTTTTCGAAAACGACAAGTTAGATTTAGTTTTGAGAAAAGGCATCTTTCCCTACGATTTTATGGATAGTATGGAAAAATTCGACTACCCGTCTCTGCCTTCCGAAGAAAATTTTGATAACAAATTGAATGAGACAACTGTCGATCCTGAAGATTACGAGCACGCGCGTAAAGTGTGGAATGAATTTGAGATTAAAAATATGAAGGAATACACGCTTTTGTACAACAAAACCGACACACTGCTATTGGCCGACATAGTTGAAAACTTCCGTGAAGTGTGCATGGACACTTACAAACTCGATCCCGCTTGGTATTTTACGAGTCCCGGTCTGGCTTGGGACGCCATGTTAAAAAAGACCGGTGTTGCTCTCGAGTTATTGACTGATCCCGACATGGAACTTATGATCACCAAGGGCATTCGCGGCGGAATTTCTCAGTGCTCCCACAGATATACTAGAGCCAATAACAGATATTTACCAGATTACGATCCTGAAAAGCCCGAAGAGTATCTCATTTATTTGGATGTAAATAATTTGTACGGATGGGCCATGTCGAAGTATTTACCTCAGAGCGATTTTAATTGGGTGGGTGAAGATGAATTACAAGATATCGAAAGTGATCTGCAAGATGGAAATTGGATCGACAACGAATCTGCATATGGTTTTATATTGGAAGTAGATTTGAAATACCTCAGGAAATTACACGACTCCCACAAAGACCTCCCGTTAGCACCAGAAAACAGATGCCCTCCCGGTTTTAATCAGAGAAAGCTTTTAACGACTTTATACGATAAAGATAAATACGTGGTGCACTACCAAAACCTACAGCTCTATTTGTCATTGGGCATGGAGTTAAAAAAGATCCACAGGGGCATTAAATTCCGCCAATCGGCATGGTTGAAAGAATATATCGATATGAACACCGATATGAGGACAAAAGCGACCAACCAGTTTGAGAAAGATTTTTATAAACTGATGAATAACGCGGTGTTTGGTAAAACGATGGAGAACATACGTAAGCACGTAGACGTACGTCTGGCCACGCACGACAGGCAAATCGACAAACTAGTGGCCAGACCGAACTTTAAATCAGTCACCGTCTTCGCAGAGACATTGGCGGCCGTGCATATGGGTAAAACCAGATTATACTTTAATAAACCGATCTACGTAGGCATGTCAATATTAGATATTTCGAAGATAGCCGTTTATGACTTTCATTACAATGTCATGAGACCGAAATACGGTGATAAAGCCAGAGTTCAGTACACTGACACGGACAGCCTGACTTATAGCGTCAAAACAAAAGATATTTATGAGGATATAAAAAGTATGATCGACCACTTCGATACCAGCGATTACAAAGCGGATAACCCCTATAACATGCCGCGTGTGAATAAAAAAGTAATTGGCAAATGGAAAGACGAACTGGCCGGTGATGTTATGAATGAGTTCGTCGGGTTACGTTCGAAAATGTACGCCTACGACTCTGAGAGGGAGAGAAAGAAGAGGGAGGAGGAGAAGAAGAAGAATAAGAAGAAGGGGGATAAAAAAGAAAAAGGTGAGGGGATTAAAAAAGCTAAGGGGATAAAAAAGAATGTCGTTGACTTTCTATCGATAAAAGACTATAAAAACTGTTTGTTTGATAAAGAAGTGATAAAGAAGACCATGAACACCATTAGAAGCAAACACCATGATTTATATTCGATCAAACAGCGCAAGATAGCCCTCTCCCCCTCTGATGATAAGAGATTTATCTGTGAAGACGGCGTGGAGACTCTTCCCTGGGGCCACTACAATATCCCTATCAAGCATCTGATTAATATCGAAGCGAATGCCGCACTGGACATGGATTAGAAGGTACGAGTTTGATTATATTTTAAATACTTATACATGACATATTTCGATCATTACTAAAAATATTATTTTTTTTCCTCCTTATAAAGGGGTAACGAATCGTTACCCCCTTTGAATTATCGATTTTATCATGGATAAACTATTTTTTTCCTCTTCGAATTGTAAATTTTATAATTGATAAAAAAAAATTTATTAAAAACAAAGATATAAATTCAGTACTAGACTTTGACTAGAAAATATGAGTTTTTTTCTCTAAAAACCTTTAAAATGACTCATTTTTGAACAGTTTTTAGGTGGGACCCAATATGGGTCCCACCCCATTTTAGGACCCCTGTCCAACAGAAAGGGTCCTATTTTAGGATTTCCAGGTTTCTCTCATAACGTATGACGATAATTATGTTTCGTCATAAAGAAGTTCCCTGTCGAAGGTGGGAACTTTTCCGTAGTGATAGGGCTTTCCACTAATACCCACCGACACTTAAAAAAGAAAAAATTCATCTTCAAATTCTAAGGTAAGATATATGTTAATTAAAAAAAAATATTTAATGATTTTCTAACCCTTTATATCGTAGAGTTTATTTTTTCAAAAATATATATACATCTCAAAACATTCTAATTAAATTCCTTTCCAAATCGTAAGTGAAGCCGATCTCCGACACAACTACCACGTACGCTGTGGTCCCCTGATCCGCCACCGGACTGGCGACGGCGTTAGTAAAGTCCAATTTTATTTGAATATCTTTTCTTTTACTATCAGTGGAGAACGGGTGGTGATGCGTGTCGACTACCAACAACGGATACTTGTCTACAAAATCGACATCGTTTAAATAAACATCTTCATCTCCGAATAACACCTGCCTGATTGAGCAATAACTCCCGTATAAAATACTATAATGTTTATTATTTATCGCCAAATTTTGCTCCTCCTTCGGATACCGTTGTCCGTTGATTATAACGTGGTAGTTTTTTATGTTTACAGCGTTGAATCGGCTCAGATCCTTCTCTTGATTGTTTTTACGGCTGGTCTGTAAACCTATGATTATAAACAGCGGGTTGGATATATTCCGGTACATGTTGGATATGTCGAAACTATATGAAGACCCCGACACAAAGTTTTTTTCTATGCACTGCCACTGGTAATACCTGTATGTTAAATCGCCCTTATCACTCAATCGTTTTAGTCCTTGTATGAGTGGTAATTTTTTTATTCCTTCATAATCGACTAAGGGTACTTTTAACACGAAACTCGTGATTTTTATCTTCGCCTCGGCCGCCGTTTTTTCGTTAGCGCCAGTACCCTCCTTCCAACGGTATATCGCGTCATCATCTTCGTTTCTTGTAAAAATTATTTCAAAACCTCCTTTGAATATCGGATATCTCAGAGCGTCGAAAAACCCAAGACCCAGATGTGACAACGGGCCATAAGCTTCGAACCCACCCACCCCTTTTTCGAATTTAGATTTGAATCCCATCGTATAATGAGTGCTCTCACCCGATTTACTATAAGTTGTTAGAGCTTTAATTGTACTTGTGATACCGACTTCATCAACACAGTCTATCAATTTATTGTGTTTTTTTAATTCGATTCTCTTAAACAAAAATGCCGGGAAATTATCGATCAACTTGATAGGATCCGCCGCGTCGTACTTCGTATCATCCGCTTTTTTCACTACTTCCCCCTGTATGTGATAAAATATCTTCCTGTCATAAAACGCGTCTCCATGGTCAAAATAGAATGTCGTAAACTTATTCGGTGAATTGAAATTTAAATCGGTCACCGGTTGGATGGTATTGAATTCGTACCGCTCTATCTTATCAGACGCTTCCTCGTAATACTTTTCCATATCTATATTTAGATTTTAAGTTTTTAGTTTCGAATAAAAAAAATAAAAACACGATTTAAACTTAATAAAAAATATACTTTTAAAATTGTCGGATAAATAAAATATTCATCTCCTACTGAACATGCGCATATATTTCTTCCTATCCGATGCCAAACCTAATTTATTCACATGAACCTTAAAATCCGCACCATTCGACAATTCACCACCTTTAACATTATTTTCCTTCAACGCTGACAAACATCGTCTTATGTGTTTAGCACCTTCCGGTTGGGTTATTAATTTTTCAATCTCGTTATTTATAAATTTAACGATCCCGATTTTTTCGTTATTAAAATTATTATTTCCCGCTTCCTCCTCGGCTTGTATAAACTTTATTCTCTCCGTCAACTCGTCGTAATCGTCTATATATTTATATTCCACGGGGTTGTTCGTATCCACGAGTAGACCTTTGCCGGACGAAGACGGCTTTTGTTTGAGTTCTTTCCATATGTCACTTATTAAATTCTTCCATTTCCAACCACCGCTCGCCTTGGGTCTGGGTGAGGTGGGATCGTTGTTATGATGTAGAGCGTGTGTTTTGATTAAAATATCTTTATATTTTTCAAAGTCCTGAGAAGTGAACGCGCCTATACTTATGAGTCTCTCCTTCGGTGTCGTACCGACCGCGGCTGTGGATTGTACACCGTGGATCTCCGCTCTGGTCAAGAGTGACCACAGTCCCTCGGTACCTACGTATCTGTCCATAGTTCTCTCCAGTATGATATCGTTGTTTTCGATGGATATGGTTTGCGATCCGATCGCGAGTTTGCTATTCGCGAAATCGTAATAAACGCCGAAACTCATATCGTTACAGTTCGAGAGGTATTCCTTTGCGATATCACCAATTTCCTCGTTTTCGGTGAATTCGCGGATAGAACGATTCTGTAATTCCTGCGAAGTTTGCGCCGGTGATAAAACTGTAGACGCATCGAATACGTCTGGGTTTTCGATTGGAGTTATCGTTTCGTCCGCTTTATCTACCGGTCTACCAAGTGTTTTGTCCACTTTACCTACAGGTCTACCGGGTGTGCTCGACGTTCTAGGTCTGAACTGTCCGACAGTGGGGATGGGTCTTCTCAAAATGACACGGGGTTTTTTCTCTGTCTTTAAAGTTTCCGTCTGTTCTTTTATAGCTTTAACTATGGGTTCGTGTTGCTTCTCTTGTTCGCGCACCTTTTCCACTTCCGCTCTTCTAGACGTGTCGAATTCACTCTTTAATCGATCTTCCAATTTATCCAACCTCTTAGCCTCCGCGACGGTAATCGGTTTGTTTTCACGGTGAGGAGGAGGCGCTAACAATTGTTCTTTCGGTTTGGCATTTACTAACACAGGGTGTGAACTGAAAAGCTTTCTCCTCTCCTCAGCTTCGCGTATCTGATTTTTCTTACTGTCTTCTAGCCATTTTTCTTGTAACTTTTCATATTTTTTAGCCATTCGTACGTCGGCATCGTCCGGCCACATCTTATCTGCCATCTTCTGTTTTTTCACCAGCGTGCTGATGGTCTCCTTATCATCGCTTTTCCTCTTCATTATATTATATATATATATAGGTTTCGGGTTCAGAGTTTCGCTTTTCAAAATTAAAGAAAAAAATAAATTTGAATAAAAATCTAAAAACGATGCATACACGTTATTTTTATAAAATATTTTGTATATGATTCGTTTATTAAAAACGATGCATACACGTGGTTTTTATAAAATAACGTATATGAATCGTTTATTAAAAACGATGCGTACACGTGGTTTTTATAAAATAATGTATATGAATCGTTTATTAAAAACGATGTGTACACGTGGTTTTTATAAAATAACGTATATGAATCGTTTATTAAAAACGATGCGTACACGTGGTTTTTATAAAATAACGTATATGAATCGTTTATTAAAAACGATGCATACACGTGGTTTTTATCAAATAACGTATATGAATCGTTTATTAAAAACGATGCGTACACGTGGTTTTTATAAAATAACGTATATGAATCGTTTATTAAAAACGATGCATACACGTGGTTTTTATCAAATAACGTATATGAATCGTTTATTAAAAACGATGCATACACATCGATTATCGTTCGATAACATCGTTTAACTCGTCTTTTAACTTGAACATGTATTTTCCGTTGTGCGCTTTCTTAGCGGTGTTTATTGTCAAAAATCCGAACGGTTCGCTCCAACACTTTTGACACATCTTTTCGAATTCATCGATCGTCATGTCCGATCCTACGAAATCGTCATAAATACGTTTCGTGTAGTGTTTGTTTTGTTTGAAGACGCATAGCAGGTTGACGTTGTTCCGTATCACTTGCATGTCGACTTTACCGTAGCTCTGACTGAGGTAGACGCAGGACAGTTTTTTATGTCTACCTCTGATGAAGTAGTCTTTTATCGCTTCTTGTTTTTCCATCAGACAGTCGTCGAACACCACGAGGGAGTTTTTCTCGCACTCGTCCAGCGGGGGTAAATCTTCGCAATTGTTAAAAAAGTATGCTATCTTCTTATTCAACTTGTTTTCAGCATCGATGTACTTTTCGCGTAATTCTACATAAGCCGGCTGCTCTATAGACTTACTGAACACGTATAAATTTCTAAACACGAGACCGCGCGGATTATAAATAAAATTCAACAACAAGTTCGTTTTTCCACAGCCCGAGGAGCCTACTATCAGACAACGTAACGGTCGGGGTAGAAGGTTATCTTCGATCTTCTCTTCGTAATACGGGACGATATCCATCACTCTCTATGAGGAAAAAAATAACGCACCGGTTAAGAAAAGAAATAAAACAAATTACGAGAAATAAGAATTTATTAGGATGGGAAAATGTTTACTATTTATTTTCTCAAATCTTTGAAGAATTCTTCTACTAATTCTATGAAATTATACGGCGTGATTACAACATTATTGCGCGATTTATAGGATATATTGCGGTATCTCATGATATCTTTTACACAGTTCAAAACGTTTATACTGTTCGGCACTTCATCTTTGTAAAACAAAAGTAAATAACCTTCATCGATTTTCTTTTTATAAACCGTAGAAAAATGCCGATCTTCAGTTCTTACACAGTAGTATGTATAAATACCGTCTGCATAAGAATATCGTTTAAAGACGGCAAAGACGTGTCTTAGGTTCGATTTTTGAGGCATACAAGCTACTTTAGGTTTCATGTTTTGTATCGTATTGTTTAAACGACGATTTTCATTTTCTATCAGACGATTTTCATTTTCTAACCGACTTATCGTTTCCATAAGCTCTACGTTTTTATTTCTCAGTTTGTACTCACCATGTTTACGGATGGAAGGTAAAACGTCTTCGAAGACCCAACGTTTGAAGTCATTCGCTGAGGGTAACTTTGATGAAAATATCAATTCATATAATCCGGGCTCAGATATGTAAATTTCTAAGCCTTTATGATGCGAAATAGGTTGGGACCCAACTTGGGGCCCAGCTAAATCGCTCAGATTTGGTTGGGACACAAATCGTGTCCCAACTATATAGGCCAGATTTTTCTTGTAACGATCATTAACACGCATTTGTAAGGCCCTTTTTAAATTTGAATATCCTAATATTTCGGCTACATCTTTACCCTTAAACCAAGAGTTATTATCATCATCAAACAACACTGTAACCTCTCGATTATTAAAAACGAATTTACTCGCGATATCGTCCATGTAATCCTCATCTGTGTTGGACACATCGGAATTATAAGACGATGAAGAACTTTCGTCGGAAATCTCATCACTCGCAATATCCATATTATTATTGTTATTCATTTCGTACCTACTATAGAAAAACGACCGATCGAACGTCAATGTTTTATTACGATCGAAAAAATAAAAAAATAAAATCATATAGTTCGCGCGATCGGAAACGTATTTATTTCACCACAACATCACTTCCGACATCGTTCTTTTAACCAGGCCGATCAGGTCGAAATCGTCATCGCGAATCGTTATACATTTGCTCTTTCCGTTATATTCATATTCCACACCCTCTTTATTTATTTTTCTCAAAACCTTTTTTATCATATTCTCGTCGTCGATAATTATGTATTCCGTTTCGAAACATAAATCGTATCCGCAGGAATCCTCGACGGCTTTTTTAAAAGAGCGTTTTTGCGTGTCTATGAATTTATATTCCTTATTATTATCCGCACTCTTCGATACAGCGAAAATTTGTTGTATTTGCGTTCTATCTATCATCTCGCGGAATAATCCGTTTTCCGTTTTCAAACGGGCGACATCGTCCGAGGTATCCTCGCTTTCTAACCATTCATAATCCGATTCCGACTCGCTCGATTCGTCATTCTCGATATTTCGCTCGGCGTGTTCCGAATGTATATTTTCGAGTTCTTTGAAAAACCACTCCCGAAACTCATCACTTTCCTTCGCGCATTTATTCAACAGAACCCCGATCGCCGGTTCGTCTATGAAAACCGTATCGGGATGCGTTCGTTTTAGATGTAAATTCGGATTATCGACTTTTAAATCGCGATATGTAGTTTTATATTTTTCGTTCACATGATCGTAAATCGCCTTTTTGGGGTTCTTGTATCCCAGTATATGTGTGATATCGTTCGCTTTAAACCGACATATTTTATCGACACCGCGCACTATCGTGATATTACGGTTTTTAAAAGTAAGCTCGGTATGATAAACGTCAATCGTGTCAGTCATGTCGTTCTATATAAGCGCTTTAGGTATTTCGACTTGTTTAAAAAATACAATGTCGAGCTACGAGACTCTAATTAATAATATCGGACGATGAGAAAATCCGATTTAATATTGCCGCGATAATTTCGAAATAAATAAGAAATGGTACTGTATCGGTACTTTTGATTTTATTATGGTTCTTTTATTACGACGACGCATTACTACCGCGATGGTACCGATACTTTAAAAATATTAATAGTACTGCGATGGTACCGGTACTTTAAAAAATATTAATAGTACTGCGGTGGTACTGGTACTTTAAAAAATATTAATAGTACTGTGAAGGTACTGGTAATGGTACTGTGATGGTACTTTTAAAAATACTCAAAATTCGGTCTTTTGCAGTTCCCTCTCGTAAAAACCGCCGATCACTTCTTCACCGTCTAGAGCCTCGATTTTGTACGTGACGGGTTTGGTGTTTAAAACTTGCGCGATCACAAAAATTTCGCTAGTCCAGTTTTGTTTATATTTATTTCTAAATACGACTTTACTCGCTGTTATACGGACTCTGTCTCCGACGTCGAATTTCGGTTTTTTTCGCGGAACTTCACTTTCGAGCTCCTGATACATTTTCAACAGATCGGACTCGTTGCTCTTATCGACATCGGCCGGACGCATTTTTATCGTGCTGTGGTAATCGTGTTTGTTGTATTCGTCGGTGAGCTCTTGTAAGACGTCGTACCATTTGTGCGAGTTTCTCACTTGGAATTTGACTCTGAATTTATCGTTTAACGTCCTGTGGTATCTCTCGATTATCGCCGACTTTTCCTCGCTCTCCGTATGGTACATTTTTATGCCGTGTTTTTTGAGCATGTCGTTAAAAGGTTTATTTTTAAACTCGGTCCCCTTATCCGTGTGCAGCAGTTCGGGCGTAGTGTGACCGTCCTTTTTCGCTCTCTCTATTATCCTCTCAAAAGCGGCCGTCACTACGGCGCCGTCTTTTTTCTTCAACGGTTCGGACCAGACGAATTTGCTAAAACAGTCTATCACGTTTAAGATGTATTTGTACCAGTTGTTCTCTCTGGCGAATTGTTTCATGATGAGCAGATCCGCGGCCCACAGATTATCCAGACCTTTCATGATTATCCTGCGTTTTATAAATTTTTTCACTACCGGTTTGTGCAGTTCTTTCGCTTCCACCACTTCGGGCGGCTCTTTGATAAACGAGTTTTTAACGCCGCCGCAGACCGCGCAATCGGAACTCGCCAACCATCTTTTATTTTTCGTTTTCACAATTTTCATGTTCTCTGACGCGGTCTGTGTTTTACACGTGCGACAGTAAGAATTCATCTCTTATATTAATGAAATTAAATTTTCGTTCGATAGAAAAAAATATCAATCATTTGGCAAGTTTTAATTTTTTATATGAATTCAAAATATGAATTTTTATACATAGATAATGGGGAATCACAAGAGGAAAATAAATTTGACCAAAGGTCAACTGAATAAGCTGCGGATAGCTCATAAGAAGCTTAAACGCGCAGTGCTTACTTTAACAAAAGATCAATTAAAAAATGGTAATACCGAAGTGTCACTCGATGGTGATCAAAACAAACAAGTGGAAAAAGCGTTGAAAAACAATAGAGGGACACGGTTGATTTTTGATTATTCACAGTTGAAGGAAATGATTGATGGAGGTCTTCTGAAGGAAGTTTTAGAACTGGCTGAAAACAATATTCCGTATTTTAAGAAATTCGCCTCACCTCTGATAAAGAATAAAGTGGCGCCTGTGTTGAAGAATGATTTCGTGCCGTGGTTGAAAAATTTAATAGACAATGAACTGGACGAATTGATTAATAAAGATAAAACCGGAGCCGGTCTGGAGAAACGTGTAAGCAGAAAATTGCATAAGACTCTTAAAGATATTAGAGAGGATAAAAAAAACTAGTTCCGCTGACCATGTCCGAACTGGAGACATGGGCCAACAAGTTGAAAATCAACAATTTCCGTGGTGTTTTTATGCGAGAGTGTTTACCCGACAAGCCGCGCAAAAACGAGTGTGCTATTATTAATCTAGGTGATCTGGAGTCGGGCGGCACGCATTGGACTTGTTATACGAAAAAAGGTAATTATGTCATATATTTCGATTCGTTCGGTGAGGCGCCTCCACCTTTAGAATTGGAGAAATATCTAAACATGACTAAAGGTATTTTTTATAATCATATGAGATATCAAAATTATGACGATCCCCCGATATGCGGTCATTTATGTTTGGAGGTATTGCGACGTTTTTCCAGAGGACAGGATTTCAATACGATAGAACGTGCTTTACAAAACGATAAATACACATTTTTGAGATGGTTCGAATAATTTTATTTTTTTTCTCCCTCGCTCTTAATAAATAATCTTAACCGCAATTTAAAAAAGTATATATAGAGAAATGGTGTATTTCAGATTGACGGGTCAGAGTCCGCATTTGCAATTGAAGCTCGAAAACCCCATACACTTGAAAGAGGACGTGCGTTATTATCTAGCGCTCACGGGGTTTTCATTTCATAACTTTTTTTTATAACTTGAACGAGGAGGCTTCAATTACTTTTTATATGGGGGAGATAAGTCGTCCTACACTAACTTTTAAAGCGGAATTTTGGGATTTGAAAACCATGCAGAGAGAAATCAGGGAATTCATGAGGATTAATAAGTTTACACCGGCGATAGATGTGGAAAAGTTTAAGATTTTTCGAGACCCACAGTCTAAGATATGTATAAAATCTCCAGTCAAGTTCCATATAAACAACGAGCTGCGACGGTTTCTCGGATTTGATGAATTGAAAAAAGATGAAACCTTATTCGAATTACAGTTTACAGCGAACAAGATTTTATCAATATATGAGGAGGAAAGTAAATTACAAATCAGACCGTTCCACATGATCGAAGTGCATTGCGATTTAGTCGAACATTCGTATGTCAATCACGCGGAGCATTGGCACAGACACGATTTCTCCTCGTTGTTGTATCACTCGAGTCCGCGAGAACACAGAGATAAAATTTACGAGAAACCGTCCGTTTTAAATTACATACCGCTCAAACCTAACACGCAGACGATAAGAGAAATCAAAATTTATCTGACGGATGAAAACTACGTTCCCCTGCAAAACGCTCTGCCCGATTATATCATTTATTTAAAACTAGTCGATGAGTCGGAATTAAATATGAATTAGTTTTCGTCAAAAGCGATGATTTATTACATCTTTTGAAACGCTCTCAATTTTTTATTCGACTATGAAAATATATTTTTATATATAGACGGAAGAAAGATGGAAATGGAAAAGGATTATTATAAAGATATCCTCGACGAAGTGAATGGTAATTCTTTCGCGAAGATAAGTGATTTAGAAATCGATAAAAAATATTTGGTCAATAGCATAGAAAGAATTCATTATGCTTATGGTCTTAGAGTTTTGGTTACATGTGATGATGTGCGGTTTCAACTACCCGAGAGTTGGAACGAGAGAATGACTACGAAAAATATAAACGCGCTATTGAAATCGGACCAACCGTTGTATGTGGTGTACCATGGAAAGATCCCATTGTTGAATGATAAGTTTAAACACGATATCAAGTTTGTGAGAGATTGAATATTCGTTATTATTATTTGATTATACTTGTTATTTTATTTATGATTTAATTTTTTTTCTCGTTCCTGAAATGTATTTTTGCACAACAGCTTAATAATTTATGTAGTGCGAATATAAGCGAATGTAATATATAGGTAACAAAAATGGAGTCTGTCACTTTTAAATATTTCAAATTGTCAGAGTTCGCCTCACCACCCGTCAGAGGTTCACCGGACGCGGCCGGTTGCGATTTGAAAAGCGCTTATGACTATGTAGTACCCGGTCGCGGTAAACAGTTGATAAAGACGGACTTGTCTTTTCAATTTCCCCGCGGATGTTACGGTAGAGTAGCACCTCGAAGTGGCTTAGCTGCTAAGCATTTCATCGACGTGGGCGCCGGCGTGATAGACTTTGATTATACAGGCGATTTGCGTGTGTTGTTGTTTAACCATTCGGATGATGATTTCATCGTTAAAAGAGGTGATCGAATCGCTCAGTTAATATTGGAGGTTTATAGAAACGATGTGCCGGTAGACGGTGGAATCGATATGCGGAATACGGAACGCGGAAGTAATGGATTCGGTTCGACCGGTGTGTAATGAATTTTTAATTACATACGATGATTTTAATTATTTAATTTATTTTTTTTTATTTTTTTTACGTTTGAAATATATTTCTGCAAATCGGTTTAATAAAAAACTCGGTTGGAATTTAAATGATATACTATATAGATGAATAAAATGGAGTCTCATAACATGATTATTACTCTGGAAGGAAATATCGGTGCGGGTAAAACTACTTTAGCCACAGGCTTGTTTGATCAGTTTAAAAACCTAGGGTTTAAAACCGTCCACATACAAGACCCATGGTGGGATTTTCACGGTACGAATTTATTAGACCTCTTGTATAAAGATATCGATAGATGGGCCTTCACTTTTCAAGCTAACGCGTTAATGTATATGACGGAGTGTGATAAGAGAGCCGTTGAATATGCGAAGAAGGGTTATATTGTGATTAAAGAGGGCTCTGCGTTCACTGTAAGACATGTTTTTAATGAATATTACAAAAAGTTTATGACGCCCGTTGAGGTTCAAATTTTAACGGATCTAAGTAATAAGTATGTCGATCCGCGTAAGACTGCATTTAATGAGGGCAGTGTTAAAGATATTACCTTATACTTGCGGACAAATCCAGGAAGATGTTTTTATCGCAAGTTAAAAAGATGGCGTCCGGAAGAAGTAGGTAAAAAGAACCTTGTGGATGGAGAGTATTTAAAAGAATTGCATGCGATTCACGAGGCTGCTATTTCCAAGTCGATCGGGGAGGTTATTACAGTTTATGGAACTAAATTTGACCCCCATGATCTGAAGTCAGTTAGAATTTTAGGGAGTGACGAGTTTGTGTTTGATGTTTTAATGGACATTGGTGAGTTGGATGTTTTGGATAATATCGGTGATACTATAGGAATTAAAGTTAATCTAGAGGATTGTTGGACGTTTGAGGGAGATAAAATTACCCGTAAGAAATGTTAATTATGTTTTAAAGCGTTATAAATTGATTTTATTTTTTTTGTTAAGGTCTGTTAGGATAAAAATGCTTGCTAAAGGGCCCTATGTGAGGTTAAATAGGGTGCTTAAAGTTAGGGTTGTTGGGTTTAAATAGGGCGCTTTAAGGTTTGGTCCCACCAAAATCGCTCAGATTTGGTTGGGACACAAATCGTGTCCCAACTATATAGGCCAGATTTTTCTTGTAACGATCATTAACATGCATCTGTAAATTAAAAACATCAAACTGTTCAAATTAATTGTATTTATTTTTTAAGTTTGAAAATCGAGAAATGACGGGAAATTGGGTTATATTAGGTTGAATATGCCCGCTAAAGGACGCTATGTGAGGTTAAATAGGGCGCTTAAAGTTGGGTTTGAATAGGGCGCTTAAAGTTAGGTTTAAATAGGGAAACTGTTCAAATTAATTGTATTTATTTTTTAAGTTTGAAAATCGAGAAATGACGGGAAATTGGGTTGAATATGCCCGCTAAAGGACGCTATGTGAGGTTAAATAGGGCGCTTAAAGTTGGGTTAGGGCGCTTAAAGTTGGGTTTAAATAGGGGGCCTTAGGTTAGGTTTGAAAATTGAGAAATGACGGGAAATTGGGTTATATTGGGTTGAATATGCCCGCTAAAGGACGCTATGTGAGGTTAAATAGGGCGCTTAAAGTTAGGTTTGTTAGGTTAAAATAGGGCGCTTTAAGTTAGGTTTAAATTAGGCGCCTTCGGTTAGGTCACGTGATCATACCTCTCATACCTCTCATGGCTGTGAATCCGCCTTATTATACTACTATCAGCTGATTCATCGACTTGAGTTGTAAGGTCGATACAACACAAGCGAGACACTTTTTTATTGTACTCTATACATATGTCTCGTCACAATCTTTCCATACACTTCTTTACAGTATACATACTATCTCAGTAACATTTTCATTCAAGCTGTTTCTTACTCAGCGCCAAAGCCTCTTCGGATCAATACCACGTCTTTATTAGATTTGGGAGGGAATTCCAGATCGTTATGGCGACGTGACTAAAATTCCAGTATCGAGCCTCTCTATTTGCAGACGAACTTAATGTTGGCAAACATAGTTTGCCAACATTATCTATAAATATTTTCCAGATATTTATAGATAGGGATAAACCAGTTCCAGGGAAGCATAAGAAAATATACTTTTTTCAGAAATTAATGTTCAATGGGTAAATGATTCGTTGAATTTCTTAGTTTATAAGCCTTTGTATAATCGGTCTCACGATATTCTTGATAACGTTTTGCAATGTCAGAATAATCGGTTTTCTAACAATATTAGCCTTATTTTACTACAGCCAAACAAAATTTTTTTTAACAAATATTTTCATATTTCAACACAGAAAAAATAGATTTGTTGAAACAACAAAAACATTTGCAGATCCTGCAAATGCTTTTTGCTCGGTTTGCCAAGGTTTTGTTGGAAAAAATAAAACAGATCTGTTTGAACGACAAAACAGATTTGTTAGAACAAACATTGGTAAACCGAGCAAAAAGCATTTTCAGGTTGTACATCTGCAAATGTTTTGGTTGTTCCAACAAATCTATTATTTCTATGAAGTTTTTTTTTATCGGAGTATGAGTAAGTACAACAAAACACTCAATTCTTCAGTCTTACGCCTTTTTCGTCTCTGAAAAACATTCCATTGAGTGACTTACCTTTTTTTGGAATTGATAAATGTAAGAAAATATAGCTCTGTGCCCAGCTTGACCGGCGATTTCACAGTTACTCCCTGCACACAAGCCCTCGCTCAATCTGCTGTTTAGTTGGATCATTATGACATTGCACGCAATTTTTAATGTTCAATTCCAGACTCTCGCTGTTAAATAATTCATCGATGTTAATTCAGTTCTTTGTCATATTTCTGTTTCAAAGTACAACAAATTCAATATAGTAATTATTTCCAATATTTTGCGTCTTAAAATCCTCTTTATGGATTATTATGAGCAGTGATTTCAAGCTTCTCTCACAAGTAGACTCTTTCCATGATGATTTGATTTGTTAGCGAATTTCCCCTATAGGGAAGAAACTATTACCGTAGGTCTCATGGTAAGACCTAAGCCCAAGACCATAATAACTTTTCGTTTCGGACCACCGGAAGGGGGGGGTAAAGCGGGGTAAACCCCCCAAAAATGGGTTTTTCGAGTTTTTTATATAGAAAAATAAAATTTATCGAATTTTGGTTAGCACCATTGAATTCAGCTCGAAAAATCAAACAATTTAGTAATTTGAATCATTGCTCTTTGTCCATTGGTTACCGAGATACTGAAAGTGGTAAACACAGTACGTTGTCTCAATGTTAACCTTATGGGGAATAAGTAAAATTCTATATCTCGCTTATTTCTCAACATATCTAAATGAAACTTGGTTTGTGGCTTCATATAGATAAGATCTAATGTATTTTGGTATAAAATCCCGGATATTACCGTTTTTATGGCAGCAAAACCTGCATACTCATTCCCCATGTTATCCTTAAGGGAAATAAAAAAAATGCAATATCTTCCTTATTTCTTAACATATATTGATAAAACTTGGTGTATGGCTTCTTCTAGTTCAGATCTACTAAACATTGAATTAAAACCACCCAGTTTTAAAATACCTGTAGCAGCAAACGTGCATACTCATTCCCCATGTCATTCTTATGGAGCTTAAAAAACGTGTCAAATCTCACTATATTGGATTGAAACATGTACTTTGCAATTGAAATTCGCTGAGTATGCAGGTCTGCTGCAACGGGGGTATTTATTTACTTCTTTTGAATCATTTTTATATTTTTAAAGTATATCTTATTTTCACGGGTGGTTTAAAGTAAAACCGAAGTTTATATTCAAAAATATGTCAAACTGCTATTTGAACTTTCGTGAAGCAAGAAATTAAAGAAAGCAATTAGGGGCCCTAGCAAGTGATATTTTAATGAATTTCCATCAACGGGGGTGATGTTATTCTAATTTATTGTAACGCTTTAGAATATTTATTTTTAATTTTGTTGTTTTCTAGAGACTTGATTTATAAAGAAAAGTTAAATTACCTTTTTTTTGTCGTGTGATCTAGAAGAAAGAAACACGAGACTAACAGGTAGTTTCTAGACCCAAAGCCCCATCCTCTGGCAAAAACATAAAATGTAGTCCCTCAGTTCGCTCTGTTTTCATATATCAAAACTTGGTTGAAAAATTATCTGAACATGACTCATTTTTACACAAAACAACAAATAGAAATAAAAAAAACATTGGCTAAAGAGGGCGCTTTGAACCCAAAAACCTTTTGGTAGCCTCGTGATAATTTTCTGGATCACAGGATGGAATAAAGGTAATCAACCCTTCTTTATAAATAAATATTGTTTTCTCATGCACTTACTATCCTCTTCTACTCTTTGTTCCCACAAATGATTTCTATTCTGATTTAAATTTTAGATCCTAACTTCGGAAATGTGCTTTCGTTCTGTTGTATACTATGCAGGTCTCTCTTACAGAAGTATTACTATTGTTTATTGTTGATTTTACAGCAGAGATATTTGTCTAATCCTTAAGCACTTCTATTGCAGTATAATTTTCCAGGAAAAGGTTTTTAATTTTTTACTATATTATGAAAAATACTGAAATCTATCTGTCATTGAAAACTAATACTCTAGTAGTAAAGACAAACAATAAAGCATTGCCTTTTTCAGGAAATCCCAATAAACTCTATTGACTACCTCTGCAATTACAACCAATTACCCAGTGGCCCATTAATGACAAGCTGAGGTTAGGACTGTTCGCGTTTATTGCACAGCCATTCCAAAACATTAGCACGGTCCGAATGACTTTATCGTATGGAGTAACCTGATTTTGTTGCATGCATTGTCGATGTGTTAATTTCCTCTTTATTTTTTTGATAAATGTAACAAATCTTTGCACAGTCGTTAAACACTGGTTGTGTAAATAACTTAAAGATTTCTTACCTTTTCTCTCTATAAAGAATGAATATACCCACTCTGACTAACTTCACTTCTGTCATTGACCTTTAGAAATTATTACGAATGTCGCCTTTGGTCCTAATTAATTCTACTGAGTTTGGATGATGCTCAAAACCTTTATAACAATGGACTTATTAAATAAAATAAATAATGATAAAATTATAAATTCATGATAAATTACTCAGAGTTCAACATCAGATGATAATATGTTGTGGAATGTCATGGATTTTAATTTAATAATTTTTTCACTCAACAAAAGCCTTGGTTCTAACGAGATAAAATAGGCTGGTACAAACTCAACTGAGACAGCAGTGACAGTAGTGGATGTATAGACCAATTCAAATAAAAAGGCCCAGTCTATCCATAAGTTTAATGTAAATTTTAGCATTGGGCTTATGGACGGCGTGGGCCACGCTACTTGACCCGGACTATAGCTAGGTAGTGGATGCGGGTGGCATGGCTCGACCCCATTAGCAGCAACAGCCGGGTTATGATCCCTGATTGGCGACCAGCTTTTGCTGCCTCGGAACACACGGGTTCTTATCAGATAATTAAACGGTTAGAATCACCAAATAAGGTATTAAAACTGTGCAAACTTTTATAAAACATGTTATGTTGTACTTGATAACATCTCCTATTGTTTGTTCTCACAATTCAAGTTACAAAGGGGTTTTTTAAATATCATTCTATGGAAGTTTTATACTCCACATAGATTAATAAACAAATTATACTTCGTTCGACTCATTCAATTTCGAGTTTGAAATATTAAAAAAACACACACAGTGTAACAAAAACTGTAAAATGGCAACAATTTTGTGAGAACGGGCTCATAGTAACAGGATTATTTAAAATATAATGTCGATAAATTAGTTTATAGAGACCAGTTTCTTTAGTAATACCAATATTGAAGTTATTTTGAAAAACTAATTAATAATAACACTTTTTGTAATGTTTATTAGGCTTAAAAATGCATATCAAGTGTTTTATTTCTTTTAAAAGAAAAGTAAATCTAGGATCAATTTTATTTTTTAAACTTGAAAGCCGTAATTTTATTTTTACTGTTTTAATTTCATCCCTTAATTATGCACTCCTAATAATTACTTTTTAAAACGTTATTAAGTTTAAAATCCATAGACCTATTCAGTTGAAAAATGACGGATGCGGTTCAAATATATGTGAAATTGAGCGAGTATTTTGTAGTTGTATTATTTTCTCTTCGATCAAACATGCGAAACAGTCCGAGTAAACGTTTAAATTTGCCATCCCCTATCGTGTCTGGCAACCAGGTCGGTGGTCAATAGATCGCAAACAAGTGACTGTTGATCTACGTTCAAAATGGGTGGCTTGTTTTTTTTTTTATAGATACTTAAAATATACGATCAAATTTACCTTAGGATACCTTTTTATAACTACAAAACCATTATTTAAAAAAATAAAACCTGTAAAATACGTTTATTTAGAGTATCATCGATGATATCACTACCACCGTGGGGACTTAAACTGTGTCTAAGCTGATACAGCTTGTCTGGGAAATACCTATCCGCCCATGTACAGTAAACTTTTACTGCAAAATCTCTTTTTTCTCCACGGCAAAAACAAGCAAAAACAAATGTAATATTTTTTCAACCAATGTGAATTTCAAAATGTTAAATGCCGTCATTTACTATTTATTTAACTATTTTTGTGGGTGTATGTTTTATTCTTTATTTTTAATGTTACAAATTACATAATCGACATTTTATATAACATTAAAAGTTATATTTCATAAAATGAAGAAAATAAATATTCATCGTGGAGTTTTCCTTTTCAATTAATTAGCGTTTTCAAAATACATTGTTACATATGTACTTAAGATTACTATTTCACACCCTTATTTATAGTCATCATATCAAGCTGCCACTTCGGTGTTAACTGCACGCACGACTGATGGCTGCCAACACGGGGGTGAGCAGCCTCTGTGTGCGGAACATCGGTGACAGATTGGTCAATGTGATTTGTTTGAGTCAATAGACACCTCATCGCTATGTCAAACTCTGCCGATGCTGGTGTATTTAACAATTTAAACTCCATTGTATGTTATTTTGAGCAGTTTAAAAAGCTAGATTTCGTTTAAACATTTTAGTTGCCAAACACACAATATTAATACCTTAATGTTTAATTCAATCAATATCGTCCATGTAATTCCATTCCATTAAATTCATTTGTTAAAAAGGTTACAGCATTGGCCCTTTAAGTCAACATTGACTTATCATCAGGGACCTTATTAACTAAGAGAAAAATTTGTAACCCCCTCATATAGTACATGTCACGTTCTATAGCACCATCTGGGCATGACACTAAAAATAACATACAATGTTCCGCATTGTCTTTCAATCTGCGGCTATGGTAAACCTGCGATCGCAAATTTTTGAAGCTTCACTGACATGACAAACTTTTATAGAAGTCTGAATATAAATAGAAGAAAATGGTGTGCTACCATTTTTTCTACTGGTAGGGATGTACCACCTCAAAAACATTAACCACTGCACTTCTTTGATTTTATCTCTTTGAATTACAAGACATAAAAATAAATCGATTATTATGAATTTCTCATAAATATTTATTGGACCCTTCCATGCTCAGGGGTGGTTTCCGGCGAAGGGCGCGGCGAGGGGAGCGGGACGGCGCCGCTCCCCAAGTTTAGTGACATTGTTTCCAGATGTAGGCAATCGCATGTACAGTAACGGCGGCGTAGCGGCTGCCACGGCCATGCATGCCGGCATGCGAAGCACGATCCAATCAATACACACCGTTACTGCTTATCTTGAAAATAACTTTCACGGTTTTTAGCTTAAAAACTGGCTGTTATCTCTTTAAAAATGTAATCAATACACACCGTTACACTGCTTATCTTGAAAATAACTTTCACGGTCTGTAGCTTAAAAACTGGCTGTTGTCTCTTTAAAAATGTACAGTTAAAATAAAACTCCACTGCTTTCATAACACGATGATTGATTATTGAAGAATTAGCTGGTTAGGTGAATATTAAACTGTTAGTATATTTGAGTTCAGGATAATTGAGAAAAAGCCTGTTAAATTTTATTTGATGTTGTCCTTTTTTAATTATTGCCGTAATATTTAGGCTACATTCAATCCAATTAGTGCTCGTAAGGAAAATCATAAACTTACCAGCTACCCTTATGACAAATTACAAGCCGTTCCTTGTTCCTGCAATTTGTAATCCCAAGCAATTCCTGCAAGTCCTGCAATTTGTAATTATGGCGGTTTTGCGATAGGGGACCCGGAGTGACGCTTCTCGGAACGTAGTCGCTCTTCTCGACAAAAACTAAAACTAAAATTAATTTTGTCGTAATCTACTATATATTTGTCAAATACCACTCAGTGGAAACATCGTACAGCCCAAACTGCTTGACCTAGAACCTTGAAACTTTGCATGGATGTTCCTCTTAGGGCGTAGGCATCCGCTAAGAACGGATTTTACAAAATTCGTAGTATAAAGGGGGTTTTGGCGAGGCCGAAGTTTTTAAATTTTCCCATTTAAAAGTATGTTGGACGATTTTTGTTTACATTTTTAATGTTCATAAAACAATCAGCTGGTAGTTAGCTTCGGAAATGTATACGGTGATACAGATGGTAATAAATTGATTTCTTTGATCATGGCTTCATTGATTTTTGTTGATTTGTTTCAAGGACATAATTATGTACTATATAAAAGTTCCATTTAGTTTAGATGAAATCCACCATTAATTAGTTAAGTGGCACCATCAATATTTCGGTAGCGGGAGTTACGCAGTTTTAAACGTGAAGAGCATACTGCCTTTTGTGGCTGAGTCTTGAGACTAAATCCCGGTAAGATGGAAAGAGAAAAGAACAGTGGTTTTTCAGTCACAAATAGAATGTGCTGAAATGATATGATTCTTTGATCTACTTATGTAAAAATTTATAAATTATACAAATCCCTGATTGTAAGTTATATTTATAATATCTTTTCTACTGTATTTTTGTCAAATACCACTGACCTACCCTATGTACAGCCAAAACTTCTTAACCTAGAACCTTGAAAATTTGCATGGACGTTCCTTACAGAGTGTTGACATTCACCAAGAACGGATTTTTGTAATTCAAGGTTTTTAGAGGTTTTTCGTGGAGCTGAAGCTCTGAAAATGCCCCTTGTTAATGTAATGGATGATCTTTTGTTTAAATTTCAAATTTTATTAAATCAAGCATATTAGCTTCACAAACGGATACGTTGTTACAGCTGATTTATAGTTTGATTCCTTTTATCGTGGTTTTATGGTTGTTTTGATGATTTTGTTAGGTTGTTCGTACTATATAAAAGTTACATTTGGTTTAGTTTCGTACCTTATACGTTCAATCATAAGCTCATTATGTGGTACCATCTTTTTAGGCAGCGGGAGCTATAGTTATTTCCTTATGCCGGCCTTTATGTTTTTAATTACAATCATGCCAGTTAAAATAATTTGGCAAAGTCCTTTCTCATCTAATTCGACGGTGTCCCGGCTTTTCACGGAAAAATAAATGCTGCAATCAGTGGTTGATCTTAAATTATTACTACCCGCCCATATTTTAAGTTAAAAACTAAGTGAGTCGAGTTTGAAATACTGCCCACAGATAGCACCATAACTGTTTCGACCATTCTGCCCTTTACTGTACTTAATTGATGCCCTACTAGGCAATCCATGGACGTAATGGTAAATCTACAAAGAAGTAACTTAAAATCGACACATTTGGTGTTAAAATCAGTCCGGCCGTTTTCGAGTTATAACGGTGAAAAGAAAACCTTCACTATCTACTGTGGTATCTACATTTTATCCTACATTCCGCCATAAAAGAAACGTATCTCTACATGACATATTCCTTGATATAAATATTTTCTATTCAGTCCTCTAGATTCTTCATATCAAGGTGAGACTTTAATTTTTATCGTGAGCGAAGCCACGGGTTCTGCTAGTCAAAACATAAAAAACAGTAATGAAAATGCGGAGTGAAATTTCTTTAACAAAAAATGTAAAAACGTTTTCGTGCTACTGTTGGTAATTGGCAGAATACTTACTAGACACGCAAGGCCCTTCTACCGCCACCGCGTTACAGCGATAAAGCAAGAAACAGAAGTGATGCATTAAGTAAAGGACGGCTTTTTCCAGTAACAATGATGATAAGTACTGTCATGATACAATCGTTGCCAGGCAGGGCAACAGAAGCTGCATTAATGTACCGCGCCTTCATAAAGCAACACGCAAAATTGATGCTGCATCTATTTTGCATCTTGAAGGTTTAAGGGGCTCCCTCTTCTGTTGTACTTGTAGAAACGAGCTTTGCTCGATCAAACTTTTCTCTTTATTGTAAACTTTTCCGACAGTTGTATCGATTTGCAGTACACCCCATCTGTATTCCTCACGCTGAGGATTATATTCAAGTAAACAGTGTGTAAATGAGGGCGGCCAAACCAGGCGCTTCTCCAGTAGACGCACCCTCGCGTCCGACCCCCTCCCCTCCCCTCCCTTCCCCTCCCTTCCGAGTGATAAATAATATTCAGTAGTGATAACGCTGTGGAGGGGAGGGTAATTGGAAATTGCGGGAGACTTCATCCCCTTCGTTATACGGCTCGCTGGGGAACCTGCGACGCCGAGGGATCGTCGATGTACAGCGCTGCAGTTTGTAATCGGCTTTTAAATAAAACAGCAGTTATAAGACTTTTCTTTATGGACTAACTAAAACACAAGCTCAAACTCTATATAAATATGTAACAAAACGCACAAATGCAGCAACTGCAACTGCTGCAACAGCTATACAATATTAATAACTAGCCAAAGTTACTTACACCATTTAATATGTTCCTATAAAATGGTAGTAACGTGGAGACGAAATCTCTCTTTGCTAAATAACCTCGTTACCCACTGTTGGGCCGAGGGAGGAAACATAAATAGGAAAGATCAAAGGGACCTAATTTGCCTCAAGTTTAGGAGGTGGAATGAAACCGCCCTTGCAAAGCATTATTTGCAAATGTAGTCAAATATAATCAGATCATTGCTGATAATTACTCCTAAAATGGATGGCCCTGTTTGACTAAGTTTTTTGTTCCAAGTTAGATGGAAAACACAATTAAGAAACAACAAAGGGGCCTAATTTCCCTCAAGTTTAGTAGGTGGAAATGCAACCGACCTTCTAGAGCATTATATTTGTGAATGAAGTCGTCAAATAAAATGAGGTCATTGCTTATAAATTACCCCAAAGTCGATGGCTCTGTTTGACAGATTTTTCGGTCCAAGTTTGACGTTTAGTTTTATGTTTAACAAATCAGTTTTTACTCCTGGTTTGGGAACAATTCCATAGTTTAGATAAAAAAATGCTCACGACTCTTAATACATAGATTAAGAAACCTTACCTTACCTTACCCCTTTGCGCTACAGCCCTTTGTGGACCTTGGTCTTATTCACTATGGGCCTCCAATCATTTATATTCATCGCCTTTTCCCTGTACCTTCACACATTCAACTTTCTGAAAATCCTCCATTACATCTTGCTGCCATCTTCTCCAAGGTTTTACTTTCTTCCTTAATTCCAATTATGTTGCTATTCATAATTCTTTTTTGGAACCTACTGTCATTCTCTCCACATGGCCTAACCCATACTTGGCCTAAAAACCCTACCTGGGTAGGTCGCCATTTCAGGTAATGTATCTATTGTATCACTTCAATCTTGATTATTTTATAAGTCTAACCATATCTTCTCTCCTAATTTTCTCATTTGTTTCATGATTGTGTCTCACTCTCCAAACTTCTCCATCTTTCCCCGAGCTACATATATATCTTTATGTATCTATATATCATCTTTCAAAAACTCGTAGAGCTTTCACATCTTCAGTGATCATTATCCACGATTCTGATCCATACCTTACACCTGTTCTTAATTGTGTTTTATAAAGTCCACTTTTTGTTTTTCTGGATAATAATTTTGATTTCAACACCTGCCAGTTTGCATAAAAAGCTCTGTTACCGGTCACTAGCCTATTTCTTATCTCATTTGAAATCCTTTTATTTAAGAGAAGTCCCTAAATATTTAAACTCAACCACCTTCTCAAACGTATGTTCTTCTGTCGTTATACCACCAGCACCAGTTATCCTCTTCTCTCCTTGAGTAATCTTTAATATTACCTCTTTCCAACATGCAAAGCTAGTCCAATTTCCTTACATTCTTTTTCCAGGTCCAAAAACATTTCCCTCGAGGCATTCATATGTCTTGCTACCTGAGATTACATAATTCTTTATTATTTCCAGCGTTTGAAGGATAAAAAGAAATAAATTATAAAATTTATATTCATTTAATGACGATGTTTCATCTATTTAATATTACAGTAATTCCTACAGGTAGGTATATTTTTGTAAATTATAAACCACCTTTAGTTTCTAAAGGTGTACAACATGTTCCGATGTATTCATTTGAGATATAAACAGTAAACAAGTTTTACTTGAACACATATTGTAAATTTTGCCTCCAGATAAATCTTGTTTTGCATGGGCGAGTAAAAGTTCAAGGCTGCTGCGATTTCAAAGCCCCCTTTGTCCGTCTAGCCGGCGTTCATTGTTTGAATTTCGCGCGGTTCTTTTAAGCATCCCAGAATAAAAAACTTTCTTTATCACAGCAAATCTCTGAAGCTGTCACATAAGACGTTAAAGTGGAATATTCTTCAGTATCGGGATGAAAGAGCTGTTCTCATTACTCTGTGAAAAGATCTAGTAAGATGAGCGTTGTTTATATAGCTACTAAGGATTTTTTTTTTTAATTTAAGTTTCAAAACTTGGCAGATCTCTCCGTCTTCTTGGGAATTAGGAAGGCTCAAATGTACCATTTGTTCTTCTTTTGATTTCATTTTCCACATAGTGAATGAATGAATGAATGAAACGTTTATTCCAAGAAAATAAACAGCTGTACAAATATAATCCACAAAAATAAAAACATAAAAATCTATACCAAATGCAAAAAATAAATTAAGAGTTTTATTACAATTTTATAGGCTGCTAAGAAAAAAGGAATGGTCTTATGGAATCAGCAGACATAGGCAAATGCCTGTGCGTCTGCTGCGTTGCAGTACAAAAATTCGTAAGTTTGACCTCTTTATTGGAAATTATTATATAAAAAAAATAAAATAATTAATGAAGTTATAATTATATAATATAGTTATAATTATATAATAAACATGAAGTTATAATTATAGAATAAACATATATTATATGTTATAAGTGCTCTTGTAACACGACTAAACCATTTTTATTGGGGATAAACTCCATGTTAAGGCTTTCACTCTGAGTTTTTACTAAAAAAGTAAAAAGAAAATATCACCTAATGATAGCAGTCTTTAGAAAAATAAAATAGCTATTTGTGTATTAAGAGCGCAAAGTACGTCATTGCCGCTCGAGAATTGTAGATGGCCGCACGAAGCGTTAGCTGAGTACGGAGTGCGGCCAAACATTTCGAGAGCGGCAATGACTATTTGTGCTCGTAATACACGCCACATTTTTCCAACCACCATTATTTAAACAGTTTAACTTATTAACTACTATTAACTAGCTAACCTGTACACAAAAGTTCGACAAATAAGCAAAAAAACATACAACAAATTTAAAAATATCTAATGGTGATAGATTTAACGTCTAGGTTCCTCGATAAAAGCATAACTAATCATATTTTTGGATCATGTTTATAACGGAAGTAGTTTCTCCTCTGATGTAAAACAAGAAACTAAACTTACCCCACTTGACCTAATGTGAAAACTTAAGCTGATCCACCACGATTGGAGGACCTAATATTGGATTGAGTCTGAGGTTCCGTTTACTTCTATACTACAGATTTACTTCCATCACATTACTGAACCAACAAGAAAGTAATTTCATTTACCTCCCAAAGCTTTGTGTGTCCTGACCGCAAAAGGTGGCTTAGGCGAGTTCTAAATAAAAGTAGTGAACCAGTGAGAAAATAACATTATTTAACTAACGAAACTTTGCAAGCCTCGACGACAAAGGTGCCGAGCTGGGATGGACGTAGTTTTAATTGGCATCATGACGGGGGAGGGGGGACGGACGGCGGAGGTGGCGGAGGTGGCGGTGGAGGTTGATGAGGATTAGTTAGGGCCAGTCATTGTGACCAAACGAGCCTCAGCCTCACCCGACCCTGACCTGTCCCATTGACTTGTCTAGGTCATCTCTAGGAACATGTAATTAGCGCGAACTGTTTTAACATATAAAAAATTTGTAAAAATTCCGGTAAAATGTAGGGTTGGTTAGGAAATGTTTTTCAGAGGAATTTTTTAATGAGAAGGTTGCTTGGTATAAAAAAATAAAGTTTAAATGATTTACTCTTGGGCTTTATTTTTATTTCTTAATAACTAGGCGTTTTCCTTTACGTAAGAAGTACAAACTATAATATATTTTGCAATCTAGGAACTTGACTATCTTTAGTCTTTGATGCACATGTAATCCTAATAATAATTTATTTGTTGGTAATTTAATGTTAACTTTTAAATGGTTTGTAAAATTCAAACGGACAGTTTTACAAATACTACCCTTCTTCATTTTGATTAACTGTGAAAATTAATATACTGTACATGTAACTCGACTTTAAAGAGTGTTGATATTGTCATAAAATCCTGGACAGTATCATCTTGAATTTCTTTAGTATAAAAATAGGCCCACACCACGGCGATAACGGTTGTCAACTTTTACGTAACATACAGGACGAAACAACGGCACAAACACTGTCTCACTCTCCAAGACCTGCTCTCAAACGGCATAAGTAAAAGCCCAATGACAAATGGTAGCTGGCACCAATTCCGAACCTCCGTGCATTTCGAGCTCAACACTAAAACCTAGAAAATTAGTACAGGCCCAACGATAGCAACACCATTATAGTATGTGTTTTTAACATGACGTCCTCGCACTATGTTTTAAAATTATCGTATCTGAAAAGTTATACAGAAATCAGACTTCTTGCTACAAATTTTATATGAAAACAACGAGAAATCTTTCTGGAACGAATCATTCACGGATAGCGTCTGGTCAAGATGGATTGGCAGTGCATGAAAAATATATTTCAGTTATATTTCATCAATCTAAATGTAAATTATTTCCTCTCATATCGCAATAGCTTATCTTGCCGAGAACTCTTGAAACTACGCATCATAGTGGCTTCCTGATTGCAGTAGTTCTGATTTTAAAAAAAACCTTAGAATTAAGAAATGTATTGTTATTATTTTTGTCTTGGGGAACATGATAAGGTTATCGAACAGTTGCTATAAAAATCAAAGCGTAATTGTATTGTTTATTTTATAAACATTTACATTACATGAGAGAGGTGTTATTTCCTTAATTCTCTCTACCATAATCCCTAGAGGATTTTTTTTCAAAATTTACACTAAAGGCCTTATAATTTATAATTTAGTTCATAATTTTTTAACAGACACAAACGAATTATTATATTTTTGGTTTGAAATTTTTTTATAGCGAGATGACTCCTATGTGATTATTGTCACCAGTGCCTTTTTAATGTTACAAGATGAAACGTTTTAAAATATTTTATTTTTTATTATTTTAAAGTATTTTATTTTCCATACTACTGAAAATTTACTTTTACCATATTTAAGGTCAATGCTTTTACCTTACAGTAGAGTATATGAGAGATTGCTTTTCTATGTATTACCTCTGTTGGGTCACTTTATTTACTAATATATTTATATTTACAATTATTACAATTATGGATATATTTATAATTTATTCATATCATGTTATTATAATGTAAATATATTGATTTTGTTTTGTTTCCAACGGGCTTTTTTACCTCATACGCTGTTGTTTTTAAGAGATTACAGTTTTTTACAATCACTTTTTATGAAACGATTCTATAAAACAAAATACTACTTCTCCAAGTTTTCATAGCGCATAAATTGTTTGTTACGTCTTAACAATTTCAAATACTTTACTTTCAGCCTGCTAGGAATTGAATATGCCAGAATAAATTAAGCCATTACCAACTATTTAAAGATAAATATATTGCAAAAATAGTAGGACTATCGGCCGCATGGAAGGCATGCGGTAAAGGTCAACATGTAGGCAGTCACTGTGTAGACGTGGTTTGTGTGCGTGCCGCAATAACCCCGCCGGCCGTCCATTCTCGCAACCCATTATACGTTACATTCATGGTAATGGATACTTCAATCGTAACCAGGTAAAAGGGTTTCGATTTTGAAATTAACCATGGTTTTGGATTTAAATCTATGGAAACCTGAGCTAAGGCTTAAACAGTTAGTAAAGGTTATTTGAAATGAATAAACTAAACATATTTATTGATCTGTAAAACATGTACATTACAGGAATACATTTGTAATATAATTATTACATCAGCTGAAAGTACGATTTTTTTTAATGTTTAGTTTTTTTGCAAAGCAAAAACTTGAACTACAACATATTTCTTATGAATAACATTTTTACTTATTCATGTTGTATAGCCTCCAAAGCTGATAAGAACGAATAAAAACAGGTCGTATTAACTTCGCCTTCAGCTGTAATAAATCCGATGCAGGAATACATTTCCATCATGAGGTCTAATTTCATGGAGCCAAACAGTAGCCAGAATTTTAAAGTAACACATAACACTTATTACAAAAACTAACTTCAAAAACAAAACAAAGTCCACTGACGCGTATACCGGCCGGTAGGTGAACGCCGACATTGTTAACTTATATAATGAGATCAATATTTTTCGTCCGTAGGTTAAATCCTGTTTTGGACATAGGCATGAGCTTTGAGTGGATGGTTGACCTTTATGCGGACACAAAAATACGATCCTCAAATTTTAATGCAATTGAAACAACAGTGAGCACAACACTTACAGACTAAGTGAGCACAACAGTCTACAGACTAATCATACAATTAATGGAATTTGAAGCATAAAGCTTAAATGATGAGCAAATTAACAAGGAATGTACCAAATGGCATATTATTTTCAATTGACGAATAATTTCTTTAACATGTTTTAATACCTTATTATGGTCGCAATCAAAACATCTCTGATTAAACATTTCGACATGAAAAATATATTTAAAAACTGGAGGGATATGAGCTTAACTTGGAATGCAGACCATTCAGTCGTGCTAGTTTATTTTAAATATGATATTAATAATTTATCTACGTAATGCAACTCATAAGTTGTAACAAATGTTAAAGACGTTTCAGCATCACTGTGCGATCTTTAGGGACTGAAGATCAATGAAAAACATTCTACAAACATTACGTTAACCTCGGAATTTACAAATAAACAAAAAAACAGGCTTATTTCCAGGTAGAGCATATCTGGGATCAATTTCTATAAAACGCCGAACATTTCATCACTGAGCAGATCGCAGTTACCTGCTCCAGCTACTCTATGGCTTCCACTACTTTCTCAATTTCGGGATGTGTGCCCCCAGGAACAAGGCTTGTTTTATTTGTAAATTTCGTAGTTTGTCTAAACCTTGTTGTGTGTTTCAAATTTTATATTTTAACGACGCCTTATAGCTGAACTGTAATCTCTGGAGATGGCATATCAGCTATGCTGAAATAGCCATAGAATTTGTTATCAATTTATGAGCTGTACAAGGAGTTAATTTATAATTAATATATAAAGCAGCTAAGTGGCTACAAAACATGTATTTCAATTTTTTATGAAATAGTAAATAACATTACAGTTAGTTAATAAATAATTATTCGTAGACGTCACGATTTATTTATTGCGTGCTGTATGTACTCGTCGGTGCGCGATTAATTTGACAGGCCTACTGACCTACTGTTATTCAGATATTTTATTACCTTTTTACCTTCGTCGTCAGGCTGTAGACATCGCAGAGACATGGAATCCATAAAATCCACCATTCGTGAAGTACCTAAAAATTATAAGCGTTTGGGAAATCAACCCAAACCCATTGAAAGCATTGAAAGCATCTTGGGAATTCGTCGTGTTTCCTCTTAAACCGATGTAGCGACGAGACCTCCAAGACAAATACACAAGGTATAGATTACAAAATTAATACACTGTATATGTTTATGTAAACACGAAACACGTACGTGATTTCGGCTATTTCAATGGGGACAAATTGTTCTAACCCACTTATCATTTTAGGTATAATTTTACGCGTAATTCAGGATACTACGAGCTTCGGAATTTTGATGCTTCCGCTTCCGACAGATTTAACTGGTTCTTAAATTTAAAATCAAAATATGTTGTTGTGGTACGACAATTATTCAATTGCACTACAATCGTCAAACTTCAAATTAAATTCTTCTTTTTATAACTAATTTATCTAATTTGTCTACATACAACACAGCTTATTCCTAGAATACACTTATAGAGTAACAGTCACGTTCCAAAAAGTCTTTTTAAATTTTGTCTCTGAATTTACCAATTTATCATGTTCAGGTAATCTGTTGAATAATTTAGGCCCATTATTTTGTGGTATTTTGCGGCTAATTCCAATCGATGTGGAGTTTGCCAATGATGGTGCCTTTGCCTCTTATTATAATTATGAATATCCGCACCGGTCGATACTGTCGTTAAAACTTACAGTAATGTCAAGTTTCCAAAATATAAATTTAAGGTAGAGTTAGAATTGCCAAAATAATAATCACAGTTTTAAATGTATAGAAAATTATTATGTGGGGAAGCATAAACAAATTGAATAATCATATTCTGGTGTATCATCGTTAAAGGTACACACGCAACGCCGACAACGTCCTGCGTATCGCCGTCCACCACCCCCTCCGTCCTACTTCCCCGCCCGACCGCCCTCAGCAGCACCGTCGCGCGGCGGCGTTTCGGTGGGTGCGAGTAATCAATACGAAATGCCGATTGAATGTTAAACTGAACTTGACCCGGCTTTTGGTTGTTGTCAGGCTGCAAGCTGACGTAGTACGATCGGCACGATGTGTTTATAGGCTCGAGTGTTCCGCGAGTGTCGCCGGTCCGTAGCCCGAAGTCCGTAGTCCACGCTCGGCTCCCTCGGCTCCAAGAGTGGCTTATTTTGACTCGAGGGATCGCCTCATCAAGGTCTCTGTGGTGTCGAGCGTGCGGGACATCGAGTCGGTCGTCTGGCGACGCAAGCACCTAGTGATGAGCGAGCAGGATGTGGACGACGTCGCCTTCCTGACAGGTGCGACCACCGACCACCTACCACCGACCACCGACCACCGACCACCGGCGTCCTCGGTCTCTCGGTGGTTCGGGGCATTGACCTCCGGCACTCTGTAGCGTCCCTCGCGCCTTCCACCTGTGTAGCCTCAGGGAGACACCTTTACCAGTTGCTATTTTTTAGTTTTGGGGCCTACTCTTAATATTTAACAGAGTACAGTACGACACATCTTTTAGGCTTTATTACGTTCGAAATAAAATATAATGTTTCCTGAAGCATTGGTGCCTCTACTTGGCAATTCCGAAGGTGCTAAGTAAATTGAAACTAATATTTGGAAATTAATTATTGCTGACTGAAATTGATGACTAAATTTTTTTAGAAAAATTAAATTTACATTCGTCGGTGAAAAAAATCATGACAATTTTCAAAATTACCGCTTTGATTTTATACAATGAAAATCAGTCTATGTCATACATATTGTTTGACCGATATGGTACACTATACAATCACACCTTCACTTGTTGTTCGTCATACATATTGTTTTACCGATATGGTACACTATACAAACACACCTTCACTTGTTGTACATCTTCACTGGATTCCACTAGTGTTGTACGTACATGAAATTAATTACTCTTAACTTGTAAGCTTTTGGGAAATCAACCCAAACCTATAACGCATTGAGGGCATCCTGAGAATTGGTCACGTCTCCTATAAAACCGACGTCACGACATGACTTAAAGGCACAAACAGTAGGCTAGCGACCCCAATTTCTGAGTGCTTCATTATTCAGCCCTCGTAACGAATATGTTAATCAGCAAAACATGTAAAAGCCTTATTATTAGCCCTTTAACATATATTATCTTAATGATTTTTTTCTCAATTTTGTATTGTAGAGTTGAGTATTGTATAAGGTTTGTAAAGTGTGATTGTATTTAATTTTACTGTGTGAAACCTGCAGTTGTGAGATACTAATGACTTTGTTTCATGTGAAGATTCGTTATGGCCTGTTCCTGTATTCTGTGGTGAGTGCCCAAGTTACAAACAGATTTTTAGAGTGTGTAGTTTTGTACAGACAATTTGTGAACAGTGGATGCGACATTGAGTGACGTAGTGGTTTTTAGTATTCACTAGTGTAGAAAAAGTGTACATAATGTAGTGAAAAGTGATTTTCCAACAACCCTGAGACTAGTTACACACATTGCATGTCCTGTTTGACAATTGTGACGAGAAAATGAAGAAAATATTGAAACTGATACTTTTTCACCTTAGCAGTTTTCACAGTTTGAAGTAATGTTGAATTTACTCTTAATTTTATATAGATATAAATGTTTATAAGAAAATAGCTTGTGACAGTCATAAATCAGTATCATAGCAAATGAAACAAAATATTATGAAATATTATTACTTTAATTTGTAAAGAAACCTCAGACAGCTTAGATATTTATTTTCTTAAATCCACCTGTTTATTCGTTTTGTCAATTTATTTCCTTTTAGTGTTACATACAATGTAGTGGTGATTAATTTTGTCTTCATCTAGTTAGCCTTCTTTTACTTTCATGTTCAACCTCAGCAAAAATAATGCATTTTATTAGCTTAAGAATGTCTGGGACAGTATAGTTTTAAGAAATAAATATTAAATTTTCATAATATTAACAAAATTACTATTCTTGATCAACCCATTTTTAGACTTCTTTTTCATTTATTAAAATAAGAACACTGTCAACAACTCTCATAACAAACATGTAGCCACTTAAGAGAATGGAATAAACTAACGGCATTATTTGTGGACACCTATTGTTATTAGTTTACCAAAAAAAAAACTCTCACATTGTAATTCTCTAAAGAAAATAGTCTTTTTTGTTTGAAGCTGATCAAAATTAACTTTTTATAACCGGCATATACAGTAATTTGAAAGAAGATTTATTGAATTTTATTGAAAGAAGATTTTTAACAATATACTTACTTAATGTAAAAGGTTTCAAGAGTTTAAAAAAATATGATTATTCAAGCAATAATTAAATTTACAAAGGTGAGTTTTATAAATAGGAATAGTCTTACTTCACGGTACTCCTATCAGTATTTTAAATGTCAACACATTTTTAATAATGATAAAATATACATAAAGGTTTTGAGAGTTGTGATTTATTTCACAAAAACTTAAATAAATAAATAAATTGAAATGTAAAATGTGTTTTAATGTTATTTTTAATAGGTCATGTGCTCATTACAACCTGATTATCACAAGTTGATAACCTACCAATACTTAATTTATAATCTTACCATCATTAATTATTTTTCATTTACTCTTTTTGATTTTTACATGCAGTATTATGTAAGGAATTATTTGACAAAAATCTCTTCAACATACTAATGTAAATGAGTGCTAAATTAAATTAAGGTAAAATATCAATACTTATATTTAGAAATAATGCAATTGTAAAGCAAAATTAGCTTAATTTTGAATCAGACTATTTGGATTACATTGGAACATTGAGCGTTTTTTTAAATATCAGTAGGAAGAACTCTATAGCGGTGAGTGTATTGTGAATATGAACCATCTTATTTCAAACCTCTGTTGTGAAATGTAAATAAGTTAGCTAGCAAATTTCATAGTATGTAATATTTTAGTTATGTCAGTTTGAGCATCAAAATGACTAGAAATGTAGCAAATAAGCAGCAATAAAGGAGACTGGTGCAGGTTTTTCAAATATTTTTTTATTATTTTATTTATTTTATTAACCACAGTAGAGCTACGATAGCCCAAACCATAAAATCAGTGTTACAATAGCAACAAGTAGAAACATTAAAGTTGATAAGGTAAATATCTTTTTTATTGCAAAAAAAATAAAGATAGAAGAATCCACTGAGCACAAGTTAACCTCAGGATATTCCTCTTAAATTTCAATATTCTGTATTGTTATTTTGAAGGGGGGGAAAGAAAATTCTCAAGATATTTATTTCATGGGGACTTATTTTAATTAAAAACTAAACATGGATTTCATATTTTTCTGCTAAATAACCAAAAGAAAACAAGCTAAGCCAATTTTATAAACAATCACATTCCAGAGTATATACCGAGATTCAGAGAATCTGGTACGTTTAAGAAAATATACCAATATACACTGTGCAAAAACTTGCCCCAGTCTACCCTACTCAATCACATTTCAGAGAATATTTCTTAAAATGAAACTTAAAATATAAGTGTATCCTTGAAATCTCCATAAAGTTTCCATACATAGTTTTACCTACGTGAAGTAACTTTATTCATTTAAAATTTTAACATACTCTTGATCAATCTTTTGATTTTATTTTTCATCAATGGAACAAAATATCTTTCCTACCTGTCTCCTTTCTTGGTTTATCCTATTGTCTACGTATGAATGTGTTTAGTGTGCTGCAGTAATGTACAGTCATGTGTTTTCTCTTATTTCTTGTTATTGTAAATGTTAATGAATGTAATCGTGGGTATTTTTTTCATTGTGATTATTGCAAAGTACATTTTATGAAGAGAAATCACAACGTAATCATGGTTTCAGGGATTAGCTTTCAGTTTAAATCTGTCTATAGTCTATAATAATATTTTCATCATACTGTCCCGAAAACAGCCGTTTTTAGTTCTCTAAATCGTACGCAAAATGATCGTTTTTGGATCACTTCGAATAGGAGTACTGGAAAAACATATGGTAAATTTTGCCGTACTCTAATGTCAAAATTTGTTTATGTTACGTTTGAAAGGTTGAACGATTTCTTATCTTGTGTTTGTAAACAACTAACAGATGTGTAAATGACTATGACTATTTTGGATAACCTCAAAATTATGTAGTCTAATTTTTTAACGATTAAATGATTATTTATACATAATGATGAAAATAGTTGTTCATCACATGGAGCAAAAGTGTCTCCTTGGTACTCGATCGCATTTCCAAGCTCGGCTGCGCCTCGCCTGTAAATTACGATCTCGTACCAAAAAGAGCCACTTTCGCTCCTAGTAATGAAAACTACTATTTTTGTGTTTGTTAGCTCATGAGTTCATGTTTTCTCCACCCTTGGGAAATATCAAATTAAAAATATTTACATTGGATTGGGTAGTATAAGTTTATGACTGCCAACTAATTAATAGTAGATTGTATATACAGCAACTACAATTATACATGCATCATATTTAATAAAATAATTAATCCTGGTCTGAATGGTTCTCTTATGTTCTGGAGCTCTTGAACCATATGAACCTCATATTCTTTCTGGGTCCCCACAGGGTCAATTGAGTACGGTCTTACAGACCATAAATTTCATTTAACTACGTATTTAAAATATTTTATTCAAGTAATAAACCTGTGATGTTTAACTCACAACCCATACTAAGCACTGAAGTTAAAAGCATCAATAAGTTATTAATGTTTCCTCTTATATATGCAGGTGATAGCCAAACGGGTATCCACAAACGCAGCGTCTACGAACACAATGGCGTGGCGGTGTGCTCGCAGAAGAGAGCACTATGCATCGCCACTGTCGTCATGGCCATCCTGTTCACCATCTCCCTCATCATCGCCTACGCAGGGCCACAAGCAGGTAACCAAAAGTATCCCACAGCTTTCATCTTCTATTTTTATTTTTTTATTTTATGCCAGTGTTTCAAATATGTGAGGCCCAAACTTATACAGACAATACTTGATAATCCAACATTGGGGCCAGGTTAGGTTAATATTAAAATGCCATAGTTAATATTATTTTAGCTGGTTATTGTCAATGTAATTATTTTACAATTAACTATATCCAGTGATAGTGGTGAACACGTGCACTACAGCTTACTGCTGAAGCTGTAATATGAGGGCTCCTTCATATAGTGTGACTGTCTAACTATCTCTAAACCTGCAATTTTCTTGCTGACTGTGTTCAAAACATTCATTAATATGTTGTTTTCCAATGCAGCAGACAGATAAATCATCTGTCTCACTCATGCATTAATACTATATTTGTTTCCCTTACAGGTAATAACCTCTAAATTCAAAATTCAAGCTACATAATAAGCAATTTAAAATTTCCTGTACAGTGTTTACTATGAAAAATAAAATAATATTCAGTTGTACAAGTGCTAAAATTAAACCTTATATGGAGCCAAAACCAACGTTTAAAGTAACTTTACTCTTTAAAAATGTGAAACGATAACCAAAGTTTCTTCTCCAGAGTGTTGCAAAATATTATGTTTAATATGAAATGTGTTAATGTTAGCAGTGTGTTCCTTACAATAAATATTTTATGGTTTACTAAAGGTAATTTCTTTCTGTTACTTGTTGAATGGCTCATTTTACTGACAAAAATAGCTCAAGATTTTAAAGCAGAGTTTTTTAACCTTGAGAAATTGTATTTTTAAATTTTTTTTTAAATAGATTTGTGTTGGAATATGTGGATGTCATTTAGTCTTAACAATAAAATTTTAAAAATTTTTAGCAAAAATACTCATTACAGTAAAAAATATTTACGGGAAGATTTGTTTCTAGCAGATTTGTCTGTGATTTGTTTGTTTATAAACTCCTTTTTTTAAAGTTCTCAACAGATAAATTAAATTAAACTATTACAATCATTGTGCGTTTTTCAATTAAAGTGTAGTACTTGTAAAGTCCCAAAATTAAGTTAATAACTTAACACAAATCATAATTTTTATCATATTTATTGCCATTGAGGATAAATCAGATGATTGGGAATAACCTATCCATGACTATATATTTTCCAATATTGGAAAAGTATTCTTTAAGCATGGCTCTAATCTATTGGATTGGGATTATCAGAAATTGGATAGAAGTTTGTATAGAATAAGTACAGATTAAGAGACTTCAGTTATTGAAATTGGTTCAAGCTTAGTAGAGCCATTCACTCTGAAACAATTACTTTACCTTACTATAAAAAGTACTTTGCAACTCTTACTCAGTTTCCTTTAAACATCACCTCCGACTTTTAAATGAGAACTGTTATAAATTAAGATTAGTTTATAACATAAACGTAACACCACCGCCAAGTTTTTAATGAAAAATATTACGAACTAAACTTAGTTTACAAAATCTTTCATTAAAAACTCGGAAGTAGTGTTTGAAAGAAAACTGAGTCTGGAATTAAAAATGGTTTTATGGAGTTTTTATAAAAAATAAAGTCCTTAAGTCAGAGAACTGTGGCCAGACATGATTGTGATTGTGTGGATGTGCAGAGTGCCCCTGCGCGGGGGAGAAACCTCCCTCACTGGACGGGGAGGATGAGGAGGGGGTGAGGAACGTCATCCCCATAGCAACCAATGGGGAGATCTTCCCCTGGAACAACCATCGGCTGCCCACCTTTGTCAAGCCGACTCGGTACCACATAAACATACATCCCAACCTGACCACCATGGACGTCAAAGGTGAGGGAAGGAGAAGAAAAATTAAACAATACCATGGATAATCTAAATGAGAAGAAAACCAATCTTCCTCCTGCGGTTTGTTTACAATTAAATTTAAATCAAACTGAACAGACATAAAAAATTTTCTATTTCTGCTGCTCTTCATTGTTAACATTTTGCATATGGTTGTTGTTGCTTATCACAGGGATGAAACCAGTGGTCATTACATATTACAACTGTATATAACGCTGAACTAAGACAGTATGATTTTGGTCCATAAGTTTCTTTTGGTTATAATAGTGGAAAAATTATCTGGTTGAATGGTATCAAATAAAATCGTATTACCTATTATCCTACTTTAATTCATAGTCTGATTGAAAAAGTCTTGATTTTGTACCGTAGTTCTAATTACTATTCTCCATATATAGCATGGTTTTTGTTGATTTATGAATTAATTTAAAAATTAAATGGATGGGTTTTTTTTGTTCACTTTAAAAATAAGCTGTTTGTTTCCAGGTCAAGTGACGATTGACTTCAATGTAGATAAGGACACTTACTTCATCATCCTAAATTCAAAAAATCTTACTATCACAGACAAGGTGAGTAAAAAAGAAGATTTTTTTCATTCAACAATAAAAAAACTCTCCATTTGACAAGATATTAGTAGATGAGAAATAGACAAAGTAATCATATATGCTAATCCGTCTAATCTGTTATTTTTTATTATTTTGATTTAATTGCATTTTGGTACTTAAATTAATTTAATTTCAACAATAAAGTTAAGAAATATAATTTGATTGCATTTTCTGTGTTCTTCTCACTTTTGATATATTCCGGAACTCCCCCATGTGTTACACAGTGGGCATCGCGAAACAAATATAAAACACTGAAATTCCTCTAAACAATAAACTGACATTTTGCAGGACTGTTAAAACAAAACATGTCCAGCAGGGTTGTTTGAGGGTCTTCTGGATTGTAAGAGTGGGGTCAAACACCCAATCACAAAAGGCGAATCAGCTGTTACGAGAGGTTGATGAGTAGGCAAAGGGTTGTACTTACCTCAGATTTCCCACCCACCTAGTGTCCCTTATCTCAATTTTGTTTTCACTTCAATATTTACCGTAGGTGTAGGTCTTATGTCCACTGCTGATGGATGGGGACAATTGCTTACTCTCTTTGGCCATAATAAATCATTCAATAATTTTCCTCTTCTTCCAGCCAGGTTCCAGATATTTGTGATATTTTAATATTCTAATAATTTGTGATGTAATTAAAATTTTGTAAACTTGTAAACTAAAACACATAATATTTTTTATTATCACCAGATGGTATCTATGTCCTATTACCAGATGGTTACGACGGACCGTAAAACGCACAGACTGCAAGTGGCTCGGTTCCTCGAGTACCCGGCAGGCCAGCAGCTCTACCTGGAGCTGAAGGAGAAGTTCAGGAAGAGGGTTAACTACACTCTGATCATGAGGTATGCCACCCGCCTCAGCCGGGAACTGGAGGGCTTCTACCTCAGCAGCTACACTACGAAGGACGGGGAACGTCGGTGAGTTTGTGCTTACAAATTTCAAGAAAATTATATATTTTCTTTAATATATTTAATTATGCCTAAATATCAAGTTTACATTGTATTGTTCACATTTTCTTAACACAGTGGTATCTTCAGCCAAATCATTGAAGACTAAGTTTCTTTCATTAGAAAATTTTAAAATTAGAACTATGTCAATCACCAAAGTAACATAAAATTCAAAAGTTTAAGGGCTGATACCGATTCAAAACTTGCAGTGGTTTACTTCTCAGTGGGTTTGTTCGGGTGAAGTAGTTTCTTATTTGAAATGGGTAGGAATATTTTTTTTTCATTGAGTTAAAGAAGGATATAATAAAAGTCTCAATATTTTTGAGACCATCAAAAATGACTTAAGTTTAAAAAAGTACGATTTAGTCTCTAAGCTTGAATGAGAATAGGAATGAAGGTATGATTCCTCTACATGTTCATAAGCTTTTAAATCTGCGACAATGTAAAATGTTTGTTCATTGCAGGTACTTGGCAACAACACACTTTGAACCAACTTATGCTCGTGCAGCTTTCCCTTGCTTCGATGAACCCCAGTTCAAGGCTCGATTCAAGATGTCCATCTTCAGAGACCGTTTCCATATCTCTCTCTTCAACATGCCAATTATAAATACTGAAGATGCGGGCTTCTACATGGGAACAGGACTTGTAAGTATTAACTGTATCATATCATTTCACTCAACACTTTTAAGATATGCTTTGGATAGTTTAGGGCAAACGTCCTGTTTATTGATTTATACCTTTAAGGAAAATTTATTATATTCCTACTCCTCAGCTATACAGTCAACCTAGTGGTAATCCCACCACTGCACAATACTAACACTTACACAGAATACCAAATGGTTATTACTGTTTGCTAGACAAATTTGGTTTTGAGACAAAAGTTGCTTTTGGTGAAAAAAAGGTCATCATTAAATAGATTTTAGTTTTTTTTGCAGTGTCTAAAGTTTCTATTTGAATTACTAACCTGCCTATTGTTGCCAGTTTGCCTCATTTAAAAGGGTCAGTATAACTCAGCCACATTACCTCACCCATCGACTTGACCAGAGTTCAGAAAAATCTTTGAATTTCTTCTCAAATCTTTTTAAAACTAATACATATAGCTTCACTGTCTTAACTATATGATTTCTTTTCACCTCACCAGCTGAGGGATGACTTCCAAGAGTCAGTAGAGATGAGCACATACCTGGTGGCGTTCGTTGTCTGTGACTACAAGTACATCAGCGGGCGCACGGCCCGGGGCGTGTCCGTGTCCGTGTACGCCCCTCCCGACCTCATCCCCCAGGCCAAGTTCGCCCTCAACACTGCCATCAGCATGATGGACCACTATGAGGAATTCTTCGGTGTCGACTACCCTTTACCAAAACAAGGTAAGTTTTCAGTTCGTTATGTTTATTGTAAGGTGTTTAAACATCATTTAAATATTCAAAGGTAGTTAAAAACAACCAAAGTAGAACCCAGAACTTGTTTTGAGAAGTGTACTCATCATTGTCATCTATTGGCTCCAAGTTTTACCAGTAACGGTGTCTCGAATTTTTGTTTTGACATTTTAGATTACTATATCAAAAGATTTTATAGATAAACTTACAGATTTAATCAGGTCGAGTTGGCATGGTGATATAGGCAGACGAGTCAAACTGGACGAGTTCACAGTTGAGTAGGTTATTTGTAGCACTTGCCCACTTTTTAACTGATCAAATTCAATTCACACTCTAACACGGCCCTTGCAATCCATTCTTAAACTCTCATAGTTTTTGTTTGTGAGGCAAAATATTTAACTAAATAATAATTTATTCATTCCCGTTCCAGACCTGATAGCGATCCCTGACTTTGGCGTGGGGGCCATGGAGAACTGGGGTCTGATCACGTACCGGGAGACGTCCATCCTCTACGACCCCAACGAGACGTCGGCGGCGGCGCACCAGTGGGTGGCGGTCGTCGTGGCCCACGAGCTCTCACACCAGGTTCGCACAGTCTGCATACCACGCTCGTACTTCTCCTGATACGGGGTTTTGTTTGGTGAAGAGATTATTGTGTGGCTGAGTAAACCAACTGAGGTTTTTAAAGTGTGCTCTTGCCTCCAATGATATAAAAAATTTTTCCATAAAAGTTAGATGATTTCTGTAATTGGAGATTGTATAAGACTCTTTTATACAGAGAAAATTATTTTCTCTGGGATGTTCAAAGATTTTTATTTATGACTTTAACAGTACACAAAATTCTAAGATTTTACGTATTGGTGTCCAGGTAGAATGTGGTTCATTATCAAATCAACTTCTTCCTTGTCGTGTTCTCTCTTTTTTCTTTCTTACTCTTCCTTGTCAACAGTAAGAAATTATAAAAACAGTAACTATCAGTTGACTGTTTTCTCGGGACTTGACTGTTGACTCGCAGTGGCTAAAAACCAGTATTTGATTGACCAATTCAACCAAATTGATTTTGTTGACTGACTTGGATGAACACTCTAAAACATTAAATCAAGTTTGTTCAAACAATGTGACAATAACTAGTAGCACAAACTGCTTAGTAGCTTTAAGTTTTCGATTAGTCTAATAATTGTCGTTTAGTGTTTATTGTAATCATCTGTTTCTTCACAGTTGTATTCCCAACTTAAATCTTATGGACAAAAATAATACTTTAAGAGCATCTTGAGCTCTTTCCTTAGTCTAACTTTCAGAAATTTTATTCCCTGCAAAACTTGATGCTGAGCTCTTTCCAACGACACCTATAATATTGAAGTTGGTTCATTACCGCAGGAGGAGTTTTGATCACTAAAATACCCCTAAAGTATTAAATAAGTAGATTTTACATTTTATTACCATCTCCTCTGAGTTACAAGTTTTCATGTCACAAACATGAAAGTGTAATGAGTAGGTGTCTACCCGTGGTGTGCTGGTTTCAGTGGTTCGGGAACCTGGTGACAATGCGTTGGTGGAACGACCTCTGGCTTAACGAGGGGTTCGCCAGTTTCCTGGAGTACTTCGGAGTGGACCATGTGATGCCCGGGTGGAACATGATGGACCAGTTTGTCCTGGAGAAGACCCAACCCGGACTCAACTTGGACGCGTTGGCCTCCAGTCACCCGATATCTGTGTCTGTTCACGATCCCACCGAGATTGAGGCGATTTTTGACACCATATCTTATAGCAAAGTAAGTACTGTATATTGTCATAAAATTACTAACAACAAGGATAGTTTCATATGCAATTTAATTTTTCTGGACAACTTTAAACCTTAAAAAATTCATCTTACTTGTGGTAACAATTTTGGAAGAAACTAACACTAAGGGAGAAAATTCAATGAATCGGTGAGTCAAGAGGCAAGCAGTGAGTCTTGCTGTGCTTGTTTTTGATGATGCATGTAGTCCAATGAGCTAACTTATCGCACAATAATACTTCATTATGCATTAGCTTATTGGACTACATGCATTATCAAAAACAGAACAACTAGACTCACCGTTCTAATATGTTTATTTCACCTAAAACACTTGTTAATCTCTACATTTCACAAATATTCTTTAAGTAACTACTATTTTACATTCTTGATTTTTTATCAAGATCATATTTTGCTAAGGGATACATTTAAACTTAAGTAACCAGAGAGTCAAACAGTTAAATAATAAATCTATGATTTTCAGGGAGCAGCCTTACTCTACATGCTAGAAAAATTCCTGGGTCAAGACACATTCCGTAGTGGTTTGAACGACTACCTGAACACTCACAAATACAGCAACGCTGACACCAAAGATCTATGGACAGTGCTCAGCAAACATGCCAATAACTCTATACAAGTGAAGGCAAGTCTTAGACCATAATTGTATGTATCTTCCTTCGATTAATTACAAAACTTTGCAAATTCTCATCATAGCTGATTTATTGGGCAAAAAAATCAGGTTTTACATTTTGGGTTACATAGCATATGATTAGTTAATTGCACAACAATCATGTATATAAACGTATTTTGAAATTTAATTGCCACTTTGTAACTTAGCTGATCAGCCCTTGATTTGTTTGCCATCCAGATGGCCAGAATATTTATATTTCAGCTAATATACTGCCCTATTGTTCTTGAAGCTAAAAAATTGGTGCTCCCTCAAGCGACACCTTATCCATCTCAAGTAATAAGGCCATGCCTTCAAACTGGCAAAGTCACTTTGCAATGGTTGTTGACACAGAGAACCCTTTTCTCAGAGTCAGCTGACTTAAAGTAAATGGTAGTTGGAACCATGAGGGAGTATATTAGGCCTATTTGAATCCTTAGGTGAGAAGATGCCATTTACTTGTGCTGCGATCTTGTTACTAGAGATGGCTATGACAAGATCCAATTTCAAAATTGTAAAACAAAAAAATCAAAGTGACCGTACCACATCTGCAGAAATGTAGAGGAAAGTATCAGAGAGGGCTCATGAATGTTAACATTTTGGCAATGGGAATCATTTGTCTTGACAAAAATCTATCATTAATTTAGTAACATCTCATGCAAATGAAACACAGTCCCCATCAACAACTTCCTGATTATCTTTTGTTCCAGACAATAATGGACACGTGGACCAGACAGATGGGGTTCCCGCTGATCTCCATCAGCCGCGAGGGCAGCACGGTGTACGCCAACCAGACGCGGTTCCTGCTCGTGCCCGACCCGACCAACGAGAGCGTGCCGCTGGACCAGCCCAAGTCCCAGTTCGGCTACAAGTGGTACGTCCCGCTCAGCTACTACACCGACACCAGCGACGAGGAGGAGACCGTGTGGATGAACATGACCGACAGTGAGTCATTTACTTTTTACATATAAGCTCTTTACTATTATACTTGAATAAATACAACTATGAAGCGCGAGAGGGAGGGAAATTTATACACTTATAGCGACACTTACAGCGACAGGCCAACCCTTCGAAGGCAGAAGAAAACACACAAGGAGTTCTGAAATATCTGAAAAATTCCAAAGTCTAAGTTTTACTGTCTAGCGCAGTGTTTCTCAACCAGTGGTACGCGTACCACTGGTGGTACGCGAAGGCTTTTCAGGTGGTACGCAAGAGACTGAAGAAGTAGTAGAAAATAAAATACTAGGTTTACGAACGCTGTCCCGTCGATCAGTAAAATCTCACTGAATGCCTTAATTTTTTCAGCATCTGTTTTGATCATAATATGTCAATATCGTACCATATTTTAGGAAATATTGTTACTCTTTCATTTTAAGAATAATTCCTTTCACAGAACATTTTTGCAGTAAAATGTTCTTTCCATTAAAATATACCACCAGTTTTACAGAGTTGATTCGGTCGTATTACTATTAATTAAGTTAGTTGTACAATTTACTAAACGTATTTTCTATTTTCAACGCACAGTCTAGTTATGTCAATCTGTTGTATAAATTTGTGTAATATGCTCAAATATAACATTATTGGTGAAAATACATTGACTTTGAATGTTTGTTTATGGTAATTTTTCATCACAGTATAAAAAAATTATAAATTTCCAAATAAAAACAGCGATTATTTTTCACCGTGTACCTAGGCATTTACACATTAACGAAATTCATATCCAGATTCATACGATTTTTGCCAAATTGACTATAAAATTAAGCAGAGCAGAGTTGAGATGAACAAGTAATATGTCAAAATATTCTTATAATCAAAATACGATCAAAAATGTACATTGAAAAGTAAAATAAAATAAATCTAGCTGGAAAAAAACACCCAAAGGGTAACTATAAACATTGTTGGAGGGATTCCCTCAGTGGTGGGAGGAGGGGGGCCCTTTCGATGGTACGCCAAAATATTGTAAACGTGGTAGGTGGTACACGAGCACCAAAAGGTTGGGAAACACTGGTCTAGCGGACAATCAATAAACTTTTTGGGAAAGACATAAACAACACGAAACCAAATGATTCATCCAATAGGAAACGACTTCAAGATAAAAATGATGGACTTAGCGTGATCTTGTGAATAATACTAGTTGATTTATGTTTGCTTTCTAAGGGACATGCCTGACGCTGCCGAACAATAAGTGGAATTCCCCTCCCTCTCGCGCTTCATAGTTGTATTAATTCTCCTATAACAGGAGTTAATATTATTTGTTGTTTAATTATATTTTGGGGAAGCTGATGTTTGTAGAGATGGTTTTTTTTTTATTTTACAGCCCTCTGCCATAAATAAGTTAAAGGGTGGGATGGATTTGAGATTGTTTAAATTTGAGTATTACTTATGAGCAGAAGGCCCTGTTGACTTTGAGCAGGATCATTAACTTGACAATTAAGTTGGATATTATGGAATGACATGTTAGACATGGAATGAGAGAATCATGACCATAGGAACTAAATTGGACAATTTTTGTGAGCTTAAACCGTTCCATGGTTTCACTAAAACTTTAATTGCTAGTTTTACTACAGGTGGCGCACGGTCATCCCGACCATTTTAAAGAACCTGTGCGAGAGAGATGGACAATGAATGTTTAGAGAGAGATAGACGATTCCTAAATAAGCGTATTCCTTTGCTGCGTCATTGGCTGCAGCAAAGTTTTTTTTGTTACCAATTTGGTTTCCTATTGGACAATCATTTTGTTTTTTTTTTTGTTCTTGAAGTGTTTTTATTATCCGTTAGATAGCGACTCTTAAACCTCGACCGAGTTGACAGCTGTCATCAATCAAAGAAAATAAGCAATATTTGTTTACTTTTCGGAAAATGATTTTTTAATTAAAACTTATGGAAATACAACTATTTTAAGTTTCAACTCTTACTTAATAACAAGTACATACAAATTTGAAGAGTACAATGCATATTTCCAATTCTACAGGTGAAATGACAAAGATAAAACTTACGTAAACAAAACCTCAAACCATAACCTTAAATATATTTTGACAACCGAGAATTTTACTTTTGTTTTGAATATTAGTTCACGTATTTACAGCTCGATGCAGTAGTAAAGGGGCGGGGCTTGAGTAGGGGAGCGAAAAGGTCACCACTTTTGCCGAGCCGGAAATCAGCTACGGTTTTGAGTGGAACGGGTGCAGTACCAGGACATGAGGGGCCCGGCCAACTAAATATCTTTACCGGGGCCCGCCACAGCTGGGTACAGCCCTGGCGCCAACTGTACATGATTCATTCTATTACCTGATGGGAGTCAGTAATTTTTAAGTTGTGTATGAATTAGAATAGGTGCCCCTTGAAGCAATCTATGATATGATAAATTGTGGACTACAAATAAGTACATTCTCTACAAATTAATACGAGTATTTATGGTTCAAATTTCCTCATCAAGCACTAGGATCTTCATCCCAAGTTCTATGCTCCTCACCATTACTAAGTCTTCTGTAGCATGTAAGATACAAAACATTTTCTAAAGTATGTATATTTTTTCAGTCAAGTTTGAAGTGGACCCCAACATCGAGTGGCTGAAGGCTAACGTGAACCAGTCAGGGTTTTACCGAGTGACTTACGACGAAGAGATGTGGAATGATCTGATCCAAGCCCTGAAGCTGAACCACACGGTCTTCAGTCCTGCCGACCGAGCCAGTCTCATCGATGACGCCTTCACCCTCTGCAGGTTAGAAATTGTATTCATGAAAGGAATTTTATTTCAGGGTATTAACAAATGGTATTACGCTTCACTGTGTATTTACATTAAATAACAGCTGATGATTTAATTTAAATATCAGGCCACTGCCACATAAAAAACAAAAACAAAATCAAATCCAGGGGTTATTTTTGCCGGAGCACACCGGAGCGCAGCTTTGGTACTTTTTAGGAAACCGGAACTCACCGATACGGCTCCGGACCCTTTTTCTGGCCACTTAATTTATTAATACTATTTAAAAAGTGATTTTATAAAAGTGTACAACTCTTTCTAATTTGGGAATCCTCTAAGTCAATTTAACAACTATATTTTTCTTTACATAGTTTCACGCAAGGTAATAGATGGTAGTTTTTAACCTCCATTCTGGATACTGATCACTTGATAAACTCGAGATAGGCTTTAGCAGTGATGGTGGAAGTTTACTATCTTCAATCAAGGGCAAATCCAATCCAGGCCAATACGAGCATGTACTGGGTGCGTTCGGCATTACCCTACTCATTTCTATGTCGATCTTATAAGGCCTCTTGCGGCAAATAGTTCGTCAAATGTTTGGACGAATCAGGTGCGCCCTTGTTCGACAATAGTAAATTCCCACCATGAGTCGTGAGTGGCGCTAAACACACATAGCGCTGTAGATCACAACCTTAATGACAACTATGGCCGCAGCAGGGCAAACGTAGCTAGCGCGAAAGGGAACACGGCCTAATTGTTGAACTGTGGTCATAAACATTAAAAAGGCATCAAATGTAATCGCAATTAAAAAAAAAAAAATCCGGGGGAGGGCCCCTGGACCCCCCCCTTCTGCTGGGGAGTTTTCCACACCCTCCCGGCGGCCACTAGTTGTGCCATAGCTCCGGTACTTTTTCCTTTACAAATTAAGCCCTGATCAAAACAAGGTTTTTTCATAAACACCAACACACAAACTTTGACCCTTTGTAGATCACAGCTGCAGCTGCATGGTGTGAAACCAGCTCTGTTGTCCTTCTTAGACCTAAAGAATCAGTATACAAAATTTCCGCTCTCCACCTGAAGGTTTTGATGGGAGGTTGAAGAATTAGTGATGAGTGAGTCAGGCAGCCAGCAGGGTTTTGCCTTTAATAGGTACAGAGATACCAATGTTTGGTTTCTGCAAACCAAGCAAAAACTTTCTCGGAAAACAGTTTGATGGCATATCAAAGGAATCCATCACAGTCATCACTTTAATTGAAGTTAGTCATACATTTTATGAACCGTTAGGGTACAATCTTTTTTCCTTTCCTTTTTTTCCTTTTTTTCCACACTTATAGTACTCTCACAACCTTAGGATTTCATTCCCCACGTGTCAAATATCTGTAGTGTACTGATTCTTGAGAATATAAATTCTCTGTTACTTCACATTTCTTTTCAATTTTACTTCTTTATACGATTGAGGTAAAGCAAATTTGTCTTTTACAACTGAGTAACCCCTCAGAGAAGAATGTTGTTATTCCCTCTAGATTAAAAAAAATTCAGATCATATCACTTGAGGGGCATTTTTTCAGTCAGATTTATCTCTGTTACTGAAATTTGCATCACTCACAGTAAGTCAAAGTTAATTCAAGCTATTTCTCCAAAAAACATTAAAAAACACCTCATTATTGCAATTGTTCTCTCTTTCAATTGCTGAATTACTGACACTTCCCTCCTGTTCCTGGTAGGGCGGGACTGCTGAACGTCACTGTCCCCATGGAGCTGTCCCTCTACCTGCTGAAGGAGCGAGACTACGTCCCCTGGGCCACGGCGCTGGAGCACTTCCAGGTAGAGATGAGCTAAAGCGTTATTTTTTATTTTTTAATAACTGTTACAACAGTAACTGTTACTTAAAAATAACCTATCACTTAAATTGTTTTTAGTTATTCTTAATGTAAGCATATATTTGACTTGCAATCCAGTAGGCCTATAAATCAATACAGTTCACAGAGATGAGTACTATTGCCAACAAATTATTTTTTGCTATAAACTTTCAATTTAAGAAAGATGTACGAGTTTAAAAATTTACGTTACACTAATAAAAAATATTTTTTAATCTGAAAAAAATTATTCATACTCTAATTTTTTACTTCTGTTCTAAGCATTTCATAACCCTAGTGCGTTCAAGCAGAAAAGAAGCGCTAGGTAATAAGGGACTCGTTTCCCATCGATAAAGGAAGATAAATTACCACTAGGCTGTTATAGCAACAATAATTAGGGAAAAAGTCTCAAATGTTATAACAGTTATCAAGTAACAGATTAGCTAAGCTTATCTCTACTTCCAGGCCTGGAGCCGTTACATGTCCGAGGCAGCACCTTACAGACTGTTCCTGCGATACATGAAACACCTGCTGGGCCCCGTGGCTCACAGTCTGGGCTGGGAGGACACCGGCACGCACATGATCAAGTGAGTCTGGAAAGAGAAGAAAATATAAGTTACAATCTCTACCTGTCCATGTTCCGCACTTGACCACTTATGTATAGTGATTCATTAACTAGGATTCACACTGAGGAACTAGCTAGCATTAAAAGCTTCTTAGAAGAAAAGTAAAGAGAATATTTATTTTTAGTAGTTATCATAACAGGCATCTTATTAATCCCAGGTAATGAATATTTTAACTTGTCAACCTATCAGTCTACTTATACATGATCATATGCTACACTTTATTACAGATACAAATGTTAGTATTTCAGTTAATTATGTCTGTAACAAGAACGTCAAATATAATCCCAATTTTAATCCCTATGAACAATTTAAATGTACAGCTTTATTCAAGCTTATATTTACCAACTCGAGCTATCATATAATGATGTTTTTTTTGGGCCAGGATCACTTTTTGAACAGAAATAAATTACTATTAAATTGCATTCTATTTTCTCTTGTTTTATATCAATAATGCTTTTTCTGGGTGTGTAGCCACCTGTGTTGTGATTAAACTCCAACTTCAAGCTCCCATTATTACAAAATCCCTCTATAGAAATTGGTGATTTTTTTTAAACATACTGTGTATTTTTCAATTAATTACACTTGTAATTTTTACAGATTGATGAGGTCAGACATTTTAGTGACTGCCATTCTCTGCGACGTTGAGGAAACTGTGAAGGACGCCAAAGCCAAGTTCCACTCCTGGATGACTAAAGGAACGAGGATCCCTCCCAACTTACGAGAAGTTGTGTACTCGGCAGGTCGGTTATACTAAAATTTCAGCTTTTAAGCAAAATGTTTTGACTATTTGTGAATTTAAATTGTTTTACTGCTTAAAGAAACATAAAGAATTGTGTAGAGCAAATCCATAACATGCAGTACTACCAGCTATAAGGGGAGGGAGAATAGTATATAGAACTGTGCTAATGTCAACTCCAAGAAAATTGCTTCAGTGGTAGGACACCTGGATAAAAATTTAACACAGATTATATTCTTGCAAAAAACAGTAATTATTAGACTTAACAAAATATAAGTTCCAGCAATAAAAGATGAAGCGCCATTCAAATGTTTCATGGTGGTGGTTCAATATAAAGACATCAGAATTTTGTTTCCAAGGAAAAATTGGAAAAACTTATTCACATTGTTTATTGGGTCTTTGTTTTTAATAATGCATACTACTGTCATCCTGCAAGGTATAAAGTACGGAGGGGTGAAGGAGTGGCAGTTCTGCTGGACCAAGTACAACAACAGCGGAGTCCCGAGTGAACGCAAGCTGCTGCTGCGAGTGATGGGCGTCGCCTCCGACCCCTGGATACTGCAGAGGTACGACTGCAGTGGGATATATAATCATTTTAACCTGTGGAGTGAAGTTGTTTGCCACTTACTAAAATTATTTAATCCTAGTAGGAGTAGCTTCCAAAGAGTTCTATTTCTAAATTCTAATATTAGAATTAATTTTTTATTTACTACTTATTGAGAAGATACCATCGCTACCTATGCTATTCGTGACGAAAAACTAAGTAAAAGAAACAATTTATAGGAGCATAAGCAATATTCTTGTTATTGTAGAAACTCATTACCCGGCAGACTGTGGGATTGTTTCAGGTTTAATGTATAACATAATAACAAAAACTAAATAAATAAACAGCCAAGTGTGCCCATTTTTACATGCGGGGACCAATAGGTGTCTCATTTTGGGGATTTGTGGGTATGGCATATCGTCGGGGGTATGGGATCTGGGAGAAGGCCCTCTTCTGGACAAATTTGCATCCATCAGCAATCAAATGCATATAAATCTAATCCAACCAATATTATTAATGAGAAATTTTGGATGTGTGGATGAATGTTTGTGACTCGATCACACAAAAACTACTGAACCAGCTGCAATTAAATTTCACACATTAGTAGATCTAGAACTAATGCAACATAGGCCTATTCACTTCCTTGAAATCCCCATGGACTAAGCCCTGTGAACGTCCTTAGTTTCATTGTTTACATTTTAGAGGAATATAAACTTATACCGAAATAGATACTACAATATGGCAGTTCAAAGAGCAGAAGTAATATCTGCTGTTTCAAGTTACAACTTTTTTTATTCAGTCGACTATAATATTTTTCATAATCAAAGCCACGGGCAACGGCTAGTTTGCTTTATAAATTTTCATCTCCCGCAGGTATTTGCTGGCGACGCTGGACAGGGACAAGGTGCGGCCACAGGACGTGAAGGTGGTGATCGCGACGGTGGCGTCCAACCCCGAGGGCCGGCTGCTGGCCTGGCGCCACCTCAAGGCCCACTGGACCACGCTGCAGGGGCTGTTCGGCAACTCCACCTTCACTATGGGCAGCCTCATCGGCAGCGTCACCTCCCACTTTTCCACCCCCTTTGACTACAAGGAGGTGAGCGTACAGGTGGAATCAATCGACGTGGACCAGTCCGCCCATGAGACCAGCGTTTATTTTGGCATTAGGCTTTTGGACCACCCAGGTTATGTCATTTGAACCAGACTGTATTTTTTGACTACAGTGATGTGTCAGTGCCGGTATTGTCACTAACAATACTCATTTTTGTTCTTTTTAATCAGTTCAAGTTGCCAGAATTGGTCCATGTTTTAAATACAGAATAAGGAGGATATTTTTTAGAGGATTGAATGAATCATTTATCCAAGAGATAGTGGAAGTGTTTGAGCCATCGAGCTTTTTTATATTCCATTCGACTCAATATCAAAGAAAAAGAGAGTAGTTGTTTGCGGAAGGGAAAAGCGCAATTGTTTCTTTGCAGCATAATTTTTTTGCCAATTATGAGTGATTGTCTTTACTGCTCAGTGCTCACTCTCGCCATTTACCTGCAATCTTGTGTTACACCGAAGTACTAGTGGGGCCATTTTACTTTTGATTCTCGGTGCTGGTTCTTTACCAAATAGTAACTAGTGGTAGGGTACTGGGAATTGTCTATTGTTACCACCACATAACTGCTTTTGCTCAAAATAAAGTCTGTGAGTAGGTTCAGGTGCTTAGCTAATGTTTTCCAGGATAAATTCTAGGAATGAAATTTTTCTAATCAATAATGTATTTGACTAATCCAATTTGCTATTTTTATTTTGACGATCAAGTTTTTTGCAATTAAAAGTTACTGTTCAAAATTTTTTTTCTGGTAAATGTTTTGTTCCTTTCAAAAATACAAAAACTAATCATGCTTTGTGACCTGTTTGATGAAACTAAGAATAATGCTTTATAGCTAGATTCACCAAAATAGTCCGATGATGATTCGAACAGCTGTGTCCCCCCTCACCCCCCCTCGCCCAGCATTGTTGCCAATTTGTAACTGTCAAAATAAAATGTTACTGGACGTCAATGTAAATAAACAATTTCAAATGTAAACAAGTTCTCAGTAGTTGTCATAACCAACATTGTGCAGTTTGCATTATGGAAGATTTTTGTTAGAGTTTTATTTTAATATTGTTTTTATAATTATTATTATATTGTTCATACTGTATATATTATATTTATTTAACCTTCATTTGAAAAGATTGTTTAGTTCGCTTGTTCGCTCATTGTTTTTAATAGTATTTGATGGAGATGGATGACGACGTAACTTTAGAACTGCCAACGCAATCACAGAAAGCCATTGGCGTGCGGAAAGGAAAGAAGGACATTCAAAGCCAAAGTAAATCATTGGTATTGTATTCAAGTTTTTTTCTAATTTGGCGGAAAATCCTGAGGAAAGGGAAAACATAAAATTTTCCCAAGTAATGAAATTAACTGCACAAGCGTTAATTAAGCGGCCAAGAAGACGTACGACCTTGACCACATTGCAAATGAAATGGGACACGAAGTGGTGCGTCTGCCACCTTACCACTGCCAATATAATCCGGCAGAATTGATTTGGGCTCAGGTGAAGAGAGAAGTGGCATTGAAGAACAATACTTTCAAGCTAATAAATGTAGAAAAATTAGCTAATGAAGCTGTAGACAATGTTACGACGGATCAAGTATGTGCGGCATGCAGAAAATGTTCAAGAGGCCGATTTTGAGTCTCAGTGTGCCAGAGACGTGCTAATTGACCCAATTATCGTAAATTTAAGAGATAACACCACGGATGACAGTGAAGACGGTGATGACTGCGACATAAGGGTTGAGGATGTTATTTAACTTAAAGTTTTGTAAATAGATTCGTTCCTTTTATTGTTAATTTCTTTTTCATATATTCTTTCAATTAATGATAATGAACTCTAAAGATAAATATCTTAAGAAAGGTAAACCATAGGTGTTTGGTACAGTAGTAATCGTTGCATCAAAGCAAGTCGATGATTTTTTAATATGATATAGGTATAGGCCTATGCGTATTTGTATGATAATATTGCTTATCATACCATAAATACAATAGTTTAATATAAAACGTGATATTATTTAAATAAAGTATTCAATATATTAACTGTTTCTGTCACAACTCACAAAAAAGCTCAAGTGGTTGAAATTGTAAATAAACAAATATGCCAAACAACACCTTTTCTAAGGTTATGTTTACCATATGTTCTAAGTAGGACCCTGAAATCTGGCAACACTGGATAAACGCTCATCGGACTATTTTGGCGTACTCTACTTTAGTCAATGCACATAATGTTCTCACAATTCATAAGGCATAGAAGTAGGAGGCATAATCCTTTAAGGCCAATAGAATTTACATTTTAGTTATCTCAAAACTAACTCTTGATCTTGATTGATCTTGATTTTCCTTAGCTCTCTAATTGTGTCCATACCAGCCTTTCATTCAAAAACAAATTTAAATTTTTTTAGGGGGATCACACGCTGATTTCCCCATAGAATTACCTTCGTAAAAGACAATCAGGAAAGATAGTTTCTGTCCTGAAATTAAAACCGAGCTTGAATTTCTCTCTTGCTCCTCCCAGTTATATAACTCTTAAAGTCTCATAGACTATGAAGTCTATTAGACCTCCCTTCTCCGGCAACTTAAAGCATCTTGTCCTCAGGTCTCCAAGTTCTTTCGCTACCTGAACGTCGGCTCCGGAAACCGAGCGCTGGAGCAGAGCCTGGAGACGATCCAACTCAACATCCACTGGGTGCGGCGCAACGAGGAGCCGCTGTTCCAGTGGCTCAGCAACTACCTGGAGAGATAGTTCCCGCACACGAGACAGTTCGCTCGGGTCACTCTCTACTGCGCCCCCGGCTCCGGGGTCTTGCCTCTCTGTCTCTAGTCTCTGTGATCTCCCCCCCCTCGTGACAATAGCGAGTAGATATGTGTGATCCTCGACAGGTTTTATACTCGTAATATCGTAAATGTGCCAAAAACTATTTCTGATAAGGTTTTTGTTTAGTTGAAACCTCTATACAGTTTGTAGGTGTGTCAGAAACGATTGTATCTCTGGTTTTTTTACTCATTTTCTAATTTCTCGTTTGCCTCATTCTCAGTAAAACAGTGACTGTTCAAACGCTGTTTCATACACTGAAAAAATTAATTCTTGTGATTTTGGTCAGACAGATTCATTTATTTTAATTTTCTTGGCAAAGTAAGTTCGCTTCAATAACCTTTTTGTCACTGTTGAAAAAAAATGCTAACAATAAAAAATATTTTATTACAAAAACTATTGATTTTTTTATGTAAAATGAATAAAGAACCACTTAATAGTAATCTTCTGTCAAATTTTTAATTTATTCCACTTAAAATGTATCACCTTGTTTTCTTGGAAATAATAAAAAATAGTAATTAACTGTTAAAAAAATATTTTTTTAGTGCTGTCAAAGGTTTTGAGTGGAGAAATCACCATACATTTATTTTTAAACTGAACCCTTGGTGTTTCATAATTAAAAACCTAAGATTTTATCCCTACATGGAATACTGAATCGTAACTGAAGTTTTTACTTTAGAGTAAAAAATACATGTTCAATAGAATAAGTTTGTGGCAGAACTATAAACAATAGTATAATAATGTTAATAAATTAAGTGTAGGGCCTAAATTGTAAATTTTTAATGTACATATTTAATAAATTACTATACAGTACTTTATATTTTAAACAGAACCATGTAAAAAATGCAACAAAACTCCAATGTAAAATAAATCTCTTTATGCACAATTTAGAATTTCAATAACATTGAAGATTCTTTAACTTGAAATCTAATTAAGTTCTGCTAATAAGAACTGATGATCTTAACCTTTTTTGAAAACAGTTTGCTTAGCCTAAGTTTGGATCAAGACCGGTGGATGTAAAAGCTTTAAATACAGTGAACACACGTACTAACTCACTAAACAAAATAATAAAATATGAATAAATAAATAAAAACGTTTGCTACAGTAAATATTTTCCCCAGCATTTTCTTTTAACAAAATAAACAAATTATTCTATAAATTCAGAACCTGAGTATGCTGTCAGCCATTTATTCCCTGCTATTAAGAATCAACAATCAAGATCTTTATTGAGCACACAATAAATTGTTAAATTAGGCTTTAGTATAGGATCTAAATATTTTACATTTAAAATAGACAAGAAATACAACATCTTACATAAGCCAATATCTTACATTCAGCCAATTCTTAGAATTTTACTGCAGGTAATACATAAAAAGAGTCCTGCTAACAATGCAATATAAATTAGCTCATCACTCTTCTTATGGCTAAACACCAAACACTATTTGAACATCCTTTCAGGCAGGGACTTTAATTATAAGAACATGTTTAGTTTCCTACAAATAACAACAAATATACAACTTTTTGAATAATTAAAAATTTTTAACAATTGCTAGGTATAGGGTTCTGTAAAATGTAAAACGAATCACTATAAAAGATTATATTTGCTAAAAATTAATAAAACTCATGCAGACAATGACAGTTTTGAAAGGGCAAATAATTTTCATGAAGCCACAAATGTTTTATAATTGTGTATTAATAAGTAATGAATTACTGTTCAGAGATGCTAGATTCAATACAGTAACTAGATATGGTCATAACATAATTTGTCAATTACTTGACCAAGCCTCTAAAGAAACTCCTTAGGATCTTTTCTTTATAAAATAGATTGCCCCAATTAGAAATTCTCGCTAGCAGATAGAAAATTTGGTTTAACTTATCAACATAAAAAAACATATTTCATCTCCATGTATAAAACTAGAAATATTAGATAGTTTTATAATTTTATACTTTCGAAATACCACATTGAAACTAATATTAGAAATATTTCCAAATTATTTTAACTTGTGAAATGTTATTAGTAGAAAAAGATGATGATAGTTTTTGATTTTCTATTTTTGTATCTATGTGAGGTAGACCAATGGTAGAGTAATTTTGTAAATAAGAGTGTAATCTGTCCATTGTTTGACCATATCACAAATTTTAAGAGTTAGTATAGCTGATAGGCAAACTATATCTAATTGTGTCACTAGTTCTGATTGAATTTCATCTTTAAGATTGCAGCATGGAACTCCTCGCATACTTTCAATATAATACTCTTAACACCTACAATTTTTCAGTTTAAGGATTATCATAATAATTTTTACATAACGAAAAAAGTTGCTTGAAATATTTCATGTTCCGTAGCAAATTAACTCCGTAGCAAATTTTAGTTCTAATAAAAACAGACAGGTTCCTAATAATAATTAGTTTACTATAATTTTAATTTGTTGATCTTTCATAGTATTAGTATATTTTAAATAACCATTTAATGATTTTTAGATTTAAAGTTTTTGTCACAATATATTTGATCGTTATTCATTGTGTATACGTATTCTACCAGTTACACTTTTGGTGCTTTGTTTCTGTATATCCTGTGGTTGAGAAAATAACGGTTTTAGTGTTATGCTATATTTTACTATTCAAACAGCCTTGATACCTTTTAATATAAAATCAGTAGGTTTTTACTTACGTAAATGCCTGTAGGTATCAATATTCTTTTTAGTTATTCGCCATACGCGTCTCGAGGGATTAACCCCTCATCCTCAGCGGTGTTTCTCTTCATTAGCAGAAAGCCCAGATTTCTGTAGTTGTAAAAAACACGAACAAAGAGTCACAATTGTCACAAAATAAATACATTACGACTCAGAAACGACATGTAAACGAACAATTAACACTAAAACATTGACGTCGGCAATAAAAAGTGGAATGGACATCACTCCCGACCGGCTGTCGTAGGCCTACTGAGATCGCAGGTCGGTGTTTTAGTGTTAATTGTTCGTTTACGTGTCGTGTCTGAGTCCTAATGTATTTATTTTGTGACAATTGTGACTCTCTGTTCGTGTTTTTGACAACTACAGAAATCTGGGCTTATTGCAAATGAAGAGAAACGCCGCTGAGGATGAGGGGTTAATCCCTCGAAACACGTACGGCGAATAACTAAAAAGAATATTGATACCTACAGGCACTTACGTAAGTAAAAATCTACTGATTTTACCAATGTTACTGTTTCTTTGATTTTATTAAGATGAGGAATGAAGGCTTCAATCGTCAATATCGACAGGGACGAACCCAGGAGGAGCGATTGTGGGGGTGAACCCTCCCCTAGTTTTTGTGGATAAAAATATATAAATTTTGAGAACTATGGTAACTTAATGTTAAAATAAAATCATAGCTTGAAGATACTTTTGACATTTGGTACTAATAATGGAGAGTGTAAAAAACTGTAAAATACCTACAATTGTATGACTTGTATTCCCCTCCCCCGAACTTAACTCCTGCGATCGTCCCTGAACATCAAGAATTGCTTGGCAAAAAAACTGCTCTTTGGCTTATAAAAAAGTCTCTGCAATGTAAAAGATCTGCACTTACAAAATTTCAGCTATTGATAGAGAAATCCATATCAAGGTTTTTTCCAAATGACTGTTGGGTTTTTATTGTTGTAATCAAATGATAAAAAGAGGGAGTAGATTGGAATCATGTTCTTAGAACAGACAGAGTAATATACTAAAAAAATAACTACAGGAACAGTTTTTCTCTTTTTTTCTCTTCAGACAGTTTTTCCACTCTTTGTACTGGGAAAAAAGAACACAACAGATTTTTGGCTCACCGAATAATAAGATTTAACTAAGGCAGAAATATATTCATGATTAGTTAACTGACGTATTAATTAGTTAAAATCGCAAAAATAAAAAAAATTCTGAAAACATATAAATTCAATATTTACTAAGTAAATAACAGTAAATTATTCAATGTCTGCCAAATATTAACCTATTGGTTCTGTTCTGAACCCGCTTGATCCAATGTACGTGCAAAAAACATTTATAATTTTTTTTTACCCGTAGAAGTAAAGGTGATGACAACAAGTTTTGAGCTGTATAAGATACATAAATCCAACCCTGCTACTTCCCTCTGATTAACTACTCATTTGCTCCATATTCTTGTTTACTCTCTCACTGATATGCTTGCAGTATTAATAATTTTAATAGATGTAGGGTGCTTAGTATAAAATTGGAGTAAATTACATAAGCTAAAAAATATATTTTTACAAACCATGAATGTCTAGTTATTTATAAGTTATAACTAGTTATATATGACTTTTTGTTGATTGTAAGTTTAGTATTCGCTTGTAGTCTGAAAAATAAATAAAAACTGTAAATTCATTTTGTGATATTTTTTACCTAATTTCATCCTTGCAACAAGTTATAATACATACATACAAGTGTGTATAATACATATTACCTCACATGTTTTTGAATGTCTCTTCTCTGCTAAACAATTTAGCAACTGATATAATATATAAGAACCATTTAAACGATCTTTTAGTTTTGGGTGGAACGAAAGTAAGCAGGGCTAGTGCAAGAGGTGCAAGTAATTTTAACACTGCAGCCCGTTACATTGGTTAAGTAGAGAGATGAAGATGAATATAGAAAGAAGTGTTGTGCTTGACGTTTACGTTTATATTATATTTTGATCTTTATATAATATTTTCTGGTGTTCTGGCACAAAATAATTGTCTTTTTTCTTAATACACTTTTGTTAGGGACTTTCCTTCCCTTGATCTCTTGGACAAAAATTGGCCAAGAGCCAACCAATAAATTTAAACCAATAAATTGGCATAAAACATGAACGTAAGAAGCCCATGGGGCGGAGCCCGATGGGATTTTAAGGAAGTGGATAGGCCTATGTGTTTTCTGGGTTCAAGATCTACCTCTGTGTGAAATTTTAACCCAGTCGGTTCAGTATTTTTCGAGTTCACTTGGTACATACATACATACCTACAGAAACCACCTCTTCTTTATAATATCATAGATAGATAGAGTAGGATTCACGTAAGTTGGCCAAAGCATGTACTAATCATCTCATCAAAAAGTTTTATACAAGTCACATTGAAAACATTGTTGGTTACACATGGTTTCTGTTTACATTTTCTCTGAACTGTCAAATTGCCACGTTGCGTTTGTTTACAATGTTTTTATAGGTTATAAAATGTTTACAATATTGCCTTTTTTTTATTCAACCCTTTTACATAGCTGTCAAAGTTTAATTTGATTCTATTTCTTGATTTACATGTATTTTAGCTTGTTTAACTGCTTGTTTATTTTTCCTGGGCCAATATTAATAATTTTTTTCCGCAATATGAAACACTCTCTCTTGTCAGATGCTGACTTGCAGCAAGTAGTACTGGCAATTCAAAAACTCGCCTATTTTACTTTGTAAATATTATTTATTTATAAGAAAATCTAAGAGTATCAACCATGCCGCATCCATGACACATCTTCTTCCTGTTAATACATAATTAATTTGGAAAAGCCCCTTAGAAATATCTTAAGCTGCGCAAGTGAACTTCCAGTTGCAATATTGCAACAGAACGTTCCCTTTATTGCAAGTGCTATACTAAAACAGATGTTTGTTGACAATGTTTTCAGCACAGCTGCCCATACAGCACATAACGTCTATACAACGTCCATGTAAGGGCTTGCAAGTTACATTGACATCTAGGTCAATATTCGTACATCTATTAGACATCTGCGATATCATGTCAAAAAGACATCTAACGCGGATGTCAAAATGGCGTCAATTAGACGTTGTCATACATGTATATGACGTCAACGTAATAACATTTAATAGACGATGTATAGACATCGCCGACATCGCCGAAAATAATAAACCAAGTATATAGTACAAATGAGTATATTTTTCGTCAATAAAATATCGCTGAGAACAGAATATCAATTAAACTTTTTTGAATTAAAATTGTAACGACGTTATTTCCTTAATTATATTTTATTTCCCTAATGACTAAAATAATTAAAAAACTTAACATTTTTATTGGTTTGAATCCCAAATTAATCTGTTATTGTTTACCTCACTATGCCCACATAACAGGTTGTTTTTCGGCAAAGTTGCCTTCATTTGCTGTTGGTCTGATAAAGCAACTTTTCACTAGCAAATTTGTCACACATTTGCAGTTCTTTGTCTAGGCAAAGCTGTTTCCTGATAGTTATGACAACTTGGCGGCAACTTAACATGAGTTTGCCACTTCACATATTCACCGTAGGTGGTGTTCACATAGAAAAATAATAATAATTATAATATTTTGGTTAACACCATTGGATTCAGCTAAAAAAAATAAACAAATAATTTAGTACCTTGAATCATTGCTCTATGTCCAATGGTTACTGGATACTGAAAGTGGTAAACACAGTACGTTGCCCCAATGTCAACCTTATAGGAATTAAGTAACATTCTAGGCCTATATCTTGCTTATTTCTCAATATAATAAAACTTGGTTTGCGGCCTCATCTAGATGAGATTTAATGTCAAAATCAAGTCAAATCTCGCTATGTTCAATTGAACCAAGGCCACACTACAGTGTAGTGTGGCCTTGATTGAACTATGTTCTTTTGCATTAGAAATTAGCTGAGTATGCATATCTGCTGCAACGGGGGTATTTCACTTTCACGTAATTTTAAAATTTCATATACACTTACCACATTACTCTTTTATTAAATAACTACTCGCATTGAGCTTATAATTACCTTATATCGATTTGAGTAGAATAGAATAGTATTTAAACAATTAGACGAGGTAAATTTTGGGTAAAAAGTTTTTGTCACTACACTTTTTAAAATAGTTGTTTACTGAAAAAATATTATTATAGTGTGAATGGGGAAAAAAGTGACAAGGAGGCACTTTATAACTCATTCTCAGTCCTTAAAGGTTATCTCTGCACTACATTTGGATCCTATAATGTTTACCACCAAAGCAGTAGTTAAGATGAGATTTTGCCCTATGATTTTATCAGGTCTGGTGGTGTAGTGGATACAGGCTCAGCTTACGAAGGTAAAGGTCCCGGGTTCAAACCCCAACATTCAGAATTTGCATTGTGGTAACGTTTGTAGAAACTATGTACTAATGCATATCCTTACTAAGATTTTTTTTACTACATTTTTGGATTTTTTATATATTTATAATTACAATTTTGTTATTCGTTACTTTTTGTATGTTAATTGGATGTTCTGTAGATGTCAATATATGGATGTGTAATTAACATCTATTGAACATCTGTATTCTACATCCAGGTAGAATGTTGATATAAGGTCAATAATGGTGACATTTGAATGTTGTAGGAATGTCTATTAGACGTTAGACGTCTATAACGGTCACGTTTAATAGACGTGTGTGGTTTAACATGAGGTACATCTATTAGACATCTAGTTGATGTGACTGTGCTATCTGGGTGGATTTTATGGTTAAGTTCGTAAGAAGATAATAGATTGTTTACTTTTGTTTTGGCCAACTTAGGAGACTTCTACTCTAGATAGATAGATAGATAGATTTTACATCAAGTGATCAAAAATTCAAATATATTAATTTTTATAAAGTTCAGTAAAATAATATTAATTCTAGATTTGAGGTGGGTCACTATTTTAATTAGATTCATACATGCCACTTACTGTTGTTTGCATATTAGTATGTACAAACGTGTGCTCGGGCCCAATACAATAACAACACAGGCCCTAATTGGATTGTATTCTTGGTCCCGATCGTGGTAAGGGAAATCAATCTTAAAATGGAAATGGACTTCAGTAAAATAAAAGCATGAACGTTTGCAATAATTTTGATTATTAAGTTTGTTTGTTTTTAGATTGTAGCCTTAATCCATCAATTATCAGTTTATCACCAGTATCATTACCATCAATTATCAGTTCAAATCAAATTTGTAAGGTAATTTTGAAACTAGCTTTGCACACAAAGGTAGGGGGGCCCGAGGCTGATCCTGGTTACAGGGCCCGCAATCGAATGTGGGGGCTATGCCTTTAATAATCTACTATTTTATGAACTTAAAACCGGCAGATAGTTCTAGGGCGAGTAGATCATAACAAAAATAAGTAGGATAGGAGAACTTCAATCAAATATTCCAACTACGTGATATTTCGCCAAACCGGTTTAGAGTTGTCATAATTACGCATGGAGTCTGGAGTGGGATTTCCTGGTGTCAGTGACGTCATAAGCAACAATTTGTTGTTGGCCGTCCAAGCAACAGCTGTGGAGAGTTTCCGGTTGATTATTTGCATTATATCTTCCAAATTAATTCTTTATTTAATCCTTTTGTTTTTTTGCAGCAACAAACATTAAAGTGTAGTAAATTTTTCGTTGATTTATAGTGAAAGTTAGTGTTCACAGGATAAGGTTTTACTCATTTCTAGGAAAAAATGTGGAACGATTTTGATATTGGAATCCCTCAGTCAGTGATATTGAAATCGGCAGAAGAAATCGCCAAGGTACGTCATATTACTTTTTATATCTATATTTCAAGCTATGTATATAATTCGTTCATAAAAATTATTTCATTGATTGATAATTTTGTTGATATTGTTATCAAAATTAATTTGTCAGGCTTTGGATGGCTGGAGTCAGTAAACGTATTAAATAACAAGTAATCTTTGATTAAATGTTGGTAATGTATATAATTTGTTAAACGGCATTTAATTAATGATCAATTATTAAGAAATGGAAAAACTATCACGAATGAACATCAAACGATTATGTCACATTTCTCGATTTCTGTAGTGATACAGCGTAATCAGCACCTACATTGACTCCGCCAGTGCCTTAGCAGTGCTGCCGCCAAATTTCAGTACATCAGGCTTGCCACTTGCAGTTGCAAAACAACAGACGACGCGACTGCGGACTGCCGACGACGTTTAGTCTGTCTTTCCCAGCTGATGCATCAGGAAAGCTGACTCATTGTTACGTCGTCGTTTGATTAGTGTGAATAAAACTATTGGACATAATATACCGAGGCTTTTAGTCGTATGTTGATTGATTCTTACAATTCACAAGTTTATCTCATTTTTTTGCGATATTTAATTGAATGTTCCTTGCTTTCCGGGTACATGTAATGCCATCTCGGTACCGGCGTTTGTCACTTTCTGAGGTTTGTTCGTAGAAACTATCGTTCAACTATTATTAGTTTATGTGCCAGTTTCTTGTGCGATCATGGTTCTCCAGCTGAAGATATTGGAATCTGAAATTTGATGCAGAGGATCCCAGCATGAAGGATCTTTGAAGGTAAGAGGTTATGTTTTCCCTAGGTATGAAACCTTACAATAATTGAAATTCAAGCCATTCAACTACTTTCATTAGAATATCACTGTGCACTATGTTTTCAAATTGATTAAGCTTTCTTGCTTTATCTTGAGAGAGACCTATCCATGCTAGGCCTATTTAAATCTAAATTATCTTTCTGATACATAGGCTGTCTGAATTATTCAATCTGGGAAACTTACTATAAGTAGGCCTATTGTTGTGTAGCGAAATTAGGTTCATTAGACAATAATGGTTTATTCTACACCTAATCTTTTCAAATTATTAAAATTTATTTTTAGAAATCACTGAGGTAAGTGGCAATTGTTAAGATTTAGGCTATGCTTCATTACAGATCTGGTTAGCTTATATACCTACGTGTTGGAGAAGTGTTGGCTTCGGATTTTATTAACTGGATACCAAAAATTACTACTTAATGGGAAAGAACATACTTAAATTAACTTACTGTCCAAATTCGACATAATTATGATGAGCGGTCTTTGTGTTCTGTAGGTGTTCTGCCTCCCAGAAGGGTGACTTGAAAGCGTCACCACCGCTAGCGGCCATACCGGATCGCCATCCCTATACAGCGCGCTGTGGCGGTTATGTTAGGTTAGGTTATCATAAATATGTTACCTACTAGGACTTTCCTCATTTCGTTATGAATCAAACGATACCGGATGAGTCATAATTTCGCCCGCCAAATCCTGTAGGCAAGTGATGCACGCAATGTGTTCAACAACCTGACCTTGGCCTACTTGGAGGGATTTGGCGGGCAAAAGCATCTGGTATTGTTCGATTCACAACGAAACGAGGAAAGTCCTATTAACATATTTAACCGCCGCAGCGCGTTGTATAAGGGTGGCCTCCATATAATACCAAAGTACCAGAAAATCTTAAAAATCTAATAAAACCCTTTGTTAAAGGAAACCTGTGTGATGAGGTGGAGTTCTTTATCTGAACTTCTGCCGCCGGTTTTTGTAGGTCTAGCAGACTAGGCCTTATTGAGTTGTTTATTATCATATCTTTACCATACCCTTTCTCTAATGGGTGAAGAAACGGAACTACGTTTTTGATATGGAACTTTGATAAAAGTTGATACAATTCCTCATCGATACACTGCAGTCGGTTTTCTGAACAAAATTTTGAAGTAATGGACCAAACGCTATCAATCGATCATTGGTTACTTCTTGGATCACCATTGAATGTTAGGTTTACTATTCGGGACTTGCATTGAACAGACCCATGCAAACACTTGGTATATCGTAGGCTGCGTTGAAACAATATTCATCCTCATGGTACATTAACTTACTATTGAGCTGACCATTTTGTTGTAATTTAATACAGAAGTTCTGCTAGCTACTAAACTTGACAAACCCTACAAACATAGCCTGTAGGCCTATAAGCAATGGTTCGAATAGTAGTAGTTCAAAGTTGAAAACTGGTACAAAAATTTCAGGTTTAATCGTGATTGACCTCTTGTTTGGCTAATGACCCTCTGTCCTGGCTGGTTTCATTTATGTATGCTAGTCAGAATTAAAAAACTGTGTGAAATTCATTTAAAAGAACAAGAACATAGATAGTCTAGCACACAATTGTTAATGCTTAAAGAAAATGTGCATAAATCAAAGCGAAGGGATTCAAATTTAGGCTGAGCATATAGGCTTCTGTTTGACTGTAACAGTTCTGGTATTTTGCTCATGAACCAATGTCCTGGTTGGTTAATCTTAAATTTCATGTTCAGCGTTAAGAAATTCATGTTTCTTAAATTTAATTTGGTCTAATAGTGTTTTAACTTGTTCTAAATAGTGTTTTCTACCTTTAGCAGAATTTGTTTTTCAAGCGGCAGCATCTTTATGGTCTTATCTAACATTTTCTGACTCACATGTAGCCTATGGTGTTGACGGTGACATTCATTTTTGGCCTGAAATAAAATTTGATTAAATATAGTTAAAGTTATTTTGAATATGAACTCCAACCAAAAAACACTAGGTAAGTGAGTACTTTATGCTGTGCATGTCATAACTGCCCCTGTGCCCGCCTAAAATGTGATTTTGGAGGTATTGCCTCAAATTTTCAAATTCAGACCCCCATCAAGTGATTACTCATTTCGAAGAGCATAATATAGGCTGTAAGAATGCCGCAAACCAGATGTCAATATCATGCCCCTCATAAAAAAAGTTATAGCCGTTTAAAAATTTAAAAATTGGCAAAAGGTTTGTATTGAGAAGTACCTTATCAGATCAGAATCAAGCAAATAACACCTAGGTCTTACACTTAGGGGGCCTACTGAAAATCGTCAAAAACAGTTCTTAAACCAATCATGGCACAAATTATCAATAATCCTGGTAAAATCCCAACCATTTTTAAGAACGAGTGCGAGAGAGATGGATAATAAATGTTTAGAGAGAAATAGACGATTCCTAAATATGCATATGTCATTGGCTGCAAGAAAAGTTTCTATAGGACGATCATTTTGTTTTTTAATTGTTCTTGAATTGTTTTTACTATCCGCTAGATAGTGACCCTTAAACTGAATCAAGTTGACAGCTGTCATCGATCAAAGAAAATACACAATATTTGTTTACTTCTGGGAAAATGATTTTTTAATTAAAAGTACTGGTGGACCGAGCCTTGCTCGGTGTTAATTCATGTTTACCAGTTCATCCAGTTACTATAAAATATTTCAATGTCATAAAATTGATAAATGAAAACCTTTTTTATTGCTCCATGAACTCTTCGTCCCACTCAATTTATTTTTCCTTGATGGCTGAATATTGCAAACTGCTGTTATGATTACTTCATTTGTTTATACCTTCCTTGTTTATTTTCGTTGCTATCATGGCAACTCATAAGGTCAATGTTAAAATTTTGAAACTTTAACATTCGTTATATTATGCTATTAGATTTTCTCTGGGCAAGTAATCAGCTTAAAAGATGTTTTCGAGTCATAAATTACTTATTTCCATACTTTGAAGGAAATCCTCAGAGCCGTTTTTGAGATTGTTGTGCAAACATACAACCAACCAATCAAGCAAGCACACAAGCAAGATAACATTGCTCGTATAAGAGTTTAGGATTTAAGGACACAACTATTATGAGTTTGAAATCTTATTTAATAGCACGTAAATACAAATACGGAGAATACAATGTATATTTCCAATTTTATAGCTGAAATTACAAAGATAGAACTTTTGTAAACAAAACCTGAAACCATAACCTTAAATATATTTTGACAGCTAAGAATTTTACCTTAGTTTTGAACATTAGTTCACTTATCTACAGCTACGCAGCAGTAGTAAAGGGGCGGGGCTTGAAGAGGGGAGTAGGCTTCCCCTCCTCCCCCACATCCCGAAGCATCAAAATTCTCGCGCTGGTCAGGATTTTCGTGCGTGATCTGTTGCTTCAGATGTGCGCCAAATTGTTGTAACAAATGGGCCCTTCAAAACAAATGGTCTATACATAAGGGTTGAAATTATTTATAAGGGGCAACTTCCGTCCTAAAATTTTGATTTTGTGGGTTGAAGTGGTTACATAAAAATTTTATCGAACATTTCGATACTCCATCACTCTCAAAGTCCACCAAGAGTCAAACTATCGAGTGTACTGTACATATAATTGACATTATAAAATTCCTGGGGCTTATCTGTTAAGATGTTTTATTTAAAAAATTGATTAGCCTAGACATCATGTAGATAAATTCCATTGGCTTCAAGTCTCCAAGTCTATTTAGCCTTAAACATTTTTTGAGTTGAGTTGGTAGACAAATGAATTCATAGACACTTAATTACCCTAAAATACACCTGGGCCTTAACTATCACACAGATTCCAATGACATCTCCACTCCCCATAGAGGTAATAAGACATTGAACTAAAAAAAAATTCTACTTCTTATTTTGAATAAATTTTAGGTTTTAAATGAACATTGTTTGATAAACGAATGTGAAACAAGTCTATTGTCCGGTGTGAACTCAACTAGGTCTTCTGTTCCTTTTGACATAACCACCGACCACTGAATAATGTATGTACGTATTTTAATCAGTTACCTTTTTGACCTTTGGTAGGGGGGGGGGACACTCAGTATGTATTAAACATCTGTTCGGCCACACCACTGTCTCTCTAACATACATGGCAGGTGCGCTTTGTTTTAATAGTTTTCCAGTTAGAATGCTATTCTTTACTCAGCTTTGTCGGTACCTTAGTATAGATCTGGTCAGATATAAGGAACTTTGATTTATTATTACAACAATAGGGATTTATGGAGTGCTTAAAAGCAAAAAGAAGTTTAAAACACATTATCAGAAGACAAGTATATCTTCAGATCTGGCATTTGAGAGTTAATGGTATGGTTGAATTATTTTTTCCATATTAAGGCTCTTTTGTTTTATCTAATTGGTTGTAGTACCATACTTTATATTTGAACTGTTATCGATTTAGCACCACCATTTTATGAATTTAGAGGCAGTCGAAGGGCTCCAAGAAAGATTTATCATCTGATTATTTTCAATTAATTTAACTATATATTAACAGTCCTATCCCTAATAAACCAAGGTAATCAAGTTAAGCTTGTGCATGATAAGTTTGTCGTGTACTGTAAATCACTGATGTAAAAAAATCCTACTTTACATTTTTATCTTACTTTTTTCATGTTCTAGGCACAATAATTTTATCTTCGATTGACCATTTGCTTCGATCTAATGATCTTATCAGTGCTAAATGTCATGATCAGATTCGTGACTGTTTGATAAAAATGTATCTTTTAAAATTTCACCGAATTCAACAAATAGAGACTAAATTTGCTCTCTTGATAACTTGCATTATCCAAAAACAGTGTGTACATTATCCCTATCTTAGAAAATTGCAATGATAATTTTTTTATAAATCGTCAAGTTTCATATTCATTAAAATTACTTCTATAAGTCACTCACTGTTGGATCCATGAGAAATAAAGTTTATTAATTACTTTCCAAGTTATAAGCCACTTACAAATCGTTGAAATGACGATCACATGGTGTATCGATTATTTAAAAAAATCATAATACACTTTTGCTAGATATCTTGATTATTTGCAACTCTTTTCAAATTTAAAAATAGTTACTGATCTACAGTGTTTTCTTTCAGATTTCCACACCGGTCGAAAATGGAGTGAAAAGCGATTCGGAAACAGCAAAATAAAGTTGATCAAGATGTTGTGCTTGAAGAAAGTGTACCGCGACGAACTGCTGCAGTTGGCGATCCTGCTGAGCCTGCTGCGGGTGGACCAGCGCTCGTCCCTCGTCTACGACTACGACTCCCCGGCCATCGGCGTGGGCCTCGACGACATCCAGGGGTGGGAGCAGTCGCACGCCCTCGTCCGCCGGGACATACAGATACATCCGAAAAGCCTCGACTCGGTCCTCCTCAACTACGAGCAACAAGTGTTCGACGATCTCAACTCCTTGGGCAGATACAATAGGATAAACTCATTGCAAGATGTCACCGCTTACTTGTTGAACATCGACGGGAACGATGAAAATGTGGAGGAAAATACAAATAGCACACATTCGTTGAACCGGACGGATGAAGTGAATCCGTCCGGTACGAGTGATGGGGACACGGCTAGTGGTCTGGATTTGAGTGAAGTAGATATAAAGTTAGAGCCTGGTGAAAGTGATTTTAATCAGTATTCTTTAGAGGAAACATTGTTCGGTGCTGGCGAGTTTTTGTTGCAAGAGGATGAGGATTATCAGACTGGCACGTTTTTGGAGAGCTTAGCCGTCGAGCCGAAAGCAGAACCTAGGATTGGGGAGGAGTTGACTCAGGAGGTAAGTCCATTTTCTGTTATTTTGTGGAGTTTCTTGGAAAGTGAGTAAGCAGTGCTTTAAGTCAACACAGTACTAAAATTGACTCAAGCCATCCTGTTGCAACTTACTCCTTTCCTTGTTATGTATACCTAATTTCGAATTTGGTTTTGTACAACAGTTTTAACATTTTTAAGAAGTTGCATGAAATGTAAAATTCTTGTTCATTCTAATGTAAAATTTACAAATTTACATGCAAAGTCTAATATTAAAATGACTCATTAAGGTAAAAAAATATAGTTCCAATCTGTCTCTGAGATACTGCAGACAGCGGGCTTTCAAGAAAGAGTATGAAAATAGTTTTCATACAAATCAACAACATACGATTACTTTTTCTTACATAACTTAGTAAAGGAACCGCAAGATATATTAACATTAAATTAATTGTGATTTTAAGTGACCAAATTCAATAGCTCAGTTAAATTAAAAGGCTCAGTTAAAAAAACTGGAGCTTGTATATTAAAAAATCTCAGTAATATTTTTTATATTAAAAATTTTAATTTTTATATTTTTTATTTAAAAAAATATACAGTATATATTTTTTAGATATATATACCGTATATATATATATATTTATATAATAACATTCGAAAACCCCAAATTATTTATCTGTCCAAACATACTTTTTTTAGTTTTTTTTTTATGGACTATTCATAGGTTGTTGAAGTCTACAATCATTGCATTGTTGCTTACCTTGACTGCCTGCCCACTTTCTATGTTGATCAGTCTAAGTATAGGACTACCATTCGAGTAGAACAAAGAACAAAGAAGTTATCGAATAACATTTTCAAGTAATTGTTAAGATAAAATAATACTTATCTTAATAATCATATTATGATCACACAGTATGTTTTTCCCAAATTTAACGGCAATAACAATGTCATAATCACTCTTCAAAAACCTAAATAATAAATTAATAGCTGCAGGAAATGTTCGTCGCTTGGAAATTCCCAATTCTTAGACTTGTTTAAAACAGTATTACTTTGATTAATCTTATTCTTGCCTTTTGATTGGCAACTAAATGAAATAATAGACAGTATCTATTAATACTGTAATTTTAATTTATTTTTCAGTATATATGCTTCTGAAATATGGCTAGGGTGAAGTGGGGTAAGTGTACGCACGGGGCAAGTGGACGCGTTGACTATAAATAAGCCATAAATGGAAAAAAAACTTTTAATTCATCTTTTTATGTGATTTGAAATGTGATCTTTCAGATTCTGAAGTCAGAAATCAGTATTTATAATTGTTTATACATGAAAATTAAGTTTTAAAACACCTTTGCATTTCTACTTACTACGAAAGTACCGCCTTCAAATTTTGAAAAATCATATAAAATCAAAAAATAGGAATAGAAATTTGAAAATTGGTACACTGATGCAGTTTTGTAAGAGGAATCCAAAAATGTGGTTTATGTATCTCTAAAATGTATTGTTAAAAAAAAGGGGGGGGCGTACACTTTCCCCGGGCCAAACAGTGGTTGGGGTAAGTGTACTTCCAGCCCCGGGGTAAGTGTACATAGCCCTAAATGCAATGGAAATTGGCTTATCATGTTAGGGACAAGTTTTACTCTCCTAATTTCATCTTTCTAGTTGATTTAACCTTTGAACCTTACACTTGACCTGTGTTTTAAATAAAAAAAAAATAAAAACATTTTTTTATTTTTTTAAATAAAAAGATTTTTTTTATTTTTTTTAAATAAAAAAATAACAAAAAACTAGCTGTAAATATGTTAATAATAAGTATTTTCAAAGCAAGTGAACAGTTCCTTAAATATAGTGTTAGTGAAATAGTCATGTAGCCTAATATGAACTACTTAAGAATTATTTGGCGGAATTTAAAAAGTCATTTACATTGCAGAATTCACCTCCAGGTAAGATTTGTATACGCATATTTAAAGTTGTGTTTCTAGATTCTAACTAGCCTACCATTATTTGTGAGATATTAAATAAGTTCTTTCAGCATTTAATTCATTTAAAATAATTTATTAACACACTAATAATAATAATTGTAAATGTACCAATTAGCCGTTTCACGAAAATTGTATGCGGAGTTCCACAAAAAAGTTCATAACTCCTGAACGGTTGGAGCTAATTTAACAAATAAAAAACCATTTTAATCAGCAGATTCTAAGCTATGCTCCACTTGCCCCAGATTCCACCTAATGTGAGTTAATAAAAATATCAGGGGGGTGCGTACACTTACCCCGATTTCAGGGGCAAGTGTACGCACAGGACATCAGTTTATAAAAAAATTTATATAAAAAAAAAGTTTAATAATTTACAATAAAAAAAAAATATCACATACACAAAACATTCCAAGCTTTCTGCTCACCAAGTTTCATTAAGATATCTGAAATACAATTGAAGTTATTGTAAGTTAAAGTGCAACTAGTCGTTTTGGCGCGTACACTTACCCCACTTCACCCTACTATTTATTTATTTATTTCAACGGCTAAGCTGCAACGGAATGCAACGATGTAACGCAATAGGTGTGTATATCGTGTGATGCGGGAACGGCTGTCCCCTCAAGCGGTTGTAGGAGACAAAAAATAAAATCCTTTTTATAACCACCTGTATGGTATCAAAATAAAAATTATTGTTACTCGGGACCACCCAGCAGACATGTACTAGGTTCAATATTAAACAAAAGAAGAGGTTAGCAAACATTTCAATGGTCTATAACTTTAGGTATACACTCTGAAAATGACTTAACACCCACAAAAATGTACAGGGTCACTGGACCCCTAACCACATGGGGGAGTTTATCACCCCTACTCCCCTTGGAGTTATGTGTCTCATTTTGGTTGTTTGGAAATCTTCTCACCACAGGCATATCTCAAGATACAAAACGTATCGAATGTAATTGGGAGCAACTTGTGAAGTTAGAAAATTCAAATAAGGTCACATGAGAGTATTTTCTATGGGAATTATGATAACATTTAAATGTTGAGGTTCAGTTCTAATGCAAAAGAAATAAAAATGTTATAAAATAAGTTCCTTTATACTTCAGTTTTTCATTTTGCAGTCAAAGAAAATTTAAATATAACTCATTAACAATAAACTGAACTTGAACTTGTAGGAGCAAGGTGTTCTGTAATATGGCACACCTCACTCCAGTAGCCAAAAAGAACTTGACTGGCACAGTGTCAAGAAAGCAAAAGCAAATTTAGTAAACAATGGATCTGTTTATTCACCCTGCAGTCTATTTTGATATTTTTTCTATTTGGTTATGGATTCAATTGATAAATAATTAATTGCAAGATATCTTAAATGCATCCATTTTGAATATCTATGCAAGCTTTTTGGCAACAGAAGTGTCATTTTTTGGGAAATAAGGCTTTCAAGTTGAATCAGTTGACAGCAGTAGTTTTCAAAGAGGATTTGTACTCGGGTGGGTCAATGCGATCCACACGAGCATTACTTCAAGTAAACAAGTGGTGTCGTTTGTCACTCGGTGTAGGTCAGTGACTGTGAAAATAGAATTTGAATCTCCCGGGTCAGGAAAGAACATGCCAAGGGTCTTTGTGCTCTCGGTGAATGAGTTTAATGACTTAAATAAGAGTAAAGCCAAATCGTCAGTTCCTTTTAAAGCGTTGTGAAATAATATCATCGACGTTATCGTGTAATTTTAATCAAATGAGTTTATCCATAGAAATATTTTCCAGATCCTGATTAATTGAATAGTTTACAGGTTCTATGCTAAATGAGGAACTGGTAATTTTACTGTATTGTCAGCATAAGCGAATTTAAATTTCAGTTGAACAGTTCATTAATATAATATTTAAAAAATTCTGTGCTTACCCCCTTCCCCTCTGAGGTGTGCCATACTGCAAGTTCAAAATATCACCAGTTAATTTTTCTGCCTGCTTTATATCTGAACAAAAAAAATCAACCATTCTAATGCTTTACTTCCAGTGTCATGCTTTTGAAACTTATTGAATAAAATATTATGGTTTGATACTTCAAATGCCTTTTTGAAAATCTTAATAAAAACTCAAAGTATTTGATTTCCGCTTGACAACACTGCCAATTATCTCATTAGCATGCCAATAAACTGCAAGTGGTCTGTTCACTTGCCTGGTAAAAATCCATTTTGATAATGGGAAGATAAAGAGTAGTTTTGAAAATATTCCATGATTTTTTTGTTTAGTTAAACATTAAAAAATACACATACACATCTATACTATCTCATTCTGATTCTGCCAGTTTATTCAAATGGTAGACATTGGTTTTTACATTCTCTTTTTTTATTGGTTCACTAGGTCTTATTGTTTCTGATATCTGATTTGCTTAATACAAAGACTTTATATTAAGCCCAAGATGTGATTCAAGATAGCTGATGATTTGTTTTCCTTTCTTGAGGGGTATAGAGGCATTACTTTGGTGTGTTTTCTGGCACAGCATTTGACAGTAGATTTAGTTCTCGTGTCAGGAGTTGAAAGCCGTTTCGTCAGCCAAGCCATTCCTAATGATTCAAAATTTATTGGTTTAAACTGAATCGTATTATTAGATCTGTGACATCCTCAAACACATAACGTTATCCACATTTCTCTCCCATCTAGGCCAGCTATATATAAACTGTTAAATTTGCCTCAAGAATTTATGACACTCCGTTGGCCCACTGGAGAATAGAAATGGTTCTCATAGGTTTCAGAGATCTTGAATTAGAAAGATGTATTCTGTTACCAAACATTGCAGTAAATATCTTCAAGTAAAGAAAAAAATTATAAATATGTAACTAGGTACATATAAAAGAGTTTTAGCCTGCTGAAATTAGTTTACTACATCATGGGATCAGGATTCTTCGCAGAAATGTGTCAAGCACATTATTTTCATCGCTATAAAATATATTCTTTAGGGTTGAAGCTGAACTTGTATTTGAAATTCCATTATTCCAATAAAATCAGCATTTGAGTTGAAAAGAATTCCCTTCTTTTCCTTGAAATTTGTGGTTCCTCTGACTATTTTTTTTGTCCCCAAGAAATTATCAACATTAACATTTGAAGAGCTTGCAGGGTTCAGTAAAGGTTTTGGGATATGTCAGCAAAATGTTCACACATTTTAGTTTTGAAATATTTATTTATAATAAACTTTTACTACTTTCAAGTTATACACTCTCTTGTAATCAATGTCTATTTTAAAAGATACGTTAAAAATATGTTCTTTTATTTGTACATACTGTATGCTTCAACCTCAATCCAATTTTTTTGGAATAATTACTATTCCTTAAAGTGATGCTGCCATGCAAGTGAAAAGCAGTAATATTAATTTTGGCAGATATTATTATTTCCTTCTTTCAGTGTCATTAGATCTTTCATAATTTGCACCAGTTTAAAAATAAAATGAAAAAAAAACAGTTTAAATTGATTTGTTTGATGAAACCTTCTTCTTACGGTACTAAATTTTATTCCCTATTTCAAATGGGTTTGGGGAAAAACTATGGATTGAGAGGGGTGCTTATCAGTGAGCACTTGTGCTTGCTGGTGCCCATCCCCTCTGCCTGGTGGCACAACCACTTTTTCCTCTCCTATTTTTTCAGAGCACCTACCTTTTGGCATATCTCGGTTTGAACTTAAAAATTTTACAGTATTGTTTTTTTAGTTCTAAGTACAACTTAATACTTATCATCTGTCTAGAAACTACCAAAATTAAAGTTCCATTCAACAAAACTTTTGATATAGGGAACACCAAATAAAGTGGATGTCCTTATGTTTGAATATACATACTGCCATGGCCAATTGTACCCAAGCTGGTACTTGGCCTCGCCAACACGTTGTCGCCAATTCTCTCGGTCCCTCGAATCTTCCTCTATAAGTCTAATTTTTTCCATATCGTTCCGGACTTGATCCCACCACCTGGGCTTTGGTCTTCCTACTGGTCTCCTTCCCCTTAGATCTCCCATCAGCACCATCCTCAATAAGCTCTCCTCATTTCTCCTCAGGATATGGCCAACCCACCTTAGTCTTCTACTTTTGACCTCTCCTACAATATCGGGATTTTGGAACAATTCTCTTAACTTTCGGTTGTGGCCGATTCTCTATTATGTTTGAATATATGTTAACTAATCTCTTTAAGCGATCCTTAGATATTTGAATAAATGATAAGTAATCTATTTGAATTTATTCATGTTGAAGCCTTCCGGAATTGGTTAATCAATGATGAACAGGTTTACATACCTTGGCGTCGCAGTTCCACAAAAGTACAACTTATTACTGTCGACTATAGTTTCGACTTCTGCAAAGTCATTATCAAAACTATAAGAACGTTAAAATATTATTCTTCTTAATTTCTTCTTGAGTTTAAAATAATGGACACAACACAACTGAATGTTTGTTAAACTATTCGTTAAACTCAAGACGAAATTTAGAAGAATGATATTTTAACGAAGTTCTTATAGTTTTGATAATGACTTCGCAGAAGTTGAAACTGCAGTCAACAGTAATAAGTTGTACTTTTGTGGAATTGCGACGCCAAGGAATGTAAACTTGTTTATTATTGATCTATTTAAACATGATGTGTTGTCACGTAATTAATCAACAAGTACCACTACCTCACTTCCTAAAGCAACTCGGCCAAACTAGCCGCGGCCGGCCTCGCTCGTGGAGGGCCTTGGCACGGATCGTCCACTTGGCAGGAGCGCCGGGTCGCTCGCCCGACACGCGGCCGCTGCTTCCTAGCCGCAGCCGCAGCCGCAGCCGTCGGTGGATATTGTCAACGGATTTGACGATCCCGTGGCTATTTTCGGACGGCTACGGTTTCTCCGGGAAGCATAAAAGTCACCGCGTATAAAAATGTGTTGATAGAAATCTGATGGCTGCTTTTCAAGATTGAATTTCTATAAAATTTCAACACTTTCTTAATGATTGAAAATATAAATAAACATAAATCTTTTTAGCTGATTATGCTGTTGTAATCAAATGAAAGGGAGATCGAGACCCAAAACATGACGATCACCTACCCGTAAAAACTGCCTTAGTGAAACAAAAACTCAATAATGTGTTAGGCCTACGTAAGTTTCGATGAACATTAGGGGTTTATATTCCCTTGCAAGTAAATGGTAAAGCTAAAGTACAGTTTTGAATGTTGGTGTTAACAATTATATAACCATGCAATTGCCAAGTATGTTTTCGTAATTTTTGGGTTTCCTCCCTTATTCGACAGATTATCGAAATCAAGACATTAATATATCGACGTATCTTTTTTAATTCAATAATAACTTAATTCCCTAACCATCATATATTTATTACTTTTTTGACTCGAGGAATAAGGAGTCTGATTGAAATTAGCGAGTAGTGTTTTAATCTCTGTGACATTTCCTGAAAGTGGATTTTATTCTGGTATTGCTAATGACCGATGCAGCCGATGCGTCATTGGTCTGCGAAACCAGAGTTGCCTTTGCAGCACTATTTTAATCAAGCGCGCTTCTGAGAATGCTATTTATCGCCTTTCGTGACATAGTATAGTGTTATCAGCGGATTCCTATCTTTGGTTTGGAACAATGTCACCTGTGTCATGATTTAGGATTTTAAATTTTGCAATGAATAAAAAATGTTTTGCCTGTCAGTTTCTGGGTCAACTCTTTTGTTTTATATTTCTCTGCAGTCTAAGACTTAATACGTGGTCTAGCCAATACCTCAATGTATCGTTGATTAAATAATTATTCTCTTGTAGTATATGAGGACATCTTTTTGTCCAGTCGCAGCATTTAAGAGCTGAAAGAAAGTCGCCCAACTTCTCGCCTCGCGACCTCGTCGTAACACAGTAGTTTTGGGTTTCTCGCGCAAAACGCGTCCTGCGTTCGAAGCCCGGGCCGGAACCGACGTTAATCACCGTGTCCAAAATAAAACGGTCGGTCTGTTGTGCGTGACTCTTCTGATTCCCCGCTACCAGGAGCAGGAGCAGGCAGCGGGCGGCGGCGATTGAAAGTGATGGAATCTGAGTCAAAGGTTTTGGTAAAAATCAGGATTCCCAAAGCCTTTTCGAATCTCTGTGTAGAAGGTTTTGATTATACTTAAGGGGGAAGTTCAACTCGAAAACCTCGAATGACGCTAGAAACATCTCTGTCCCATGATGATGATTGTTTTTCTCCTCAAAGAGCGCCGTAGGAAAGTTGCTTTAATGAGCTAATTATCAGTTAACTATTTATCGATCTATTTTCTATGAGTTAAACTTATAGCGAGCGGTACTTGTAGTTTCGAAGAATACGTTTCCTTATATCATTTAATTTTTGTATTTTTTTCTGACCTCTGTGTAATATTTTGTTCATTAGATAGATTACAAATTTCTAAGTTCCTTTTGCAATAATTATGGGATAATTTTCCTAATTTGTTTTTAATTCATTTAAATTGTTATATCTCAGAACATGAGTTATGCTAATGCTTTATCACATTAATAGCGTAAATTGGATCTTTAGATTTGTGTAAAATGTTCTTACTGTATTTGTTGAAATGGACATTCAACATTTTTATTTTAAGTATTTTAAATTTCAAATGAATGTGGACGAATAAAAAAGGTAATTTGATGACTCGTGTCAAATATCATATCAATTTGACTCAACTGTTATTCACATTTGACTTACCAATAATGTGGTAGTCCAATCGCATTAACTAATTTGAATTTTACTTTTGTTTATGATATCTTTTTTCGCTCCAGTACGTGTGAAGTTTTAAAAACAATACAACTCGAGTTTTGTTGCGTTGCAGTTCTTTAAAACTTCACACGTATTGGATAAGGGAAAAGGTGACAAAACACCGCCTAATCAGTCTGACCGGTTCAGGAGCAAGACAATGAGAATGTGAGAAAATTGTTGTAATAACAGTCAAAAAATCTGAAAGACAACTTGTACAGTTTCGTAATCTGGGCAGGGTATCCGGTGTCACTCTGTTTGTCTCTTTCTTTCGACAGCGTTTGGTAAAAACATGGTTTAAAGTTTGACAGCTCGACTTCAGTGTAGCTTGGCAATCGTGCTTAAAAATAACATTTCTTTAGATTTTGTTGAAATTACAATTTTCAATGTGCCCCATGTTTGAATTTCGAGGCTTTCAAACAACAGTCAAGGAAGGTAATTATGTTGTTCAATCCTTACGTATTTCAAGACGTTATAGTAGCGTGTAGTTTATTATTATAATTATAAATACAATACTTAGGAATATTACTTTCAGTTATGCTTTGATTCAAAGCAGTCTTTTGACACTGACGGTTATATTGCTATCCTGTCATTATGTTGAAATGTGCGAGTTCAATCCTGGTAAAATCTGTGCCATTCCTAATCCCAATTTTACTTGCTGATGTGTGGTTCAACAGTTGGTGGGAGAGCCCACCTAAATAAACGGGGTCCGGCTTTGGTGGAAGTTGGCGCATTAGTGAATTTAATAGTGATTACACAACACCTGTTTTGCTTCTTTTTACTTTAGTATCGTAGAGGAGAACCAGGTAACTTTAATACTTTTAACTCGGTACACTTTGCACGTTCTCAAATTCTATAAGAAAATTCTTCTTTGTTATGTTATTCTAGATTCCGTGTTTATGTTGTCGCAGCCAAAGACATTTAATGATTCTTATCACGTTTGAAATAACCGCATCTGGTTGTAATCTCCCGATACGTCCTGGCAGGGAAGTGGCGGTTTGCCGGCAGTTGCTCTCTCCCCGTATCTCACTGTGTGGTATGACTCGGTACTCGGTTTCCGTGTCACCGCCCGGCCACAAGGAGACTCCATGGTTCGTCCGTATGTCAAAAGCCAGGAAACCGAACAGAAACAAAAAGCCACTGCCTCACCAAAACGAGATAGTACGACTCGTCAATGTGTCAAGGTGTGGAAGCCGAACAAAAAGTCACTTTGACGTCGTGTATTCTGTTAAGGCCTTTGGCTGCGGGTCAAGGAACGAAGGGACGTCCATACTAAGATTCCGATTGTTATGTGCTCATCTGAAAGCAAAATGATGTCTTTAAAAAACTGCAGTGTTCTTCTAAGGTTGCGTAACTTAATAGTTTGACAATGAGTTTCACTCATCCATGTGCATTATGTGTATTGATAAAAAATGCTTTTGATTCTTAATCTGAACTCAACTTGAAGCTATCACTTTGTTCACATTTGTCTCGTTTTCGTCTGTCGATTCGTACGTTATATATTTTGCAACCGAAAGATGGATTAAGTCTAAAGCTTCAGCCTTTTTAAAGTTACCTTCCAAAACTCATAGACGACCAATTTTAACTTTCAAACCTATCATTATTTTGCAACGTAGCACTAAATAATTTCACAATTGCATAGATTTGTCCATTAGCACTCAACTGTTATCGTTAAGAGTGCTTTGGTCTCACTAAACAAAAACCAATATGGACCAATACAGTTACTCAAGGAAGGAAAATAAAAATAAATCCCAAGATGAGGAGAACTGTGGGTCAGTTCTTCTCGGTAGGTATTTGTCATGATGGTATCTGTTATTGAATTTAATTGGCTACACATAATTAAAATTAAATATTTTTTATTATATTAATTAAAATTATATTAAATATAAATATTTTTAATTTTAATTATGTGTAGCCAATTAAATTCAACTTAGGGTCAAATAACGTGGCCATGAAACCGATTTTACTTTCAGTGTTGGGCTTGACGGCTTAGGCCCAGGTATTTGACACTGACTGTAATTCGTACTCCTCAATACAATTTATGAATTTTTTTCTCACGACTGGATATAGTCTATTAACTGACTAAACCAATATCGCCTTCATACGATCCGTGATCGTCAGGTGTCGGCAGATTACGCGGCGCTCACGTGAGCGTTCGAGTGCGGGCCGTGAGTCAGGGGCCGCGATCGCACTGAGTCATCGTCATCGGGCTACGCGGTCACCGCCGTGAGTTGCATCATCCAAGGCCTATCTGCATGTAGGCTGATATACCAACAATAGCGTTTACGCATTGTCAAATATCTGCTGATTCGGTTTGAACTGTAAATTAAGATTATTAGGTTTTTTTTACTGACATACCTAGTTTTGTCGGCTGACGAGTTCATCGCTTGTGTAGATAAGCGTTAATTTTACCTGTAGATCGCAAGTCTTATGTATTTAGTGACAATTGTGACAGTTTTTACCCGTGTTAAATAATGTTGGATCACATATTTCGTGCTATCTATTATTTTGTCTAAAATTGGAGAGTCTTTGATGAACTTAATAAATTCGTCAGGACAGAGGTAGACTTTATGATAAATAGCAATTTACAAAATTTGCGAAGTTTTTTTATCAAAATTAACAGTTTTATATAAAGTCAATTTGTTCAGTTTGATTTAGATATCTTTTATCATTTTAGGTAACACGAAGAAAGAAGAAGTGTAAGGTAGTAAACAAATTTGACCTTGTGTGGAGTTTTTCTGGATTTTATTTATATTTTTAGCAGTATTAGACAATATAGAACAAATTTGTTTTAGCAAAACTTAATTGTACCTTTAAATTAATATGGATGGTTTTTAATACGTTACATTTTTATACGAAAGTGCAAATAATCCTGCAAAATGTCGTTTTGTAAAAAAACCTAAGAGTCCTAACCGGAAATAGACGTTGTCAGGATAGGCTTTTGAGGACTCACAAGGTGAGTGCTGAGTCGGAAGACATCAAGGATTAAAATATTCAAGAAGTCATTACTCTATATTTACTATTCACCTGATCGATCTGTAAAATTAGGATAAAAATGTGCCTAGGGTAACAGACTTAAACGAACTATGCCTTACTTCAGGAACAGACTTGTTATCAGCTTGTAAACGTTGCCCATTAAACTGCTGAGAAGTGATTCTTATTTTATTTACGACTACTTAATTGATAAGATACATACAATGGAAGCTGTTATTGACGCAAGGACGTAGTAGGGTCGTTATCTCCTTTGTTATCGGTCTATGACTGTTTTGAATGTGGGTTATGTATTTGAATCCATTGTATTTTAAGACGCCATTAAATCATTTGAGACACAATGTCAGAGTGTAAAATGTATTACAAGCCGTAAACGAATGATGTGGTGTGTGTCCAGAGTTGCGTTATTTATTGACGTGGACTTTTGTTGCGTTATTTAAATCATTTTGAACTTAATTTACAATGTATTTAAACTAATAACTAACGACTTAAACGTCTGACGAATTAATCATTGTGATTTAAACATTTATTTGTACACTTTCTATTCCTAAATATCTTGTTGATTCGTCAATACATTTTTGGGCTCCGCTCACCTTTAAATTAGGTGAAGGATATTCAATAAATATTTCTCAATCCCGATGAAGCGCGAAGTTTAGTTCGCCGGTCTTTTGACGTATCACTTTAGTGGTTTGGGGTGGTTTTTATGTTTTTTCCAAATTTTTGACTTTTTTGATATTATATTTTTTTTAGAATACCGTATTTCATAAAATATCGTATGTGACCTGAAGGATTATGAGATACATATTATTTCAGGGGATTATTAGCTCCAGATCAAGGTCCAAGTCCGTTATCCGTTTTAAGGAGGAATGACCGCTTCCCAACTCACGATATGCTCTAATTATGTTTCCTCGCTCGTTATGTTTTATCAGCGGTGTATTGTTTTAATCATTCATTTGTACTGCGCCTTATCGGTCACAGAGGCGTAATTGACTCAGCTCTTTGTTTTGAAATCGTTGCACAATTTCGTATCACTGTTTTTGTTTGAATTGGCGTTGGACTCTAAATAAAGAAATTGAATCAAGATGAATGTTCTTCATTAATTAATGTGTTTGCACAATTTAATTTATGCGATTGTATTTTTTAGAAGAATGTAAGTAGGTTCAGGTTAATCATTGGTTCCTAATCAGTAGTGTGCAAACATCCGCCGGAACAGACCTCTGAAGTCCGTATTCCAACCCGGTGTAAAATAAAACCCGGCCCGCGATATAATGTATGTAAAATAATGCTGCTACTCGGTGGTTTGGAAGCTTCCAAGCTGGAAGTCCACCTTTCTACCAAACTGAACACGGTGTATAATTTCTGAGTTCAGAAATCTGTTGAAGGCCTTTGTACATTTTCCAAACAAAACCACATTGAATCGTGTAAGAATGAAAAATAAAGAAATCAGCGTTTCATTAATCTTTAAAACCTCTCAGTTATTTTAATGCATTTGCAAATATTTTCTTGAAACGAGGTGATTTTTGAAATAAAACCAACAATGTGATTTGTCACTTAATTGTAACGCTTGTGTTTGGAATAGACCACATTCAGTGTCTGTAGTTTCAATTCAGACAGAAAATAGAGTGTCTGTAGTTTCGATTGATCATTTCTACGTCTCAATCATTTGATTTGCATAAGCAATACGTCAAATAGCTTATCAAACATGCAAGCTATATAAATATTAATTCCACTACTTTGGGGAAACAGCTCAACGTTATTGATCTGGCAGGGGTCCGCCTTTGTCAGGTCAACTATCACCTTGAATACCGCAGGCTTCACTGGGGCATTGTAAATAAATGTTCAACCATGTAGACAACGCACATCAAAAATTAATACTAAATTAAGGTAAATTAAAATGTAAATTATAGATTACCGTAACTTTATATAGCTAGTATATTTATGAATTTCATCCGTCTTCAAATGTAGCCTACATATTGCTTTTTCAACTGTGTTTAAGAAGCCATTGATTTGAACGCTGTATTTACCTGCCTTAGGCAACGACGCACACGGACGCTTTAATCGCTGACACTGACGCTGAATCAGTTGTCATTGATGCACGTGCGATGTAGGTTTTAGCGGCACGGCGCAATAGATAGGGGCGATTTTGCAGGAGAATGCAGTAAGTCTGAGCCAAATACTCTAATTTTACGAAAGTTATTGTAAAAACATCAAACAAATGAATCTAACTAAAAAATCTTAAAACTATCGGGTGTAATATTTTTTCTAAGAAAACAATACCGTGGGCCGAGGAGTATAGCTTTTAAATTTTTCACTGAACCTGGCCGCTCGAGATTTATAGGCTGATTTGACTGGGCGATCGCTTACGTATCATTTTGGAAAGGTTCGACACCCGGTTGCTGTTTGACATTGGAATTAAAGTCATGATACCTTCTAATAACTGGGCGACCCTGGAAAGGTCCAAGACCTGAGATCAGCCAGTCCCTATCAAGATTTCAAGTAATGCCCTTGGTTTGCATACACAAATAAAGTTCAGCTTAACGTCATTGTGAGATTGTTCAGTACTTCCATCCATTTGATTTAAATATGATGGACAGACCCGGCGACAGGATTTTTGGGCCCCTGTGCAATCTTCAACCCCGGGCCCTGACGACCTTTATTTTACTTCTTTCGTGAGCTTTTGGGCCCCTTTTCAGTCATTCCAGGCCCGTTTTTGGTGTCTCCGGGCCCCCTGTGAGCCCGGGCCCCTATGCATTTGCCCCCCCTATCGCCGGCCCTGATGATGGATGATAATAGTATTTAAAGGTACATGTACCATATTTTTAAGGATGCATGTTTATATCCATGTAACCAAATATTTCAATTAATATTTCATAACTACAGTTAACAGTTCCATTCAGTGACGAATCTAGGGGGGGCAGTGGGGGCGCCTGCCCCGGGCGCCGGCCAGTAGGGGGCGCCAGCGGCGCCCCAACTGACTAGCTCCGTTTAGGTAAAAATAAAAATAAAAAATAAAAATGTAAGTCTAATTTTTTGTTTCGTGGCCGGCGAATCTCTCAGTAGCATCACTGCCGGAGAATCTCTGTCGCATCGCGGCGGTCAAGCCTGTCTCTGTTTTTGTGACCGTCTCATTTCTCGTTGTTTGATAGCAAGAAAACCGCTTACTCGTCCCTCGGCCGAAAAATCGCTCGCTCATTTCAAGGTCGGAAAATCGCCTGCTTGTTTTGCGGCCGGCAGATCTCTTGGTTGTATCGCTCTTTTCGCGGCCGTCTATTGGCCATATCTTGAACAGATATCAGTCGTTGCTGGAAGGCATATTTATTTGTTGTCTTACTGCCGACAAGCATTTCGCTATTTTCGAGGTCGTAGGTCGTCATATTTATTGACCACATTGCGGCCGAAAAATCTGTGGTTCAGACCGCGAAAAATCTGTCGCATTGAAACTACCGCTTGCTATTTTCCATGGCCGGTTACACCGGTCGCATCGCTGCTGTCAAATCGCGGTCGTATGCACCACAGCCGGAAAATCTCTCGGTCGTAATGCGGCCGCAGAAAGTCGCTCAATGTTTCATTTACCAGCGAATCTCTTGGTCTTATTGTGGCTGTTAAATATGTTGGGACATATCGCGGCCGAAAAATATCTCGGTCGCATTGCGGCCGTCAAACAATATTTTATTTTTACATAGGTTGGGCTCAGTTCACGAGGCAGCATGGCCGATTTCACTGTTTGGGAATTGTTTTCAAATAGTTGGGAAAGATAAGAAAAAAGACGGAAGTTTCATATGTGAAATCTGGTAGACACCTTGCTTTGGTTGTACAGCGGCTGGCAAATTTCTCGGTCATATTATGGCAAGAACAGCTCTTGGTTAGGTTGTATCGTAGCATATGAACATCGGTTGTAAAAAATCATAAGAACCATAAGATAAAATCATATTATGATACACGAGAAATTGCTTATCCATCACATCAAAAACACATTGGGGGGCGCCAAACTCCGATTTTTTGCCCCGGGCGACAGTTAGTGTAGATTCGTCACTGGTTCCATTGGTCTGTATATTCAACTCTAGAGAATCTATCTCCCAGAAACGTCTTCATAATGTAGAAACTGGGAGTGAGAGAGGCCGTTGTACTTACAACGGACACACTTTTAGGGTAAAATACGAGCCGGATGTCTGTCAAATCACTTTTAAACTCTCCGTGGGTTTAAATTCATGGCATACGCTACTATCATGCAAATATTATCTGCATGATCCTCTGTTTTCTGTTTTTAGCAACTGAGAGGAATTCACTTGGAAAACAAGATTTTTGAAACTTTTCATAACAATGATCATTGCCTTCGAAGCAAGGTAAGTGAAATGCAAAGATGAAAAGAAGTTGGAACAAGTGACGGACTCATCACTTGTCGCACGCTGGACGCGGGCCCTTGGTAGAGGTCGCGGAGAGGGATAGGTAGGCAGAGCCGCGGCCCTGAGCCCGGCCTTGACTGTGAACGTTGCCTGGAGTAATCAGCCACACGACCACGACCGCGCAACACAATTCCGCCATCACAAGTTTTACATTCTCGCTTTAATTCTGTCGAAAATCTTAATTCCTGCCAGCGTGATGAGGCCGAGAAGTCGTTGTGTTTGTCGTAATTGCTTTTCCGGGAGCAGCGCGAGAATTGTTATGTAGTATTAATGTGTTTACGGACATTTCACGGATGTCGACCGGTGAAATCTCTTTAACGTTCTTCTGTACGCGTCTCATTTAATGGTTATCTTTGTCCCTGCAAGTTTCCTCATATATTTTCTCAATCGACTTGCTGATGACTGCTGGTTGGTTATTTTAATAACTCTGGAGGGAGGCCATAGCAGAGTTGGGTTTTAACTTATTCAACTAAAAAGTTACATAACATATTAAAGTGAAGTTTTAAGATCTAATCAACGATTATCGTCAAAATATCTTTCAGGGTTATCAAAACATAAACCCTACTGTTTATGTAGACTTCGCACTACAGTTTTCTTACGTTAATTAGCAATTCTGTGCCATCATAATCTGCGAATTTTGATGGTATTTAATAAATAGTAAATCTCTTAGGAATCATATAAAGAAGTCCCTTCCATTAGAAATCATTCGACCACACATTCAATGGATAAACATACTTTACTTTCACATTTTTTTCTGGACACGTGTTTTACAACTTCCATCAAACGAACGCAAATAATCCTAAGTAGAAACCAAACACTCCAAAAGAATTCCTTTCGACCAGATGGGCTTTGCTGAGGTGATTTCAAAGAGAAATTCGCGGTGTCCCAACGTCCGTGTGCCAGGTGCTTACGTCACAGCCGCGTCCTCCGTCCCCAGCTGATCGTCACCTGTGGCGCCCCAGGCCCTCTCTGACCTAGTCCCCGGCTGTTATCTGTTATCAGTCCTGTGATAGCCAGTGGCGTGTGACCGGTCTCGTTCCCGCCAAGGTCGCTACACACGACACGCACTGGATGTGTGGCGTTGCGACAGAGGAAGGCCGCGCGGTTTTTGTCTTGGGCGACTTACCGGTGTCTTTGACCGCGTTAACTTGATTTCTGGGTGTCCCAGTTGAGTCTGGCCCCTCTCCAGTTGTCAAGTTGAGATTAACACAAGCTGTAGGACGATTGCGTGCTTTCGCGGCTGGGGGTATTTATATCGAACTGCATAGCGGATAGACGTTAATATGGGCTGTTAATTTGGGGTTGCAGGCAAATGGGATCAAATAGATTTGTTGGTCAGGAGCGTTGCACTGTAATAACCATTGAATTCTCAATGCGAAATTTCTATGACACAGTTTCATTGCTTTGCTAGTTTCAATTAAATGCCCATGATGCACCGACCTACCATTTGTCTATTTGATTTAGATATAAACCACCGGTCTTTCCCCTGACAACTTCTGTGATGGATTAAACTAATCCAAGGTTTTAAGACGTTTCCCTTGATGTGCAGTTCTAATAATAAACACACTATATAACCGTGTAACATGGTGGCCTACTCCGCTTTTAGTTTGAATGCTGTATATTTTGTCAGAGTTTGTATATCAAACTGGACATGTCGTACCAGCAGTTAATTTTAATGAGCCGTAAACCACTGGCATTTTCAGAAGAACCTTTCTGTCATGAAAAATATCGCGTTGCTACTTGTTTCTACCATTTAGGCCGATGTTAAATTTTTGATTCGGTAAAGCCTCAATCAAACAAAACTCGATGATTTATTTGTAACTAATTTCAAAGAACAAAAAAGTCACAAAATACTATTTTTTGTGATTTTATTTGGTTTAATTAGAATTGAAATCCCTATATTTGTGTGCTCTTTCAAATAATCGAGCTATAAATCAACGACCTCTGATGATCGATTTAGGTTGAACCGAATTCGTAAGTTGACATGATTGATTTTATGGGAGAAGCGGATAGTCGAACAACAAAACATAAATAAAGCATAATTTTGCGAGTATTTCTAAAGCTGAATGTCACAAACAAATCCAAGTTTAATGTTTGGGAAGCCTAATAAATACCTTAACATAATTTGTTTAACGGCAAACGATGTGGCAAAGGAGGACAGAAAAATGGGTTGAAGTTTCAGAAATGTGAGTGGTCGTTGTAGTGAAACATGTATTCAGTCCCATGAAACAATCGGAGATTTCGCAGTTTGGGTGTTTATCCAATCCAAGGAGCAAATTTACACGTGCTCAATCTCCCGTATCGTATTAGGAATCGGAGGAGCAGTTTCGTTCTTTATCAACACCTTGTACGTCGTTCGTGAAAGCTGTTTACTTTCCGGACCGCCGATTGTGAAGTCACGCAATCGATCAGCCTACCTTGAGTTGGATTTAACGATTTTAACATTCTGGTTTTTAATGCTGGTAAAGAAAAGATTGAGGCCAGTTATTTCTAATTTTTTGTGTTGTTCTAATTTGTAGCTTAAAGGTTGATGGCGAAGGATAATTTATCCTAAAATTGTATGAAGTTTTTATTCTGAATAAGAGTATTTTTGTTTTTAGTTTCAAGTTTTTTTATCGGTTTTATGACACAGGAAAGAAGACGTCAAAAGCTAATATTTATTGTGTCTTTTGTTGAAAACCCCGTCTACACTTGCGTCAGACGATTTACGAACATCGTTAAACATCATTAAGTCTTTAGATTATCCACAGTTATCTCAATATAGCAACGCATTGTCATGTTTCATTTTGTGTATGACTGTCAATAATACAGCCGTCTTCACCAAATTAGTTTTAACCAAATTTTCCATACATTTTAGGCGGGGGTTTAGAATGTTTTCTCAACTTTTTTATTCTTTTATGAGTTAAGTTTTCTTGAAAAATATGTGAGACTTTTTTGGCTTGCACAGTATAAAAAATTCTTTACAAGACACGATTAAAAATTTGATCCCTCGAGGCGCACGGACAGTCCGTCAACAATAACAATACTATTCCCAGACAGGTTTGGCGCTGTGCCCGCGCACAAGGCAGAAGTGTAACGTAGGTGTTTTATTGGACACGTCGTGTTGTTTACTCTCCCACCTATCACTGCGCGACACGCGACTCCCACATGTCGCTGCGCCACGCGGTCATCGCCCGCCCTCGGAAAGTACACTGCACCGAGCTTCTCTACCAATTAGGGCACGACTTAACCGAAGAGGGGTCGAAATGTGTGCCCCACTATTTATTGTGAGAAATTATAAGTCTCAGTCAAGTTAAATGTTATCAAGAGCTAGCGGCCTGATTTTTGTTTTATTTTGTTGGTGCCGCCACCAAGTATGTGGGGATGAAAATAAGTAAAAATCCGAAAAACTGGCAACTTCAAAACCTGCAAACCTGGAACGATAGTTTTTTATTTCAAAGAGAGAAGAATCAAAAAAGTGCACACTATTTATCCAAACTATTGAATATAACTAATTTACTATGAATTTATTATTTTTTGTGAAAAACTAACATTTTTTGCTTTTACACTAGTGATTTTGTGTGGTATTCCCTTTATTGTTGACCAAACATTTATGATTATCAAGGTCCTGAAAGATTCCAAGAAACTACGAGTAAACACTCAGCTTCTTCGCTGCGGAGACGGTTTGTTGGCGAGTTTATTGCTTACACGTGACTTTCACTATCGGTCCTCAGCCTTTGCGCAATCAGTAGCGATAGCGAAAGCTTTTCTCCTCTCAGCTAAAATTTGGAAACAACCTCCTGTGCTAAGCAGGGTATCCACCGTCGCTTTAATTCCTCAAGCTCTCCAAATGTTTTGATACCTCCAAGTACTCCAAATGTTTTGACCTCAAGGTCCTCTAGCTTTTTCGAGTCTTTAAAAGAATGATATTTTGTATCGCTAATAATTTACTGCTGGGAATCGAAAATTTTGACGTAGTAATAGTTTATAATATACTAGCTGATCAACACGGTTTTACCCGTGGAAAAACATAAAAACTTTCTTGAATTCATGATTTAATGTTAAGGTTGCCATGACAACTACATGAGCTTCCCTATACTTTAACATTGAAACTTTAATGCATCATAGGGCGTAGCCCTGAGGGAATTTTCAAAATCCGTTCTTAGTGGATGCAGGGGAGAGGAACGTTCATGCAAAGTTTCAAGGTTCCAGGTCAAGTAGCTTGGGCTGTGCGATGATGATGATGATGGTGAGTGGTATTTGACAAATATGTAGTAGATACATGGTTTCGTCAACTATACAGTAGATACATGGTTTTCGTCAACTTCAATGGGGTTTTTAAATAATGTAGGGTTATTTTGATTTGGATTTTTGCGGACATTTGCCATCACTGATTAAAGGAAAGAATCACCGAGGTCCATCATTGAGGTATATAAGGAAAGGAATGTAGGGGTACTAATTAACAATCCTGTCGAAGGGACATGTCGGCCTCGGTCAAGTAACAAGACTTCAAGATCGCGCCACATTCATCCTACAGTCGCCGCCATTTTTCCTTGGTTTTAAATACCCATCCTGGTAGGTAAACCATTTCAAGAAAACTCAAGTATTCTGAGATTTACTGATAAGGATAAGTATTCAGTTACTTTTTCTTCTTATTGATTTGTTGTTGGTATTTTCATAACCATACCATGATCATTTCTTTTTCATCAAACTTATATAAAAAATCTGTTTGGATCCTCGAAAATTTTGTTTGGGGACCTCCAAAGGTACTAAATTCTTTCTTTTGCTACTTTTGCTTTTATGGGCACTCTCTAAGAAGCCAAGACCCAGTGGGACGCCGACGGAGACGCCGCGACGCGGGTGGCTGCAGAGTCTCCAGCCGCAGCGGAGGTGGTGGGGACCGGGTCGAGGTGAAGCCACTTTCTACCTCACTTCTGTACACTGCGTTGCCTTTATTGGAGATGTGGCGACCGGGCCAGATGGCTGCGTATCGGTTAATGGCGAGATAAGACCGCGCTGACGGATACGGCGCGACGCTCTGACTGATCTTGGGTTAAAACTACGCCCTCTGACCCCCCTGGGCTTGAGGAGGCTATTTAGGGAGGCAGGAGGTTGTTGGGGGAAGCTGGGAGCACTAACCTGTGGATAGTAGTGTGACTCAACACTGGAATGCTATTGGGTGCCATATAAGGTACTCGCCTTGCTGGATTGCCGGTAACCGGTAACTTCGTTTAAAATATGGTGAGAAGATAATTATGTGTAAATTTTATTCAAAACTGTTCATATTTTTTTGCAAATATTGTTTTGTGGCCATTTTAAAACTAAATTTTTTACAAATTAATGGAGTAGTCATAGTTTTTATCTAATGTACAGTATAAAAATACTTTTTGACGTTATTAGTTAAACAAGTTTAAAGTTTGGCGCGGTTAACGGGGCCAAGGAGATGGGTTGCGATGACGTGGTGACATCTGCGCCAATATCTCACATGACGGTGGATGTTGGGATCAGAATGATAAGTTTGCTGAATGATAATGCGGCAACTCCAGACTTAAATCCTTTGCAACAACCCTCTTTATCTATTCGTTAAAGAGGGTAAGTATAAACTAGGGTACGATATAAATTAATCATGAAACAACGAAACGCAATCATGTGCAGCAACTTGCATGGCGTAGCCTTGTTAAACTTGTGGAATGCATATCGTAACACTATGGGAAATTGGTAGTTTGTTCTTCGATAAACAAATTAGGAACGGACCATCAATTGACAGTAGAGATTCCACTTAATGAGTCCTCAAATATAGAAATGAAAGTTGGAGCTGGGAAAGTTAACATGGATCCGTTATGTGTTGTAGACTTGTTTACGTCGAGCGCTGATTGATGAGGAAATAAATTAGTAATTATTGTAACTCGTGGCCTACAAACACACCGACTGTTCTCCTTCAAAACATTCAACTTGCTTTGTCTAAATGCGTTAAATGCAGTATCCGTGAACAAATTATAAAAATTAAGATTCCAAGTCGCCAAATCCTAAGTTAAATAATTGAAAGTTTGTCAGAGGATTTTTCGTTTTTCATGTACAAGCAATATATTATTTGTTCAATAGTAGAGTTTGAGTTTTTGTTTTCTCACTTGCTTATATTTCTTAGCAATATATACTACTATCTTTTTTCAAAAGACTACGAGCCTTATTGAATTGCTTTTGGATTTATTAAATTTCCGTTTAAGTTAATGACCTAGATGAAATCGATAACTCGATAGATGATATTGCTTGTTGCCTGATTACATAGAATAGTAACACCATAGAACCCGTAGTATAATTACATAGAATAGAAGAAATTAAACTGTTCTCGCTTCACAACCGTTGAATCGTTGCAGGGCAAGCAGTTGAATGAAACTTGGATCTCCCGTGAGGAATCTGTAATCTGGTAGCTCAAATAGCTCAACCATCAGATGTAGCTCAACCAGATTACAGCTCAACATAGTCTGTTGAACGTAAACCATTTTTGCAGTAAATATGAGTACTCTGTGATGAGTTAATGTGCTCAGTAAGAAGTGTACAATTTTCATTTTCGTCAAAAATGAAACTATAGCTGTTTTTTTCTCGTCAACAATGCTCCAATAGTTCTGATTACAATTCAGTACCTAAGTTTTGAAGGTTCTACATCTATCTCCGTTTTGAATGTGTTGTGGTCAATTACTACATTTAGATAAGTGTGATTATATAATTCGGTCGTGAGATTTCGCACACGCGATAATGAAGGTCATTGCATCGCTCTTACGTTAATCAATTATTGTACCATTTAATCATCCGAGCAACGTAATAAACAGTTCTTGCCAAACATTTGCACGGGTTATCGGGTTTCTGACCTTTCTCGTGTCTTGTGAAGCACTTTCAAGCTAAATACATCAGCTTGTCGTAACGAAAGTGAGGAAATGTTGAATGAACCACTGGAGAAGTAACGGCTATTAAAAAGGCCCAATCGTGTCTGTCCCACCTGTATGTGGTATTATTAATTCATTAATTAAACTTCAAATTTATGTATTGGTTTGAGAGTTACTTAGAGAGCTTTAAATTTTTGGTCTTGAAATCTGATGACCTCGAGACTAAAATTGGAACAGATTTTATAATGGTTCTTAAGGGTCGGAGGCGGGGGGGCGAGATATTATCATGGTTCTTATAGGACGGGGGGACGAGATTTTATGATAATAATTCTTAACTGATGGGGGAATTTGAAATATGTTGTTTTGCACTTGAAATTCGCTGAGTATGCAGGTCTGCTGCAACGGGGGTATTTGCTAGTTATGAAGAGCTAATTTAGGTTTTTTAATATTTGTAAATTTACTTGTATCTGTTTATCCTATCCATCAAAATATTCATTTTCACTATACGACTATGATATCACCTGTTTTCGTTTTTTGTTTATCACCTGTGCGAAAATTCATCATTACATATGTACGGTGGAAAATAATGTTCAATACGGAAAATTAATATTACTTTTCATCACTCTGTACACGAAAAATGTCCGTTACCGTACAGCTGAGATCTACGAAAACTCTCAATTTCCTTACATCAAAAAAAATAATGATCACCTGCTTTTTCGGTACCCAAACATTGCATTTCCGTACCCAAACAAACCATTTCCGTACCAAAACAAAATTTTGCCATACCCAAACAAACGGTTTTCCTACTTTGAAAGTTCAATCAGCTGACTCTAAACCACAGAGAAGCTATATAGATACAGAGAGTCAACCTGTAATTCGACGTGTCGCCACAAGAGGGCAGGGCATGTACTCTCAACAGGAAATGTTGCCCCGCCACTCGCTCGCTACGGCTAACGTTGCCAATTCGTGCGTGCGGATATTATCTTATCACCACGCACCTGCCTCTCCTCGACTCACGGGTCTCCGTCTCAGCCCGTCTGGTGTGGGTGCCTTATGAAGCTTTGATATGATTAAGCAATTTAGTAATTATGACGGTAAATGTGGACATTTTTTTCAATTAAAATAAATCAGAGTGCTGAAATAAATAAAAAGTTATATATATATATATATTATGTCATTTATTAAAAATAGGCTAATTATCTTCTTATATGGCGTGCTTGAAAAAATCTGGGGCGTACCTGAAAATAGTCGAAAATGTTGAATCACTATTTTTGATTCGCTCCGTGCAGTAGTTATCTGTCAGTAAACGATTTTAGGTATGTAATTCAAACTTATAGTGCTTATGCTATGTTTGATGGTTCGAATTTTTGCAAAGAGCATCAAATTCCGACATAATGCAAATTTAAAATCATGGCAATATTTTGTCTTCAAATTTAACATGAGTATCTCAAAAACAAAGAAACTTATAAACAATTGTTTTATTTCAGTGGTAACTTAAAAACACTTAAAGCTTCTCTATTATATCTGTTACAAATCTAAACATTTTTTATTTAACTTGAAATTATGGGTAAATATTTTAGTATATGACAGTATAGGTAAAAATAAGAAAAAACATTATGTTAGCATGGGTCAGAAAGTGCTTCGTTTCCGTCTGTGTGTCTGTTCTTATTAAATATTCAATTATGTCTCATGAACCTCTTAACGTAGAAAAACTTCAAAACTTGGAATATGGATGACCACTATTAAGACCTTTTGTAAGGAATATTTCTAAGAGGTAGAAATTTGATTCTACCTCGCACCATTTAAAAATGGCGACTATTTTTAGTTTTCAAAGCTAAATATCATAAAACCCTTAAAATTTGAGAAAAAAAATATAAGAAGGCAGAAAAAGTTGCAAAATTTAACCCTTAAAAACTTAATGCTGTTATTAAGATTATTATGATCGGGCTACTAATAACGGAGAAATTTTAACTTTTCTGAATAAAAATATGGTTCCTTAGAACTTAGTGTCTGAAATTTGCATGTTGTTATTCGGAAAAATTAAACTACAATCGATATTCCTAGATCAAACTCAAGTAATGTGTATTCGTTTATTCGTTTCGTTGTTTCTTGTAAAGACTGAACATAAAGGCCGTTGTCCCCAGCCCTGGTTGTCCTCTTCGGCGTTGTGTTTACGTCGAGATTACAGACCAAACACATTCATAGACGACAGCAGAAGGAGACGGAAGGGACGATAGACAACACGCGACCGAAACATTTTTGATGACCGATTAACAGCAGATCAAAGACGTTTGGGAAACCCCTGAATCATTATGATGCTTAAGTGAAGTGTGTGTTCAGTTTTTGGTTTACAAATCGTAATGTTTTAGAAGCTAGTTTGTTAAGTTTGTCGTGGTGTTTGTTAGTGTTGTTAAGTTTTTGAATTAAACATGACTGGGACTAGATGTTCGTATAAAAACTGCAGATGAATCAGGTTTAATTCCAAAGGTTTAAAAATGTTTACGTTTCCGCGTGGAAATTGCGATATTTGGGTCCAAAGAGCAGGTAAGAGTGTTTTATTTTAATTTAATTTTTGTGTTTATAAATATTGGATACCCGTAAAAGCGCTCCCTAACTCTCAGTACTCTAAATTGTAGTATAATAATCGAATAACTATTAATAAAACGTCAAAAGATCTGTAAAATCACCACGGTTTTGTTTGAAGTCACACATTTTTCATGTTTGCAAATTTGGCCATATGCAAAACGTGAAAAAAATCCAATTTTTTTTGTCCATCAATGGTAATAAAAAACATGATTTAAGGAGACTTTTAGAACAATTTTAAGAAACCTGTGGGTCTAACCCAGATTTTGAATCATTTTATTCCTTGGAGGGAAATTTAAAAAGTATACAATGTATGGCATTTAGCATACAGCAATACAACAACATTACAGACAATGCATTGCATTTACCATTTGAATGGTTTTTTCCAAACAGGCATAAATCCAATTTTTCTCGATTTTCTGTTTTTGGTAGTTTTGTACTCTACAGAACCAGATGCATCGATTTTTCTTGACATGGAAATCCTATTATAAAGTGTTTTTGGGAGAAATCTGCATTGCATTTTTTGATATACTTACGTCCAAAAGAAGTGTAAGGACAAACACCATATATCACACGGCACTTTTTTATTAAAATAGTGCCGAAATTATAATGAATCAAATTTTAATTTTCTTTTTACTTTCGTTGGAAACACATTAATGAGAGATTACTTATTATAATTTAATAGCAAATGTATGTAATGTTAAAAATAGTTGATGTTTTTAAATATCCTTGAGACTCAAATGTTTAAGGCGATATTTTTACATTAATAAATCAAAGATTTATTGCTCAATCTTGGATTTAAGTTCAGGTGTAAAATTTTGAATCCGGTTGTTAATTCCAGTCCTTTACAAACACATTTAGCTGTTTGTGATGTTATAATTTATTTTTAGTCAAAATAGCTGTGCCATATTTTATCTTATTTATACAGAGTGTCTGTAAAGTCCGTCACCAAACTCCATAGCTTGGTTTATTGGGTCAAAATAAGCAAAAAAGGACATATGAAGGTATGTCCTAAAATGCGTATTTACCCAAATATCCGCCATTTTCAGTTATAAGGCCTTTTTAGTTATATCCGCCTTTCCTCAGTTATTTATTAACCGATTTTCATAATTTTGACGTCATAAGATTGGAAATTAAATTTTCAAATAATTGTTATCCTTCGTATATTTTGGTACCAATCACCGTTTTTTCGGTATTTCAATTTAAATATTTTAAACGACCGCAATTTTGAAATTTACCAATCGATCATGCTGATTGTTTTTTCATAAGCTAACCTAGACTAGTTATGGGTACATACCGAGGTTCAAGAAATCGATTAGAAAACTTCGGAGATAAAAAATATTTTGTGAAAAATTCAAAATGGCGGATATCTGGATAAATATGCATTTTGAGACATACCTTCATATGAACTTTTTTTCTTATTTGGACCCAATAAACCAAGTTATGGAGTTTTGTGACGGACTTTACAGACATCCTGTATATTAGTAGCCTTCAATATAAAAAAATTGTTACTTGAAAGTTTTCACTGAAAAAAAACATTATTTAATTTCTTAACTTTTTGATTGTTGTACGGAGCATTTTTAAATGTTTATTAATCAATACGAATGTATGTCTGTATAATATTGTTTAGATGCATTTTTATTGACAAAATACCCCGTGGTATTGTATATAAAAATGACTCCTCAGTTTATGTGATTAAACAAAATGCTACTGTAACAAGTATCTTATACGTCTCATCTTAGTAATTTTTAACCAAACGGCAAATGACGATATCTTAACCACAGTTGATTTTAAACACGCCAAAGTGACAATAAAAATTTTACAATCACTTTGTTAGTCTATAACGCCTGCATAAAGGGTGATTGAAATTGGATTTTTGTTTTGCTTCAGATAATGTGTAACATCAGTTGATGGTATAATTTCCCATGGATGGAATTATTGGACCCTGTACCTTAATGTAACAGATTTCGTTTACGCATGCTTACGAGAAACCCCAATATATAATTGAAAATATTAAAGATACCTCACCAAAAAAACAAACCGTCATTCAGAAATATAGTGTATGGTTTAAAATGAAACAACAGCACCACATTTTTTTATGTAAGCAATGCAGACGTTGAATCCCAATCCTTTTTGAGTGGTAGACGTTTTACGTCCACCATACAAAGATTATAGTATGTTAAAACAAATTATTCGCGTATGTAACTTATATTACGTAAAGCAAAGAACGGTAACAGGCTCACAAGAATAAACCAAGTCAATCAGCTGAGGCCAGCTGAGGCTGAGGCATGTGGATCGGCGTCAGCGCGGGGAGATAAGGGGACGGCCAAGGTCGCTCATACACGACGACGTCACTGCCCCACCAGTCAACTTACATCGTTTGGATTTGGCTCGGTTTGCGTTCAACGTGGCAGCAACGCGCGCGCTTTTTTTTCTCGCAGATAAGCTCTTGACAGTGGCGCTCTGTCGTGGTTTACGCGGGAACTAACTCAGCGCGTGACGCGCTTTGGCCCTCTGCGTCTATATAGCTTCTCTGTGCTCTAAACTAAAATAGACAGTTCAGCCGTATTATGTTTGTTATAGAAAAGTGACTATAAGTAGTTACTTATTTGCAACGTGATGAAAAGTATTGTTCACAACTCGTCACAAAAGTCCCATTTCGGTGATCGATAGTGTTTTGCATGCTCGGGTTACGCCTCGCAAGTAAACACTATCTTGCCCCGAAATAGGCTACTTTCGTGACTAGTAGTGAAATATACTATTCTTTGTCACTATCTTTTTAGACTTTTTCGATATAAACAAGTACCAGTAAATAAATACAGCTGATTTCAATATCGTGTAGTAAATAATGTACTTAAAAACACGAGTGAAATGTTTTATAATATTTTCGACCATTTATTTTGGGCTCGATAATCTACGTACTTCAGACTTATGGTTCCGAATGTGCAAATTCTCACTTTCCATTCTTATGTACTAATGTACTATTACAGTACTTAACCTCAGATGCGGTAAATTACGGTATCGTAGTGATGCATTCAACGTGTTATTGAGGCAGTAGTTTCCTTGTTTTGGATAATTAGTGTTGGGAGGACCAAATTAGGTGGTTATTTTTGCTACGATGTCAGGAAAACGACGTCCTAATAAAACTTGCATTGTTTCCTGCTTCAAATTGAAGTGTAACAAAATTCAACCTCAATTAAACATTTGTTATGGTGTTTATTATTTAGTTAACAGAAATTCGAAAATTTTAATTGATTGAATTTTAATCCTAAGAAACCTTATAGTCCGTACCCAAATTAAATATATTTTTTAAGAATTGGTAAAAATATTACAAGGGCAACTGTTACCGTATGATAGTTGCCACTCATAAACTCTAGAAGTGTCAATTTTGTAAAGAAAATCAGCATTTCTCACTGTAGGAAAACTGTTAATCAGTATTAATTTCGACTTTAAGCCATGTTATACTCAATTCAATGACGTATTTTGTTTAAATATTTGATTTTCCTCATAACATTATCATCCAGGATTAATAGGACAAAAACTGAGCTGTAATTGTATCAAAACATCGTGTTTGATAACGTATCGTACTTATCAGTTTGTTTAAACTCGCGAATGTACGGTACAGGTAAACAAGTTTGACAAAGTGTAGATCTGTGTTATCGAGAATCAGTAAGCCAAGCCTAGATTGGGTATACTGATGACCTGGCCATTATACGTCAGAGACACCGATTACAATGCGTGATTGTTTTGGAGCGTATAAACACGACCGATTCCCAGAATCTTTTTACTCTATCAGGTATACCTCGGAGACTTCTAATAAACCGAGTCGTTAAACTGCATACACAACGATCAACTATCAGAACCTTTTAACTCTGCCAGAAAGCTGAGCTATGTGCGGAATACCTTAGGATGGATTGGCATGCCGCATGCCCAAATTTTTGTATAGTCAAAAACAGCCAGAAACTCTTTGGTCAACCAAAAAAACTAAGCAGTCAATGAGTGGTATCCAATCAGAAAACAATATTATTGACCGTCACTATTACATTGATGTATAAATGTTAGTAAATCAATACTTATTGCCTTCATTTAAGTTATTTTAGAAGCCAAGAAAGCAGATATTCTACGATCATTAATCAAATTAGTAAATACTAGCTGTTGGTAACCCGCTTCGCTGGGTTGAAAAATCTTATGAAGGTATAAATAAATAGTAGCTACAAAAGACGTAATTTGGAAGCAACCATTATAACATTTAATTTTATGTAAATTGTTTTACGTTTAATTGTTATATTTTGATATTTTTCTTTTCATACATTTGAGAAAATCGAATTTGGTGGTAGTCTTAATTGCCCTTTCAAACATCACCAATTTGCGTTTGCCTTTTGAATTTCTTTGCCATGCAATAACTACAAATTTTGTCAACTTCCAAATTACTACATTTGGGTTTTCAATATAATCTATATTTGATTGGAATAGTGTATCCTTCATGGTCCAAATCGTAGTTCTTTGTCCTTTTGCAAACAGCTTGTAAAGTTGTTTAATTTGAATCAGCTTCTTTTGTTTGATCCTTTTTTGAAAGTTCTCCTTATCTCCATTCTGATTAGTTATTTCATTACCTTATGCGTCTGTCTCCCTTTATATTCCAATCTGTTACGATAGTGTTTCTTGATGTCGCTGTGAAATTTCAAGTGATACATTTGGATGTGTTTCTTTTTCTCTGTTGTTTATTTTTTCATACAATTATTTTTCATCTACGTGATAAAATACGGAATTACAAAATCTTCTCGTACGTTATGGCAGTTTCTCATCTTATTTTTTACCACTGTCTTTGAATTTTAAAACAAAAAATATGTAACTCTACATTTTACTGTACTTTATGTTTTTAATAACATAACCTAACAGTATAAATTTACTAAATAATTGAAAACGTAAATAAAAACAAGTTTGCTAAATAAGACCGAAGACTGTATTCACCTGTTCTACAAAAACAATTGTAGATGCTGCATTCCGTTGGCAACCACTGTAACCACGGTAACCCTTTCAAATTAAACCATATGTTTTGGTATAAACAAATAAAACCTAAAATACTCATAAAATCCTTGACATAGGTTTCTTTCGGACGATCCTGTATCTAAACTCTATAAGCAATCGAAACCCAACCACCATAGTGCAAATCATGAAATTCCAAGCTTTAATTTGATACCAAGATCAAGGGTCTACGACGTGTAGTTTTGGCTGTAACACTAAATATACCAACACACAACTCTCTTTATATATATATATATATATATATATATATATATATATATATATTGATATTGATTTTGGAATTTTTCATCGAAGAAAGTGAACATATATAAAACATTCAGTCTAGAAACAGGTTCATCATGCTCTAATTTTCTTTAGACATTACTGGCTATTTTTAGGCTATTTGTTACCTAAAACCTGAAACCTTTTTTAACCTTTAAATTAATTTTTGGTTTTCGATCTTAGTGTCAGTGCAGTTTTATTATTTATTTAATCAAATTTATCAAAGGAACACCGTAATCTTGCACCTCTCAAGGATTTCGTAGGTTGAACGAGCGCCTGCATTCTGCCGAGTGGCAATCTAGCTACACTGCAGTTGTGAGTTTGCTGTCAACGTTTGTACGGCGCCGCGCGGCGGTGTCGCACAGTAGCAGAATAGGCAGCAACACAATCTTCTCAAACTGTTGTCCTTGCACTTTACAAGATTAAGGCAGTTAAACTATTTCATTATATTACTGTAGTATTAGAGAATAAACACGGCTAATGAAATGATTTATCTTGAATTTTTTTTGTTACAGGTTCGTACTTAGCTGAGTTGGTGAGTTATGGTCTGGAATATAATCAGTGAAGCATTATACAACTTTTGGGTCTAATAATCCCTAACACCAAAGTGGACAAAAAATATAAATTTAAATAAAATTATTAATTTGTAGTTAATTTAACAAACCATACATATTTAAACCTTTTTTGTCTTGAAATTTATTTGAAAACAGCTTCTTCTAATTTTAATGGTTTATATTACGTATAACATTTATGACTCTTATTAATTATCTCATAAATAAGTTTAAATGAATGAGTACTTATTTTTTATAACGCATTTTAATTACATCACAGTTAAATTTTATAGAGCATAGAAACAGTGAACGCGAAATAAATACCGAAATGTTTTCAGTAAGAAAATATTTTTTCTAGCTTGATAAATCCTTGAAAACATTTAGCTAAATCGGGAAATGAAATGCATTCGGAGATTAGGAGGTTTTAGAGGCAGTGATTATTTAGGTAAGTGGCTGATTTTAGATTCAAAAGAATTTTAAATAATTTTGAAATGAACAAATCAAAGTCTTTTTGTTATTTGTAATTTGTATTTATATTGATGTCATTTCACAGCTGGTTCTAGATATATTTAACTAGAGATTTGAATTATATTGAAATATTTAATCCTTTATAACTGTATTCAACAACGTTCCATAACACCGTTTGTTAAATTCAACTATGGCGTTACATTAAGAAATAAATTATTATGTACGATGATTTTTATGTTTCCAATCAACCACATAAAATTTTCTTGAAATCTCAGAAAATAAATAAAATTAAGCACATACTCAGTAATGTGCTTAATATTTTGATGTATTGCATCACTACATCCTTGTTTTTTTTTAGTCGAGAAACTTATTTTTTGGTACAAACAAGTAGTAATACAGATGAAGCCAAAATCAATTTTATCTTTGATATAAGCTAGAGGTAAGGAGGGGGCTGTATTTTCATCCCTCCACAGTTATTTTTTATTCGTTATTTCTTAGTATGTATGATAAAAATATTAATATTGTTTTTGTGTTAGAATCAATATTTAGTTATAAGTACTGTATTTGCAATTCAGTATAGTTCTACGAATAAGCAAGTTGGTTTAGTGAAGGTTTAGTGAAGGAAGGGTTTCCTCCATAATATGGTGGTAAGTATAATTTTTGTATATTGTAAATTGCATTGCATACATTTTTTAGGTAAGCATTTTCCTAATTATTATTATTATTATTTATTTTGTTCTTTTTAAGTTTATTTTTTATTTCATCAAGTCTTCAACTTTATACAAAATCTTTATATTTCGAGACATCTTATTATTTTTACCTTATGCTAAATTTGTCATTATCAATGCTACTTTCTAATTTTTGAAAACAACCTGTGTAACCGTGCTGCAGCATATTCACGTACAGTACAAAACATTTTCAGTTTCTGTCGCTCCAACAGATGGCGCTCGCGTTGCAGTATTGTTGAAGTAGTTGCTTCCACTGCCGCTAGAGCGCTCGATCATGCTGGATGCTGCTGCTTTCTATAAATCGCTTGATTGTCTGTAGTATAATATTTTTTAACGGTTTTAGTTTTACTTTCATGAACGTTTTATAAACTCGTAAATATTATTAAATTATTATACCAATAAACTGATTACATTAATCGGTTTTGGTAATTTTCTCGGTCAGTGGTAAACAATTAGCAGAATTTATTTAAATTTTTATCGTGGTACATAGCATATCTTTTTCAAGAGTGAAAAATGAGAAACACAAAAGTAATATTATTGCTGGAGAAAATGGCCTGATTTACACATCGTACAAAGGATTAAGGTAAAATAGTTTTTCAAGATCACTTTGGGATCAGATATGTTCTTTGGTCCAATACTAATTTTATTCATACAGTATTAGAACTTGCATGCTCACTTAGGTCAAAAACTTAGTAAAGATACCTCTAACAACCGTTTCCCAAGGGAGTTTTACATAAAACTTTTAAGTGGGCATCTACAACTACAGGCTAAAGGACTGTAAATTAGAAATCAATTCAGGACTCTTATAGGTCATACAGTTTTGAAAATGAGCTTAAAGGAATCGTCTGGAAGAAAGTTATTTTGTGAGCTAAGTCATCTGGAATAAAGAGGTGGTCGCGTGGTCCACTGGTTGCCTGGTGTTTTATTAATTTAAAGAGAAACTGCACAGAATCATCGGAACTGGGTTATCCTGACCCTAGGCATATAGTGGTGTCGATGTCTTGGTGTGACGGACCAGTAAAAACATGTCGTGTTTTATGTTTTTTTAGAGATGTTTAGAGCATGCGGTAGTGTTTAAGGCGTACTTGTGACATTGTGGTCCGGTGGCTGAATGGCTGGAGTTTAACTTTCTCCCCCTTATACATAGTATATGGAGAAAGTATTGTTTTCGTCAAAATTTTCTAATTTGAGTTGTTAGTGGATATATTCGTTTTAGTGCTCCCTGTATCCAAAAAAGTGGTTTTCGGCATGGTGTCTGTCTGTCTGTCCATGTGTGTGGATGTATGTTTGTGTGGAGGTAAACAAAGCTAGAGACAAAACCAGTGGTCCGATTTTCATGAAATTTGGCATGTAGGTATAAAGCCTTAGTATCTCCAGGCCTATTTTAAATTTTTTAAATTTTTGATTTTTAAGGGTATTTACCCCATAAAAACCCATGAAAAGTTACAAAAATCCAAATTTCTCAAAAACGGCGATAACGATTTTGATAAAAATTTCATGGTTTTTAGTGCTTAAGATGACAAACAAAATGACACCACCCGCATGTCTGTAAAATTTCAGGTTAAGAAGTTATGGGGGTTTAAGTGTTAAAAAATCATATTTTTCAAATTTCACTAAATCTGTAACCTCTAAAGAATATGTACTTTCAACCATTAAATTCGTCTTGAAAAACTAAATAATCCAGTATTGTGAATCACTACCTACTCTACGTCAACTGGTTGCGGAGATAATTGATATTTGAGTTCGGCGGTAAACGCAGTACGTTGGTCAATGTTATTCTTATGGCAAATATTTAAAACCCGTTATCTCCGTTATTTACCAACCGATTTTGATAAAATTTGGTATGTGTTTGTGTGATGATTAATTGTTAATTTTTTTATTTCGTTATATAAGTTTTCTAATTTTAAATTACTTTAAGGGAGAAAGTATGTGTCAGTTTTTTCTGATTCCGTTTATTTTTTAGATCGTGTGATATTCAAAGAATGTAGAGTTTGTAGTGTTGGTGATTTGGCGTATTTTTCTTAGTACATGTGATACATTTCTTTTAAACATCTGTAAATCGTTTTTGAAGTGGTTTTGCTGCCTTGTGGAGCGGTAAATTACTATAAAACGAATGTAACGCCAGTGCGGTCGTGTTGAGGTACCCTGGGGGTGTGTTCGTGAGGTGACGGTGTTGTGATGTCCTCCCATGTGATAATTGTGATAACCCTGTCCCGAACTGATGTGATCCGGTTGTTTACGAGGGAGACGCCTGTTATGTGATAACGCCAAGGTCAAACTCCATTGATATCTCAGTATGCCGCCCGTCCGCGACGCCCAACGCGTGTGTTTCCATCCGAGTGTTAATTTTCTGTGTGTTTTGTGTGGTTTCTGTAAAGTTGACTGTGTTTATGGTCACGGATACACTGCCGAATCTGGTGAGTTTTCTTGCGAAGTTGTGCAATGATGTGTTTTATCTTTGGCCTCGGGTGCTCGGGCTCAGCGAGCACGCCCATTGCATCAGTCGTCAGCGGCTTACGCGCAGTTTCGTCGTAAATAACGATTGTCCGTTTCTTAGGTTATGTGGCGGTTATTATTTCTTAAGTAGAAATAACTATAAATCCTTTCTTTTTTAAAAATACAATATAGTGATGTTGATTATTTAAAAACATTATAGTGATGTCGATTATCTTAATTGATTAATTCTCGAACTACGCCGATTTAGTATTGAAATCCACTAACACGATTATTGTATGAATTTTCAAAGCAATTTTTAAAATCCCCATACAAATTAGTAACTAGATTTTCATGTTTTCTCGAATCGAAATTACAATTTATCTCAAAGTCTTAATCACGCCTACCTTTGTCCAAGCTAAAGCAGAGGCTGCATTTCTAAAGATGTATTAATTTCTGAGTTATAATACAAATCAGTCCTGGTGCATCCTTTTCATGTATTCCATGCACGTTCACAGTTATAATTTTTGCGAATTTCCCTCCCCCATAGGAAATTAGCTATTACCGTAGACAGAGAAGTATTAACGTAGGAGTCACTGTAATGAAAACCAAGGTGATCCCTTATTAATTTCCCTCATGATTAAAGCTCATTAATGGTCAAATATATATATATACTTTTTTACTGTGGTATTTAAGTACTCAAAATAACTATAGCAATATTCCCTCGTGTTGATTATGCTCACATAAAAATAAACAAATCCTTTGGAAGTTCGCTGGGTACGCAGGTATGCTGCGACGCGGGTATTATTCGTAGCTTCACATTATTGTAGTCATACATTTCACAAGAATTATTTACATATGAAACAATCCAAACTCTATCGTGGTTTCGGTCAGCTCCTTATGGCGGATACTATGGCGATACTCAGGGTTGCTAATATAGAGGCTAGTCCTGGATGATACTGTAGAGCAAAGAACTGTAGACTTCATCTTACTTGGCCAAAGCATGTACTAAACATCCCTTAAAAAATATATATCAGTCGCATTTAAAACACTGTTGGTAACAATTAATTGAGCTTGATTACCCTACTAGCAGAACCCGTGGCTTCGCTCACGATAAAAATTATCGTCTAACCTTGATATGAAGAATCTAGAGGACTGAATAGAAACTATTTATATCAAGGAATATGTCATGTAGAGATATGCTTGTTTTATGGCTGAATGTAGGATAAAATGTAGATACCACAGTAGATAGTGAAGGTTTTCTTTTCACCGTTATAACTCGAATACGGCCGGACCGATTTTAACACCAAATGTGTCAATTTTAAGGTACTTCTTTGTAGATTTACCATTACGTCCCTGGATTGCCTAGTAGGGCATCAATTAAGTACAGTAAAGGGCTGAATGTTCGAAACAGTTATGGTGCTATCCGTGAGCAGTATTTCAAACTCGATTCACTTATTTTTTAACTTAAAATATGGGCGGGTAGTAATAATTTAAGATCAACCACTGATTGCAGCATTTATTTTTCCGTGAAAAGCCGGGTCACCGTCGAATTAGATGAAAAAGGAAAATTGCCAAATTATTGTAACTGGCATTATTGTAATTAAAAACATGAAGGCCGGCCTAAGGAAATAACTATAGCTCCCGCTGCTTAAAAAGATGGTACCACATAAGGAGCTTATGATTAAACGTATAAGGTACGAAACTAAACCAAATGTAACTTTTATATAGTACGAATAACCTAACAAAATCATCAAAACAACCATAAAACCATGATAAAAGGAATCAAATTATAAATCAGCTGTAACAACGTATCCGTTTGTAAAGCTAATATGCTTGATTTAATAAAATTTGAAATTTAAACAAAAGATCATCCATTACATTAACATGGGGCATTTTCAAAGCTTCAGCTCCACCAAAAACCTCTAAAAACCTCGAATTAAAAAAAATCCGTTCTTGGTGAATGCCAATACTCTGTAAGGAACGTCCATGCAAATTTTCAAGGTTCTAGGTTAAGTAGTTTTGGCTGTACAATGATAGGTCAGTGGTATTTGACAAAAATATAGTGGAAAAGATAGTATAAATATAACTTACAATCAGGGATTTGAATAATTTATCAAATTTTACAAAAATAGATCAAAGAATCATATCATTTCAGCACATTCTGTTTTATAATGTGCTTTTCTCTTTCCATCTTACCGGGATTTAGTCTCAAGACTCAGCCACAAAAGTCAGTATGCTCTTTACGTTTAAAACTGCGTACGTCGAATTATACGAAACACCAAATCATCGGACAGGCATAGATGTAATAAAAAAATTATTACGAACGGCTCCAGGAAAAACGATAACTCCCGCTACCGAAATATAGATGGTGCCACTTAACTAATTAATGGTGGATTTTATCTAAACTAAATGTAACCTTTATATAGTACATAATTATGTCCTGGAAACAAATCAACAAAAATCAGTGAAGCCATGATCAAAGAAATCAAATTTATTACGAACGGCTCCAGGAAAAACGATAACTCCCGCTACCGAAATATAGATGGTGCCACTTAACTAATTAATGGTGGATTTTATCTAAAGTAAATGTAACCCTTATATAGTACATAATTATGTCCTTGAAACAAATCAACAAAAATCAACTAAGCCATGATCAAAGAAATCAATTTATTATCATCTGTAACAACGTATACATTTCCGAAGCTAACTATCAGCTGATTGTTTTATGAACATTAAAAATGTAAACAAAAATCTTCCAACATACTTTTAAATGGGAAAATTTGAAAACTTCGCCCTCGCCAAAAACCCCTTTATACTACGAATTTTGTAAAATCCGTTCTTAGCGGATGTCTACGCCCTAAGAGGAACATCCATGCAAAGTTTCAAGGTTCTAGGTCAAGTAGTTTGGGCTGTACGATGTTTCCACTGAGTGGTATTTGACATATATATAGTAGATTTTCAAATAATTATAAATTCGCCACGATGCGTCCGCTGTTGTGTACCCTCCCTGGGCCGCCGCGGCGATTGATGGCCCTGCGGCTGACCACCCTCGGCCGCCGCGTGTCAGGAAGACAACCCTTCCGTTGTCTCCAGTCCCGTTATCGCGGTGACTAATTATCACTCTGACAAACTAAACCTCGAGTCTCCAGTTTGGTCTTTAGTTTTGCCGTTCCGCCGTTTGAACCGCCCGTGTTTCCGCGTTCCGACGTTCCATCTGCGACAAAATGGTTCGGATTGTCTTATTACCCGTTGGTGAGTAGTTAATGGAATTCTATTATTGGCAAAGCTTTGTATTTGACGGCTAATGATTTATGTTGTGGTCACAGTTAATGTTTATCGCAATCTTGCAATTACTGAGCTCATATGGTAAGATATTAAATTTTTCTATATCGGGTTTCATTGGGATGATTCCGTTTTTAGCTTAATGTTGATTTAATTTTTTCCATCGTCATCTATTGTGATAAATCATTCATAATATAAATAGTATATTTCACTACTAGTCACGAAAGTAGCCCATTTCGGGGCAAGTAAAACACTATCGAGCCCCGAAATGGTACTTTTCATCACTCTGTATACGAACATTGCCCGTTACCGTACAGCTGAGATCTACGAAAACTCTCGATTTCCTTACGTCAAAACAAGTAATGATCAGCTGCTTTTTCGATACCCAAACATTTCATTCCCGTAACCAAACAAACCATTTCCGTATCAAAACATAATTTTGCCGTACCCAAACAAACGAATTCCTTAATTTGACAGTTCAACCAGCTGACTTTATAAACTAAAATAGACAGATCAGCCGTATAGTAATTACTTATAGAAAATGACTAAATTATGAAATGTTGGATAATTTTTTATAAGTTTGGTCACTTATTTGCATCGTGATGAAAAGTACTGTTCACAACTCGTCACGAAAGTACCATTTCGGGACTAGTAGTGAAATATACTATATTCGTGACGAGTTGTGAACAGTACTTTTCATCACGATGCAAATAAGTGACCAAACTTATAAAAAATTAACCAAAATTTCATAATTTAGTCATTTTCTATAAGTAATTACAATACGGCTGATCTGTCTAGTTTATAAAGTCAGCTGGTTGAACTGTCAAATTAAGAAATTCGTTTGTTTGGGTACGGCAAAATTTTGTTTTGTACGGAAATGGTTTGTTTGGGTACGGGAATGAAATGTTTGGGTACCGAAAAAGCAGCTGATCATCATTACTTGTTTTGACGTAAGGAAATCGAGAGTTTTCGTAGATCCCAGCTGTACGGTAACGGGCAATTTTCGTATACAGAGTGATGAAAAAGTATTTAACCCATGTAAATTGATTATTTTTAAATCTACCGAATAAAGTAATATACAATAGTCAAATTTTTTTACATGAAAACAAACCTAATAAAAGCAACCGAAACTGAAGCAGCATCCCGCGATAAGAACTGACACCCGGGCTTGTCTAAAGCTTATCATCGCAGTGATAACACCGACACTCATCTCGTTACCTAACGTGCCATCAACCTACCACACTCGTATTCAATATCTAGTAATAAACTTATTCACTTCCAAAAATGACGTTTGATTGCTGAGTCGTCCAATGTCAAAGATAGAACAATTGTACAGTAAAAAATAGAATTTTAATTTTATTTAACTCGTAGGTAAGTTTTTTGTCTCATAAAAATTATAGTCGATGTACTGTATAGCCTAATTCAATTTTAGCTAAGCATACAAACAAAAGTTTAACAGTTGTTTAAAACTCGCACCTTAACCTTGTTACTTGAGAGACTCGTTCTCAATCTAATCATTTTTGTCCACGCTTCCTCTTTGATGGGTATCTGCGTGGATGTCGTTAAAATGTCGTTTGATTTTTAATCGCCTACTCAAACTAATATTGTTAACCTAAAACAACCGGACCAAGAAAGTAGATAGTAAACCGATAATGACAAAAAATTGATTTAATTCACCTTTCTCTTCTTTAACATGAAACACCCATTCATAATCGAATCATTTATTTATCTGTTCATATTTCGTCTATGGCGAATATCCGCGGATGTCGTTATAAAGTCGTTGGCTGCTTAATTGGCTACTTGGCTGCTCAAAATAAGATTTTTAACAGAAAACAACCGGATCCAACAAAATAATCGATATAAGAACCGATAAAAATATGGTAATTGAATTGCTTACACGACCTTATGAATTCGCCAAGGAGGAATAAAAGCCATACATAATATAGGCCGTGGCAAATAATTTGGCCCAGTCCGTCCATTTAGCATTGGTCTTACGGCCAAGGGGCCAAGTCAATTGGCTCGGACTATACATTGTTGTCCGGAACGTGGTCGGTCATTGAGCGAGGCTCTGCTTGTTGTTTGCGCCTCCGTCTCAGTCAAGGTCAGTGTTAATTGTCTATTGTAAAGTTGTACGTTTACTTGGACTCTCGGCGCGGCGCCCGTGGCTCCCCGCGTGTGAAAGTGTCGTGTCGTGTCGGGACGCTCGGCGCCGGCGCCGCACCGCGCCGCCGACATGCGCGTGAGTAACTTCTATAACTATATTTTATTTTAATGGCCATGGCATCTGAGGGATTTGGAGACCGCGAGCGAGATCAAGGGTCCACTAAAAACATCAGTGCCACCGGTGGCGTAGGTACGGGGGGGATGAGGGAGGTAATATGTCCCCCATGGCCCTAAGTTAAAAAAATTATCCTCAAAAATGTTAAAATTCGATTAACGACTTGACTAAGAAGTAATTGTTTTAGCGCATTAAAAAAAATTAAAAATCTCTGTTAAACTAGATTTTTAATGTTGCTGTTATTGTATAATAGTAGTTGAAAAACTGCTAAATGTTATCTGTATACGGTATTTGCGCGCCGAACGGGCGCGGCAGGATCGGTGATAAGCTTGAAAATACAGCCACTGGAATATCGGTGGTAGCGGTAAATGCTAAGCTGAATTAGTGCCATTGCTGTTGAAATGTATACTGACATTCAAGTGCAATTTGGTCCGTGAGGATAGTTAAATGTAGGGGAAGCGACAGTTCTGCATGATATGTGTAATTTTGCTTGAGTGTTGGTTGAATAAGTGATGAATCGATAAAGTGGTCGAATTAGTCTTGATTGTTAAAAAAGTAACATCATATAATCAAACTACCAGATCTCACCACAATCCACAATCATCCTACAGTCATCTCTCATTCATAATACTAAGCTTAAAACACCGATTGCTGGGTTGGTCGCCATTTCAATTAATGTAATGTAATGTAATCCACCCTTGAAAATACTTATATAGGCCTATATATTACATTTTCTTCCTACGTTTATTTAAGTTTCAGGTAAACTCAGACGCATAAGATAACTTGAGCCTTTTTCTTTAGTTATTCATTGACATTGTATTGTGTTTCTTGGTTTTACCGCATACCACATTATCCTAAACTTTTTTTGTGATTGGCCACATCTCTTATATATAAATTAACGTCAATTGTTTGAGTATTACTAAAACTATGTTTGGTTTATTTTTACTTTGCGTGATGGTTATGTTTAAAATAAGAAATAACTTTAATTATCAATTAGGTTATAACTATTTTAGTGGCCATCTATATGTTTCTCCCGGGGGAATGTTGGCGCCCCCCCCCCCAAGAACTTTTCCCTCTAAGTTAAAATAAAAATTCACTAAAAATCAAGTCATGCTTGGCATTACCTCGATATGCCTATTATTTAATTACAATTCAGCTGAACGTTGCATGATACCATGCATTTTAACCTGATTTTAACCAGGAATTTATATAAATTTTTCAAAGGTTTTGTTAGTACGCACAGTACATTCTTGTATACTTAAATACTGTGTAGCATATTTTTAAATTTCAGTAGCCCATATTTACTTATAAGCAGCTATCCAATCCCCTGAAAGAATTAAGTTGTCGCGGGAAAACATTTGAGTTCTTCTACTTATACCGGTCACGCGTCATATTGTTTGGAATTTGGAAACACTTTAAATCACACTCTTGACGCCTCAAGGACATTTAAGTTACAGGCTTTTTATGGCATATTGGCATAACCCGTGGGTTCTTAGAACTGTACGCCACAGAAAACCAAAATAGTACTTAGTTCTTTTGTAGTTCTGAAAAGTATAAAAGTTTTTTTGGGAAATTTTTTGTGAACGTAATAAAATGAATCTCTAATATGAGACCACTTTATGTTAAATGTACAGTGAAGTCTAGGGAATAGTTCTAAAAGACGGTATACTCCCAGAGACTTTGATGTCAAGATTTTAGACTAATTTTCATAACATTTTTAATATTTTATCAAGAGAAGAGATACTGTAACGGAAATAAACACTGAGTACTGTAGATCACAAAACTTGACTGTTGGATAAATAAGGAAAATGAACAACGCTGCTAAAAATAAACTTTTAGTAATTTGTTTTCCAGGAGGACAGCATGTTTTCCTTTCACATGACGTGCTTGTGGACTCTGTCACGTGTCTCTGAACTATAGTTTGGACGCTAATATATAAATGAATTAATTTGGTCTTTTCCATTATGAAAAGTTTTTCAAGCGCTTTTAGCTAGATAATTTGTAAGCCAAATTCTAAAGCGTTTCGTGATTTAAATAAACTAACCTCTTGAAAAATGAGTTTGCAAGATTTTGCACGAATAAAGGTGAGTCGTTAACCGTTATGCAGCCAAAGATTAATGTCATATTATATCAATTGGTAAAATACTTAATTTTTTATTTCACTTTCACCGTGTTGTCAACGATGGTAGGCCTACAGCCCTCGACAGAGTAGGCTTTTTTATCGTTGCTTGTGTGGCCGATTTTCGTTTCAACCTCACGCTGTCAAAAATTCTGGAATAGTATATGAATTATATAAAATAAGCAAATCTCAATGTATTTAAACTTTGATGATATATGTCATTACGGGCATACTCAAAATTTAATTAATTTTGTTCGTGTCATGGACTTTACTTATTGCTTAGCTATCTATAAAGCACAATAATTCTGTTTCAGTGGTTGTGGTTGATGTGTTGTAACTTATCCTATTTAAGTCATAATATATTAACCTATATTAACTCATTGATGTTTAATGTTTCAACTCACTATTATTTGCAAAAACACGTCGCTTTTATAGTTCAGTGTGGATTTGCTCAATCAATATTAATATCCTAGGCACAAAATAATTTTTATTATGATGATAAAGTTGTATGTTGTATGTCCGTCTTAACTAAATCAAATCATTAGGTAATGAAAATCTTCCCTCCAGCTGTAATTAACGATGACTAAGTCAAGATAAGCGTATGTAAATTAAATTGTTTCCACGGCGTGCGGATGATGAGAGATGAGAGTGAGTACACGCGGCGCGTTATCAGAGAGTGACCTCGTGACGATCAGTAAATTAATTTAATAAATCCCCTCGGTTGCGGCTGCGGCCCGGTGTATACAGATGGGGATTGGAATGTTGCATGTGGCCCCGCCCCTCCCTCCCCTCCACCCCCTCCCGCGGCGCCGCGGGCTCTGATTGGTCCGCCGGCCGTGCATTGTTGCCGCTCCGTGCCGTCCGGTAACCTTCGCCGTGTTCACACCTCGTGACGTGACTGCGGCGCGGCGGCACCTCGAGTGTCTGTACTGTCTGTACACGGCGTGAACTTGACTTTGAACCTGCGGACGCCCAGCAGGATGTACGGTGTACATGCAGGCGGTCGCAGGTCAAGCGACAGATGTGGTCGGTGACGACGTGTAAAACTGCTTGTAACAAGTTGCAGTTGACTGAATTGATGGTGGGCTTGCTCACGATTAAAATTGTGGCTATTCCTAAAAAATAAGTAAATAAAAAGAAATCATTAGCTTGATAATTTTGAAAAAGAAACTTGTACCGTACGTTAGACGCTGCGTGAATTATAATAATTGAGTACCTGCTGGACCGATCCGTGCTCGGTCTTAACTTTTCCCCGTTTTACTCTGTCAAAGTCTAATCCTTTTTTTCTATCTCTGGATATCTCTAGCCTTTGTCTTTTTGTTTACATTTGTTGTTGTTATTTGGTTGCTAGTATACACCAATGTAAAAATTTTCCAACTTGTAAAGTAACTTTTTCTCGTGATAAGGTTTTACTGGAGATAGCACCAACTTAAGGTTATACTTTTTTATAGAACTCGTTTTTGAACCATAAATTGGTTATTTCCATACTTTTAAGGAAATCCTATGTAGGAGCCATTTCGCGATAATAATTGTACATTCAAGAAAGCAAACATTCAGTCAAGTAACCATTCATCATATAAGAGTAAAGTATAGGATATTGACGAATAAACGATCATTAATATTTTGTTTGAAAACTCTTATTATGTCATTAATGATTCTAGTTACAGCGTGGCACTAAAATCTGTTGGTAACAGAGAGAGCTGGGAAGCCTATCTATAAAGTATATACCTACATAGAAGAAAACTGATTTATTGGAACAACAAAAACATTTGCAGATATACAACTTGCAAATGTTTTTGCCCGGTTTACCAATTTTTTTGCACGGTTTACCAATGTTTTTGTTGTTCCAACAAATGTATTTTGTTTTTTCAACAAAAACATTGGTAAACCGAACAAAAACATTTGCAGGTTTTATATCTAAAATGTTTTTGTTGTTCCAACAAATCTTTTTTTCTGTGTATAGTTTTGATCAGAATATTGATTTTAGCATTGCATGCAAATATTTCATCAATATAAACTGAACTAACTCAACATGATGAGGTATATTTCATGTAAAATATTTATTTCTACAGTTACCATTTTTCTGGTAGTTGTTCGTAAAAAATATCATTTAAACCGTCTTAGGGAATTTTATAATTTTGTTTGGTTGTTTTGTAATACATATTAAAATGCAAGAAAATACAGTCTCGTTGCTGGTATTATGGTCAGAAAATAATGTTGTAAAACTAAACCATTATTCTAAATGATGTTGAATAATCTTCTGATTTATCTGAATATAAGTTTATCTTATACTGTAGCATATTTTACGTAAACAAAACGTTTAATTCATAGTTTTGTAATTTAAAGGCATGAATATAAAATATATGACTAATAAGGAAAATAGTTTTAAAATGTTTTTGGTCAAGTTTAAAGCATCGCATTTTGTAAAGTAATTTATCTTGCTTATATCCATTTAACACTGCTTCCGTAATATGTTTAATGTCCAAATCTGTCTTTTTGAATTAACTCTATTTATTTACGTTATTCTACTATGCTAACTTTTGAAAGTAATAAGTCCAAAAATGTATTGTAAAAGTTAGAGATGGAAAAAATATGCTAGTTCATGAAGCACACGAGTTCGGTTCAGTAAATTATACGGACCAAATAAATAAACAAACTCGCAACCTCCCGGATTTAAATTAACAGTGAAACAAATTGTTTATTTATTCAGGCAAAGAGGTGGTGGTGGTGATTAGTGGTGTGACATAAGAATAATAAAATGTGATATGTAATAATATAATCGTGTCGAACTAAGTTCAAATAAATACATTTAAAGAGCCATAATATAGGTTAGAACTAAGTAGTTAACAAGCGTAGACAAATTAAACTTTTTTAAATGCTTTATTCCATGTATTCAAGATAAATCGGATAAAGGTTGATAACGTAATAAAATATAGTATGCACTGCTGTACTAAGTATCTGGAAATTATGGTAATATATTTTGTAGAGAGATGAAAATAAGAAACAAGTTTATATGAACATAGGTTCTGAAGTGCTTCGTTTTCCGTCTGTGCGTCTGTTTGAGGTTTGTACATATTTGATTAGAGCTATCGAACCTCTTAACGAATTAACGCCAAACTTGGTACATACGTTAAAAAACTATTAAAAACTACTTTTGTAAGAAGTAAGAAATTTCTGCTTCATACCATTTCGAAATTGCGACGGTTTTTGTTTTCATTTACTAAATATCTTAAACCCGGTAAATTTGAGAAAAATTATGAAAGAAACATAAAAGCTGCAACATTTAATCCTATCAACACCAATAGGAAGATTATGATGATCGGACTACTAATAACGAAGAATTTGTATCTTTCCTGAATAAAACGTGGTTCTATAGTACGTAATGTCTGAAATTAGCTTGTTTTTGTTCGGTAAATTTGCGACTTTTCTGTTATTGGTTATTCCATTATCATAATCTTAATACCAGCATTAATTGTATTGCATTTTGCAACTTTCGTGTCTCTTTTGAACATTTCCAAAAATTTACGGGTTTAAAGATATTTAGCATTAAAAATATAAAAAAAGCCGTCATTTTGAAATGGTACATTTTGTGGTCATCTATGCACCAAGTTTGAAGATCATACTTGATGAGTGCGTGATTAAATGTGTAAAAAACACTAACAGACACAGAGACGGACGACGAAGCACTTCAGAACATAAGTTTGTGTTAACTTTTGTTCTTATTTTTACCTCTAAAATCATGTACTGAAATTGTTTTACCATAATTCCCGGATAACCTACTATGCTTGATTTACAATTATATTTTATTAACAGCAACCAATTAGGTGAATTTGTACCTTTTAAATTGTTTTTGTTGTTCATTTACATTGTAATGAAATTTGTAGAATGTTTTGCTTAGTTGTTTACGGTTTTTTTATACTCTTTTCGATATACTTACAGGTTCAATAGCAACTAAATTATATTGGATTCACAATTCACTTACTGTCAATACTAAAACAATAAAATGTAAAAAATTCGTATATTTCGGCTTTCTGTCTGAATCCATCATCAGAAAATAAATGATAATAGATTTTACATAAATAAATATTATGACAATCACTTGTTTGGTCTAACATAAGAATTTTCGAAATCTTTTGTTCTTATCATTTAAAAATTCTAAAATATTGTATGTATGAAAGTAATTACGAATTGTTTTTGGATTTTTTGTGAAATAGATCCTTTTAAGTGTCGATTAGTTTTGATTTTACAAAATTATTTTCCACCACTTTTTTAATAGGTGGAATAAACATAGGAGGAGTAGTTGGTTGTGAAATACATTTTTTACCTATCAACGTCCAAGCAGCTTCTTTAATTCTTCTTATTTTTAACTCTCTTAATAAACTATTTTGGCATTAGACCAGTTTATTTTGGGTCTTTCCTCTTGAACATGTTCACTTAATCTAGAATGATTCCCTTATGTTTAGTGATACTGTTTTTGTATTCTTAAATGTTTCTTACTGTTCTTGACTTTGTCTATCATATAGTAGTTCCTCTGACATTCATGAGATCTTGTATTCTACATTTTTTGTTTCTTGCCCTGTATTTCTTGGTTTAATTTGATTTATATTGCTTCTTAGGGTCGAGCCTTTTGAAAAAACTTGACCTAATATTGAATTTACTATGTTTAGTGATACTGTTTTTGTGTTCTTAAATTTTTCTTACTGGTCTTGACGTTTGTCTATCATAGTAGTTCCTCTGTCATTCATGAGATCTTGTATTCTTAATTTTTTGTTTCTTGCCCTTCATTTCTTGGTTTAATTTGATTTATATTGCTTCTCAGGGTTGAGCTTTTTAACAAAACTTGACCTAATATTGAATTTACTATTTATTCTTCTTATTTTATATCTGACTTTCCTTTGATGTATAAGGAATTAATATGGTAGTTATTGGTCTTTCTCATGTGGTTGGATTTACTTGTTTTGGCTTTTTTTAAGCTTTATGGTAATATTATATTGCTTAACACATTATTGTTAAGTTTTTATTTTTATTTATATTTTTTATAATGTACAATCTATTATTATTTATTTGCTGACGATGGTTCCAGCAAAAAAGTTCGCATATTGTGTTAAAATCCCCATTATCTACATATGAGAACTAGCAGTTAAAATACAGTCATATTGTGTTTTTGGAAATATCCGTACAGTAATTCAAAATCTTATGTTCTCTGAGAACGGATTGATAGCGTTTTAATTATCGGTGTCGTGCCGCGTTAAATAGTAAGGTGTATATTCACGTCACACGACTACAAGACAACAGTTTTGTCTGATTCGCTTCAAAATTTGCGGTCTCGAAAATAAATATATCTGTACTGGCCCTTTAGTTTTGAAACTCTTCGTTATAAACATCGTAAACTTCTCATTAGCTCCGTTACAGCTGACGCGACGGTTCTGTCTGTGTCTAATGCGCTTCGAAATTTGCGAAATCGTCAGTTTGTATTCTTACTGGTCCTGCTATCCTGTAGCTTCGCACCTCTTCGTTATCAGCGTAACGTTGTAAACTCCTCATAGTTTCTAATAAAAAATAAAAAAAACTCAAAACCTTCTAACACTTTTTGAAAACATAAGCATTACAACTTATTTTTGTAATTTGTTAACTCATTGAATTAAAAAGCGAATCCTTATAATTAATCAATATTACTTGCAAATTTTAATTTATTTTCTAACTATTTCCGTTTTTATGGTCTTGACCTGTGATGTCTTGGAATGCACAGACTGACATCACGCAGTATGTTACCTCCACACTCCTCGCCATACAAGATGGCGGCCGAGTGGCGGCGGTGCCCAGAGGTCAGGCCGGATCACCGGTTGCCATTTTAATGGGCATTGTCTTCTAATTGATGCCCTCGGCTCTCGGCCCGCCTCCACCGCCATTCCCATGATCCGCTGTGGGAACCACAAAAAGCTGCGGTCCCTTTGACGCCGCGCCGCCGCCCCGCGCCGCGCTATCTACCATCTTTCTACGTTTTTGTACACTTTAAAAGATGATTGAGGTCCGATAATTGCCTTATTTATTAGGGGAAAAGAAAACGTGAGGTGAAACAGGCGGCGCGGCGCGGCGGCGGTAATCGGCGGAGAATCGAGTGGCGCGGAGTGTGAGAACCGCGGTGATGGGTGATGGCAGGCGCGGCGGCCGCTCCCCGAGAAAACTGTCAAATACTCCGAGATTTGACACACGGACTTCTAAAAATCCATCTGTAATGTAATAGTTACAGGCTATAACAACATACTGTATACCTTACATTCGAGGTGGTCATAAGGGGTTCTCTCTCGGCACCCTTTAGAGATCGTCCATAAATTACGTAACGCCCCTCAACAGGGAGGGGGGTGTTCGGCAGCGTTATGCACTGTTACAAGGAAGGGAGGGAGGGCGGTTCAACGCAGCGTTATGTAACTATGATTAATTCCTTCATTTCTTTAAATATGTTAAAATAGAAAAGGTTTTTGATTTTTTTTGTGGGGGAGTTATAGCTAAGGTGACCAGATTTTGAAACAGCCAAAACGGGACGCCGAAGGGGAGAGGAGGGTCCGGGTGCCCTCCCCCGTCGCCCGGAGCATTTTGGTGCGTTTTTAGACTCTTTCAGATTGAAAATATGTGCTAGACTCCAGTTAATATGTCCCATTAATTTTAAGTTACTAGAAAACTACCAAAGAACCGAAAAAATTACCTAAGGGTTTTTTACATTAAATTGTATTTCCACAACCCCCACAAACAGAGGGGGGTCCGGGCTCCCCCCCGAAATTGTTGAAAAATTAGGAGCATTTTGGTGCGTTTTTGGACTCTTTCAGATTGAAAATATTTGCTAGACTCCAGTTCATCGGTACCAATTTTAAGCTACTAGGAAACTACAAAAGAACCAATAAATTTACTTATGGGTATTTATGCGACATTTACTTAAGATTTTTTTTTACATTAAAACGTATTACCATAACCCCCACAAAACGAAGGGGGTCCCGGGGTCCCTCCCGGAAAATTTTGAAAAATCAGGAGCATTTTGGTGCGTTTTTGGACTCTTTCAGATTGAAAATATGTGTTAGACTCCAGTTTATCTGTACCATTAATGTTAAGTTACTAGGAAACTACCAAAGAACCGAAAAAAATTTATTTAAAAGTTTTTTAATAGTAAAACGTATTTTTATAATTTTTTACCAATAACGCCAAAACGGGACAAAGGCGTCCCGAGAGAGTTCGTCGGGACAACGGGACACGCCGCTAAAAAACGGGACTGTCCCGTTCAAAACGGCACGTCTGGTCACCTTAGTTATAGCACAGAGTTGCGTAATTTTTGAGGGGGGTTACAGAACAGGGTTACGTAATTTTTGAGGGGGGTTAGTGCCAGCGTTACAAGTCCGTTATAAAGGGGGGAGGGGGGGTTTGAAAAGGCCGATTTTAGCGTTACGTAATTTGTGGATGGCCTCTTATGTCTATTGTAAGTTTTTATTAAATAAAACAAATTCAGATTTCGGGTGAATATTCAAATTATATCGTAGCACTCAATGTGTTAACACTCCTGTAGTTATAGTGGTTGTAACTTCGGGTGGAATAGTTATAGTTATTTTAACTACGGGGATCGTCCCACCTAATAAAGATTCCTCTAATGTATGTTCCTGTATGAATATGGATCCTAAAATTGCCACTTATTCCGTCTATCGGTCCTCTAAGATTTTTAGGTGTGCGTATTTTTATTATTTTTAACTACTTGAGGTCTACCAACTTCGAACTTATGGAATTTAAATTTTTAACTGTGACCTATTTTGGTATGGTATATCAAGGTTCACTTTGAATCATTCCAAAATAGTGTTTGTATATATTTTTTAAAGCTTTAGCCCTATACCTCAAAATAAAAATATATCAGGGAAAAACCCAAAAGACATGAAAAAAACTAACCAAATTAAATTCTCTTATGTTTTGTCTTATAAAATTTTTAGGTTTTGAAATTTGCGCTTTGAAAACAAAAATGACCTGTATTTTAAAATGGCACAAAATCTATACTTGATATTCCGCACCAAAATGTACTCACAATAAGCCATATGTAGTAGTTATTATTTACAATCCAAGCTAAAGCTGTTAAAAAATTATGAGAGTATACGATCTCAATAGACCGGCAAGCAAAAACCGGTAATTTCAGAACTTATGTTTTGGAAACATCCTTTTTCTCGAAATAAATCAATTCCGAAATTTGTGACAAACCTTTACGAACAAGAATATTCATTCTGATCATTTTAATTACTTTCAATCTCTTGCCCGTTATGTGAATAAAATGCGGATTAAATTAATTTTGCAATTTATTTAGCATTTTTATTGAATTATTGAATGTTAAACTGCCAGTTTTAATATAAATATCACGTTCTTTAAGTACCCATATTATATGTTCGTCGCGTTTTAGCTAGTATCTTTTTTATTTGCATAAGTGATAGTACGATTAATTATTACTTCAGTGTTCAGTTGGTCGTTCATCATTTGCGCGGTACGTAAGCCTGCTGTGAAATATTCTGAAGGGTCGCCTAATCCTCTTACAGCGCGGTGTCCCGTCCTGGTAGCCTCAGCCTGCCAACAAGAATTCGCCAACAGCCGCCCTCCCGCACGTACCACATGAGGCGGGTCATAGCAAAACTGGCTGTGACATTTTTTCGAAATTGAGATTTTGATGTTTTCTTAGCCTACTCTATGGGAGTCGATACGCCAGACTGTGTGCTAATTTTGTGTCAAAACTAGTTATTTTCTATTTAAAAACTATGTTAAAGTTTAGCGGTTGTAGCAAAACTCGCCTTTTTCAACGCGACTGTTGGTTGCAAAACTAGACATTTTGCAGCCGACCAATGGTGTCGCAGCTTATGATCACGTGATTTTCAGTTTTTTTACATCTCGACTTACTGAAAGTTCCTAAAGGTTGCAGCTACTATCAGTGTATTTGAAACTTTATTATCGAAATAATTATGGATACAATCATTAAACCTTCGCCACGTGGAAAAGGGGCGAAAGAAGAAATATAATCCCGAGGAATGGAAGACATTTTGTCGTTTTATTACTCTATAGGAATCGATACAACAGGGGGCTGTTTCTAAACGATGTTGGTAAATTAATAATGTTGACTTTGTATTTTGTAATCCTAAGATGCCGTTTCAAAACTGTAAAGATACAACTGCGAGATGGATTGTAACTATATAGTATTTAGTAATTTGAATGCCGCTTCCGCCACCCCTCACCGCGCAGATGATGCATGTACCTGAGAGCCCCCTGGAACTCACCGCGCCAAAGATGCAACCCTTCTACCTGGCTCTCCGCATACCGCGCAAATGATGTACGCCCGTTCAGTTAACTTGTTAATCCGGGATAAAAAGGCTGCTATTGACTAAAATGCGGTACCCAAAAAATCCGAGTGGACTGTTTGTTGTTTAATGAATTTGGAGCGGTACACTCTTATTATATTATTGCATTATTCCACTACAAGCCTGCATTTTCGAAATACCACACCGATACAGTACCTAGATCACCGCTTGAATTTTGAAGGCACCTCACTTTTAAACAATTGTTTTTCCCTTGTTTCAAGCTTATTGTAATATTTTTTCCATGAAAAACCACAACCTTGGTGGATATGCCTAGCATCATCCATCACATTCTTTGCGGAATATATAAGATATTTATCGTCATAGGCGTATAACTTTTACAAGCATTAACAACCAACAGACAAGAAAAATATTACAATGCACTCTCAATCATTACACTTTTAATGTATTTGAAATAAATTATTTTATATCACTTTTAAAATAATCCTGGACCCTAATAATAATAATAATAATGTCTTATATACTGTACTTTTTTTGATTCTTTGAACCTGGTCTCCCTCAGTTTGAGGTGCAGTTGTACACTATGAAGGGGATCTGGGAGGGAACATGTTGAGGTATGTCTTGTTTTTTATGTAATGTTATTTAAAGGGGTGGTTTAGAGGGATTTAGGGTATAGATTAGAAAGTAAAATGTCTGATGCTATAATACATAATATATTTTTATAACCCCTGATTAAAGAATAGTCGCCCCTCGTGGCTTAACTACACGGTCTTTACGCCGTAGGTGATGTCTTATGATATCTACCACTCTGCCAATGAGTCAATGTCGATTCTACCGACACGTTAGGGTGCCAAACATACCGGAAGCAGACAGTAGCATCGCCGTAATGCGCCAAACACACCGAGAGCCGGCAGTAGTGCCGTTTAGCCATAGGAGTTATGTAAAGGCGTCTCTATTACAAGGACACGTATCGTCAGTCAATGTCGATTCTACCGACACGTTAGGGTGCCAAACATACCGGAAGCAGGCAGTAGCGTCGCCGTAATGCGCCAAACACACCGAGAACCGGCAGTAGTGCCGTTTAGCCGTAGGAGTTATGTAAAGGCGTCTCTATGACAAGGACACGTATCGCCAGTCAATGTCGATTCTTCCCGTAGCTTTCTCCCGCTCGACACGGCTCGACTACTTCCGCTAATTGTCTTCCCACCGAGTCAAAAATGCCAACATTTACTTTCTTTTCCATCTCGTAAAAAAGTATCCCCGCATCCGTAGGAGATATGTTATTAACTTTTTATCGAAAGCCGCATTTTCGTCGCTACTTTCAAGCCATTGTGCGATTTTCGGTGAAGAAGCGTTCTAAGTTTTTCGTATGCTCAGTTTGCGCTTTCTTGTTTATTGTTTATGTCCACACATTTCGTCTCAGCCTAGGTTTTTGCGATTTTCAATAGGGGAGAAAATATTTTACAGTATAAATTTCTTACTGATAATTTCATAATGCAGTAGAAGAAAACTTAAACATCAGTTTCTAAATATTTGATGTACGGGTATATAAGGGAAAGTTGTATACATTATTCCTTAAATCCCTAATTTTGCTGGGGAAAGATTATAATATCAGTAAGTAACTAACAAAAAAGTGTTGAATATATTATTAACTATTATATGTTCCTGGTAATGTAATTCGAACGAAGTGAGTTATACTCGACTTGAAAATCACTCTTTGTGAACTAACTTCTCTTTTACTATTTGATGAAAATACGTGAAATTTGAACCATTTCATATTTATACCCCGAAGATTGTTTTAATCTCTAAATATGTAGTTCATTATACGTTTAAATATTTATTTTTTAGTTAATAGCCTCCCTTTAATTTTACCGCACGTTGTTCGACCACGCGACATAGGAGCGTCTCCTAGTTTATTTATTAGTTACTATTTGAAGAAACTGCATCCACTTATATAAATCACTGTAATATAGCAGTTAAACATAAATTAAGGTATGTACTTCAAAATTAATTGGGACGTTATCTGTAAATAAGTTTTATAGTTATAAATGGTTTTTGGATGTAAAACAAGTTTTAATATTTTTATATGCGGTCAAAGTGGAAAAATATAAATTAGCCAAATAAAATTTTCTTACGTGTATTAAATATCTGTAAAAAAGAATTCTGATAAATTCATACTTTGTTTTAGTGCATTTTAGAGCCTATTTAATTAGGAAGAATAAAAAACAATGAGTATCTGATAAAAATTGTGGAAATTATAGCTTCTTAACTAGAACTATGCACCCCACATGGCAAATGTCTTGGCCTTTTTCGCAAGTGTCCCAGTTTGCTGGAAGCTGGCCTTTCAGCACGTACCCCATTATTACTCACGGCCTTAAATGGATTAAATGAAAACAGTTTCATTCCAGTATATAGGCTAACGCAGCCCAAATGATGAATCGGTTCAACCTAGCTGTAAATCTTGAACACGCTGTAACGTTTTCAGTTTTTTTGGGTGGCAGTTCCAATATACCATTTATTTTTCTTTGTGAACTTTTTTATCAACTTCATTCAATCATAACAATTAATTGCAGATAACATAACCTTCACGTTTTCTTGCGTCCCCACTTGTAATTACCCGTAACCAGCTATACTCCAGTTGTTATTCACGCGCCGATGTACACCGGTAACAATAGCCCTCGGTGTAATTATTACTCTATGGCTCACCTGTGCACGGGTCACGTGGTGCTCGGCTTGGCATCATGGCGGGAAACGGCCGCCATTGTGGTCCAATTAAACGCTGTGCTCTCCCCCTCCCCCCCCCCCCGCCAGAGCCGCCTCTCCCGCCGGATACAGCTGCAGCCGTCGTGCCGTTTCCGCCGAGGAATTGTATTATTAATTGAAATGTTCTCCCCTATTGAGTCATCTTCATTGAATGTTATCGCTTATTATTCGCGGCCCTCGTGCGTGCATGCAGGGTCGGCGCCGCAAACCCTTCTGTTCTGGGGAGTCTGAATTTGATGAGGCGCTGCTACACGTATGTAATAATGTCGGAGATGGTTGACCAGTCAGTAGAGGTTCGAAATAAGGGTGTGGTTGCGAACGGCAGAGTGCCAAGAAAATATCGGGAGAACTTCCCTCAAGCTACAACAGTTTAGAATAAAAGGGCTTAAGAATACACTAAAATGTGAAATTCATGTTTTTATAAATCGGTATATAGTTAATCAGAAAACAAATATACTGCGTCCCCTTACTTCATAACTGATGCCGCGGCCGAGACCATAACCTTTGAAAAGTAAAACTAACCCAGCAAAATAGTCTAAATAGTTAATTTAGTAAAAAAATAACGACAAACATAAAATGAAGGATTTATAGTCAATTAAACAACAACTTGATTAATGGATGAGGATAAAAAATGCTGAATTTAACGAGGAATTTTTCGAATTCTTACCAATTTTCATCTCCTACATTAATACAGATGAATAGTAACTTAAATTGTAGTACACAAGAATCACTGTAATAGCTTCTTTAATTAAAGCCAGTAAACTGTCACTTCATGATGCAACTAATTAAAGCCAGTAACTGTCACTTCATTATGCAACTAATTAAAGCCAGTAACTGTCACTTCATGATGCAACTACAAGACCACAAATGAGTTTCTACTATATACTGTAGCGCTTCGTAGGTCAGTCCCAATATGATGAGATATTTCGAATATTATTCAAGTTTGTAAAGCCAGGGTTAATTACTTTTCCCCTACCTGCTACGTTCATATACCTTTTACTCCTTGTAATGCGTCAGTAAAATAATAATTTGTCTTCCAGCGGGAGCAAAGTGATTACTTTGTCACCCGGTGGGAGACAAAGTAAACCCATAAGAATAACATTGAAATCATTAATAATTAAAAAATTAGAGCGCTTTCAAATTTCTACGCACAGATGCAAATATTTTGCAGCTCAACAAATTAGTTATTAGTTGCAGCTGCGCGAACAGCTGATTTAGCGAGAGGAATTATCAAATAAGAATAACAACAACGACAATCATCTGTGGGAACGTCAAGAATTAATTAAGCATGTAATAACGTTGCAACAATCAGCTGATCGCTGGTGCATCAATTGTTGCATCTCCTCAGATGTAGGCGCTTATTGCAGATGGAAACAAAATAGATGTTTGTAAATTGCTAAGTTAACGAAATATATGATTAAATATTGTGTATTTATTATTGTAAATGGGGGAAAAATTTTATGTGTATTTCGAGAGAAAAGCACATTGTCTCATTCGTGAAAATTGTCTCTCTCGCAAGCTGGGGCGCCACCATTTTCACCTGTGAGAAATGTTGTACTTTACTCACTCGGCACTCAAATAACTACTGTTATCTTCTTTTCAACTCGGAATCTTATTTGGGTCACGGTAAACTGCATGTCGCTGCATATATTGTATGTGAGCCGGCCTACACAGCACTGTGTATGTAGGCCGCCCGCAGTACAGTACCACAGTACCGAGCCCCGCAGTACACTGTAGTGTATTGGGGGGGGGGGGGAGGGTTGATGATTGACGGACCCCGGGGGTCGGCCTCACATTGTTTCATTTAATTATACCCCCCCATTGTGCCGGATCGGCTTTCCACGGCGGCCTCGCTCCACCTACCCGCATGTCACAACCCGGTCGGTCTGCCAGATACATTAATCCGTCCATGTACTATTACATTACAAAGCAATTCGTCATGTGAAACTGATATTGCACTAATTGGGACAATTTTGTAAGCAATTAAGTGCCTTAGGATAAAATTATTGCCTTAATTGTCATTGTGTAAGTTGTAATTGTTTTTTTTTGTATACTTTTGCTGAATTGTCCGATGGTTAAATACTCATTCGGTCTGGCAGACACATTAATTCGACCATGCACTGTTACATTACAAAACAATTCATCATATGGAACTAATATTACACTAATTGGGACAATGTTGCAAGCAATTAAGTGCCTTCGGATAACATTATTGCCTTAGTTGTCATTTTGTAAGTTCTTATTTTGACAAAAGTGCTTTTGATCTAATTTTGACGAAGTGTCCGATGATTGAGCATATCTAAACTACCTTTTAAATTTTACTTCCTTTTATCGGTTTGCTAGAAGTGGTCGTGATTTTGTGTTGGGAGTTGTCTTTTCAGCTCATCGGCCAATCGGTTGCTGTTGGTTTCTTTCCGGTCCGTAGTGGCTCCTCAAGACGCCATAAGCAGATAGTTTGGAAGTGTTGCTGTCTCCTTAAAATTAAAATTTATGTAGCAGTTGAAAATGGAATTATAAAGAGTTTTATTAACTTTAGTTTTGTTTTTTTTTTTAACTTGAATAATTATAATAATATCTAAAGTATATATGTTTTCTCCGAGATTGATAATAAGTGTATTGTGGTGATCCTGAGAGGAATTTTCAATCCGTTTATCTAATGTTACTGATTTAGTTGTGGGAGAATATTATTTTTATGGCAATTATAGGACAATTATCAGGAGTTTCTAGCGTTTTGATGTTGAATCTAATTTTCAAAATAAATAAAGTCAGGACTGAGTATTGTGATATTATTCGGGCCTTCGCCGTGCGAAGCCTCAACATATTTGAAAATGGACACATTTACAATTGGCATATTTACGTGTTTATCAATTTTTCCCCAAAACCACTTCAGGAAATACGAAGTGCAGTCAGGAGGTTGCAGTACCTAGCTGTTTATAACTTCGGACTTTATGACGAAAAAGAGTTTCTGATGTGGCGTTAATTACGACATAATGGAATATGACCTCAGTTATTCAAACCTCGATACTGAACCCGAAACTCAGTGATAATTGCAAACGTTAAAAAAGCCCTCACTGGATGCCTTGTAAAATTGTTGTACAAAATTGGTCTCTTAGTCGAGATAAAAAATTATTTAGGCGAGGTTAAAAAATTATTAGCTAGGGTTTGGTTTCGCAATAATTGTAACAAAAATTTCACCAATACTCAATGTAAAATACTTTTTTAAATCAAATTCCCTTAGATTACCTCTGATTTTTTTACCGGTTGCCTCGGGATTTTCGATTTATCTTGTTTTTTAGTTCTTGACTTCATGGGTGACGGAAATCCTCATCTTTTTGAGTTGTCGAGTACTTAACTTGACCTAATCTTTACGGTTTGTTTCCCGTTACAATCACACCCTGTGGCCGGCGGTCAGCGGTGGGCGGGGTACCGTTACGGCGGCCGAATGGACGGATGTCCCCGGAGAGGTAGCGGTGCCGGCGTCATTTGTCACCGCGGCCCCGGGCCTTGTCCCGCGGCGGTTACCTGGCTAAACACCGCGACCGCCCACACACACTGTCCGGGCCGGGAAACTGGGTCGACTCGAGTGTTCTTATACTTAAATTAATACAAGTATAAAGCGCGAGAGGGAGGGAAATTTACTCATGATTCGCTAGCGACATACCAACCCCTCGAAGGCAGACGAAAAGACACGAGGAGTTCCGATATATCCGTAAATTCCAAAGTCTTAAGTGTTACTATCTAGCGGGCAATCAATTAACTTTTAGGACAAGATAAGCAGCAACAAAGGAAACTATGTATCCAATAGAAAACGACGTCGTGACATAACAACCAAAATGCTCCAGCCAATGATATACTTAGCTGGATCATGCGAATAATACTCGCTTGTTTTCTGAGTGATATGCCTGGCGCTGGCGAACGATAAGTGAAATTTCCCTCCCTCTCGCGCTTCATAGTTGCGTTAATTATACTATAATAAAATGAAACCTTAGACCCCTGGTCACTTGAAGATACAAAATACCCTGCAGATAGTATCAAACTTGATGAGCTGATATCCGAAAGATTGTATGAAATGAAAAATGTTGCTCTGGTTTTTAGTCTTTGGGGGGCATATGAGAGAAGGTATTAGGGAGAACTGTGTTAAGATTACGAGTGCTATAGATCAGTAGTTCTGTTGAAGAAACTCATTATGTTGTAAATTTAAGCCAAAGCGACCTCAAATTAGACAAATTAGACTTGGAATCCAGCTGTTGTCATAATGGAGATTCTCCATAAACTGATTTGTGAAGTGACATTTTCTCATATAGGTGCTTAGTTTATACTGAGGTTCTCCATCAGGGGTATATTAATTATACAATCAAAACTTCCCTCGATACTGTACACTCTCTCAAAAGCATTTAACTTTAAACAGTCTATTTACTACCATGGGAAAACATTTCTTGCCAACAGAATAACTTAACCCCCACAAACGCCTTCATCTAACAGATCGTCCCACATGCCCGGTCATCTAAATGGGCCGCATCAAAAATATCACTTAATAGAATCTCCCGACTTAACACCACTCAACTGACCCCTTCTTTATTGTTACCAGTGGATCCTCGAGAGGAAAAACACATTAAATTCCTGGTACAGTCGTTGAATTGTTATTAATGTCTCCGTCCCCCCCCCCCCCCCCCCCGGCTCAGTGAGGGGCGGCGAAGTTGATTGATGTTTCGACAGATCAGCTGATTAATGAGTCCCTCAGCGGGCGCCTCGTCGCCATCTTGCTAACGGCCCTTTTGTTCACGATTATTGTAACGCCTTTTCATAATTCCCGCCGGTTACAATCGATCGCTAATATGTAGAACAGCTCTCGACAAAACGTGTCCGGTTCTTTCATTGTCGCGGAGTCGGACGATTTTCTTCACCGCGAACCCAGATGTCGGACGTGTTCGCTCGCCTCTTCCTTTGTGCGGATTTCTTTCCTGGCGGAGGTATTCTCGATCGATCGATGGATCGACAAGTTGTTGTGGTAGTATTAAAGTACTAAAAAGTCGTAGGAAATTATTAAAAAGTATTAAAAATAAATAGAAAATTACTAAGAATACTTCATGTGTAATACAAAGAGGACACTTAAGTGGTAGTCTCGCTTACTAAAGGTCGACAACTTACAATAGAGCCTTCTGCCGATTTGTCTCTAGGTCTTATTTCTAATATTGTAAGACCTAGACACCTGAAATTTGGTATGAAGGTTCCTATTAGGTCTTAGATGATCACTATAAAACGGTTTTACAAAATTCCGTTGTGCTAAGGAATGCCAGTCGAAAACACAACTATTAAAAGGCTCTTTTCAAAGTCGTCGACCTATACAATTATATCATTCGGCGCCCACATTTTCGCTATTTCAGATTAATTTTGGCTTTTAAAGTTTGAAACCTAAATTTATTTGGATACACCGTATACAGCCTTTTCTGTATAAAGCCATTTTTACCCACAAAACAAAAAGTTCACGAATGCTTGTTACAGTATATTCAATCCTCCCTTAGCATGAACGAAAGAATACACGAGTATCATCGTCGATCGCGGTCATGTATCATCCTTTTTCCCCTCTTCGAAGGGCGCGTTTCGTTTTCGGCGCCAAGTCCTGTATCGTATCTCGTCTTGAAGCTTGATTTCAAATGTGATTTTAAAATAACGAAGTTTAATCTTATGATGCTTTGCATTGATTAGTTTTATTAAATTATTAGTAAAGTATTGCATGGTTGTGTAATATGGAACTCTTATTCATTGAGGTTATTTCTTCTTGAAGTACTACTCTACTAAAAATGAGCGTCCACAAATAGTATCTTTTTATTACCATGGGCTAAAGTGAAGTTTTTCGTTCGAGGTCAAGTTTTTTCCGAAAAAAAAAACTCCAAAAATGATCGAATAATAAAAAAACTTTAGTCCAGAGCGATGAACTATACTTTTCGTTTTATTATACCGCTCAGTATAATTCGCCAACTATTTAAAAACTAAAATTTTACAGCTTGTTTGCCGTTAAAAGATTTCTCCCAACGAGACTTTTTAAAACAATCAGTGCAATGTTTGATGTTTAACCAGTAGGTAGTAATATTTGAGTTAGATTGTGCACTGTCACCCGAGCGCTTTGTTAATTTTTGTATATTTTATGTTTTACATTTCTGTATCTCTGTGTAATAATGAGCACCCAACAACAAATCATGTGGTTTGTTGGGACTCAAAGATTGTAAGATTTATGGAAATAAAGATTCTGATTCAGAAAGATTCTAAAGATTCTGACTGTCTGTTTAATTTGTGTTTAGTTTAGAAATTGATGTGTCGAAAACATTGAACTATCGATTGGTGATATGAACGAGTTTTAAAATATCAAGTTTCAACTTGACCAATCGAAGGGAACACAATATTACTGAGACCTCGATCAAGGCTATATTTTTACCTAATAAACATTGAAATTACAAGCTTTGGCTCCACATGCCTTATGGAAGTGAGGTAACCTTATATCATTGTTCTCTTCTTCTCTACAGATCTTCGTTTTACTACAGTAAAACACGAATAGCTGACGTCCTCGACTTCAAGTGATTCTTTTCTCACTAGGGAGAAAAAGAGCTTCTTTAGCCCCATGACATGTGATACAAACTGTCATTTTCCTAGTAGTATAACGAAATAGTTATTCGTGTGTTGAGTGAGTTAAAAATATAGCATTGTCTCATGGGGGCGACAATCTTTACGAGGGAGACAATGCGCTTCACTCTCGAAATACACACAACGTTTTCTCCACGGACCTGCAATAGGAAAAGCCCAATCCTAAAACATCTATTCCATTTACTTATAACTAACAAACAATATCTATTTCGTTTCGATCTGCAATTATTGCCTGCAACCATTTATGCACCAGCGATCAGCTGATTGTTGCAGACGTCGTCACAGCTTGTTGTTGTCAATGTTATTCTTATGTGATTATGCCTACCACTAAATCAGCTGTTAGCGCTTGCAATCTGTTGAACCTCAACATATTTACACGTCTGCGAAGAAATTTAAAGGCCCTCGATTTTTTAATAAATTATTTCAAAGTTATTCTTATGAGTTTACTTTGTCTCCCGCCGGGAGAAAAATTAGTCACTTTTACTCCCGCTAGGAGACAATAGTTGATTGTGTGTTGAGTGAGTAAAGTACAACATTGTCTCACGAGGGAGAAATGTGCTTTTCTCTCGAAATACACACAACATTTTTCCCCCACCTGCAATAATAAATACCCAATTGATATCAATTACATTAACACAGAAATTAGCAAATAATATCCATTTTGTTTCGGTCTGCAATTAGCGTCTGCATGTGAGTAGCTACAAAAATTCATTCACCAGTGATCAGCTGAGTGTTGCAACAATCTTACAAGTTCAATTATCAGCTGATTGTTGTCAATGTTGTTATGTGGCTATGAAAACCTCTTACCTGGATAAATAAATAAATACACAATGTAAAAACAAGAAACTATTTTACTCCCGAAACATGAAACACACATTGAAATAACTAATAATTAAATGGTTATTTTGTTATAAAAAATTACTAATCCCGAAAATCATAATAACTTTTTTTATGAATACAGTTTATCTGGAGCATTTTGCAAGAACTGTTTTACTTAGACTAAAGTTTAGTTTTCAGCTTTCTTTGGTTTATAGCCATTATTTATATGTTTCAAAAAAGCAATTACTTTTGTAAAGCCACTGATGTCTACATGTTTTTTTAACATGAATTAATTGTAGCTTTCAACATAGAATAGATTGTCCATAAGTGAGCTGGGTTAACATACTTTTAACTCTTCCGATAAATCCACAAGTATTACATTTCCATAGATATTTTTACTTTATTTCTTACACCATTCTATAAATACATTATAGCGTTTGTCATACTTCTCTCTTGTCTATTCTGTCCCTCACGTCGTTGGCAAATAGTAATTTGTGTGTTGAGGGAGTAAAGTAAAACATTGTCTCACAAGGGAGACAATGTGCTTTACCCTCGAAAAACACACTACATCTTCCCCCTTCTGCAATAGTAAATATCCAATCTTAAAACATCTATTTCACCAACTTAGTAATTAACAATATTAGATTTGTTTTAACCTGCTATTAGTGCCTGCATACGAGTAGCTACAACCATTCTTGCAGCACCAGTGATTAGCTGATTGTTGCAACATTCTTATACGTTTACTATCTGCGAGAGTAAATAAGTCTCCTGAGTCCTGGCCTATTCGAACAATTGCAGGCGCTTGTTACTCGGCGCCTGCATTTTTCGTTTTTACGTTACCGAAACACAGCGCGGCAACATGCGGACATTGCTGCATATCGCTCTGGCTCGGGGGACTTTTTTACTCTCGCGGACAGTAATACGTCGACGTTCTTATAGCTGATTGTTGTCAATGTTATTCTTATGTGATTATTTCTGCCACTAAATCAGCTGTTAACGCTTGCAATCTGTTGAACCTCAACATATTTGGATGTGTGCGTGGAAATTTGAAGGGCTCTAATTTTTGAATTATTGATTTCAATGTTATTCCTATGAGTTGACTTTGTCTCCCGCCGGGAGACAAAGTAACCACTTTATTCCCCTTGGGAGACAAAATATTGTTTTTCTCACTCATTGCAAGGAGTAAAAAGCGACTATACTTAGCAGGTGGGGGAAAAATGTATTTTCCATGACGAAGGTTTTTGCAATTTTTGAACTTAAGTTCAGTGTCAATAAAATAAATTTAGGTATGGTTATCTATACTGTTTTTCTCATGGCCAGCCATATTTCTGGCGGTGCCATTTTGGTCGGTGGCATCACAAGTGAGCTTGCAGCTGCTAAACACACGAGGCGGCCATTACGCAATCAGAAGCGGCCGCGAGGCTCTAATCACACGAGATAACAAGCGCCTAGTTAGCCTGATAGCGGCCACTGTCTCCACCGCCGCCGCCGCCGACGCCGAGCCGCCTTTCATCACACACGACCAGATAACTCACTGTTTACTAAATAAACTCTTCCACCACCGGGATCCCTCGCTTTCTTTATAGTTCGCAGTTGTTTTTACAATTTAGCAGTCAGTTGTAGTCACGGGTGAAATTTAATTGTCTGATTCGTTGGACGATTGTGAAATTTAATTGGGGAGAGGCGACAATTTGTTCGATTTGTTGTGAGATTGATGATTAGTAGGAATTGTCCAGAAGGGGAAGATACAACGCGGAGGCAGCTACAGTGAGCTTAGAGAATCTTCCAAATGAAAACTAAAACTGTACTGAAAACCAAACTTCGGGATTTTTAGGGTTGGATAGAATTTGGATGATTTAAGTGAAATTTGCCAGTGTTTCTTACAATGCTGCATTTTTTAGATTCTACCATTTTATTTTAGGAATAACTTTCGTTCAAATCCTCAGTATTGCCTGCGTCTAACAATCGCTGGATTTATGGGGATGATAAAGAAGACGAGTTTTAATTTTCACTCAAATCTTTTTCTATTTGACACCGACATCGTTTATTCCTGAAAATACGATATATATTTATATACATATATGATATCTATCTCACTGTCAGTATATATAAAATAAAAATATGTAAAAAACAAATGTTTTGTATAAAAACTACCAAAATAAACAAGCAAAAGTCTCAGCCAGAAACTAGACTAGAGGGATTAATCAGGCACTTCAGAGATTCAGGCAGATTAATTCATATGCAACGTAATCGCTGCCTCCGAAGTTTACCTTCCGGTACAATGCATACTTATTATCATCCTCATGTCCTCATTACAAATTGTAATGAGGCAAATCGTTTGTTAAATTACGCAATCGTCCAACGAATTAGACAATTAAATTACACCCATTTTCATATATTTTCGTATTCATCAAGAAGTTCCTATCAAGTTCCTCGGTGCCTGAATCAGTCTTTTTTCATAGTAGCTGTTATATATTTGTTCATTCTTTATTATGATCTGGGTTAGGAATTAACTGTCGTATTAATTGAGAAAGAGCAGCATTTTGTGTGTGTAATGCTTCTAACACTGCTTTGTTGTGGTCAATTACCGGTATTTCTTGATTCTCCATGTTATGAAATATTCTCAATCTATTCTGATTAATGTATCTTTTTCACCTCTAAGTCGCCATTAATATGAACGTAGTAAAAGAAATACATTTTGAGAAATAATTGAAATATTTAAATATCAAATATTTTATTACATTAAATTGAATTATTTATTTCATAACTTGTAAATTATAAATACAGCTGTTCTAATTGTGACATTTCATTTTTAAATTAACTGTAGATGCAAATGGAAATAAAATAAAGAGCTCTCCTCCAACTAAACGCTATACTTTCTTCCTCTAGCTTATTATGGGTACACTTAGTCGGATGTGTAATTAAAGAAACTAGAATCAAAGTGTAGAATAATATCATAAATTTATAAATAAACCATAGCACTGTTTTTTGTACGTCTTTTTTATTTATAGAAGTTTAGACCTTTATAGAGCCATGTTTACTATTAGAATCTAACCATGTTGGCCTAAATCTTAATTGGGATTTTATGCTAAAATAAACTTATCTGCCTTGATTGTAAATGGCATTTTTTAAGTGAAAACCTTAAAGTATTTTTTAGTGCCGTTGTCTCTGTTCGACACCGATCTTGAAGACGCGGAGACCGTCAGGTGGCGGCCGCCAGGTGCCGCGGCGATGCGGCGTGATTTATCAAGCGCGGGAGGGACGTCCCATGTAAATGGCGGAGCCCGCGGTGCGATGGCGGACGAATTAAACGTACAACATTAATCTTTGTTCGGCGCTCGCCCACGGGAATCACTCGGGAGGCTCCGACCGCGCTGGGGCCGTGATTATGATTCATAAGATCGGGGCGGAAACTTATCTCTGGGGACCGGGATGATTGTAAGTCCGGGGGGGGGGAGGGGGGGAGATATCACGTTGTTGGAATAATACTACTTTTGTTTTTGGCCAACTGAATGAACTTTGTATAAGTGGTGTTGACATTAAGTGTTGTTTCGTTTCACATAGGTTTTTAAAGTAATTTCTCTAATGAGGACACAAACTGACTTCATAATCAAAATGCAATTGGACCAACGGGTCGATGGAAAATGCTCTCCAAGCACCATTATAGGTTTTGTAAGATAATTTGAAATATTAATTTAAAAAAAGAAGAGTAATCTAAAATCTTAAAAATTTAATTTTTTTGTTGTCTAAAGGGTTGTATTTCTATAGAAAACCCAGACCTCTAGTTCTCTAGTCGTTATACCTCATCACAAAAAGTATGTCGTATTTTTAATGCAAATTCAAATTTATTAAACAAATTCAACAAACTGTCAAAAACCAAATCGAACTCTATAAATCATTTTTACCATTGCGAGTTTTAACGTAAATTTTAAACAACGTTTTACTTTATAAAGTAAAAAAACGTAAAGCATGCGTGCAATGACATAATGAACTCGTATGATTTAAATTTAAATCTCGTCGATTTGCTTTCTCTTAACTTCGTGTTCACACCCCAATCTTTCAAAATTCCGGCATCATCACAATACCATAGTAGACTTTTGGACACGAGGAAACAGTTGTTTGTCCAACTCGGGGAGAAGTGGTGGACCTACCTGGACGACGGCGACGGTGGAGTGTGGAGTGTTGACGGTGGATTAGCGTGTGTCAAGTGAGGGGCTGTTGACAGCCGGCCGCCGCTGTTGACGCCGGATTAGCAACCCTTTACCTCCGCAGTCTCTTATCGCAGCTACGCTCGCCCCTGTTAATGAGATTACCGCCTGCGTTTGACTCCTGGGCTTTCTTAACTGATTGTGAAGAATAATTTATTTTTGAAATAAGTGTAGACATATAATTTCTACTTGAAAGGTTTTTTAAAAATACATTCTTTTTAATATAAAGAGTTTGTATATATGATTTTTTTATATATTTTATGAAAATTTATTTTGGAATACAATATTAATTTGTAAGTATATATTTGTTCTTAAGCTATTATCTGAAAAAGGCTTGTAGGACTCTTCAACTATTAAATGCCAAATGGCCAGTGGTAAAATAAATCATATATTTAATTTCGTAAGGCGATTCTTTGCGTCAAGATTGTGGTCGTCTGGCAAATCGTAGAAAGATGGGAGAGGACTCAAATTAAAGGTCTCTATTCCGCAATAGCGGGAAAAATAATTAAATTGCTTGAAATTCACCAGAAAACGAGAAATAACGTAAAATATCTGCCATTTAAAAAGCATTGGGATCTAAAAACGTCTGCTTGGTTGACATAACAACATGTGATGCTGATACTTGATTGAAAACCATGTGGTAGGCTAGATATCTATAAGGTATATTCAGTTTGCTATGAAGGTATTTTGTACTATAATAAATAAGAATTGTTTGAATTTTCCCTCATTAGGGGCTCTTAGCCCCTTCAAGCCACTAGTACATAAATAAAAGAGGAAATAAAAATTAATTGGATTAAAATGATATCATCTTCTGTTACAATAACAAAAAAATCTACTTAAGTGTAGGTTTTCACCTGAATCAGATTTCATGATTTCAAAGTAGTACCTGTCAAGAAACACATTTCGTAGCATAATTCTGAAAAGGTTAAAATTACTTTGTCAGTTGTTAGAGACAGTACGTTTGAGAAAGATAAATCTATTTTGACATTATTGGATTGCCACAAGATTGATGGATATTAGTGTTTAATTTGTTTTATAAATTTGTTTTTATAAATTGATAAGAATATAAAATATCTTTTTACCTTATCAATAAATAGGGGACAAATTTATTAAATTGAAATACAGTCGACCCCCTCTTAACCGACCCACACGGGACCGAACCTAGGTCGGATAACTTAAAAGGTCGGTTAAAACGGCCAACACCCAAACACCCAAAAATGAACGCTATTTTGATTTAAGATTCTATTAACATCATTCTAAAGCCGTTCGTTGATTATTTAGAAGATAAACCATAATTATCAACCTATTTTCTAAAATAATTACTGTAAAAATGATAAATAACCCCAAAACACGGTCAAACAAAACCTTTTTATAAACTAGCCTAAATAGTAGACGTGTTTTCAAAAAGTTCTTATGTTAACACCTTTAATAACGTGTTAATATTTTAAGCAAATTTTTCGTAATGCGGTATTGATTTTCAATGCATCAACTGTAGGCCTATGTTTTAATAAATTAATAAATCCTGTATCCAAAATATTTTAACCCGTAAAAATCTGTAAAATTGAGCGTAACGTTCCCATCGCCTCGCCGGAAATGCCGCAATTCCTAGAAAAGGGCGGTTAAACCGAACTGTTCTAATAACAGGGTCGGTTAAAACTACCTTTAATATTTGATCAGCAAGGGCGGATAATCCGATCGTCGGTTAAAACGAGGTCGGTTAAGAGGGGGTCTACTGTACTGGAAATTGGCAGTGAAACAGTTAGAAAGAGAGGAACAAAATAGTCCCATACACATTCCCACAGACAGACGAGAAAACCCTGATTATCAAGAAAATAGAAAAGAGTAAATCTCAAGTTTTACAATAATTAATAGTTTACTCAAATATATGGACTACAGAATTGCAGTTGTTTTAGTATCGAACAGATGAGGGCCGTGACCCAGGAAAACAAAGTGGATGTGAGTTTCATTGAAGTATTTTTACCTTTCTGTTTGAACGTGTGATGATAGAATTTAATGTATGTGCAAGTGAAATTGAATTCTTGTAATTTTTTATCATTCACAAACGGAAAATTAATAGAACCTTTAAAATTTATCGGAACTTTTATTCCTCAATTGGACACATTTAATAAACACAGTTAACGGTCAGTTTTACAAATATAATTAAGTATATCTGATTCTGCAGATATTCTTAATTATATTGGGCTGTTTTATTCCCATCGTTTCATTGGGTTTTCCTTGTCAATATCCTATGGGTTTTTCAAATGGATTAGAGGATGTAGAAAATGATTGTAGGGAAAGAGACCCAAATCCATATTTATTTAGTAATGGTGTCTGGAGACAAAATCCAGGATCTCTTGGACAGAGGTCCAAGTCCCGGTTTTAATCGGTAATGTAAAGTATTGCTAATTGTTGACTGCCATAATTTCTTGATTATGTTATTTATAGTTTTAGTCTTTAAGTTAAAATCAAAGAACAAATAAAATAAACTGTTATGTTTGGTGCTGTGGTGCTCTTAATGATACGAAGAATAATCTGTATGTAAGTGTAACATTTAATGTGTTTGTTACACCAACCACCTGTAATCAACCAAATAAATCAAAACTTTCCACTTTTGCTGAAAATGCAAAATGGAATCAATCGAAAAGATCTAAGAACCAATTTTAATCGTTAATGTAATACTATCTGTAGACCTATGAAGCATTATTAATTTTATTAGAATATTTGAACGTAGACTATTAGAGGCGGTTCACGGACTCCGGGTTTTCCTAAGTCCGAGCACAAAATCCAGTTATAACCAGTTTTTAGCGCAGCGGCTTAGAAATCGGGTTCACGGGTTCGAGTTTACCCGCGCCCGAGCGCAGACAGATAAATTTCATCCAATTATGACAGGGATAAACCCGAGCGCAAAAAATCGGGTTCACGAGCCCAATTATAGAAAACCCCGGGCCAAAACGTTAAACTGGTCGGGTTCACGAGACTTAGTCTAGCGCAAAGAGGTTAATCTGGGGCGAAAAGAACAATGGTTTTGGACTTGAACTTAACCCTGCTGGGGGGCAGGGTTAAGGTGACATCATGTCGGGATTATCTCAATTGCTCGTTTATTGTTTTTTTGTAAGTAAAAAGAATGTTATATTCGGATTCGGCATTAAATTCCGAACAATTTCATTACCCTCAACATAATATTAGATTTTTTTATTTTTTACCACTGATTGTTGAAAACATGCTTAAAAATCGTAAAATGTAATAAATAATTACAAATTACAGTAAAATTTAACATACCTCAAGTTTTTAACATTAAAATAATAAAATACTCCTGAGACTGTTTCTTATATACGATATAACAGATACCTCACAGGTACTTACAGATATCATACAGATACGATAGACAGATTTTGTCTTAAAATACAACGCAATTTAAAAGTTCCTGTTGGCAAATTTTAATTACCAAATTAAAAACAAAATTAATAGTTTGTTATATTTATACAGGGTGTTAGGAAATTATAGTAAAATATTTTAGTACATTATAGTAGGGGTAAAAATAAGAAAAAAAAGTTTATATAAACATAGGTCCTAAAGTGCTTCATTTTCCGTCTGTGTGTCTGTTTGTGATTTTTACATATTTAATTATATCTCGCGAACCATTTAACGTATGAACTTCAAACTTGGTATATGGATAACCACTATTAAGAACTATTTTGTGGTTATCCATATACATGCTTAAAAATCAGTTAAAAAAAAGTTAAAAAAGTTTCAAGTTTATACGTTAAAAGGTTCGCGAGATATAATTAAATATGTAAAAATCACAAACAGAACACAGACGGAAAACGAAGCACTTTAGGACCTATGTTTATATGAACTTTTTCATATTTTTACCCCTACTATCATAATATACTAAAACAGTTTACCATAATTTCCGGACACCCTGTATAATTTTTAAATTGCACTTGAATTTCACTAGGTAACTATTTTTTATTTATTTTAGCGCTTTTGTACCCCTTTATTTCAGACGAATAATTGCAAAATAAAGGCTCGTACAAACTCTGTTGTTAGGTTTGTCTAAGAATATTGATTGTATAATTACATTAGGTCAATTGATTTAAGTGTCCACAGTTATTTTACTGCGGTCAAGACCGCAGCATATTATTATGTTTGTGACTTAAAAGTTGTTTAAGACCTTTTCATATGATAATTTATTTACATAATATATGTCATATAGGGTTTTAGAATAAAATAGTTAAATTTGCAGATTTAATATATAAATACTGTAGATAAATATACAATACGTTGTACAAGTAATAAATTGCAACAAAATAATATGTTTTATTACAACCTGTTTTCTTACACCTAAGATATCTCCTGCTGAACAGTCTGAGTAAGCCCAGTGCAATAAGATTTCTACAGGCTGAGGTATTTAAAAGAGCGCGAACTAGTATTAACACCAATAAGGTGTCTACCGCCATCTGATTTTGAAACTCCACTCTTCTTCACGGGAATTACTGTAATGAAATCTTACTAGTTTTCCTTATTAATAATGTTCAATATGTATTTTGTTTTTCAATAAAAAAAGTAATCTATGCCTACGAGATTAAAATTAGTAATAAGTATACTTTCCAACAGTAACATTTACGTTTTATATTATTTTTTAAAACTTATGAGGGCATCCCAACTCCTATAATCATCATTTGTTCCTCTTACTTTATTGTTTAAAAGACATTACTGATAAATATATTTAATCATAAAGCTTTAACAATAACAGTCATGCAGCGGCCCGGCAGGTAGCCCATGTGACTGTTGCCAACCTTCCAACGGAAATTCCCCGAGATTCCCTGCTGTTGAGCGACGGCCAGCGTTGGTCTCGGCTAAGCTTGGTCTCGGCTAACGCTCTGACCCGTGAACCCATTTTTTGGCCGTCGGTTAAATTTGGTCGAGATCAACGAAAACCGCGGGCCACGAAACCCCGAACCCGTGAACCGCCTCTTAGACATTAAGTTGTAATTGAAGAACAAATTAACTACGCTTTAGTGTTTAGTGCTTCAATTCATATAAAGGATAATTTTTTTAAATAGAGTAATTAAACAATTTTTAATCATCATAATGCATGTAAAACTTGTACTTTTCATGAAAATGTAAAAACAAACTGGTTTAGACAGGTACAGGTTAGACATCTCATGAAAAGTCTGTTCTACCAATAACTACATGGTGATTTTCCAAGATTCAAGATGTAATTACATCCCAATAGAATCTGGTAGAATGTCCAACAATCACTGTAATAAAGCATTTAAGAGAGGACTTGAGTTTATTTTTTAATGAGCTATTTATTTTGCACGAGCTTTATGTTGTTGCTACCCCAAAGTAGAATGTTTCTTACTGAGCTTTTTGGTCAGTTAATAAAAAAGGTTATCATTGTTGAGTAAATTAATTAAAAACATATACCTCACATGATAATATAAAAAAACCTGATTGGTTTTTATATTAGTAAAGTGGTTCAGCACAAATAAATTAAAGGAAAAAAATCACTGTTTTATCCTTGGGATTTAGCCATAGACATATTTTGAAAAATCTTAAGCGAGTTTGCAGATTATTTGGAGATCAAGAAAACCCAGCTGTAGTTACTGCGATCCACCACTGGTACAGTTGGTTAATATTGTTAGTAGATAGTGTTATAAAGGACATAGTTTAAAGGACTTGTTACATGAAAAGTTATTTTGGTGAAAACAAATTAAAATTGGACCGAAGATGTAATCTTGGGGAACAACCATTCATGTGTTATATCAGTGATTGATTAAGTGTGATATGTGTGGTTTCCTTTTCAACATCACCCAAAGACCTACTGAAATGTCTTCGTATAGTGTTACATATCCTGTAGAGTGTTTAGTGAGTCGGTGGCAAAATTGGTAGCGCACTCGGTCTCGAAACTGTGGCAGCGAAGTCGCAAGTTTATAGTCCTGACATTGCCACACTCTTTTAGCAGCTGTTAACCCTTGCACTGTACTGGCACACTCCTTGCTTTGCTCGATAACTTCCATGCACAGGCCGTGAGTCAGTGGCGCAGTTGGTAGCGCACTTGGCCTCGGAATTGTGGCCTCACAAGCGTTGCAGGTTCGAGACCCGAGTTTGTCGCATACTTTTAGCAGTACTGTTCACCCTTGTACTGTGCCGGCTCACTCTTTGCCTTTGCTTGATCCACGCACAGATCAATAGTCTATGTGTGCGGGGCAAATGCAAGGTAAAAAGAGGCTGCCACCCTCAAAAAACTTTTTTTATTGTATTTGTGTCTTATGTTGCAGGACATGGAGCTGATAGAGGTGCTGTGGAAGCAGGACGTGGACATGGGGCTGACGGTGGACCTGCTGCAGCCGCAGAGCGCGGCGGACCCCGCGACGACCAAGCCCGGCCCCGACCCCGACCCCAAGGCTAACACCACACTCACCGAACTGCTGGGCGACGACGATCCCGACCCTCTCGAGAAGGTACGGAACGTAGCGAAATAGTTGGTATCAGGGTTGATCCCCCAATCATCTGCTAGTAAACCTGTTCTGATTCAGAAAGTGAAATCTGATCAGTATACCATTGAAAAAATGAAGTTGACCCAAAAAAATCTTCAATGTGTACTCTCATAGTAGCTACAAAACTTAAATAAACTAACTTTTTCATGCAATCCAGGCCCAATTATTGTGAGTAAAAACACATTAAAGATAAATTTTAATCATCATTTAGTAGGTTTCAAGATCGACCATTAATAACAAAAATTCTAAAAACAGTGGCAATAAATCTTATCCTTTTGTGCCACAAAACTTACTTATGTGACAAATTCAGCATTGGAACTTACTGGGCTGTAGTTCAAAATATCTTTTTTTATTGCAAGAAAACAAATTTAACACTCACTGGTAAAGAATGTCTTTAACCAATCTTGATTTAACATACAAAGAAATTTTAATGTAGTCTCTTATCTTCTCTTGCCTGTCTTTAAAAAGATTTCAATTTTATGATTTAAATTTTATTTAATTCATCAGTTAGTAAAAAATGGATATCTGGTCAAGAAGAATGAAGCTTTTTGTGGGTTTCCTTAATAGTCACTCTTTTCTTTCATATTGAAGATTGAAATTATATTTTATAACAATTTTAATTCTTCAGTACTCAGTAAATGAACACCTAGTCAGAACCACTGTTTCTTCTGTATTTTATGTATTTTCAAAAGTATTTGTGTACCTGATAAAAGTGTTTATCTCTACTTAAACTTGGTTGGCTCCTCTGGCCAACCAATATTTTTCATTATTTGACAATGACGGTTTTGCGTGATACAATGAGCTCTTGAATAATTCAAAGTTTAGAACGGGACAAAAATACTTAAGAGAAAGAAAATAGAAAAAATTCCTTCCTACTCATTGTTAACTCATCTTAGATGAATTATTGTAAAAGGTGTTGTTAAAAGATGTCAACACTTTGACAAAAACACTTGTGTTTGACAATACTTGTGTTGTCAAAAGTGTCGTCAAGAGATGTTGCTACTGAATTAAGAGGTAATTATTTGGTTTGAACTTCATTCTTCTTACAAATCATCCACAGTGCTTTTAAAGAGATATTAAGCTATTTTGATTGGACCACTATAAACCAGCGTCATTAGAGAGTCATTTGGAGTGATACTCTTGTCAGTGAGCAGTGGCGGGTGGCAGGAATGTAAATACAGAAGTATCACCGAGTGCTCTGCATTCCTGGGTCGGATTGAGATGTTATCGGGTGTTTAATTAGATGTTGTCAACACAGGATAGACTGTCAACATCAATTAGAGTGGTGCAAGTCACTACCTGGGGCCTCTCGGCCCGCTGGCTCTCCCGTCTCTCGTCTTGTCTGATAAACTGATGTTTATCTACCCTCTGGACCCACATCACCTCCCTGCCATCTTCTCTGTCTCGGCTCTTCTTTATTTATCCCACTCTAGATTTCCTAGAGGTCATTAGTTTTTTTATTGGTAAATGTATTTTAAAGGGAAAGTGTTTTCTTTCCTTTCGGTTCCGAAGCACCTTGGTTAAGTTATTAAGTAACTATTATCTTTGGAAAAATACCGGCATTAAGGTTTTGACATGAAGAAGTAATAAATATTTGCTTTATGTGCCATTATATTTGTAAAAGGAATAAAATGGGTCTGAGTATGGATCGCTTGGGAACACCACAGACATTTAAAATCACCTCAGTCAAAGTTATATAACAACACTAATATAATATTTCTTTCCATGGTCTTTAGATTAATAATTGCAAAATAATTGTTTGCAACCGAATCAAACTAGCATGATCATAATTTAAATTAAGGCAATTTTGTTAAATAGCTTTCCTTAACTTATTATCAAACTAATTTAATATTTTAAATTAAAATAAAAGTTTAAATCCAAAGAAACAGGTCTGTTGTATTATAAACATTGAATTAATGTCCTTACCTGTAATTGTTGAACTACTACTGAACCAGTCATTTTTTGTGGTGGATTCAATAAAAGTCTAACTTTTGTTAGATTGTTATTAAATCTACCACCATAAAATTACAAAGGGACAGAACTGCCAAAGGGCTAAGCTGTAGGGTATGTATTTATATTAAGTAGGATGTTGGCTTGTCATTTGAAGTTCATGGACTCGGACACTGTTGGATCGTTTGCCATGAAACTTTGTAATGTAAAATTCCATGGAAAAGGTTTTTAAGTCATCCATTTTGTCCAAACTCAATTATGATCCTTCCCAGAGACCCAAAAGGGTTCTCATATTAGTCAACCTTATGAAAAGTTATTGTTTACATAGAATCTAATGACTTGTTTACTGGAACAGGTGATCTCTGGTAAATAGTCAAAGGCATGGCAACGTCTGTAGGGTTCAGCCAGTTTACCATACAACTGAATTTTATTTTCACAGTTTTATGAGTAATTTTTCACCAAGTTTGTTTGTTTTGGATTATTGATCAGTTTGATAGAAAGTAACCGACAAATTACCACAATTTATAATATTTTCAAACCTTGCATGAAGAAAGAGACAGATGGAGCGGAGAGAGAGATGTGCCTGGAGGTGAGTGGTCGAGCAGTGGTTTTTACTCGCACCCGAGCGGTGTGAAGAGTACGGACGATTGATCGACGGTGGGAACCGAACATTACTTGCAACACGGTCACATTCCTGGTGGCTGCCAATCACAATGTCTCGCCTTTGTTCACCCGTCCACCGTCCGCTCTCACCCGGGGCTGCTGCGCGGGAGAGCCTGTGGAAAACCATGTTATATCCAACTGAGAGTACACCCAGTCGAACATGATACTTTTGAAAAATATGTTGTCCCAACTGTCAAATGCTCCTACTCATTTTGAATACTTGCTCATAAAATTTAGTTTAAAACAGACAAACTCGGTTTCAAATGAAAGTTAATATACTCTAGCTTAATCCTTTATTGGAAAAAACAAGGAGTTTCTACTGAGGAGAAAATAAGTATGATGCTCTAATTTATATGAAAAAATTCTAAAGACTTCTTACATTGATTTTAAATAATGGATATGTACTTTAGAATATTTTTTGTTTATGTTGAACAGCAAATATTCATCCAGCAACCAGCTTAAAAGTCAAAACGTTTAGAAAATACAACACTAATAGTATTTATAGTAAAATAATTTTGTAAGTTTTTTCCATCATTAATTATGTCTTCTTTGTTGTAGCTGTCTGAATTAGATGACTGGGATGGTCTACCGTACACTGTCGATGGAGAAACTGGTAAGTTGATGAACCTCCAAAAAATAAGGTTATTTATTTTAACACTCTTGACATATCTAGAGTTCAACCAGGTAACTTAATGAGATTTCATAATTTAGAAACCACTTATTTTGTCAAAAACATTCATCAGGAAAACATGTACATACAAGTTTTATTTGCTTCCCAGTGAAGTTGTATAGGCATATGAGCAATAGTTAGTCAACACGGCTTTCTTAACCTTTTGCAAAGAGGTACTGAGGATCAGAGTTTCCTCAATTTATATGGGATGATGCTCTTAAAAACAGATTACAATACATTTTGAACTTTGAAATATTGGTTGTAGGTGCTTCATTTCATTTTGATGTCGAGAAAAATAATATAAATGAGTAGTCTCGTTCATTGGCCTTACAGTTTACACATGTACACTGACATATAATCAGTCAATAGTAAATCTACATAATCATGAACAAAATAATAATTTTACAGTAAACCATAAATAAGCAAAAAAATACTGTGGAAATATTATGAAAGGCTAAGCAAAATAACTTTTGGATTATGTGAAAGTTGAAAACTAATGTTTGTTGTTCAAACTGGTTACTTTTAACTTACTTATGAGCTGAAATCATATAACATTTATTAAAAATTTTATAATTAAGCCCTCAAGAGATATCCTTCATACATCCTTTTGAAATAATTATATAGAGCAGGATCCCACAATCGCCAGATCTTCATCACTTCATAAAAGCTTTAAATATAATTCCAAGCTTCAACATTTCTTTAACTGATGTTCATTTCTCATTGTTTGAAATGGAAGTGATAACCAAGGTTTAAAATAATGTCAAAGCTTGCGATGACATGATGCATTGTATATCAGCCAAATTAACTATTGGCAACTGTGTGCAGAGAAACATTCAGCAGTTATAAAATGACGAAGGTCAAGTGGTTGTGGGTTCTTAGACTACAAGGACACCAATAGTTGCAACTAAAAAGGCAATTGAGTTTTGCTTTATATCGGAAAATTTGTACCATTATCCACCTTAGAGAGGGTATATTTTAATTAATATCAACCTATTTCTATGAATTGAGGATTAGTTTACAACTGTTTTGGAGTTGCTAAAAAGTACTTGGAAGTAAGATAAAAGTTTACCTTACATGTATTTAGTTTCATCGAGCCATACTAGAATACACATATTAGTTGAAATACTATTATCAGCCATACTACCAATCCACAGTATTGCCTGGTTGCTCCGAGCCTGTATCTAGATTGAGTTTTAACAATTGCCGAGCCTCGGCCGGTCTGCCGCGCCGCGCCGAGTCGTGACGAGTATTGTGCCCAGACATCATTACTCATAAAGAGCGGCCCGGCCAATCCATATTTTTCCAGCGGCCGCCATTGTGTTGTGATTACCAGAGTCCCCGGCCGGCCACCATTAATCTTGCTCCAGACAGAACACACAATCCGAACGCGAGGGGAAAAGAGCACTTCCATTTTGTTGGTCGGATCGAGGGGGCGATATCGCATGCACGCAGCCGAGGGTGAATTCGAAACGATATTGGGAGGAGGTTTCGGATAAGTGAGTTTCTTTTGTGGGGTGGAATAGAAACGTCATGCGATTCCCTCAGTACTCGAGGTTGATTAAAGCACGACCGGTTGCAAAGGGTTGGTTGATGATCCGTTACTAATTTCGCATCGCTTATATAAGTGCACTCAATGTTTTTTCATACCATGATTTTATCAGCTGGAAGGGTAGAGAGAATTGAGAAGCATTGATTGTACATTAGACTATTATTTGGTAAACACAGTACACTATGTCTTTATAATTAAAATGTTTTTGTTAAATCTTTACACAATTAATTGTGATTCAAGAACTTTTTGGAATTTCTAAGTAGTATGTTTAAAAAAAAGTAAACTGCATTCAGCAGGTTCATTGTAATGTTTCATTATTACATTTTTAGTCCTAGTTTGATCAAGTTTAATACTCATTTAACTATGTTATATGTCTTCTCCAGCAGCTAGGCAATCATGCCTTGATTCAGAAGAATTTTTAGTCTTACTTTTTCATTCGTAATAACAAGCTAGCTAATAGCAGTGTTTACTGTTCTGAAACTGTTCCACCCATCACTTCGAAACTAATCTTTTTATTTAGATCTTCCTATAATTTGAACTCCCGTTACTCTAAACATTAAAGAGGTTGCCAGCGTGTTGTACTGGAACCGTCGAGGAGCGGGAAGGTTTCAGAAAGCTGGTGAAAGGATGACTGGCTTTGTTTTGGGTTGATTGAAGTGTCACTGGTCGCCACACAACGGTGGTTGACGCGATATACCACAAAAACATGATTAAATCTGCGCAACGGTCACTTTCTTGCCGACAATGGCCGTCCTACATGCCGCTGTTTGTAGCCGTCCAATCAGGGGCTATTGTGGCCCGAGTTTGTTTTCCTAAAGATTTCTTGCTCGGCCGTAATCCCCAGGGAACGTACCAGTGCCTCCCTCCACATGACTAATGATATTGGTTGTCAAACCTTATGATTGATTTTGTTCACAGGCCATTTTCTCTCTTACCTGATGCACGATCTATTCCTAGCTTAAACACACTGTCGGATATAATGTTTTGGCTAGGACAAAGATAAATGATCGGTGTTATAAATATTATCAATGAGTTTTTGGAGAAAAAATAGGTTGAACCCATAACATTTCCTTACTTTTTTTAAGGGCCAAATTTCATTCTCTAATCTCGCATGTGACTTTAGGTTATTATCAGCAATAAAATGAACTAACAGGAAAAAAAAACTTTGTGAGGATTTTGTAACTAATAATTATTGATGAATCCATTAAATCTTTGTTCCATGTGACTTCACTATCATTCATGATTTATTATTGCATTAAAAATAGCTTTACTTGCAAACAGAATATTTACGATTGCTAAAATAATGAATCTTTAACTTAGTTAATGTCTAAGGATCACCAATATATACTTGTAATAAAGAACATTTATTTTACATTAATTCAGAAGATGCCTAGTCCACCATAAGGCGCAGAGGTGCATGAATCTTAAGGAAAACAATCCGAACAGTTACCTTGAGGTACAATACAGTCCTTGTTTCTTCAGAGCTTTCAATCAAGCCAAGATAAATGTCAGTGAATCTAACGTACATTGTCAAACGAAATGTAGCTCACCTTGCCTCATATAATGTGAAAAAAATCTTGGAGTATGATAGGTGTCGGTGGCCGAAGTGTGTTATTAGCCTGGCGTCTGAGCCGCGGAGCTGACACTGATTACATGGGCGAAAGGTCCTCATTGTCAGACTGCTCGATATGCTACATGCTTCATTAGTCGGTTCGGCCCTTCCTTGTAGATCTGTCTGGAACCCCGTTACAAGGGCTCTCCACATGCTTATAATCAGTCAATTTAGGTACAATTTCTCAACAATTCATGATGGTATCGGTTTCGTTAAATGACTTGGCTGTTGCATGAACCTATAAACTGTGTGCAAACCCAGTTATGAAGTTTTGTCATAAAATTGCCTGTAGAACTAAAGTAAAAAGTATTAAATACTTATATTAATAGAAAAATTGATTTTAATGTAACTTTTCTCAATAACCAGTTTATTTTAACTAAACTATGTTGTCCTAACATAAGTATTACACCGATTCCAGTCATCAAACTATAGTTTTACAGAAATTTTTAGTATGTAAGATAAAAAAAAACTATTTGATTTAATAAAATTGATTCTCTTTAGATTTGTGATATTTTTTTATTAAACTTGAAAGAACTAGGTTGAGTAGCTCTGCAATTTTGGTTTTAATGGTGGTTTCATTATACAAACATTAGAAACAACAGTTATGTTTTGATTTTGTTTTTTGAGGACATTTCCAATTACTGATTAGTAAAAATAAGTTTCACAACACTTTGGGATCTGGCATCTGATCCCATCCTCAGGTGGAAAAGAACCTAGAATGTAAGAGGATTAGTAGTAACACACAGCCAATAGGACCTGGATGCAAAACATATCGCTAAAATAAAGAACTGTTAAAGCAGTAAAAAAAAACAAACTCTTAAGCTGAAACCAAACAAGAACAAATAAGACAGAAATACTCGCAAAATGACACCAACCAGAACATAACCATGTCCACACCCAATCAGACAGAGAAACAAACTGAAAGTTATAATGTAAATCTAGTTACATTATAACTATTTAGTTGGTTATCTTATATATGAATTTCTACTCAAAATTAAATAGAAATGAATCATAATTTGTAAATAGTTGTGTATGGAATTCAAGTAATCATTTGTCAGTCATGAATAGTAGCTTCAACGTAATTCATTGTAGAATGCTGAGATCCTGATTTTACTCTTTTCTAGAATTTTCCTTGAACAAGATAAATCTCTTTCACCTCATCGGAAATCCTAATCCCATATAAAGGCTTGAATATTCACTAAGTCAAGGACAGAAGTAAAATCCATCAGTGCAAAATAGCGTTAAGGCAAAACTGGAGCAAAGGTCAGGAAACGGCGGAGGTTCTGTTACATGAATGGCACGGGCTGATGAGGAGCGAAGGCTGAAGGAAGTGGACAATGCCAGAGGAAGTTCTGTTTAATTGAGCGTATTGGAGTTTTGATGAATCGACAAGGTTGGAGAGGTGTGTTGACCTAATGTGTGGCGAACGAAAGTCAGCATGACAGGCATTAGGCAGCCGGGTCCTGAGGTCCCGTTGCTACTGCGTCTGGCTGCCCGTCTCCTCTATGCTCGGCCTCTCGGCCCCTACACTGCTGGCGACCAAAACTGGATCTTTGCTTTTTCTGTTCAGGTTGTCCTTATAAGATTCAGTGTTATTTCCCTTGGTTATCCTTTTTTTAAGAGTTGCAAATATCCCTTTTTTCGGTTAAATGTTTCTTTCTTATGAATTTCCTAGTCAAATTGATCAATAGATTTAGTTATTAAGTGTCTCGAGTCAGTCAAGGCTGTCCGACTCTTTTACAGACAGAGAGTCGGTGTCACAAACACCCCAACTAGGAAAAAATTTTAATTTCAAACACAAAATATTTCCTAATACCTTTTTGCTACCAAAGTTAACAAGTAAACTGTATAACCATAAAGTAAACCTTAAAATTTTAAGTATTGAATAAATTTAGTTTATTTATTTAAGAAATAATTATCTATCCTAACCAGTTTTTTAACTAAATACCTTAATTTAATATATTTACGATTGAGAGGCAGCACTTCGGTTAGGCCCTACTTCTAATTTTATAGCTGAAAATTTTGATTATGTTGCAAGTTGTCAAAACAGTAAAATTTGATTAGTTATGAGCTGTCACTTAATAAATTTGAAGTCTAGGAAGTGTCCCTTTCCAGATTGGATTCAATAGAATAGTGTATGGATGAACAAGAAACAGATTTATTTATGTTCAAAGTTGATTTAACTCCGGAAACTATTCTCAATAATTAAGAGATGCCTTATATATTGAAAAACTTTATACATTGGTCTTCTAAAAGGTCAAATATATAAATAGGCTTTATGAATTGTCGATCTTCTTAAAGCCTATCAACAGATTTTAGGGGAAAAATATTAAGATCAGGTAATTGATTCTTTGAGCAAAAATTTAAGATTAACAGAACCGCTATTCATTAATTAAATCCCCTAGAAACCAGGAACCAAGAAGTGATCCAGTTTCTCATTTGTTTTTCTCCAGTGTGGGAGGAAGTGTTTTGACTGCTGTAATTTACCGGGATGATGGGGCAAAATGATGTTGGTTTTTAAGGTCACCATATTGTCGCATGCCCGCGGCCCTGATCCGCGAGGGTAGGTCTATTGTCTTGCGACGGACCGTTACGGAGAGTAGCGGCGAAGCGACGTTCACTCACCTCCGACGGAGCTGCTCAGCTGATCAACTGGAGATGCACAAGCCACCGGCGCGTGGTGCAGATTTCACCGAGGAAGTGCTGAGCTAACGAGAAATTTGTAGAATCCAGGAAAAGATTTGTCAAGCTCCTAATGTATTTCTAGACTTTTAAACTCCATCCTATACTCATCCTTAATTCATATTCCGGTTAAAATAGCCAGCCGGTGATGCGTCCCAGCCTTAACCAGGTGGTAAAAATGTGCTTTATTACTCCGTCAATAAATATGCACATATTTAGAGAGTCAGGAAATAATATATTATGTAGTAAATCACATTGATGTTGTTAAATTGAATAGTTCGATGTACTATTCATGGGACATAGTTTGTTCAATCTTTTTTTTTATATGGCTAATAACTCACGTAGCCACAAAAACATGATTTAAAAGTGAAAAAAATTTACAAACAATAATATTTTCAAATGGCCAACTACTATTTTAACAACTCTTTATTTATATATCATTTACAATAAAAAAGGTGAAGGAGAAACTGATTTAAATAGAATAATGTGGTGGACAAATGTTTCAGGAAGAGGAAATGGAGTTCTTCCTTTTAAAGCAGCCTTCATCTTACTGTTTGTCTTTTTCATGAGCCTTAAAAAATTGTATAAGGCAACATTAGCAATCAGCAATAGAAATACATTGTTTTAAATGTGAAGAACCCTATATATTTAATCGTATTGCACAGTTGGCAACTACGTTTAAGACAGAAGCACACAATCAGTGGACTATACACCAGGTAGGGTCAGGAGGCTGGGAGTTCAAAATGACTAATGGACTTGTTATGAAATTTCATATTTTGTCCTTCTTCTGCATTTATACGGATGTCATTATAGAGGAATGCTAAACTGAAGGTCCAGTCCCAAGGGATTCTTTTGACCTGGTGCAGGACACGCTTTTGACTCCGAGTTTTGAAAAATGGTCCGCTTACGCAGCTGTTTCCTGATTCTCCTATTTCAATTTAAGATCTTTTTGGTGTCATTTCCACTCTTATCCGTACACTCCATCAGGATAGGCTGTTCACAAAAGAATATTTTGTAAAATATCTTCCATTCCTTTTGAGAAGTCACAACCGGCCAATTCTTATCATAAAAAATCTGCGGACTGCAGTAAAAAACCTTTCCGAAAATTGTGAGGGTTTCGTCTAGTCGCCGGGTTCTCATTAGGGCCGAAGATAATGGGATCCCATCCCGACGGAATCCCTACATTATATGATTAAGGATTCGGCTACCATTTATAATTGTGAGAGACATGTGGTGGGGGAGGGCGCAGCATTGCCAGCTCGAACCGGCTTTGTCTGAGTCGGCAACATCGGAGGGGAAGTTAAGCGCTCCCGCTCCGAGCCCGATTGTGTTTTTCCCAGCCGTCGTGGCAGCGGCGGCCATGTTGTCAGAATGTTCCGAGATCCGATGAGTGATGGTGCCGCGTCTCCGACTCTCCGTTCCATGTTGTTTTAGCGCCGTCTAAAGTGGCGGGTTTATAACAGTTTTTGTGTACCGTGCTTTCCATAACAGTAGCACATGTGAGGTGGTGAATAGATTTGTTCAGGAGTGTGTGCCGGAGATTTCATCTCGAGAGGTTCTCCCGGCGCGTCTTTGTTCTGGCCAAAGTCAAACATTAAGGTATGTGAATGTTTTTGAATTCCTTTGAAAAGGAGGGTAGGAATTGCCTGAAATAACAGATGAAAGATGAAAAGTGGAGTGACAATGCAGTTTGGCCGTGGAGGGTGTTATTGTTTAGGGAAGGTCAAGGTGGGTTAATGGGTGCAGCAGGTAGATGCTGGCAGCCACCCCTGACCACAGGTCTGCAGCCCCCTTCAGTCTCCTCTTAATTTACTCTCAATATTGGTAATTAGTAATTACTTTGTTAATAATAATAATATTAATTCATGGCGGTATGACCTATTCATCTTCTTTTAATATTGAAGATAATATTTAACACTTACACTCATATTCCAACTTTTTTCTGTATTTATTAATAAAATGGAAAATTTAATTGCATTTTTTGCTTTTATGCTGTGAAAACTCTAAGAAGTCTTCATATTTTCTTATGAAAAACAATACCTTGGAAAAATATGTATCTTTTGGGTGAAGTTAATAATTTGTATCTGGTGGACAATTAAAATACTTAACCAATTGTTATTATAAATCATTTTATATTCAAGACAGACCAAAATAAAAATAAATAAAAGTTAGTTTGGGTTTTTATGAAGAGTTTATTTATTTGTTTTAAGTGCTGCAAAACAGACGGATCCAATTACATTATAGCATTTGTAACTAATAATTTAATAAATGTAAATTATAGCAGCATAAAAATGATACATATGTGATAACACAATACAGCACCACTTATCGTTCATTAACAAAAAAAACAAAAAAAAACATGAAAAAACCCATTCAATTGGGAGAAATGTTACCACATTAAAAGAACTTATAAAATGCACATCACATACAAACCTTTTTGTATATTTACTTACACAAATTCTTGTAAAAGCAAAGAACTGGTAACATTCAAAAAAGTGTTCAAGTTAATATAAAAAAATTGAATTGTAATTTTTACATACAAAAACACTATTGAATCTAAAAGGGAGTGAGGGATTAAGGGCCCCCCTGCAGGTTTTAAAATCCAGATTAAACGTAAATCTGGCTTTATAAAATCTCTCCATTTTTGTTATACAGTAACTTAAATTGTTTAGGTTAAGTAATATCGGATAAACTACTACTTAAACTCTGGCATTTTTTATTTGCTGTTCTTAAACAGTCTGTTTAGAAGAATTCTTATAATAATTTAATCCCTTCTTGGTGGTAAACCAAAGAAAAAAAAAACTTATTTCTCTGGTCCCAACATTTTCTGTCAGACTTGCAATAAAGTAGAACCCTGCCAAGAAGGGAAGGTGCTGTATCAATGGCACTTGCACCGGCAACATAAACAGCATTTTTTTAGTTCTGATTTGTTTGGGAATCAATAACATAGAAACCTTGATAACAAGGGCATTAACCAAATCCCCTTGCAGTTATATTTAATATTATTATAAAATGAATATCAATATCAATAAGGAGAGTATCTTGATAATAAGCCTCTTTTCACAATCCCTTTGAGAGTCTCCTTATCAAGGATCTATTTTAGATAAAATTGTCTATTATTTTCTCTATTCATAAATATTTTAAATTACCTGCACAGTAGCCTATGCAGTGTTGAACATTCAAATACACTCTGCTCCTTACTAATTTCTGAGATAATTTAATTGAAACTATCTATGTTATTTTTCATGTTAGTTTAATAAATTTCATGAAAGAACAATTAATGAAAAATTATCTTTGCAATGGAAGTTATTATTGAGACATTATGATAAGCAAAAATATTTTTAAATATATTGTACACACTTCATCTTAAATTAAATTTGCAGAGTAATTAAAAAATATAACGATTTTCTGACAGATTATAACACAGTAATCAAATAACAATAGGTTTAACATTATTTTTTAAAGAAATTAATCACCATATAATGAATTTTAACTGAAATTCTCTAAATATTAAGGAAAATCAATAAAAAAATTTTAGAGGTAAAGTTTTTCTGAAAACGGTCATATTGTGTCATTAAATAATTAACTAATATAACGATATGAGATTAATGAAAACAGATTTATATTTTAAGAGTGGAAACCATTATTTATTCATATGAGGTCATTTTAGGTGGTTTGAAAACCCGTAGGTACTCGTTAAAGTAAAAAATGTAGTTGTCCAGAGGTTGTTAAATTTTCTTGATAGCGTCACATATGAGAAAGAAGATTGACAGACAGTAAGGGCCTTGGCAGTGTCAAAATGTAGTCAGCCAAAGGGGCAATTTAAAAAAAAAATCTACATTGTTTTATCTTTTGCTGACATTATTGGTAAGTTCTTTTAACTTGTATTGTGTTGGGGGTTTTTGTCACTCACTCTACTTTGAAAGTTGGTAGATTGTTTAGAAAAATGCTAAGGTTTAAAATGTGAAGTGGATTAGCAACCAATCCAAAAGTGCCTCGTTATTCAAATTGTTTTAATTCATCGATTCTCTTGTATTAATATTAAGAGATCAAGCAAGACTTGTTTGAAGAAATAAGTCATTACCAAAACCAAGAAAATAAGTCTATACATTAGTTAAAACAATTTGAGTGAGTCATTTTTCTTTGTTCAATGAGACTGCCTGAGAATTTATTCCCTTTTTCACTTATTGATTGGTAAGAACCAGGTTATTCTTTTGATAGTGTTTCTTTGAACAGTGGAATAATTTTTATGAGTAGTCAATGTACGTTGAAGTTGTTAGTATGATTTTTAAATAGCTCCTACATAGCTCTAAACTAAGACAGTGTAAAATAATAAAAACAAGTCTAACATGTCTAAGAAAATAAAATGTAACATAAAAATAAGAATAATTTATTTTCTCCATAATTACGTTACATTGATTACGTTAACAGATTTTCCTTTATAAGAAAAACAAGCCACAGAACACAGCCACACAGCCTCTATAAGAAACATCAGCCATTATTTCTCTCAATAGTGATTTTACCCCCATTAAGGAATAAAATAAAGGATAACAAATTGAAAAGGATAATTTCTCCTCGTAAAGGAATAATATGACAGGATTTATATAATAACACAGGTAATCTACCTTTTAATCAATCATTCATATTATACCATGGGAAAGTAGGACTTCTTAAAAACCATGTTAAAATTCAGTTAGCATTTCTCATCACTCACTTGTCATCGAAAATGTATTTTAGTGTCAGCCTAAAATAAGTTAAATAAGTTAAACCTATTAAATTCTCTAGAGAAAGCCAATCTTAGCTGATTCTTTACTCATCCTCAAATTATTAAGCTAATTATGATTATTAATATTATCAAGGTTAACAATTTGTCATGAAAACCCAGTAACCTGTTTCTAAAACTCAATATTTGCTTATATTGTGATGTAAGCACTGAGCTTGTGCTTTAATGACCCATTTTATAATTTTTTTCAACTTTTGAACAGTGTAGTAGGCCCTTTATAATCTTTAAAATTCAAGAATTGTTTTCATATCACAGACTCCAATCAAAGCCTCCTGGGACGTTCGGGAATCTATTGCATGTAATGTGATGCAATAAGACTTTTTACTTTTGAGTGTTTAGAGGGTGGGCAAAATCCCGAATTGGCAGCCCTAAAATACTAAGAAAAATAAAACTACTTGCAAAAAGCTTCACAATTAAATGTAAGCAATGGAGATCACTGAAATATTTTTGTCCATTTGTAGAGTTCAAGAAATTATGACAACTTTTATTATATAAAGAATAAATTCTTTACTTCCATAATATACACAACTGCAATTTACATTTTTTTATTGTGATGATTTTTTACAGTCTGTACAAACATGTATCATATAATATTAAATACTAGCTGATCAACACGGTTTTACTCGTGGAAAAACAGAAAAACGTCCTTCGATTCATGATTTAATGTTAAGGTTGCCATGACAACTACATGAGCTTCCCTAAACTTTAGCATTGAAACTTTTATGTATCATAGGACGTAGCCCCTAGGGAATTTTTAAAAATCCGTTCTTAGTGGATGCCTATGCCCTGAGAGGAATGTTCATGCAAAATTTCAAGGTTCTAGGTCAAGTAGTTTGGGCTATGCGATGATAGGCGAGTGGTATTTGTCAAATATATAGTAGACTAGCAGTTGCCCGTGGCTTGGCTCACGATAAAAATTTCAGCTGATCTTACTTCTGCTCTTTGAAATGTCAAATTATAGTATTTACAGCTGTTTACATTTCGGCATTTGAATGTTTACATCATCGTAAATAGTAAACATTGAAGCTAAGGACGTTCACGGGGCGTAGCCGAGGGGATTTTAAGAAAGTGAACAGGCCTATATGTTTCCCAGGTTCAAGGTCTACCTCTGTGTGAAATTTCAATCCAGTTGGTTCAGTATTTTTTGAGTTTTTTTATCCCATACAAACAGAAACCACCTCTTCTTTATAGTAGTTTAGATAATCACACATGTATTGACTATCATTTATAAGTACACTATGGATAGCCAGCCACCTCTAGAATTTGCCGTGTAGAGGCGGCTTTGTAATCACACTTGCAATTTGGCAGCAACTCCCTTACAAAAAAAATCTAAGTGAAATGAAAATAAAACATGTTCATTTGATCACACACTGTCTTGTTTAATATAAAACTGAAATATAATTACAATCCATTTATCAACATGATATATCTTAGATAAACAGAAATATGAACAAAATTTAACAATAAACAAATTAAATATTGACATGACTTGGTTTTATGAAGAAGGTTAATAACCTAAATAAATATAGTACATTAGCGAATATCTGAGCCCTTGTTATCTGAGGTCATTCTAAGCTAAAATATAGTTTTTTTCGGTTAGAACATTATAATAATGCAATTTACATATATTTTGTTTAGAATAAATATTAAATCATTGGTAATTTGGTAGCTTATTCATCTATTAAAGTTAAAAATTTTAATATACATTTAAAGTATTATTTTATAGTATGAATACTCCTCAATAACCTAAATTAGTGTTTAAAATGAAAATCACAAGAAGATGAACTAACCGAGTCGTCTGATGGATATAAGGCGGGAGTTCACCTATCAAACAATGGCGATTTTGACTTAACTAAATATTTGATGAAGTTTGCCACATGAGGCCATATAAAAGTGACGCAAAAACGAGTCATGCCGATCGCACCAGTACACCACCTTGTTCAGATTGGCCTAGATTCACCGTTGCTTGATGGCATTGAATTCCCACCATTAACAAATGTTTGTATGAATGTATGCAGACATTACATGACAAATGACGATTCTCCTTGATGACGTGTTTGTTGTTACATTGTTATTTTCAAATAGAGGAAAGGTTTGACTTATTGTATTTGTATAATTTGTTAACTAGGAATTCCTTTTTTACTGGCCTACATAGGTATTGATAAAACAAATATTTTACTAGCATCCCACTTACTATCGTGGTCTTGTAACTATCGAACTTCGAAATATAAGCAACCTCCGTATTATCCGAGATCATATGTATCTGAGGTAGCCACAGTACCGACAACCTCGAATGACTTTGGTACAACCGACAACCAATTGGGAGTGTACTTTAAAGGCTAAAGCAATAGTAAACAAGAATTTTAGATCTGCAAAGTTAAAAACTACTGAGGTTCAGACAGTTAATTTATATTTTTTTAGTGAGGATGCAGGTGAGCCAACTTCAGTGAATAAAAACAAAGAAGATCTCAGAAAAAAATCTAAATACTTAATACAATAAGGGTTTTCTCTGTTATGTCACTTTTTCATCCGTCCTACTTAACCGATTGTTATGATTGCAGTACCACTTTAAAGCTTATAATGTAGGGCACCAGCGACTGATTACTAAAATGGGCATTTCTTGTACAGCTTCATTCACCAAGCTTTTAATTTATTTCTAGAGGGCGCTTTCAACGCTCCAGTGCTGATGAACTTGCGTTAGAACGGTTTTAAAATGTTATTGTAATTTAACAGCTGATTACCTTTAGACGGATTTTACCTGATAAAACTAATTATTTTATTTTGACATATTGTTAATGAGTCAATGGTATAATAGTAAGGCCCACCCCAGCAAGACAAACCAACAAACCATATTGTCATTTTGAGTTTACCAAAGAGAAATACACTGTTCTTAAAACCGACAACGATCATGGATATCCTAAAAAATAAAATTTTCTTAGAACCACACACAAGATAGCTTTTAATTTTTGAGACATGGTCTTTGCAATTGAGCCTTTCATTTATCGAAACACTCAGATACTCTATTTGCTGAACCTGATCTATTTTTATACAATCATCACAAGATATGTTTATTGAATGAAGACAAGATCTACATTTAAATAATAAATTTATATTTTCATTATGCTTATTACTAAGAGGAAAAAGAACAAACTTTGCCTTCGAACTCAAAACCTTTTTATTTCTAAGAAACCAAATTTTTATTTAATCTATCTTTTTGCATACTAAAAGATAGATCATTTAGATTTTTCCCTATACCAAATTGCTTTGTCTCTGTAAAATATGACTGGCACCAAGAAAACTTTCCATTAGAAAGACTGTTAATATAAGTTAAAAACAAAACAGGTCCCAAAACAGAACCCATCAGGACTCCATGAGTAAAATGAAGAGTGCTACTGACAGAAAGACTTGGCACTAGAGATGGTGGCTTGAATAACTCTGAAACCAGTTAAAAGGAACATCGCTGATACTTGATCTATACAGAATATCACACATGTTGAGTAAAATCGTACCAGATCAAATAGAAAATGTCAATGTTCACAAATAAAATTAAGTATTACATAAATAAAATATGGAAAAAAATCACATTGGTCACTTTTATTGCAAGGTTCAAGTGAAGCCCTATAGAATTTTACTCAAGCAGTTTCAAGTCTCATATTTCCGAAGATGTGTTAATAAACCAGTGATTTATTATCAATAAAAAGATTATCCTACTAATATTAATGAAAATAATACTAACCTTATTTCATCCTTACTGAGTTCAATTAATTATCAAAACTGAATAATGAAACTGCAACGTTCTTTATGCTATTATATTTGCTTTTTATTTATTTTTTATTCGGGGTATAGTCCTCAGATTAAAAGGTTTAAAATGCGTACAGGATTTTTCAAAATTAAATATTTATCAAGTCAATTTTCCATGCAAAATCTTTTTTTCTACTTCTAATGTTTGCCTCAGTTGACTGTGTTCCAAAGGAGGTTATCATATGACTTCATATATGGTGCTGACCTCTTCCAGACTTATATGTTATCTCTCTTGACCAGGACCGTATTTAGTTCGTGGAGGCCCCCCGGCGGGGTTCTAAAACGAGGGCCCTACGGTCTTGCCAAGTGGTGACATTTTTTTTATTAGGCATCAGGGCAGCGTTCCAAGGCTTCGGCAAAAGTGCTGACCTTTTTTTCTTCTTTTAACGAATTTCCCCTATAGGGAAGAAGCTGTTACCGTAGTACTCATGGTGAGACATAAGCCCGAGACCATAATAACTTTTTCGTTTTGGGGCCCCCAGAAGCAAAAAACACTATTCGTTCATTTTCATACATATATATATATATATATATATATATCTATATATATATATATCTATATATATATCTATATATATATCTATATATATCTATATATGAAATGAATGAAATGAAATGAAATGAAAAAAGTGCTTTATTGATCATTATAACAACATAAAAATTGCATACCCTTAGACACAATTTAAACCTGCTGTACAAAATAAATAGTTAAAGTAATACTATACTAAATCTAAGCTTCCATGTTTTTTTTGTTTTTTTTGCACTTATATCAGCAATGGTCACATTAGACCGTCTGCTGGGATGACAGCTAGAAATATGCTACTTCAAACAAACAGCACGTTAACAAAGATATGGTTATAATCACAATTAATTTACTTTGTATAAATTAAAAATTAAATTCTTGAATAAGCTCCCATCTATACTTCCAAGCCTCTGATAAAAAATTAGCCAAACCACGCCAATCCCTCCCGTTTAAATAATCAATGAATTCTGGGGGAGTTAGTTCCCTCTTAAAAAAGAATTGTTTTCTTAGGTGAGCTAAAATCGGACATATTGCAATAAAATGATACAAATCTTCGTTTTCATTTAAATTACAGAGAGTGCAATTATAATTTATATTTAATACCCAGGGCTTGTAATTAAGATTGACAGATTCAGTGCGTGCTTTAAAGACCCAACGGATAATTTTACCTGGCACATTATCAGTAAGATAAGCTCTATCGCCAAGGTCGCGTTCCAGCGATCCGTAAGTTGTGTGGTAGCGCGCGGACCTAGCCGCCTGAACACATGCCTCCCAACTCTCCCCCCGCACCGCCTCAACCACCGATAACAATTGCCTTCTAATCTCATCTAACGATCGATTGTCTAAATTAACTTCAATTCCGTATTTTCTACCCAATAATTTCCAATCCTTACTCCAATATATATTTTTCTTTATTATTTCGTTAGCGATTATGTTTGGCAGACGGTTTGGCGGTAACGCAAGAACGTGCATAACATACCCCAAATGCATATTTAAAGTGTAAATATATTCTTTTTCCAAGCCTGTCTCTGTATATATCTTTGTGTCTTTAATCACGATAGCGGCCGTAAAAATGGTCCAATCTGAATGACATTTGGCACAGACGTGTAAAGTAGTGATTATTCGGACGAGTTCGAAAACCAGCCCGATCGGACTACCGGAAGGGGGGGTAAAGAGGGGTAAAGCCCCCCAAAAATGGGTATTTTGAGTTTTTTATATAGAAAAATAAAAATAATCGAATTTTTGTTGGCACCATTGAATTCAGCTCAAAAAAATAAACAATTTAGTATTTTGAATCACTGCTCTATGTCCATTTGTTACCGAGATATTGAAAGTGGTAAACACAGTACGTTGTCCCAATGTTAACCTTATGGGGAATAAGAAAATATCTATATCTCGCTTATTTCTCAACATATCTTGATAAAACTTGGTAAATGGCTTCTTCTAGTTCAGATCTACTAAATATTGAATTAAAACCACCCAGTTTTAATATACCCGTAGCAGCAAACCTGCATACTCAGTTCCCATGTTACTCTTATGGAGCTTTCAAAAACATATAAAATCTCGCTATTTTGGATTGAAATATGTTGTTTTGCATTTGAAATTCGCTGAGTATGCAGGTCTGCTGCAACGGGGGTATTTAGGAAATTGGCTTGATTTATGGCCCTAAGCGGTACGCTTTCTTCCCATCCCCCAACGCTTTTCGCCCGCCGTTTTCAACCTGCGGCCCCCTTTTACATCCCCGGAGGCCCCTTTTGTACCCGAGGCCCCTAACGGTCTGCCGCATGCGCAGTTAGAGAAATATGTCCCTGCTCTTGACTCTCCTTAAATTGTTTTTCTAAAAACATTAAACTTTTGCCACCAGGTGAATACGTTCTGAAGGAGGAGATCAATGTGACGTCGCTGTCTGTGGATGAGCCACCCTCCGCCCTCCTACAGGAGCCTGACTTCTCTTTGGAACAAGCCTTCCAACTCGTCTGTCTTGATGAATCTTGCACTGAGGTAAGTGTTTTGATTGATTATATACTAATTTCAATTTAGTTTTCTTAAAAAGGATTTAATGAAGTAATAATTAAAGAGTTTAATAAAGAGTGTGAAGCGGACAACAAAATGATATGTGGAAGCATAGATGCCCAGCATTGCTGCAGGAAGTATGATTTTGGTTGGGCATACTGGGTGAGTGCATAGGGTGTCTACCCGTCCTCCAAGTCCTCCACGTCCTCCATAAGTTCCATACATGTGAAAGTATGGATGTTTGTGTGAATATCTGTCTTTCAACCACATGAAAAATACTGGACCAACTGAGCTGGAATTTTACAGGAATAGAGCCACTATATCAGAAAAGGACATAGGCCTATTCACTTCCTTAAAATCCCCTCGGGCTACGCCCTGTGAACGTCCTTAGCTACAATATTTACATTTTATAAGGATGTAAACATTCAAATACTGAATTGTAAACAGCTGTGAATACTAAAATTTGACAGTTCAAAGAGCAGAAGTAAGATTAGCTGTAATTTTTATCGTGAGCAAAGCCACGGGCAACTGCTAGTTCACTAATAAATTCAAATTTGTTATGTTATTTTGCAATACAAAAAATGTACCAGTGCATAAAAAAATGTTGGTGTCATTAAGTGTTAACTGTTCTAATTTTTCAGATTTCTTAAAAACTGTTTACTGACAAAATCATATGATGACAAAACACATTAGGTTAATGAATCTTGTTGATTTTCAATAATTTTTCATAATCAATGTTCATGCCAAAATGGATCATGCCAAAATGTTTTGCTGGGTCCTCTGAAATTCTGCAAGGGCCGTACAAAGGTTTCCCACAATCCTCCTTTTTCCTGCTTTGTGACTTGGTGGACACCCGATGGGAGGCCGGGCCTCTAATGACAACAAAACAGGTCAACGGAGGAATTAATTTCCGCAGTTGTTCATTATGTCAGGAGTTTATGTAACATTCTGTCCATGATGTTCCCTTCCTTATCCATGGGTTGGTTACATAAAAAAAAAAGAGAAATAAGTAACCCAATATAAGTAGAAAACGGAAACCTCTTTATATTTAATAGAGCAGAAATGTTGGCTGAAGGTACTACGTATACTTCCTGAGTTTTGAGGTTCTCCCTAGACCTTTATTTGCAAAGGGGTCAGGGAGGATGTCCTTCAAGGAAGAGAGGGTGGAGGATCTTCTCCTGGAAGACTAATAGTTGAATAGGAATCTTTAAAGATGCCTAGACTAAATGAATGTCCCTTTTGTCTAAACTAAATGAATATACCTTTTGTCTAAACTAAAGGAATTTTATTTCCTGCAAAACTTCATGCGACCACTTTCCAAAGACACCCGAATTATTTGAATCGGTTCTGAGCTTTTGGAGGATTCACGATCACAAAATAGACCTTGGTTTATCCTGGATAATTTAGATTATTTTATTTCTTTTACTTTAGTTTACCTGATGAGATTCTGTCTTTGCAGCTGGCTCATGAAGCAAGAAGAGGAACTCATGTGAGATCTCATTAGCTATACTAAAGCAAAAGAAATAAAATAATCTATACTTATATAATACCAGGGTTTATTTTGTTCAATTTTGTTCTTTTGCAATTTATTTTGTTCTGAGAGCTCAGAACTGGTTTTAATGATTTAGGTGTTTTTAGAAAGAGGACGTCATGAAGTTCAGCAGGAAATAAAATTCATTAAGTTTGGACTAAAGGGAAGAACTCCAGATATCCTTAAAGTTTGCTATTTGTCCATTGGATTAACATGGAAATAAAAATTGCAAGGAAAAGCTTATTAAAATAAATATTGTTTGATGAGGAGACTAAGAAAATTTAAAGCTGCTAAGCAGTGCCTGTCTCCTACTCCTACTGAAAATTGGAGGAAGTCTTCGAGGATATACCTTGCCTGCAAATGTTATGCTATATTGACCACTATCTATTCTACTAATTCAGTAAGGCTTCTAGAGTAAGGCGGCAGCTTGTGTAAAGGGATAAATCAAACCGGAATTTGTTTTTCATTTGAGAGTTTGGCCTCCATCACTAAGCCAATGCAGAAAAACCATGCTACCTCCGGTTCATTAGGCGCAAGTTTAGAGATGACACTGATCACATTGGCAATTTCCAGACACTGTCACTGGCTGGTCAACTTTTTATTAAATCTTTGTTAACTTACATTTACACTCATAAAGATTTAGTTATAACACCTGTGGCACATAACTAACGAACTAGAGCTGCCACTAATGTTGGCCTCCAGGTACCACGAGCAGTCAAATCAATAAGCCATTCAAACTCATTTTTTATCGCTAACTTTATCTATAGGAACTTTCCTGCTGAAATAAGGGACTTGCAAGTTTCGGTAAAAGTTTTTAAGGGATTGGTCCATGACTGGCTGTTGGGGATCGGTTATGAACAAGCTGAGTCCCTCATTCGTTCTGAGTACTACAATAAATAAACTACTACTTACGTTTGCTTTACTATGCTTTACTATCCTACTCATAGACTTTCAAGCCTGGTTCCTTCATCACACATTTTATTCATTTGATATATTCATAATCTGGTATCATTTGCAAATTGTCACTTGCTTTCTCAGTCAATAGTTAATGCGAGTTATACGGTGCCATTATTATTTTTTTCCTTACTTGCCTTTTGTTTGTAGCTGGGACTTAAATCGGTTTTTTTATATTTTTAAATTTGAATCTTTTTCCTATTCTACATTATGATATGGATTTAGTTGTAAAGAGTACCTGTTTATTAATCACAATGAGCACGTTCTCACGCACAGGTCATGGTGGCCTATGTGAGAATTTTGTTTCCTTTTTTTTTGTACTCAAATGTATAAATATGTATTATTATTGGAAATAAACTTTGATTCTATTCTATTCTATTCTGGTCCAGAATGTTCACACTCCTTGACAAATCAAAAATCATGACACTATCAGTGTGCATTTAACAAGTATGAAAATAGATATTATTTTAATTATAAAATTTTCAAATCTATATATTATTGTTTTCAGTTGGGAACAAACGCAGAGCCGAAGACCAACAGTGAAGAAGCGAAGAAAGACTCCGAGGACGGATCTCCATCAGATGCTGTTGAGGACTTGGAACTGCTCTCTGAAATGATTCAGACTCCGCAGTACCATGCTCGCCCTTTCCAGGTAGGTCTTGTTGTTTGGCCATGTTTAGTAGTGCAATAAAGTTCAGTAGTAAATAATTTAGAATAATTGGGTCTGAACCTAAAGTGGACTTCATCTTATCCTAAAAGACACACCTCTTTCTACAGTGGACACCTCGGAACTGAGACCGGATGGCGGTATTACAGTTTAACTGATGTTCCTAAAACTCGCTAAATTATGATCATCTAGCATACTGTATAAGCCAATAGTACAAGTAATTATAAAAAAACAATTATAAACGATAATAAACACTGTTTGGGGGATAAGTACCGTGAACATAAAACACCATGAAATATGATAGGCTTTTTATCTTAACAAAAAAACAACCATTACAATTTCTGACAGGTGTAATATATTATTCCTCAGGACTTTCCTTCGAGAATCATCGATACAATACCGCCCATGCACTGCTGATCAAGACTGATTGAAATTTTGTGTTGATAAAAATCGTCCGGTTAAAAGGATATTATTTCTGCATAGTGTAGTCCGGATAAACCAATGTCCGGTTAAAAGGTAACCAGAGAAGAGGGAGTCTACTGTAGTTAGTTATTTTTAGCAGCAATCCAGGATAAACCTATTCAGTAAACAATAATATCAACACGGGTTTGTCTACCGCAATGTAAAGCCTTGTCCACACTTGCAGACTGCATAACGATAGTCTACCAACTGACTGCCGTCACTGTTTCTGTACAAGTTTTCGACTTGTTTTGCATCCACCCTTGCCAGTCAGTGTTTGTCGATATGGTGAGGGAAGAGGCCATGGTTTTATCTTGTGTGTACTTCATTTGAAACATGTGGCTAATTTCGCGAAGAGGAAACAATGGTGAACCCACTCAAGTTTTTACAAAACATTCCTTCTTTGGTTTGAACTTGCTAACTGACCTTCAATTTGAAGATGGCACAGGATTTAGAAACTTTTCAAGAATTTCCCCAACAAATTTTCTTAATCTCTGCTGGGCCAGAAATAACAAAGTAATGAACGCCTTGCTGTAGAGCATTATTTCCTCTGCAATTCGACTTGCTGGCTAATTTACTGCACTTAATCTCATGTTCAGGAAGATAATCTTGATTCAGGAAAAAAATTATGTCAGAGGAATATAACTTGGAATATTTTACACTAAATACTATAAATTTAATGTAAGTATAATTAATTAAAATATTGTAATTTATTTTATGATCTTGTAAACATGAGATACTGAGCAAACTCTGTTCACGAGGAACTCTACATCAAATAAAGTAGTATATTTTTTATCGCAAAATAATTGACAGTAAATATCATATTCGTAGAGGGCTAATTTTACTATTATTTTTCATATGTATTATATTCTTAAAATTTATTTACTAAAAATGTAACATAAAAAACTCTTTAAAGTCGTGGTATCATTTCCAAGTACTAATTGTGCGTGAGTTGGGCCTTTCAACCCTTAGACTAATCTATCAAAACCAAACATACATTTTCCAAGGATTACTTAATAATAAATTTTGTGTAATAACTTACAACCTGTTCAATCTGCGGTTATTTGGATTCAGTGAACTCCTTCAAAAGTGCAAATACCAGACTTCATACTTGTGTGACATGCACGTTGCATCTGGGAGTTGAAGGAGCCAACTGGCTTAGGTCCACAGTTATTTATAACATTTAAATGTTCCATTTAATATATTATGTTTCTATATAAGATCCCACAAAATAAACCTACCCCTTTTTTAATAAAAAATTCCACTTGCATCTGATTCTGCTTCTGTTTGACTTTAATCTTGTAAATTTTATACAGTAGAATCCCACAAACTTGATTCCCATTAACACTTTGAACCCTGGGTGCTAAAATCTCTTTTTACGTGCGTTACTGGCCGATTTTGGGGTTCCATTAACCATTAACCATTAAGACCATTAACCATGGTTAAGACCATTAACGAGTTTGAGTTGAACCCAGTACTGAGGGCCAAATATACTGAATATTAGGATTTTTTAACCCTATTTTGTTAGCTTTAATATACTGAGTTTTGTTTTAGTTAATGTTAAAAGTATTTTATTCCAATGAAACCACTTTAATGTATTTTTTAGTTTAGGCTACTGTAGTCCTCTTTGGTGAAAATGCTATAAAGGTTTATGGCTTTAAGCTGTTATCTTATGCTAAAACTATAGTTTCGATATGACCTAGTGATGATTTACAAATGGAAAGGATAAAAATATAATTGTGGGAGAAGACTTAAATTGCATGGTTCTAAACAATGACACCCTTCTTTAGTGTTTCTTTAATCATAAAATCTCAAGTGCAAAAGAATCCATAAAGTTTTAATACCAGCAAAAATAGTTAAGTAATTTGACACATTTCATTTAGGTCATAATTATTTATATGAATTGTATTTCCATATACTATGGTCATATTCTAACATTTTAAACTAGGTATTATGTATTAGGAGTCAGGTGATAAGATTAAAAATAACCATCCTAAAAAGCTTCTTGTCCTTCTAAGACTGAAATCATAATCTACGAACAGCTGTTACACTGATGAGTGTCATTGTTCTCAACCCGTTTTCTGAAGATGGCACCTTCGATAAATGTCACCAGATGCGGGGTGGGAGGTAATCAAAAGACAGATCATACCTTATGCGTACGACATCGTTTGATCAAATTAATTATGATTGAAGATGATTGCATTTTGAGTCGTTAGGCGAGGTGTTAATGAGATAATTGGTCGCGTTTGTCCTTTCACGGCGAACAAACATCAAAGTGACCGACCCTGTGACCCTCGCGACCTCCCGGCTGTGATTGGACCCCACATCCCGCCGCGCGTCACAGTTTTCTACATTAAATCGCTAATGATCCTGCAGCATGGCGTCGTTTGATTACAAATGGCAAAATAATTTGATTTTGACAGTAAACATGTGGTAATTATCAACCCGGATGATTACGACCGTACCGGGCGCTTTATGACTCGAGTTGGTTACGACAGGTTGGCCTTATGTAGAGAATGCCTAGGAGTAGTGGGAAAACTTCAACTTGTTAAAGTTACAGAGATTGCAAATCGTTTGGTATGATGGGAAGTAGAGAATAATCAAAAGAAAATTATAAATTATCATTATGTTTGTCCAGTTCTATTCTTCCTTAGTTAACTTCTTTCAGAATTTTAAGTTAAAAAAACTCCTTGAGTTTGCATTTCATGCATTCTTTAAAAATGTTTTAAGAAAATTTTGAATTATCTACAGTACACCTTGGACTATCCGGACTTCACATTGTCCTGAATTATCCTTTGAGTAAGTGCTTGGATTATGCTTATTGCATATTTTTAATTTAAAAGATGGATGTTTAAGCCAGTACTTAATTTAAACCTTTTTAATGGGTTTTATTTTTTATTTATCCACCACCGTGTATTCTGGAAACCTTGCAAAAGTAGTAGTGAAAAGATGACTTGTTCACTAATATTTGCCATTAACATACACCTCTTAATGTGTTTCAAATGAACTCATATAGTATCAATATATGTGTTTTTACAAACTGGACCATTTACTTTCTGAGTTTTAAAACTAGCTGATATGGTCTATAAATATGGCTGATATGGTTAGTGAGTCGGTGGCGCAGTTGGTAGCGCACTCGGCCCCGGTTCTGTGGTGGCAGCGTCGCAGGATCGAGTCCCGATGATGCCGCATACTTTTAGCAGTACTGTTCATCCTTGTACTGTACCGGCTCACTCCTTGGGTTTGCTTGATAACTTCCATGCACAGGCCTGAGGCCCATGTGGAAATGCAAATGCAAGGTAAAAAGAGGCCGCCACCCTCTTTTTAAAACACAAACACAAACACAAATCATAGGTGAACCTGAGATTATTCCGCTACGTCTTACTTTTTAAAACTTAAAATTTCACTTGATTACAGGAATTTATACCACTTTTGGAGAAATGTTTATATTACTTAAATATCATCTTTAAAAACCAAACTAAACTTTAGCCTACATTGTTAATGTAAATGGCTTCAAATCCAACCAGACACAAATTTCCTGGTTGTGGTTTTTTCCTAATTAAACACTCGGTTTGTACAAACCTGTTTTGCCAACACCCATGACACGACCCCTAGACATGTGACCGCCCCAGGGCTCAACTTGTGGACTAATTGATTGAAGAGTGGACCCAGCAACTGACAGAGGCCTTGGAGCTTTGATTGTGTCTTCTCAGACAAAGGTTACTGTGTTAACAGCCTAACCACTCATCTGGCTTAATTTAATCTTTAGGTGGGAGTGATTAGTTCTGTTTTAGTTTTAGTTTTGGGGTTATGACATGAACTAAACTCAAATGTGTTCATTTACTAAAACTGATAAAAAATCAGCCTAAATGTCAGTCAAAATGTCTTAACTTCTGAGTTCTCAAGGTGTTTTGCTGTAAACTGATGCAGTGACTGCATAGCGACGTTGGCCGTGACATCATTTCCAGAGACAATATTTGTGAGATCCTCAGCTGCTTACATGTTGAAAATAATCTTGTAAGCATTTTGATAAGTCATTGTATCAGCTTTTTATAAATAATGAAAAACCTATTAATATGTAATAATCCAGACTCATGAGGTTAAAGTTAGCTCATGGCGAAAACTGATGGCTCTAGTAGTCTTAAACTATATGAAACAAAAATAAATAAATTGAATTTTATGTAATATTTGAAGAAATTTTTTTATTTTGTTCAAAAGGGTTGGAAAAATATTATGTATATAAACTATTAATATATTTATGACAGCTGACTTGAAAGCACATACATCAACCAACTCTTTTCTAGGAAACTTAAGTTAATTCGTATTCATTAGTGAAATTCAAAAACTCAAAGAGTTATTAGTTTATTCATAATTTAAATAAGTAACTATAAATGATTTTATTAGTAATGTATATTCAATAAATATTCTATAGAAGCCCTCTTGACCAGCCACTATTAACTGGCTTTCACTGTAACTAGTCTACACTTACATGCAAGAGTAGATCAGCTCCTTCAAGGCTTATTTTACTGGCAGTTTCAGAAGATAGCATCAGCCTTGCAAGTCATTGATTCTCATCAGGAAACAGAGAAAATGTATGATTCCCAAAAGAAATATTAGAATCAAATTAACATAAATGTCTTGTGTATAATTTCTAATATATCTTGAAAGAGTAACCATCGGACTTATAATTTACTTATTTAAACTTATTTTCATTACTGACATAACTTTGTTTAAAAATTGTTATTCTCTTAAAAATACTGGGGGGCCATTCCTACATGTTCCCCCTCCACAACTCCATTAGTAAATCCAGCGATCACAGAATGTGCTTCATACCAATCTAGCAAATAGTGGTCCAGCATGCTCAGCATCCCAGCAACACTTGTCCAATGTCTTTTCTGAAATATTTAAGAAACTTTGTGTGATCAGCTGAGATTCTGCATTGTCGGCTTTTTTGTTGGTATGTTTTCCACATTTTCCATTACCACCTTTGTCAGAGAAGGCAAAAAATACTTAATAATGGCCTATCACCCATTTACCTTTCGACTCTTTGTTTTTAACAGTTTTTCTGCTATTCACATTATGTAACAGCTATTTTTCTTCATCGCTCAGTAATCCGACACTTTCACTAATCGGACACTCCCTGGTCCCCAATCATGCCGGTGTAACAAGCGTCTACTGTACTGCTTAACCCTATCTAAGATTTAATTAAAATGCATATAAAGTTTTTTACTGTAACAATACAACGTTTGGTTCATTAACATCAATCACCTCGCTGTAAACCGCACAACAGTTACCGTACCGTTCCGGCTGATTGACGTAGTTAAATCTCGAATATTTTAGTAGCGCTGAAATGACGTACGCCGACGAGCGGCTGGCAGCTTTACGACATTCGACTGAAACTGCCGGGCAACATATGGGCGACAGCTGTATAATGTATTTTGCCAGTAAATACGCATTAAATGTTGGAAGTGTATTTATGCTTATGACCCGGAACTCGGTAGGATGGAACAGGGCCCCGTTAGACCCGTCGTAAAACACAGTGTAGCAATTTACTGCCTATTGTACAGCAGGTACCCTGGGCTCTCTCCGCACCGCCTTCAACTTGACTCTACACTGTTTATTATGTGAAAATAATGGATAAAGATTTGGTACCTAGGCTTGTCTCTGTGCCTTACTGCCCGGTCTTCTGGGAACCGGCGGTGTTAAAGCGAGGGAACCTGTAAGAGGAAATGCCCATGTTCTGTGACCGGTGTCATTGCGGTGTGTTCAGTTGTTCTGAAGCGGTCTGCACTGTGGCCATTTGTTTTTAACTTATGTAATTAAAGAATGTGAAAGGAAATTCTTAGGAGGAGTGGCCAATTAAATTGAATCATCCAACAAGCCACCTTAGGTATGGAAAACGTCTCTGCATGGATACTTCTCTGTTCTTGATACTGCGATGACTTATTTTGCTCATGACTAAAATTATAATTTTTCAGGTTTTATTATTTTCTAATTGTTCCATCGGGATATGTACAAACTTGCCAACATTTTAAGGGCTGTTTCTAATAAACAAACTCGCCAATTTCCAAACAGGTATAAAAACTAGGGTCGGGGCTCAGGTTGGCCAAATACAAACTCGACAACTTTCTGTCCACAGGTAGACAGCCTCTCCTCCTTCCCCTACCCAAGCTACTGATGACAATTACTTGCAGGATCCTCTGCATAGGGACATCCGGTATGCACTCGCATTTAAGTTTGCTTCCCTTAAAAACTGACACTCAGCGTGGCTGCTCAATAACTACTTAGTATTGAATTAAACTTTGAAGAATTTGTTATCACTATTTAATTATTTTAACTTGCCATTTGCTTCTAGTTCTTAATTTACATTTTTCCATAGGTAGTTATGGTGTAGCTTAAACACTAGAAGCGAGTGGTAAAGTTCAAGTAGGTAATAAAAAAGTAGCAATAGGCCTGCTTGTTTTTTTTGGACATTTTTTTACATAATATGTAGGAGAATAACTTTTTTCTATGATGACTTATCTCTTTTTATTGAAAAATGTATATACCATCCATCCATGGGAAAAATGTAAAAATAAATAAAATCCGCTAATTACTTTGCTATGTTTTATTTGTGTATTTATAAGATCTTTTTAGCAATGTATGAGTGGATATAGATTCTCAGCATGAAATAAAAAGGTTAAATCCACTGATACGTATAAAATAAAAAAAATTTACAAATAGTCTTGTCGGTGCCTTATCTTTTGTTAATTCACTGCAAATTAGCATACAATATTTATCACTCTATTATTTGGTTCTAAAAGTGTTTTACCGTGAATTTTTTGAAATCAACATGATCCCAAATGCTTAGAATGTTAATAATTGTTATTTGATTTTGCTTGAAATGAAGGTAAATACATTTTTATGAAATATTGCAGTTTTTAAGTAGCAACAAATGTTATTAAAAAAAGACTTGAATGCAATAGCAAAGGTCTGTACTCAGGAGATCCCACAAATAATTGTCACCGCAGGGGAGCGGGGGACTAAGATACATAAGGTCATGGTACAGCCTTGCAGACTCGATGCATGATTCCTTTTATGATTTTGTATTATCTGAAGCTATTATGATGAAAAAATAAGAGAAATGAATGAATTGACAATATCTGTTTAATCTAAGCTACTGTTTTGCCGTTGTCTGATTCAGTGGTAAGCTAAATTTTGATGTTGGAACAAGGATTTGTTTATCATTTCTCCCTAGTGGTTTTTTATTTTATAGTCTAGCCTAAAACAATGTACCAACATGGTAACAAAATACCATTTTGTTCATTAAGGTTGAGCATTTAAGGTTTTTATATCATACTAGACAGAAACATTTGTTTTCGGTGTCTTATTGTTGGCAGGTACATAAGTCTTTGCCCGTTCAGGTTATAGAATAATTTTAAAATTAGGCGAAGATTTTTTTATATAGTGATTTATCTCTTTGTAATAAATAATAATAATTTACTTATTTTCGTTCAAAGGCAAACTGTCAAAATAAATAAATTCCGCTAATTACATTGCTAGACGTGATTTTTACAGTTATCAGATCATTTAAACAATGTGTGAGTGGATACAGAGTCTCCACGTCTCCACGCAAAATGACAAGTGAAGATTACTGCTGCAAAATCAACAAACGACCAGACTGTAAAAACATACTGTATTTATCATTCTTTTATGTGGTATTAAACGATTTTTACCATTAATGCCTTAGAACCAACATGTTTCCAAAAGCTAAGTGTAATCATAATTTTACTTGATTTTACTTAAAATTCAGGTAAAATCAACTAAAGGTAAACAACAATATTAAGTCGTTACATATTATGTAGCGACGTTGAGTATAATGTTTTTTAAGCGTAGCAGACTTTAATTTCGAGTGCAATGCCGGATATTTATAAGCAGGAGATCCCGCAAACAAATGTCACCGGTAGCCTGGGTAGGGGGAGGGGGAGAGGCTCTCTACCTGCAGGCAGAAAGTTGTCGAGTTTGTACATGGTCGACATGAGCCCTGACCCTAGTTTTTATACCAGTTCAAAAATTGGCGAGTCGGTATATTAGAAAAGGCCCCAGGAAAGTTGGCGAGTTTGTATGCAGCCGTTCCATCGAGTGTTTAATACTTTGATCAAACATTTTATACCAAAAGATTTTTTTTCGTCAAAAATTATTCTCAGAACATTCTGCTTAAAAACAAGTTTTTGTCTTGCATTAACGCGATTCATTGTTAAAATGTTAAGTTACCATAACTTGCTGTAATCGAACTAAAAGAAATTGAAATAATGATAATTGACTCACATTCTACCAAGGACTACTTTGTTATTAACAAAAAAATTATTTGACATGATAGCCCTTGCCTTTAAAGCTGTTAACAAATAGGCTATTTCTCTTTTAGAGAAATAAAATAAGTGGTGTTTTATTCAACTTTATATTCACCTTACCTAATCTGTAGATATTTGGACTGGTTTACTCCAATTATACTTTTTTATTGGAAGTATTTTACATTGTTGCAAAAATCACTTTTGAATCTTATTTTAACAATAATTGTTTTCAAATTGTGTTTTTTTTTATCCAAGAAAATAGCTTGTAATCTTTTCACTACCAAAACGGTAGTTTTCATCACAAGGAGCAAAAGTTTGAAATAATGTTTTACAGGCCAAACTAAGTTGAGCTTGCAAAAACTATTAAGCACCAAAAAGAAACTTTTGCTCCATCCATGTGATGGACTTTTTTTATCATACTGTGAAAAAGCTTTTAATTGTTGAAATTCTTAAATTGTCTCTTTGAGGTTGACTGGCACAATGTAATTTACAATGTACCCTACATTACTGGTTTTACAAAACTTCATATAATATGGCGAACCACTTTCAGCGTATACAAATACATGAATGAAACAATAACAGTGTTTGATGTTAGCACATTTGAAAAAATCACAACATTACAGCATTACAGCTTTAATTGTTCTATTACCAAAAAGTGACATTTTTCGTGCAATTTAGAGAATTAGAAATGGTTTTTCGTAAAGTATGATAAAATAATCATACATTTAATTTCGTTAGGCGATTCAATGCGTCAACATTGTGGGCGTCTGGCAAGTCGTAGAAAGATGGGAAAGGACTCAAATTAAAGATCTCAATTCTGTGATGGCGGGAAAAATACTGAAATTGCTTGCAAATCACCAGAAAACTAGAAATAATGCAATATATCTGCCTTTTAAAAAGCATTGGGATCAAAAAACGTCTGCTTTGTTTACATAGGCCTAAAACATGTGATGCTGATACTTCATTGAAAACCATGTGGCTAGATATTAATATAAAGTAGATCCAGTTTTCTATGACGGTATTTTGTACTATAATAAATAAGGATTGTTCGAATTGTACCTAATTAGGGGCTATTAGCCCCTTTAAGCCACTAGTATTATTAAAATTTGTTAGAGTATCAAATTACAACTCCCCGCTGTCTCTTTTTTTGTGTCAAATATTTGTGTCAATATTTATATGTTCAAGACTTTTAAATTGATACCAATTGTTTTGGAAGCTAAACACCAGAAAATAAATCAAACGTACGGATAAAATCAAATAAAAATTACTTTATTCCTTGAAAACCAGATTTTCAAAACATCTAAACGAATTCATTAACATACAAGAATGTTCCTTACAGAGGGAATGCCCATGGGTAAGGAACAAGCTCAAAGTCAACAAGTCAATAAAAAAAGATGTGAATAATTGAAAAAAACAGTAACTTCAGTAACCTTAACCAAAATAACCTCAGGATCAGTCTTATGTAAATAAGGGGGGTCTTCCTATGATTAGGTAGTGTGCTGTGCATGATCATCCTTAAAAATACTTGCTATAAAAATATTTTTTGTAGCATTAATGATCAATGTACAAGCATCACTTGTCAAATTGTCGGGATTTGTCGCATGCATTAATTTAGAACTCATTTTGAATTGTCCTGCTTTTTCCAAAATAATAGATATCAAAGTGAGATACAAAAGAGAGTTCAAGTTTTCTCGTCGTCTGGTAAGTGGCAAACTCAAGCTTAGTTCTTTACATTTGCAACAAAGTCAGCTAGCTTTAAACCAAAACTAAAAAGTAAATGTTTTCCCAGTTTTACGGTGTGCCACTTTATCGTTTGCCGGTTTTGTCGATGTCCGAGTTTCACGTTTTCCAGTTTTGCCGCCGTCTGACTTTGTCAATTTCCACGTTTGGTGCCGTCCGACTTCGTCGTTTTTTGGTTTGTCGTCGTCTGAGTTTCTCGTTTTCCGGTTTGTCGATGTCCGAGTTCCGTTTTCCACTTTTGCCGCTATCTGACATTGTCAATTTCCGGATTTGGTGCAGTCCGACTTGGTCGTTTTTCGGTTTCGTCGTCGTCCGAGTTTCTCGTTTTCCGGTTTGTCGATGTCCGAGTTCCGTTTTCCACTTTTGCCGCTATCTGACATTGTCAATTTCCACGTTTGGTGCCGTCCGACTTGGTCGTTTTTCGGTTTCGTCGTCGTCCGAGTTTCTCGTTTTCCGGTTTTGTCGACGTCCGAGTTTCTCGTTTTCCACTTTTGCCGCCGTCTGACTGTCAATTTCCAGGTTTGGTGCCGTCCAACTTTGTCATTTTCGGGTTTTGTCGTCGTCCGAGTTTCTCGCTTTCCGATTTTATCGACGTTCGAGTTCTTCGTTTTGCCACCGTCCGGCTCAATTCCCCGGTTCGGTGCCGCCCGACTTTGTCGTGTCCCGGATTTGTCGCGGTCCGACTTTGTCGCCGCGTCCCGCACGTGGCGGCGCCGCTGATGGCCCGTACGGCCGCGCGCTGATGAGCCGCGTTACTGCCGTTGCATTCGGCTGTTTACCGGAGTTATGATTAATTAGCGAGCCTTGATTGCGGCCCCGCCCCCTCCTTGCTAATCACGGCTGACGTTACACAATTACAGGACCGTCCCCCCTTCTCTTCCCCTCCGTGTGGTGCCTTACCGTTCCGCGTGTACCTTTCGTGTTCTTCTCTTCTGTCTCTATCTTAGTCAATTCTCAAGACGAGAGGGCTTTCTGTGATACATTATTTAATAGCTGTAGAGTAATTCTTTGAAACGTCTTATCCAATTCATGAATACCTGTTATTAATATAGTTGGAATTTTCGTCTTCCTGACAAAACGACAAAAATTACAGCACTTATCACAGTGACACTTCAGCCGGTTTTAAATAACCTGAGTCAGCGTCTGCCCATGGACTAATGTTAATTTAACATTTGGATCACATACGGCATGGCTCATCTCATTTGAAACCGACTGTACTTAAATACTTGTCTTCCTCTAATCTTTTCTCCCGTTTTGTAGCTGTAGCGCCAGTTGTCTGGTCATAGTACTGCATATTCTATGATCCTGTTTATTCTCTTCTCCCATCATTTTTACAAATAATTACGCTAATAATTCCAGCGACATTTTTTATGACTTATTCATCATGACTGATGAATTATTTTTTATTTCATGGTTTACTAATTTAGCTTTACTTGCAGTCATCATCACGTCGAAAAATTACTTTTACGCCATTTTAAATTGGATTGCATCTTTTTTACTTAAGATTTGTAACGATAACTTAAACAGTTAGTTATCCATTATCCTGGACGGATGTAGAGAAGATTTAGGCGTTTACTTTAATTTGACACGTAAGTCTTGAAAATCGGATATGTGGTCACATAAACCTAAGGATTCTAATTACTATTTCTATGATTCAAAACTTCATAATTTTTATTCCTGAATCCGCGTGTTATTGTACGTGTTTTTTCTTCTCAACTGAACCTCAACCAATAAAAATCCCTAACGACCTGTCTCACACGGATATTTTTCTATTTCAAGACCTTCCAAATACGTTTCCAATTAACACGGCTCTTCCATATCGAGAGGATAGATCAATCGTTGAACCTTCCTCTTTTAACCGAGGAAAAATTGATAATAGCGCCATCGGTTTATTTTCCTGCAGGATTTCCTGTGGACAAAGCTGCATAATGTGGTAAACAATCGTTATCTGGCCTGAACTCTTAAGTATGTGGTTGGTTATTTTGAATAACCAGGTGAGTGAGCCTATGGCAGATTCACACACTTATATTGAAAACATTTCTGTACTTTTGATTGTTATGATATTCCCATTGAATACTTTAAGTGTATGAAAATTTAATTACCGCCATAAACAGTTGTGTAATCTCTAAACCAACTATCTCTGCTCAACCGGGTCAAATAGTATAGTTTGACAACCGTACAGTTTCAGGTATCTCTAAATCCGTGTCGGGACATAAATTTTTCAGAGCCCCCATTATCATTTACCACCCTAACGTGTGGCTATTCTTTCACTTGACAAGTGTGAGAATCGACCAAACAGGGTGTAAATAGACGTAATAAAACGGATAGTCGGAAGGTAGCTGATGGTAGTAATTCGGGTTGTGAAGCTCTCGGAGTGTTTCTGAGAGGGATCCGAGTAGGTCAGTAGGCGAGGGCTGCGATTCGACGAGTCACCTCCTGATTGGTGGATAGGCGGCGAGGTTTACCCGGCGATGATGATGTTTCCCGCTAACGCTAATCACGTATTTGTATCTGTCAGAGTAACAAGCCGAGCCTCATTGTCTCCCGCGGATGTGGCGGGTGAACTTGAATTGATTGATGGCGAGCTTGAACTATTTCCCCGCGAGGCCGCAGGCCCGATCGGTCGGATCGGAAGTTATAAAACAGCTGACGAATTAATTAAACGCGAAGAAGTGATAAGGTTATCATTGAACTGATTCTTGGGTTTCGCGTCGGCGTCGGCGTGCCGTCAGCTTTCCCTCTGACACCTGATACCTGACAGTAGTTGACGGGGTGGTCTCATTAATTGTTCGGCCAGGTCGATTAGTCGGCGTGGACGTCACGTCACCGGCCTTGTGTCATGTTTTTATGCGGTTTTTATATGGCGATCTTTCATTTATTGTTTAGTCAAGGACGATTTAAAGGGTATAAGTTGTGCTAGCTTAGTAACATTTCTTTTCTAATTTGGATGAGATTTTTTACTAACCCCTATTCCCTACTAGTTAAGTTGATGTTAAGCTGGAACAAAGAAAGAATAATATTTAGTAGAGTAAGTACGTGTTACTGTATTGAAACTTTTGATATCAGTTCATACATAATACTGTGGTGAGCTCACAAGTGTGAGACTTGTAATTGCAAGCGCTCGCACCCCCGGTAACGGCACCACTATATGCTATATGCTACAACAGTAATGTTTTGCCAAGACTCCTACCCTCTAATCTCAACCTTTCCCGTCTTTTGGAAATGGCAATGTTAAGAACTGATCACGAGCTTTATTTCAATAAGTTACGGTTCAAAGCTAGTTATAGTTCGTAGCAATATCGATCTTAGGGTACGTATTTTATTACAGTATAGGGATCCAATATTTACTTTTAAATATTATAACATATTTAATATCAATAGTTAAATCGCTATTTAATTTTTCATAAGACACATATTCATACCATCGACTCACAATACATATCCGTAGGAATAGATCAAACAAAAAATCACGACGAAAATTTCATTTTTGTGACCAGCTTAATCGAATCGTCCGATCTCCATGCATTTCGAACAAAATTCTCTGCGGCCCTTTGTTCTGTCTCCTTAGACTAATGGCGAGAACCACCTGAAGGGCCTTTATCGACTGAAACAGCGCTGTTTCGCCAACTGGATCAGATTGGGACCGCAATTAGGGGTTGTTGTGGAGCGAGGGCGACTGACGGGGACAAAGGGGGTGATTTGTGAGGTGCGGACAAGTCAGAAAGTCTACCTGTCTGCCCGCGTCCGCATTGGTCGCCGCCCCTGGCCCGCGCCGTGTTTACATCATATTAGGGCTGTCGGGGCCGGTGGGGCGGGGGTAAAATGGTGGACGGTCTACCTGCAGCTGCCCTCCTTTTTTCAAATTCGGGTTCAGTTTTGTGATGAAGGTTGCAGACGGGTGTGTTATAGTTGTGAGTGGTCGAAGAAATCGCGTTTAAGTGTTCAGTGTTTAAAATATTTGTTAATTTTCTAACAAGGGATTAGGCCTATTAAAGCAGTTCTATCTTGAACCGTCCATGATCTTGTACACGTAATTGCTATAAAACTGTCAAGGGAGCTGCTGTAATTCATTGCGGCTACGACCACTGGTTTCAAACTATAAATTAAGTGTAAACTGTGCTAAAAAGTTGTCCTTGAAATTGTTAGATTTTTTATGAAGCACTAGGTTGCGAATTACACATGAGCGCCTCACCTACAGAGAGACTTTAACGAAGGGAATCAGTGAAACTCTGTAGGACCGTAAAGTGTAGAGTGAATAAAATGTTATCAACAGCACCTATCATTATGCAACGTATTACGTATTTCTCTTTAAAAACTTAAAACTAGAAACACTCCCCCGGAGGATATTTAGGCTTTTATCGTCGATCTCTAAGCTCGGATGTGTTCAACAAACTAAGTCGAAATTAATTAGCACATTAAACGTCGCCGAAGCTCCAGCGGGTCGTTATCGGCAGGGCGGGTCGGCGGGCGGGCGGCGCGGCGCGTTATCAGCGGTGTGGTGGTGGAGGCGGCAGCGGCAGCGGCAGTGGCGGCGGACTCAGTGCGGCGGCACCGTGCGGACCGAGTGCGGACTATGTGCTAGTGCGGACTATATGATCGCCGCGACCAGCCTGTCAGCCTACCCCGGGCCGCAGGACCCGGCCTGGCGGCTCCGGGACAACAATGCACAGGTATAAAGGGATAAAAGGGGGGCGAAATATTTTAGTTATTCTTTTTGTACATATTTACCGAATTAAATGGAGTTGTATATGCTTTAAACCGTGTTCACATCGGTTGCGAATCGACTGTCAATGTGCCAGCGAGAAATTGTTTCGTTTGGCTCCGAACTTATGTCGTTTGTGAATTGTAGGTGCCCATTTAAATTAATTTTTAGCGGAAAGTTTCTTTTTTCAACGAAAACTTTTAAGAACCATCGCAAACATATTATTCGCTTACTTTTATATTGTAGACGCAGCATGGAAACATTTCCCCGTGTTAGGTCTGACGTTTGAAATCAAAATATCGATTTTTGCGCAAGAAATAATTTTTTAATTGACTTGGACATTATTATAAGTAATTCATACTTGGCTTAAAATACCTGACGAATTAGGTATCTTAACCTACATTTTAATTAATTATATCCACAGTTTAGGAGCCTCAAAACGAATTTTAATAGATTAGCTTATTTAATGAATTCTGGCCCACCTGGGTAGGTCGCCATTTCAAGCGATGTAATGTAAAGTCCTTACAAAATCAGTTAAAACCATAAAGATTTTCAAATACAAGCATTTACAAAATGGGATGGTAACATGGTATAGCGTTGCAATTTTAATTTCAACCTATTAAATTTTCTTTTGAATGAGGAATCTATTTCTATTACATCTTGATATACGTATTAATATTTTGTATATTTCTTTAAGGTAAACCTCTACATAAAAATTTGTCAAAGTTTGATCAAATAAATTAAAAACAATAGTTAAATTCGGTTAGATTAATGAGTGTCTTGAGATATTTTATCTTAAGTTCCCAGGAATCCCGTCCTGAGGTTAGTTATTAATGTTAATTCCGCTTTCGGTTTGTTGATTTATTACATAATAATCGGTCTTTTGAATTACATAATGATTGGGAAAATGTTATAACAATATTCATAAAACACTTACGCAATATATAACGACTGAAATCCCATCGATGCATACGGTCGATGCTTTTACAAGTACATTTAGCCAAGTTCATTTGTTACTTAAACAATGGATTGCATTAAAGTATCGTTTATTCGCTTTTCGTTTAAGTTCTGGTTCACTTCACACATTTTTCAAATAACTAAACAATTTTTGTTTTCCACAAATCATTCAGTCGTTACATTTTGTAATTTTAATGCATGCAATCCACAGCAATCCTTTATCTTTGACAAAACTCAAAAGGAAGGTTTCCTGTAAGTCAGGTGTGATGAAATTAATCAGAAGTAAATTAAAACCTATCTGTTAAATCAGTTTCTCATGATAAGCAATATGATTTATTTAAAATCTTTGCATGCTAAATTGTTTTGCTGTCAAATCGAGTGTACAAACTTCCGCCAGTTTGGAATTTGTTTTGCCTTTTTCTGATGCAACAAATTAAGTCAACGTATATAATTTACTGATTTCAGTCAAGCCCCCCGTCGGTAAGCTCAAGCTTTAAGTACGGCAATGGTTCAACTTGTGGTTTTGCAGTTTGAGAGCTCGATTAAATTTTAAATAGCTTTATGTAAATAACAAAACACGGAGATTTAACTTATGTTGTTTGTTGTAAATAGTCGTCCATTAACTTAAAAAGACTGCATTTTTTAAAGTTAATACAGTATCATTTATATTACTTATGTAGTTGTTTAATTTAAACAAAAGTATAAGTTAAAGCTCCGCGTTTTCTTTAAAAAAGATTGATGAGTTAACGTTTTAATTATTTAACCTAAATTCCAATTACTGTAGGTAAATTAAAGGAGCGGAAATACAGCTCGTCAATAAAATTCTCATTTCAGTGATTTAAAACTATTTTAATTGTGTTGAATTTTTTTTTTCTACATTTGTGTTTATGAAATCGTTCATATTTTTGCCGGCAACGGTTTTTAATTAACGAAAATTAATTAATTAAAACTAAATGCTCAAATATGCCGTATTTTAATATTAAAAATTCCGTCATCCAGCATTTACTGAAACTAACATTATACGTAATAATGACTGTAATTGTGAAAGTAAAGAATACAATACAAATTATTAAAACAGCAAAACACTAACACATATACCTGACAAAACAGTCTGCATTGTGACCAGTGCGCATCAGGATTTTGCGCGTTCGATTTTTGACATTCTTCAATGTTTTTGTCGATTATACTTTCATGTGTATGTGCTCGTGCCATTTAATGAATTCTGACAACGATCGGAACCCACGGATTGATAATGGTTCCAAACCTAAAACAAGTCGATGTAATCCCGCGACATTGTCAATTATGGAACTGCTGACGAATTACGTATCTTAACCTACATTTTAATTAATTATATCCACAGTTTAGGAGCCTCAAAAAGAATTTTAATAGATTAGCTTATTTATTGTACAAAAATAAGTTACACCGCCAATTGCCTTCTCATCGTAATTGATCAAAGTAAATATAATGTTTAAATTCGTAAATAAATGTTTCGTCGTATTGACGTTACTTTCAGAGATTATTTTGAGTGTACTACTTACATTTTTTTCCTAACAATTACTATCAGATGAATATATGTGATTTGCGTTGATCACAAAATATTGTCAACCGTTTACCACTAATGATCCAACTAATTCCTCCATGCTCCTCAGATTGATTTATGGTTTAAAGAATACTCTAGTAAGAACAACTAGGATATAAATTTTCAAACAAAAACAGAATTTATGACGATACTCAAGTACCCTGCCAAGAATGGAACACGAGATGATTAAACGTTAGATAGTTAATACCCGTAAACAATCAGACTTGAAGTGATAATTGGTCAGACGTTGCCTAGGATTTAAATGAAATCAGGGTTCCTTTTAATTGGGTGTTTAAGGTGATATTTATGTACGTATTGTATGTTTACAGACTTCATGACCGTACATGTAACATTGCACATTATACAGTTTCAAATGTGTAAAATAAATATGAGCGATTCTGCAGTTATATTCTAAAAAACTCACAAAATAATAATGGTTTATGCAACGATTGTACCATGAACGCCTTTAATCCGTGAAATGTAGGTTCTAACATCTGACTGGGACTTACGTAAGGCTGAATACAAGTATTCAGCGCGCTGCTTTATCTTTGACCATCAATATACAACAAAATTTCCTCCGGAGTTGAACAAAACTCAACACATTCATTCATGATGGTAATAAGTCAACTCGTATTTGAAGTTAGGCACATAAACTACCTAAAACATGAATCTAGTGGAACACAGTTCATGCGAAAGTAGCATAATTTATGTAATTACACTACTTTCATTAATTCCGCGTTCTTATTGGTCTAGAATCTGTGGACTCCTGTATCATAAAGTTTACTTTTGCAACTGGTTTTTAACTGGTCTAATAATGCACCTCTTTATGAATTTACTTGTGAAATCATTACAGGTGCTTTTTGCAAAGGTCTTAGTTAAATGCCGATTCCTTTTAAACGACACCTAAATTATTAAAATAGGTTCAGAATTATTTTATTGCTCTTGATGACCTAAAAATCCTAACTCATGAAATAAGTATGTTCTGCAGCTTTGAAGTGTTCAGTATATTTACCAGTTCATCCAATCACTACAACAAAATCCAATGTAATAATACGTTCACTTTTTCATTACTACATGCAATCTCCACCTCACGCGCTGAAAAGGCATTTATCAGTTGGTTGTTTAGTTTGCAAACAGCTATAATGATTACTTTATTTGTTTACGTTTATTTCGTTTATGGAAACCCATGACGTCAATCTTAAATATTTTGACTAAAAAAATTGCTTTTACGTATTAAGATTTTATCTGACCAAATAAGCTGCATAAAACACGATTTTGAGGAAAAATCATAACATTTTAAATACTTTATTAGTTTTGAGTTAATAAAATTATTAGTTTATAGTTAATAAAATTAAGTTTATTCATGGTTTGCCTCCTGGATTGAAAATCGACTTATTAAAATAATAGGCTACTAACCTGTACGTCGTCAATCCAAATAGTTTCATAGACTACTAGTTTCAGGACATTTGTCCGATTATCAAGTTCTTCTTGTCAAACAAATTACACTACAGGGTGTAAGTACAATAAAATTAACTACAGGGTGTTTTTTTACGCAACCCATTTTTAAGATTGAACAAAACACATAAAAATATGTAATTAGTATTGTTTTAGTTATCTTTACATTTTATACAATCTATTATTTAAGTTTGATCACATTTAGTTTACATTATGTGCTCAAACATTCCGCCATTGGCATTTGTATAAAGTTATGCTCTCTCCATAAAATTCCCGAACACGTGTTGCAAGGTACCTCTTTGAATCTTTGGCATTAAATTCGTTATGTTTGTTTTGAGGTGCAGAATATCTTGTGAATTGTTTTCGTAGGATAATTACTTCTTTACATGTCTGTGGCAAATCTAATTCAGATCGGACCATTTTACGCGAGTTATCGTGCTTAAAGACACACACATTAAAAACGCAACCCGAAACTTTATTTTATCGGTGAAGGATTATTTCCTCCCAAAATTCCCGGATTTGACCCCAATATGTTATTTTATTTGGGGATACATAAAAAGTAAGGCCTACGAAAACGATTCACAAGACATTCAGCACCTCAGAACAAACATAACGAATTGAATGCAAGAAATTCTAAGAGGTACCTTGCAATACGTGTTCAAGAATTTGATGGAAAGAGCATAACTCTATACAAATGCCAATGGCGGACTGTTTGAGCACATAATGTAAACTAAATGTTATCAAACTTAAATAATATGTTGTATAAAATGTAAAGATAAATAAAACATTACTCATTTCATATTTATATGTGTTTTATTCAAAGTTAAAAATGGGTTGCGTTAAAAAAAAAACTCCCTAAATTTCAGTGATTAGGTAGAGAATAGAGACGTACTAACTCTTGGCTGGCATATCATATGGCTTGTTAAATATTATCTTATAGTTTCTGTAATATTATGTTTATTACGTTTTAAATTTTGGTGTATTTTTAATTGTTTGGATTTTTTATTTGAGTATGGTAAGTTGAAATAATTTTTATTGAACAACTTTCAACATTGTACAGGTTTAAAAATTTTCAGAATTTGCACCGACTTTTAGAAAACTCTTTTCACTCAAGTTGTTCCCGCTGTCTTAGGAATTTTGGAAGTTTTTCTAAATTGTATATACAGTAGTTCTTGCTTAGGGTTCGTTTTGGGCCAAAATGAAGTCCAAAGATCGATATTTATTTTCCCTCGAAGTACGGCATAGTTGTGTTTATAGGCTTTTTTCTGTGTGAACTACTTCGGGTTGTATATGGTCTCGAATCAGACTGTGAGGTTAACTAAAGCTTTCGCAATTCCTTCTGATTGCATTAATTATCTTTGAACACTCAGGTTCAGAAATGTCCTATTCGTATGATTCCCAGTTTTTTTAATCAATTCGTTAATAATGATAGTACGAATCTCGTTGTGCCTGTAACTGATTAGAAGTTCACAGTACCTGCTCAACAACGCAGAGGCAAGAGATTCGTGCTAGTTCCAATGTATAGAACATTTTTTGGGGCTGTAACAGACACGGTCCTCAGTGCTTCGATGTTATCTAAAGGCAATTCCTCAATTTCCTGGATTGTCCGTATTTTCTACACTGTTTGCATTTGGGACTTGCTTGTACATAAAAATTCCTTCACCTTTTTGAACATGGGTGGTTCATAAAACGCAATTTCATAAAACGCAATTTCCCCCTAAACTTTAATTATTAGTCTCCAAATCCTGGATGGCAAATATTTACTTCTGCCATGATCCTACAGTTTGGTACTGTCGCTGCCATGACCAGTCCTCGTGTTTGATCGTTGTAGGTCATCGTCAGGCAATCCCGCCATTCCTTGGATATCCACATTAATTATACACCCACTTGTTGGTGTCGGGACTTGCTTGCACCTAATAACCCCTTTCCATTTTTTAAGATGAGTGGCCCTAGATCTAAACTCAATCTCCATCAAAACTTCAATGACTTCAATTGTACGTCTCCAAGTTCTGGATCGCCAATTACTTCTTTCGTGATAAGGCATTTGAAATCGCATCTTCCATGCAATCCTCGTCATTCCTAATACTGCACATTTCTTGATGGAGTGCAAACCCCTTTTTGGAGTGTTATAAATAGTTTTTGAAATAAATTATGATTTTGTCCCTGCCTTTAAAGATCTCAGGAATTTCTTTTAGACGGGAAGTTTTAAGTTTGTTGTAATTACGTGCTTGGAGTTGGTGAAATATAATTTTTTTTAATTATATTAGGATTTTGATCTACACTTAAGTAAATGGTTCTATGACTAATGTATTTGGACAATTGATTTAGATTTACATTAAATTTGAATATAACAAATCCACCAGCTTATGTCAGAATATTAAATAGATAATATCAAATGGTGGTGTTTATTGTATCATCATATTCAAATAAAAAATAATACAGGGCCGATTTTCCAAAACCATTTTAAATTTAAATTTTGTTCAAACCAAACATCTACCGTGTGATACATTGAACATACACTAATCTAAAGTGGAGAAACCGCCCCTCATAGTAGGTGGTAGCCTTTATTAATTTATTTTATTTCCTTTAATTTTATTTAAAACACATAGATGTAAACCAACATGTAGGCAGGTAACTAGTCAAAATTATAAAATACAGTGTAGGCGAAAAGTATAACAAATCCGTCAAGATACTAAGAGTAAAAAAACTCTCATAATACACAAAATAACACTAGCTTTTGGTGTATGTTTTGTCTGTGTAGTGGGCATCAATTTAAAAATTCATCCACCGCATAAAATTATCCTGTTTTAGGTAATCAACCAACAATGCATTGAAAGTTTTTGTGGATGTGTTTTAAACAACCGAGTTATTACAAAAAGTGAATACAAATTAATTTTTCACCGCAAACAGTTGTCGTAAATCAATAACTCAAAGTACCTGATAAATAACCAAGGAAGCGTTGTCCAAATGTGGTAAGTAAATATTATTGTCGTGACAAATTAGAAAAAGTTGTAATTCACACTTTCAAGTCCGCGAATTTCTTAATTCAAATTTTCACAGCCTACATGCCATGTGGGCGATTTAATTTTGTTGACACTTCTTATAATCCCAGGGTTATTTAAATAAAGAAATTTCAATAAAGCCGTTTAATAACAAACCATGTCGTTCTTAATATTACATTTTAACATAATGTAACTGAACATTAAACATATAAAATTAATATCGGTAGGCAAACAAAAAAATGCTTAATACCGAACAACACCTTTGATCGTCAGTTTTGTTTAGAGGAAGAATTGTTGCCGTGTTTAAAATCCTGCAGATTTCTCCAACGGGCTTTTTCCCTATCTTATCTTTGTTTATGAAAAACAGGTTGGCTGCTTCCCACTTTTATCAGTGGAAAGTCAATGAATTTCCCCTCAGTCTATTTGGTTACATGGGTTGTCCGCGGGAGTGGTGGAACGACTATAGTATCGTGATGAAATTTAATTTGAATAAATACATAAAGCGATTCCTTCATTACTTATTAGGGTATGTTCATCTGATCGCAAATTTCTACGAGATTGCGTGCAATCGTCTCAACAACGATATTAGCCTTATACCTTTTATGAATTTCTGGGTCAGTTTGATCGAAGGCGTCTTTATATTTGCAAACGTTTCGGCTGAAGCTTGTGGGAAGGCATCCGGTACTGGAGCGGAGAGGAATGTAATTTTCCAGCAAGTCTTGTTTGATAGTTTAAATTGTACCATCAACTCGATTCAAGGACAATTTTAAGGCTTATAAACGGAGAGGAGAAATATGTGTTGACAACTAGGCACGCATAGGCTACATTTATGTATTTATGAGTGGTCTAGAAATTCCATTCAATCTTTATAAAACCGCAATATTCTATAAGAAATCATACTATTTGAAAAAAAAATTAGAAGTTGCCATTTAGTAATCTTTGCCAGTAATAATTTTTCATTTATATAGTAATTACATGTAATCTTATATATCAAATCAAAAGTTACATCCGATTACCCAGCAAATGTTTTAAAAATAACTCTCCTTACTGTCGTTATTTATCTCAAACTTTAGAACTTAGCTTACGTTTCTCCCTTTTAATTTAATGAATGGTCAAGTTTGGTAATTAAGTTTCGGCTTGCAATAAGTTTCGACAATTCGCTTCGGACTTTTTTTGATAAAGTTTATTTTGCTAAGTAAAGATGGCACGGTCAGTAGTTGGATCCTGCTTGGCTCCCCCTACTTGAGTGTCGAACTGATGCTTAAGTTGAGGGAACCGCTGAAAACATCTTAAGAAGAAATTATGGTTGATTAATTAATAAGCCATATGCAAACGATTTTGTTCGTCATTTGAAAACCTTTTACTTCTAAACTTTCGAGGAAATCTTCCCCAAGATAAAACGAACAGTAATTTGAACAGAATGAACAGTAATTTGCGTCTTTTTTAAACTCAACTTCAATTTTTATCAATATTTTTTATGTTTTCCCTCGAATGTTTATGGGTCCCTTAAAGGGGCGTACACCAACTAAAGGGTAAAATTATTTACTAATTTTTATGGTTACGATTTAATGCATAGGTTGAGTGAGGGGAAGGCATCGTGAGAGCGTAAGTCCTAGGAAGTCACTAGAAAGCTGCTCTCTCTGCTCCTATAGTGTTTCTGCATACATTACAGTTGGCATTAAATAAAGTTTTATATGACCGGTTTTTATGGTTTCGTATTATGCCTGAGCAGGTCGGTGCAATACATTTTTAATTGTTGTAAATTCAGTGTTAACTTTCATTTTTTTTGGGGGGGGGGCTCGTTTAATTCTTGTTAAAAATCACTGGGAACTTAACAATATAGTAGTATTGTTTGACTGGTTCGCATCGAGAACATCCTTTTTTAACCACACGTTTTTGTGACACCTTTTACATAGAATATGGACAGATGAAATCATCTAAGGAAAAATCCTCGAAGTAAAATTACATAATGTACTGTATAAACAAATTTTTAATTATACATAAACAAAACAACACGACAGATTTCTTATTTTTATATTATGATGTTTTTATATCAGTGGGGATATTAAAAGTGGCGCATATTCTTGTGCAACATAAATTCCAAATAAAGAAAATATATTAGTTATTAAAAAGTTGTTTAACTTATTAATAATCAAATAATTTGAACATAATACTGTATGGAGGGTCCCAGCGACGGAGGTATCTCTCGCGGAAGTCCAGTCGCTCAAGGCCGAATCGCTCGTCAATCATGCACGCGCAGCTCCTGTGCCGATGAGCACCTTGGGATTTTGCCATCCAATTTTTTTGTGGTACAATTAATAAGTTAATGCAAAATCGAATGAAATCAAAATCAATTAATTTAAAATATTTACCAATCTTTAACATAAAGGGTTTTAAGAAAAATAATTTTGCATGGGCCTGCTAAGGGCCTGTGCGCGAGATGAGTTCTTATTCACGAGATTTTATATTCAAACCTCAACAAGATTTCTAACAGCTAAAAATATCAATTATCTGATTAAAAACACAACAAATATTCAAAATATATACAGCTGCAATATTACTAAACCGGTTGCTATTTAAAACGCACCACATCACAGCATAACTAGTTATGCTCATAAGAATTCGCTATTAGGCCAGATAATATTATTAAAATTAAATTCTAAGAGAAAAAAGTAAATACTGAACTAAATGTAGTATAAAGAGAACAATGTATGCATGTTTCAAAAATTAGACTTGTATGAACAAAAATTAGTACGTCAAAATAAACTCTCTTAATAATCCTTTTATGAATCTTTTGCGTATCAAAAAGTTAGTTAGTTGCAATAAAAACATTTTTCGTCGTTGCTTTCATAACTATAAATTTTTAAATAGCTTCCTTTACAAGTACGAACTGCGGTTACCATTAGCAAAGCCACTGAAATGTGGCTTTGCTCATACTGAGAACATCAGGAACATTAAACAACAGAAATGCTTTTAAGAATCTTTTATCATTTGATGAATTCCGGATACTGATACAAATTCCCATTCAGCTCAATCTTATCACCGCTCGATGCCGTTCTATGTTTTAAACCTCGTGAGGAACTGGTGAGGCTTGGGAATTGTAAACAAAAGCGGTTTAAACCTTTTTTTTGCTTGAAAGGGCAATGATTTAAATAATCCATCATATTGTCATTAAGAGAACGAATTAATATAATTTGTTTTTCTTCAACCCAAAAAATTCGCTTACAACCTCTTTATTTATTTAAACACCTAGCGTCACCATGTCCGTCACTATAGATATAACTTAGTTTACAAGCAATGTTGTATATTTTTACAATACAATATGACGACGTTTTCATTTCACTTGCTGTTACTCTTCCTGTACTGATACTTAATTCCAAACCATGCCAATGATGCTCTAGATTGTAAGTTTCAATTTAATCCTCGTCCTTCCCAGAGGCGAGGGAGTGTTGTTTCCACAAATAGAACCCAGAAGTTCTGCGAGGAAAAGATGATCCAGCTGCCAACTCTTCACGCGCCACGGGCGATCGTCCATCAGTCGTGCAGATATTTATGTTTTGGCGAGTTCCGTGGATTAAGGACGTGATATCGGCCACGGGGCCTAATACCGAGTTAAAGACCTGTTGTCACCCCGTAGCCCTCAGCGTCTCGCTAACTACTTCCCAACTAATGCATGTTTACTCCGGAAGTCTGCTCTTCTCACCATTTGGAAATCGATTATGTGGCCGGTCTTCGTCTTAATTGGTAATCGATTTGAAGGTGTGAAATTCTGACGATCATTGTTTATGAATTAGCAGATAGTTTGCCAAAAGTTGATGACCAATAAAAAAGTGGTGGGAGTTCAGGGGAGGTTCATCATGCTAATTCGGTTACGGGGCAGTTGAATGGATGATTCGTTTACAAGTTTGTGGAAATTGAAATTTTATCAAGTTTTTTTCTATATTCGGTTTAGCGGGGTCGGGGACTCACTTGGTCGTTTAGCCTTTCTTTTCCGTTGATGGAATTTCGATATATCGTTCTCCGACCGACACCACTATTCGGTAATATCATTCTCCTCCGTTGAAAGGGGAGAAGAATGTTAAAAACTGTTTTAACGAAGAATATAACTATTTAACAAGCGATGCAATGATGCAAAGCAAATAGGGCATGAAATTCAAACTATAAATTCACTTTTGGTTGTTTCTAAAAAAATACTACTAAACTACTTGTACAGAATATTTATTTGAGAACGATACATCAAGTCCATTTTTTCCTACGCCTGCCCCAGAAAGTGGCTGATTTAGTACTAGATGTACGTTGCAAAACAGGTGATTCCTGTTTGCAAAGTATAACGAGGCATTAAAAATCGAATTTAATATATGCATGTTGTAGAAAAAATGTTACATGAAACTCGTGCGCAAAGTGAATTTCTGCACTCGAGAGAAACATTTCTCTCGAGTGCAGAAAAGATGCACTTTGCGCACTTATTGCATAAATAACTATCTCCATTGAAGCAGTTGTGTATTTCAGTAATTTTACAAACCAAACTATTAATGTTTAATCAGAAAATAATTTACACCATAATGGAAGTTGTGTGCAAGGCAGTGTTATAGGTAGGCCTATTTGATTTATTCTCCCCTTATGCGTTATAAGGAACATACAACAGCAACATTATTTCCTTGCCAAATATTTTAAGCATTACCTTTGTGCCGACTTTCTCGATATTTCAACTAAGATAAAGTAAGAAACTGTTTTGGAATCAAATGTCGTAATAATGTTATTGACTAAGTGAAATGCACGTTTTTAGAATCAATGAGGAACATGATATTCCTTTAAATATTGCACAGCATCAGTTTGAAAGTTTTGTCATTTATGGCTGAATATATAGGCTACACAGCTCAAGTAATCTTCTTTTCAATTATCTTTTCAATATCGCGGCGCTTTTATCTGCAAATGAATTATATTGCTACAAAACCTGTCGTTATAGGCCTATTTGCGATCAGGACCGTCGTCATCGGTAATAACTGCCAAAACTGCCGCTAACGGCGCAAACATTTAATGTCTCTCTTGTTTATAGTCTTAAGCGATTTGCATATATATACATTTCCAATTAAAACAGGTCCTAAATCACGACGTTAATGCTGGGTCACGCGAATAGTTTGTAGTTGGGCTCAACTATAATACAATGTTTTATCGCCTCTTAATGTCTGTTTATAAGTTTGAGAGAGGGCTAAGACGTGTGCGTTGCGAATCCGAAACATCAAAATGTCCCATCATTCATTCATTGTCAAGCGTCAAGTGAATAGTTGACGGTGTGAAGGAACTGTAGGCCGAGCTGTAGGCCACAACCTTTGTGCGGTATGGGGCTCTCTCTCGGGTCTAGCTTAGATAACCATCTTCATACAAGTCGGATATATTATCTTATGTTGGTTGTCAAAAATATGAACAAAATGAAATGTTTTACTGTTCAGCTTAAGCAGTGTTATTTGTCTTTAAACTAAGATTTTCACCTGGACTAACTCAAGAGAAGTGTATGCCTAATTTTAGGTGAGTTCCTCTTTATGTACTACCTTAATTTAATTTCATGGAAGTAATTTATTTTATACAAATAACGGGATAGTTCTTTTAGTTGTTATTTTCCCAAACTAGGAAACTTTAAACACAAATTATAATCTTTTCCTAATTTGGTTTTTTTTTCTGAAATTTCCCACGCAAAAAATTAAAAAGACTGAATTATAATTAATTGTTGGTAGCGATGGATTTTATGAAATTCTTAATAACGTTCCTTCTTGAGCCACTCGAGTTTTAACCATTTGTATGTAAATATTTTAAGTATCAATAGTTTTAACTAACCTTTTAACGTATTTTCAATTTGATTTGTTTGTTTATACAACTTATTTTGTACATAATTTATTATTTATTCGATATTTTATGTTCTTTTACGGTGTTTGGTCATTTATGGCTGAATATATCCAGTTTATAATCTTGTTTTCAAGTTAATAACGCGGCGCTTTTATCTGCAAATTATTTATATTGCATATGCAACCTCTAGTTATAGGCCTATTTGCGATCAGGACCGTGCAAATAAAAATATAAATTATGTTTATACAACTCATTTTGCACATAATTTATTATTTATTCAATAATTTATGATCTTTTACGGCGTTCTTCAAAATATGACGAAATAACAAATTGAATTTTGAACATTCACATTTGAATTCAACTTTGAATTTTATTGAAAAATCTAAAATCGATTTTAAATCGTGACACGTATTCTATTGTTTACAATACTATCTAATATTTCACCACTTGATGAATCATTCCGTTCATCGTATCTAATGTCTCCCCTTTCGATAGGCGGAAGTTACTCCCGCTGCAGGTGCATCGGTTTGTGATATAAGTGTTGTTGTTTGGCGTGAAATGGCGAAGATAAAGTATCTCGTCCGCTGGTGTAGTGATCGAAAATTGTAACTATAACCTACAAACTGTATCTGTTTGTTGTAATGTTGTTATTTAAAACATTTTTAATTTTTAGGTTTTACTATTTCAAAGATCGTAATATGTATGCAGTTTAATCACAATCACTTTGATTTAATTACACTAGCTTTAAGGAGAGTGGATCCCGGAGACTCCTTGTCATTTTTTATACTATTCGCCGTTTTTTTTGTCACTTTGATTTTATTTATGGTAGTGGATTCAGGAATATCCTTGATATTATGCAATAGAAAATTACAATTATAATATTTTCTAAGACGAATAACTCACTAGTAAGCCTGTCTGTTTATTCTAATTAGCCTAACCCTTGAATATTTCAATAATTAAAAACACATTTAAGTATGATTGATTATATTTATCAAAACAATTCCATTCAAGGCATGATTATATACGCCTAAACCAAATACATATTGAAGCAATATCTTACCCAGCCAACAGTAAAGTTCGTTTTTGAATACATATTTTTGAGCATAATCATAATGATTTCCCGTTGACAAAATTGTTAGAGATAGGTTGGAGCATTTGTTCGAATTTCCATCTCCATCTGAATTCCCCTTGTTTTCATTTCTGTTTATGTTTACGTTAATTGGCGTACAATCGCAAGCCGATAAGCATGTCGTTTGCCACAATAACTCGCCTATTCCTAGTCTCAGTGTCCTCTGTAATGGGTTTTCCATTGATTGGCTAATTGCCTCGTGGGAAATATCGTGGAAGGAAGTCGAAATTTGACGTCAAACCGTCTAATTTGAAGCGTGTATCGCTGTTCTAGAGTGCTTACCTACAATCTTGAGTGTCGTTATGTCTGCTGTCGAGTCGACCGGTGCATGATAAGCCATACATTACTGCAGCACTGGTTGAAAATTATTTTTCTTACATAACTTAAAGCGTAGTTAAAAATTAATTCAGATTAAAATTGTCAATGGCTTTTTTCCTTGTTTGACACAGTGTCATGTTTTGAGGTAGTTTCAGGACACTATAAAGTTGTTTTTCCCTCTCAAAGTATCATAATGTAATTAAGTTAATATTGACAATCTTATATCATCAGGGTCCTAAAGATCTGATGTAGATAAAACTAACATGTATCCTTGAGCGCCAAAACCGCTAAACAGTATGAAATTTTACAGCGATATCATGCTGTACTAATTATTCTAATCATTCTTTTTAAGACAGGTACCTTACAGAGGACGTTACCCTGAATATGAGTGAAGGGTGAGTGTGATGATCGTGATGATAGTGTCGCGATCTTGTAGCCTTGTTACTGACTCAAGATGCCAGCATATAATTTGTCAAGTGTTAGTTCAGTCTTCCCAATTGGATAAGTTATTCTCGTTAATGAAAACAACTGATTTACTAAGATAGGCCACAATCTTACTTTATCTTCGTCACAAGAGAAATTTCAAATCTTCCTTAAAGCGAAAATCTTAAGCGTCAATGAACAGTCGACCACTTTCTCGAGAGCTTCTGTAGTGCCTCACGTGTTCCTTCAGGACCAGAATTAATGTCCGACTCGCGGCAGAGTCCAGAGCCCCGCGTGTATCCGGGTTCCGTTGAGACAACACTCGATACTCTCGGTCGTTCGCTCAGTTTCCCGCGAAAGACGCCGAGTACACAGCGGACGTTCGGCGAACGGCGTGTTTGCGATGGTGCTGCAGATGGACGATGGCCAAAGTCAAGGTGTAGTGTTTGCCGCGCCAAGGCCGCTGTGTGTTCAGCACTCGGCGGCGCGGCGAGCGTGCGCAAACATTCGATTCACTGAGCAGTTTAAATTAGCAGCACAGATTGAGATTAATAAGAATTTTTAATAGTGTACTGGATATTTAGATAGTGAAGAAGATCGCGCAAGAGGGGGGCGGTGTCGGTGGTTCGACCACAGCGATCTCTATTATACAACCAATCTAATCTATAATCTAAAATAATGATTTTTCCAGTACTCATTTACAATAATATTACAAAAAATCCTCTCTATGGATGAAACTGACCACACTTACAACTATCCGTTGTAGTTATAGAGATCGCTGTTCGACCAGCGATGACAATGTAGGAAAATATTAAAATCATTTATTATATCCATTCGGAAGAGTGAGTTATGAATCATTGAGCTCATCTGTACTCATAGCCCAGTCAATTTAGCTTTAAAATTCCTAAAGAAAAACAAAAAATGGTATAGTTTTGCAAATTTGCTTAAAATGTGCGTTAAGGCTTCTAGTTTAACATACTAAAAGTCCCCTAACGTGAGACTTGAGCTCGCGCCGCCATATTGGATTTTAGGTACAATTTTTTTGTTTTTCTTAATTATCTCTGTAAATATCAATATTTTACATAACATATAGAATTACAAAATTAAAGTACACAAAATTTGCAACAAAAAGTGTATTTACCATTTGAACGTAACCCAAACCGTTCCAGAGAAATATGCACTTAAATATGTAAATTCTTAGATTTTTAGGTACATTTTTCTTATTTTTCAAAATTATCTCAAAAACCATTAATATTTTACACACTATATGCAGTTACAAAATTAAAGTACACAAAATTTTCTACAAACGTGTATCTATTGTTTTTTTGTAACACTACCCGTTCCAGAGAAACATGCAATTTAATAAGTTACCTAATTAAAGATTCCGATCATTTTATACCATGCATTTTGGCTATTAAAAAGTTCACAAAAATGTTCTGTGTAAGTAATAAATTATATCCATTCATACTTTTGATACTCCTTATAAAATTGTCATCCTCCCTCTGAAACCATTTTCGATAGTTAGATTAACTGCAGGTTCATCATTATTTTCACCATATTCTTATGGGACTGTATTTTTTTTTGTTTTAGCCATACAGACAAATTTAGTTTCCCTGTTGTCAACAAATAAAATCAGCACATTTTACTTCATATTTTGTCTTCTTTCATTTGGCATCTAGTGTTCTGTGTTGTTTTAAACATGCATATTTACTTAAAAACAATTTACAAAATGTAATGATAAATTGGGAACCATTAAAATGTGTTATTTGTGATCGCAGTATAGTGAGCAGTGATAGTTAAAGTTGACAAGAATGGTTTGGCTGGTTCGGTAAAAGCAAGAAAAGAAAGGGAAGATGGAAATAAACGTTTTTTTTTGGTTGGGCTTACTTCAGTATATGTACAAACACACCGTCGTAAAATATATACCAGACCATCATCTATTGCAGCAGCCAAAACAAAGCATACTTGCTTGTACTCCTTGTAGCGACGCCTTTTCAAGCACAACTCTAGAATCATCGCAAGCTAAATTTTATTTCAAAACAAAGTATAATGTTGAGATGTTACTGAGGATGAAAAAGGGAACCGTTGGCGAAGAGACGGAAAGTTTGGGAAACAAATTAACATCAAAATAGGTAGTGACAAATTTTTTCAAGGATGTTACTATAATGGCTGTTATCATTTTTGAAACACTTCAAGCATTCTTGGACCATGGATTCTAAAGAAGCAATCAAATGATAACAGCTCAAAAGGTAAACACAAAGGCATATCGACAGCTCATGCCAAAGTCAAAGCGGTCAGACCAAGATCAGTAATTTCACCTTTACAAGAAGGTTAACATTAGGTTTAAATAGGAATTATGAGTCAAAGAACTTCTTAAATTTTCTCGCCAGTCTTGGGATTTTCTCCTCATACAACAATGTATAAACTTTAGAGTGGTCAGTCATTTAACATAGTGACTCTGAAATCATGGAAGTTCATTCTGTCAGTTTATTTTTGACAATGCTTATTTTAATGTTTCACCGATAGATGAGCATAAGAAATTTCACTGTATGGGGGATATCAATACCGTTACTCTGTCATTAATTCTCAAAAGAAACGGAAAAATCTGAAAAATATTCTGAAAAAAAAGACTTACAAGTAAAACTTAGTGAAGGCAATGCTGACCTCCTCATTGTTAACACTGCTATTAAAATATAATTTTTTAACAATAATTTTGAAAAAACCTTAATTAGGTCATTGTCGGGGAACCTTTTAGTGTTGCTTGTGGGTTTAACACCACCAGAAAAAAACACACATTTCTTTCAACCTATAGTAAACTCAAATCAGGACCAAAAACATTCTCATCTATTCAGCAGCTGCCACCGGGATTTCGTGAAAGCATTCTTCTTACATGCTTTAAGTGGATGTACATCAGTGTTTAACAGTACTGGTAAAATGGTGTTTACAATTTTAAAAATTAAATCAAATATTCAGGATGTCCCAGCAGTTTTTTCTAAATCAAAACTCGACTCATCAGGCTGTTGCTGAGGCAGGAAAACGATTTTTCCTTGCGTTTAAACAAATTTAAACTAAGGTATTTAAACTTTTTTGTTAGCTTAAAACATACAAAATACATCTAATTTACAATTTAAGTATTGTTAATTAAAACATTGTGGTGACTAGTTCAATGTAAGTAGTATTTAGATTAACTTCGTCAATATATATTGTATACAATCCTGAGTATGTTTGTGAATGAATTTCAAACAATATGATAAAAATAATATTGAACCTGCACTTAATTTAATAATGTATATTACCAAAATGGTTCCAGAGGGAGGATAACAATTTTATAACGAGTATCAAAAGTATGAATGGATATAATTTGTTACTTACACAGAACATTTTTGTGAGCTTTTTAATAGCCAAAATGCATGGTATAAAATTATTGGAATTTTTAATTAACTTATTAAATTGCATGTTTCTCTTCAACGGATAGTGTTACAAAAAACAATACATACACGTTTGTAGAAAATTTTGTGTACTTTAATTTTGTAACTGCATATAGTATGTAAAATATTAATGGTTTTTGAGATAATTTTGAAAAATAAGAAAATTGTACCTAAAAATCTAAAAATTTACGTATTTAAGTGCATATTTCTCTGGAACGGTTTGGGTTACGTTCAAATGGTAAATACACTTTTTGTTGCAAATTTTGTGTACTTTGATTTTGTAATTCTATGTGGTATGTAAAATATTGATATTTACAGAGATAATTAAGAAAAACAAAAAAATTGTACCTAAAATCCAATATGGCGGCGCGAGCTCAAGTCTCACGTTAGGGGACTTTTAGTATGTTAAACTAGAAGCCTTAACGCACATTTTAAGCCAATTCGCAAAACTATATCATTTTTTGTATTTTTATAACATTAATTTGACTGGGCTATCAAATTTATTTTAAGCATGCATGGAGCATTCAATATGTTATTGTTTTTCTTGACTCGGTGCATTGAAAGAACACGTCATAGTTCCAGATTCATAACAGGCAGAATGGGGCATGTAGTTTACGTCTTTATGTGTTAGTTCAAGATTGTTTCATAAACTGCATTTGCACGAAGCTTGACTTTGACGACGTTTATGCTTAGAATGAATCAGTACATAGTTTGCAAGTGCCCACTCACGAGCTGTGTTACGTTCGTTCGCCAGAGTTTACCACTGTGCTTCAATTACTCGGCCAAGAGCAACAACGTGCATGGACTATTTTCACAGCTCTCTTCGCTCTGCTCTATGAGTACAGTTCTTGTAACTGCACTACAACACTCTCCAACACTCTTGACAAACATTCGTTGCCCTACTTTGTTGAGTCGTGTATAAATATGTTTTGTTTGATGTCTTCGTTGCATAAACTGAATCTATCGGTGTTTCGCTGGATTTCCATCCATCGGGACTTAAAGATGTGGTTTTATTCTTCGTTGTATGTGACGACCTACGGCGTTTCGCTCGATTTGTATCCACCGGAACGCAGTCGCGAGTGTTTAGCCAAATGCAGCAACATTAATATATTTTATGTCTTCTTTGCAATCGATCAATCCATCGGTTCTCTCGATCGTATCCGCCAGAACAAGAAACGAGTGTTTAGCCAAATACGACATTAAAAGATTTTGTTTTATATCTTAGTTGCATGTGGTGAATCTTTTGGTGTTTTGCTCGATTCCCATCTACCGAAACACAGCCGCGAGTGTTATGCCGAACACGGCATTGATAATTTTATGTCTTCGTTATATTCGCTGAATCTATCAGTGCTCTCTCGATTCACATCCACCGGCCGGAACGTAGTCGCGAGTGTTAATTCGATACGATATCAGTAGATTTTGTTTTATCTTCGTTCTATACGATGATTCTGTCGGTGTATCGCTCGATTACCATCTACCGAAACGCAGTCGCGAGTGTTATGCAGAATACGGCATTAGTTTGTTTTATGTCTTCGTTATATCCGCCGTATATCGTTATTGTGTCGTTCCCCACCCACCAGAATGTAGATTAGATGTAGACTGACCCACGATGTCAGTAGATTTTGTTTTATCTTCATTGTATTCGATCGGCGTATCGCCCGGAACGCGGTCGCGAGTGTAGCCGATACGACATTAACCCGCCGCGGTCCGGGTGTCGGGCAGCGTAATGCGAGATGGGCCCAACAAGTGACCATAATGACTCGGCCTCGGGCCCCCCTAATCTCTTTACTACTTACAAACCTCTCCTGCGCCCGTAATGTCCGGCTCAAGGTTACATCCTACTTTGTTTTATCATTTTATAAGAGCTGCTGCGTTTATGCGAAAAAACATTCGTGGAATTTAGAATCCGGATGTTTTGCAGGGAAGTATCCCTGACAGGTCTGGGGAAATGGTAGCATCAATTGGCAATAGGTTATTTTAGGTTTGGTTTGTTTATAAATATTTAGTGCAACGACCTCGTTGTTGGACACTTTACAGAGGCCTAAAAATAAAAGATTATTTTAAGTGATTTTTAAATCCTACTTGGGTGTCAACAAAAAGTTCAATTCAATGTTTGCTTTATAGTGTCCAGGGTGTCCCGTTTCGGTGGGAAACATTAAACACATAATCGTAAATAAATCAGTGCATCAGCTGTTCAGCCCTTTTTTTATTTGTGCGCTTAGGGAATAATTGATTTAAAATATAATATTTTTATTGGAACCTTGTATTAAAATTTAGGGATAGTGGATGACAGACTTACGGTTTTCTCAAAAGTATGGGTAGTTTGGGCCTTATTTATAAATGTTAGTTGACGTTATTTTATTCTTGAAGAACGTAACTAATTTTTTTCTATGAAAAATTACTTTGTTTTTGCGTTATTATAGATTAATTTAAATAAGTATTAATTCGTACTTTTCTTTATTTTCCTTACTTAGTAAAGCGTTCCACATTTAACTGTAACTGCTGTAACTATAGTTCCAATCGTAAGTTAAAAACTGGAAATTATTTTACAATGGGAATGCATCTACTCATTATTAAGAGTCAATGGTTCTACTCTGTGGTAATAACTGATATCAAGAATCAAGAAAGAAGCGAATTAGTTTAATTGTGTTTTGATGCTCGTATCTTAAGATTCATCAAAAAATTAATATATTTCTTGTGGGTAATATAATTTTCATTGTAATTCTGTCGGTTGTATACAGTTTTCATGTTAAGAATATATTAATGCAGTGTTTTAAGGCAAAACAGCAGGAATTGTCCAAAATGGCGTTTGATTGGAACGCTGTTGAAAGTACCTAATAAATTGCCTTGCTTTGTTGCTGATAAAAACATTAGTACTATTTGTCATTATTATTGTGATGTACCACTGATGCCTTCATGTATCGTACCCGCGAAGTTAGTTAGTTTTCATTTAGTTGGTCTTGGTAGGCCGTCGTAGCCGAAGCCCCGCTGCCAGTGGGCACAAGCACTCGGTCGGTGCTTAGTTCCGAGTAAGTCGGCAATAACTTCCTCATCGCCAACATTAACGGCAATAGTTATGCCGGGTTCGGCACGTCCCCTCGCGCCATTCATCACGGTTACAGCGAGGGATTCTGGGTAAACCGCGCCAACGCTGACTGATGACCAGTAAATCTGCCCGTCAACTTTATGGGCTTTTCATAGTAACAATATAGTCGGTTACGATCGCGTCTATTAAATAAGTTTATATTAATAGAAATGAAACGCCGCGTTTATCGGTGCGCAACGAGCTCGTCGGGAGCGCGGACTGTTTTATAGTGTGAAGGTTATATGAGCTCGCAGGGGTTTTGCTCTCGAAGGATATTCGCAATAAATTTGCATTTCTCCCGTGAAAGTAGTTTTAACGGTGCTCCGTCTGTTTTTCATGCTTGGGTTTTCACTTTCTGGAAGGTGATTTTATAGGAAAGCAATTTCATACGAACCGTCACGTCGTTCTATAGGATAGCCTACGTTTACGGGGCTTGATGTAACTCTATATGGAATGTGACTGTTGATGTCTCCATTTATTTAACTTATTTATTTTATATTGATTCAGTCGTGCTTGCGCGCGGTTAACGAAAGCTGATTTGGATTGGTTGTTGAGGTTTTATGCGAAATTTAGATTAACCACACATATTTACTCTTGGTTTTAAAACTTTAGGCCTACTTTCTTTCACAAATCCTTGTTAAACCACAGGTTTTCAGCTAATTTATCGTCAGATCTTTATCGAGCCCGACTACAATTACAAGAAGCAAATACAATTTTGCCTAAAACTTTTTATTTATATTTTGAACTGTACTCAGTAAAATTATTATTCCATTTGGTCTATTTATTTGTATTTGTATTTTTTAGAGATTCTTAGATTTTTATGGTACAATCATTGACTTTAAATTTTAAAGTCAATGGTATAATTAATTATCATTACTCAGATCCTCTGTTGTTGCAACTTCGCTTGCAACTTTTTTTAAATTTTTTTCATTGAAGTGCTGAAAACTCTGGTTGTCGTTTGGTTTTGGTTACCCTGTTTTTAAACCATGTTCATATTTTTAATTGTAAATAAAGTGAATCGATGAGTTTCGCCTGCTTCAGTGATCAATGTTAATGGTGAGAACTCAATATTTCTGTGTATCTTTCATACTCTACGGCCGTGTCTCGGTACCGCACCACAGTCGGCCCGCCACGCCGCAGCGCCGGTCACGTGTCACCGCGCAGTGTTGTAGTGTTGTGCGGTGGCGGCGGCGTGGTGGGGGCCGGCCACTGCGGAGACCCGAGTGGTGGGGCCGACCGAACGCTCGAACCCAATCCGCTGCCGGGAAACTGGAATCGCCGCCGCCGCTTCCCGTCGAATTAAATTACATTACTTTGTAAATCGCTTTGATCGAACGCCCCACCCACCGCCCTCCGCGGAACGAAGCCGCGAGAAAAAGGCAAAGTACGGAGTTTTTATTTTTTTAATTACATGAAACACTTCTCCTCCTTATAAAAATCTCGTCAATTTCACCGAATGAGACAACATTATCTGAAGGTACTACTGTTGATTTGGGGCGATCCCAGTACATTTTTGTGCCGAGACTGTAAATTATTTAACTAATATCTCTAGATAATTGTTTATTCTGTTTAAAATAGATTTGCATATTTGTTAATGATTTAAATTTTTTGTATCACTTTTAGATTTTATAATATGAAACTTTAAAAATCGAAAGTTTAGTCGTGCTTAATTGATAACAATTAGTGATGGTGATACTAGACATTAGGAACTTGATCTTCCATATCAAAAAAAATTCAAACATTCACAACAGGTTTGAAGTTGTTATTCAGGAGCTTGTCTTAAAACTTATGTTTGATGGGATGTTAAACTGTATAAAAATATATGCGAGCAGACAAACGGAAACTCAGGCATTAGGCTTGCTTACATAAAACTCTGTGCTAGTAAAAACTTTTCGTTCCCTTTTTTAGAATCAGCTTTCGTCACATTAACACCATTTACATTCCTCAGCACGGCAGCCGCGGTTTGTGCTGATGGCGGTTTGATAGCCCTCAGCTGAGCCTGCGCCCGCGCCCGCGCCGCAGCCACAATGCTCGCTAGTTATTCCCTAATTAGCCGTGTATTCCTGATCGGTAATGAACGCATTGTGGATGCGAGATGCGGGATGCGAGAGCGGCCGGCGGACGCGTTATTGATGACCGAGGGCGAGGGAGACGCCGCGCCGTCTTGTTAGCCAGCGCCACCGGCTGGTCTCCGGAGTGGGGAATCTGAACTGAGGGAAAACTGTGGAGAGGTTCAATTTTACTGTACATTGATTTTTTTGGGGGTAAGGGCATTCTGTATACGGAGGACCCGCCGAAAACTATCCTCAAAGGTAACTAAACTAATCCAAAGGACCCGTTGTGACCGACTAGGAAGTGAGTGGTACACAGGGTTAGTAGTATAGTAGTTCTTGTGTAAGGGCTCGTAACTGTCAGATTATTTAAATTACTCTTGTTTCGTTTGTCAGTGTGGATTTACGCTAACTGGTCTTAAAACGTTGGAGGGGATTCATAATCTCATATTTGTTTTCTCAACTAACCCGCTTTCAGATGTTCAATATTTTCTTCCAATTTATCAGTATAATTTAAGCTGTTTCGAGCATGGATTAAAGAAAACCTTTCTTTGATTGATGTTTGAGAAAGCTTAGGAGAATCCAACTTTCGTATTCTTATAGACATATTATTAAATTTTATGTTTTTACAGTTAACAATTTTACTTTTACACAATTCATTTGTCAGAGTTTATCAGCGCAAGTAATGGTATTCCTCAAATGATAACAAAACTTATAATTTCTGACGGTAATACAGTAGTTGCTTTTCCGGGTTATTTTACACTTTGTGTTTGTTACCACCACTTTATTAATAGTAACATGCAATAAGTTGCCAAAGACATCTTCCATGTAAGAGGAAAATCGTTCAAATTTCCAAATTACTAGGCAAACTGTTGCTTGTAAACACTCTAAACTAACTGGATTTTACCATCCCTGAGGTGTGCGAAATGTAAGACTAAACTACTTACAGGAGACTTCGTCAGCTCAACATGAATTTGTTCAGTTCATAAGTTTCGTCGTAATGGCATCATCCTCATCTGCGTACAGGTTTCATTTTGCCGTGACGAAGCCAGCGACTGATAGATACTTCACTATACACACAGCTGAGGATGATGGCATAGCATCGAAATATGTTCTAAACTGAACAAATTCATGTTGAGCTGATTTGCGTCTCCTTCAAGTAGTATAGTCTTTTTAAGTAATTTTATATTACCTTTTCCGTCTCCAGTTCGTCCATCGTTGTTAAAAACTACTAACTACTTCTTGACAAACTGGAGACGGAAAAGGTAATATTAAGCCACTTAAGTTCTACCAGTTCAGGGACAATACAACCAGGAAATTATAGTCTTTCATGTAAACTTCCTGTAATGAACTACATCCAAACAAACGATGAATGCAAGTATTCTTCTTTTGGTTTGCAGACTGTTCGCATAGGTTGTAGAAAACAATTTCCTCGCTCGGGGTGTAACGCGGCGTGAAAGGAGTGTGTAATATGGCAGACGTATCGAGTGGTGGGCTTTCTCCAACAATGTATTGTGGTCCCCGAGTGGAAAGCGCGGGTGATTGATGGGCCGTGGGTGAGATGTGTGCCATAAACTGTAAACCACGTGTTGTACAGCCGCTCTACCCGCTGGGGGGTCGGTGGACCCGGGTAACCTACACTGGCGCAGGGCGACGACCAAGTGGGGAAACAGTCTGTTGACATTCGGCGTTTCAAAGTTTTAGTCCAGGGCCATGAACTTTTGGCCAGCCTTGATGAGAGGATAGGGCCTGACAGTAGCACCAGAGATAGGATGGCTACCACATACGAGAAACAATGAAACTTAACCAGCCTTCAGAGATTTGTGTAAGTTTAATCATTAGCCGGGGAATTACAGTGGAACATCAGATGGTCGTCCGATCCAAGGTCTCGATGCAAGTTCGTCTCAAAGCAATTTGGCCTAAACGATTATAGCGCCAGAGAAAAATGACTACCGCACAAGAAACCAAGCACTTGAAAATCTGTCTTCACATAGACACGGTTGATAATCAGACGCCGAATTGCCAGGGAACTCAATGAGATAGTCTGAGATTTTCAAGCTTCGTTTCGAAGCATTCAAGAGATTCGAATACACTTAATGGTGACGGAACATTTTTAGATTACAGAGTCTAGCGTATTTAGATACTCATGAAAACACATATTTACTTTCTGCATTACATTTGACCATGTAAAAATATATTTTACGTTTGAGGAGCCATAAGATCCTTTCCTTGCATTATCAGGATTTTTTCATACTTATTGACAATCTTTACTCATGAGGATAGAGCTAATATTAGGCCGTATGGAGTGCGCCGGGAAAGAAAACATGTATATTTAAGTGTAATTAATATAATCCTCGATTACTGTGTTGCAGTTTCGCTGTTGCGTTTCTTTTAAGATCACACAATAATAAGACAGCTTGAAAATTATTTTAACGGGTTTATGTTTCATTTCTTTACAAATTTGTTTTATCAGTTTATATGGAACGCCAATTAATACGCATACTTAAATTTTTCTCTTCGTTTTTCTTCACGTCCCGTAGAGGGGAAGTACATACTCGTCTCCCTGGATTTTTTGGGTTATTGAATGTACCACCGCTCGGAACTGGAGAGGTCACTGCAGTTTGTCGATGGTGGCATTCTCACGGCCAAGATCGATGGCACCATGGCCGGTAAGCACCGCGCCGCCGCGGATAAAGAGAAGTAGTTGGTCTAACGACGGCCCAGGGTCAGAAAGTGGCGCGTACTCCGCCGCTGCCGCTGCCGCCGCTGATGTGTTCCCACTAATGTCCGGGTCTTCTCCCTCGGTAAATGCCATCACCCACTCCCGATAATCGCGCCGGTCCTTGTACAACAAGGCCGCGGACAATGTCGACTTTGCCGGGATTCCGGGAACTGTGGAAACTGAAAGTTGGACCATTAGAAGGATTATTAGAAGGGTTTGAGTATTTAACACATTCATAGTTGTTTTTGTTAGTACAACAGGAACTCACTGCATAGATGATAACATTTTAGAGTTTGTTTTACGTGGCAGAAGTTTGATATTCGCAATAGCAATGACAACATCTTCAGACAACAGAGCGGCTTGGCGCCCGGTTAAATCATGTTTAAATCGGAGCAGGAATGGAATGGTGTAATTTGATACTAGATTCCTCCTCGCTCATTAAAACTGTTAAACAGTCCACGTTCGTACATTGCATTGTAAGAAAAATTCCCAAAAAGATTTTAAGTCCTCTTAAAATGTCTGTAATAATTTTAATAAATAGGGAATATGATTTTGGTTGGATTAGAAGCATTAGGGATATTACGGCGAGGATCTCCCTTAAATTACGATCACGGTGAGTACGACTGAAGGAGGTGGTCTGAACCCAAGGTTTCCAAGCTTCGTTTCGAAGCAATCAAGAGAGGTGAATAATCTTAATAAGTTTTGGAAGATTATTAGGTTATCGATTGTCATAACTCAGTTTACATAATCTAGCGTATTTTAACTAATGAAAACACATAACACTGCAATATCTTTTGATCATGTAAATATATTTATTTTACGTTTGAGGAGCCATAAGATCCTTTCCCTGCATTATGAGGATTTATTTAAACGTTATTTGCAGATTAATACATTTAATTTTGAGTAAATACTATTAATAATCTTGCTGAAAAAGCAATCAATTATCCTATTAGGAGCTGTGAAAACAACTTTATATTTCTAGTCCAGCAGTAAGCGGCGGCGCGCGGCGCGGTGGGTGGTGCGCGCTGACGCCGGCGCGGACGATCAAGGCTCATTTTGTAATCTCCCTATTGTTGTAGAACACCGCACATAACGAGTCAAAGGGCTCGTAATTAATAAAAGTCCGTCTGATGTCACTCGGTCGTTATACGATAATCTTTCCTGAAGATTCCACTCAATTCGTGGAATATTTTTGTTAAAAATTTTCCTTATTATGGGAATTATTTTTCCGGGATTCCCAAAGTACCCTTTGCTTGTTTGGTCGCTGCTTAAGCGGATGCCTTTGTTCTAAAAATTATGTTCATTCCCCGATTGCTGGACCCAAATGATTTATTGCTGGAACTTTTCGTTAATGAGTAGAGTGGACGTCAATGGGACACTGATAGTCAGGCTATCTTATCGAAAAATTGCCTAACAGACATAAATTACAAGTTGTAAATGTATTTTTAATGTTGAATTTTAGTTAGCTTAACATTTTTTGTATTTTGGGCCTTTATTTTGGCCCTAGTGATGTGGAATCTCTTGAATGTCGTCCCATAATTAGGTTTTAAATCATTTGCGCTTTCGACCAGTGAGATTCTTTACAAATTTACTTTTCAGTATTGGATTTTTACTAAATATATGTTGTCTGTGCTATTATTGTTCGTATTTTTTCCTGCACATCAGGATCTTATACTTGCGTTACTGTTGTGAAGTTTGTCCAATTCTCTGGTAAATTTGTTAACTCATAAGTTACGGTAACACCCAATATTATCAATACCATCACACCCTTATTGCTTCTTCGGTCACTTGGCCAAACATGTCCTCAGCGTCTCAAATAATGGATTCATATTTTATTTTACACACAGGATTTCTACGTATTTACACGTAATATAAATGTGTTTGGATAGTCATGCTATTAAACAATAGTGATGAACTATGAACTAAAATTACACACTAATATACATTTGATAGTGGTTAGGTTTTTGTGGAAATCAAAATTAATACTTAATGTTTCAAGTTCATAAATCTGTCTATAAAAGAAAAAGAGTTAGTATTAAGGATTTCTTTGATAATTTATTGGATTTATTAAAATTAATTGTTTTAACTTTTTTTGAATTGTCAGTTTTATGGCATCAGACGTAGTAACTTAAGCCCTGTATAAGAGGGTTTCTTTAAAAAATTCAAGGGTATGACAAGGAAGGTCTCCTTTATATCTAGTATCATAATTGAGACTATTCTTGAAGTGGATGACATCTGTAGTTGTTTGTCAAACATAGTTGTTTCATAAATATACAAACTTTTAAACTGTCAGTGTTTCCAATTAATTACATATGCGCTTGACGGAAATCACTTTCTTAGCTTCAATATTACTTGTATTGCTTTCTTTTATTTAGCAAGTATTTTAACTTAATATTTCTTTGTCATTACCCCATAAGAAATATGACATTTGATAAGTGAAAAGTAAACAATCGTATAGTTTTCCAACCGCTCGGGTAAGGCTTGGGTGACACTAATAGACGGACGACCCCCGGTTTTTCTCTTCATCAACCTTGACCGGCCGCTGATAGTTCCTCTGATCTTGCCCTCCGCAAACATTATCCACCGCCATTATATTTGCATTTTCTGTTAGCGGTCGCCGATGCGTGCGTCTCGGGATGCGAAGCGTTGCGTCGCGTCGAACCAGCGACTGTACAGCAGCTGCGCTTCTTTTTTATACGCGAGAACTTTTATACAAAATACATAAAATAGTTGTCATTAAAGGACTGAAGAGGAATCCCTAGTTTTGGAGAACATCAAAGTTACCAAAACATGTAATCGTTAATTACTACACTCTCGAGGCAGCCGAGGTGGACCGAAAGGCGGCAATTATCTTGGTCGGACTCACTGATAGGCGGATATAATCAAGATGGAGCCCCCGCTTATAGGCCATTAACCGCAGGAAGTTCCGGAAATAGGTTCCTGTTTGTGAGACTCCTCCAGTCAAAGTTAACATTTTAATCCAATCGTTTATGAAACTCTGTAGCGTCACATTTTAGTTACTGAAGCAGTTTCATCATTGTTCTTTAGTGATCACATTTGTCAAACATGAGTGCATGAAAATACAACGAAACAGAGGGGGCGCTTTGCTTAGTGGATTCCATTTATATCACTAAGGTATTTTACAAGCATGACTCGTACTTTATATGTGTTTATGCCTGAATTTGATACATATGAGATTTTACTTAACACATTGACTGATTTTAGCTGACATGTTTTGCATGTTTGTTAGAATGTTATTAATTTCTTTAAATTCATTTTCTTTTTTGTTGTAGTCATCGACTCTTGAATATTAATTCAGTTTCTTAAGATCTTAATGCCCCTCTGTGCATGGATATGAATGCTGTATGCTCTTGGAGTGTGATCCAAGTTTACTTTATGCTCATGCTTCTCTCTGTGGCTATGCATGATGTATGTCCTTAGTGCGATCCAAGCGTACTTTATGCCTACGCTTCCCTCTCCCCTCGGAGGCGGTGCATTATGTACGTTCCTGAAATGCGATCCGAGCTTTATGCTTGTACGCTCCCGGCTTCGTTAGATCCACGTGAAATTCAATAAACCGATGCCAACTTTCATAAAGCACGCGGTTTACGAGCACTAAACTAGGATTCCTCGTTTGCGAGAAGAGCCATAAAGTGGTTCATTAAACAGTTTCTACGGCGGGCTTTTCTCCGGTAATTGGTGACATCCGTGTGCACGCTGCACGGTCGGTGCGGTACGACGCCGGGCCGCGGGCCGGGGGCACCGTATGACGGCCGTTAAACGCCGCGACAGCGGGCAAGTGCTGCAAGTGCCGTTGCCGCCAGATTGCTGGGGGAAACCTTGTAATCTACCAAGAGGAAAGTTTAAACTGTACAGTTTGTAGTTTGCCGTACGGGACCCGGATCTGAAAAAACTGCTTTTCATTTATTTTTAATTCAAAGCAAATAAGTATTAGGATTGTTTTTTTAAGAAATGCATAATATACGTCCCACGTTAACGAGAACATGTTACGAAAGAGCCATCATTTCTGTGATCTTTTCACAACAGGAATCCCCAAAAAGCAGTAGATTCTTTTCTCCACAGCATGGTAAATCCTGGGAGAGTCGTTTAAACATTAAGTTGTTTACCTCTTGGAGCATTTTAATCTTTACACATCACATATTTATTGGATCACTTAATTTACCTAATCCGATATAAAGACTAGTAAAGATAAGTTAAATGTATTTTGTTGAAAACGACGGACCATTAACAATTTTGATTTATACTGCCTCTAACGGATGATGTTTTAAATGTTTCCTCTCACTTTATAAAGATAATATTTCTAGTTCTTAAAAATGTTGACGGATGTTATTTCATATTACTAATAAAGTTATAATTAACAATCGTTTGGCATGTTACCCGTTTTGACGTGTTTCTATTATTTTAATAAAAATATTATAATTAATTCTTGATCGTAAAAATCTAACTGAACCCAAACCAAGCATAAAGTTTGTATCCCAAGCAAAAACCAATGAGTAACCAAAGTTGTAATGCAGAGAAAAACTTACTAGAATTACAATCAGAATAAATTTTCACAAAAAATTACAATACAGTACATACATTGGTAATAAACGTGGAAATTGGCATCGCACGGCCTTGCAGGCTTGGGGACGCGAAGCCGCTTGATGTGTTGCCCAAATAAAGTAAAATAATTACCGTCATTTAGAAACACAAAACTCTAAGATAAAAACCAAATACCCCCGTTGCAGCAGTCCTGCATACTCAGCGAATTTCAAGTGCATAAATAGATAATTTAAATGAAGTCTCGCATCAAGTAAAATCAATATACATTCAAAAGAAAGCGTGCAAAAATACTCTCCTAGTGGCTTTTAAGATCAACAGGCTATAAAAAATAATAGCCTATACTCGGCACGAAAATGCAATGTTCAAAACTTCAAAACAGCTGGCTTTTCCAATTTAATCGTATGGGGAAATGACCAGCTGTTTAAGTTTGAGTAAAAAATTTCATAAACATCATCAGTAAAAATCTGTATTCGCTATAGTACATTTATTTGACATATTTAGTTATCTGGCCTTTAAGTAAGCCATATGTCTGTATCCACCAATGTGGCTTTGAATCAAACATCAGCTCACATGTTTTAATGTAAACAAAGCAGACGTTTTAGATCCCAATGCTACTTCCCAATGCTACTTAAATAGCAGTTATTTTATGTTATTTTTTGTTATCTAGCAAACTTTAAGAAATTGCAGTACTTTTCCTGAGTCCCTGACATTAAAACATTTAATTTGAGCCCTGTTCCCTCATCCTGTGATTTGCCAAATGCCCACAATTGGTATTCAAAAATAAATTATTCTTCATAGGATTAGTATGGAAAAATGCAGGTTTGCTGCCACAGAAATTTGAAAATGACGTATTATAGGGTACAATCCAATCTATCTAAACTATATAAAGCCACATAACATGTTTTATCAAGATATGCTGAGGAATAAGAAAGCTATCCAATTGCATTTACCTCTCATAAGGTTAACATTGGGAAAGAGAGTACACAGGTTTGCTGCCTCAGGAATTTGATGATTTGGATATTTTAAGCCATAATCAAGTAGATATTAACTGTATGAAGCCTCATGCCATTTCTTATCAGTATATTTTGAGAAATGAGCGAACTACACAACTTATTTTATTACCCATAAGGTTAGCATGTAGAATGAGTATGCAGGTTTGCTGCAACAGTTATGTTAAAACTGGTTAGTTTTAATTCATTATTTAGTATATCTTAACTAGAAGAAGCCATATACCAAGTTTTGTCAAGAAATGTTAAAAAATAAGTAAGATATAGAATTTTTTTATTTCCCATAAGGATAACATGGGGAATGATTATGCAGGTTTGCTGCCACAAAAATTGAAATTTCGGGGATTTTTGACTAAAATACATTATATCTCATCTAGATGAAGCCACAAACCAAGTTTAATTAAGATATGTTGAGAAATGAGCGAGATATAGAATTTTACTTATTCCCCATAAGGTTAACATTGGGACAACGTACTGTGTTTACCACTTTCAATATCTCGGTAACCAATAGACATAGAGCAATGATTCAAAATACTAAATTGTTTGTTTTTTTTGAGGCGAATCCAATGGTGCCAACAAAAATTTGATTAATTTCATTTTTTATGTAAAAACCCCCAAAAAAAACCCATTTTTGGGGGGGTTATTCCCCCTTTACCCCCCCTTCCGATGGTCCGATCGGGCTGGTTTACGAACTTGTCCAATCGATCACCACTTTACATGTCTGTACCAAATTTCATTAAGATCGGACCATATTTACGGCCGCTATCGTGCTCACAGACACATATATATATATATAGATAGATAGATAGATATATATATATAAATTCGAACGAATGGTGTTTTTTGCTTCTGGTGGCCCCAAAACGAAAAGTTATCATGGTCTCGGGCTTAGGTCTTACCATGAGACCTACGGTAATAGCTTCTTCCCTATAGGGGAAATTCGCTAATCCCTACAGGGGAAATTCGCTAAAAAATAATTTGAGGCCTTCTTTAACCACGCTATTACTCAAGGTTAATTAATTCCCGCCGCTGCAGCTAATTAGCTTTGAAAATATATAAATATATCTAAATTAAATTAAAATATAAGCAAAGAAAAATTAAATTCAGTTTCTTTAAATAATTAATAATTACCATGATTTAATTAGGCTTAATGGCTGGTCTCTTGAAGAAGTAGAGAATTTTAGCAAAAATCACTGATCTCTCTAGATATATTTAAAATAACTAAGGATTTCTACCCCTCTTTTCCTTTAAATAACGAAATTAAAAAACGACAGTTTTCGGCCACGATTAGCCCACAATGTTCGACTCCGAATGTGGGCGTCCGTAGTCGGCAGGCTGTGTACTTAGGCAGTAATGCCTGACAATTTGTCATTTGATTTGAGTAATAGCGCGGCGGCGGCGGCGGCCGGACCGGCGTAATCACAATAATAGCGGCCGACTGCCATCTGCCGGCCGGCACTGCCCGCTGGCCCGAACACATATCTAGCTTCCGCCATTGACGGTTTTATACTGAAAAATCTACTTTTCAAGGCCCGGATGGCTTATTCAACTGTAGTTAGGTCACGAATTCGGGACAGATTTGCTGGCTAAGCCGCAACTCCAAAAGTGTGTTGTGGCTAGTGCCATATCACTGATATGGTGCTAGCCATATCACTGATATGTTTCTCAGAGACTACCACTCCTTAACGCCCTTCCTGCCTTAAAAAAAACGTCTGTTGTCAAGCACTTGATAACGGTCTATATTTTAATAAGTTAAATTCCTTTGTTTAAATTAACTTGGTTATACATTTTCTTTTTGGAAACGCATTATAAATTAGTGATAGGGTACACTCGTGAGGTTATAATACTACAGTACTAGTGGATCCGAGCGCACGGAATCGTGCGCTACTCTAGCAGAGCGATAATTCAAATGGCGACAAATTTAAAACACAATCATGCTAACACGATCCGTCTTGAGGGTTATGTTTACACAAATTAAAAAATAACAGCAATTAAATTATCCAGCTGATCAAAATGTAAACAATTATGTTCTTCATAAGGATAACATGGGAACTTTAAAAGCCAATGGGGCAGAGCCCAAGGGACTTTTTCAAAAATGTAAGGCCAGTTTGCAAATCTACGCGACACGCTCTTTCCAATGAGCCGTCAATGATCAAAATCGGTTAAGAAATGACGGAGGAGTTCATAAGACAAATTTCGTGTTGGCGTATTAATTATATAGATGAAGTTTATCGCAGACTGTACTGTCATATTGAGACCTGTTTAATAAAGTCCCTTATTTACTTTTCAGTCGCCGAAAATACTTAATGTCGTAAAACATACTGTTAAATATTTTGATTTCATTCGAACACATCCAATTGTACTGGTGATCTTGTTAAGAAGATGTGTGGACACGTAAGATAGGATAAATTGGATTGAATGCAGAATATCGCCCTTCAAAATTTAATAACTTCCGTCAGAAGATTTATCTTAGGATTATAAAACATTACATTAGTAGTTAGCACAAAGAGATGAACAGGATATACACAATGAGCTCTGAGAAGCCAGATTAATGTTGGGATCCGTACAGAACGCCGCGCCGCCGCGCCGTTGTAGTTGTAGGCCGCGGACCGTCGAGCATCCCCGGGGTGATCAATCTTGTGGAGCCAGTTGTCGCTTCAATCACCGCTGACACATTCCTCCGTCGACCTACTGGCCAAATACAGGTGTCCACCACTACAACGCTGGCGTAGTACTACACCACTATACAATACAGGTGCCCGCTACTATACCGCTATACAATACAGGTGCCCACCACTACACCACTATACAATACAGGTGTCCGCTGCTACACCACTATTCAATACAGGTGTCCACCCTTGCAACATTATCAATACAGGTGTCCACCACTACACCACTATACAATTCAGGTGTCCACCACTACACCACTATACAATACAGGTGTCCACCTCTACACCACTTACAATACAGGTGTCCACCACTACACCACGTACAATACAGGTGTCCACCACTAAACCACTATACAGCACAGGTGTCCACCACTACATCACTAAACAATGCAGGTGTCCACCACTACATCACTAAAAAATTCAGGTGTCCATCGCTGCAACGCTGGTGTAGTACTACACCACTATACAATACAGGTGTCCACCACTAAACCACTATACAGCACAGGTGTCCACCACTACATCACTAAACAATGCAGGTGTCCACCACTACATCACTAAAAAATTCAGGTGTCCATCGCTGCAACGCTGGTGTAGTACTACACCACTAAACAATACAGGTGTCCACCACTACACCACTATACAGCACAGGTGTCCACCACTACACCACTAAACAATACAGGTGTCCACCACTACACCACTATACAGCACAGGTGTCCACCACTACACCACTAAACAATACAGGTGTCCACCACTACACCACTATACAGCACAGGTGTCCACCACTACACCAATAAACAATACAGGTGTCCACCACTACACCACTATACAGCACAGGTGTCCACCACTACACCACTAAACAATACAGGTGTCCACCACTACACCACTATACAGCACAGGTGTCCACCACTACACCACTAAACAATACAGGTGTCCACCACTACACAATTATACAATATAGATGTCCACCACTACAGACTACACCACTACACAGCACAGGTGTCCAGCACTGCAACGCTGGTGTAGTAATAAAATATCGTAATAGCTTGGATAGTACTACTATATTATACAGCTGGATTATGACTCTTATCCCAAGTAAATGATCACATGCCAAGTTATACTGGTGGACTATTAAAGTCAGTTCACGTTTACATAAATCTTATATTGTGTGCGTATTGCAAGAAGCAGGTTAGGCAGTTTTCAAAGTTTATGCCGCTCTTATTGAAATAAACAATTTTGGACATATTATTTTAAAAAATTTCACAATTCATAATTGAGTATTTTTTAAATTTTGCATATTTTTACCTGAGGTACAAAATAAACAAGCAAGATTCCCAGAATGTATACGTTATTATTAGAGAATGTAACATATTTAATTGTCAAAGTTAAATTAATTTAATTGTCCGTATGTAGAATTTTCCTAGCATTTAATACATCCACATCTATATCATCAAAAGAATTTCTGGGATTTTGTACAGAGCAAATCGACCACTAGAAATAAATTTTTCTACACATATTTGGTATTAAATTAAACCTATCACTCTCTAGATGTTCCTTTTGCGGGTTTGGAAAATATCCCATGAAAAGCCTTTACACAGGAGGCTTTTGAAATTTCAGCGAAAATGCTACTATCTGTGGTAGAACCTGTGAACTTTTTCAAATTCACATTTGTTTGTAACAAACCAGATGATCAAGATTTGAAATAGTTCCAGAGATACGCCACAGAATGCTGGCAATCAAATGTCATTATGATTTTGATTTTTTTTAATCCTGAGGTTTTTTAAGACAACAGAAAGTAAGGAAGAGTATTTGCCATTTCGAAACTAAGACCAACAGTCTCTTTGTTTGAAATTCATTGTTGGTGATGGTGATTTTATATTTTGATTAGGATTTTTGCGGACATTTGCCATCACTGATTAGTAAAAAACAAGTTTCACGACGTTTCGGGATCTGGAATCTGATCCCGTCTTCAGGTGGAAAAAAAACCTAGAACATAACAAGATTAGTAACACATATCCAGGACACAGTCTCAGCTCAGCTCTGATTGGGTGTGGACGTGCTCTCTCCTGCCTGGTGTTTCTTGATACTTGTGATTCCTGTGTTATTTTGTGTATTGTTTTTCTTTTCAGCTTATTGTTTTCGTGACTGCTTTTACAGTTCTCTGTTTTAGCTGTGTTTTTCTCCAGGTTTTCCTGGCTATGTGTTACTAATCTTGTTATGTTCTAGGTTTTTTTCCACCTGAAGACGGGATCAGATTCCAGATCCCGAAACGTCGTGAAACTTGTTTTTTACTAATCAGTGATGGCAAATGTCCGCAAAAATCCTAACCAACAGTTTGTAATCATCTTAATTCACTGTATTTCTTTTCTTAAGAAGAAAACTTAAAAAGGAACATAAGTAAATAGGAGGTGCTCTGGAGATGGGATTTTATAACAAACTATTGGCAGTGAAGACACATTTATGTTTCAACACATTGATGCATGTTTCAGCGTTTTGAGCTTTAAAATATCAATATTAGTTGAATGTTAACGTATTAATTCCAAGTTTTAAAGCACATTATAAATTTAAAACCTGTATTTTGTAAATGTACTTTGAAGGGGAGGATATTGAGGTGTTAGCCTACCTATTTTACTTGATTTTAAAATGTACCAATAACGATATGCCTAAATTAATTAAGGCTTTTCATAGAAAGTTATGTTATTTGCCAAATATGTATTAAAACGCGAAACAAAAAGAGGGTCTGTTTGAAAATTATAATTCTTTGACCGTTATGTGTGTTGAATAAATTGTGTTTAGGGTGAATGTCTATTTTATAAATGCTGTTTAGAGATTAGTTCATCAGTAAATCAGTGATATGTCCATCTTCTTACCGATTGTTATTAAGACCTATAACAAAGATGAATACAAGAAACTGACGCATAGATGTTGTGTATAATTAACTCTAAAACAGAGACAAGAAGATGCGCCAAGCAATGAAGATCCAAATAAACTAACCCCCATTTAATGTGAAATTAATGCTGATGCACTGACGAAATTTGAAAGTGTAGAACGTACAAAAGTGTTAACATGGACACTTTTAAAGCAGATGAAAAAAATGAACTTATCAAATTCCGTGAGGAATTTCTTACCCATAATATTGAAGTTTTAAGTATAAAGTAATAAGTTATTTTTAAAAGTTTGCCCCGATAAGAAGTTTAATTACTGCCAATTTTATTCCAGTGCTATGACATAAAAAATTAGTAGGAAACTAAAAAAATCACAAACATTCACACAGTTCATCATTGAAAGGTATTTTACGCTGCAAAACTCCATACATAATCATCATGAAAGTAAATAATGGTGGTTTAATTACCTTCGTCATAGAGTTCTGCAATGGGTCTTATGGCGACCTAGGTTTCGATGCCTTTTATTGCATCATCTTCGGGCTTGTCGGTGGGAGAACGTTGTGATCAGTCCATTGGACGGTTTTTCGTTTTTCGTAAGTTCTGTGTGTGTCCGTGTATCATGAACCGTGTTGCAAGTGTTACTGATATTTAACGACGTCCAATGGACTGATCACAACGTTCTCCCACCGACAAGCCCGAAGATGATGCAATAAAAGGCATCGAAACTTAGGTTGCAATAAGACCCATTACAGAACTGTAGGACGAAGGTAATTAAACCACTATTATTGTCTATATCAGTTAGTTCAGGGGCAATAATCATCTTTTTAAGATAGCTAAGTTATGAAAGTAAAGCCTATTTTACCAAGTCGTTTTTTAAGTCACGAAGTGACGCGGGCTGCTAGTATAATAATAATTATTATTATTGAGCTGTTACTTAATAATAATTTCTTTAAAGATTCTTGAGGTTTTCAAGACGTTTCAACACTTCCACACTTCAGCCAAGCGGAAAGGTACAGATTGTTTATTATGCAGTCGCACGCGTCGCAGATCGTCCTCTCCTCGGCTACTGTCTCCAGCGGCGGCGCGGCAATAAGGATACCCGCCAATGGCACGCCGTTTAATGGCCCACATTAGCATCCAACTATTAAAATATTACATTTACAGCGGCCACGTCGTAAATCGCCACTCCCGCCCACAGTTACGCCATCCCGCGGCGAATCGGCCTTCCGCCGGGCGCTGGGTGCAGTGCTGGAGACTGCGTGATCTGATGGTATTCTCTTCGTCGTGATCTGATGGTATTCTCTTCGTCGTGATCTGATGGTATTCTATTCGTTGTGATCTGATGGTAGTCTCTCTTTGTCGTGATCTGCTATGGCTCTCTTCATCGTGATCTAACGTGGTTCCCTTCATCGTGATTGCCGTGGTTCTCTTTTTCGTGATCTGATGGTATTCTCCTCGTCGTGATCTGCTGTGGTTCTCTTCATCGTGATCTGCTGTGGTTCTCTTCATTGTGATCTGCTGTGGTTCTCTTCATCGTGATTTGCCGTGGTTCTCTTTTTCGTGATCTGATGGTATTCTCCTCGTCGTGATCTGCTGTGGTTCTCTTCATCGTGATCTGCTGTGGTTCTCTTCATCGTGATCTGCTATAGTTCTCTTCATCGCTATCCCCAAGGCTCTCTTCATCGTTATCTAACATGGTTCTCTTCATCGATATGCCGTGGTTCTCTTCATCGTGACTCGTCATGGTTCTCTTCGTATATTGACGTGGTTCTCTTCATCGTGATATGACGTGGTTCTCTTCATCGTGACTCTCGGCATGGTTCTCTTCGTATATTGACGTGGTTCTCTTCATCGTGATATGACGTGGTTCTCTTCATCGTGATATGACGTGGTTCTCTTCATCGTGACTCTCGGCATGGTTCTCTTCGTATATTGACGTGGTTCTCTTCATCGTGATATGACGTGGTTCTCTTCATCGTGATATGACGTGGTTCTCTTCATCGTGACTCTTGGCATGGTTCTCTTCGTATACTGACGTGGTTCTCTTCATCGTGATCTGATGGTATTCTCTTCATCGTGATCTGATGTGGTTCTCTTCATCGTGGTCTTGTTCCTGGGTGATAAACATTAGTTTACACTTGTTAGGTCCCTCGGTAGAACTCACCCGCTAGATTGAAAACTTATGAAGCAGTTCTCATTGAATTGTTGAAAGGATGTGCTTTCTACTGCTAATTAGCTGCTCTGATCACGCTTACTCGTTTGGTTGTCTCTTTTCAACCTCTCCATCATGGACATGTTCGAGATTCCCATATGGAATGAGTTCCCAAATCCGTAGTGCTTCTCGAAAACAAGAGTCATTCTTTCTTTTTCTTGCGTATAGAACTCTCTTTTGGTGACTTTTCTGTAACGAGATGGACCTAAATTCCATGTCTGTTATTGTGTTAACATTGTGTATTTGGATTATGCATTTATTTCGCGTTCACCGGAAGCTTTGAAACCTAACCTTTTGCACTAAACGGCAGTCGCTACCGTAAACGACGTGTTGCATTAATAGCCACGAGGAAGAGAGAGGAGCGGGCTGAATATGATGTTCTGTGTTCAGTGGGCGTGAGAGACCTTTGTCAGGGATCCGTCATAATTATTTGTGAGATAAAGACTCGTGTGGGCGGGGGCTGTGAGGTCTCACGACTGCCTCTGCCGCTGCTACTGTCGCTCTGTCTCTGCGGCTACTGCTCTTCCTCATGCAGTTGCGCCGTAATGTTGGCTACTTATCAGCCAAGAAGGGAATAATCGTGAGGACAATATGCTCTTATATAGGATGAAAAAAACGTACGATAGTCTTCTGGTGTTTTACTGTTGGTAGGCTATTGTTATACTAAATGTATTTTCATTTTATATATAGGGTGGAAATTAGTTGTCATTTTTGTCACTGGTACTACGTTTTACTTCGGTTGCGCCTTTGTCTCGTTTAGGATAGGAAATTTTTCAGTGGACGTGTGAGTGCTAAGCACTGAAGTCTTTTGATTGATACTCTTGTTACTCTGGCTGACGCATATAATTTTGCTGCATTGGTATATTTTTATAATGTTTTTATCATACGGCGTCTGGGGCCTAATATATGGTGTCCGAAGTTCGTATAATGAACTAATTCATGGTGGCTAATTCATGTAATGGTCAACGTTTAAGATAGGCATCACTTGATTTCTATCTTCTCGGTTTTATTTCTCGCTTTTGTGTCTAACACTTAGACTTGCTGATGACTCAAGTATCTAAATGTCTAGGGGATCAATTTGTAATATTAATTGTTAAATCGACTGGATTTCATCATTTTACTTTTTTGACATTGGGCCCTAATTTTTTTTATAAAATAAAGAAAATTTTATTATTAACACCCTTCAGTGTGATATCGAGTTCTGATGTTTCTATGAGCTCGCCATCGCGGCATCTTGAGATCGTACGCACGCGAACGGCAGAGCGCCACAACACAATGCCTACCAGTAACTGCCACCGGGTCCTCGCGGCAATCATCGGTCGTTCAGGCCTTCTCTCTGACCTCCCGGCTGTTTCCTAGAGAAAGCAGCCGCTCCGGTGTTTCAGTTCCGTTTGCCAACTCCACATTCGAAAAGGCTCTTTTATGAAGCCGGTAAACGCGGCTAAACGCGGTCTTTTGCCGTCGCTGCAGCGGCGTTCGGCGGCCATCGGTCAACGGCCCCGGATAGGCTTACGCATTCCCGTAGTCTATGCTCTTCGCTTTATGTTCAACATTAATATGTTAAATGTCTTTAACGGACGTTACAAATACATCATATTTTAAATTTACATTGGTGTCGGTTATATCAGAAATTACCAAATTTGAATGAATTATCTCTCCATTGAACAATGACGTCCCTCCTATCTATGATTATCCTTTCCGGACACCTCCAACTAACACTTCAGAAAAGTCTGCACAAGGTTTATAGAGTGCAAAATAAAGAATCAGATAATTGGTTAATTAATCAGTTGGGGTTTCAAAATACTTCTTTTTCATTTTGAAAGGAAAGTGGACATAAATAAACGGGTATTTTCCCCTGGGAGTGTTACGAAGGCAGGCGTTAGCGGCGTGAGCGATGGGCAGGCGGACGGGGACAGCTACTGCTAATCACCAATCACCCCGGTCATCCTTCACGGTGATCGCTGCCCCGGGCCCCGCCACCGCCACTTCACACTTCACTCTGCCTCCACCGCCACCTCCACTACCACTTCACCTTCAATGCCGATAATTGTTGGCGGTGTCACGATGTAGATGTGTTTGTTTATACAGGAAATTTCACGACTTTTCTTTTTTTTGCTTTCACAACTATCGATCCGCTGATTTTAACGCAAATTTTTCACAATTAACGCTAATTGTTTCTTATTGGTGCATAGTATATTATGCACTTACCCGTTTTGGAGTTGGTATCGCCTGGACCTCTTCATGTGGAGAATCAACGTACATCCTTCTTTTGTAAGGTAGTGATTCGTTCAATATCTAATCAGTATCTGGATTCGTCGCTTTAAATGACCCTTGAACTCGTAGTGCGGTAATAATTATTATTTGCAGTTGTATAGATGAAGTCCGAAAGACAAACCATACGACTATGAGGAGTTGAATCATCGAACTACCTCGCGCTTTTGCTAATTAGGCAGTTCTTCTTCATCCATACAGCAATGTATTACCTTTGAATTATTCCTTTCTCTGGATTCGCCTCTCAACATTCCTCTGACATTCACGAACCACATAGTCTCTGTACCGCTCCCGCAGTCCTGCCGTGTACCGGTAGCGGCTCCGGCCCCGGCGGTCGGAGCGTGGGCGAGCCCGAAGCCCGCAGTCGCTCACGACGCAGAGTCAATATTGACCTGCGAGGCCGAGATCCGTCAATCAACCACCTGGAACAACATCCCCGTCCTCCTCGGACTCTGCTTTCTTTTAATTCCAGTCGTATTTGACTTGGCGCGTTGTTACTTTTTTAGAGGGGTTTTTTACCCGGGCTCGATTGGGGAATTTGTCTCTTGAGAATGTCTCTGTCTGGGTCCTACCTGTTGTTTGCTTTAGACGAAGGAATCCCTTGATTCGGACACAACAATTTTTTTAGAGCGAGAATCTCTAACAGTCATTCGAGTTGTTGATTTTTGTGACGACAGTATTGCTCACATATTATGAATTACCATGAAGACACAAATTGGAATCGAAAGTAAATATTGCTGTGGTAAAGTGCTATTGCTTTTTGCATTTTGTACGAGTTAAAATGTAATTCTTCAATTTCTGATGCCTAATTAAGATCCGAGGTCAGGGTTATACCTGCGAGAAACGAGCGGACAAGCAGTTGTTAGTAAACGCCGCCACATAGAATGGTTTTTCGATCGCTGGTTCGTCGTGTTTGTTCTTGTGTAACTGAGGTTTTGAATCTTTGCTATCTACATATTTTGCTTGTTGACCGAGGATGAAAAGGAAGAGATAACGGCGATTTGTGGAACAGTGATTGTTGAAAGTCTGGCCGGCGAGGTGTCGGCGCGGTGGTGTCGGTGTCGGTGTCGCGTCGTCGTCGTCACCTCTGCCCTTGTCCCCTGTTTGCCCGCGGTCAACACCAACACATCGCGCGCCCTTGTTTGGTCTCCTCTAAACTGCGCAAATACCCCGCGATCCGTCGCTCCTGACCCACAATCCCGCATGCCTCGACCCCGGCCACTCCACTGCAGCGTGTCCTTGCAAGGATCCCTGAGTTTGTTTATCACATTATTAAATATTAAAATTCATAGGCGAAATTTTTGAAAATTTGATGAACTTTTAACAACTGTGGGTTACTTTAAATCGAATTTTTACGATGCACTTAGCTGTGAATTACAAATTCGTTCCTTGTTACATGATATCACCTTTTTGTGCTTCTGCAACGCCCGGCGGAACAGTTCCGGGGGTTTCTCCAGGTTTCATTTACCGAGCGCGCGGATTTGATTCTTGGCTTGGTTTGTCACATTCAAAATCATAAGAATCATAGAAGATTGTAATGCTATGTCAGACTTTTTATTTTGTATTAGTTGACTTAGTTTAATTATAACTGATTTGCCAACTTGCACGTTTACCAAAATTAATGTTTTTAATACTTCCTTCTAATGAAAAAAAAGTTTTAATTCTATGTGCCACAATCGTGACTGACTTAGTCACCTGCAGAAAACTATTGTTAGAAGGATACATTTCGAAACGTCCAGGTGAAAACATCCAGGTATGTTTTAAATACCAGAAAAACGGTCAAACCTAAAATTACCTAACATAGCCTAACCTAACCTAACATAACCTAACCCAACCTAACTTGGACGTACTGCAACTGGACGTTTCCTGCTCCCACAACATTGAGCATTGAGCATGCGAATCCGTCGTGAACAGGTTGCTGTACCTTGTGTAATTGATTAGATAGTGTCTTGATAAAACCATTTGGCTCTGCCCCAAGTCATTAGGCAACAGTAAATCATTTGTCTGGCGTATTACCTCGTTGAAAGCAATGCACCAGCATACGACGAGAAGAGACGAACAGATACATCAGAAAGTAATCAAGCTGTCCTTTTATGTTCACTCTTAAAATAGATAAAACCTTGGAGGCGTTCGTGACAAGGGATAGTTGATCTGAGAAAATCAACGATAATATATTTGATTTATGATCGCTGGTATTTTATATATACTTATAAATAACATGTCGTATGAGATGATTTAAACAGAATTTACAGCTTTTTGCAGTATGGTAGCACTGTTTACAGTTTATTTAAGCTCTCTCTAAGGGTAAAAATGGTTAAAGGCGTGCCTTTTCCACTCTTATTTATCTTTATGTAACATTGAAGATATGATGTAATTTTACATAATAATAATAATAATAATAATTCCTAAATACGCAATTAAGCCTAATTATTATTTTAAGGATCTAAGGATAATAAGTGCTCTAGTTCATTTGGTAATATGTACTTTCCAACGAGACATTTTAGCTTTAACGGTAATAAACTAGCTTTGTATCCGGTTTGTTTGAATGATATAATATCCTAAAAAGTGGTTTTTTCGTTAAAAATTATATTCGCCAGCGTATCAAATGCCATACTTTCGTTGTCGTAATGATATTTTCGTGATAATCCTGTCATTGTTTATAAAAGGTACAACTTTTAAAATGAACGTGATAAAAACTTCCGCTGATTGAGACCACATTGTACTCATTGAATTTAGTTGTCATCAGTTAATGTTTGTGTCTGCGCGATGTGATGTGTAGGGATTGTGCAATGCAGCACTGCTGAGCTCGGTGTTTGTCGCTGAGAGCAAACAACTATTGTTGTCAGATCCTTCTCTCCTACTGTTTGTTGCTTTATCAAAACTGTTAAAAATTGTATTCGATGTTGGAGCGGAGTTTACAAGATGGATGGTATTTGCGTAATCCTAAACTCTTTGACCAAATGATTAAAAGTTTTTTAATACATATACTAATGTAGTATAACCAAACTTTATAAAAGTTTGGTATATACTAATGCAGAAGGGTTACATCTAATTGGGGAAGTAAGTGGATACCTGTAATGTCAGGAAACTGTTGATCAATTATCATTTCCAAAATACAAAATAAATTTGTCTGAATCCTTACTTAACAATTTTAAAGGGTTTTACCCTTTAAAATTATTAACTATTTTAAAGATCACAAACCACATAATCAGCTAAGCTATGTTGAGATGAAACTAGGTGGTTGGTATTTTAGTTATAGTTTAGTTATTACTAATTTTTGTTTATCAATAGTTAAATTCGTAGAAGAAGAATTCAAATTTAACAAACCTTTAATTAATTTTATAAATGTTCCACAGGTTGGAATCAGTATATTTTCATAATGAAGTTTCTATGGATTAGGATGATATTGGCAAAAAGCATTTTGTCCCCACTTTGCTTCAGCATTTAAGTTAGTAAATGAAATTTCTAACACATCATTTTAGCACTTTCAAGGTCTTTAAGGTTGTAAGAACAAATTCTTGAATATATAAAAAAAAACTGAAAGTGACATACTAATAGCAAATGGTGTAACCCTTTTGTGGAAGTTTTACCTACAGTTTTGAGGCGATGGCTTTGCTCTTTGGGCTTATTGTAACTTTTTTGTAATAAACATTATTTATACTATCACTGTTGTGTATATTTTTCATTGTTATAAATGTGTGGAAACTTCAGAGCAACTCTAAAGAATGAATTTACTTCAGTACTAAACATATGTTGATTAAATAATTTAAATGTCATATTAAATTATACTCACCCCATGCTCTGATGAATGTATAAATCACAAAACACTAGCAAGGATTACCTGAACAGAAATTATTGAACTCTCTTTAAAGATTATATTTTTAGTTAATTAATATCAAATATATATGTCAATATGGAGTACATTTTTGTTGGATATACATTATAGATGTGTTTATGGTTCATTATGACAGATATTAATATTACTGTGCAAAGATACATTGTTTATGACTTGGGAATTGAAGAAATTTTAAATAATCAGATGTTATAATATGTAGAAATCCATTTACAATGTACTGTTCTTGAAAATACCAGCAATAATTTACAATGATTATGCAGTAAGTTAGCATTGTACAGTTTTAGTTGAGTAAGAGGTTTGAGGTTACTTGTGTCGGCTGGAAATCAATTGTCAACTCTTCAAACCTGCAGATTGTCTACTGGGCGAATTTTAGCATTTTCAAAGAATTACTCTTTCTCTTGTTGAAGTATATTTGTTATCTTAACTAACATTCTTTGCGGTTGATTGGACATTTCTAACAAAGTACTTGTGTTTGCAGGGCCGCATGCCGTATGTGCGCACGATGAGCATGGAGCAGCGCTGGCAGGACTTGGCCAACCTGCTGAGTCTACCGGACGCCAGCGCAGCGTACCACCACTTCCACCCCTCGCCCTACACGGGACACTCCGGAGGCTACCCCCCCGACCGCAGCGTCCTGCTACACAACGCCACCCTGGCCCCGCCTGTGGGCGACGTCGCCAATGGAACACACTACCAGCCCATCGGTGAGTACCGCCACTTCCATCCCTCGCCCTACATGGGACACTCGGCATACTGCTACACAACGCCACTCTGGCCCCGCCTGTGGGCGATGTCGCTAATGGAACACACTACCAGCTCATCGGTGAGTACCGCCTTTTCCATCCCTCGCCAGCATGGGACACTCGGCATACTGCTACACAACGCCACCCTGGCCCCACCTGTGGGCGACGTCGCCAATGGAACACACTACCAGCCCATCGGTGAGTACCGCCTTTTCCATCCCTCGCCAGCATGGGACACTCGGCATACTGCTACACAACGCCACCCTGGCCCCACCTGTGGGCGACGTCGCCAATGGAACACACTACCAGCCCATCGGTGAGTACCGCCTTTTCCATCCCTCGCCAGCATGGGACACTCGGCATACTGCTACACAACGCCACCCTGGCCCCACCTGTGGGCGACGTTGCCAATGGAACACACTACCAGCCCATCGGTGAGTACTGCCTTTTCCATCCCTCGCCAACATGGGACACTCGGCATACTGCTACACAACGCCACCCTGGCCCCGCCTGTGGGCGACGTTGCCAATGGAACACACTACCAGCCCATCGGTGAGTACCGCCTCTTCCATCCCTCGCCAACATGAGACACTTAGTGTACTGCTACGTAACGCTACAACCCCGCCTGTGGAACACACTATGAGCCCATCAGCTCAGGGAAATAACTTACAATCAGCTGACTTAAAACTCAACATAAGCCAAGTCCCTAGTGACCCCAAGGCCCATGAGTGAGGGGACATGACAGGCCTCTCATGGATGGTAAATATATATTTAGTAATTAATTGTAGTGTTTAGAACATGTTATTATGGAAGTTACTTTATCAGCTTAACATGTGGGCATATTTTTCTATCAATTCTTGCAATAAAATTTTTATGGTTTTAGTAAGTTTGTGATTAATAGCTCATATTATATCTCTTTATTGATTATGTCATGATTCATATGAGCCTTTAAAACAATTTACTGGTAAGCCTTTATAATTTTATCTTCAAGGGAGGTTTTTCTAATTTCTAAAAAACTCCATGTTCAGCAAAAAACTTTGCAATCTGCTCTATTCTACCTGAAAGTCTTTGCTCCAACAACAGTTATTTTTATAACAGCAATTAGCCTACTTAAATATTTTTATTCATACCGTGTTTTTTTTTCTATCAATTAGCCTACTATTTTCATTTTGTACATGTCATTTTGTTGGTTCACAAAATTTTATATTATTTAGTTTTTATCTTTAGTTACCAAAATATACGGTTTGTGAAGGATGATGCTTTTAAAATTCTACACTAATTGAGCTCCTAGAACTCCCAAATAGCGTGTTCCAATCACGCGGTAAGGTCGGCCGTCCGTAACATTGTGTGATTGATGGCAGGCGGAGGCTCCAACCTGGGCAACGCGGTGGCCACCTCCATGAACCTGACCAACAGCAGCGAGCCGATGGCCGGGGAACCGCACAACGTCAACTTCAAGGTGGAAAACCCCCACGACATGATGTATTACCAGGTGGGTAACTTGCCATTATTAGCTGCTTAATGTCTTGTTGTTTCATTCATGAGGTGTAAAAAAACCTCTTAAAAATTAGAAGTGTCAATTTCTTGGTTGAGAAGAAAAAATTATTTAATGTAGAATTTTTGGTTGATTTTTGAATATATTTTACAACAAATTTATGCCTTTAAAAAGTTCAACTCTCCGTAGACTTATGTGAACTTTATTGCTAGTTATAATAACACATTTTATTGTGTACCTGACATGTTTTCCAATTGCTTCATATTGTGTTATGTATATTTCTACTTATTTTGTTAACACAAAAAATTAACTAAATCAAAAATAGGCTAACTATATTTATTTAAAAATATGCTTCAGTCTATTTTGTTGCTAGTTTTATAAATACATTTGACGTTGTTCCTAACATATTTTCCTGACAGTAATGTATATCTTTTTAATTATTTATCAAAATCAAAATCTAAAAAATCTCACTCCTTGGCTTTGCTTGATAATGTCCACGCACAGATCAATAGTCTATGTGGGCGGGGCAAAGGCAAGGTAAAAAAGAGGCCGCCACCCTCTTAAAAAAATATATATATATGCAAGCAGTTAATATTTTAGTTATTTTTTTACGTCACTTCAAGTTGTTTTGTAAAAACAAAGTTTTTGCCCATAAAATTTCTATACCATACCTCTAGTTCATCATGTAAATCACACTTATTCATATATTGCTATATCAAAGCTAAAGTAAAGTTCTGCCTCATAGGTTTCAAAAATTAAATAGTTAAACAGCTAAAATTTACTTTCTTTGAATGTGCTTTAGTAAGTCAGTGTTAATTAGTGTGTGACAGGTTTATATTGGATGTAATAGTTTTCCTAAATTATTAAGTACTGTGTCAATGATAATACATATTACATATGTTATAAACCATTTTATTGACATTATTATTTCTTAAAAATTGTATTGAACTAAAGCTTACCTTGGACAAACAATTTTTATCTCACTCTTAAGTGTTTATATAAAGGCAACAGCGTCGATTACTAATTGTGTCGAGTATCAGTGTATGCATTAAACGGCCGGGTACAATAGGGCATGACGGGCAGTTTAGCCGCAATTTACATATTCATGCCGGGTGTGTGAATGAAGTTGAAGCAGAGTGGGCCGCTGTATTCTGATGGAAATGTTTCAGAATGGAAGCGGAGAGATGAACCACACCACGGACGGCTTCCTGTCGTCCATCCTCAACGACGAGGACCTGCAGCTGATGGACATGGCGATGAATGAAGGTAACTCACGACACAACAGTCGTCACCCACACTGTCGACTGTCGTTCGCATGTTTACGTTTGGTTCGGTGCCTAGACTTTTTAGGAATAAATTTTCGACAGATGCTTCATTATAGATGATTAGGTGTTGGGGTATAAATTTTTATGAGATACAAGTAAAAACTTTAGCTGATGGACATGGCGATAAATGAAGGTAATTCACAACATGACAGTCGTCACCCACACCCGCACACTGTCCTGCTCGTGTTTACGTCTGCTTTAGTGTCTATGTCTAGGCCCTTTAATTGTAAACAGATGAGTTTGAACAGATAATTTATCATTAGGAATTATAATTTTAAGTAAGTTAATTTTTATGAGGTGCCACTTAAAAACTGTATTTAAATCTTAGGAAAAGATTTTCAGAAAAAAATTACTTTTATTGTATTTAATACCAAGGATTTACAATTAAAACTCATTGAAAAAATCGTCAACGATACTCAACAATGAGAACCTGCAGCCAATTGACATAGCGATGAATGAATTGTCACCCACACCTACTGTTGCGTTCATGTTTATGTTTGCTTCGTGTCTAGGGCCTTCAGTAATAAATTTTGAACAGATGATTAATTATGGATAATTAAGGAGTAAATACATTTACATAGAGGACCGGGTAGAAATTGTGTTTATTTTAAAGAAAACAGTCAGGTTTTTTAAAAGAACAGGTTTTTAAAAAGAAAATAATTTTTATACGATATAACACTAGAGGTTTACAATTTAAAAATAATTAAAATTGTCATAAAAATTGTACTCAAGCATAGCAAAAAGCAAGAGAAAAATATTTTTTGTTATAAGTAGTCTATGCATTGAAAGTAAGGCAATATTTGAGCAAGAATAGTGAATTTTAATTACAGTATTGTCTTGATACTCCAATTTTTTCCTTTTTGTTGTTTAGTTTTAATTAAATTTTCACTCACACTCTATCAATAAACTATAAGGGATCCAAACAGTTTTATTATTTTTATGACATGTAAACTATCTCTTGTACACGTGGTTTTGTCATTGTTCAGTTTTGGAAATCATTAAATGCAATAGTACCTTCTTTATTTATTTTCGTTAAAGAATCGCCAACTTTTTTGAAATTTTTTTTCTATTCTCATTACTTAAAAAGAATTGCCATGTATTTAGGTGTTAGGTATTCAGGTATAAATATTAGGTTTATTTGTTATTCTTATGTAGTAGGCTTTAAGTAAGATTCCAGTGTTGCAGTTTGCACATAAACAAAAGCAATCAAATAAATATGTATCAGCTTTAAAGTGTGTAGCTGTGAAATACTTTAAGACTTTAGGAGGGCAATACCTTGAAGGGGATCGGATTAAAAATTAAAAGTAAAATTAGCAGTTAATCCAAGCAGGAAAATCGATCAGTCGGTAATTGATGGGCGAGATCGAGCAGTGTGATTGAGTGAGCGAGTGGGTGACTCACATTGTTGTTGAGAATTCCCCGAGTTCGGTGTGACAGTGTTGTGGGAGAGTGAGATGTGAATGTTGCGGCGGGCGAGGCCTGTTGTGATGACTCCAGGTCTGATATGACTGCGTGGTTAGTCAGCACTGTTAGTCATGTGCCCGCCTCAGTTCCCGTGTGGCTGTAGGTGTTGCTGTTATTGGATCTCACTGCTCGATAATGTCTTCCCTTCAGGTAGTTTGTCCACATAAAAGAGTTAAGGCACAGGTTTTATTACAAAATTGGAAATTTTTAACTCAACAATTGCTTGTTATTTTTATCATGGTTTTATCAAGATCAATTTCGATACTGCCTGATTGATCAACATACTGCAATGGTTTATTTTGGTAGACCTCTTAAATGCCTACCCCCTTCTTGTGAATTTTAATTTCTTGTTTAATTTTTTTAGTTACAATTTTACTTAATATTTATTTTACTAATTATTTCCATGTAAAAAGATACAAATTTTGATGTTTTATAGTAAATTTACTAATTTTGAATTTTTTTTTTCTATATAATTTGAATAAAAAACTTGCCAAAATATTAAACAAATATGCTAAATAATAATATAATTAACCAATAAGTATTTTTTTGTAAAGATCCAAATTTTAATGTTTTACAACACACAGTAGTTTTATACATGCTGCATATCAATGCATATCAATAAAAAATTGATTGGGTATGCGAAATAAAAAATTTGATGGGTATCATTCAGTTGCATTAGCCAGTAGGTAATAATGAAATACAAAATAAAAATATTAATTGCATGTCTCCTTGAGCTTATTTATATTTTTTCATCAAATAACTTTTAAGAAGTAATTTTTTTATTGTAAACCATTGGTGTTGCTTAATAAAGGAAGTAAAGTTGCAATATTACTGTTATATTCATTGCTTTTTGCCATAGGCACCTACTGCTAATTTTACTGTTGACCATGACATTCGGCCTTGACTCTTAACATCCCTTTCCTCATTAATCACACTGCCAAGATTATCTCTTTATTGTGTCTAAAGGTTTAATCACATAAAGGTGTGATGTTGACTTGATACTGCTATTGAAAGCTTGAGTTATAAAACAAGTTTACATTACCTTATTTTTTATAATTTTAGTAAAATTATATATTTTTTGTAATATAAATAGAACATAGTATTTAATTTACATCACTCTAAAAAAATATTGATTGTTTTATATCAAAGTCCTGTAAACCATCATTTAAAATTGAACTCTACCTGGAATCCTCATAATATTGGCTCCTGGCTTCTTGGCTGTTAACAGAACTTTTACGCTGCATTTTTCATAACTTTAATTTTTTATTTTACCTATATTTTCATGTCCGAAATGGGCCAGAGGTAAAATATTTAAATTTTCATCAGGTTTAGTGGAGTTAATTTTCTCTCGATGACTCACAATAATCGTTAACTTGAATTATTATTCTACACTTGAATTATTTTTGTTGGAGAAAACCTGTACAGTTATATTTTACCTCTATAAGTCAAAGCATTAAAAATTCTTTATAACTTGAAGTGTAGTAGATAAGTCAAATTACATTTTTAGTCTATAAGTCGAAATCCCAGACTACATGTTGCAATGTGGCCTTCATTCCTATGGCTCAGCATCACTATTCTTTACCTCTTTAACTCAAATTTTCATTTTCTTTAGCTCTATGTCTTGAATTCAGCTCAAATTACCTCTGTATGTCAAAATTAAGTAAGAATCACCTCTGTAACTTGAACCATGGCAAAAATAACTATACATAACTTGATGAAAAATTTTAGTTTTGTGGCATTTTGGATTAGCAAGAGTTGATTGTATAGTTTTCCTTCTTTAACTGATCATCATTGTGATATTTAGTTATGGAGCTTTGAGACATGCAAGCTGGTAGTAGTATATGCTGTTCCATTGACAGACACTAACTATGCATTGTGTGTGGCAGGGATGTACACGATGCGGATGCTGGAAGGCAGCAACAACGGGACGGCGAGCCACGTGGAGCGAGCAACGGACTCGGACTCGGCCGTCAGCTCGATGGGCAGCGAGCGAGTTCCAAGCCTCAGCTCTGACACCGAGTGGATGGAGACCAACAGCGACTCCGGCCACACACCCGCCGACCACTACGCCACCGACTACCACGGGTGAGTCATGAGAGTATTGCTTATCAACATATCTTCAAGAAATCAGCGTGTATACTAGTCGTTAAAATGATAAGGAATTTATAAAGTCAGGAATAGTAGCCAAAGTCATGAATATACGAACTATGTTCATGGGCTGGTAGCTCATGAACCATTACAATTGAAGTTGGCATTGTTGGTACCTACAATCAAGGTCTCCGGTTGCTTGATACAGCAACTAAAAAAATAACTTGGTGAACTGGTAAAACTAGTAACCATACGATAATTCAAGGCACCATACCGTCCCAGGTTGCTTCACCAGCAACTAAAAAATAGAGCTGGGATGATTTTGCAAGCTAACTGGGCTGTTTAAATTTACCATTGGTCGGGAAATTTTTATTTGGTGATAAAATGAAATTAAAAGTTTTTTCTTTATTATAATCGTTTTGACTGGCAAATCTCTTGGTCAAATTTCAATAGGCAAATGTCTTGTTCATATATAGGCTTGGAGACTTCTAGGTTATAACAGGCAATTTAGTTAGCTCACCTTCAAGCTTTTTGTTCATAAAGGGGGATGAAGCATTAGATACACCCGTTTAGTATAACTGGCTGAACGTTGTTGTGTGTTGGCAGCAAGCTGAGGTGGTACGACTACAGTTACCCGGGCCGCGGTCACGTCAACGCCACAGACGCGGGGGCAGTGAGCAGGCTGCCTCAGCCCTCTGTGGCACAGAAGAAACATCACATGTACGGCAAGCGGTACTTCCAGGAGCAAGGGGCTGGTGAGTGGACCAAGACACAGTATGTATGTATAGGGACAGCATCAATCAGTTACATTCTTTTTTATAAGATACTATAAGGATTTGACTTTGTTTTCTTAAAGTCATAACGATAATTGTTTGAAAGTTTTAAATTAAATGAATACCCAGACACTTTAATCGTACATGAACTAATAAAGATACATCCATTTCATTGCTGCATCAATATAGGTTGAAAGCATCTTTTTCCTACAACTGGACGTAAACTGCCAGTTCACACACTGAAAACCAATCGTAAAACAGCTGTTTTATCAGTAACAGGACCAGGGACAGTACTGAGGAGCTAACGATAAAGTCTTTTATCGCTCGCCAGCTTATTGCATTGTTGCTGTTCGCGGTTCAGCCAATCAGAGTCGTTGGCTCCAGCGCTTTCACTTCCGTTATTATTCGACTGAGATTGATTTTTTTATAACATCAAAATCATAATGGCGCATTCAGATACAATGGACATGATTAACTGTGATTGTATTTATTGTTTGGGAATCCGAAATGCGGTGTGGGAAAAGTTTTGTATGTTTTTGTATAATGTGTCTTTCTTGCACTTGGCTATGCGTTGCGCGGTAAGTGTTTAGCTCAAGCGAGAATGACCGACTTTAGGCTCTTAATTCATAAATAAATATTTTTCTTAACCTGAGAAATTTTTAATGAGCAAACTGTAACCTATATGTTTTAAATGGAATGTTTATCTATTTAACAGGTTGTATTTTCCCAGGCTCCAGTTCGAACAGCAGTATGGGCGTGGTGCCCAGTCCCGGGGTGCCGACGGCGGGGGTCAAGTTCGACTTTGGTCCAAGCCCCGCCGACCCCAGCCCCTTCCCCGCCCTGCACGGGGCCGACCCCGCCAAGGCCGGGCCCGAGATGAAGTATAGCTGCAGCGTTGAGTTCACCAGGCATCTGCACTCGGGTAAATGTTCTACAGGTTACATATGATAGAAGTGTATGGCTAGAATTCTAGTCATTTTGTTTTTTAAGAAGTAAATGGTCTCAGATCTTTATAAGGTTAGATTTAGATTTTAACAATGCGCAGGCCTTTATGGAGCTTGTTTATTTTTAGTGAAAGTGGTTGAAATTAAAGTGCAGGCTCGTAGCAGCAATTGCTGCTTTTTTGTTATACTAACCTGAAAACAGTAAATAAAAACATTGTACTCCCGTTATAAAATGACTGGATCTATGAGATCAGTGGGATAGAGCGCAGGTTATTTCTGACACTTTTGATATTTTTCCCACTGTCCTCGGACCTTAAGCTCTAACAAGAATCCTCACAAGCTAAGCCACCTTTTTCCTAGCTTTAGACATTTTGTTGGGACTGATTTGCTTATAGAATTAAATATTACATTTTAAAATTGAAGTGGACCATTTTTAGACCAAGTTTTTCTGCCAGACCGGTAGAAGTAACACAGTAGTGGGAATTTAACCATAAACCTAAACATCCTTCTTTCTTCTACCGATACACTCTTCTCAGGATTCATGAAGATTTGCTAATGATCTAACATGACATTTTAATGTTCCTTAAATTAAAATTAAAAACTTAAAAATGACAATTACAGTAAATTTTTTTTTAATTCTTTGAGGGAAAATGGTGACTTTATTAATAGAGATGAGTACTAAATTTAAATGTATGTTGTATTAGGCATGAGGCCAGCAGACCACCATGTGATACACAACCACACGTACCACCTGCCTCCCGACCAGACCGGCGCCATGCAGAGACCCGTGGCCAGAGACAAACAAAAAGGTGTGTGCGACAGTTTGTTATCTCAACTTAGGAGATAGTAGTATTTCATATGTTTGGTTTTGAAGTAGAAATTATTATCTGATTAATTTTTTTTCAGAACAGTTAGATTTTTTTAACATGTTCGCAGGTAGTAGTATGTACGTGGTATGTACGTAGTACAGGTATACCCGTAGTTGCAGTTATTCCCGCATGGCACACTATGGGTCTACCCACACACAACACACAAACTTTACCGCTCTAATGTGCATCAGTGTGGCGCCATGGAACAATGATTTGTTGCCAGCATGTAGCTACGAATGTGGGCTTTATTTTGATGTAGGTTGGTGCTAAATTTCCCCATAAACTTTCCTTTGGCAATGTGATAAAACCAACTACTTTTTCCCGTTTTTCTGGTATTTTCCCCCTCATATTGGCAATACAAGCAGACTGGTGCAATCCTAGCAGTGCTGCTATCTGTGGGTGTTTCAGTGAACAATGTTCACTCTCGTGGTTACGTAATACCATCATTGCTAGTGTTTTGTCAGAGGGAATAAATCGGGTTCGCTGATCCGCTGCCTCGCACAACCTGCACATCTCGAACCCCTGGCATTGGGTGGCTCGCAGCGAACGTGTTAATGTATTATAGAAAATATTTTTGCCAAACCAATATTTTCTTAATAGATTCTTAATACATTTTGCTGTCATCGTACAGATTCGGCTATAAACATAATTTTGGACATAATAAACATGTTGGATACATTATATTGACTGTAAATTATTGTTAATTACCTTCTGAAATTTCCTTAGTTCAATATGATTAGTAAAACAGCCAATAATGTCATCTACAGCTTAAGTATTTGAAGCGGAATACCAGAAAAAATGATTAGGTGACCTAATCAGCCAACATTTTATGTCGCCTTGGCTGTACGATTAAATCAATAATCAGTGTATCAGTTTTTAGCAGTTTCTTCTCTCAAACAATTTCAACCTGATCTAACCATACATCGTTGATTTCCCTTGTCAGGACGGAGGAGTGATGAAGAGCCACTGACGAGAGACGAGAAGCGAGCGCGAGCGCTGAACGTGCCCATCCCTGTGTCCGACATCATCAACCTGCCGATGGACGAGTTCAACGAGCGACTCAGCAAGTACGACCTCAGCGAGTCCCAGCTCTCGCTCATCCGCGACATCCGCCGCCGTGGCAAGAACAAGGTACATTTCAGAAATGAAACATTTCCAGCGCACTGTTTTCTTACAGATTATTAACAATAACACACATTAGTAAAAAATTCTCTTTAAACCTGAACATCTTTATTTTTTTCTTTCTGTAATTTTTTTGTCAGGATATTTTGTATGATGGGTTGATTTACCATTTTTACATGTCAGGATTTATTAAGTTAAGTGAGCATCATTTCAAAACTAGCTTGTTTTTCAGTAAATCATGTTAGTAATGTAAACTGGAATTCCCTAACTATAGACTTTCTGGTACTCTTTTAAAAACTCTTATTTTGCAAACAATCTCTTTAACTATCCTTTTTAGAATACTTCCATCTAACTTAAGATTAACTTTGTGTGAAAACACAAGATGATGCAGAATCATTAAAAATTCAGACCTAGCTTAGGAAACTTGTGTTAGTGTTATATATTGTTATTTCTGAATATTTTTTGCTCAAATTTGGGAGGTAGCTAAATGTAAAATTTGGATGGATATAGTATGGAAATGAGATGAGGATAGAGACTTTACTTACAGTGGACGCCCTCTTATCTGGACATCTCGGGACCTAGACTTGTCTGGTTAAGCCAATGTTCCCAAAAACTCGCTAAATTTTGATGTCTAGTCTACTGTATAAGCCCACAATACGAGTAATTATTTGAAAAAAGTACAAACGACAAGAAACACTTGAAAAAAGTAGAAACGACAAGAAACACTATTTGGGTAGTTATTACTTTGAATACAAAACACCATAAAATATGTTAGGCTTTGTATTTTTAACGAACAACTATTACGATTATTTCTGATGGGAGTAATATATTATTTCTCAAATCTTTTCCACAAGAATCGTCCATTCAATACCGTACATTTTCTGCCAATCAAGTCCGGTTGAACTGTTGTGTTTATAAAAATCGTCCGGTTAAAAGGTGTTCAGATGAGAGGGAGTCTACTGTATGTAAGTTTTCAAAAATTACATGAAATTTAAATTTCATTCCTGCAATTAAACCAACCCATGTACGATAATGAAGAAATGCCTCCAATCTCATCATCGTTAAAACCCGCAGGTGGCGGCCCAGAACTGCCGCAAGCGCAAGCTGGACCAGATCATGAACCTGGCGGACGAGGTGAAGCAGATGCGCGACCGGAAGCACCGACTGATGCGCGACCGCGACTTCCTCGTGGCCGAGACCCAGCGCATGAAGAACAAGTACACCCAGCTCTACAGGCACATCTTCCAGGTATGAAAACAACCATAGCGTTTATGTTTGGATCCTTTGATGTACTTCTAGACAACAGTAAGGTGCCTTCCGTTATGTTTGTGTGTTCAAGTTAACATGTCCATAAACTGAATTAAGGTATTTTATAAACTTAATGTTAGCTTGATATAAGTTATTTTTGCAGAAACCAATGCTTTTAATAGTCTATCACGGAGGAGTGACGAAGAGCCGCTGACGAGAGACGAGAAGCGAGCGCGAGCGCTGAACGTGCCCATCCCCGTTTAATAGGGGAGCTTTTATTACTCTATGTGTTGACGTGATCTATTTCATATATCAGAACTAACGATCAAATAAACTGTCGTTATTTATATCTATACATTTGTCTGTATATTACCTAAATGTGATCCTAGATGTCAAAGAGCCTAAAAAAGGTCATGAAATATATAAATTTTTTAATTATTTTGCGATTTTGAGAAACATGTGCAAGAACTTGAAATAGGATCAAGTATAAAAAATAGATTTATAGTTAAACCCAGAATATGCACTGGAGCAAATTTTCCTCATGTGAGCAATAGCAAATACAGCACTATAAATTAAACACAAGCTCTTCAAAAGTTCAGGGAACTAATACTCCTTCTCAAAATTAAATGGTCAGCTTTTTCCATGACAAGTGTTAAAAAAAGAAATGCCTCGGCCTAACAGCACCTACTTGCCTCCTCATTATAAAAAATAACAGTAACCTATCTTATTGCAAGGAACAGTACATGTAACGTGGGAGTTATTAAAAGCAGTAAGTTACACTTTTCCCACTGTAGATCAAATTAAAAATACATCAACTTTTGAATCCAACTCCCATGAACCATGGAGCTTATAAACTCAATCATCCATTCTAGTTTAGCAGTTAAAAAAAAAAATCAATAGTCACCGAAGTGGTAGCTCAGAGGTAAAGTGCTTCACGTTTCAACTGTCGCTGGTTTGATCCCAGCGGCGGGCAACTCTTGTTTCATCATGAGCGGTCACCTCTGGCTGGCCTATGTGACTATTGCCGCTACGGTACCTTGCTGTTTTTAGATCGGCGCACAGACTTATTGGCCCATGGCGACGGGCAGTTGAGGTTTTTTTAATGAAAAAAAGTCGCTAAACATTATTCTGCGTTGCAGGCACTGCGGGACGCGGAAGGCAACCCGTATTCGCCGTACGAGTGGAGCCTGCAGCAGTCGGCGGACGGCTCGGTGCTACTGGTGCCGCGGACCAACGCCTCCGCGTCGTTGGTCGACCCCGAGCGGCCCAAGCACCACAAGGACGCCCCCGACCCCTCCCGCAAACCCTGACCCGCTCAACGCCGATAGTTATTGTTTCGCCGTCAAGTACTCTTTTTGTTTGTGTTTTTCCACGCTGTACCGAAAGTAGTCCTTTATCTGTTGAGTCATTGTTACTTCTGTTCACAGAACAAAGCATGATAAAAAATATTTTAACTGTCAACGTCAGTTTGACGATAATAGTTTTTTTTATCTTTGAGAAATATGTGCCCTTACTTGAAAAAAGAATTGTAAGAGGTTTCAGCACAAATAAATCTATAAGAAATATTGAATGTTTCTTTCAATTTTGTTTTTATATCTTGGTTAACTGTGTAATGCTAAAAATTAGAAAATATGGAAAACGAAAACACTATTTATTTATTTATATTTATTACAAAGTTTATGTAATTTCAGTTATTTTATTTTATTATTGTCTTCAAGACCTTAATAAAATTAAGAAGGACATCAATTTATGATTATCAATGTAACTTATTATTGGTAAGCCACTACCATTGTCAATATAGCTACTTAGCCCTGCTTTAATAGAAACCATAGTTATCATTCATCATGATGGAGGATAATTTTGATTTAACCATTTAACCTAAATATTTTATGTATTTTACATATATTGAAGCAGTTAAAACGTTTATTAAAGGATATGTTTTATTTAATATATTTTGTATTATTAAAAATTTTTAGTTATGTACCAAACACATGGTACTTCTTACGCTAGGTTTAATACCCGCATTTGTGATATAGAAAATGTGCATATTTGGCAACTGTGTAAATAGGTAAATTTTATTGTAATATGTATATTCATTAATTTCCAACTGTGGAATGTCTACCGCAGAGTTGTAAATTGCAACTTAAATTAAGTTCGATTTGTTTTAAAGTATCACTGTTGAGTTGGTTGTAAGCAATGTAAATAACATGCAGTAAACTGGGGTAACTTTTTCTTTCCTACTTTTCTTCAATACGGTTTCAGGTTGTTGGGCCTTCATAGATTGATATCAACATTGTCAAAAGGTCACTTGGCCAATAGAAACCAGGAACATTTCTGCTCCTAACAATACTTTGTGTGAAAGTTTTTGTGCTTCTTGTGCACAATTTGGCTAAATTAAGCAATTTGTATGCTTATACATCAAGTATTTATTTTGGTTTGAAAATTTTAGTTTTAGGGATTGAGTTTTTAAATAAATTCTATAAAGATGAAAGAACACCATCTTGACCGACAGAAATACCTTTTCAATAATACACATGACAAATCAAATTGTGTCAAGTTCCAAATCACAAAACATTTCAATTATATTTTTACTGCAATGCACTTCACAAATATCATAAATTTTTAATCCAGTATATTCTTAGTGTTGTTTTGAAAAAGAAAAATAGTACTGTACAGTACTCTTCTATTAACATGTTACATGATTTTAAGTAACTACTTTACAATATAACTGTTGGAGTCCGTAAAGTCAATTAAAGTGTAAAAAATGAAGATCACTTTATTACTGGTACCAGTTTTTTTACTATATGTTAAATGATCCAGCCAACAAACTCTAGCTCAAATTAAATTATTGGTTAAACCAATAACATTTATTCACAATCCTGAATTAATCCTAATATGTGTTTGTACATGGACTATCTCTTGTGCACTCTCAATTCTTTCACTGAGATGAGTTATTTTATCACAGCAACATCCACTTTCTATCGTTTGTACTGAAATTTTAATGTTAACTTCAGTATGTTATTAACAGAAATGTAGGTTTCCATCTAATACAAATAACAATAATTTTTGTCCTTAAATTTTTCTAAATAACAGTATGCTTTTTGTGCTAATATTGTAATATTATCATGCCTTTTTGCTTAATTGTAATTTTTGTAATGCAAGTGTGGAATTTCGCTTTGTATTAACCTTTTTTAAATGTGAATATACAGATTCTTAAAATATTTTAAACTATAAAATTTGCTCATTGTTTTATAATTACGTGGATTTTGCTGTTTTATTTTTAAGTGGTTGATATTGAAAAAGTTATTTTTAAGCAAATATATTTACTTTGTACCTGTGCGTTTATGTGAGTTATTTATCTCCTATTAAATAGCAATCTTATGGGTTGAAGGGTTTAACCTAACCTTTTTAGACTCTCTCTGTAGACTGAATTTAAAAAATTAAAACCGAAAATAAGTGGTTTTAGTTTTAGTTTATTAGGTAGAAATCTTATATTTAAAATCATATTGTATACTTATCCCTCGATTTAGGTTTGTTTACATTAGGCTAGTTCCCAGCACTGATGATCAGCTGATGTGAAGACGGAAGTCGCCACCATCATCTTGATTCAATGCTGCTAAACAGCTGTTGTCAGCGCTGGCAACCAGCGTAGTCTAAATGAGCCTAAAGCTAGATTAGTTCATTATTCAGTTTTAAATGACTGTACAACAAAAATCATATTGGAAATAAAAGACGACAGAATTGTTAATTATGCTGCACCAGCATCAAGTTAAGTGAGCCCTGCCTTACTGCGTCATGTAGCATTTTGTATATAAATAGTGATCTTAATGTGTACATTAACTATTTTTATAAGGGTGTTCGTATTGGGTCTATGCTCACAAACACTGATCTCTGTATATATTGTGTATTTTTTAACGATGTGTCTATCATTTTGTATTGTATAATTGTCTTTTTTGTTGATTTCAGAGTTATATTGTAATAAAGTGATGGGCTATCCTATAGTTTTCTTTGTTTTTTCTTTTCCTCATGCTACTTCAGCTCATTTTATTTGGAGAGAATTTAATACAGTAGGTTGTTTGAAAGTAAAAGTTTGCTTCTCAAGGTGAGAATCCCAATTTGAAATTTTTTTTATTTTTTAATTGTGTCAGACAAGAGCACTATTGAAAAAGATTGTTAATAAAAAAATTACCTAAAAGAAAATCTTTTTTTTCTTAATTTGTCTTTTAAAAAGTAATGGAATATTAAGCTTTAATTTTGATTAGAAATTATTGAAATTATTTTACCAATATTTTTCTGTAGTCTACCTTTTTACTTCCATCCCTAAATATGAAACATTATTATATTTTCTCCAAAAATAGGAGAATTGTCATCAAATGAATTGTCTCTATTAAATACCTTATATGCAATCTTTACTTAACCTTCAGTTGGGATGGGGGGAGGGAAATGGGGCCATGATCCCTAAGTTTAATATAAAGAAATAGATTAAGGCTATATCAATTGTTCCTATAACTCTCCAGAACAATTTTAAATTAGTAATTAGTAGATGCAGATGCAATATTAATTACATTTACAAGATACAATCTCTAAATACAAGGGCCGATCATGAAGTGACCTTTTTGATGGATAGAAAAGGGAAATGTAGGGTAGTGGTGGTCACAATATCGCTGACTGCAAAACTTAACTGTCATTCAGTTTTCTCCAAATGATTAGTGCTTTTTGAACACAGGACTTCTCCAATGTACCAGCATTTTGAACTGAAGCAGTTACATTTAAGGTCATGTCTGGGAAATGTGCGGCAGTATGATGATCTGCCTAACATAGCTAGAAGTGTATTGAGTCACTGCCTAACAAGCTGATGTATACATTACAGTACTTCCGAGGCCAATCCCCAAGCTACTTGAGAGCAGAGGTCGCTTTTTAGATGGCCCTTGTATAGTAATGCAGGGTGTCCACATTCTGGAAAGTCAGGGAAATAGATTTTGGTCAGGGAAAGTCAGGGAAATTGATGTTTGGTCAGGGAAAGTCAGGGAAATAAGAAATTATGCTGAAAATTTTCGATGGTGATTCGCATTAATGATGGATGTTATATATCTCTTTGTTACCATTGTTTCACCGTTGTATGAATTTAATTGTAATTGGTATTCATTTTATTTGAAATTACTAATAATCAATCAGTCTGATCAAGTGTTACCATTCAATGAACCATTTTTTTCATTGAATTTCACTACGCTTCAACAGGAATTCCTTTTTAAGTCACAGCATCTTTACTTTAAAGTATTCGGACTAGCTGTGTGTCCATCCTTCACCTACAAGAGATGTTGAAGCCTAAATTAAATTTAAATTCTATGTAACAGTTAACACATTTCTTTAAAATAAGTAAACAAAAACATGAAAGTAATCTACAATGGGAGTGAAACAGCTGTATATGTACTGAATCGATCAGCAAAGCTACAGTTAGATTTTTTTAACTAGAAGCGGTCAAGACGAGGAGGAATATCTTTAGTGATGAACTTTTTTGTTTGTAATATAATCACATGTTTCTACCTGTCAAATATTGTGGTTAGGTTTAATCAAAACAAACAATATTCTAACAATACTTCATACAATTGTTTATTTTCTTGAATTGTAAACAAAGGCATTACAATATAAACAGAAACATATGATTTTACTTTAAACAAAAGAAGTGCATTGCCAAAGATATTCCACCTTGTCTTAATAGCTTCTAGTTAAAAAAATCCAACTGTAACTGCCATTTTTGCAGTATTGAAAATTGAAGTAAGAATCGTTCATTAGAAATATATGGGAAGATTAAAACCGCCTTATTCTTTACCCATGGTGAGTTCCAAAATGAAAGTAGCCTACATCCTTCTGAAGCGTGCATTGACAACTGAAATCAGGTTATTTGAAATCAAATCACCTGGAATTTTATGTTTTTTTCAAACCGAGAATTGTACTTTTGTTTAGATCTGTATAGTGTTCATACAATGAAATAGAGAAAACTCTTAGTAATATAGTGTTTTTTTTTTCAGTATAACATGTAAAACTTCATAGTAGTATCTTCAGAATTTTTACCGGGAATTCTCGGTAAAAAGTTCATGAGTCTGGGAAATAAATGGCCTGTGGTCAGGGAAAGTCAGGGAGAATTACTCTGCAATTTTTGTGGACACCCTGTAATGTTAGCAATGTTCTTTTTAACATAAATTAAACTCAGCTGTCGGTGTTTTATTCATAAACCTTTTTCAAGATAGCGTCTCCCTGTGCTGAGTTGACAAGACAGCATGAAATAAATTCCAAACTTCTGATAAAAGTCTTTCTGATGACCTACTTGATAAATATCCACACAAATCTGATCAAATATTTGACTCCTGTGTTTTGATCCGATGGCCTACTGTTTTCTTGGCTTATTTAGAGTTATTCTAGGCATCATAAAAATGCTAAGTTCAAAATAGCTGGCTTTTTCTTATATATATAGATTATGGACTCAAAAACTGCTGGACTGTTTGCCATGAAACTTTGTATATATATGTGTAAAATTTCACAGAGAAGGCTTATAAATCAGTTTATTAATTTTACAAAAAATGGCTAGTTTATGCAAAAATGTAGCCCCTATGTCCGGTTTAAAAAGAGAGTTTAAAAAGAGCTTTAATTTGACATAATATAAACTTTAGTTTTCCGACCTAAAATAAACGAAAAATCCTGCATACCAATTAACATTGGTTCTTGGAGTATAAATCAAATATGGCGGCCAACTCCATCCTCCTTTTAAGCCAAGATATTGTTTACATAATTTAAAAGAAATGACATGTTTACTTGAACAGGTGATCTTTCTGTGAAATTTGTTTTGGTTTGACTAATTTCCCATAGATTGATGCACATGAAAAAAAAGATGTAAAAAGTAAGAAATTTTGTAGAATTTTGAACCAGCTGTCAGGAATCAATCAATCAATATCAATCAATTCAATTCATTAAATGCAATTCAATTCAATTCATTCAATTCCATTCAATTCATTCAATTCAATATATATAAAAAAAGAGTCGTTTGTTGGTATATTTCGGGCTGCAGCCAAAACTTAGACACTTGATCTTGGTGTCAAATTAAAGCTTGGAATCTCATGATGTGCACTATGATAGTTTGGTTTTCATATCTTTAAGGGCTTAGGCCCAGGATCATCCTAAAGAGACCAACAAGGATTTTAGGTGTGCTTTGAATTGTTGCTGTGGTTACCATTAGAAATAAGCTACTATGGTGAGTTGTGTGTTGGTATATGTCGGGCTGCAGCCAAAACTACATGTCACAGACACTTGATCTTGGTGTCAAATTAAAGCTTGGAATCTCATGATGTGCACTATGATAGTTTGGTTTTCATATCTTTAAGGGCTTACGCCCAGGATCATCCTAAAGGGACCTAGGTCAAGGATTTTGGGAGTGCTTTGAATTGTTGCTATGGTTACTATTAGAAATAGCTATATACTATGGTTCCTAACTCAATGCAGCACATAGAAACAACTAGAATACGACAATAACAAATTAAATATTCTCCCGGGCTACAGCCAAATTTACATATCATAGATACCTGATCTTGGTGTCAAATTAAAGCTGGGAATCTCATGATGTGCACTATGGTGGTTTGGTTTTTAACATCTTTAAGGGCTTAGGAATAGGATCGTCCGAAAGGGAACCATGTCAAGGGTTTTGGAAGTTTTTTAATAGTTACTATGGTTACCATTTGAAATAGCTACTATGGTTACTATTAGATTGCAGCACTGAGAAACTTCAAGAACACGACAAGAAGACAATTATCTCCTGGGCAAAGCCGGGATTTTCAGCTAGTTTAACATAAAAAAAATCACTGACATGTGACAACAGATACTTGAAGGACTTCTTTGTAATAACAGCTGTTATTTAAAGAGGTAAAACTATTAATTTTGTCTACAGCACTTTCAAAAATTGCCAGGACGGCTTATTCATTTTTTTATTGAATTAGACCCTAAAAATGTAAGACAGCATTTTTTTTTTATTGCTGGACAACCTGCTTTAAATGAACATGTGCATTAAAACATTTACATTAAAAGAATAATTGTTTGCCACAAAAACAAACTCTCCAGCACTTACTCTCGTAAATTGGTCAAGAAGTTACAGTTTTGAACTGTCCATGTTTTTTTGCCACCCCTTATATTTAGTATAAATAGGTATGTGTAAAACTTTTTTTTTAATAAACTGAAATCGATAAGAATGTATATTTAAGAAAATGTTACACCTTTATTTTGGATTTGAAAGAAAATTGCTGTAGAAAGAGAGTATTTACTGCTATAATATTCCAACATTATTGGTTTTTCCCTTTAGATATAAAACATAATACATCCACTTTAAACTTCCAACTATGACTGCTCATTAACTATACTTTAACCATGACACATATTTTACAGCTGGTAGGTAATCCCTAATGAATTAAATATTTGTTTTTTATTCACAGCTGACTATCAAATATCTGACTTGTATTTTATGATTATGATGAATATATCCATTTAGAATTTCACCCCAAGTGCTTTTTATCAAAATTTTAAGTTTTCATTTCCGCTACTAAACAAATACCATCCAAAATGTATGTTATAGTAAAAAGTAGGTTACTTACAACTTACCAACTTAAACTACTGAGTAGAACATACTTCACATCTGTCGTCAACCACGAATCCTTCTTGTCCGGGAGTACAGCAAACTACATGGATGAGATGTACCGTCTGTGGTCGGCTGATCCCAAGCAGGTCCACGCTTCGTGGGACGTTTACTTCAGGAATGTGGTTGCGGGGCAGCAGGCGGGGGCAGCATACGTCTCCCCTCCCTCCCTCAGCTCCACCATGGGTCCGGGGGCCGCAGCCCCTCCCCCCGCGGCGCCCCGGAGTGTCCACACGTCCACTGCTGCTGCTGCTCCCAGTGGGGGTTCGGGGGAACAAGTAAGAGGCCACTGTCCAGGGCCATGTGGTATAGTGTGTCTGTGTAGAGAGAGTGTAGTTTCAACACTATAATGATCTTGCAACAATGCATAATACAACTTAATTTCCTCTCTTAAAACAAAAATTTTTAATAGTAACATTAAAAAATGCCAATTAAATTTCCTAAGGGACAATCATATTATTGATAAGCAGAAAATAAACAAATATGTAGATAACATTGACTTGAAGTGTTCACCATGAACTACATTGTTTTACCAGCATCTTTACACTAAAATGTTTAAAAGTACATTTGGCTAACCACAACCACAACCTAAATATTACATACAATAATTTGAGTTCCCCTCACTTAAAATTGGAAGTTTCTTTGCCTTGATGTTTCAATAGAAAAAGGAAGTCTTACTTCTTTCCTAAGACTTGCTATTATCTTCCCTGTCATCTAAAGCCCAGAATTTTTAGAAAACTATGTCTTACAACCATGAACTCTATACCTGAATCCTGGGGGTCTTATCTGGAGGAATATCTGTAGGTCTTGGTGAGAAAATTCCAGAGAAAATATTAGTTATCAGTATTTGATAATATTTTCTTAACAGGTGTTTTATTTGTTTGTATGTAAAATTAATTTTTCTTAACATCTACTGAGCAGGGTGTGTAAACTTATTATATTAATTATTCATTAAAACTTGAGTAAATAAAGCCTCCTTTTTTTCAGGCTAACGAGGAATTGATCAAAGAGTACCTGACACTGCAGCGGCTGATCGCCTCGTTCCGCATGAGGGGACACAGGGCTGCCACTCTGGACCCTCTGAACATCGTGCGGGGCGAACATCTCAAACGTGAACTGATACAAAAACACGTCCTTCGCGACCACTACAAACTGCCTCATGACGATAAGGCTAAGATGTATCTGCTACATGATACGGATTATATCAGTAAGTCATCGTAGGTTAGATAGATACAACTTATTCATAATTTTTTATTTTTTCAAACTTTTTTCTTTTAGTAGTTTTAGATGAATTTATTATTTTTCTGTGTAGATTACTGATGGTTTTTGAAAGGCTTTAATTAAAAATAAAAAGCATTTTTACATTAAAAATAATTTAATTTCGGTAATTTTGAAAATAAATGTTTTCCCCCACTAATTTGTTTATTTACTTACTTAGTTTATGTTGTTTGTTATAGTTTTTACATTTTAACTGACACCATCGCCAATTGGAAAAAAGTTAATGTAAAGCATGCATGAGGCTAAGCCTTGGAGGACAGTGATATTTCTCAATTGCACTTATAAAGGTTACAGCTTGGTATCTTATGGTTTTTTTTGCTTTCTCCCCCCACACATAGTATATGGAGAAAGTATTGTTTTCGTCAAAATTTTAGAATTTGAGTTGTTAGTGGATATATTGTGTGTGTGTGTGTGTGTGTGTGTGTGTGTGTGTGTGTGTGTGTGTGTGTGTGTGTGTGTGTGTGTGCGCGCGTGCGTGCGTGCGTGCGTGCGTGCGTGCGTGCGTGCGTGCGTGCGTGCGTGCGTGCGTGCGTGCGTGTGTGTGTAAACAAACCTAGAGACAACACCAGTGGTCCGATTTTCATCAAATTTGGCATGTAGGTATAAAGCCGTGGTATCTCCAGGTGTTTTTCTAATTTTTTGAATTTTTGATTTTTAAGGGTATTTACCCCATAAAAACCCATAAAAAATGACAAAAATCCAAATTTCTCAAAAACGGCTCTAAGGATTTTGATAAAAATTTCATGGCTTTTAGTGCTTTACATGGCAAAATGGCACCACGTATGTCTGTAAAAATTCAGATTCAGAAGTTATGGTGGTTTAAAGGTTAAAAAATTTATATTTTTTTAATTTCACAAAATCTATTACCTTAAATGAAAATATACTTGTAACCATTAAATTTGACTTGAAAAACTAAATAATCCAGTATTTTGAATCATTAGTTTACATCAACTGGTTGTGGAAATAATTGATATTTTAGTTAGATGGTAAACACAGTACGTTGTTCAGTGTTATTCTTATGGCAAATACTTAAAAACTGATATCTCCGTTATTTACTAACCGATTTTGATGAAATTTGGTATGTATTTGTGTGATTATTAATCGTTAATTTGTTTTGTTTCACAATATATGTTTTCTGGTTTTAAATGACTTTAAGCGAGAAAGTATGTGTCAGTTTCCTGATACTGTTTATTTGCATATTATTTTACATTTCAACCTGTTCCTTGGGTAAATTTTTATTTGGATGGAAACAGAATGATGTATTCTGTTTAGTTTAAAAAATAAACATTCTCTTTCTTTCCTTTTTTTTATTATCAACATTTGAGATGTAATGACATTTAGTAAACCAAGGATCATTGTGAGTAAACTGTGTCGGTAGAAGAGGGGTGATCTGCATACTAGATAAACGCCAAATTTAATGGTTGCAAGTATATTTTCTTTAGATGCTAAAAATTTTGTGAAATTTTAAAAATATTAATTTTTTAATACTTAAACTCCCATATCTTCTCAACCTGAATTTTTACAGTCATGAAGGTGGTGTCATTTTGTTTGTCATGGTAAGGAATAAAAACTATGAAATTTTTATCAAAATCGTCGGAGCCATTTTTAAGGAATTTGGATTTTCGTCGATTTTTATGGGTTTTTATGTGGTAAATACTCTTAAAAATCAAAAACTCAAAAAACGGAAATAACACTTGGAGATATATTGGTTTTATACCTACATGCCAAATTTCATGAAAATTGGGCCACTGGTGTTGTCTCTAGCTTTGTTTACACACACACACACACACGGATGGACGGACGTTCAGATACCACTCCGAAAACCACTTTTTTGGATTCAGGGAACACTAAAACAAATTTATCCACTAAAAACTCAAATTTGAAAAATTTTACGAAAACAAGACTTTCTCCTTATACTATGTATAGCCTCCTCAAACCCATATGTAAAATTGAAATTTGTTTGGTTTTAGGGGCATTTTTAGGTTGCAAAACAATCAAAGAACACAACAAAATTTTCAAAATTTTTTTATTGCTCTAACTTTGAAAAAAACTATGTATCAAATTTGATACATTGAGTCCTTAGGTGTTAAAAATCATTAATATAAACATTGAACAATTTTTTTAATGACATCGAAACACACTAAAACTTTATGGAACAGCAAGTAACAGTTCCTGAAACCAGAAAAACAAAGATGGACTTTTGGACTCTGCACGAAATACAGGAAAATAGAGCATTTGTGGTTGTGCACACTGGGAACCCACATCAGTGCCTGTTTCGGGCTCATGGGGTGCAAGGCCTTAGGCAATGGGGGGGGGGGTTAGGGGGTCAGAACCCCCCCCCCAAAATAGCCGAAACCCCCCCCCCCCCCCGAAATAGCCGAAACCCCCCCCCCCCAAAGGCCTCCGAGGAAACGCAGAGGGGTCCGTAAACAGTAAAAAAGGGACCAAAATGCCAATAAAGGCGCCGGAAAGCGCACACGCGACTAAAAAAAAAAAAGCTCACCACTTTTGCTGAGGCGGAAATTCGCCCGCCGCCCCTGGCTAAACCCCCCCGAAAAAACTTCCTGGCTACGGCTTTGATGGGGTGTGTCGTTTATCCTTGGAATAGGTAAAATAAATGGATTCTTCATCGTCTGAGAGGTCTTCGATGTTAGAAACATCGGAAAATTTCTCTCTGTCACTAAACTGTTGCAGAACAACAGAAAAAAGAAAATAACTTTAGCCTTTAGTACCCCTAAAACGTGAACTAGCATCTTAACGTATCTTCAAAACTAAAAATGTTTATGATTGAATGTAAAAGATCAATTTTTAAAGGTAACATAATAACTTTTAACAATATACAGGGAAACAATAAGAAAATTAGCAAACCCCTTAGGCCCAATGTGTCACATTAATTTTTTTCAAACAGCTGCAGACGACAGAAAACCAAAATGTCTAGAATACCATAACCAAATTTAATAGAGTATAACTGTTCAAGAATGCTTCCAATTTTTTTCAACTCATTATATAAAAATTTTCGTATAACTAATAATTATTTACTTTGAGAGGTCCGAAGAAGACTGTAGAATGGGTTGTCAGCCATTTTCGATATTTTTTATTGTAGAGAAAACACTACCGTAGTCAAATCAGCAACTGAGCACTTCAAACATGTGATGGCACCTTGTGGTGAACGCTAGAACTATTTCCAAGTCAAGGTTATGCACAGTACAGTCGGGAAAAATTATGTTGTTACTGAATCATCTTTGACACTCAGGGTCCGAGGAGGATAGGGGGAGCAAGTAATAAAAATTGTCTACTAATAGCAACAGGAATTCATTTTCAATTTGTTTGACATCTACATGTTTGGTTAACGGTGAGTTTAAAGCCATAACAAGCAGACAACTTAAAAAACAAAAAACAAACATGAAAGGAATGAGTTTTTGCAGTTTGTGAAGTGAGTTTTTGCGTTTTAGTTTTAATATCCATCATAGTATTCGTCTGTTTAGTAAATATTTCTCCTACTTTTTCTAATTGTAGGCGAGTTTCTCACGAATGGAAATAATATCAAAATGCGCAATTTGCGCATGGGGCCCCTAGTATTTATTAAACCTGAAATTTGATTGTTCTGTCCATGTAGGAACAAGTTACGAAAATGAAAGTGAGATGTCTTTCTACAGAGTATTTAATAAGTGAAATGTTTCTATTAAGATAAACTTTAAGAAACTTAAGTACAGGCTATTATTTCACTTCAGGGAAATAATATGAATAATATGTATAGTGATTTTGTGAATGATACTATCTCACAATCTATGCACTATATGTTTACTTTAATTTGGTTTAATATGTATTATTAATCAATAATATTTTACTTGCAGGTGGAAATGACAAATACATTCCCTTGGATGAAATAATTAAACGCCTTGAAAATGCCTATTGTGGGAATATTGGAATAGAATATATGCATGTAACGGATCAAGAAAAATTGGAATTTATAAGATCAAAATTTGAACCCCCTGGTATTTTAAAGATGTCAAAGGAAGAAAAGCAATTAATTTTAAAGAGGTTAAGCAGAGCCCATCGCTTTGAGGAATTTTTGTCTAAAAAATTCCCATCAGAGAAAAGATTTGGTTTAGAGGGTGGAGAGGTTATGATTCCCGCAGTGAAGACATTAGTGGACGCTGCCTCAGCCATGGGTGTTGATGTTTTTAACATAGGTAAATGTTATTCGTTTGCATTAAAATAACACAACTTTTTACTGTTGCTAAAACAATAATATAGCCATATAAAGCATTGTCAATAGCTCTCTGCAAAAATAACATCCACCACAATCATGAATAAATGCTTTAAAAAGCTGCGTCCACACTTATTGAACGTTCACTGACAAACATAGCAAGGGCGGCCATCTAGAATGGTTACACACAACCTTAAAAGAACAACTTTAAATTCATATTTATTGTAGAGTATAGCCTGTAGCCTACATTTTTTCCACACTTCACACAAATATTTTTTTAAATTTAGTTTGTACCTTTAGACCTACTATCTAACCAGTAATAGAAACACTTCCTATAATACCTTATACTGTATAAAAACAAATTTTCTTTACACTTCAACTCAGATATTAAGCATTAAGGGGTAAAACTTTTTCCTTAAAATCTATTGATGAACGCTGCAATTTTTTGTTAACAATTAGATTTTTTATACTGCCTGATGGCAAATATAGAATGAAACTTAATTATTCATAACATTTTATCAATTAAAACATGTTCCATGCAGGAATAGCTCACAGAGGAAGGCTGAACTTGCTTGCCAATGTGTTGCGTAAGTCGTTAGGGGATATCTTCGCTCAGTTCAAAGCGGTTCAGTTTGAGGAAATAGGTTCGGGAGATGTCAAATACCATCTCGGGACTCAAGTGACGAGGAACAACTCTCAGACCAAACGACCCATCACTATCTCATTGATGGCCAACCCATCGCATCTAGAGTGTGTCAATCCAATAGCCTGTGGTAAAACTCATGCGGACAGGGAAGCCAGGAACGATACAGAAGGAGAGAAGGTGAAAATACTCTTATGATTTAGATTCTTTAACCTGAAGGAAATTATTATTTTGTTGTTGTCTCATTTGATTTTACTTTTTATATTATTTTTGTAGGTCTAAGCTGCTGTGTGCTTGTAAAATAAATACTCTTGCCTTGTTTAAATAAGGCAACTTCATTATTTATGGTCAAGGAAAAAAGTGTCATAGTCTGTCATCTCATTCTTTCACTGAGAAGAGTGCTCTGGGGATATGGCACTATACATACTAGGGCATATTGCGCACCCTAAGAAAAGAGTTTTCATAAACCATCAAATGAATGTTCCTAAGGAATTTTTAAGACTTACTTGATAAGAATTTATTGCTAGTAGAACATTTAAATTTTGCAAAAACCAGTTTTGAGACCCATTAGTAAAAATAAATTATTTGTCTTTGATATAAAAATCTGCATGTATGGTTTAAAAGTTTGTTTTTATTAAACTGGAAAAACCTCTGGAAAGAACTTCACTAAACAATGTTTCATCAGTTCCCAAACAGAAAAAAAGAAAACCTAAAAATGTTTGTCAAAGTGATTACCAAAGTGATATACAATAAAACCATTTAAAAAAGTTTATTATCAGATCCTTTATTATGCTTACCATAGTGTAATTCGTTAACTCAGGTGTGGTCGATTCTGATCCACGGGGACGCCGCGACCTGTGGCCAAGGGGTTGTTTATGAAACCTTCCACCTGTCGGAGCTCCCGTGTTTCACCAACCACGGCAGCGTTCACATCATTGTCAACAACCAGGTAAGACGATGATTTTTGAAAAGTAAAATGAGAATAAGTTTTAAATATGATAGTAACGTATAATACTCTTGTTGCCCTGCGTCCTTGCTGAGACTGAGACCAGGAGGTGATTTATCAGTGATTCATTTTAATGAGTTCAGTTTATTGATAACTTTCCAGGATCATAGGGAAATCATGGTATTTCATGAAAAATATATTTTAATGGCTGGTGTGCATTGCTAGAATCGATCCCGAGAAAAGTTAGTAGCTTTTTGAAGGGTTGTTTCTGGAGCCAGCTGCCATTGGTTGTTGGGCTATTAATTAACAATCCTGTCTAAGGAACATGCCAACCTTAGTCAGTAACAAGGCTACAAGATCACGCCACTATCATCACGATCATTACACTCATCCTTCACTCATATTCAGGGTAACGTCCTCAATGAGGTACCTGTCTTATTAAAGTGATTAAGTGATTAAGTGATCAAGTGAATCAGCTGATTTCCTTTTTTTAATTTGGTTTGCTGGTAAACTTGCCTGTCACTTGAGTCGTTCAAGAAAAGTCGCACATTGAAATCAATACTTCACATACATAAAGCATATAAAGCATCACATAAAATCATAAAATGTGCCCATGGGGGGACATTGTTCATAATCTTTAGAGGTGCCAGCTCACCTAACATATGTATTAGTACTGTACTGTTTCCTAAAATTCCAACATCAACCTCCTGTTCAAATGGCCTGTTGTAAGGCCTATTCCAAAAAGTTAATTACTTTATTTAAACACAAACCCATTTATAGCTAGTAAAGGTTATAGCTCGTTCAAAGATATGCCTCCTCTTTCCTGTCAAAATAGCCAAAAATCAGGGGGTGCTGTGTATCCCTAGCATCCTCAGAAATCCACCCCTGAATGTGCCCTAAAGTGGTATGTTATACGAAGCTACTATTTTTAAAGTTTTTTGTTATGTCCCACATTAATTAAACGTCAAATACAGACATACAGCCACCCCGGGACTTTTCAATCACATAATTAATTGCCATACAGTCAAAAATTTGGATACTTTCATCACATTAGGTACTAGGGACATGGAACACCATACATTACAATTTTTTGAGAAGAAAACCAGTTTTATTGGCACCAAGTTTTTATTTAATTTACCAGAAAATATAAAAAATCGACAACATTTTCAGACTTTTAAAAACTATTGAAAAACTACCTTGTAACCTTATCTCTGTATTCTTTTGATGAGTTTTGGGAACAAGACAATGCCAAATGAATATTTGCTTTCTACTGTGGCTCATAATAGTGAGCATTCCATTACTGTCCGCAAGAGTAAAGAAGTCCCCCATGCCAGAGCGATATGCAGGTATGTCTGCATGTTGCCGCGCGGTGTTTCGGTAACATAAACACAAAAAATTGCAGGCGCCGAGTAGCAAACGCCTGCAATTGTTCAAAGAGGCCAGGACTCAGGGGACTTCTTTACTCTCACAGACAGTAAGTAATGTTAGTTAATTTTCTGTATCCAACTGATAGAACAGTTTTTATTTTTATTTTGTTAATTTTATTTATGTATTTTTTAACAGTAAAGCTTTTATTTAGAAATTTCCATGAAAAATCCATAAATAAAATTTGTATTATGAATGAAATTGAATTTTATGAATGAATTTTATTTATATTATGAATGAATAAAATGATTATTCATGGATTGCAATTGTTTTGATGGTATGATTGCTTGTAATTCTTTTTTATCATAGGCTTATAAACAATATGCTTTAGTTCATTGCTCCTTTCAGGTTTTTAGTAAGTAAGAATTTATGTTTTTGACGCTATTCTTGTATTATAGTGAGGTGGCTTGATGAAATTACCGTTACCAGGCGGATAAAAGCACCAAATTTGGCATGAGGTACTATTAATAAAATTTGGGTATACTAATAAATTTTAGCCTAGGAGCCCTCACGAATTTTAAAAAATTTCCCATACATGGCACCAATAATCCAAAATGGCCAACAAATATATATTGAAAACATTTTATTCATGGTATCCAAGCTAATATTTCTCAAGATATCGATTTAAAAACCACCGCCTTACTTGCTGAGTAGTAAATACTTCATTTTGTTTGAGTATTAATTTTTAGCCGCCATCTTGGATCCGCCATTTTTGATACAAGATAGTTTGTTTGAATATGAATGTAGTATTACATCACATCATTACTGACTAGATTTTCACGCTGATTACAGTGCTGAAATCCGTTTTTGAAAATATGCATGCGTTAAAAGGTTATGCTCAAATAAAAATTCACCCCTATACTTTCTTATGGACATTTCATATTTTTAGCATTTTTTTTAATACTTTTTCTTATATCTCTCATAATAATTAAGATATATACTGTAGTTAGTTTTAGTCTTAAAATACTCAGTGAAATAGCAGCTCTCATTTGAGATATTAATCAACAATTTCGGATGTGTGACAGATAAGGCTTAATAAGAGCTTAAAATCAATTTTTTGGTATCTGTTTTTAATCATTTTACCTATATCTCCGCTTCTAAATAAGGTAATTAGTTCATTTTGGTCTTAAATCACTCAGTAAACCATCAGCTTTCAGGTGAGCTAACTCTCAATAAAATCAGCTTTCACTCAACATAAATTGGTTTTATTGGCATAATTTTACAGTTCTTGAAGGATTTCTCTAGTTCCAAAGAAGACTCAAAAGTAGTAAAGGTCTTAATTGACTCTGTAGCCTATTGGCTTTCATTTGAGCCATAAATTAATTTAATCGATTGAGTTTCAGGTGAGTTGTGGTTCAAAAACCCACATAAAATTAAATTTTTCATGCATTTTTGTTTTTATAAAGACTGTTATCTCCAGTTCTAAGACAGGTATGGAGTTCTGAATGATTTTAAAAGACTCAGTAAAATATCAGCTTTATTTTTAAACTGCGATCATTTAATTCGGACAAGTTCGGGGTGAGATATAATCCACTATTAAGCCTAAAATTTAAAAATAACTAATCTTTATGTCGTAATGAGCCTTAAAATCTGTTTACAACCTAACAGATTTAATGTATCAATATTTCAAACAAAAGCCGAAGAATCACTGCAAATTTTAAAACCAAAATGAGCTAAATAGGTACTTTATTTAAAACCGGAGATATAAATACTTGATTAAAAACAAATTTCCAAAAAATTGATTTTTAAGCTCTTATTAAGCCTTATAGCTCATCTGTAACTCGTCCGAAATTGATGATTAATATCTCATATGAGAGCCGCTATTTCACTGAGTATTTTAAGATTAAAACTAACTACATATCTTAATTATTATGACAGATAAAAGAAAAATTATCCAAAATATGCTCAGAATATGAAATGTCCATAAGAAATGTATAGGGGTGAATTTTTATTTGAGCATATCTTTTTAACGAATGCATACTTTCAAAAACGGATTTCAGCATTGTAATCAGCGTGAAAATCTAGTCTGTAATGATGTGTCGCAATACTACATTCATATTAAAAAAAACTATCTTGTATCCAAAATGGCGGATCCAAGATGGCGGCTAAAAATTAATACCTAATCAAAATTATGTATTTAGTACTCAGCAAGTTAGGCGGTGGTTTTAAATCGATATCTTGAGAAATAATAGCTTGGATATCCATAAATAAAATGTTTTCAATATATATTTGTCGGCCACTTTGGATTATGGTGCCATGTATGGAAATTTTTAAAAATTCGTGATGGCTCCTAGGCTAAAATTTATTGGTATACCCTAAAGTACCTTCATGCCAAATTTGGTGCTTTTATCCGCCTGGTAACGGTATTCTTAAAGTAAAGCTTTAAGCAACCTCACTATTAGCCATTGTCATAATTCTTTATTTATGTGATCTTTAAGAAAAGTAAACAAGTCAATGTTTTTACAATATTGTTTGATTAAAAGTTTATTGTTCTTTTTTTCCTCCATATGGCTCATTTTTTGTCTTCAAAAAATTCCTTAAGGGTGTAATATGACATGTCAATCAACCACTTGTAAAGTGCCTTCTTTAGTTCTTCACCAGTTAGTGTCCTCATATTTTTTGGTAGGGCACTGCAGTCTTCGGCAATGTAGGAAGGCTTTTTCTCCAACTGATTTGTTCGATGGGTTGGCAGGTAGAAGGTGTTAGCCTGTCTTGTTTTGTAACAATGTATTTCTTCAGCTCTAGGGAATTTTCTCCATCGTCAAACTGAATTATCGACTGAATATAGAACCCCGCAACCCCAGAGGTTTGAAGGCTATGCGACAATTGTCTCATGAAATTTAGATCAGCGAGGATTCTGATGGCCCTTTTCTGCAGAATTAGAATCCGGGTAAGATTTTCTTCAGACGTGCCTTCCCATACTGCTAGGGAATACCTGATCTGGGATTCCATTAGCGCAAAATACACAGTTTTAGCAGTGTGGTTAGCCCTCCAACCCATTTCATAAGTCAGACTATACAAATGCTCCGATGCTCAGTTTTTTGCACAAGTTGTTATTGTGAGCTGTCAAGAAAGGTCAGAATCGATAGTTATACCAAGAAGTTTAGCTTTTGGTGCTGGATTGACTGGATTATTGCAAAGATGAATAAAGATAGTTTTGATTTGATTAATAATGAGTGTCGGTGTTGAGATCGGGTTCACTACGGACCCGCGGATGGCGCGGGTCGTCGGAGTACTGCACGGAGGTGGCGAAGGTCTCCTCGGCGCCCGTCTTCCATGTCAACGGAGACGACCCCGAGGCCACCTGCTACGTCATGAAGGTGGCTGCCGAGTACAAGCAGAAGTTCAAGAGGTAAGATATCCGTTGCTTGAAATCATTGGGCAACACCTTCATTAATTAGTTTAATGATGTGCTGATCCTCGTCAATATATATCCAACCTTAGGGGTGCAAATATCCAACCTTAAGCCAAGATAGGACTCTGACATCACAGTGGTTCTCGAAACCGTGGGTCCCCCAGGATCTGGAACAGGATCAGGATCAGGATATATGGAAACAAAAAGGTTGTAACATTAGATTTAGGAGAGAGAAAGGCAGGAGGAAGCGGGGAAGTGAAGAAAGGATAAAGAGGACACTAACACAAAAAATAATAATAAATAATAAATTAATTAAAATAATCAATGAAGGAAGGAAGAGTCCCCTGAAAGAGCTCAAGAAAGGCATAAAGGAAATGCCAATCATCCTGAGGTTTGTCAAAATATTGGGATCGGGGAAAAGAATAAGCAAGAAATGAGAAAAAAAGATCCTCGTCAAGTGTGTTAATAATGGTCACACACACATACAGATACCGGATCGCACAAAAAACTGTACTGACGTTTCGCGTGAAAAAATAAAAACATCATGCCTCTTCGGGGGAATTAAAAATCTCGCCTATGATGTTTTGCGAGAAGCCACTCCTACCTTTCCGCGACTGGCCTATCCGGTAGGTTCACTTTTTTATCAGCAGGAGGGGGCGGGGGGTCTATTTTCCTGGCTCTGTTTACTTTATTTTTATTTCATTTTCAACTAACGGCACAAACATCAGATGAAGTGAGGCACTCGGCTGAGAAATACAATTGCTGTCCGCTGCCATACAGTTAAGCTGCTTCCAGCATATTGCTTTGTTTTTATGCGATCCGGTATCTGTGTTTGTGTGTGACCATTATTAACAACTTGACAAGGATCAGCACATCATTAAATTAAAGTGGGTGTTGCCCAATAATTTCAAGTAATAGATTTGCCCCACCCAAAAATTGTCATGTCATTTTGATCAAAAAGATATCTGTTACAAAGAGGTTACGGTATCGAGGTAAAATGGAACTGACATAGCTTCAATTGGAGGAGGGTTTGTGTAGAAACTTATACAAGGTAAAGTTGAAAATGTTTAGCTAGAGTAGAGTCCCGCAACCCTGGACTGTGGACTGAACGTTGTCCGGGTTTGTGAAAAATCCAGGTTATGGGGAAAGGAGTTAATGTACAAATAGTTTAGGTTACTCCTAAAAAAATATCTACTGCAAAATTCATTGTACAGGGTGTTTTTTTTAAAACGCAACCCATTTATAAGATTGAATAATTCACATATAAATATGAAATAAGTATTGTTTTATGGTTCTTTACGTTTTATACACTCTGTTATTTTATTTTGATCACATTTAGTTCACTTTATGTGCTCAAAAAATCCGCCAGTGGCATTTTTATGAAGTTATGCTCTCTCTTAACAAATTCCCGAACACTTGTTGCTAGGTACCTCTTTGCTTACATTTGTTTTGTTTGTTTTGGGGTACTGAATATGCTGCGACTTGTTTTTTTAGGCCTTACTTTTTATGTATCCCCAAAGAAAATAAAAATATAGTGGCGTCAAATCAGGGATATTAGGGGGAAATAATCCTTCACCGATAAATCAAGTTTTGGGTTGCATTTTTAATGTGTGTGTCTTTAAGCACGATAACTCACGTAAAAACGAAATCTGAAATGGTATCTGAATAAAATTTGCCACAGACATGTTAAGCAGTATTATTCTACGAAAAAAATTCACGATATATTCAGCACCTCAAAACAAACATAACAAATTTAATGCAAGAAATTCAAAGAGGTACCTTGCAACACGTGTTCGGGAATTTGATGGAGAGAGCATAACTTTATACAAATGCCAATGACGGACTGTTTGAGCACATAATGAAACTTAAATGTGATCAAACTTAAATAATAGATAGTATAAAATGTAAAGAGCAATAAAACAATTCTCATTATACATTCATGTGTGGCATTATTCAATCTTAAAAATGGGTTGCGTTTTAAAAAAACACCCTGTATAAACATAAAAACTTTTTACCAAAACTGGCACAAAATGGCCACCAAAACTCTACCAGGCCAGCCCTGACCAGAAGCTAGCTAATGACATCCTCCCTAACCCCCTATAGCTAATAAAAACAATGCACTGAGAAAAATATCTTAGCGGAAAAGCAGAGTTTTTGCCCCAAGTCTAGAATCTGTACTCGCAATACGTAAATAAGGACTTGGCTCACGTACAGGAGTGTTGTGTCTGGACCCAGCTCAATGACTCGGCAGAGTTTTGGGCATTAGTACAGACGCAGGACTCGCAGTCCTTCTTTAAGAACTTTTTCTCTGCAATTACGCTCGAACTGCAGTATTTGCAAATAATCAGGGAATATACCGTGATTTTAAGGAAAAAACATTAAAGTGACGTCATGGATGGTTTGTATACGTCACAAAACACGTCATAAGTTTATCCATGATTACTTTCTGCCTGCAGTCCACTGCATTTACAATAAGCGTACGGATGAGAACTTCAAATTATTTCCATGTGATTTGGTAAAAGTAGTTAGTCTTTACCTTGTTTTAGTTCGTACTATCATCAAATATTTTATTTAATTCGAATAAATATTTTTTAACCAAATATGGATTGATTTTAAGTCCGTTGTGTTAGTTTTATATTTGGGATTGAAAATTTACAAATGTGATACAAGTTTGAATAATACATATTTTATTATATTACTTACAGTAGTACCATTGATAATAAATACATATAAAGTAAATGGTAGCGAAACGTCTAAAAGAATACCAAATTTCCAATTTTTCAGAGGAAAAGCTTAGATTTTTGAAGAGAATCAAATCGTCGTATTTGTCAGCACTAACTTACGTTAAATATTGTTTAATTTTTAAATAGTTGCTAGGACTCATTGATCAGTTTTAGAACTAAGATTAATTTTATCTGCCTCAAGTTTACACGAACAAATTACCAAAAAAAGTAATTGCAATATTTAAATCCTGCTTCGATTTTAGTAACTCAGGTAATTTTAGCAAGGTTTAAAATAAGATGAATTGTAAGAAATAGAATGCAGGTCGAGTTTAACCTTGCATTGATTTGCTGCCACTTTTAAATGTATCAAATAAATATGTCAGGGCAATAAATTGTAATTATTAATGGTGTAAATACCTTGTACTGTCAAAGTGATCCTTTGTAGTCTTATATTATGGGCTAATGCAGTTTCAATCTCAGAGAGATCTCCCTCAGGCGATGGAAATCAAATTTCATTCCAGTGAAAGTCGTCAAGAAGCATTAAAAACCATCATGACACATACCCACGTAACATAAAACGGGCAGACGCACACAACGAACAAACATTACTTTTTACAAAAATTCCGGTACCGGGAAACACGCACGACACGTACGGAGGGCTAGCCTAGACTCAATTACGCAATAAATTGTCACTGTAGATAAGTATCATTAGGCTTAAAACTGCACTTATCACTTCTTCAGATGCTATTCAACAACTACACCCGTCAACAGGCAGCCGTAACGCAATGGATATAGCAGTCTTCACCTGAACATACGAGTCAAGAAACATCGGGCGTGGTTGGAACTTGGATGGGTGACCGCTAGGAGGATCCGGACATTTTTTACTGATTTAAGTAAAAATTACCGGTAAATGCAGAGACTAGGCAAGTCAGTGCATAGAAATCGGTTGTATTTTACGAGAATAGGAACGTACATTCTGTGATAAACTGTGGTGGAGGCAAAATGAATCGCAGGATATTCTGAGAAAAGTCTCTGCAATTACGAGAGCCAACTCTGATCGGCAGGACTTACAACCGACAGTAATGACGTCATAGCCAGTGACGTAATAACTTTGTAGACAAACTAAGTCCTGATTTTCCGTGTGGCGGCCTCACTGCCGGAGCATTGAGCCGGGTCCAGATTGCAGTGGGTAACCCGCACACCCTTATTTACGTGTATTTTCCACGTATTTCAGGACTAAATTTTTCTCAGTGTGCCTATCAAAATCAATCTAAGTCTATCTGAACTTTGTGCAGAACTGAAATATTCATCCAATAAGCTACTAAAACTTTTTAAAAGTCGGTTTAAGTTTCTTTTGAGTAACAGATGAAACGTCGGTTCCAGTGACGTGGTGGTCGACATCTGGTGCTACCGACGGCACGGCCACAGTGAAGCGGACCAGCCCAAATTCACACAACCAATAATGTACAAGGTCATCGACCAGCTCAAGCCTGTCGGTATCCTCTACTCCGAGAAACTTGTGGCAGAAGGAGTAAGCAGTTATTATCCATCATATTTTGTATAAAGAAACAAAATTCTAGCTTGAGATAAGGTGTATGTTGCTTTCAGGATAAAACAAATTTTAAATTGTTTTTGAACGAATGGATATGAATTTTCAAAAAGCGGCTTATACATTTGAAAATACCAAGCAGAAAACTGTGGGAAAATTTATTAGAGTTTTGGTCGACTTGGTAGTTCTAGTGATTTATGAACTACATATATTCTCAGTCAATTAAGTCAACCTCCAAAGCTCTTTGTTGTAGAAAAACTTCTAAACTATATAAATATAAATCAATTCAATGAGTGGTAAACACAGTACGTTGTTCCAATGTTAATCTTACCTAAATAAATAAAAACAATCCTATTTCTTTGAACCTCTACAACTTTTTTATTTGTGCACCAAACTGGATAATTCTTTTTTGTTTTCTTCATATTTTTTTAGGACAAGGTATGTGTGAAATAAAATTTTTAATTTGACCTTAGGGCTCTGTCCTACAGGCCTATAAGGTTACTTGACCATGTATGCATTCTGGTGGAGTAACTTGAGAACTATTTCAAATCATAACCATATGTTGACATGTAAACAAATGTGAATCTAAAATATGTGTTTGTTTATTTGCACTTGGATTATTTACTTTTGTAGTTCAAGAATTTTGTGAAACTAAAAAGTCTAATCTAAAGTTAATTTATGTATCTGAAGAATTCTGATTACATGACACGTGAATCTACCTTTTTATCTAACTAACCTTTTAGGATGAACAGAAATGAAGATAAATCCTCATAGTTTTGTTTGGTTTTAGAAAAATTAATATTGCAAGCCTTATGAGTGTGTGAAAAACTGCAGTTTTTTATTTGACCAGAGAGGTTGAGAAGTGTTTGAGTTCATAGTTCACCTAAATCATGACTATATTTTAAGTTTAATATAACATTGATTCAGTATTATTCTGATTCTTGAAAATGCCACGTTACCCTCGACGCAACAACGTGGGCCATAGAGAACGCAGTGCTATGAGTGTAGGACACTTTCGGGCAAGAAAAAATGATAAGCAAAACAAGTCTTGAAATGAAGACGAATGTGCTTTATTTAATCTAAACCATCAATGAGGAGATCTTGCATTCAATCCCCATTGATCTGCGTTCAATTATAACGTGACGATTGATTACAGTTTATTTCCAATAGTTGCTATTGGCTCAATGAACATTGTTTGTCAACAGTTGCAATGATTATAGGTTTAAAAATGTAGCTCCTATAATGTGCTGCACCAGTGGCACACACACATATGAAATAAACACCTTCTGTTCTTTTGTCCTTGTGTTCATTCTGCAATTGTGTGTTGCATTCATCTGTTTAAATATCTGAGGTGGGTACAGTTGACACGATTGGCATATCAGGTTGAACCAGGCAAAGCTCCGTTCCGTGGAATATGTACATCTTGGGGATTCTACCAATACTGATTGAAATGCATTTAAAGACGGCAGAGTGACTATTCTCCCAGCAACATACGTCGAAAGTCCGCGACATATGAGCATGAGTGCGCTCATAATGCTAAGTTGGATTTTCGTCATTATGGTACACCAGATTTGTTTATTGCATTCACGTGCAATTCAAATTGGTCAGAAATTCCTACAAGAATTATTTCCTGGCCAATCTCCCATTGATCGCCATATTACCACAAGAGGTTTTAAAAGAAAATGAAGTTACTCATGGATTTTATTGCTAAGCATTGCATGTTCGGCGAGACGCATTGTGGGATGTATGTGGAAACAACCTTGAAAATCCATGATTTTCACATGGCCAATTGTATGTCGACTGTTCCCGTGTCGGAACATTAATAAAATAATTTTTGCGTCAGAAAACAAAACTAACAATGTTGCATATTAAAAAAGCTTTAGAATAAAAGCTATGTTGTTGGTGTGACTATTTTGATATTTATTCAAACTAAAACAAATTATTCATAAAGAAGACAGAACAACGTCTGTCGGGTCACCTAGTTAGTAATAATAACCAACCAGATTAAATATATACATTTAGCTTTCAGTAGGAAAAACAAACTTTATTGACTGGTTAATCAATCACATTTCATTTTATTTATTCAGCCATGTTTACACCATACACCAAAGTTATTAAAATCAGTCCAGAACTTTAGGAGGAGTAATGATAAAAAAAAAAACACCTAGCCTATTAAATAAGTATATGTTTTGACAACTAAGAATTTTACTTTTGTTTTGAATATTAGTTCATTTATTAACAGATTCTTAGCAGTACCAAGAGAGTAGGGCTTGAGTAGGTAAGTAGACTACCCCTCCTTCCCCATCCCCCGATGCGTCAAAATTCTTGCTGTGGTCGGGATTTTTGTTCGCGAACTGTAGTGCTCTATTTCTGAGAAAGACTTGATCAAATTCCCAGTGCCATTGCTTAAAATGAGTAGTTAGAGAGAGAATAACTAAAGATGTATAATTAACTTCTTAAATATCTGAGGCGAGCAAAAGGCAACAAAATTGTATAAATAACATGAAAAGAATAACTCACTCTTGATAAAGCCTTATTGAATGAATTCAATTTTCAGATTGTAACTCAAGAAGAGATTGAATCTATAAGGGCTTATACATTTGACTGGTTGACCAAGGGATTTGAAGATGCAGAGAAAATATCTGGCTCCAAAAAGATTGACTGGTTGGACTCAGTTTGGCACAACTTTTTTACGGTATACTAATACTTTAAAATTCTAACTTATTTAATAAAAGTACCTAGTTGGCACAAGTAGAACACAAGTATAATACACTATTCCACATTTACATTTGCAAGTACCTGGTGGACCGAGCCTTGCTCGGTGGTATTTCATGTTTACCAGTTCATCCAGTTACTATAAAATATTTCAATGTCATAAAATTGATAAATAGAAACCTTTTTTATTGCTCCATAGACTCTTCATCCCACTTGCTGTATTTTCCCTTGATGGCTGTAAATTGCAAATAGCTGTTATGATTACTTCATTGTTTACACTTTCCTTGTTTATTTTTGTTGCTATCACGGCAATCCATAAGGCCAATGTTAAAATTTTACAATTTTAAAATTCAATTTATTACGTTATTAGATTTTCTCTAGCCAAGTAATCTACATAAAAGACGTTTTTGAGTCATAAATTACTTATTTACAAACTCCTCGGAGCCGTTTTTAGAGATAATTGTGCAACCAAGCACGCACACTAGATAACATCGCTCGAATAAGAGTATAAGATTATGACAATAATATATCAAGAACAAAATACTATAGAGCAGTATTTTACTTTGGGTAGTTTTCAACAACGTATTTGAATTTGAATTTGGTAGAGCTAAATAAACTTGATAACATTATAATCGCGGGCACCAAATAGGTGGGGCGGGGGCTGCTGGTGAAATTATTGTTTATTTTTTTGCGTAGCTAATCAACTTTAATGATCATATGTTTCAGTAAAAACGAATTTACACATAAAAGGTCCTGAAAACGTAAACAAAGTTTTGACAGGTCAACAAAAACATTTAATTTATTCATTACAGCTGAGGTTTAGCAGTCAATTTGATGAGTTAAGAGTTTTTTCCACCTACCCTATTTCGTGCACTCTACTCTAGCTGTTATTTCCTTAAACTTTTAAGAGTGGTTATTTGCAATAAACAAGTTTCTTTTTGTTTAATCAAAATCATTTTCATAACTTTTAAGACACAGTGTTTGTATACATAGTTTTATATATTCTAAATAAAAGGTAAAATTTTTAAGTGTATTGTTTTAAATAAAGTTAAACTACAAAGTCTAATTTGAAAATAATATTTAGCCAGATAAAGACCCTCTGGCGGTGCCTGCTACTGGAGCTAAAAAGGAAGTTCTTTTGAAAATAGGACATGCACTGTCCACAGCTCCAGAAAACTTTGATATGCACCCTCAACTACTTCGACTCTTGAAACAGCGTAAACAAATGATAGAGAAAAGTAGTATTGACTGGGCCCTAGCTGAAGCTTTAGCAATTGGATCTCTTACACAAGTGAGTATTTAATATCACAGTATTTTTTTTGCTTGTTGAAAGAAAGATCCGTGTAGAGCTTAACCAGAAGTTGAAGGTTAATTTTCCTTTGTTAAAAATGGTGACTCTGGTGGTGCTGAACTACCAGAGATTGAGAGAAAACAGAAAAATTATTCACTTCTCAACTGATAAAAGTGCCACTGTGGTTGAATTCAACTATGGAAATATTGATTTTCACAGGAAATATACCCACCAGCTACTACTACTTAGGTTTGCAGCAAATTGGCTAGAGAAGAGTATATTGGAATGGAAATTGTTTTATTTATTTTCATCACATACCAAGAAGTCTTATGCAGGTAAATCAGTTTTTGTAAGGAATCAGCTTGATCAAGGCTAACCCTCTTTTCAATTATATTCTCTCTCCAATAGTTGTTGTATAAGCTCAACATTTTTTCTCTCGTAACCATGATTTTCTAATAATACTTAACCTCTTCATGCATGACGGCATCATCTGTGGAGGGCTACTTAAGGCCATATAAATACTTAAGGATGAATAAACTTGGGCTATGATCTGCATGGAGGCCTCACCTGAGGCCGGGTACACTAGTTCAAGCAGTCACCTCTAGATCGCAGTTCAAATTTTTCTTCTTATTCTTCATTTTATAGTCACAGGTCAGTAAACATCAGCTGTGCCAGAGTTCACAGATTGTTGTTTATGTACAGACGACTGCAAGTTAGTTATGAAGATAAGAAAAATATGTTGTTATTGTGCTAATCCTAGGCTACCGTTTGATATATTAGATATAGGGATTACTTTTATATTTATGATTAAATGATTGAAAATACATCCGTCCACATGCGTGGCTTCTAAGCAGTTAGAGAAAATTACTTTTGTTCCCTTTTTACCGATTTTGCATGGAGGCCACATACGTGGACACATACAGCTGGACTCATTTGTGGCCACTATGAAAATATGGATCAAGAGGTTACCTTGACTTACCTTGATGGCAGCATATGTGGACAGTATGTATTTGTGGAAGTACTGCTGTTACCTACAAGTGGCAACATATGTGGCTTATTTGCAAATAGGATAACACCAAATACTAACTTTAATACCTCCATATTTGCATACATGACTCATTTGTGGCCAGCTATTTATTTTTTAATAAACTTATAAATCATAAAAAGAACATGTACAGCCACTAAATAAAACCTCCTGAATCCAAAAATGATGAACTTTTTTTTAACAGTATTTCTTATAGCTTGTATGAAGAGGTTAACAAATAATAAAAATTGTATAACAGGAAGGGCACAATGTGAGACTCACAGGCCAAGACACTGAGAGGGGAACCTTCAGTCAACGTCACCATGTATACCACGACCAAAGCAGGGACAAGGTTACGTACGAACCCCTGCTGACACCCTTTCCAGGTATTACTTAAATTTTATTTAGTAATTTGTGACACTGATGCACCCTTAGTAAAACACCAGTAGTCTGATACTGATAATAATTAACTTAGACTCACCTTTAGTACGACAGAACACTAGTAAGACACTACGGACCCTTAGTACAACACTGACGGACCATTAGTACGACATAGACGGAACTTTAGTGTGACTCTGATGGAACTCTAGTACTGATGGGCCCTTAGAACGACACCGACGGACCCTTAGTATGACATTGACGAACTTTAGTATCACTCCAACTGAATCTTAATATGGAACCGACAGACCCTTAGTACAACATTGACAAGGACCTAGGTGACACTGTAATGTTGATTAATTTTTTTAGATGGTCTGTTGGTCAAACAATTCATTATAATCAACTGATCCTCAAAGTTTCTAAATTAAAGTTAAAGAGGTGTTATGGATTAATACCAAATTTTAACGGCGCCTAGTGCTTTCATTAGACAATGACAGCCTAAATTACCTGAATCTTTTAAGATAACCACAAGTCTGGCACCCATCAACCCCATACTTGAATAAAAGGTCTTGGTGAGGAAATTTTAAGGAAAATTATAATTATTTGTTAAAAACTTTCCTGGAAGGCACAAATATAGAAAAAAGCTGAACATCAGATAATTTTTTTTTATTTACAAGTGTTTATTTATAACAGCCGCTGAGCAGAGTGTGTCCACTAGTAGTTTTCATAAGTATTTTAACAACATTCTACCAACATACTGACATTATTTGAAAAATAGTTTCAAATGCTAAAACTACATTAAAAAAAAATTCACTCTGATATTGATCATTATTGCTTCGACAAAAATATTGTTTTACCAGTCAGGAATTACAGTCCTTTGCAGCCATCCCTGGAGACATCAGTTAACCAGGACTCCTGGCTGACAGTGGCACCGATGGCTGGGTGGCTAATGTGCTATGCTGACGAGTATAGCGTTGAAGTGGTTCAGAGGTACGTGGGTTCGATTCCCGACCATGTGCAGTCCCTATTGGGCTTCCAAATGTGTGGTAAAGTTGGCGGGAGGGCCCCAACTTTACTCAACTGTTGACACTCGTAAACAGTGACTGGCTTGGGTGGAAGCTGACAGCATTGTAGTTAAATAGGGATTGAAGTGGACACCTGTTTTGCTTCTTTTTACCCTTGTATAGAGGAAGAGGACGTTTTTTAAATTTTTGATTAATTAGTTCAGCATATTGTCAATACCCATGGACAATTAAAAAGGACATAACCAAAACATTAGGCCACATATAGACAAAATGCACATATTAAAATTAAAACTTAAGAAATTATAAAAAAGGAATGTCGAAGGGTTAATTTAAAACCACTTGTCGCAGAGGGCGGCCGCTACACGGTGTGTAACAGCTCACTGTCGGAGTTCGGTGTGCTGGGGTTCCAGCTGGGCCACAGCCAGGTGGACCCCAACAACCTGGTGATGTGGGAGGCGCAGTTCGGTGACTTCGCCAACTCGGCGCAGATCATCATCGACCAGTTCATCGCGTCGGGCGAGGCCAAGTGGGGGCGGCAGACGTCACTGGTGCTGCTGCTGCCGCACGGGCTGGAAGGTAGGAACTATTAGAGCTTAATATAGGTCATTACCCGGCCTTACATGGCTCTCTGACTGGTCTATACCAGTACACGGGTCGACGTTTACAGTAATTGGAAGCTGTCATTGAACTGGTAAGTTTATTGGCTGTCTGGATTGACTAGCTTCATGTTCACTTTTGAAACTTTGATTCCTGGCTGAACTTGGATACCGAGTTAGGTATGAGCGTTGGAGGAATTACATTCTTCTTAAAGTGGCAATTGAGCTCAAATAATTATTTTTCAATCCCAGATTTATTTGTAATAAACAGTCAAAATTCAAAATAGTAATCATTTAAAGAAAAGGAAAAAGTGTCCTGCTCCACAATACTAGATTGCTGAGCCTTTATAACAACTCCTTTCAGTTATAATACATAGAAAACATTTACCAACTCAGTTTTCGTTCAGTACTAATGGACATGCGCTGCCCAGCAGCTTTTTTGTTTCTGGTCTGCTGATAATTCAATGTTTAATTAAATTTTATTCCTTGCAAAGCTTCATGCTGAGCTCTTACCAACGAAACACAAACTGTTTAAAATCAGTTCAGAACGGATAGAGGAATCTTGATCACAGTATAACCACTATTGAGTACTAGATTACTCCTGCAGCTTCGCTTACAAAACATTATTTAATTTTCATTTTAAAAGTATTATGATCTGCGGTTAATCTTCAGAACTGTTACAAACCATGTCTATATAAGAACGTTTAGTTGTAAACAAAATTCATTTAGTTTGATCCAATTTTGACGGATAGCACCACTGTCCCAGATCTTTAGCCCTTTAGTGTACTTAAGTAAAGCCCTGAGATATATTGGCAACTCCACAAAGAATTACCTTTAAATTTGCATCTTAAATGTTAAAAACCATATGTAGCCATTATTGAGTTATGACTAAGAAAAGAAAACCCTTCACTTTTTATTATACTAGGCCAGCAGTCGCCCGTAGCTTCGCTCACGATAGAAATTACAGCTGATCTTACTTCTGCTCTTTGAACTGTCAAATTGTATTATATTCACAACTGTTTACAATTCAGTATTTGAATGTTTAAATCCTTATAAAATGTAAACATTGAAGCTAAGGACGTTCACAGGGTGTAGCCCGAGGAGATTTTAAGGAAGTGAATAGGGGTTTTTAAGGAAGTGTGTGTCCTGGGTTCAAGATCTACCTCTGTGGGGAATTTCAATCCAGTCGGTTCAGTATTTTTGCGATGATATAATGTAAGAATTTGTCCCATCTAGGCCAAGGGCCGGAGCACTCGTCGGCACGGCCGGAGCGGTTCCTCACGATGTGTGCGGAGCCGGAGCCACTCGTCGACCACTGGCCGCAGCAGCTGGCGGACGCCAACTGGTTCCTAGTCAACGCTACGACGCCGGCCAACTACTTCCACGCGCTGCGGCGCCAGCTCAAGCTCAACTTCCGCAAGCCGATGGTCGTGTTCACGCCCAAGTACGCACTGCGACACCCGGCCTCCCGCAGCCCGCTGGAGGACATGATCGACAACACTATGTGAGTTTGTACATTCAGTTTGTAAACAAGTTTGTATAACTGTATCAAATTTAGCTCACCAAGTCTGTTACGTCTAAGGAGGCAATATGGTACAGGATATTAATTTAATGGATGCAAATTTAAATGCCTTGACATATTGATCATGGGCTTTATATGATAAGATGGAGTTTTTTGCTTATAACTACAAAATTACTAAAGATTGGTGTTGGTGATTGCAATATCTGTAAAATGGTGTGCTATTTGACATATGCTGCCTTTAGTTTTTTTTCAGGGCTACCAACATTCAAACAAAATAAAATGTATTGTCAAAAACTTTTATCTTCTAAATGTTGGCATGTCGTATATCAAATTAATGCAGAGGTTACAGGGATTAATAGTTTTTAAATTTGACAAAAATATGTTTTGTAGCTCTTGAGATACAGGATATTCCATAAATAGCAAAATTTTTCAAGAAAATTGCTGCCATTTTGGAATGAATAAAGATAAATGCTTTCTGACTTCACCAAATTGTTTGTCTTGTTTAGAGCTTTAACGTTATGCATAAAATGATGTACCTTTACATTTTATTCATCAAAGATTCGAACCCATGACCTCCAGTTTTTAGAATACCCTGTATTTTGAAAAGGTTAAAAATATTTAACCTTTATGATCATAATGGTGATATAAATGAAAATTACTTACTATGGGCTTTTTAACGATTGTGACCTCTCCCGATGGAAGTTGTTTTCTACAATTTGACTGTATGTTGACCATCCTTACATACATTCCTTAGCTTTTCCCACTCTAGCAGTTAAACTGTTTACATACTGTGAATTTTATAATAACATAATGTGTGTGAGTAAATATACCAAATTTTTTTACTTAGCCCTCAAGAAGTAAACATATAAAAATTTCTTGAGATGATTTCAATCTTTCAAGAGAATTAAAATTCGGAAAATCATAAGTCAATTTTTAGAGCTTATTTTTAAGCAAGTCATACAGCACTCAGTAGGACTACTGCAATTCACATCTATTCTATAAATATTGATATGGAATTAAATATTTGAGTTCTCAGTGTCTACTGAACATAGATTGAATATTGGTTTTCAAGATTTATGGGTCATATTAAAGGAGATAATACACAGATTTGCTGAATTTCCTCAGAATTTTTGTCATCCCTTAAGATGCTTTACAATTCTTTAACGGTTCAGTCAATACAATTCTTATAGAAGGATAAATTTAGTTTTTATTAGCAGCTGTTGACTGCAAGCGGAGCCGCAACAGTAAACGAGTATAGTTAATTAATATTTTTCTAGTTTTCTTTTGTGACCAAGACTCTTCCTTCAGTTCTGAACTAATTTCAATAGTTTTTAGAATTTGTTGGAAAGGGCTTGGCAAGAAGTTTTGCAGGAAATAAAATTTATGAAGGCTAGATTAAAGGGAAAAAACCTAAGAAGCCCTCAACATTTCTTATCACTCCGAATATTTTACATTGGAGCATAAATCCAAAGAACAGCAGATTTTTAATAAACATTGGTTTGTTAGCAGACCACAAACAAAAACTTATAAGCTGTTAAGCCACAGACGTGTGTCCACTTATTACCTTAAATTAATTAGGCTAATCAGATTTATTTTTTGTTTCAGGTTCAAACCATATATTAAAGATCATACCATAACAGACCACAGTAAAGTTGAGAGAGTTTTGGTTTCAACAGGAAAAATATTTTATGAGTTGCAAGAAGAAAGGGAAAAGAGAGGTGTTGCTGGTAAAGTTGCTCTGTGCAGGGTTGAGCAGCTCTTTCCATTTCCTTATGCAGATCTTCGAGAAGATTTGAAACAATATTCAAATGCGCAGATTTGTTGGGCACAAGAAGAACATAAGAATCATGTAAGAGTTAGATTTTTTAATTTTTTAACTTTTAAATTTTAAACTCACTAATTATAGCTAAAATTTTTCAATTTGTAATATATCAACCTGCAGTTATCAAAATATACAGTTGCCAGAAATATTCTAAGGAGTTCTCCCTTATAATGTAACACAGAATACCTTATAGAGCTCTTCCACAAAGTTAGGATGATGTAAAAATGATGATGGCTCTTCACTATCACTTTGGGTAATAGCATGAGGAGTGATGGATGGAGTTTATGTTTATCAAATAGCTGGTCTGGATTAAATACTGCCAATATGCCAACACTAAAACGTTCCCCAGTCTAAGATAGATGGAACAGGAAACAGGATAGGGAACCAGTGCTTTCTCATGTGGTTAGGAGGTTAAGCCATTTTGTTGAAGTGAATACAAAAATAGTAGCTTTTTCTTGATGATCGATTAAAAAGAAGTTTTGTCACTTAAATGGTGGACTCCCTCAATTAAACTGGTACAATTTTACTAATCTATAATTGATTTGGTATATTTGAAATTAAAAAGTCCTTGAGCTTGGTGTAATATGAAAAATGTTGAATCAATAAATATGTTAGACCCAGTTGATCACCAATTATTTTAACACGTTCACGCCAGCACGATTTTTTGTGTTCCTGGCCGCCGTCCTTGTGCTCTGACTTATAGTTACTGTAACTGCCACTCCTATCGTGGCAGCAGCACTGTCCACTGCACAGAATACAATATACTATTGAGCAGTGCTGTTAAAGTTTCAGATTTAAAGCTTAGATCCTGGTTTAAAAATAAATCTTATTGTAACGCTTTGCAGGTTGGGAGCGATCGCTGCCACCAGGATGGCAATTTGGTTCTCTATGGGAGCGATTGCCCCCATGCCGCCGCAAACGTGTTAAATAGAGGTCTATACGAAATCTTCATATGCCTGTTGTGGGCTCAGACAGGGTTACAATCACTGAGGGGCCTGAGGGGTTTATCATACTCCCCGGCAAATGGAGAAAAAAATGCCGTCGCAACAAATTTTTAAAATTTTGTTTGAAATATCTTTTGCAGTCCGGAAGACATCAGGCCTATCCGGATCCGGACCGCAGTGTGCCAATTGGAGACCAATTATTGAACCATAATACATGGTATTAATTTATTGAACCGTTGTTATAAACCTTATCTTTCCGCTACAGGGATGGTGGGAGTTCGTCCAACCCCGCCTGTCCTCCATCCTGGGCAAGGATATCCACTACCTGGGCCGCCCCCCCTCCGCCCCCCCCAGTACGGGCAACAGGATCCAACACGCCAAGGAGGTCGAACTGCTCCTCAACCAGTGCTTCTCTTGAACACTCACCGACTCCAAATCTCTACCAACTCTACATCGCTGTGATAGGTTCGATGCTGTGCATTTCTAAATTATTTAATTTATAACTGTAAACATGAACCTGTTTTAATAAAGATTTATTTTTTGTAATGGACTAATTTTTGTAGAGTTCAAATAGGACTATAGTTGTTGCATTCAGTATTATAGCCGTCTCTAGTAATAAGGTCATGGTATCGAAAATCAAGATGACTAGAAAAAAAAGGTAGTCCTGCAAATTGTGATTTCTCTTGTGACATGGTAGTGACGTATTCACATCTACCTCCAGCTGTTATTTCTGAAGAAAACATAAATGAAGGGAAAGCAATTTGATGACGTATCCACATCTACATCAGCTGGTAAGTAATGACGGTATAACTGATCTATTCATCTTGTTTGCGAATGGCAATGCCGCTCCAAAGTGTTAACACTATCCACTGTTTAGTTGTAGACAGCATAATCTGAGGCTGTTTTTAGGAAATTGACGGGAAAGCAGGCTCACCTTTAAGTAACCCCTCAGAACTGAGAAGCTACCAATGGTTTACCCACTCCAGGAACCCACCAAACCTTAACATAAGGTAATCCCCACCCCTCACCTAGCAGGCTTCAGCTTAGTGTATATTTGTACACATATAGAACAGTTAGTGAATTATTCATAAGTAGTGAACGTTTTTGTATTTATATGCATCAGTAAAATATCAGTTTCATAAGATGTGTTGGCAACCCTGATTAAGTGTGAATAGACTCAAAATTTCAAATTGCAACTGTAACTGCCATTTCTCTAGTGGTTGAAAAAGTGGTCAGTGGCCACAAAAATTTCCAAACCTGTGTACATTATGTGTTCTGTGGACTTATTTAAAGGTAAGCCTGTTTTCCTATCAGTTTCCTAAAAATTCCCGAAAAATACCCTATCTTTTAATCAAATAATCTGAGATTGAGATTTTGGTTTTAAAAATCTCGACAATGAGTAACAGAACATGACATTCGAGCCTTTATCTCGAAAGATATTCAAGCCTTTAGAAAAAGTTTTACTTCCTCTTTCATGGAATACAACAGACTTGCCTATCACTCTTGGAATAAATACCATTGTTTGCTCATTTTTACAAGAACAATTTAACAGAACCTGATTTTAATTTTCAAATAGTTTTACATAAAAATATCAATAAGACAACATAATTAGAGTGTAACGGATGGTCAGGGGGTCAGTTGGGGGAGGGTTTGTTGCACTTGAGGATGAGCTGGCGCAAGGTCTGTATCTCCTCTCTCAGCGTCAGGTTCTGAGCCGTCAACATGGCGTTCTCATGCTCCAGGTGCAGCGCTCTCATTGCAATCTAAGAACAACAATAATTGATAGTAGTTTTTATTTGTTTTATCAATATATACCAGAGTATGAGTTTTTAAGTTTATCTGATATACTATATATTCACCCAACCTCCTGATTGGACAAGTTCGTAATTGACTAGTAAGATTGTGTCGCGGATCAAGTGGATCCCACATTAAACTGTAAGTTTATTAATTGCCATTGGCTATTGGGCTGTTAATTAAAAGTCCTGTCAAAGGAATGCGTCTTTAGTCAGTAAGAAGACTAAAATATCGCGCATAATCAAGCTATGCTCATCTCTAGTTCATAATCGGCTTAAAAAACTGCCTTGGTAGGTTGTCATTTTAAGAAAAGTATAAAGATATATATTTAAAATTCAAATTTAGCTATGTTCTAATAGTACTGTGATAAAACAGATTAGTAATCACTGTGTTCATAAAAAATCATTTTTAAATACACTTTTGCATTCCACACTCAAATGTTGAGGTTAATTGCCCCACCACTAACCAAATAAGAATTTATAAATTGTATCTGTCATGGTCTCTTTAACTCAATATATAATATTTTAAAGAAGTGATATAATATCTTGGTTATTAATATATTACATTTTTATAGCCATTTTAAGTCGTTATCTGGCATAATTAATTGACTTGTGGAGTGTCCTGCTAATTTTCTTTTAAATAAAATAATTAATCTTACAGCTTCTTAAGCTGTGTTAACCTATTAATAAAGATAAATTAAACTAGCAATTTAATTTTTATTATTTTATAAGTTTAAATATAGTTATTAACCTGCCTTTATAAAGGGGAGTCAATCTAGTTCAAAATTGAAAATAAAATTTACTTTACTCCAAAAAAAGGCAAAGTTCCAGAACACCATTCTACATTATACATGTCAGGAATGTTCCAATGCCTAAACTTGTGAGCAAGCTCACAATCAGCTATACAAGACAAAAACATGTGGAAACTAAACCAAATAATAAAAGGGCTCTTAATTTAAAATGATAACGGTATGTAAACAACTGTAAAGAAAACAAAGTAATAAAATAGAAACTAGTCTTTACAATACTCAACAAAAAATTTTATGCAAATTTGTATCTTAAAGAAACTTGGCAAATGTATGTGCTTACAAAAGACCCAGCCTAGCTATTTTCTAAATTAATCAAACAATTTTTTTTAAATTCTAGATGAGGGAGAAAGGCAAAGTCAAAATCAAATTATCTTTATTCATAAAAAATAGTAGGACTACAGCCTTGTACATTTGAATAGTGTCCAAATATAACATTATTTAGCCTACTAAGAGGACTAGCTTTGTAGTTTGTTTGGACATGTATAGGAGCAGAATATTCAGCTTCTCCACCCTCAAGACTGCGGAACTATTACATGGCAAATTACCATTGGTGGTTGGTGAGATTTGAATCTGGGACCCGGAATCCCACACTCTACTACTACTCGAGGCCACTCCTCTGCCTCTCTATGATATAGAGAAGAGACAAAAAAGTAAGGCAGTGTAAGGCCTCTACCTGAGCAAAACTAAGGCCTCTATGTTTATAAAACATTAACCACTAAAATCTTTAAACATTATTTTGGTTTTATGTAAACTAGTCTGAAGTCTATGTACAAGAAAGTTCCAGGTAAGGTTAAAAGTGTCCTATGATGTGAAGAGAAGACAAAGAAAGTTGTGAAGGTAAGGCCTCTCCTCACCTGAAAGACTTTAATTTCATACCACTTTAATTAAAAAAAAAATTGTATATGTTTAATAATTTATCACCTTTTACATAATTACTTGCCTGATCTTCTCTCATGCGTCTTGCATCTCGTGATTTCTTCGCAGCTTGGTTGTTTCGCTTTCGTCTCTCATAGTATCTTTCATCTTTTTGTTCCTCTGGGATTGATCTCTTTTCACTTCTCTTCTTTTGCGCACAGACTGAGAGCAACCCCCCTGTAACAAAATTATGTTGGTTTCGTAGGGTAGGAGGAGTATTTGGTAAGTATATAAAACATTGTGGCTCATATTGAATAAACGAAGGGGTCCCCCGTAAAATGTTCTAAACGACAAAAACCTAGTTTTGAGTAATCAATTGTTAAAAATTGAATTCTAAAATTTACGGTTTTTTAAGGTTGAAACTTATAATCGTGTATAATTTTTAACACCCTATTTATAACATCATAATGTAGCCGTATATTGAATTTTTACTTGCCATTAAGCATTTTAAAACATTTTACGTGGTTTTTGGGGTTATAACATTCTAAATGACTGGCGCTTGAAACGTTTTCTGACGGACTGCTCTTCTACTTTGGAAGTAAACATCAGGGATTGTAGGAATACCAACAGAAACAAAAGTAAAACTGAATATAAAAAAATTTTATTGATGTAAAAGTACAAAAACGTAATGTTAACACTGAAACGTGATAAGTCATTTTGTTAAAAGTTATCTACATGTGGTGCTTAAAACGTTATTCTACGTACTTCTTTTGGGGGCAATTTCCAGGCCTTGGCTTCTTAGTTTTAGAAATATAGGGTAATCCAACTTTTCTATTTTCATTTCTAGTCTAATCCTTCTACTTTCAAATATTTACTTCACGTCTTTTATTTTTATTTACACGATTTTGGTCCTTGGGTGACAGCGCAACGACCGGCGGGGATTCCATATTTCGGCGAATAGAACGTTATTTCCCAGAAAGTCCATGCAGTCCCGCGAAGCACGCAAACTTTGACATACGAAATCCGGGCTACCAACTCAAATATCTTCAAAACAATATATACCACGGTGTAGCTCATGTCATAGAGAACCTTTTTCACTGAATATCTCAGATTTTGAAATTTTGTCGTTTAGAACGTTTTACGGGGGACCCCTTCAAACAATTAACTTACTGTTCTAAGCATCATGAAATTGTGACCCTCAAAACAAACCACAGGTAATTTTTCCCACTGATTGGAAAAAGCCGATGCTTTTTCGCGACACCTAGTATAAGACTGTTATTTCAAATTGAACACTTTCCTCTGTTCAGAAATGAGGCCCACACTACACCATCAAATATTTTATAAAAGATCTTTTATAAATATTTGATAGTGTAATGCGGACCTAACTTCCTTTCCTTAAACAAAAGTTGTTTTAAGCTGTTGTGTAAATTTAGAAAATACATTTTTCACTGCTCAAAACTAGAACCATAACCATTTTCACCAGCCATCAAAATAAGAATTTGAGATTTTTATCTCTCTTATCAGAGGCAAAGCTACACAGGAGACCCACTGTAAGAGTGTATGTGAATCCCCTCACATGCGGACTCACACATATGGGTGTCTGGTATATAAGGGTCTCCTAGCCATGGCTACTGAAATAGAGTACAGCTGACCAGATCTTGACCTTCCATCCCTGCAAATTCTATCTTTACATGAGCTGTATTGTACATATTTCTTGTAGAAAATATACATGAATTAAATAAATATATAGTTAATAAAGGTAAATAATCTAGTAAATCCCATATTAAACTCACCAGAGTTGGACTCAATGTGGAGGAAGGTTGGGGAGGGGTAGTGGTGCACCGAGGGCATGCACAGGTTCAGACTCCTCGGGGGCAGCAAGCACTCAGGGGCGACTGCCACTGGGTACCCCACCCCTCGCACTTCTGCAACACCGCAAAGAATATTGCTTTTGAGTGAATCTGAAATATTCATGAAAAGTCAGAATTACTGTCCTATTCCTCTCTGAAGCAGTCAAATCAATTTACAACAGCTCAAAGTATAAATAAATTGATGATAAAAACGTTGTTGCTTGTTTTATTGCTATGTTTTTTTTTAACTAATTTACTGAAAGTGAACACAACTTTTTGAAAGAAAACAGTATGTCCATTGCAAAAAGTATACTCAGAAAATTTGTAATTAATAACAGAATGATTCTATTTTTAACAAATAATATTGAAGTTTCATCAAAACATTTTTCTAACTTGTTATAAGTTACTGCCACATAGAATAACATTTGAATGTAGATTTTTCACCACGTGAAACACAAAAGTATAAAACGTATTAATACTGAACTATTAACTTTGTTTTAACCATGAATTTGCTCATTTAAATTATACTTGTAAGATCAAGGATCTTGCACTTAAATTATGCTTTACCTCTTTAACAAATCAGTGTAAAAAAATCTTAACACCAACATTTCGATTAATGTGAATATTAGTGGATTTGGCAATCAGTAAATAAAATATCTGAAAATATAAATATATGTTGTACCCGTTCTTTGCAAGGGTTAGGAGGCAAATATAAAAGAATCAACATTTTGGGCTTCTAGAATAAAACAATACAAAACAGCTCTTTGTTGGAAATCGATTGTGATTTAAGTTATGATGTACTTTACGGACATTTTCGATCATTGAATAGAAAAAACAATTTATACGACGTTTGGAGATCTGGAATATGATCCTGTTTTCAATTGGATTTAATCTATAACAAAACAAGCTTAGTATATTATATTTATATAACAAATTTTAGAGACTTTGTTTTACTTTTTATAGTATTTATTTATTTTTTGATTCATTATTTTCTTTTATATAAATATATATGATAAAATTATATATATTTTAAATATAACAAAAAATAAAACAATTATTATTTTAAACACATAGAAAGTTCCTAAGAGTTATTATAAATATAATAATCTTTATAATGGCTTACTTAAGCTTACGTACTGAAAAGATTAGTAATACACAGCCAGGAGGACCTGGAGAAAATCGTAGCTAAAACAAAAAATTGTAAAAGCAGTGAAAAACAATAATGCTGGAAACAAAACAAGTACACAGAAAAAACAACCATCAGAACAGAACACGTTCAAACCCAATCAGAGCAGAGCAAAGACTGTGCTTCAATTCTCTGTTTTAGGTGTGTCTTTTGTCCAGATTCTCATGGCCGTGTGTTCATAATAAGCTATACTAGAGATCGCCAGTGGTCGAAAATTCGACCATTTTTAAAATCAAGAAATAGGGATAGCTAATTTTGAATTTCGCATACACCAATGCGTTTCACAATACATTTAATATAGTACACATTTTTCACGTTAACACATAATAGAACCAAATGGGAACCAAAAGCAAAAGAGAAAGACCCAATCTTTGACTAATTATTTTTCCTCGCCTCTGACTCATATTATGACATGGTTTTTAGTAATTAGTATTGTACAATATTAAGATTCAATGTTTATTTCTTTAACACTGAACTGGTTATTGATTCAGAGGACAGTAAAAATTCAGTCATCAAATCAGTTTATCCCGTACACCCCTTACTATAATTCTCTCCCTCACTCCCTCCATTCATTCCTTCCCTCACTCTCTATGTACATCTCTTCCTTTCGACCTTCTTGCTACTTCTCACCCCTTTCCTCCTTCATCCTCTTCTTACCATCTCTCGTCCCTTCTTTCCTATGAAGTAATAATATCACCTAACATTTACGTGCCTAGTTGTTATTTGAGACCGAAAACTCCCCTCCAAAACTTGTTCTCTCCTTCCTTACCCTTAGGACATATTCCCCTCCTTCCCTCTCTCACTATCATTATCACTAACATATTACACATATTTTACCCATTCTCTACCAATAAACACACAATTTGAATGTTCAATGTCCATCTGTACTGCAGTTGCACGACAGTACATTGGATGGTAGAGACTCAACTTCATGTTCTTTTTTCTTCCCTTTTTATCAGCAAATTTTTATCTCTTAATCTTATTTAAGTGAGCAAACTTTATTTGGAACACATTCAATCTTCTCTAAATAGCCCTGGATTTCAATCAAATACTATACTTTTACTTCATACCCCAATAAAACATGTGGCTTGAAATTGTTTAAAAATGATAATTTGTTTGGATTTTTTCATTTATTTATTGCCTGATAAAAACTTATTATTGTTTGGGTTTTATATCTCATCAGATGACAGAAAAAACAGCGTTTAATTTTTGCCCATTTTTTCGCCCTCACATATTATTTCTACATCTAATCTTTACTCTATGAAAGATAGCATGTGCTAACAGCTGCGAGCTGCATATGATGACAAAAGCACAGTTCTGTTTTGTTTTTCTATCACCAAAACAGCAACTCATAAGACCAATGTTAATTTTTTTGAAGTTTTAAATTCAATTTTATACAAGTCTAAAAGACTAATATAAATTTCAATGGGATTCTGCACATCTACAGGAAAATACAATTCTATCGGTGTGCTTAGATTTTCGCTACGATGCAAACTGGCTGAGAAAAAAGGAGCATAAAAACCTTATGGAAAAAATGCTTGCCTATTAATATAAAGATAATGATGAGACGACTAATTCTTTCCACCTGAAGATGAGATAGGAGATCCCTAAACGCCATTGAGCTTGTTTTTACTAATTAGTGATGGCCGATGTCCACAAAATGCAAAAAACAAAATTAAAACATAAAATCAATATAGCTGTCCTTCTTTTCCAATCTTCAGAGGGTTTGAATAAATGATGCGATACTTTAGTATATTATTGTAGGCTACACATAAAAACTGGCGAAAATACAAAAGATTTGTGGGTCATACCCCTTATACTATAGTTTTTTCGTTTTTTGTTCATCCAGCTGTTTGGTTTTTACATGAACATCTAAAGCAATAACGTCAAACTAAGTCATTTTAAAACCAGTATGGACGTACGGTATTCAACTATGGGGAACATCCAGCGAATCAAATATTAACATCATCCAAAGGTTTCAATCTAAAGCTCTACGATACATCCTCCTTGCCCCGTGGTTTGTCGCAGTAACGAAGTACTACATAGAGACACTCGGACCCCTACTGTGAAGGAAGAAATCCAAAGGTTTAGCGCAAAGTATTTGACAAAATTAGAAAACCATCCGAACCATCTTGCACTAAATTTATTGGACAATAGTAACTGTGTTTATAGATTGAAAAGGTGCCATGTTTTCATCGTTTTTAGTTTTACATGGACTTCTCACTTTGTTGTAAAAATGCAAGGTTTGTTTGTTGGCTTTATCGCAGGATGAAGACTGACTAATGATTGTAAAAATGTATTTTTTATTTTATTTAAGGATATAGCCTCTGGATCGTTATTGAACATTGTTATATCTAAGGGTTACCTTACGATCCAATTGTTTTTTAAACGGATACCTAGGTTTCAATGCCGTAGCATTATCATCAGTCCTTTCTCCTAGGTTGAGCTAAACTTTATTTTTCTTATCTCTTGCTTGAGATTTGGTCAAGTTGTATAAAACTACACATATTTCACAGTCACACAAATATATACAACAACACTGACAAGTCCCAAAAAGTAACAAGTTAAACACAATAGAACATTTTCATATATATAAAGCTACAAAAACCAACCCATCCCTCATCCTAAATGAACAAAAAAGTTTCGCCGCAAACATCATGTTTAATTCATTGATCCAGATCCAGAATAATAAAAAAGTAATAAAATGATATCAAACACCTAACTTGCAAAAATTTGTAACTTTGTGGAGTGATAACGACCGACCATACTAGTCATGTCATCACCCTCCCCAACGTTGGAGGTTAGGTGTACTAGTCACAGTCATGGCCATGAACCTCAGTTTTCTTTATCAGTGTTGTTGTATATATTTGTGTAACTGTGAAATATGTGTAGTTTTATACAACTTGACCAAGTCTCATGCAAGAGATAAGAAAAATAAAGTTTAGCTCAACCTAGGAGAAAGGACTGATGATAATGCTACGGCATTGAAACCTAGGTCTCCGTTTAAAAAACAATTGGATCGTAAGGTAAGCCTTAGATATAACAATAAAAATCTATCATATTTGCTTATTGTTCTATTTGTAACTGAATAGATTGTAAATTAAGTAAAGTGATACAAAAAAAAAACTTCAAACTGGAAATATAAATAATGACCAACTGGAAAGATTTATATGCGAAGTTTCAAGTCTCTACTTTCTAATATATCACAATGGCGGTGAGTTTGTTTTCAAAGCTGAATATATAAAAAAAATTAATGATTACAAATAATTGTTAACTCACAAAAATTATGAGAAATTTTATTTCCTTTACAATAATGAACTATCTATTTTCGGGGCTACCACACAAATAACGAAGAAATATTTTGTATCTACAAAGAATAATATTAATAAGGAATTTTTTATATTAAACAAATAGTAATGGGGAACATTTTGGGCCGTTTTAGAATCAATGCAAGTATTACCTACAAAAAATTAAAATGTCATCGTTTTTTGTCTAGAAAATTTAAGCAAATTTATTTATTATTTTAAAGAAATTAAATTTTAAATCTTTTTTGGTCTCTTCGCAATCGTTTTTAAATATGATTCTTGAGATATGGAGCTTTGAAAACTAAAAGAGGACGACGAATTACAACTTGAATCTCCTATTTATTATTTATGTTCCGAGTTTTAAGTTTTTATTTAAATGTTTTTATGAAGCTACGCTAAATTATTAAAGTAGCAAACACAGGAGAAAATAGGGACAAATGTAGGTTTATGGACATGCAGTCATTAAGTTTTTTAAATACTGTATTTCTTATAAGTAAAATAACATCCTAATCCATCGGAACGTTTTCCGAATATGCATATATTTTATTTGATTAAAGGCGTATAATTTAAGAAGCTCAATAAGGGCGTACCTCAAGGTAAAAAAATAATGTGGCTATATTTTTCCCTCACATAATTATCCACCCCCTATCAAATATCAATGAATACAAAAACGTTTGTGTATTCATTGCAAATATCAAGTGAATCGGAACGGCAGTTTTGGCGTGATGAGGCTCCCAATAAACAAAAAATATACTCACACATAACATAAAACATGAATTCACAACCTCACAAACATCCAGAATTAATCCAATCAATAATGCTAATCAATTAATAATCCAATCCAATCAATAATCAATTAATGCCAGTTCAAATTAAGAGAAACTAGTTTAGTCATTTTAAAGCTCTTTCATTTTTGTTAATAATCGTGATATTTGTTTAGATATAGGCCTAATATTTAACTGCTTGCTGTTTGTGGCAGTTCTTAAATATTAAAAATTACATACAAATATTAAACTTAAAATTGTAATGATCTACGAGAGCTTATAATTTAAAAGTTATGAGTGAATTGAATAGAAATGTATTTGTTAGTAATCATTGTGTGAGAAATCTAACACCACTCACCACAGTGCCTAGCCATTGCACAGTTACCTCCGAACATTGCAGAACAAGTTGAAGTGGTGATGCAGGCTTATTCTCCACTCACACATTGTTATGTATAACCCTCCAAATGTTTATTGATTATTATATAGGCAATTCGGCGTCAAGATAAATATTGACATTTAATGTGATTGAAAGTTTTATCCAGTTTACTCTGAATTTTAGTGATTGTTGGCTTATGAAATTATTGAGATTTTTGCTTACATTGATCAACACTTCCTTGAAGATTCTTATCTTAGTTGCACTACAGAGATTAAGTTTTTGGACGATTGAGTCAAGATAGGTATTATTAATTTTTATTTGTGGGGATAGTAATATTGGAGTACAAATGATAAGTAAATATAGGCCTCATAGATTTAAATAAAAAACTTCATAGAACTTTCGCTTCCAAACTCTTTCAGGAAAAAGTTTTGTACAGAAGTTTAGTGAGGTCCCCTTGTGGTGACGGATCGAATTTTCTTGAGCTCTCTTTAATCTATATCAACCAGTTCTGAGTTTTCGCATTGACAAGTTTTTCGTCTGTAGCGTCTGTTTTTTAGTTGTGTTTTACTTATAGTTCTGACTAGCAGTTGCCCGTGGCTTCGCTCACGATAACAATTTTAACACCCGCTGCCTAAATGAAGCAGATGGTGCCACATACAGTAAACTCCCGACTATCCGCGCGTGCTACAAAAAGCGAGAAATACGTATTTATAAAAAAATTTTGAGTGAACTAACAAGTTTTAAGAGTACAAAATGCGCGCAGGCTTTCTCCGTCTACCGTAACGCGAAGACGATTTTCGTTTACCGCGACGCGAAGACGATGTTTGTCTACCGCGACGCGACGACGATTTTTGTCAACTGCGACATGACAAGAATATTTATCTATTGCGACAATGATATTCGTCTACCGCGACGACCATATTCGTCTACCGCGGCGTCTACCACAACGACGATACTTGTCTAGCGCATCGACGAACTTTGCCTACCGCGACGTCCATATTTGTATAACCCGACGACGACATTTTTTCTACCGCGGCGACGATACCCGTCTACCGTGACAACGATATCCTGATTCCACGACGATAATTTTCGTCTACTGTGACGTGACAACAATATGTGTCTACTGCGACAATGATATTTGTCTACCACGACGACGATATTCGTTTACCGCGACGTCCATATTCGTCTACTGTGACGCGATACTCGCTTACCGTGATGCTATAGGATATACCCTCTCCCGAAATTAAATCTTGGTTCGCCCCTGACTGTATTAAATACATTGATCTTTAATGGTGAAATTGTTTTTCTCTTTTATTCTCTCCCATTTCCAACACTTGCGGATTATCCGCGATTTTTGCTATCCGCAGTAGTCGCGCCACCCAATTCCGCGGATAATCGGGAGTTTACTGTACTGAGTTTATGATTAAATAGATAAGGTACAAAAACTATTGGGGACTTTAATGTAGTACATATCACCTAAAAAAAGAAAAAAACAACCATGATAAAAGGAACCAAACTATAAATCACCTGTCTATATGTGAAGCGTAAACCGCCTTCTTGATTACATGAAAATTGACAATTTAATCGAAAGATCATCCATTAAATTATATAGAAAGATTTTAGACTGTTGACTCCACCGAAAAACCCTTAAAACTTTGAATTTTGAAAAACCAGTTCTCAGCCGATGCTCACGCCCTATAGGAACGTCCATGAAAAGTCTCAAGGTTCGAGGTCAAATTCAAGTTGTTTGGACTGTGCGATTATAGGCCAGTGGTATTTGACAAATATAAAGTAGATATACTTTCATCAGCCAGAAAGATGTTTTAGGAATCCGCTAAGGGTGTCGCTGCTGACGGGAGTACGTAGAAATATTGCTGCCCCGCCGCACGAGGCATTTTTATTTGGCCTCTCTATACTACACATGCCAGCACATTCCAGCGCCCACGCCGACAAAACCCCTAAGGGTGTCGCTGCCTGGGAAGGCTTATACTCAGTAGGCCTATCGTTGAATCTGTGCTGTAGTAAAGAGTGACCCTGAGGCAGGAAATACCCTCTTCGCAGAAGACCGTGCGTACCTAGTGAATCTTAAAGCAGTTTCCTGTTTCATGAAAGTTTATGTACGTAGAGTAGAAAATGCCTTGATTAAATGCCACCAAAGTATTTTCTAATGTTTTTAGGGTCTATTTTGAACAACATAAAATAACAGAGCCGTCCCGCATTTGAAAAAAATGGTTTACATTATCTCTTTCATTAACAGCTGTTATAAGGAAGGAAGGACTTTATCAATAGTCAGTGATTTATTTTATTTTTTTACAGACAGCTGGTTTAACATTCTATGAAATGTCTTGCTTTTAACATCTGTTTGAATATAAACATTTCATCACTTATAATTCTGGCATAAGGATATTAATATGTGATCTTTGAGAAGGTCTGTGCGCGACCTTGGTCTGTGGTGGATTCCGAGGGTGAGATCAGGATGAAAATCCTGATAAATGTATAATGAATGGGAAAATATTAACTTTATATAGTACATGTCAATTAAAAATAAATATAATAAACCAAAACATAAAACTGAATGAAATCATAAAACATCTGTAACGACGAATCCATGAGTGAAGGTAACTACCATCTGTTTGGAACACTGAAAATGTAAACAAAACGTCATCCCCATGAATTATGGGGAAATTCAAAACAAACTTGGTCGAAATCGAATAAAACTCGGTTTTTAGAAGCTTGCTATTTAATTTCAAAAAGACGCACGCTAGTTTTAAGTAGTCTAAAACCTTCTCATATGTGCATACTACACAGGAAAAAAGTTTCAGCCATAACAGTACTCTAGTTTTTGCGTGAAAAGCGGTCTAAAGTGTGATGTTGAGCGTTACCAACACACACACATCGTGACATAAATTGAGATAAGGCTTGATTCGGATTCTCTGACCTTCAAAACGCAAAAATAACCAAAAATTTCATAATTCTGAGCAATGTACAGACAAAACTGTAATTTTATTTATATAGATATTTCTGACATATTTGTTTAGTAATGAATGAATAAAAGGGATGTGAGTCTATATATTACCAGAATCAAAGATGCGTTGTCTGTTTCTTGTGTCGTACGTTGTGCGTCGTTCGTTACGTCAAAAACTGTTATACCGATGATTTTCAAATCTTGCTCAAACCGAAAATAGCTACAGCTTATAGATCACCGAAAATAGCTATTCAAATTATAAAACACATTCCCAGAAGGTTTTTTTAGCAATTCATTTTCTTAAGCTGTAATACGCCACTTATTCGGAAAAGGAAATATTTCTTATTTAAAATCACCTATTGTAGCAATCTCACACATCTTACGCATTTTTCTAACGTGGGAAAATTTAGTGACTGAGGCCTTAAATTCAACAATCCTCAAATGAGCTTTAGTTTTGTTCCCTCCACAAATTTAATAATAATTTATATTTATATTAAACATTAAAAGTAGAAAACCATCGAAGATTTCAATTTCTACTGTTATAGTTTCAAAATTGTTAGTTAATTAATTCAACAACAATGTTCAACCAACAAAAGATATTTGCTACCACTGTCAAAACGAGTCGCCTGTTTTACCGGCTAGATTTACGGTGCAGCTTCGCTTGCAATAGAGTTCATAATTATAATAATTAAAATGTTCCAATTACATGTAAATTATTAAAATCGGCTCAGATTCATGGAGCTTCTATAAAAACCCCTGACGTTTTAAATACATAAGTGTATGTTTTGATTTGTTTAGGACATTTAGCATCTCTGATGAGTAATAAACAAGTTATTCGTTGATGGCAAATGTCCGCCAAAATCAAAACCAGAACATAAATTGAGCATCACCACTGAATTAAAAAAGCTTAGATTTAAAAGCCAGCTTTAAAAGAATTTTAATTTTATTCCTCCAAAAATTTTTATTTTTTAACTATAAACAACTCATACTAGCTGGCTCATATATTTTTTAAAGTTTTATAATTAATTGATGATGGTAAAGGCTTCTTACACCGAAGTTTATTTCTTCATCATAATTGCAAATTGTCAGTCTCTTTAAACCCCTCCCATTAACCAGTACCAACCAATATGCACCTTAATGTAAGGACTCCTAAAATCACCCCACAAATTATAACGAACCTTTAAAAATTATTATAAATTTTAATCTCTGTCAAACCACCAGAGATGACGGAATTGGTGATATCGTAAAGAATATTCATAAGCCTTTTAAATATGGATGGATCTTCGATGTTTAATTACCTGATTTAAAAGCATATTGCATTTAGGACAAACTGTTTGAATCACTATTAGAAGTTTGATGGCGCTCTCAAAAATTCTCACGGAACATCACGGTAACTAGTAGTTATCGTGCGGAACATTAAATACTTTTTTCAATTCACTGTAATTCCTTATCATCAATCAAAAAGAGCTTTTTTACATTATAAAAGCAAAATCTGTCAGTTGACTTAAAATAATTTCACGTTTTCTCGTTCAATTTGTTAATCTATATTTTGAGGTGGGAAATTATTGTGTTTCACCTACGTTTGTTTATCCAAATATAAACATTATTTTCATTAATATGATTTACATTATTTACTAGCATTGTATTTCACTGTTTTCAATATTGCAAGCATTTAACCTTCAACATTTAACGGACTAGAGTAGCAATCACAGTAGGCCTAAATAGTTATTGCATTTTCTGCGATTGAAGCATGATTATTATTCATCTAAGCATCTAGCATGAAGCTATTAGTGTTCATCTAACACTTAGCATATTACAACACATTTACAAACTATTAATAATCTATTAACATTTACACCATCTCTGATCGGAATATTTTGTTACTTACTGATAATCACACAGAAAGTTCGCGAAAATATGTAATACTAACATTTGTAACATATTTAATAATATTAATGTAAATATCAATTTTGCTCGTTCTTTTTCTCGTTGAATTTTCTAATGTTTCATCCATTGCACGTTGACAAAAAACTTCAGCAATAAATTAGTAAAATGTTGTTTTTATTATTAATTATTAAGTATAAATATAATTATTAGTAAGTACCGATTCTTAGTACAAATTATTAAACATTTATTTTCTGCAAGGACGGAAGGCACGTTTATGTTTATTTATGACTTTGTTCTGGTTCAAAGAAGCGAGTGAAATCAATGTAAAGATGTATTTGAGGAACAAAGAATATATAACAGTAAAAACTATTTTTTTACAAAATACGAGAGTTTTTTATTATATAGTGTGTTTATTATTTATATTGGTCTATCATCAGTTGGGATATTTATTATTACACAAAAAACATCAATTTCACTCAAATTTATTCATAATGAATAACAACCTGCGTACGTTAGTAAATCAATAATATTTTTATCATCATCGAAAAAAGTAAAAATACATTAAAATGTTAGAACAGTTCGAAGTCCATATTTCCATTGTTAGAACAGTTCGAAGTCCATATTTCCATTGTCGACCTTATTGTTTACACAGGAGGATAGACCGAAATTGGTTCACTATGAAGTCTGAAACTAATCTCAAAATTTTAATTTTACCTGTTTGGGCGAGAAGATGGTTATATCGCAATAAATTTAGCGCCGAAAACGCAGACATGACGTTGGATGTCGAGAAGTCCTCTTTTGCCACATCAGCAGGAATCTGGTTAGTGCTGGCCCGGTAGGCTTCCATCCAAAAGGTAAATTTTCATATACAAATAAACAACTGAAACGAAATATAAATTTTACATCTAAATATACATTTTAAATTATAATACACGGTTACTCAGTAGTTCTCTTTGAAAATGCGGGGCGAATATGTAAAACTGTTGTATTCAACAATAAGAATTGCATGCTGGTGTTGAACGTAACAATCACGTTTAGACCAATGAGGAGCGGGTTCCAAGCTCCTCCCTCGCGCATGCGCCTCAATGCTCGACTCTCATTGGTCACTAAACTCTGCATTATTTAGTATCATCATTGAAAATCGCAACAAGACGTGACACAATATTGCCTTTTCTTGCCCATAACTTTCTGGAATCAATTTACGTCAACATTCTTCTTAGTCAATTTTGACCTTGGGTAGTTTTTGTTTTAATCTAAAACCATTCTTTTCAACTTAATTTAATAAACTTTATTCTATTTTATTTTGTTTGTTATGTTAAAGTTTCCGGTGCCATTATTTACCCAAGAAACGCTCAAATTTTAATAATTGTAATAACCACGCTAAAGAGGCCTACATATGTTGAAGATTTTGAAATCTCTGTTAACTCCAATGTAACATATTGAGGAAATATTTACTCTTATAAAATATTGTAAAATCCTATCTTAATATAATTTTCAGCTTCATTACTATGGATTATTAGGCTTCTAATGCGACCAAAATGTTTACATTAAAATTTATTTTCAGAACAGTTCTCTTAGATTAATAGAAAAAGTGCTTAATATTTTAAGTAAAACTATCCTTAATGATAAAATGTTGGCATGATCTAAATCTAAGTTTGCAACATGCTCTAAAACAAAATACTTAAGAATTCATTAATTATCTTTGGAAACAGTTGCGAAGAAGTGGTGAAATCCTTTTTTAACTAACTCTCCTCGGAAACATTGGAAATTATTCATAGCAAATATATTATGGTATAAATTACAGTAATAATCGTGATCAATCTAATCAAGTTAGTTTCCCTTTAAAGAGAGCACACACTTGAGATGCTTAATTGTATCTTAATCTTAAAATTTTCTAAGTTTCCAATGCTTTTTAAAATGTCAAAATAGTAATTTTACGCAATTTTGTTTTGAAAGAAACTGCTTTATATCAGTCGAACATTTTTATTTATCTACGAAAAACATTTAACTAGTTCCTTAAAGAGTAAAACGAGAGCCAAGTAAGTGTGTTTGCTGTCATAGAAACAATATTAATACTTGTTATTAATCTTGTTATTAAATTCAAGATTTATGATTTTACTTTTCCCAGATAATACTACTTTATATCACCCAGTGTGTAGCACTTCACATTTATTTTCTAATGGGCCCAGAAACCGGAGATGTTCATTGCAAACTTTAATGTGTACTCAACTTTTAATGGAATGTTGGTTTTCAACTGTTGGTTTTTATAAATGCAAAACCAACAGTTTAACAGTTTTAACAGTTTATTTTGTAACAGTTTAAACATTTTTAACAGTTTAACAGATTTAACAGTTTATTTTAACAGTTTCAACAGTTTAACAGTTTTTTTATCAAGAGTTGTTGTCAACATGACAATCTTTAAAAGAAAGCCATTTTTCTCTGTTTGCCTTATTACTGGATTTCCAAAGGTTGAATCTACCGTCCCAATAAATGACAAATGGAATCGACGACGACGGCAATGGGGCAAGTAAAACTAGTTATTTTGTACTTAATTCTATTTCGTGGGCAAAAATTGGGTTAAAATGTCGAAGAGCTTTGCCAATTCACATTTAATATGATAAACGTTTGCTCATGAAGTAAATTAACAACCAGCGTTGTATTGAAAACAAAATTAATTATTTATCTTTTAGAGTTTTAGGAATCACGTAAACTGATAATTTCCTTACATAGTATAATAGAGTCAAATGGTCTTGGGCTTAAGGGTTATGTATGAAAAATTATAGAATATCAAAGAAATTCTAAGTGTAATTCTAGAAATTTTCAAGAGAATTTTATTCTTAAAGAATCGACAGGAGAATAAGTTTTATTTTGGGGAAAATCATTATCACAACGGTTACAGGAAGAAGCGAGAAGTTACTTTCTCATGCAACAACCTTAACCATCTTTAAAACACAACTAAGAAAGCACACCCTACAATCAAAACAACCGTACAATTCTAGGTAATTTACTTTTGTAGCAAACGTCAAACACCAGTTAGGTACGGGTTATTAGATCATTTAGCGAGTATTTAGCCTTGTAATTGATGGTCCTAGCACGGGCACAGGTTGGCACCTGTTTACCGCTGTACGGTTGGCACCCCTGCGTGTCGGGGTGTCGTCAGTGCGGTAATATGACGTGTCGGCGCGGTGAAATAACTGCCACACCTGCGCGGTCTCTCACCGCAGAGTCATGCGATCATACTGGGTGTCGGAGTGTCATCGCTGTGTAATGGGACCTTCGATAACTACCGAAGTTGTAACGCCTTCTATGAACTAGATGATACCTCGTTAGGAACGGTCTAGGAATTAATGTAGGGGTGGTGCCAAAAGTGCCAGTTCCAACTCTGCTACAACAGAGTACTTGGTAATACGTTTTCGAACATTCAAATTATACATATATTTTTGTATAACCGATCGGTTTCTGTAATTTTAACGCTTCAAATGATCCAATTGCCTTATCAAACTGTAATAGGTTGTCAAATTTTCTATTCTCTCTATATTTACATCCCACCGCACCAAAGGAAGTTGTCAAGGTTATTAAGTCCCTTAAACCGAGTCCTTCTGCAGATAGTGATGGTATTTCCTCAAAATTGTTGAAACAGGTAGTTACACTAATGCTTATCCACTATCTTATCTTGCAAATATCACATTTCAAGAAGGTTTCTTTCCATCATCTTTAAAATCGGCTATTGTGAAAGAAAGGAGAACCCACAAGACAGGAGATCCTACTATTATCAACTATAGACCAATTTCACTGACCTCGACCGCTTCAAAACTTCTTGAAAACCTCTTTTTGAACCACTTACTTCCATTCTTAGAAAATAACAACTCACTCTTTACTAAATAATTTGGTTTGAGAAAAAACTGCTCAACCACTGATGCTATGTTTTTGTTTTGTAAATCATGTTTCAGGAGATCTAGATCGTAGAAAGGGTGTTTTTGGATTCTTCCTGTTCGTCATGGCGGATCACAAACTGCTCCTTGAGAAAATCAACACATTTGGCATTAGGGGGAAATCATTAGACTAGGTGTCCACTTACTTGAATTTGTTCACGGTTTGTTCAAATTTCTCACGTTGATGAGGGTGGATATTATATGTCTCAGGAAATCAATGTTTGTTCTGGGGTACCTCAAGGATCGGTCCTCGGACCGATTCTCTTCTTGTTGTTTATCAATGATGTTGCAAGCAAAGTCCCTGATATTGAGCTTTGTTTATTTGCAGACGAAAATTCCCTGAGCTTTTCTAACAGTTGTAGAGAGTCTCTCGAAATTAACTCTTTCATCATAACTAGTCAACTCTTGCAGTGGTTTAGTGAGAACAATTTTCTTGTCAACACGGAGAATACACAGTTTGTTGATTTTAGGATGAAAACCTAAAATAGTTAATTTTTAGAGTGAAATGTTATGATTGGGGATTGTTCAATAGAATCTAGCCAGCAGACTAATTTCTTAGGACTTGTCATTGATTCTAGATTAAATTATTCATCACACATTGATAAGGTTTGCAATAGGTTAAGAAGCTTCGTGTTTCTTCTTAGTCTTCTATCTTTTTTTGCAAATAGGGACATTTTAATGGCGTTGTACTATGGATGTTTTCTTCCACATGTTACATACGGATTGACAATTTGGGGTTCTGAAACAGAAAATAATAAACAGGTTATGATCAAGGCCTTCCTCCGTTGGCAGAATAAGGCCTTGGGAGTAATCTATGGGATGAAAAGGCTGGATTCATGAAGGGAAATATTTCCTTCTAACATCTCTTGACTTTTCCCTGCTTGTATGTTTTAGAATGTTTGACTTTTTTGATGAAAAACAGACAGCTTTATGATTTTTAAAATGACAATCATTATCATCTCCGCAATCAATCTTCTCTTTCCATCTCACGTCACACTACCACACTCTATGAAAAAGAAACCTTTTACCCATCAATAAAACTATACAACTCCATTCCAAACAATCTGAAACTAGAGACCAATGTTGGCAAATTTAAAGAAAATTGAAACTGCTCTTGACCAAAAAAAAATATTACTGGGTTCAACCGTAGTATTATAATGACATATTTTCTGCATAATTTTATTTTTAATTCGTTGTTTCATTTTGTGAATTTTTAAATTGGAGTCACTTTATTGAACTTTGAAATTTTCAATGCTATAGTTATAGTCTTACGACAATAAAGAATTTGACTTTGACTTCAAGTTTCCTTAAACATTTCAATAATTTCTGCGGTGTCTCAGATACGAGCTATAGTAGTTAAATGCTTGATTCCGTAATTAATATACGGTGTGTTATTATAAAACTGACAATTTGTTGGGGTGTCAAAGATTTTTCATAAGTACCTTCTATAGTATACATGTATTATAACATCGAAATTCAATGTTTTTAGTCAAAATTAATGTTTCTTCTCTAATAGCTTTAGTAGTTAGTTTTAGATTGTTAATGAAATGACAAATATAGAAGTTGAGTAATAAACCTGAAGAAATGGATTGATGGATTGAACCCCCAAAATACAAATATTTAAGGATATTTTTTAGGGGTCTGTTTTAAAGCTCCTGAAAATTTCATCTGCAATTTCCTCTTTTCATCTGCACGAAAGCCCCAAAATACAAATTTTTAAGGATATGTTTTAGCCCCCGGGATTGAACCCCCAAAATACAAATGTTTAAGGGTACATTTTAGGGGTCTGTTTTAAATCTCCTGAAACTTTCTTCTGTAACTTCCTCTTTTCTTCTGTATATTGAAACCCCCCAAAATATAAATTTTTAAGTATATATTTTTGGCTCCTTAAAGCTGTTTTAAAGCTCCTGAAAATTTCATCTGTGTCCATAACTAGACTATCTTACACTAAAATCACCTAACCAATAACATAAAAAATTAAAAGCGGCTTCGAGTGTGAGGGTGTAATACCACGTATGTAGTAGGCTAATGACGGCGTGAGAACCACCCAGTGGTGCACCCCCCTCCCCCCCCGGAGGTAACGCCCCCCGCGGTAACCTCTGACCGCTGCATCATTGATACGCTCATTGATTATCTCATTGTTGTATCTCTTGACCACTCATACTGGTCACGACAGGCCACAGAAGAGTTACACACACTAACCTGGCCAGAAGGACTTGTTGAAGGGTAGCTACCATTTCCGATGTCTAGTCTGTAAATGAAGAGTTGGACCATTGTTTATCCACATGTTATGTGAAGTTAACGCCTAGACTGATTTCACTTAGAAGGGGATCAAGATAATAAAAGTGTGGTGTTTAATACCTGCTCCTCCTGCCAATGTTAAATTCCGTATGCCGAAAAGCCTTAACCGTTTGTCCAAAATCGTTGGCTTCTAGCTAATTAGAAAGCGCAAAAAATTAGCTAGAGCAGAATATTAAAACAAGCAGAATCACAATCTATAAACAGGTAATAATATCTCAACCATCCGAACCTTTTTAAGTTTAACCAGCTTGAAATTCTGCTTATTGAACTGCCTATAGTTTTTGCTCTTTCAAAAGAGTCACAGATAAAAATTTTGGATAGTAACCGGAGGAGGCTTTATTGGCTAATGGCGACGGACAGTTGAGGGTTAATTTAAATGGCTGTGTACATCTCCGAGTCTCGCAATACGGCATTCATCATTGAAGGTGATTCAGCCTATATCCAGGAAAGAAACTATCTGCTTTTATTAACGAAGAAGCGATAGCAGGGACTGATACCGAAGAACACTGCCGCTTGTGAAAGGCAACGTTGGGTCAGGGAGGCCCTTGGTTTACACTCGCGCAGAGGATCTCCCGCCATCCATGTAGTTGATTACAGGAGCGCCCCTCGAATATAGGCCATCTGCAAGTGGGAAGTTGGAGGGTTCCTGACGTATTACGGATATTTTGTACTATAGGGCGGCTATAATTGATGCTGTAAATATAATAGTGATTTGAAAAAAAAAACACTGATATTTTAATTGGGGAATTGTGCACTCAAACATTAAAAACACTGTAGGTTGAAGGGTTAGGGCTTTTCGGAAGTTTGATGATGGTGTGTTATTATTAATACCAAAAATTAGAAAGAGCTATGGCTAAATTGTTTTGGGTTCTGTACTTCAATGAGGAGTCTATTTTATCTTGTTTCGTTCCACGTTAGTGTGCCAGTTTGAAGTTTAACTTACTTTTACATATATTCAGCTATCAACTTCAAACTTGGAAAATAGTGTTTTAAAGGGCCTATTTTAATAAAGAAATTCAAGTTTATAATTTAACTAATTGAAAATCGCATACATTTGCAATTTTTTAGTAAATTACCTAATTAGGGAGAAGGTAGAGTGTCAGCATTGTTCCTCATAAGGTTCTCATAGCATAGTACTCATTAAAACACACCTCGTAATTCTTTTTTGATCTGGGAATAAACCAAAAAGTTCCCCTTACTTAAAGGTTAAATTAATCACCAACCAGAGGCAATGTGGGTTACAATGGTTAAGTAGTCATGGATAATGTAGGCGGCGGAGGGTTGGAAATTGTTCGGTGGCGGGTGAGTGTATTACATGTGATTAAGCCGCGACACAGCTGCCGGGGGTCGATAGCTCCCACGGCGGGACCTGTTGGCCGCGGTGACACGGGGGGCACGTCACCGGCCACGGGGGTCGAGCAGGAAGTTGAATAAAATAACAACAAAAATTATCATTCTGACGATGCTTTTCAGAGATTACAAAATTGAAAAAAAATACTACAGCTATTTGTCATTCATTGGTGCGATGTATAAGAGTCCTAAAGATGTTTGAGACTATCTTGCAATTAAAAAATAAATTTTATTTTATACATTTGCTGATTTATACTTAATATTCGAAAGGAAAAGTCTTTTGAGACAATTTGTATAATTGACTCTATAAAAATCTTGTATTTTAAAAGTATTGGTAAGGAATTTGTATTCGCGTATTCGATACGTATAGCCAGGTAGGCTATATGAAACACTAAGACCTTCGTAAATTCCATGATCTCAGCTCGTTTGTTTTAAAACTTCTCAAGGGTTTGAAAATGAGTTATTTCTTGAAAATAACTACAGGCATAGGCCATACTCGAACCATTTAAAATGGCAATTTTTTTTCTATTAAATGTAGGGCCTAATATTATTTATGGATATTGATAGACTAGCATTGAGGGGCTAAGTACGTATGGACACCCATCAAAAAGAGGGATTTAAGGATAGAAAATGTAATACGTAGTCAGCTAGTCTTACTCCTCGTGCTCATCCTCTAAGCTTAGGATCTCTAAGGCGATCTTTTAACCTGATGCCTGTCAAGCTTTCCAGAAAATCCGCCATCCAAGAGCCAGGAGCCATACATTTTGTAGAGAGTACTACACCAAATATGCCGCGTGGTGGACCTTAGTATATTAATTGTGTAAATGTCTCCCCTCCAAGTTAAAATTCTGAACAAGTAGTGATGTACGCATTAATAATAAATATATTTTAGTCAGATAAAGCTGGAGGATCCACAACTCCCTTTAAGGTTTGGGCTTGACTAGTTTTCCAGTTAGACCGGGAACTAAAGTTATTTAGAGAGAAAGAGGGGGTCATTGATATTCATTGTCGACTAGGTGTTGGATAGGCTTATCATTCATTTTAAGTATGCAACTTTTGGCAAGGAAAGGAAAAGACAAAATTGTAAATGTTAATTTGGTTTTTATTGTAAAAACCTCCCTATGGCTAATACTGTACATAGTGCTTGAATATCAAGTAGGTCTGGTAGACTGCAGGTGTAGGAGGCGGTAGGTAGTTAGCCCCAGGAGCCGCCAATGGAGCCCCCGACACCGCGATCCCTCTGGCCGTTGTTGGGACCTCCGTAAGTCCTCTCCCAGTGGCCGTGGACCTCCGCCTGGACCTTGCCGTCCTTGGAGACGTCCCACTGCTTGTTGGCCTCGGCTCGCACCACGGTCCCGCCGTTCCTGGTCTGGTCGGTCTTGACCACCCAGCCGCCGTCCCCCTGCTGCTGCTGCTGCTGGGGTCGCGCCGTCGCCGCCGCCGCCAACACCACCACCGCTAGAGAGAGAATGGCTACCTTCATCGTATCTGGGGGTAAACTGGAACAAACACAACTCTCCATAAGCATTTTTTTCATATGAGGAAGTTAAAAACTTTGTTTTCGTTACACTGCTGCGAAAACGGCACTGCATATGTTGTGGGGCTAAAGAAGCTCTTTTTCATTCTAGGGAGAAAAAGAATCAGCTGATGTCAAGGACGTTATGCTGTTTGCCTATAATCTACTAAAACTGCAAACATACGTACGGCAGTGTCGATGGTGAGCTATCGATTGCATCGATAGTGTTTATCGGTTATTGTTATCAATTGTAATTCATTGTTGCATTTTTGTTAAGTGCAATCGATTTGTGAAACTCGCTCATCTCACCGATTGGGAAATAAAACAAATGCTATATCATCCTTATTTTTGACATATCTTGGTAAAACTTGGTATATGGCTTCTTCTAGTTCAGATCTACTAAATATATTGAAGTAAAACCACCCAGTTTTAATGGACCTGTTGTAGCAAATCTGCATACTCATTCTCCATGTTATTCTTATGGAGCTTACAAAAACATGTCAAATCTCACTATGTTGGATTATAATATGTTCTTTTTCATTTGAATTCGCTGAGTATGCAGGTCTGCTGCAACGGGGGTATTTTAAATTTATTAAATGTTCAGGAATTCTGAAGCTTGAAGGAGAATATTTTAGTGTTTATATACCCTCCCCTAATAAAATATTAATTCGAGGAAATATTACTTATAACGTCAACAATACAATCAACACCATGAAAACTTTGAGATGTTTGAGATAATCTCCAGTCGTTTCGTTAATCATTATACAAAATGATTAAGTAATGTTGTATTCTTATCAGAATAATTGGTTCAGATTAGCACAAAAAATAAGCAACTGTCTTCTACTGCTTTGTAAGAAAATACCAAAATAAATAATAATTATGGAACAATAAATAATAATTAACAACATAATAATTAATAATCACTAGAATCTTAATTGAAGTTCTGGGTTTTCTTAAGAATAAAATCAGTCTTTTGTCTTTTCATTAAAATTAAGATGTTTAAATTTTACACAATAATGCAAAAAACTTAAGAATACATTTATTTTTTCATTTCCCGCTTAAACTGAACTTTTCTTCATCATGTTTTATTTAGTTTTTTCTTTTAAAATACGGAACTAAAAATATCTAGAAACTCCATTACCAAACTCCAATACAATTAATATGTCTCTTTTATATATGGGACTGAGACCCCTTTATCATAATGCGTACGATGCGTACATTATGTTGAATGTCTAGAAACGTTTATGAAAGTTGTTTTTTAGTTTGAAATAAACCTTTTAGATCCTTGACCTAAAAATTCAAAATTTAGAATTATATTGCACAGTTAAGTGTTGTACTGTTAAAAAAAACTAACACTCACAGTTTAAATACAGTTTAATTGTTGGGTTAAAACCGCAATACGTTTAATTTAATTTCGAAGGGAAATGATATTGCCTTTCGAAAAATATTATGGAATTTCGGTTTTATAAATTTATGAAATGAACCAATAAAAATATTTATAGATTTTATAAACTAATGAAGAAAAACAAACAAACATATAACCAATACTTAAAATTCTTAGCCAGTGCGCGTCCCGGTCTGAATCAGATATTAAATTACCAGTTAAGTATTTATTAACTATCGATTATTATAAAACTTACCTTTTAGGGTAACAGAAGCGAATGAAGTCTAGAAGGCGAGTTTTCTCAGACTGATGCTGAGGCACCGTCTTGATACATATTTATACCCAGCTGGTCAGCAGCGGGCGGCGGCAGCGGGGTTCCCCAGCCTGTACTTCACACTCGCTGTACTTCACTCGGCCCGCAGTTACGTCACAAGGCCACTCTCGCTGCCGCTGCCGCGCCTGACTCTGCTATCAGAGGTCATTCACTGACCAGCAAGTGTTTGTTTTTATTTAAACTGCAGCAATTTGTTCAAAATTTTTATCACCGTGAAAACTAATTAAGATTTTTCCCGTGAAACCCTAAAGGCCTGGGTTACAAACCTCAAAACTAAACTAAATGATAGTCTTAAACTTAAGGGTACATATAAAATTAACGAATTGTAGTTCATAAAATAAAATATTTAAAATATGAGGTGTCTATGGTACGTTTAAAAAAATGTTACCTATACAGTTCTTATTAATACTTTAAGGTTTTTTTATAGAACTCCTCTTACAGTTCTGAACCGATATTAGTAATTCAGATGTCGTTTGAAAGACCTCGGCATGAATTTTTTATTTATTCATAAAGGTGAGACCTAAGGGAAGACCTGTATACGCTGTTAAAGTTTCGTATTTGTTCATAAGATTTTAAATGAGAGTAGAATTTTTTGCAAAAAAGGTGATTGGAGTAAATATAGTTTTTCAGGATATAGTATAAGCCGTTGAATGTATCAAACCATTGTTATTTCAAAAACCCTTCCTCTACTACTTAACATTTTATATTTCAAAGGGAACTTTGGTCCCTATAAACCATTTGTTTTCATAAATTGGTAATTTTGCCCAGTAACTTAATTGCTTGAGAAATGAAAAAAATTATAGTTCTGAACATTTTTTTAATGTCCTAGGTGTATAGTTTACTATACCAGAAAGGCCAGTGGCCAAATAAATAAAATTTTAGTGTATACTAACCTGAAAAAAAGAAAGTAGATGAAATTCCCTACAAAAAAGTTCATGATATGTTTATCTTTGTCCAACTAGTTACAAGAAAACACTAATTTCATTAATATCCAACATTTTTTCTATCCTACATGTAAATTAGTGTGTGAAATAATCGCCCAATAGGGCAACGCTTATTCACCTAATAAATTTCAATCATGAAACCTTGACAAAATTTCCAGTACTCGGACATCTCAACCATAAAGATTAGTCCAAAATGAAAATGTGGGTGAGCTCTCAAAAAGGTTTTAGAGAATTTGTAAAAATCTCTTAAGAAACCCCTTTTTTTGGGCCCACCCAAAAATTATTGAGGACCAATTTTTATGATGATGGTGTCAAATTACTAAACATTTTATCAAGATTTTATGAATATAGTTTGTTTTCATTTTCGGCGAATAGGCATTGTCTCGTCGGGTATTATTTTAGACTCAAATTTACATACATTTCTGATGGAAGGATTATTTGTTAAAAGATTAGTAAAATTAGAGTTTATCTTGTAAACGGTTGAACCAAAATGAACATATTACATACTTTTCTTGTGAGAAACTTAATCTATTTTCATCCTTCAATTTAATTCCTCAAAGTTGATAGTTTTCGAGATATTGAGGAAATCCTAAAAATGGTACCTAAAATCCATGAGGGCGGCCACTTGTCGACAAGTCACTATTGGGGCTTTTTGCTGTGTTAAAATATGCCAATTTAAAAACCCATTTTAAAGCAGTTTCCAGAACTATAAGATTTAAAAAAAATTTCAGTCAAATTTTGAATATAAAATGACAAGGTTGATGGGAAAATGTGATCATGTGAATGCTTGAGCTATACTTCCTTCTACCCTGCTAGTTATCTTCTACCCTTTAAGATAAAAGGAACTTTGCTTGATGTGTACATTTGAAAATATTGGGAGCCGCCTCCTTAAATATTAATTAGGTTTCACATTAGGACTTTAATAAACAATTCAAACACCATCTAAACGATAAAAATGTATGCCATTTAACATAGGTCAGCCAAATGTAACCACAAGCACCACAGTTCTAAACTAGGAGTACGCTCCTATGTCGCGTATAGGTTGAACGAAGTGCGGTAAAATTAAAGGAAGGCTATTAACTAAAAAATAAATATTTAAACGTATAATTAACTACTCATATATAGATTAAAACAATCTTCGGGGTATAAATATGATGTTGTTCAAATTCCACGAATTTTCATCAAATAATAAAAGAGGAGTTAGTTCACAAAGAGTGATTTTCAAGTCGAGTACAACTCACTTCGTTCGAATAAACACGGGTTTACATTGTATTTAAAAAATGTTGTTTGTTAACAAAAATAAAACAACATGTGTTCTTATTTTTGCGTGCTTGGTGTGACGTGTACGAACTGTGTCTGTCTTAGGCCTATTTATGTTTGGAAACCACATTGAAAACCCGTAAAAGTGTTCAACCTGTAAACAGAGTTGAATTCAGCCCTCATCGAAATGTGCTTTGTATGGAAGCCCACAAAGGAATCGATGAAAAAGTATTAAAAAAATGTTAAAGTTAAAGTGACTCTTGTTACTTATTGGTTTTATAGACATTGAAAAAAGACACTGCTCGTATAACGATATTTCCATAGTTTCATTCGTGTACTATGCCTTTTGGCAGCATAGCATTTTGAATAAATATTTTTCAAGTATAAATAAATCTTTGTTGGTGAAAGGCCATACACAAATAAAATCAAAACAATGTTGGAAAAGTTTTGAGTAAAAACTTTTGTATTACTAAAGATTACTCAGTCTAATGAAATTTTAAGGAACAAGTTTTCAAAAAAGGGCTGATTAATAGGGTTTTTTTACCAGAAGTTCCTTTTGTTATATTTGAACCCCAATTACTCTTCCAAAAATTAAACTGGTTCTCAAACCGCCATGTAGAAAATAGCGGCCAAAAATTAATGATTTCTTATATTAAGGTTCAAAATACTATTCATTATACAATGGTGGCTTGATTTAAAAATATTTATAACTTTTAAATTTTAACATATAGTTGTAAAACTAATAACTCGCCTTACGGCTCGCTGGGGGCTCCGCCCCCAGGCCCCCTAAAGGGTTTCGCCCCAAAGCGAAGAGTTTGTATTGAAAGTAACAAAACGAATAAACTGTTTACAAAGCTCAGCAAAATTAATTATTCTTAGTTATGGGATTTATAGAAGGGGGTTTATTCTTAGTTATGGGATTTATAGAAGGGGGTGGGTAATGAGTCATCAAATTTCTGGAAAAGCAAATAGATTAATTTCTGGAAAAGCAAATAGGTTTCAAACCCAGGGATATTTCACAAAAACCTATTCATTTAAAAATATGTATAAGATAAAAGTAAAATGTCAAAACCAATTTTCTCCATAAGAATAATATGGGAAATGAGTATGCAGGTTAGCTGACATGGAAATGTAAAAATTTAAGTTTTTTTCAGTATTCCAGTAGGTAACAACTAAATAAAGATATCTACCAATGTTTTTCAGATTTGTTGAGAAATAAGCGATATATAGGATTTTACTTATTTCCTATACGGTAAACATTGAGACAAAGTACTGTATTTACCATAATCCATATCTCGGCAACCAATGGACAGAGGACAATTATTCACAGTACCAAATTGTTGGTTTTTCAATTTAAATCCAATGATCCAACCCAGGATCTGATAATTTACATTTTCTATGTAAAAGATCCCAAAAACCCATTTTGAGGGGTTTATCTATCCCCTCCTAACCCCACCATCCGATGTTCCCATCAGGCTAGTGTTGGGTATTTCCTGTTCCTCCCTTTTGAATTAGTAAGATTTATAAGAATGCTATTTTAATAATCAAATTAAATCCAATTAAACTTAAAAAACAACGTATTACAGATTTTTTCCACATCATTACAGCGAGAAATGAGTATGCAAATTTGATGTCACAGAAATGAACGAATTGGGAAATTTAGGCCATTCTTCGACTAAACATCAACCACATCAAGCAACATAACAAACATTATTTTAAAAAAATTAAAAGATAAAAACTAATATTATTGCTGATTTGTAACATAGCTTGTTAGCGATTTTTTGTAATTTTTTGAGGAGGTTAAAATAAAAAATGGCGTTTTTGATAATGTTTCCTATATATTAACCATCCAAGAAATATTCATGCCGAATTTCAAGTTTCTAGCTAATCGGGAAGTATGGTTTGAACCGGGAAGAAATACCTCTAGAAAATCGCTGACATTTGGCGAATTTTGAAGTTTTTTTACGTTTATCTGCAATTTCATATTACAAACTAGTTATATTATTCCTGATTTGTGACATATATGCTGTAGAGTTGATTTATGCCAAATTTCAGCCCTCTAAGTATAGTATTATATCATATGGAGCTGAAAACCTGGAGGAAATGTTAACAAAAGTTTAACTTTTGAAGGCTATTTTAAGGGTTGAAACGGGGTGAATTCTGTGTATGTCCCCTGATAACCCTAAAAAATCAAACTTACTATTTCATTGTGAAATTTGAGGTCTGTAGGCTAAAAACAAATATAAAAAAAATCATCAAAACCCAAAATAAACTGAAAAATTTATAAGAATTTTAACTTTAGAGGTCACTTTGGGAGTGAAGGAGGTGATATAAGGAAAAATACGTAATGACCAAAATTGTAGGAAATTTAATTTCAACTAAGGAAATAACCTTTGTTTTTGAATAGAACCTTTATTTTAGCCGCCAGAGGCAAAAATCAAACAGTACTTTTATCGAAATTCAAGTTTTCCCTCATTTCATCCCCTTTTAGGGGGTGAGGGGGGTTGAAATTGTTTGTTTTGAGGATTGTATATTTAGTATGACCATCCAATAAATATTCCCAAAAAATTATACGGGCCTACGTAGTATACCAAGTCAACTCTTGCCGGAAAACCCAGGTAAGATCTATGAAAATTGAAAAATCTATTTCAATCTAAGGGTGAAGGAGACGAGATAGGACAAAAAGTCATAGGACCAAAGTTGTAGATCATGAAAAATGCGTGGCACGTGGTGCAGTCCGCTTCTTGATAGGACCTCTAGTTTAGCCGCTACAGCCCTAAAACGAAATTCAAGTTTTCAGTCCTTTTTTAAAAATTCAAGTTTTCCTCCGTTTGGGGGGGTCGGGGGTGGAAATGTTTTGTTTTGACAATTTTTCCTGTGGTTTAATAACCAAAGGAATATTCGTGCCAATTTCAAGTTTCTAGCTCATCGGGAAGTATGGTTTGAATTTGTATCCCGATGGGTGAGTTACACATGCGGCTGTATATATATATAGATAATAAACCCACTGTATAAGAAAATGGCGACCAAAAAGTATTATTTGGTTGATGCAGCTTATTATAGAGCTTACGTAAAAGATTATTAAAGAACAAATACAATTTTGACAATCTAAAAGGTTTTATTAATTATTTAATGTAAATTCGCAAACAGAGGAAAATTGAAGTTCCTATACTGGAGTAGTAGGCCTACTTATCATAGATAAATGGTTGCGAATAATCGTTTCTTGACAGGGTCTATTTAATTTATATAGAATTTACAGAAGCAAACGCAGTACAAATTTTATAGTCGTTTATATTGTTTAAGTTCGTTCCATTTGGAGTCACCTAAAAAAAGAAACAAATAGTAGGCCTACTATGAATTATTGGTCAATGTCCATAAACAACATATTTGACAATCAAAAAGTTATAGATACTTATAGAACTTTTTATTTTGTTATCGTCATGGAAAATATTTTGGCATATTTCAGGATTTATGTTTATATGAGGCAAAATCTTGTGTTGAAAATTGTACTGACACAAGGTGAAGCGTCATTTCATTATATACTATTGTGTCAATATGCAGTGCTTGATTTGTAAAAATTGAGGTACCGGAACTGTAATTTGCCTATTCGTATATAACCCCCCCCCTTTAACATTTCTTCCCCTCGACAAAGTATTATTTGTCTATGTGAGTAATTAGGTTGATTTTAACAGTCATATCTTATCCAACTCAAATCTTTTAATAAGTAAATTAAAAACTAACAATGCATTATTTTACTAAAAAATAAATTGTTCATAGAAATTCTATAGATTTCTTCAGATGTCTTTTGCGATTGTTCAGGTCTTTTTAGCGCTTTCAAAATTCGGCTTAGCTCTAGACTTGGCACAAGATTCGGCGCTAATTTCAGGCCGAAACTCCACGCTTAATTTCCTTACATTTTAAGCAATCATTATTTTCGGAAAGATTAATCCGGTCGAGTACACTCGATCGTACCGCGATCGTACAACCTCCGACAAATACTTCGGCCGGTTACACATGAACCTTTCTTATAGCGGATTCTCCGGCCGATCATACGCGATCGTCTTTTGCGGCAAATTCTCAGGCCGATTACACGCGATTGTCCTGTGCGGCAAATTGTCCGTCCGACTACACACGATCCTCTCTCGTGCCAAATTATCTGGTTGATTGCACGCGAATGCATTTTGCGGCAAATTATCCGTTCGATTACAAGCGATCGTCTCTTGCAAAAAATACCCTGGCCGATTACACACGATCTTGCGGCAGAAAGAGGTCCCGGAACGCCGTTCCGCCGCGTTACGCCACAAATCAAGCACTGTCAATATGTATTGTGGTAAAATCTCCTCTATAAGGTTAATTATTAATACGACCCCGCATGTTCGCTGTCACAAAAAGTTTAAAATGGTTGATTTAAATCCTTGATCCGGTAGATCTCCACTGAAAGAAGCCGCATACGAAGTTTTATCAATTTATGTAAAGAAATGAACGAGATATATACGTTTATTTATTTCCCACAAGGAAAAGGTATAGGATCTTCTCATTGTGTTTACCATTTTCAACATCTCGGCCACCAACAGACATAGAGCAATGATAAAAATTAACTTTGTTGGTTTTTTTTTTTTTGAACTGAGTCCGGAGGCTATGAAGCTTGATTGTTTTTTATTTGTCAACGTTGAAAATAAAGAAAATGGTCTACCATTTGTTAAGATAAGTAGTGGCTTTATTATCTGTTTTCCCAAAAACATTTAAATTTAAAAGTCGTATACATTTCAAAACAACTAGCTTTTTAATTGAGTTTCATTATGTAAATTCAATAATAAAAAGTCCCGACCACAAACTATTTGTGGCAATTTTGCCGTGATAACGTCTTACTTTGGGGATTTTCAACAAAGTCAATATAAAAGTTGTATATAGTTAAAAGGCATGAAAAATCTTCAAGAACTTTTTATAAGGCCACTATCAAAGCTGCACTAGCTAACAATCACTGTAAGCATGCCATTTTGCCATTATGTGGCGACTTTATTACTGGTTAAACAAAATATTATGTCAAAAGTTAAGTTAAAGAATTTTTTCAAACCAAGCAAATTTTGTAAATAAACTCTATTAAAATAAATATAACGCTTAAAACCACACTTTGGTTGCTATTTTCCAAGATGGCAGCTTAAGCACAGGTTTTATCTTCGAAAATGTTAAGGGATTTGAAAGGTATACATCTGTTACAAAGCTCCCAATAATGGTTAGCCCATCTTTGAAAAATATTTAAAATGACCGGTCTATACTTCAAAGATGTTATTTGTGTTAAATCAAACTAAAACGGATGTTTTTACAATTTTTAAAACGGCTGTTTTTTAAAAATTGATATTTAACCTTATCTCCTCACAGTTTATTAGGGTTTCAATAAAAATACACATCCACGGCTGGGATGAGTGCTGATCTGAAATTCACATTAGATTACTTAAGATAAATTTACATTATTTATGAGGTATCTCAGTTTCATTCTCAGTGTGTTTTATAGACCACTATAAAACTTGCCAACTGATCGGGATATAGGCTAAATTATTTATTAGCTAAAAATATTGTACAATACCATGAGCGTCTCTCTGATAAAACGAATCGAAAGTACACCGCTCAATCCCATTTGATTCGATCGCGCGCCCAATCGCAAGGTCGTGACGTCACCGACTTGGCGGCGGGCCAGGCGGGCCGTGATCTCACGAGATGCAATGAGGAAAGTTGCAGAAATGTAGAGTACAGAATCCCGCGGCCGATAACCCGCCGGGGTATCCCAGTACCTCGCCGCTGTCGAGGCCCGTATATAACTGACCGCGCGGCAGTAGTAGTTATCACAACATCAACAGTTCTGCCGGCTTCTGCAGCTTACTACTCTATTGAAGGTGAGTTGATTGTTTCAGACTTTGAAATCACTTTTTCTTTATCATTTTATCTGAACGTAAATAAACTTTACATCTGTGGCAGCGATAAAAAACAATGAATAATTTATTTTAAAATAACAATTTTATACATTTAGCTAAAACATTTTTATTCGGTTAATTTAATTTAATAACTACCTAGGGTAACTACCAACAGTTTACAAAATTTTAAGACAAATTTAATGCTTTTACTTTTTAGTGAAAATTTTAACCAACGTATGAGATTACACTTACAATAATATTATTCTAAAGTTTATGAATTAGATATACATCGGCTCAAAAATCCTAATTTAGGAAATATGTGAAGTTTTCTTAAGTATTTTAGTATTAATAAAATGTAACTAAATAAATGAGTTACTTGATTAAAACTTTTAGAATTTACCATATAATTCTTTACATGTTTTGTATTGCGAAATATTTGAAACAATGCTTAATGCTTCTTCTGTTTTATAACTTGTTGACGTTGACATGGTTTTTCTATTAATTTTTCAGATTAATTAGAAGGACTCTAAAAACAGTTCTGAATTTAATAAAGTGAAAAATAGCTTATACTAAAACTATGTAATGACTTAAATTTCATTACTGTATAAGTTGAACTTTTAAATATGTAATGAAAACACCAAAATGTTTCTCCAATACTTTGATCTTGAGGTATATAAAAAGAATTATCAATTTCATTATACAAAAAATATGTCTTAATTATTGTTACATAAATTGTATATAGTCTTTGGGAGGTTAATAACAGTTATTATATTGGTGTATTAAACTAAGTTTATTTTGTCCCCTCTAGAATATGAATAAACTCCTTTTTAACATCGGAAAACCAGACATTAAAAATATACGATATGCCAAAAATATTTAAATATTACAGGGTGTGTTTTTTTTAAACGCAACCCAAAACTTTAGTGAAGGATTATTTCCCCCAAAGATCCCCGGATTTGACCCCACTACAATATTTTCTTTGGGGGTACATAAAAAGTAAGGCCTACGAAAACAATTCAAACTATATTCAGCACCTCAAAACAATCATAACAAATTTAATGCGAGAAATTCAAAGAGGTGCCTTGCAACTCGTGTTCGGGATTTTAATGGAGAAAACATAATTTTATACAAACCCCAATGGCGGATTGTTTGAACACATAATATAAACTAAATGTGATCAAACTTAAATAATATGCAGTATAAAATGTAAAGATCAACAAAACAATCCTTATTTCATATTCACATGCACATTATTCAATTTTAAAAATGGGTTGCGTTTTAAAAAAAACACCCTGTATTTATTAAATTCAGCTCTATTCCTTTTGAGGCATAATACTACTGTATTTAGTAGTCTGGAGTTAACCTTGGAGTACGATAAATTAACAATCATACCGCCTTATTTGAGCCGGGAGACCAGACATTAAAAAACTTTCGCCAAAAATATCGAAATATTTTTTCCAGGATCGATCAAAATTTCGGCATGCTCTAGGTTTAAGTAAACGGTCGCAACGCGAGAGGTAGGTTGCCCTTCACCACTAGGCTCTCACAATCTTTGACTTATCACTAGAGCTCGAGGTCCTTAAAGGACAGTTGAGGGTTTTAAGGACATGATAAATAAATATTTTTTAGTATTTTAACTAAAATTAATTAAATATAAGAACATCATTCCGATTTTAACAATAAAACACAAATTTACGTCATACAACACTTTTATTTCACAAACTAACATTACACAAATCAACAGGTAATATATTTCGGCAATCTATGTTGCCATCTTCAGACCTCCTACGTGACTGAAGCACAAGATGGCTGAACGACGCTGGTGGTTTTTTAATTTAGATTTTTTAGAATTTAGTTTAATTTAGAATTAATTTAGTTTAATTAATTTAGATTTTTTAAAATCATCAATGAATATTCAGTTTGGTAATTGTATATTTCATTACACTAAAGTATTTCATTAGGGACTTAAAATAACGCTTTTAGTGCGAGATCAAGTTGTACCTCGTTACTCAAAATTGACCAAGTAACGGAAAGTAGCTTTAGACCCGTGTGTTGAACCGAATTTTTCGTTATACCGCTCAATACAACACACCAACTAGTAAAGAAAACGAAATGTTACAACTTTTACCTTTGATCATATCTCCCAAAGAGGCTTTCATCTTGTTCTTAATCAGCTGATAGTTTCTTTTTTATTAGGATTGACTGACAACAATAAACAACTAACTATCCATGTATCGAACGCATTAACTAACAATCGGTGAAATGAGCGAGTTTCAAAAATCGATTGCACTTACAAAAATGCAACAATGAATTACAATTGATAACAATAACCGATGAACATTATCGATGCAATCGTTAGCTCACTATCGGCGCTGCAGTACGCATGTTTGCAGTTTTAGTTGATTATATGCGAATAGCATAACGTCAGCTGATTCTTTTCCTCCCTAGAATGAAAAAGAGTTTCTTTAGCCCCGCAACACATATAATGCCGTTTACGCTGCGGTATAACGAAAACGAAGTTTTTAACTTCCTCAGATGAAAAAAATGCTTATGGAGAGTTGTGTTTGTTCCAGTTTACCCGGAGACACGATGAAGGTAGCCTTGCTCGCAGTGGCGGTGGTGGTGTTGGCGGCGGCGGCGACGGCGCGACCCCAGCAGCAGCAGCAGCAGCAGGGGGACGGCGGCTGGGTGGTCAAGACCGACCAGACCAGGAACGGCGGGACCGTGGTGCGAGCCGAGGCCAACAAGCAGTGGGACGTCTCCAAGGACGGCAAGGTCCAGGCGGAGGTCCACGGCCACTGGGAGAGGACTTACGGAGGTCCCAACAACGGCCAGAGGGATCGCGGTGTCGGGGGCTCCATTGGCGGCTCCTGGGGCTAACTACCTACCGCCTCCTACACCTGCAGTCTACCAGACCTACTTGATATTCAAGCACTATGTACAGTATTAGCTATAGGAAGGTTTTTACAATAAAAACCAAATTAATATTTACATTTTGGCATTTTCATTTCCCTACCCAAAGTTACTTACATAAAATGTATGGTAAGCTTTTTAACTTGCACTTCGTAGTCAGTAAATTTCTTGCTCTTTACTTTGGACTTCCTTTTCTCTCTTTGTAAGAACTTTTGTTCCCTGCCTAACTGGAGCACCCAGTCAAGTCTAAATCATAGAGGGAGTTGTGGAACCTCCAACATTATTCGCAGAGTAAAATGTATGTCTTCACTAAGATTACACTTCTCTATTCCTATTAGTCCAGGGCTGACAAAAGGTCTCGAAGGAAAAAATCTTGGAAACCTTCGCCTCATAATCGGAACAGTTTTATGTTTCCAGGTTGAGGTGTCTAAAGTACCTTAATATGTATTTCTATTGTAAGTTTAAAGGAAGCTCGCTAATCTATATAAATAAAATTAGAGTTTTGTCTGTACATTGCTTAGAATTATGAAATTTTTGGTTATTTTTGCGTTTTGAAGGTCAGAGAATCCCAATCAAGCCTTACCTCAATTTATGTCACGATGTGTGCTGGTAACGCTCAATATCACACTTTAGACCGCCTTTCACGCAAAAACTAGAGTACTGTTATGGCTGAAACTTTTTTCCTGTGTAGTATGCATATATGAGAAGGTTTTAGACGACTTAAAACTAGCGTACGTCTTTTTGAAATTAAATAGCAAGCTTCTAAAAACAATTTCCCCATAATTCAAGGGGATGACGATTTGTTTACATTTTCAGTGTTCCAAGCAGATGGTAGTTACCTTCACTGATGGATTCGTCGTTACAGATGTTTTATGATTTCATTCAGTTATATGTTTTGGTTTATAATATTTCTTTTTAATTGACATGTACTATATAAAGTTAATATTTTCCCATTCATTATTCATTTATTAGGATTTTCATCCTGATCTGACCCTCGGACTCCACCACAGACCAAGGCCGCGCACAGACCCTCTCAAAGATTTGCATATTAATATCCTTATACCAAAATTATAAGTGATGAAATGTTTATATTCAAACAGATGTTAAAAGCAAGACATTTCATAGAATGTAAAACCAGCTGCTGTAAAAAATAAAATAAATCACTGACTAGAGATACTTATAAGTCCTTCCTTCCTTATAACAGCTGTTAATGAAAGAGATAATGTTAACCATTTTTAAAAAATCGCGGGACAGCTCTGTTATTTTGTTGTTGTTCAAAATGTACCCTAAAATGTTAGAAAATACTTTGGTGGCATTTAATCAAGGCATTTTCTACTCTACGTACATAAACTTTCATGAAACAGGAAACTGCTTTAAGATTCACTAGAGTTCCGGCCAAATCATTAGGCGGGTGAGTGAGTGCGCTGCTGGCGTTCAAAATAGGTTTTTGGCCAATTATTTACCCTTCTGAAGTTATAGACAGTTATGCTCTTTGTTTATGTTCCCCAAATCAGCTGAGTAAGTTCTCCAAACATACCCAAGTAAATGTGCTTCATCTTGGAAATATGTTCAACTACTTAACTGTAAAGAGAAGCGGGGGTGTCTTTAACATCAAGTCATTTCTACTGCTGGAGAAATGACCAGCATCATTTTTCGCCACCGGCCTAATGATTTGGCCGGAACTTTAAGTACGCACGGTCTGCTGCGAAGAGGGTATTTCCTGCCTCAGGGTCACTCTGTACTACAGCACAGATTCAACGATAGGCCTACTGAGTATAAGCCTTCCCAGGCAGCGACGACCTTAGGGGTTTTGTCAGCGGGGGCGCTGGAATGTGCTGGCATGTGAAGTATACAGAGGCCAAATAAATAAAAATGTCTCGTGCGGCAGGGCAGCAATAGTTCTACGTACTCCCGTCGGCAGCGACACCCTTAGCGGATTCCTAAAACATCTTTCTGGCTGATGAAAATATATCTACTTCATATTTGTCAAATACCACTGACCTATCATCGCACAGTCCAAACAACTTGAACTTGACTTCGAACCTTGAAACATTTCGTGGACGTTCCTATAGGGCGTGAGCATCCGCTGAGAACGGGTTTATCAAAATTCAAAGTTTTCAGGGTTTTTTGGTGGGGTCAACGGTCTAAAATCTTTCTGTATAATTTAATGGATGATTTTTCGAATAAATTGTCAATTTTCATTTAATCAAGAAGGCGGTTTACGCTTCACATACAGATAGGTCCCTACAGCTGATTTATAGTTTGGTTCCTTTTATCATGGTCGTTTTTTTTCTCTTTTTAGGTGATATGTACTATATTAAAGTCACCAATAGTTTTTGTACCTTATCTATTTTATCATAAACTCACTATGTGGCACCATCTTCATTTAGGCAGCGGGTGTTAAAATTGTTATCGTGAGCGAAGCCACGGGCAACTGCTAGTAATGCAATAAAATGTTAAAGTATTTTTTTTTCTATTTTATCCTGGTTTAGAAACTCATCTAGAGTTTTACCTTGGCTTTAAAATAAATACTGAACAACAGGTATATCACTCTCATCAATAACAAACACAACGTGTCTCAATAAAACGTCATAAATAACAAGACAAAAGTTGACTGCCAATTAAAATCAATAGGCCTAGGTGTGTTTTAATCTTATTTTGTATACACTAAAAACAGCCAATGATTTTTACACAAGGATAGTAGAGGATACTTAATTCACGTCAAGCATCTTCTCCCCAAGCGCAAGGCTCGCTGATATCACTTGGCCAGGGTAACCAGGCGCGACGCGCACGACCCGAGACACGCCATGTCCCTTGTTTTAACCGAAACGTAATTATTTTTTCAATGACACGCAACCAAAACTATGAGAAAATTAAATTCGTGATCTGGTGCTGAGTTACCGTGTAGTTGCATGCTTGATTTCATATCACGAACCAATCTCGGACCACTGTATCTTGAAATGTCGTTATCGTTGGGTATATTTTGCAGTATTGCGGAATAAGAATGGTTGGTGCAAACTTTTGGCGTGATTATCCTCTAAAATATTGTTAGAAAATGTAAAAGGTTGTACAACGTTGTGGAGAAAAACCGTGGCATTTTAAAGCTTCAGTACGTTTACCTAGTTTTAATAAATACCAAATCAAAATCAAACTTTCACTTTTTGCCCGAACATGTCAATATTACAGCACTACGAAACAATTCTATCTAGGTAAGATGATATAAACTTGCCTATAAAAATTAGCATATGAATTGTATTGCCATCGATCAAAAACTAAAATATTATCTTCGCGTGAACTATGACGGGAGAATTTGCCTACGTAAAAACTTGCATAAAAACGGGTTGACAGCAGGAATAATCCTTTAAAGACTTTTAAAAAGTAGCCCTACTAAGAACAATTTAACATTCCAATAAAACACGTACGGTATTTGTTATTCACTGAATAGGCAATAAAACCTCTAGAATGAGATCTTCTTCACGTGCCAGGATAAATTTTGTTTACATATCTTTGAATTTTAGACATTAATCGAGTCATTTGATTGCAGTTCAAGCGATTATTGATGATTGGTTATGTGACAAGAACTGTATTAATTCTTAGTACATTATTTTATAAATGCTTGGAAATTTAGCTTACATGGACATACATCGAGAGAAAAAGCTTGTGCTTATGAAATTTCGTCCTAATATGTACTTATAAAATTATGCAATTGTCAATTATAAGAGTGTCCAACTTAACTGTGCCACCATTGCTATCTCAGAAACTATTGGATCTAGAGAAAACTTTAATTGGGGGACACCACCTACTTTTTTAAGATATTTAAAAATATGAATTCTATTTTCTCCTAAATGGCCGCCATTTTCCAATATGGTGGACAACTTTAATTTTTCTTATGGAACATCCTATATTTTATAGCGTATTTGGATTTTACGCTTAATTTTAAGAACTTTTTACTCCTTGACATTTTTTCCTAAACCCAATGGTTAAGGAGATATAAGCAGTTAAAGTTTGATGGTTCTCCATTTGAAATGCATTGTGTCCATTTTAACTGTGCCATCCCATGCAATCCTTATGGGGTGTAAAAATATTCAAAATTATTCATTTCCATGAGTGAATCTTGGCTAAAAACTACTTATATGATTGAATCTTAACTAAAATAACATTTTTTGGCACTTTTTTCTTTGGTATTTTTTATTTAACCCAACCATTATTGATATACTGAGTACCGAGAATTACGCATTGCTTTTCTTATGGGGAAAAATGAAACTTTATCGGCTCATATCTACTTAACTATTGAGTTTAGGAAGAAATGTCAAAGAGTAATAAGTTTTTAAAATTAAACATAGAATCCAAATACGCCATAAAATACAGGGTGTTTCGTAAGAAAAATCAAAGTTGTCCGCCATATTGGAAAATGGCGGCCATTTAGAAGAAAATGGAATTTAAAAAAGTAGGTGAAGCCCCCCATTTAAAGTTTTCTCTAAATCCAATAGTTTCTGAGATAGCAATGGTGGCACAGTTAAGTTGGACACCCTGTATAGTTGACAATTGCATAATTTTATAAGTACATATTAGGATGAAATTTCATAAGCACAAGCTTTTTCTCTCGATTGAAATATAAAGAATGGAAATATTTTGCTATTACACAGCACGTAAAACCTGTATTTTTTCTCTAAATCGTCCGTAAATTTTTTTCCTATCCGAGGGCAATAAAAAATCAGCTGTGATCTTAATTTTTTTTGGTGTGCATAATATTTTTAAGCAAAAAACTTAAAGTGAATATTCTGCACTTTAAAATCACTGTTTGTTTGCAAAAACATTTAACATAAATGTTAATGATGAGAAAAATAATTATAAGCTGAGGTCGATAGACACAGATTATCGTAGTGTGACGAAACCAAATCTAAAATTTTTTTACTCATGCATAGAATATTATTAGCTTGACAATTTAAAACAATATACCGAATAACATTAATACCCCCGTTGCAGCAGACCTGCATACTCAGCGAATTTCAAATGTAAAACAACATATTTCAATCCAACATAGCGAGATTTAACATGTTTTTGTAAGCTCCATAAGAATAACATGGGGAATTAGTATGCAGGTTTGCTGCTACAGGAATATTAAAACTGGGTGGTTTTAATTCAATATTTAGTAGATCTGAACTAAAAGAAGCTATTTACCAAGTTTTAACAATATATGTTGAGAAATAACCGAGATATAGAATTTTTCTTATTTCCCATAAGGTTAACATTGGGACAACGTACTGTGTTTACCACTTTCAATATCTCGGTAACCAATGGACATAGAGCAGTGATTCAAAATACTAAATTGTTTGTTTTTTTGAGCTGAATTCAATGTTGCCCACACAAATTCGATAAATTTTATTTTTCTATGTGAAAACCCCAAAAAACCCATTTTTGGGGGGGTTTATCCCCCTTTACCCCCCCTTCCGGTGGTCCGATCGGGTTGGTTCACGAACTCGTCCAATTGATTACCACTTTACACGTCTGTACCAAATTTCATAAAGATCGGACCATTTTTGCGGCCGCTATCGTGCTAACAGACACATAGATATATATATATATAAATTCGAACGAATAGTGTTTTTTGCTTCTGGGGGCCCCAAAACGAAAAGTTATAGTGGTCCCGAGCTTAGGTCTTACCATGAGACCTACGGTAATAGCTTCTTCCCTATAGGGGAAATTCGCTAAAAAACATTAGGTTTTTAAGATGCATTTTGACATTGAGTCTTGATGAGTATCATGCACTTAACATTCAAGAAAGAATATAAATTCAGAACTTAGTATGTTTATATTTTTATATTATATTTCCTTCAGACAGTACAACAAAGGTTTTCTGAGATTTTACTAAAAACGTGACCTTTATCCATAGCTGATAGAACAAAGATTATGATTATTAACCAATCTCTTTAGTAAACAAGGCAGCGACCAATGTTGAAAAGTAATTGAAATGGTCAATCATTCCATTAAAATAGTTTGTTAAAAAATTCGAGGCAACCGTACTTAAATCTGGATTTAGTTTTACTTATCATCATTAGATTACCGTTCAGTTACGATTAACATTTCAGAGTAACATTCCTTCAAATAATACGGTTAATTTTAATGTAATATAACTTTTTTCAATTTTTTTTCGATTTACTTGCAAGCAAAAAGGTCACCACTTTACAGTAAAATATTGATCATGTTAAGTGATGCATGATAAATTATGGCTGAAAAGGGTCTGAGGTCTAATAACACAAAATGCACAGATATAAAATATTAAAAAAAAATTAGTTGACAATTGATATTATGCCTTTGTATTGTTATTAGTTGAACCGCAACTTTTAATTTCCTAAACCACTTGGCAGGGAAGTGACGTAAAGAGTGGTTCTAATTTTAACATCTCATCAGTTGCAATCAGCAGATTGCCTACAGTAGGCCTTGATCAACCCTTTCGGAGTGCGCACATCAGTAACGACTTTTAATATGTTTGAACAAGTAATCGACAGGTGTGCTGAGTTATATATACCGGGGGCTCTGATTCCTCCATCTTGAGTCATTATGAGACCCTCAACTGCGGTGCTAGTTGCCGCACTAGCTGTGCTCTTGGTAAGTTTCCAAAGGGCTTTTGTATACTTTTATAAATATTTTTGTATACTAGTAACATGGCTTACAATTTCTTAGAATTTTAACAAAATTAGGACGTAACTGAATACGAGGGTTTAAAAATATATTTAAAACTTGGAACCAGTTCTAAAAGAATAATTAAAACTCACATTAATAACTAAATACGGACGCAATATTCATTTTAAAATACAATTATTTTTGCGTATCTATCTGTAATTTTCGTTCACTGCATTTACTAAAGTTTCTTGCGTTGGTCATGATAACAAACTGAAGTAATTAGTAATTGAAAAGTATATAAAGATTGTAAGAAAGTTAAAATTCCAGTTGATTCACTTTTAATAAGTTTGTTGCATTTGTTGGCTTGTATTAAGTTTTTCTGTGCATTATTATCCGTTCTGAATATCAGAGTTTCTTGATACATATTTGATTTCCAATCAGTTTTGCTGCCATCGACGACGTCTTTGTTTTGTAAAAATACCGATTTTCTCGTTTGATGATTTTCATTAACTGAAATATTGCATAATATATGAATAAGAAGGGTATATATGTTAATAATAAAATGGGTAAAAGTAAAATCTATGTTTTTTCATAAGATATTATTTTGAACAACTTTTATGTAATTAATTTCTCACCGTACAAAATTTGTAAATTTACTGAATCATTTTAGTTTTCTTGTTTAGTTAAAACGTCCTATTCACTTCTAAATTTATATTCTTATTTTATAATGAAGTCATGAATGGTTAGTGCACTTCATACTGTACTTGTGGTTGCAGCTTTGGTTATAGTGATCATTCATAAACTGTTTCCGAAGTGCAAATCAAAATCTCTTCTAGTAAAAAGTTAATTTTCAATGGTAAAGAGGTTAAATTATCAACATTACATTATTGATAAAATATTAAACGATGATTTATAATATCCATGTTTTATTTCAGGTGATCCCAAGCAGTCTGAGCAGGCCTCAGAGCGTAAGTAATGCATTACTCTCAACTAGTTAATAAATAAATTCTTCAATTAATTTTAATTAACAATTAAATTTAATATTCTTAGTTTGAAAACCCACAGAAATAAAAATTAAGCCTGCGAACATAGATTTCTTTCAAAGTCGGACGTCTCCGTGCAATATGCGGTAACAACCAAAGTAGATTCCAATTGTACATACTGTTGACATTTGTGAAAATATTAGTAAGAATTTGTTATAAAAAAAAATTATAAAATGAATAAAAAGGAAACTGCTTTGTCGAATTATCAATGTATAGATGAATACAATTCCTTTTCATCACACTACGACGAAATCACCTGTTTTACAAACGTCAAACGCTGACCGAAACACACTGTTTGCCGCCATAGGACCGAAAACGTTTGGGGCCCTTGGGCCGAAAGTCAGCTGATCGTTTATTTTCTTGAAACAACGTCAGAACATCACAAAATTATACGGCATTCAAGGCAGGATAGTTGCGATCATATGATTTTCATAGCTGTGTTTTGTTTTCAAGTGAGTCAAATAATAATCAGTTTTTTTTTTAAATTATTTAGAGTATATTTCATTATGTAGTGTGGTGAAAAATAGCGTTCGCACCTCGGCCGAAAGGGTTTTGCAGGCTCGAGATCGTGTTTCAAATTCGAGACGAAGTCGAGAGATATATTATTGCATCTTAGCTAACAAACGATTAAATGCAAGCTATTAACAACATTTTTTCTATAAGAATGAAAGATTTCCAAAGAAGATTCAAATATCCTTATGGTTCAAATTTTACGGTGAGACAAATACTAAACCCAAATAAGATATATTCAAGATTATTATCACTTCCAGGTATGCTCGAAGGCCAGGTCTGTGGAAGCTGCGTCATCTTCCGCTGCTGAATCCAGCTCCAGCGAGGATGAACTCAAGGTCGCCACCGCCAACGGAGTATATGAGAAGAAATCCAAGGAGGACGCAAGCAAAGCTGTGTCTGCAAATGCTGTGAAGAGCTCTGAGTCTCTTGTATCAGTAGATGTAAGTTTTTCAATTATTCTTAGGTTCCTAATTTTTATTTAACACAAACATTTAGTTTATTTAGATAAAATAATTAAATAAGAGAATTTACAATATACTACATGGAGCGAAGAAGAATCCTTAGTTAAAAACAAATCAAAACTGTCTTATTCCATGAAAAACTGATTAATAGATTATAAAAAGGAATTCATTATCTTACGGTAATGTTCTTCACATAAGGATTGCCTGTGTGAGTAACGAACTCAAAATAAGCAAGACAATACATAAAAGAAGGGATATACAAGAAAAAAAGTAACAACAGGTTTAAAAGATTTGGATACTATCTGTAAGATTAGTTGTAGAAGAAAAAAAAAGAAAAGTAATAAGGAGCTCAACAGAAAAAAAGGCGTTAACAAATTAACTATTATACAAAACGATGTGGTAACCTAATGTGGCAGATTTGTGAAGTCATTAAAATAAAATACATCGTGACTATTTTTAATTTTATCATTCAATTAATCAAGGCTTACCTTACGATCCGATAAAATGTTTTTGGAGACCTAGGTTTCAGCAACGAAACGCTATCATCAGACCTTGTTCTCCTAGGCTAAGCTACTGTATCTTGTTATCATCTCTTGTTTGAGATGTTGTCATGTTAAAATTTACTTTATCTACGACCATTGCAATAAGCACCAATTATGGTATTACAATAAACATTATAATGATATACATTAAAACACCAAAAACCAAGCAGTACTCTAATGACGACTTAAGAGTACTGGAGTCACTTTAGAGTACTGGTTCTAGACCAATGAGAGCTCGGCATTTGATGGAAGTAGTGTCATAATAACAATTACGCAATTCGCACATCAGCTGATTGTTGCATTACGATTCATGTTTGAGTTTACTTATCCCATCAGCTGATTGTTCCACAACGATTCATGGCTCAGTCTGCTTATTTGCCTAACCTCAAATTTTAGTTGACCTATTCCATCATTAGTAAGTCATGAGTTTTGTTTAACTTCGGGGGAACTTTTGTCGTATATTGTTGGTCGTAGATAAAATAGTGTATGCAACGATTGTATTATGCCTTTAAGCCACTCGTGAGATATTTAGAACACTCGCTTTGCTCGTGTTCTAACTTACATCTCACTCGTGGCTTAAAGGCATCCATTATACAATCGTTGCATAAACTACTATTTTTACACTTAACACATACACAATGCCACAAATAAATAAAACTGTTACATATGACCATGGTCGCGACCAAAACAGGAATACACACTATCCTCAAACAAGAGATGATATCAAGATACAATAGGAGAATAAGGACTGCTGATAGCGTTTCAACGCTGAAAGCTAGATCTCCAAAAACATTTTATCGGATCGTAAGGTAAGCCTTAATTAATTTTATTTTATTTTATCCCGTTCGAATGAACATATTTTACATGAATTTAAAATTTCAGGCTGCCACCGGCGTAGCCGTGAAGGCGAAAACGTCAGGGTCGTCAGTGAGCACTTCCTCGGCGTCTTCGACATCCAGCAGCTCGTCAGAGGTCTTCGTCGCCGGAGGGGGCTGCGGCTGCGGCTCCAAAAGCGTGAGCGTGAGTAACACTATCTCTGATATTATTACTTTTTTTTGGAGAATCTACTCATGTGGCAATTTTATAATAGTTAAACGCCATTAAGAGAAAACGGTCCAAACATGTAACAGTTGAGTGGGTAATACAACTCACGAGATCTTAAAACCGAGAAGTCCAAGATGCCAACTGTTAGGGTAGAAACACGGCCTATAACGTGTCGTAACTTCTTGTTATTTTGACAGAATAGTAGTATATTTCTTTATTAGGGCCTAAAGGGAGGCTTTTCGAACGAGTTCAAGTTTTACGAGGCTTTAAGCTGAGGCCCGTGTGATGAACTATATTTTTCGTTTAACCGCTGAATACAACAGGCTGCCTACTTAAAAAAACCGAAATGTTACATTTAAAGTCATCTCCCAAAGAGGCTTTCATCATGTTCTATTGAATATCTTAAATCACATGTTTTTGATAGCTATTAAAACTCTGTCTTTGCCCTTATTCCCCCACTGCTTTGCTTGCAGTTCGTAAACTTATCGGCTAGGTTTGTCTACTACAAACATCTACGGTGTGATGTTGCCGATTCTCCATACAAAATGATACAGCTGTGAAACCAAACTTCTGTTTGTTTCACATCATTATAAGAACCACAGAGTTGATACAAAACGCCATTATTAAATTTATTATAGACTATAGTTACTAGTTAAAACGACTTAATACTTTTTCTGTCAAACTATTATTGAAAACCATAGTCACAAAGCAGTGGCGTAACAAATTTTTTCGGCCCCAGCCGCGAAATTATTTTTAGGGCTCCCACAATTTATTTTTGGACAACCGATACAACATAATCAAACAGTTTTGACTTGTTGGTTAGTGAATTCAGTTCCGCATTCACGTCCGCCGCGAGCATAAGCCCAGATTTCTGAGCGGCCGCCTTGAGCCCCCCAACGACCACGTCAAAAGTAATGTTTTAAACTGTTGTTCGGTGTCAGATATAAGCAATGTTCAATCATTTAAAAATTATTAATCTAATTAAAAACGTCAAATTTGTTGCCTTAATCAGTTATCATTCAATAGGCCTAACAAAATTAAACAGTAACAACGTAATATTAATAACATTTAATGTTATTAATTATTTAATACTATAATTGAATGATAAAATTCAATATAAGTGACCTCCAATTTATCGGCTCATTCGTGGGTGCCCCCCAGCTCCCGGCCCCCCCAATTGAGGGCCCTGCGGGCCCCTCTGTTACGCCACTACCACAAAGAAAGGAAAATAATTTACTTATAATAATTATGTTTTTATAGAGAGCCATCAAAGAACTCACAGAGGCCGACATCAAAGTTATCTACGCTCAGAAGGAAGGAGAATCTTTGGAAGCCTACTTCAAGAGAATTGTGGCGAAAACAGAGTACACTTCAACAATTGAGTCCTACATTAAGATCCTCACCTGGGTACGAAAGGACTTCGCCACTCTTGATCTGTGGTATGACATCAAGTACCTTAGCCTTGTCAAGGAATACTACTCAGCTGTTTACACAAAATTAAGCTCTGAATCCGAGGAAGTCTACTATTCCAGAATCCTCACGAAGGAAGCTTGGGAATCTGATGAACTGTTCGCTAAGAGAGTCATCGTTGTTCGAGACCTCTTCCCCACCCTTGCTTTGTGGACTGAGGAGAAGTACTTCGAGAAGTACACCAAGGTCATATACAGCACCTACTACAAGAAACTCGCCACCGAAACTGAAGAGGCTTACATTTCACGCATATTCGCCAAGGACTCCTTCTTCGACACGTCCGATGAAATATGGGCTAAGAGGATCTTCCTTATCCAAGAGGCAACTCTATCTAACTCCATCTGGTACGAGGAGAAGTACTTCAGCTACATCAAGAGCTTCTATACAGTGTACTATACTAAAGTGGTAAAGGAAACCAATGACGTTTGGCTTACAAGAGTACTGAAGCCCTTCCCAGGAGAGAGCCTTGATCTGGCTATCAAGAGGGTTCGTCTTATCAAGAAAGCCACTGAATCTTGTGGATTCTGGAAGTTTGATTTGTTCACGAAAGTAAAATCCATCAAATGCTTCCAATCTGATTATTTGAGTCTTCTTCAGAAAGACATTTTCGTAATTACGGAAAGTGACGTTAAGACTATCTACGTCCAACAGAAAGACGAGTCCATAGAATCGTACTTTAAGAGGATTGTCTCTAAGGCCGATTTCATCACATCAACCGAATTGTACGTCAAGACCCTCAACTGGGTACGAAAGGACTTTGCCACCCTTGACCTCTGGTATGACATCAAGTACATCGACCTCGTTAAGGAGTATTACACCACCATTTATGCTAAGACAGCCACTGAAACTGAGGAAGTATACTACTCAAGAATCCTCAAAAAAGAAACTTGGGAAACTGAAGAACTGTACGCAAAGAGAGTCATCGTCGTTCGAGACCTCTTTCCCTCCCTTTCTTTGTGGACCGAGGAGAAGTACTTCGAGAAGTACACCAAGGTCATATACAGCACCTACTACAAGAAACTCGCCACCGAAACCGAAGAGGCATACATTTCACGCATATTCGCCAAGGACTCCTTCTTTGACACGTCCGACGAAATCTGGGCTAAGAGGATCTTCCTTATCCAAGAGGCAACTCTATCTAACTCTATCTGGTACGAGGAGAAATACTTCAGCTACATCAAGAGCTTTTATTCTGTGTACTATACTACTGTGCTTAAGGAAACCAATGACGTTTGGTTGACCAGAGTACTGAAGCCCTTCCCAGGAGAAAGCCTTGACCTCACCATCAAGAGAGTCCGACTCATCAAGAAAGCCACCTCCTCTTGCGGATTCTGGAAGTTCAGTCTGTTCAGGAAGATCTATTCCACCAATTGCTTCGAATCTAAATACGTGAGTCTGCTTCAGAGAGAGATCTTTGAAATCACTGAGAGCGATATCAAGGAAATCTACGTCCAGCAGAAGGGAGAATCTTTGGAGTCATACTTCAAGAGGATTGTTTCTAAGGCTGATTTCATTACATCAACGGAATATTACATCAAGGTCCTCAACTGGGTACGAAAGGACTTTGCCACCCTTGACCTCTGGTATGACATCAAGTATATTGACCTCGTTAAGGAGTACTACACCACCATTTATGCTAAGTCAGCCACTGAAGCTGAGGAAGTCTACTACTCAAGAATCCTCAAGAAAGAAGCCTGGGAAACTGAAGAACTGTACGCAAAGAGAGTCATCGTCGTTCGAGACCTCTTCCCCACCCTTGCTTTGTGGACTGAGGAGAAGTACTTCGAGAAGTACACCAAGGTCATATACAGCACCTACTACAAGAAACTCGCCACTGAAACTGAAGAGGCTTACATTTCTCGCATATTCGCCAAGGACTCCTTCTTTGACACGTCCGACGAAATCTGGGCTAAGAGGATCTTCCTTATCCAAGAGGCAACTCTATCTAACTCTATCTGGTACGAGGAGAAATACTTCAGCTACATCAAGAGCTTTTATTCTGTGTACTATACTACTGTGCTTAAGGAAACCAATGACGTTTGGTTGACCAGAGTACTGAAGCCCTTCCCAGGAGAAAGCCTTGACCTCACCATCAAGAGAGTCCGACTCATCAAGAAAGCCACCTCCTCTTGCGGATTCTGGAAGTTCAGTCTGTTCAGGAAGATCTATTCCACCAATTGCTTCGAATCTAAATACGTGAGGGTGCTTCAGAGAGAGATCTTTGAAATCACTGAGAGCGATATCAAGGAAATCTACGTCCAGCAGAAGGGAGAATCTTTGGAGTCATACTTCAAGAGGATTGTTTCTAAGGCTGATTTCATTACATCAACGGAATATTACATCAAGGTCCTCAACTGGGTACGAAAGGACTTTGCCACCCTTGACCTCTGGTATGACATCAAGTATATTGACCTCGTTAAGGAGTACTACACTACCATTTATGCTAAGACAGCCACTGAAGCTGAGGAAGTCTACTACTCAAGAATCCTCAAGAAAGAAGCTTGGGAAACTGAAGAACTGTACGCAAAGAGAGTCATCGTTGTTCGAGACCTCTTCCCCACCCTTGCTTTGTGGACTGAGGAGAAGTACTTCGAGAAGTACACCAAGGTCATATACAGCACCTACTACAAGAAACTCACCACTGAAACTGAAGAGGCTTACATTTCTCGCATATTCGCCAAGGACTCCTTCTTTGACACGTCCGACGAAATTTGGGCTAAGAGGATCTTCCTTATCCAAGAGGCAACTCTATCTAGCTCTATCTGGTACGAGGAGAAATACTTCAGCTACATCAAAAGCTTTTATTCTGTGTACTATACTACTGTGCTTAAGGAAACCAATGACGTTTGGTTGACCAGAGTACTGAAGCCCTTCCCAGGAGAAAGCCTTGAATTTACCATCAAGAGAATCGGACTCATCAAGAAAGCCACCTCTTCTTGCGGATTCTGGAAGTTCAGTCTCTTTAGGAAGATCTATTCCACCAAGTGCTTCGAATCTAAATATGTTAGTCTGCTTCAGAAAGAGATCTTTGAAATCACTGAGAGCGATATTAAGGAAATCTACGTCCAGCAAAAGGGTGAATCTTTGGATTCTTACTTCAAGAGAATTGTTGCTAAGGCCGATTTCATCACATCAACAGAATTATACATCAAGGTCCTCAACTGGGTACGAAAGGACTTCGCCACCCTCGACTTGTGGTATGACATCAAGTACATTGACCTCGTCAAAGAGTACTACTCAGCTCTTTACGTCAAGAAATCCTGTGAAACCGAGGAAGCTTACTATTCTCGCCTCATCGTCAAAGAAGCCTGGGAGTCTGATGTGCAGTATGCAAAGAGAATCATTCTTGTTAGAGACCTTTTCCCTACTCTGCCTTTGTGGACTGCTGACACATACTTTGCTAAATACACCAAATCCCTATACTCCATTGTGTACAAGAGGTGGGAGAATGAATGTGAGGAAGCCTACATTAAACGTATCTTCACCAAGGATTCCTTCTTTGACACATCAGACGAGATCTGGGCTAGGAGGCTGTTCTTCATCCAACGAGCAACTATCTCTAGCTCTATCTGGTACGACGCGAAATACTTCTCGTACTTCCAAGGATACTACTCAGTCTTCTACAAGAAACTTGAGAAGGAATCTAGTGTAGCCTGGTTAACCAGAATATTGACACCTCTTGAAGGAGAGAGCTTTGAACTAGCCATCAAGAGAATCCACTTCATCAAGAAAGTCCTTGGAAGCTGCGGATGCTGGAGTGTGGAGACCTACAAGTTAATCAAGGCTACCAAGTGCTTCCAGCCTGCATACTACTGCTTGCTGGAGAAGGAGTTCTTCCCTCTCACTCAGGTATGTAAATTACCACTCAAGTATTTTCATGAATTAAAATTAAAGAATAACATTTTTATTAGCACATAAATTATTTTGTGGTAAAGTAGCCTATACTGCAATGAAACATCTTAAAAATTGATCTGTTTTTGAGGTACTATAAATTCACCTTAAAATTTTCTTAAGAATAAAAAAACCTCACAAATCATGAAACAATCAAATCTACCAGCTTAAAATATGATCCATAATGACTCTTTTATTTAACTAAATCTTACTTAAGCCTACTTTAAGCTTATACTATCAAATGTAATTCCTATGTGAAAGGCCATTCATTATTTTAAACATATTAGGATCTAGATATTGAACTGAAGAGGATATTTTTATTTCATGAAAACTGATTTGGAGGAAAATCAATTCCTAACTTAGACAAAATTGTTGATCAGAAATCTGAAAACATATCATAATACAATAGAATATTGGTAATGAATGTTAATACTATATGCCTAATTAGGAAGGTACAAAACTTTGTAGTTGCCAAAATATAAGTTTACTGTTTGATGGAATGGTATACAACTTTTACTAGACTGTAAGGAAAGTTATCCATGATTACTGTAATTCTCTGCTGAAGGCAGTTAGTTGCAACTTGAAATTAAAACAACCACAATTTCCAGGTGGTCATCAAGTCCAACAAGAAGTCAAAGACCTTTGAGTCTTCTTCGTCCTCCCAGTCAGCCAGCGCGGAGGCACTGAAGGTCAACACTGCCACCGGTCAGTTCGAGAAGACCGCCTCCGCCTCCCAGGCCGCCGCCAGCAAAGCCTCCGGCTCCGAGAGCGAAGAGTCCTTGTTTGTCAGCCGTAAAGTTTAAATAAATACACCATTTTTATATTTTCCATCGTCATTATTTACTTTCCTGTGAACAGTCCCTTTTTTAATGAAGAAGAGATATTTTTTATGTATGATTTATCGAAGGGGAGATAAATTAATCCCAAACTATTGTTTTGTCTTCAAAACAGATTGGAAAATGAAATAAAGAGCAAGTTATATCATTAAAGGATTGGTTTGATGTGCACTTGCATTAATGTCAAGTTTGATTTGAGATGTATTTTTATCCTGAGGGTGCATGACTCAGTTTATTATATGAAAAGTAAATGATAACTAGATCATGTTGTTATTTAAAAAAAAACTTTTCTACACAAGCTTGATCGATTAGTTTGTATTACTTTGTAAATTTTGTTCATATAAAAATTATGTCTTACAATGATTGTCTTACAATTGTATGCATGAAATGATTAGAACTCAGGACAGAGTTGATGTTAGTCAGGGGTTCAGTTCCTTCAAAGTTTTTTTGTTCATTACATAGTTAATTGTTACAGCACATTCTGAAGTTCTTCAGCTTTAGTAAAATCTTGTGGTCAACCACGTGTTGGTTGGCTGTTTGTCTGTGATGGTTGTTTTGGTGGCGTAAAAACATGTCACCTAAATAAACAAATAATTTTTCAAACATTCGTCGTAGAAACAAAATTAAAGATTTTCGATGGAAAATTTTAAAATTTAAATATTACAGAATGTTTAATAGGAAAAGAAGTACACCCTTCTGTTTCTAAAAACTGAATTTGAGTGGGTTTTATCACTTAGGTTTTAGCAGGCTCATATATATATATATATATATAGATGAGTAGGAAGTTGAAGAACATGAATTTTTTTACAATTTATTACTTAAATATTACAATAATTTATGGTTTGTGTCAAATACATACTGCTGAATTCATTTGAATTATTTCAGTCTTCATTTATTAATTTGATGGTTTTGATTGATTCATGGTAGGATAGAATAACATGTAAACCATTCTAAACATTAAACATTTTTATTTCAATTGAAAGTAAAAGTAAATTGAGACTGCCTGTTACTGGTAACTATAACTACATTTTTAATTTAGTAAATGCACCCAAATATTTCATTTAAGGCCTCTAATGATACGGTTATTAAAAAGGCACTATTTCACGGTTCCAAGTAGAATAAACTGCATACATTTTCTAAATATTTTAAGATAAAACTCTGTTACAAAACCTGAAAGGCTGATACTGAAAAGTTTATTGCAAAAGGGATTCTGTAAAAATTCATAGAAAAACATTACACATTAGAGGAGGATTAAAAAATCTTACCAGAAATTGTAATCAAGATGAGAGAAAATGCATTGATTCTAAACTTGCTTTATATATATCTTTTTGCAGATATAACATTTTTTTAAGCGTTTGGGGTATTGTATGACTTATCTTGGGTGAGTTATAATTTCATGAACAACTCTGAAGATATTGATTTGAAAAGTACAACTGTTATTATTTTTTAAGAATTAGTTTTGGTTGTAGATTGCTTCTTATATATTGTTTTTGCTTATCATTAACTTTTGAATCAGTATAAAACCTACAACAATAAGTAATAGTTTAGAACTAATTAACAAACTATAGAGTTAACAAACAGAACAACTATAATGTCTAGTACTAAACTGCAGGATTATGGTACTAAAGAATGGTGATGTATCGACTAAAAATATTGTGTTGATCATCACTGGTTTTCTTCGGAAGCGGACCAAACTCATCTTTCAGGTTATAAACATCAACAGTTCCCGTGTTAGAAGCAACAGCCTGAAACAAATTACTTCTATTAGGGTAGACCGGTGAAATACCGAGACCTTAAGACGATTTTAATGATAATATTTTTTCAAGTTTTGTTACTTATTTTTTGTGTTGGATTCCATTTAATTGTCATTTTCCACATCAGAATAATATATTAAGTTGGTAATATAGAATAGTTTAGAAGTAAAAAAAAAGATTTACCGACAATGACTTGAGGTAATGTCGACAAAGGTGAGAAGTGACAAAAATATTTAGAAACCTATAGTTAATCGTTACATAAAGTAGAGTATAAGTTATAATATGTATAAAAAGTATATATATTAGAAAAAGGTACCTTCCATTACTAATTTAAGGAGATCATAAAGAATAATTCCAGGCATTCCCACTTCAGCTGCAACACTGTTTACCTCTCCGTAATTGACCAACTCAAAGGGTTCCCTTTTTAGGGGTTCCTCATCCCTTTAACCCCTGTCTGTTGCCTATTTTTGAGATCTCACAACAGAAAGATTATAAAAAGAAATTTTTAGACTCTACAAACCCCATAGCGATATTATTTTGATAGAATAGGCAATATGCTGTAGACACCTGTCGGTTTTGCCCCTTTTGGTGAGTTAACATTACCCCAGAGAGACAAGATGGCGGATTTTTATCCATAGGTCGTCTTATCACTATTAATCCTGAAAATAACCATATCAAAATGTTTGATTTGAAATACACTTTCTAGCTGACTAAGTCTTTATTTCCGTAGGTCTTATGGTATAGGACATATCGTATATTAATTAGTTTAGGAGTTCGATTTTAGATCAAAAAGTCAAAAGTTACTTTTAAAACTGCCACAAATTAACCACTTTGTCTGCTGACGAGAAATTCTTTTGACTGTTGTCCTGTTGTCTCCCGCATGGTAGCTGCACTATCCAATAGCGATTTACTCTCATATTAAAACCGCAACTCAGGGTGTCGGGATTGCCCGAGGTGTCAGTATCCCCCCGGTCTACTCTACAGACGGTAACGTGATTAAAAATTTATTCCTGATTACAATTTATTTATATCTGCTATTTTTAAACATCACATGATCACTTGACTACTATAAACGATTGTCATTTTTTTATATAAAAGGTACATTTATATAAATTCCATTACAAATTAAATATTTGATCCAGTTGGGTGTATTAAATGTTTTAAATCAAGAGGTGTTTTTACACATTTATATAACTTTAAACCAAATTTTACAGTGACAAAGGAAACATATGAAAATAGGAATTTAATTGGGAGATTGTACAAAATATATAACAAAGAAATAAAATGTATAACTCATAAATTTGAAAAAAACAATAATTAAAACAAAGAGTTTATCTCTTGAGCTTATTTTGAAATTAAGATTCATGTTTTGTCTAGCAATCACTACACAAAAAAAAATTCAAAGTACTTTCAAAAGATTCCTGCACTTATACCTCTCCCAAAATGTTTTTAAATTCCTGTAACATCTCATTTTCCAATTCAATCACACCAAGATCTTATAAAATAAATGATAATTTTATTTGCCATTGCCATTTATTTGTAGATAGCAGAGAAAATTTACATAAATCAGCAAAATAAAAACAGATTTAGTATGGAGGAATACTTTGAAGGCCAAATTTTGTGAAGGATCTTTAATAAACAATCTAGGGAGTAAAACCTGACAGACCATTTCATACCTGAAACTAGGGAAAAGAGGAATAAGCAATGAAAATTATGAATAACTTCTTGATTAGCTCCTTGAAAATTATGTGAATTTGATGAGGGGTAAAATTTCAAAGAGTGACGGCCTTACCAACATCTTGCTGTCTGGGTGGGGCGTGAGGCTGATGCAGGTGATGTTTGTGGAAGTGAAAGGAACAGACATCTGCGGGCACATGTCACTGGAGCAAAGGTCCCACACATGGATGCTGCAAATAGGTAAAAATTTGTAAAATTTGTAAACCTAAAATAGATATTGTTAAATACACACAGCAATTGGTATCAATGACCGATAATTTTTTTTACTGTCCTAGATTCACATTCCAGAATGCTAGTATTAGCCTGAAACTGTTATGCACATTACTTCAGGCTAGGACTAGTGGGTCACAATTATCACATAGCGAAAAAGCCATTGATGATCGGGGGGATTTGAATCCGGGCCCTGGAGATCGGAATCCACTGTTATAACCACACTAGGCCGCTCCCCAATGTCCCATAATAAAAACGATAAAATTGTCATGTTTAGATGATGCAGCCGAATAAGTTAAAGCATTATTGAAACTTATTAAATTTAAATTGAGAGGTTTGCTTGAGTCTAACGTCATATTGTTGAACAGTTTGAATATACTAGTTATTGAATACTTTTAAGGTCTCACATGAACAGGTTATTGCATCAAAAAATATTTACTTCATGTATATATTTAATATATAATATTAAACCTTTGACCCTTATTTCCAGAAATCTGTGGCATTGAAAAAAATCAGTACTTGCCAGATCACATTACACCAAGTTACCGGCTCCAAATTTCAATACACAAGGTAATCTACACCACGGATATAGATATTTACCACGACTCGGAATCCAGCACAAAGAACAGCCCGGGCTGGGCCGGGGACCACTGCAGACACGTGATGGCTGGCCCCGGGGTGACGGCCGAGGCAGCCAAGTCCAGCAGCGGGCTCCCGGTCCGCGTCCTGTACATCTGCAGCCTGCCCGCGCTGTCTCCTGCCTGCACAGCAGTACAACACGTGTCAGTTGTGTATCTGAGAGTTGGTACAGCCCGGGAACCCTGCAGACACGTGGTGGCCGAGGCAGCCAAGTCCAGCAGCGGGCTCCCGGTCCGCGTCCTGTACATCTCCAGCTTGCCCGCGCTGTCTCCCGCCTACACAGTGAGTATGTGTTAAGTGATTTATCTGAGAGATGGCTCAGTCAACTTTCGATAACTCAAACCTTGATCAATAACTCAAAATCTTTGACCTCCAGGAAAAACCTGTCTAAGTTGATGTAAAAACCATGTGTAATTAAAAAAATTGAAGGTTATACTTTCTACAACTTGAAGTTCAGTAGAAAAGTCTAATTAAATTTGCACTTTACCCCTATAAGTTGACATTTACCACTAAATCTCAAAGTTTACTCAAAGGACCCCCCTGTAAGTCAAAATCCTGGTGTTCAGGTCTCAGCTATAGAACTATAAACATGTTTTCATTACTCTACACACGAAACGTAAAATGAGCTAAGAAAATAGGTTATTCCCGCTACCGCATGGGAAAATTACATAACGTTAACTTTCTGTGCATATGTGGTGGACGAAAAGTAACTGTTATGGGATTTTGTGGTGCAGACCAATCAGCTGTTGCATTACTGTACCTCGACATAAGCACGGAAACTCAGCGTAATGAGTTCGGTTTTTTTTTCTTGAAACTAAGTTAAATAAAAAAAATATTCATGTTGTTTGCAAGTTTTTCGACATCGTAATAAAAAATAATGTTCATTACTCATCTCAAAAGTGCTATTGCAGGGCTCGATAGCTTTTTCCACACTCGGCTGCACCTCGCAATCTCGCCCCGCAATAGGTCACTTTCGAGACTAGTAATGAAAACTACTATTATAGTTCAATGGTCCCAATATATCAATGAGTCCTTTTCGATACAATGCCACTGTTCTTTACCTCATTAAATTGAACCTTCATTTTGTTTACTTCTTTATCTCAAATTTAACTCAATTTACCTCTAATAAACAAATAAGAATTTCCTCTGTGTTTCATATATATGTAACTTGAAGGCTAATCATAGTCCTGTGGTATTTTCAGTTGGCAAGAGTCAACTGTTGTTGTGCTGTATTTGTAGTTACAAAGTTGGTACTACAATTTCATAAAGTTTGTTTCGCAAAAAATTTTGTAGCACTTTCAATGGCTGAAAGGGTGAATGTATTTAAGGTAAAAACAAATCCACTTGAAGAATATATTTTTATCGGTTAATGAATTTCCCACGCTTGGTTCGGGTGACTCAAGAGCACAACAGAGGTTGACAGCCTCTTTAAACATCGCATTCGCCCATCCATATATTATGGGCCTCGAGCCTGTGGGTAACATCATTGAGCAAGGAAAGGCGGGAGTTGGTAATAGGACATGTGAAGGTATGAACAGTACTTATAAAAGTTTGAGGAATAATATAGATTTTAGCCCCAAACATCAATGTCCTTGATTTCAGGCACCAATCATGCCAATTGTGCCACCGACTTACTAGACCACCCTCATTGGAATATAAATCCTTACCCCTCTTCCTATTTTACTTCTCTTAAACCCTTAAGCTCTGCTTTACTCACTAAAACACACGTTTATTGAAAACTCACCATCAGTAAGGGGTATCCACATCTTGAAAACTCCATACAGATAATGCTTGCATTTGCTCCTAAAAACAGTTAATAATGGTTTTTATTGCTTTTGTAGTTTTTATAGTTTAAACTTGAAAAAATATTACTGAAAATGTTATTTAAAAATACAAAATATAAATTTTTAATGCAACATTTCTTACAACTCGAATAACTTCTCAGGAAAACTCAGCACACATTGATTTAGTACCAATGCCATTCTTAATGTACAGTTACGCAAAAGCCCTTTGTGGGGACGGAATTTCAATCTGTAAAAGTTTATGGCCTTCTAAGAGGTATAATCCATAAATATCTTAATTACAATTCTTACATTTCAAAATGAATGCAGTAAATGAAAAACTTGAAATCTCAGTGTACTATTAAAAAATAACTTCTGTTTCATAAAACAATAAACAATCGTAGATAAAGTAGGGAATCCAAAGTAATGATTGCAAAATTATACTGCAATTATGGAGTGGTATTGTCCATGAGCCTCTACACTACACCACAGATTATCCAGACTAATGTGGCAGAGAACTAATCTGTAAAGCCTGACATCTCGATAATTCTCATAAAAAGCAATCATGTAAGAGGCTGCACATTGATGCTGGACATCATGTGTCAAGACTTTACAACTTTATCAGTGCTTTTTTGGCAGGTTTCCCCTCCAGTACATCACTGGATTTTATAATTTTTTTTATACACAAAGGAGATGATTTCAACAACAAAAGTAGAAGACAATCTCTTGTAAGGCATGTACTGCAAGCAGGATAGAATGAATTTTAATGTGAAGCTTTCAGCTGCAATATGATCTACAACAATACCTGACTGACTGCAGTAGAACTGAGGCCTGGCTCTGTGAGAGGTCTGCAGCACATGGACCACCCGGCCAGTGTTGGTGCCGATGTACAGGTTACTGGGCCTCAGGCTGTCCACCACGAGACATCGACACTGCACTCCGCTCTGCTCCGGTCTGGGTAACCATCGATAGACAGTGTTATACACAACTGAGGTCTGGCCTTGTAAGAGGTCTGCAGCACATGGACCACCCGGCCAGTGTTGGTACCGATGTACAGGTTACTGGGCCTCAGGCTGTCCACCACGAGACATCGGCACTGCACTCCGCTCTGCTCCGGTCTGGGTAACCATCGATAGACAGTGTTATACACAACTGAGGTCTGGCCTTGTAAGAGGTCTGCAGCACATGGACCACCCGGTCAGTGTTGGTACCGATGTACAGGTTACTGGGCCTCAGGCTGTCCACCACGAGACATCGGCACTGCACTCCGCTCTGCTCCGGTCTGGGTAACCATCGATAGACAGTGTTATACACAACTGAGGTCTGGCCTTGTAAGAGGTCTGCAGCACATGGACCACCCGGTCAGTGTTGGTACCGATGTACAGGTTACTGGGCCTCAGGCTGTCCACCACGAGACATCGGCAGGACAATGCAGGACTTTGGTTCCCCAGGGTCCCGGGCTCAAATTCCGCAAAAACAATTTGCTATTTTGTGATAATGCTGTAACCTTGAGGATGCACCAAAAGCTGAATATATAACTTCAATAAACAATCTATTGCTAAATGCCCATGGAAGCTATTCCCAGATAGCACATTAAGCTTAGATTTTCCTTAGTCCAAAGCTTGCCCATGCAAAGCTCTAAGCTTTTAATTAGGCTTGCAATGGCAAAGGTAAAAGGTTAAACTAAGACTAATACAACCTATTGGTAAGCTTACGAGTTTACGCATGCAAACCATTTTTTAAGCTTACAGGCAAAGGGAAAATTAAGCTTAATACAAAGCTTTAACATAGGTTTCGCATTGCTAAGCTCGGTATATGCTAAGCATTGTGCTAAGATTATGCTAAGCATTGGGTTAAGATTTGTGCTAAGCATTGTGCTAAGATTATGCTAAGCATTGTGCTAAGATTATGTTAAGCATTGTGCTAAGATTATGTTAAGCATTGTGCTAAGATTATGCTAAGCATTGTGCTAAGATTATGCTAAGCATTGTGCTAAGATTATGCTAAGCATTGTGCTAAGATTATGCTAAGCATTGTGCTAAGATTGTGCTAAGCACTGTGCAACGATTATGCTAAGCATTGTGCTAAGCTTCGTTAAAGTTAGTAGTTTGCAGTTTAATTGAAAGTTTATAAAAAATACATAATACAACAAAACTAAAAACTGCATAATACAAAAAATGTGCTACTAACCCTTTTATCTGTTCATGATTACAAAAATTATTAATATTTAAATAATAAAATTAACATGTGTCTAAAGGGTTGCCATTTTGGCATGAATAAGAAATTTCTAGAAAATAATAATAATAATAAATAAGTGTGTTTAATTAGTTCATTTGCAAAGGAAATCTAAAAATGTGAAACATAACCGATAATGTCAGTTATAACAATTCACACTTCTGTACCATTTCAGATCAAAGAAAAATAACACTATAAAAGCATAAATTTGATTGGAATTTTGGGCCTAAATTAAGATTTTTTATAAATAAATCACTTTTAACAAAATAGAAAACTTAGTGAAATCTATGAAATTTCACTATTTTTTCCTTACTACTGGAAAACGTGTAATCTTACTTCGGAGAAAATTCAGGATAAAAAAATACAATTAATATATTTTCACAAATCCAAATTTTTATTTTAACTATCGATACAATGCCGTTTTTTTTTGTGTTGGGTTCTTTAATTGTTTCAAACGTTATCATTTCCATCCAACTCCAATGTTCTCTTCTCCTCTTTCTTCTCCCTGTAAAATAAACATTTAATCAAATAGCAAAAATTCATTTAAAAATTAATACAAAGAATGGAGGCTGCCTTTGGCAAATTTCTTATTGAATAGTGGGGTTTTGAGGGCCCAAAATTTGTCATGTTAGTCCTAATGTTATTAAGTGATTTTAAAAAATATATAAATATGTTAAGCCCTCTGTTAGTTTTTAGGACAAAATATAATGGATTTATCAATAAAAATGTGATTTTACTGAACGCAGTACATTGTCTTGAGGTCATTTTGCACTCCGGTGGCCGCAGCAATCATCAAATTTCCTTTCAGTACATGGCAGAGCTATTATTATCTATAATCTGATTGATACAACTGTCTAGGGAATGAACTGGAACATCACCACAATCCCCATTTTTGGATACTGCCCAAAATTTTGGGTTTCAAACTAAAATACCCTTTAAACTAAAAATATGCTCCCTCACAACTGTGCGTACTGATTGTAATTCCCAAGGATTGAAAAAATTTGTTATTTCTTTAAAAAATACAGCTTGATATTTCAAACAGATGTAATTAATGCTAAATAATGCACTCTTAAATCTGATCATTTCAACCGTTATAACTTGGCCTATTTATGAGTTTTTTATGTTCTGACAACGTATACAGGTCAGTGCTCTTCTATCTCAGGGTGTGTAATGACATCTGATTTTAAAATTCCAGTATTTCCAGTACAACCTTTTCCTAAATTCCAGTATCTCTCACTATTTAACTAACTTAGGGGTATCGCTCACTACTAACCTAACCTAACCAATGAAAAACTGTAGCTTGAAATGATGGGTCACAACACCACTTTAACATTTGAAAAAATATTTTGGATCCAATATGGTGGCCAAAATTGGGTATCCACTCAAAATGAAGTATTAACTACCCAACAATGTTCCGGGGTGGTGTGGGATCGATATTCGAAAAAAATTGAGGAAAAAGGAAGGGGGAGGACTAGTATGGGACACCCGGTGTGTGTGTGTGTATGTGTGTATATTAAAGAAAATTAACGAATGGTGTTTTTGGCATCTGGGGACCTCAAAACAAAAAGTTATGATGATCTCGGGCTTAAGTCTTACCATGGTAACAGCTTCTTCCCTATAGCGGAAATTCGCGAAACTGATAATTTTCAAACACACTCAGCTTTACTTCTTCTCCTGACTTACATAATAGAAGAAGTAGAATTTAAAACCAATACATAATTTGTTACTAAAATAAAGTAGCCTTTACTAAATTTAGGAAACAAAAGTTCTAATTTACTATGAGTGTCTTTCGACACAGTCTCTCACTTTCATATCACATCTTATGTCACGTTTTACATCACACATTATATCATGTTTTATGAAAAATAATATAAAAATTTACCGGTAAATATAGCAATGTTAGAAATGTTGAGAACATCTTCAATCTTAATAAAAATGACAACATATCAAATTTTAAACGATTAAGGATGTTTAGTAATTGAACTGAATTACAAGTGGTTTAATTTAGGTTTTGAATGTATTGAACCAAATTATTTTAAATGGATTTTATCACTTGTTTTCAACAAAATCCTAGTACGAAATACAAAATTCCAGTATCAAAATAAAATTCCAGTATAATTCCAGTATTTCCAGTACCAGTAGACACCCTGTATCTATATGGTAGGGATAAATAGTTTGTTTGATGCAATGTTACTAGGATTACAGTTGTTACTTTGAGCATAACAGTGTGTTTGGCTTATAAAGGTTTACCTATATTCGGCATACCTTAGGAAAGTGACCGAAAATCTGTACTAAAAATAATGACAATAAACAGAAAACCAACTTAGCGAAAAGATGGCTGTTACTTTCAGTTAAAACAAAAAGCAGCATAAATTCTTTGGAAAAAAAACACCTTGCAAATGTAGTACAGTACACTCTCGATTATCCGAGCCCCAGTTATCCGAGGCAGCTCTAAACTTAAATATACGTTTTTATTTTCTTACTAAGCGTTATAATAATGCGTGAAACAAGTGTCTTTATTTAAAATTCTAATACTTGCAACTCGTAAGGACTTTCATTGTCGTATTTATCGGTAAATCCTATACTGTATCTAATAAAATATTTTGAAGCGGTCCTATTGCAGCCCAACCTCAAAACACACGTGAACTCCGTATTATCCGAGGTTCCTGTTATCCGAGGTAGCCTTGGTCCCGAAGACCTCGATAATCGGGAGTGTGCTGTAATAAGAATTTATATAGCTACTTTTGATTCCCAATGCACACTAAAAACTTCCTCTAAGAGATTAACTTTGCTAAGAATTAGTAAGTTTGCGTTCATTTCAGAATGGAAAATATGTTATTTTTTTAACAAAAGTAAAATTCCTTGATTAGCGAACTTTTAATACAAGCAGTATATGCATGAATAAAAATAACAAGGAGAGAGTAAGGACCGATTATATTTTATGACATTTTTACTGGCTGGGTTAGGTAGGGCTTCAGGCTGAGAGAGGGCCACAAAAAGTACAAAGCAAGTTGTTTTTTTTGTACATTTTAAAGATAGTTCAAATTGAAATCACCATTTTCAATCCAATATTTTAAATTTTATTGATAATCAAATAAATTCTAAAATTACAGACACAAAATGGGGGGCTGCACAGGTAGTTTGGCTAAGAGCCTCAACAAGTGTGGATTGTCACAAGTGTAAAAATTTGCAAATATAAATCCGGCACTGTGTACAATTGTCCCACTTGAATTAAAATGTATTTCAACATCGTATGTTCAACATTAGATTATGTTTTAGAATTCATAGCAAAAATGAAATAATTTTTAAGTTCAATGCTAACCTTCTTAACTTCCTAAACTTGGCCTGCATAAGCCAGTCGCTGATTCCTTCTCGGAGTTTGCCTTGCTCCCCATCTTTGAACCTCTTGAAACAGATTTCTGCAAAAAAGTAAGGAAATATTATTTAGGTGATATAAACAAGCCATGATTGTAAACAGCACACTATGGATTTTCCACATTAATGTTCTAGAGTCTTGATGTGTATAACAAAAAACCCAGTTAGTCTGAAGAACCATGGCAACAATGCATGTTAAAATATAAAAAAAGGGATTTTGGAACAAACCATCTTTGTCGTAGTCAGATCATGGCAGTCGACGGTCGTAATAATTAGGCATATGAAAGTTTCGCATCAATGTTTATCTTGATACAAGAAAACAAATCCACAAGTGGTCTATTGAAAGTTAGGAAACGCCTGGCATATTTTTATTTGCAAACTGAAGTTATAAACTTGAATCAAAATGACTACTTATATTGAAAAGACGTTAGGGATATACTTCTGCACCTCTATACACAGCTGATCATTAAATTAGTATGACATGAGATTACCATGTTGGAGGTATGGGTTCAAATCCTGCCCACTTAGGTAATATTTGTTAAGATTAAGTTATATTTTATCCTCCGTAGAAGTTGATTTCTTTTAATTGGCAACTTAAACTAGTGTAGATGTGAGTTTGTAAACTTTTTCTTTTATTTTCATCAATTTTATAAAAATGGTTGCATTTATTTTATAATGGTTAAATAAATACTATATCAGCTGGCAGGAAAGTATTTCCACTCTCTGTGAAGTTAAGTCAGGTTAGTCTAGTTTAATCGATTTTTTTACATAGTAAATTATGTAACTATTAGCTTTTAAGTATGGAAAAACAAAAATTTTCCGGACCCTCTGCTAGTAGGCCTATGGGGAGTATTCCATACTCCCCAGACCTCCTGGTGGTTGGTTATGCCCCCCCAAACATACAGTTCACAAAATGTGGGGCTACACCGATAGTTTCGCTAAGAGCCTCAACAAGTGTGGATTGTCACAAGTGTAAAAAAATTGCAATTATAAATCTGACATTGAGTACAACTTTCCCACTTGAATTAAAAAATATTTCAACATAGTATGTTCAACATTACATTCTGATTTACAATCCATACAATCTTATAATATTAGTACGCTACATGAAAACTTTCTATAGGATAAGGCTTTTTTATTTTAAGACTTACCCCTAGATATTATATATCAAAACACGCGGTTCTATGTGCAGATTCCCGTAAGCATCTTTAGGTTTTAAATTTAGGCAATATATGAAAAAAGTGCGAAAAACTTGTTATGAAATAAAAAATGTTTCGACAAGCGAAAATGTAAACAAATAAACATCTGATCAGTTGTGTGGGATTTAAAGTAGCCTATATAGATCACAGACCAAGAAAAAAATTAGTTATCAAAGTAGTTTAAAACTCAGCCCAGCTGTTTTTTATTTGAAAAGGAATAAGACGGGGAAAATTTGTTGTGATCGGATACTTTATATTCTTTCAAACATGCTAAGAACGAGTCGACGAAGAAGTTTTATAGCGTTCGGACACAGCGGGGCAATGTACGGAAAGATGTTCGCACACGGCGGGACAACGTACGGGAAAGTGTGCAAACAGAAGCTTCATACGCGGAGCTGGAACAATTAGTGGAAAATTACACTGACAAAATCGCACTATCAAATTCAAGAATACAGCAGCATTCACTTGGCGGGATGGCAATACCATGTCAGAAATGTGGCGCGCTACATTTTCAAGGAGAAAAAAGAGGAAGAGACTAAGGATTTTCACACAGCTGCCATAAGGGAAAATTAAATCTACTTACATCTCAACGAAGCGATTATGTTCAAAGTCTCATTACTGGTACCGATAGACTGAGCAGAAACTACAAATAAAACATTAATGCCAAGAACGCTGTATTCGCAACGGTAGGCAAAAGAGCTATTAAATTGAAGAAAATAATGGATTTCATGTATAAATTTGTACGCAACAATTTATCACTCAATTATAGCACCTTACAACCGTGAGTAGAACATTCGTTTTATGCTCTGTATCTATGACGGACATCAAAATTGGTGATCAAGAAAGAATGCTAAACAAAGCCAACGGCTCTTGCAGCAATGAACTCATGCACAGCTTGACTGAACACTTGGTTAAAGTTAATCCCTAAACGCAAATTTTCAACGTGAAGAGTTGCGTTCTGAAAATTACTCCTGATGAGCAGCATACACAACGCGGAATGCACGTCAGAGATCGATACGACGACATAACTTCTAATGATGTTGCTATTATTTTTAGAGCAAACGATAGCGAACCACCAAGTGTGAGCGTGACTTAATTATTTACCCGAAAGATGTGCCACTTAGAAGAGTACATATTCTTCAATTTTGCCTCGACCCAATGGCTGACCTGTTGCTTTTTCCATAATTTCAATTTGAAGAAAGTGCACAACGAACATCGCTTACAATGCTGCAATACGTGTCCTAATGAGTGGCTATTAGAGACACTTTTAGCATGCTACATCGTTCCGAAAACCTATTTTTACAGTAGATTGACGACATATGTGGGCATAGAAGGCAGCCGATCATTTATAATTTAATTAAATAGTGTGAATTTGTACGGGTTCACCTAGTAATTTTTAATACTAACCTTCTTAACTTCCTAAATTTGGTCTGTATCAGCCAATCACTAATTCCTTCGCGAAGTTTGCTCTCTTCTCTATCCTTAAATCTCCAGAAACAGACTTCTGCAAAAAAGTGGGGAGATATTATTTAGGTGATGTAAACAAGCCATAATTGTATACAGCTACGGATTATCCACATCAATGCGCCGGAGTGCTGATGTGTATAACCAAAAATCCAGTTAGTCTGAAGAACCATGACGACAATGCACGTTACGATCTAAAAATAGCGATCGTGGAGCAAACCATCTTTTTGTCGATGTCAGATTATGGCAGTCATCGTATTAAGTTGCATGTGAAAATTTCATACCGACCTGATCGGTAACCAAATTTTTTACATATATAGCCTAGGCTAATTTTATTTATTTCGTTAAAAGTCATCATATAAGTTACAACTAAAAAAAATCAAGAGTACAAAAGAGTACAAAAAAATCACATAACTGAAATTTCAACTAAAAAAGTGTGTGGATATAAGGTACAATCAGAACAAAAATATGCTTGGCAGCTAACTTGTTAAACAAATTATGCATTTTGCAATTCATATTTAAAGGCAAATTAACAAAATAGTTACCATTTATTAATGGGAAGGTGAAGGTCTGCAGCCTATTGAAAGGTTTTTTGACAACACCTGTCGTAACTCTCTCTGTCAAAGTATATTCCTCTGCAACACCTTCGTTTATATCAGCTTCTAGGCTTGAGGTAAGATGAGGAGTTTCCCTTTATATTGATCAGAAGTCTGGCCTGCAATGAAACAATAAAAGTAATTAAAATATTGGAATGTTTTTGCAAAAATGAAAAAAATGACACGATTGAAAATCCTGGGAATATCAATATGGGAATATCAACACGAGTGGCCGCCGGGAGGATATGGAAAACTCCCCAGCAGAAGGGGGGGTCCAGGGGCCCTCCCCCGGATTTTTTTTTTAATTGTGATTAAATTTGATGCCTTTTTAACGTTTATGACCATAGTTTAACAATTAGGCCGTGTTCACTTTCGCGCTATCTAGGTTTGCCCTGCCACGGATAGAGTGTACTTGATGCCATAGTGGTCGTGAAGGTTGTGATCTCCAGCGCAACGTGTGTTTAGCGCCACTCACGACTCAGTGGGAATTTACTATTGTCGAACAAGGGCACAACTGATTTGTTCAAGCATTTGACGAACTATTTGCGCAAGAGGCCTTATAAGATCGACGTAGAAATGAGTATGGTAATGCCGAATGCACCCAGTACACGCTCGTATTGGCCTGGATTGGATTTGCCCTTGATTGAAGATAGTAAACTTCCACCATCACTTGCTAAAGCCTATCTCGAGTTTATCAAGTGATCAGTATCCAGAATGGAGGTTAAAAAACTGCCATCCTGTTAAACCTTGCGTGAAACTATGTAAAGAAAAATAGAGTTGTTAAATTGACTTAGAGGATTCCCAAATTAGAAAGAGTTGTACATTTTTATAAAATCACTTTTTAAACAGTATTAATAAATTAAGGGCCAGAAAAAGGGTCTGGAGCTGTACTGGTGAGTTGAGAAACCGCGCTCCGGTGAGCTCCGGTTTCCTTAAAAGTACCGGAGCTGTGCTCCGGCTGAAATTAACCCCTGCACTTAATCCAATTTAGTAAAATAATTAAGATCTCAATTTAAGGTAGGCCTATACAGGCGTAGGTAATAGATATATATATGTGATTTTGGGTGATTCTCTGGAAAGTGAAACTGACACGATGTTTTTGAAAGTAACGTTGTAGAACATGTACTGTAATGGGTGTATTCTGTTATTAAAATATATTAATAATTATGATAAAAAATATTACTATTCCTCTACATCATGAAAAAATTACTCCGATTTAAATGTATATTTTTATTTGGTTAGGCTATATTTGGGAATACTTTCACAAAAATATATAAATACATTATTGCTTTGTCTTACAGCAACACACTAATAAAATAAAATGGATGTTTCAAGTTATTATAGTCACTTAAACCAAAAATTTTCCAAACAGACCTCATTGTGTCCCGTGCGACATAAAAAACATCCAAGTTTCTTTCTGCTGAGAGTGCTGACTTACAAAATATTTCAAAAAGTTGAGGGTGGGAGGGCCTTGTGAGAGTAGGGTCAGGTCCGCCCGTATCTGCTGACGATAAGAGATTCGGCTTCTTCAAAACTAAGCAATAGTAAAAATGTCCTTATTCTATTTTTAAAAATCGAAAGTGTCGGTAGAGAAAGAAAATTAGAATTTGGAAAACGCTGGCACATATTAACATAGAGAGTTTGAGCAATATAAAAGGGATTCGTTGTTAAAATTGATTTTTGGAGCTGAAGAGAATTGATTCCAACATTTTGAGCAAAACGAGTATGGTGAGAATGAGTAACCTGAGAGAAAATATTGTCATAATTTTTGTAAATATGGACTGACAAGGTTTTTATAAAAAGATGTCTAATAGGAAGGATCTGGGACTCAATAAAAAGAACGTCAGAGGGGTACCTGGTAGTCTTTTTAAAAGCTGCCTTTAAAATAGCTTTTTGACACACATTTATAGGCTGAAGAAGAGTTTTAAATGTCCCACCCCAGGCTATAATTCCAAAAGTAATAATAGACTGAACATAAGCGAAATATGCTAGCTTTAATTCATTATTATTTAATATTTCACTTAATTGTCTAATTGTATAGTATAAGGGCAACACAAGCCAGGCAACACAACCACTGTTAACGGTAACTTATAATTATTTATGTTAACCAAGGAGTCAGTTAAAAAATACTCACCTAGTCAGATCACAGAAGCATAGTCCTCGGCAGTTGAGTTATTTTGGCTGCTGAAGTCTCAGATAAACCGATACAAAATTCCACTTACTTAAAAACTTTAAACTTCTAACCACAAACTAATCAAGCTATCACATGATTTCTAGACTGGAGAGACTGCTAATCACTGATGTAAGCAACACGCAACTCAGAGAAAGAGGATACAAACATTGCAATATGGCTGACTGGCTCCCCATCCCATCCCCATCCCCAACCCCGCGCCCCGCGCCCCTTCAGGACCGGTTTTCATTGTTTTATTTTCACAAACCTACTTCCGCCACTGCCGCGTCAAATACCTGCGAACGGTAAATACGCGCGATAAAATTAAACGGCTCTTTGCTTATTTTAAATTTATTCCTGCAATTGATAAATACGCGTAATCAAATTTTACGGAAATTGTTTGCAAATATACGGCTACCTGCGATCGATACATTACGTCTACCCACCCATGGACAGTCTACCCAGCTCGAGATAATTGCTCATCCATCACATTAAAGACACGTTAGCAATTAGATAGAAATTGATAGAAATCTTATTGGAGGGGGGTGAATGACGCTTTCGCTGCAGGCGACAGAAAGTGTATATCCGTCACTGCTCGAAGAAAACTAAAAGTACAAGGTCATAAATTAAAACATTCTTTCAATTTCGTTTTCAAAGTTATATTGAAAGATTTCCTGTTGTACCTAGCTTTCCTATTTTTTAAGTTTTGGGTGGGAACTGGGAAAACCCTCTGAGACACCGAGATTCCGAGACTGATGGGACGGTGGCGTATCCTGTAATCCACCTACTTGGAGGTAGGCCTAACGAATATTTGATTAGTTATAAGCGATGGCTTGTGGACGCGGTGTTCCCCAGGGAGGATTAACGTCCGCACTATTGAATGCTACGTTCATAAGACCGTCCTCATAAATAGACCAGTTCGTAAATTGTAAACCAGGCAAAATTGTGGTTCGGATCCCACGGGCTATTAATTAACAGTCCTTCTAAGGAAATGTCGGCCTTAGTCAGTAACAAAGATTACAAGATCGCGCCACAATCATCCTTCACTCATCTGTCATTCATACCTTCATACTTGGCATAAAATACCTCCCTGGATAGGTCGCCTTATTCAAGCAATCTATATGTATGTATACCTATTCTGCAAAGACGAAACGACGACAAGTGCTCGCGTCCGCTATAACGGTTATATTGTCATATCATGAGTTGTTTTTTTAACCAGGATATAATTAGCTTTCTTTCAACCATATATTAGTCACACGTGTCATCTTTTCTCTATTTTCCAAATAATTAAATTTAATTTTATGATTAGTAATTTTGGTCATAAACAATATAATTTTGTTTTAATTCCTCACTAAAAATCCGACCAATAATATGGGAAAAAAACAATACGTTAGATATGGTCTTTAGACGATATTTAGATGCGGTAGGCCTTGCTTGTGAAGTCCCTGTGACACACGCACGCGATTCGTCACCATGAACCGCGATCGAAGAATAGGACGACCGACCTATGTCCATGCGTTAGTAAATTTATTGATTGTCTGTAATTTTACAATATAATTTTGTTTTAATTCCTCACTATAAATCCGACCAATAATATGGGAAAAAAAACAATACGTTAGATAAGGTCTTTAGACGATATTTAGATGCGGTAGGCCTTGCTTGTGAAGTCCCTGTGACACACGCACGCGATTCGTCACCATGAACCGCGATCGAAGAATAGGACGACCGACCTATGTCCATGCGTTAGTAAATTTATTGATTGTCTGTAATTTTACCTTCTTTTATTTATTCACCTCCTAACCGACTCTGGGGAGATGAAAACCCGTTGTTATCTACGATAGATGTTTAATGACAAAATATTAATAATAAAAAAAAATGACGAACCGCGAACAAGATCGCGCCACAATCATCAATCGTTGACCATACACCACAAAACATCAATCGTTGATAAAAACAGCAGTGGTGTACCCATCCTCCACTTAACATCTATTGTAGATAAAAAAAAACGGTTTCTAAAGATAACTATCGGTAGCATTTTTACAGGCTCAAGCAAAGAAAACCCTTTCCTTCATCCGAAAAAATCATTTATACCATGATTCTGCATGAGGTCTCAAAATATATCAGTTATAAAATGTTCTTGTACGCACCTTTAGATCTAGAGCATTTCAAGTAAAAAAACAAATATCCGACAATTTTTCAAAAAATTGACTATTCATTCTTTAAGTCTGTTAGAGTAGTTTTTGACTAAAAGTGAGGAACTATTGCTTTGATCTAAAAATTGTATACATTTGATTGCAGAAAAGCTATTCCGGAATAAATTTAATCTTCAAAAAATTTTTTAACGTCTTCTTAATGGGGGATTGTTATTAATTGGTTGAAATTATGAATTACTAGTAAACCCGTTGCTCGCAATCGAGCAATTCTCATGTGTATTGACTTATAGGTAAAAACAATAATGGTAAAGTATTCTTATGATATGGTTAAAATTCAGTTACTTCCAGTAATACTGAGATTATTTACCAAAGTTCTTTACAGACAATATTTTCGGTGAATACTTTATCAACTTTCAGGAGATGATTTGATTTAGGTTGAATTATTCTAGTTCAAGTGTATATGAATCATCCTTACAACAACCAAAGAACGTCACCTAATTAAATAGGTGCCAAATTAATTTACGTTTATTTTATAATTTCAATAATAAGATTAAATAGTTACATTTAATTAAATTGATCCAGCGTGTTAATACAGCTGCTACATTTTCATTTTTAGGTCATTACTGACAAACAAACTTCACATTAACTATCACCATAAACGCATACTTGGTTAGAATGAGTCAATGACCCAAAGTGGCTCATAACTTACTGCTACTGAGTAAAAGAAAATTGTAAACTCAGTCGAGTTAACCAAGCGCATTTGTCATACATAAATTATTAGTCTAAATAATTATTACAGGCTATAAGAAAACAAACATGTTTTTGAATGGGGTGCTTTTAATTAGACAATAAAGAAGTAAGTTATATTTCGAAATTGTGGGGTTTACGTTATTTTAGCAAACATTATTCTGTAACTCAGGTTCTGTTACAAAATTATAACCCTTTTTAACCTTAACCTGAACTTAATTCACTCACTAAATCTACTATAAATAACTCTACTATATAATTCATAAATGAATGCTTGTCTGCTTCAGTATAAATATTCAATGGTTTCAATTCCATTAATAACACATGGCTTTGCTGGAAAACTTTGTTTACTGCATCAACTGCTTTATTTGAAATTTCTGTTCTCATATTAAACTTATGGACAAATACAAAACTTTAAGGGCGTCTAGGGCCATTCCCTTTAGTCTAATTTTTTTAAATGTTATTTCATGCAAAACTACACACCGAGCTCTTTCCAACGACACCTATAAATTATTAAATTTGGCCCAGTAGTTTAGGAGGAGTAATGACCACAAAAACCCCCTAGCGTATTAAATAAGAAATAGATTACGAGCAATCGGACATACATTAGATACATTACTTTGAAATGGCGACCTACCCAGGTAAGTATTTTAAGCCAAGACAACTTAGAGGGATAATATTTTCAAAGATTTTTTAACGTATTCTCTATGGTGGATTGTTGTAAATTTTGTTGTTGAAATATTCTATTTTTTTGCTTTATAACAGGTTACAAAACCCAAATACATTAAAGCAGTTCGTTAAAACTAATATAGGTAAAGTATTTTGATGTAGGTTGAGTGTGGCAAAGAGTCCTCACACAGCACTATACATTATATTAATTGTTAAAGAAATCTGGAGACAATAGACTAACTTATAATACTAAACAACATATTGTCAATTTTCAAATTGGTAGCCAACTTGACGCGTCCAAGGACGCGCCCTTTGTTTAGTGGCGACTTGGAGGGCCAATTCTAAGAATGTCGTAAGGGGAGAGAGGAGGGTTTTCCCGGGCAATCAATCCCGCGTATGGTACCGTTAGGACGCCGACATTACGCTTGACCAACCACGATGAGTTCAAAGGTAGGCCTACTCATCGTGGTTGGTGTGAGGTTTGAGAACACCTTTTAATTGAGATATTTGTTATTTAATGGTACGGAGCTTGTATCACAATATCTATAAACCATTTCCCTTCAAACGTGATTATTGCGGATTTTTTGCGAGTAAAAACAATATTAATTTTAAACTATACTCGTATAAGATAAGTATGATGTGAAAATTTATAAGTTGATATAAATATTTTGATATTGATTTTTTCTGACATTTGGCATCACAGATTAGTAAAAACATTGTTACTTAACAAACATTGTAATGGTTAAAAATGTATTATAAAAAATTAACTAAACCATAGTGAAAATGAAACATGTTAAAAATATCTGTAGGATATGATATTATCAAAGTTGTAGATTACTGAAAATTAATGATACAGTGGATTAGAAATATGTTTGTTAAGATCATAAATGACATAACCAATGATGTTATTAATATAAAAATCATTCCAACATGAAAATATATGATTTTATATTACTGTACTGTAATTAAAAATATTTTTTTTTATATTTTTAACTCTTAAAATTGGATGAAATTGTAAAAGTTTTAGAAATTATTTTTTGACGATTGATATTTTCATGGTAATTAAAGGTTCTAAGAGGGGTGAATAAACTTTCTTTGTCAGGGCTGTGCCTTATTGAGGAGACACTTTACCATACCATTCTCCACTTTAATTATAAGAATAAATTAACTAAAATATAAACAAAGTAACCATAACAGGAATAACAGCTATCTATCAAGAGTAATATTTCAGGGTGTATATAGAATGAAAATAATTGTATCCTCTACTCTTATACGAGCAATGTTACCTTGTCTTGCATGGCTGCGTGCTTGCTTGCCCTACGATCTCAAAAACGGCTCCGAGGATTTTCTTTAAAGTTTTGAATTAAGTAATTTATTACTAAAAAATTTGTTCTATGCAGATTACTTGGCCAGCGTGAATCTAATCTACTTTATATATTTGTCAAATACCATTCAACTATCATCGCACAGCCCAAACTACTTGACCTAGAACCTTGAAAGGTAAAACTGGCGCCAATTCTTGGGGCCCACGCCGTCCATAAGACTAATGCTAAAATTAACATTAGTCTTATGGACGGTGTGGGCCCCAAGAATTGGCGCCAGTTTTTTTATACTTTGGTATTATACGGAGGTCACCCTTATACAGCGCGCTGCGGCGGTTATGTTAGGTTGGGTTATCATAAATATGTTAGTAGGACTTTCCTCGTTTCGTAACGAGTCTAACGATACCAGATGAATAAAATTTTAGCCCGCCAAATCCCTTCCAAGTAGGCCAAGGTCAGGTCATTGACCGGAGCACACTCATCACCTGTCACCGCCGAAAGTGTGACTCATCTGGTATTGTCCGATTCGTAACGAAACGAGGAAAGCCCTAAACTAACATATTTATGATAAGCCAACCTAACATAACCGCCACAGCGCGCTGTATAAGGCTTGCCGTACATAATGTGGCTACCGGATGTGATCGCTAGCGAAGGCGACGCGTTCAACTCACTTCTCACTTCTCACCAACATCGCTGACTTCTGGGAGGCAGAACATAAGGACCGCTCATCATAATTATGTCCTTAAACTGTCAAAATTGGACTGTATGTCAATTAAAGTATGTTCTTTCCAATTATATGATCATTTTTGGTATCCAGTAAATAAAATCTCTCAAAAAAATAGTGGCCTCCGTATAATACCAAAGTACCTTTTGAAACTTTGCATGAACGTTCCTCTCAGGGCATAGGCATCCAACAAGGACGGATTTTTTAAAATTCCCTCAGGGCTACGCCCTATGATACATCAAACTTTCAGTGTTAAAGTATAGAGAAGCTCATGTAGTTGTCATGGCAACCTTAACATTAAATCATGAATTCAAAGAAGTTTTTCTGCTTTTCCACAGGTAAACCGTGTTGATCAGCTGTGTTGTTTATCACATTTTTTATAGTAAGTAATTGGATGAACTGGAAATATAAAATAATATCGAGCAAGGCTCGGTCCACCAGGTACTGGAGTTGTGGAGTTTTAAAAGAGGGTTTATACAAAGAAGAAAACGGAGATTTTTTATACAAAGGTGGGATGAAACTTTTCGAAGTTTATTGTTACTCTTAGGGATGAACCAGCATCCTTTGGATGATCTGGTAAAAATTGAAATATTACCGGGCAAGACCAAGGCCGCGTTACAAATATAGTTATTTTTCAGTGTGGCCTTGCCAAGACTCAGTCCACCAGGTACTTTTGGAACAATATAAAAAATACCATTCAACGTTTATCGTGTTGTTTTACCGTAGATCAACAACATTAACGTAATTTGAAAGCCGAAGATACAAGGCGCGTGGATTGACGGTCAAAGCCATAAAACCGCACGCTCCACGCGCCGCTGCGGCACCGGGTAGCTAGCCCAACTGCCGCGGCGCGCCGACCGTCAGGCGCGGAGCGGGCGTTGCCGAGAAAAGTCGGTAAACATTAAAGGCGCGTTCTGGCGCGGACACACTCCCCCACCCCTTGAGCTCATTTCCTATACTATAATTGTTGTTAGTTTTGATTTTATTAAGTGACATTTCTTATATATCTTTTTTCAAAGTGGAGTGGGCAAATTGTCTAATCCTCGAGTTTTTGGACTTATACGAGTTAAAACCTGTCGTATGGGACCCTAAAAATTACAAACCACAAGGATGGAAACGCATTTACGACGGATGGAAGAGGATTCAAATCTCTTTAAGCACAGATGTCACAGATGTATCATATTTAAACAGCTAAAAAGAATCCTTCGCCAACAAGTCAATAATTCTGAATTATGTACCAAAAGGGGAATATGTTAGCTATGAACATTTACTACTGTAGTGAAAAGGGTAAGTTTTGCATCAAGATTGCGCGTATGTTATGCTGTCCCTTTGAAATAAAGCTTAGCCCGGCCATTTTTCGCAGCAATTAGCAGGATAAGCTGTACATGAGACTTGCGTGCTAATGAAAACTAAGCTTTGTGTTAAGCTTAAGTGTATCTTATGCTGTGCCTTTAAAGAAAGCTTAGCCTGGTCATTCCCCGCTGCAACGAAAAGGCTAAGCTTTGCACGAGACTTGCGTGCTAATGAAAAGGTTAAGCTTTGTAGTAAGCTTAAGTGTATCTTATGCCGTGCTTTAAAAGAAAGCTTAGCCTGGTCATTCCCGCTGCAACGGAAAGGCTAAGCTTTGCACGAGACTTGTGTGCTAATGAAAAGGCTAAGCTTTGTTGTAAGCTTAAGTGTATCTTATACCGTGCCTTAAAAGAAAGCTTAGCCTGGTCATTCCCCGCTGCAACGAAAAGGCTAAGCTTTGCACGAGACTTGTGTGCTAATGAAAAGGCTAAGCTTTGTTGTAAGCTTAAGTGTATCTTATGCCGTGCCTTAAAAGAAAGCTTGGCATGGTCATTTCCCGCTGCAACGAAAAGGCTTAGCTTTGCACGAGACTTGCGTGCCAATGAAAAGGCTAAGCTTTGTAGAAAGCTTGTGAGTATCTTAGCCACGCCTTAAGGGAAAGCTTAGCCAGACCATTTATTGCAGCAATGAAAAGGTTAAGCTTTGCAATAAGCTTGTGTGCTATCTGGGATTAAGCCTGGCCCTCGTCTGGTTCAGACGTAAAAAAGGTAAGGCAATCAATCATCAACCATATGATTATTTTTTTAAGTAATTAAAGGCCGATGAACCCTAAAAAATATGTGCTGCAAGCTATAATGTAAAATCCAAACAAGGCGAACTAAAGCAAAACTGCAATCAAAAAGAACTTTCATGAAGTAAATGACAGAAAAAGCAGACCTTACCGCAAGACTAAAGCAAAAACAAAGAGGTTAAATGCTTGGAAATATTACTCGATAAATATAATGTTTAGTATCGTTAAGACAACCTTTGGCACAATGTTACAGCACAAACCTTAACCGTGGTGGGCACAAACCTTAATCGTGGTGGGCAAAAATAACATAATGATGTGTGCAACCATGGAACATGTCTGTTTTTATAAATTAATTAAGCTATCTGTTGTGTGAGTTTTCTGTTATGCAACTGGTGTCACTTTATGATACAGGTTCTAGACCAATGGGAGCGCGGCATTTGACGAAAGTAGTGACATAATGACAATTACTCAATTCGCACATCAGCTGATTGTTGCATTACGATTCATGTTTGAGTTGACATCCCATCAGCTGATTGTTCCACAACGATTCATGGTTAAGTCTGCTTATGTACCCAACCTCAAATTTGAGTTGACCTATTCTAGTAAAAGTCATGAGTTCTGTTTAACTTCGGGGAAAATTTTGACTTGTGGCTTAAAGACATACATAATGCAATCGTTGTATCAACTACTATAAGAACATTAAAGGTTTGAAAATTTTGAAAACTTCCTAAGAAAATATTAATCTTATGAGATAATTTAGGGAGATTCAAATTTTTCCACCCACCAATATGGCTGGTCAGAGCTGTAATGAAAGTTTCTAAAGCCCATCACTAAGATTAAAATATAAGCTACTGTGTAGAAGGCCTGTTCTCTAAAAAGGTGTTTATAATAAAAATTAAGAATAAAAATTGAAATTAGCAACAAGTAATAAAACTCAATTTAATGAGTGATGAATTGTTTTCTATTCACTAGAGAAAAATAATGATACCAAGGGATAGAATACTTGTGTTACACTCACTTGGGGAAAGCTTTGAGAACTCGGAGTTGAGACGACTGCACCATCCGTATTTTTCCCCAAGGAGCGAGGCCAGAGTAAATGTTTACAGTGGATTTGGACTCAACGATAGTCCATATAGCCAGCAGACCTTCCTCGTCAAGGCTGACAACCTGAAAATCCATAAGAATATTTAATTTTACTATTCAATCATCAGCACTTATTTTCCTTAGGCACTATGCAATCAATTAATTTTAAATAATGAAATAAAAAATAAATAAATTCGAAAATCAATGACAAAGCTACGGTTATTAGGTTGTTGGTAAATTAATTTGTTCCAGGTTCTCCCTACTATAACATATTTTTTCCTATAGTATTTAAAGTACAAGAATATCAATGAATGAATAATATTTCTTATTACCTTTTGAGCTACCGGCATTGAAGATTCAAATTTAAAAATATGACTTGATTTATACTATGTTTCATGTTTCTTGTTGTAAAGATTTATTTTCCAGAAAATCAAAATGTTACGCTTTGAAGGATTTGCTTTGAACAGTTTATTTACCTGTCTGGGTGTGTTTTCTGTTGTGGATTTTGCAGAATCGTCAGGATTACTCTCAGGCAGAAATTTTATTGAAACCACTGGACCTGAATGTCGCTGCCTCTTTTCTAGATCCGCTGAAAACACCATATTTTTTTGTAAATAACAGTATGGTACACTATAATTACTTCTTGATACTCAATTGAATTTAATATGGCATTATTTTGTTGATAAAATTGTATCTTCAACGTGGCTTAAAATCAGCAGAATTTTCTCACTGATATAGTGCCTTCTAAAAGTAAGCGCCAGTTGCAACTGCAACAGAGCAAATGGTACATATTTTTTTTCCTGTTCCACCTTCACATTCCAGGTTGTTAGACCTTGCTTGGATCTACTATGCACATAACTTCATGCTAGGACTAGTGGGTCCCGACATTATCACATAGCGAAAAAGCCTTTGGTGATCGGTGGGGTTTGAACCCGGGTCCTGGAGACCGGAATTCTGTGTTCTAACCACTACACCAGGCCCCGTCCCAATTAATGTACGTATTAAGCTCCAACAAAATTCAAACTGATAAATTTGCACAATCTTGTCTAATAATTTGCAGCATCAGTGTGGAAGGGATTTGACACCATATCACATTTTATGCAATATTATATATTCAAATTTAGATGAACTATGCAGATTTTTTCTCTCTGGATAAGGTCTCCACAACATGAGTCCAAATTATTCAAGCAGTTCTGTAATAAGTATTTTTAACTTTTTTTCAATCTTAAGCTGAAATAGTATATTTCGCAACAAGGGCTGAAAATGAGGTTTTGCAGGCTCGAGATCGTGTTTCAAATTCGAGACGAAGTCGAGAATTTGAAACGATCGAGAGCTGCAAAACCCTTTCGGCCGAGGTGCGAACGCTATTTTTCACCACACTACACAATGAAATATACCCTAAATAATTACACAAAACTGATTATTATTTGCGATTATTATTATAGCGACGCTATCATACACACGTTTGCAGTTTTAGTACATTATAAACGAACAGCTGACGTCCTCAACATCAGCTGATTCTTTTATCCCTAAGGTGAAAAAGAGATCCTTTAGACCAGCAACACATGTAATAAAAACTGATATCTTCGCAGTGATATAATGAAAAGTACTTTATCGCCCGCTGTGATACTTTATCTATGGTAAACAGCTCTTTTCTCAATTAATTTTCAGTGCATAAAGTGACACTTTAAGAGCGGTTATGTAAAAAATTAGATTTCTTTAAATATCAATAAATAATATAAATTTTGTAATATATAATTAAAACCTTTGATAAAACTATTTAAAAATGTGAATCTTGTTAGAATAGCAACAGAATCCTCAACAATGAATGGACACTCACCAGTGATGTAGGTGGGTGAGCGCAGTAGCCACTCGGGGTCTCTGAGGTAACAGCGAGAGTGCGCCACTGACTGCTCTCGCAGGTCCCACAAACACAGCGCGCTGCAACACACCGTGGTATTTGTCGGGACATGTTATATCTGACATGATATTGTGACAGCTATAATATTGAACTGGACTATATGGTGATCTGAGGGAAATTTTATCAATTGGTAAGAATTAGGAGGTATAGTTGAAAATATTAGCTTATGGCATTATTATGGAGAATATTAAGAGGGTTTACCTGCCTATGCCAAAACATGGCTAAAACACTCTCCACGCGGAGTCTTTTAGCGCTTACAGTTTTCAAAATAAAATTTAATCCAACATACCATATCAAAGTTAAAGAGTTGTCGAATTTTATTGCTAATCCAAAATCGTTCATTTTAACGTATTCTGAAGATTCATTCCATTGAAGTTGACCAACTTGAACACCATATATATCTTTAATGAGTGAGCATAAACGATTTTGGAGAAGCAATAAACACTCTGCAACTCATTATCTTTACAATGCTATATCCGAATAACATTTATTTTAAGAACTGGAGACGCTAAATGACTCCGCGTTTACCCCTGCACCGGCTTGCACGGCGAAAAGTGCACAAATTTCATATGGGCTCTTATGGAGCCGCAGTTCCAAAAGTTGCCGCTCGTGTCGCAGAAAAACGAAAACTGCCGTTGGTAGGGAACCCTCTTAAGGCAGAGATCTAGCACAGCCAAGAGATTTCAGGGCTGTTACATATCAAAGGGTAGAAAACTGTAGTTCCAAACTACCAGTGCGTACTGGGGACACTTCAGGAACCCACAGTGACACTAAGCTTCTTCCACCCTCCTGCAACCCGTATAACAGAATTACATGTAATAATTCAAGATTGACACAAGAAGGCTCAGTGACTTTCAGTACCTGCAAAAGTTGTCATTGATAACGTAGAGAAGCTGACACGATAGCGTCAGATCTTGGAATAGTACTTCCAATGTATTCTTAAGTCCTCCTACTATCCAATGTGAACAGTTATTTCCTCTGTGCCTTAGTTACTTTTTAGCTCTTTAGGGCATGTCAGCCTCTGAACTTAAACACCCAGATTAGTTCTGTAAACTTGAGAGAAGGATTGGTAGGTCCTTAATACTTGTGCAGGAAATCCCAGCTGCCATCACCCCCCCCCCCCCCCACTCCTCCGAACAGCAGTTTTGGAGTTTCACCCAGTTTTTAGTTGTGTTTTCCATGTTGTATATTGTAATTTTATAAAAAAAATAAAGAATGAGATCAAAATTTCCTCGAAGGTATAGGACAGTCTGATCATTGATAGAACTTTTGATCTTGGCAAAATCGTTGTTTACTATAGTGGTTGATTTTTATTCTGACTTAAGAGCCGAATCATATTATTAGAAAGATTTCTCTTTATGTCTATGTTACTGCAAACTTTATTCTCTACATCGATTTAAAAAACTCTCGAATTACCAATCAGAATTACCTTTGTTTTCAAACTTTGTTGATTTGAATACATGGAAGGAAAATGGAAATTATTTCAATTCTTACCCATCAATTAGACCAGCAAAAACAAGGAATGAGCGGTAACACACAGAAGCAACGTCGTTGGACGCGACCAAGGTTTGCAGTGGACAACTCGGCTCCCGGATGCTCCAAGTGCACAGAACACAGCGGCCTTCTGATTCCGCTTGTATAGTCAGCGGCTGCTAAAACAGAGGGACCATCAGGGTAGCATGGTTTGGGACAGTATTTTTAATACAATAATACAATAACAGCATAAAAACTTACAAATAATATCTTAAAATAAATAACTCTAACCATATAAATATCTGTTTACATTGGTTGAGTAACTTGGCCGAGCTAACTCTGCTTCCACTTGGCAATTTGACGGTCAAGTTACCAAACTAAGTAAACTAACAACCTACTTGAGCTAACCAATGTAAACCGGCCTTTCATATGAATATATATGTTGTTAATGTTTGTTAGTATATCATCTCTTGAAAATGAGACAACATTGAAATTTCTTGTTTGTGTTGTTGCTTCTGGATATTTTGTAAATTAAAAAAAAATTTGAGTAAATTATAATTACGACAGCATATAGACAAATCATCAATTTATCTCTCTATCATCAAATAATTGCACCTTGATACATTCAGCAAAGGGTTGGTGTCAAGGTGGAATTATTTCCACTATTGACTTTTTATAAAAAAAACTCATGGATGGAGGACTTTTTAATAAAAAAGTCAATCCATCATTAGTAAGAAGCTGTTCTAGAAGTATTTATTAATTAACTTAAACTAAGAAAAAATTATATTAGTATTACATTGAACCCTGGGACTTGAACAACTGTCTTGGGGAGAATATCGCTGCATGCCAGGGATAAAAGGGCTCACTACAAGTTAAAAAAGGTCATAACAAGCCAAAATTAACCACTATTCTCTTAACCCTTTGCGATCACATTGGATATTTGCTGCTATTCCTCAGTGGTTGTGTGGCCAGCTCTACTGGCTGCCACCATTAATGCACGGAAGTCGGATTTTTTCCTCAACAGTTTTCATATGCGATCGAACATTATGGTTCAATCCACTATGGCTGACGCGGCGTGGAGCTTGGCCAGTAGAGCTGGCCATCCGATTGTCAGAACCAAGCCATACGGAAATTAATTCCGACTGGCTGCAGACTGCGTTGTGGCCACTTCTGCTTGCCTTACAATCGCAAAGGGTTAATACCAGTGATCATATTTCAACTGCAAGGGTTCGCAACATATTTTAGTTTGATAACGAACCAACTCTTATATAATTTATGTTTCTTAACATTTTAAACATATTACCAAAATCCATAGGTATAGGTCTATGGGCTAGAGTGTTTTAAGTTAAATTATACAAATACAAATACATCCTAACTTAATGTTTTTTTCTTAACTTTAGTCAACAGTAATTACCTCAGTCGACGGTTTGTGAACAGTGAGAATATGAGAGCTGTTGCTCTCTGAGAAACAGACCAGCGATACAGGCCTCTTTTGAAGAAATTTTACCCTTTGGACATTTAAGCTGAAATAACTATCACTGAATCCGAAATCTCTTTTATTAGTGCTGCTAACTTTCACCTTTCTATCTCTCTCATCCTCTTCCAATAAAGTAAGGATCATCTGTAACAACAAAATTTGGATTTTGTAACATACCTGTAGTGTTTACAGTTTGTGTTTAAAAAGTGTAAACAATAATTTTCTTTACACATGTACCATACCACAGACAGATTTTTGAGTGTGTATATTTGTAACATTATAGCTATTTCTCAGGGTGACTTTGAACAATTACCATGACCAAATGACGATCGTCATCTTGATGCCTGGATTAATTTTGTCTCTAAAATTACTTCTTTAAGATGAGGTTAGAGAACCCAAAAAAGCTTAGTGTTCAATGGAAACAGGTTTTAGCGAGTTTCCCCTAAAGGGATGAAGCTGTTACTGTTACTGTAGTACTCATGGTAAGACCTAACCCTGAGACTAAGATAACTTTTTGTTTCGGGGCCCCCAGAAGCAAAAAACAATCATTCAAATTTATATATATACTCAAACAAACATTATATATTATGACTGTTAACACTATAGAACCTGTAAATATGGTTCAATTTTAATGAAATTCGGTACAGCCACATTTTTAATGAAATGACAGGTTCGTAAACCAGCCTGATCGGGATATCGGAACGGGGGTAAGTGAGAATAAACACCCCAAAAATGTTTTTTTTAGTTTTTACATAGAAATTAAAAAATAATCCAATTTTTGTTAGCGCTATTGGATTCAGCTAAAAAAATCAAACACTTTGGTATCTTGAATCATTACTCTATGTCTATTGGTTACTGAGATATTGAATATGGTAAACACAGTACGTTGCTCCAATATTAACCTTATGGGAAATAAGTCAAATTCCATATCTCGCTTATTTCTCAACATATCTTAGTAAAACTTGATTTGTGGATTTATCTAAATGAGATTTAAGGTATAATAGTCTGAAATCCCGATATTTCAATTTTTGTGGTAGCAAACCTACATTGATCGATTAGTGGGGATAGACTCACGAGGTCCCAGTACGTCAACCGAAGCTTATTGTGCTCGAGCAAACCTACATACTCATTCCCCGTGTTACCAGGAGGTGGGAAACAAAAAAATTCTATATTTTCCTTATTTATAACATATCTTGATAAAACTTGGTGTATGGTTTCTTCTAGCTCAGGTCTGCTGAATATTTAATTAAAACCACACCGTTTTGACATATCTGTAGCAACAAACCTGCATACTCATTCCTCGTGTTATTTTTATGGGGATTACAAAAATATGTCAAATCTTGCTATGTTGGATTAAAATTTTTTTTGTGCATTTGAAATTGGCTGTATATGCTGGTCTGCTGCAACAGGTGTATTTCCTATTAAGATCTCTTTGACTGACTAAACAGAATACTATATCAAAATATTGTATTTTTCAGTTAACAAATAAAAGGTTACTCTACTACTGTGCTGCATTTTGTAAAATAATGACTTATTTATTAGGTTTTATATATATTTATTGTAAGAGTAAACTGCAAACCGATTAATACTTACCTCTCCTGCATTGTTGATGAAATTGTGCAATCTTAATGAATTTACATGTAGTTTAGGGAACCAATTTTCTTTCTCATCTATGGTATTTTCACCTCCAACACCTAGTTTTTCCTGAAAAAATAATAATACTCTGAACATACTTGTATGACAGATCCCTATTTTGTCTGCACTCTAATCAAGAATCATGCATGTAACATTTTCTTGAGAGAGTATTTACACAATTTCAATATATACCAGTAGTTGAACATTCGCTAAGGCACATTAAATAACAAGCGTCCCTAGGAACTTGAAATGAAGGAAAAATCAGTGATAAAGTTCTTAAATTATGGCTTAAGCAATATCGGTAGTGCTGCATGGTGATGAACTGCCTTGAAAGAAACATAATTAGATATAGTTCCACAAGTAATCAGCAGATAGCAGCACAATTTGGGCAGAAGCAAGTCCTCAGTGTTGCTAATTGGAGGGAAAAAGACAGATCAGATTGGCATAGAGGAAGCCTGTTCTAGTGGTTGGATTGCAAAATATATTTTGCCAAATAACAGATAGCCTACATACTGCTTTGCCAAATAATAGATACATACATACTGGTGAGAACACAGCAGTCTGTCTGGTACAATTGATCAAGGCAAATTGAGCTTAAAATTTAACTAATAAAATATTTTATCTGATAAACAGAAGAAGAGCTTTTTTTCATTAACACGTTGGCTGTGGGAAAGTGAATGCATTGATTTCAAAAACGCAGAGGTAATTTTTTGATAAAACTATCTTTGAAATGAAACCGATTCGCCTAAAGTAGCTAAATAAAATTACTATTCATGCTATTTCTGTTGTAGCGATGACTCACATCCGACTCAGCAGCTCCTGGAAGTAGGTCACTGACCCCCCATACACTAGCGTAAACCCTATGAAATAATGGTTTTACTCAGTAATAGAAGACAAAAGTTGATTATAAACTTTTTATTATGAAAAGAAATTAGGAACAAAGTTAAAACAAAGTTTAACAAATTACACAAGGATCAGAACTCTGAGAACTGTCGTCCGATGAACCAGTACTTCCAAAAAACTATGTTCTTCAATTTTTACCACTTTCATCCTTATCCATAATTAATGATACTAATTGATTATACAAGTTCATCAGAACATAAATAATCCAAAAACGCACATTGGTAAAGAAATGCAGTAAAATTACAAAAGCGCAATGCACGGGAAACTATTACTACCCATGTAACATATATCTATGGGAAGAGCGGACAGCGCATAGTCTGTCCTCGTCTGTGTGAGCTGAGCTTACAATGAAGCATACATTTGGCAGGTGCATCGGGTGTGAGTCAGCTGTTCCCAACGCTAGGGCCACATGACTCCCACCTGAGTCATCCGCAGCCAATGTGTAATCAATCCAACTTAATACAGGGAGATAAAAATTTTGTTTAATTCTCAGTAACGAAAGGAAAGCCATGCAGAGTGCAGAGCAGCAAAAAAGGGGAGACCTATGTGTATTGCCTCTTGTCCCCACCCAAACTCCAGATTTTTGGAGGGGGAGGGAGTTATTTTACTAGCAACACTGGATCTTTGAGTAGTAATTATAACAATCTGCCACTGCCCCTAAAAAATAAAATGAAATAAAACAGATAACATAAAATTGCTAAATACCAATATTTATTTACAGAAAGAGATCTGTGTGTTGTGTAAAAGAGTGCTAGAGCCAAAACTATATTTTGTAGGATCTTGCGTGGTGCCACAGTTTGTAATTTCGTATGATGTGCACTATGGCGGTTGTACTTTGTTTCAGTTTAAGGCCTGGACATAGTACCGTTTTAAAGGGACTCATCATGTTATGAGTTTGAAAGTGCTGTAGATTTGAACAAATTTACCTATTTTTTATTACCTACAATCTAGATAGTCTGAAGTGAACTCTACTTATAAAATTCTTTAACTTACACGTGAGAAGGTGTACAGTAAGTCTTCCGTTGACTTGGGAGACGAGTATTTGACTGGGTGCTGAGTCCACTTTGTTGAGGTTGGAATTTCTTCTGTCTGAACCTCTTCACTGGTTGCATCCTCATTGGTCTGTGTGTGTATCTGCGAAAGTAAATTCAAGAGGTTAAGTACTGACAGACAAAGTGAGATATTGTGGACTACCTGACCTGTGCTTGGTTACTTTTCTTTCAATCCTGACAGTTATATCATATTTTGTAGACCATGCTCATGTTGAGATACTCTTATCTCATTTTCAAATCACAAAATCGTTCACAAACACAGAAGTTTTTCAGGGTTGAGATAAGCAGGCAGGAGTAGGATAGCAATAGCCTCTCCTCTGGTCTATTGCCAGCCGACATAGAGAAATTTTAGATTAATTAGTATTTATTTGTAAATGTGTGTCTATGTGTAATATGCAAATGTTAAATATGCATATGTTACACTGAAGAAGATGTAGAAAACCGGTCAAGATATCAAAGTTTTGTTGGTGCGGCTAAATATCTCTTCTGACACAAATGGCCTTAGGAGTGGGTTAGTAAGTAAGTAATATTTAAAATATTTGGAAAAAAGTTATGAATTGTGAATCTTTTTATTTGTATCTACATAATAACCTCATAACAGATTGTTCTATGGTTTAATTGTAGACAATAAACTTGTTTCGGTCACTAGGGGCTCTGCCACAAACCCCCGCTTCTAAGGAGACATTTTTGAAGTTTAAAGACCCTTCATCAACTTAAATGTATAGAAAGTATTATTAACAGGAAGCAGTTGGTGGTATGTATCTAAATACATGCCCTAATTATATTTAGAGCAGCTTAGAGAGAAATCAACTTTATTAAAAATTGATAGCTGTCTGGAATCCCAGAAGACCAATAGATCCAGCATACACAAATAATTTTTTTTTATAATTTAAGTTGTATAAATTTAAAAATATAAAATAAAATTAAAAAAAAATCTTAGGGATTAGTTGAGAATAGATGGTAATTTAAAATTTTGATGGAGTCTTTCACAACACTTATGACGATCTGGTTGATTATTTTCAATGGGATTTTATGTATTTTTAAAAATTCTACAAAGAATTTTGAAATGGCTCCCCGACTGCCGACAAATATACCTGTCACTTGCCAATCTTCAATTTCATATTTTTCAATCAAGTATGGAATGCAAGGTTCATAAATTCTTTTCTTTTCTTCGTCGACTTCTTTAATTTGATCTTCCCTTGCTTCAGTTCTGATGTTGAGGTCAATAATCAGTGCTTTGTTTTTTCTTTTGTTTATAGCAATTATATCTATTCTTCTGTTTGAGCCATCTGTTGAGGTGGCATTGACTTCTTCATACACTTCCCAGTTTTCTTTTTTGAAGGAATCAGCAAGAATTGAACTTACTTTATGGTGCCTTGCATTCCTCATCAGCTCCCGTTTTGGGCAAAATCCCAGGACGTGGCTAAGGGTTTCAATCTCATTGCACCCTATATGGCGGCAACAGTTGTCCTGCGATCTGCCAGGAATGGCTCTAACAGCTGCTATATTTGTAGTCATTTTTTGTTGTTGGTCCATTCTGATATACTATATCAAGTATGCTGCTTGATTTGATTATTTACTTTTACTTTTCTATTTCATGAAGACCAATGTTAAATTTTCTTCTTGTGTTTTTGAGAGTGCTTGAAATGAGAACTGTGACCTTTCATAAAATTACCTCGGTGGTGGTGCTAAAGCATGTTTGTAGAAAATTTCAGGTCGCTATGGCTGAACAGGAAGCGAAAACATATCTGTGTTCCTATGGTACGTCAGTGAGTGAGTTACACACTTTAAGATATGTTAATTGTAATGAATGTTAATTATTTGTAAACTGAATCTTACCTGTAAAGTATTAGATCGCCCATAACACTGCATGTAAACTTCATAAGGCACTGCAGGTATATCTAATAAATTGAAGTTCATGACGTCTAATTTGATCATTTCCATTAGGATTGCACCTCTCTTTTTAACTTTTGCTTTTGCCTGAAAACAACATTAAATTAAATCAAAACCAACACTTCTTATAAATCTAGGATAATTCATTTAAATGTATTCGCACATCCTGTTTTCCTGTACAGAACAAGTGTAATAAACAAAAGCAGTTGTGAATATGCTGTCCAAATGTAAAAAAAGCATTAAAAGAGTGATGTCTAAAAATATCTCTGAGTAAGTGAAATGCCAAATGAAAATAATGACTATTTTGTTTAAAGCAGTTCACAATATGAGGCTAGGGTAGAGAAGATGATGAAAAAAAAAAATAGTCTAGATAAGTAGTCTTTGTAGAAAAAAGAAAGGGAGAAGAATATTTTGGAACAATTATAAAAAGTCAAATACCATCAATGAATTATATGGTCTTAACCCTTTGCGATCAAATTGGATGTTTGCCGCTATTCCATAGCGATCACATGGCCAGCGCGAATGTTCTTGTCTACTGGCCGCCAACATTAGTGACCGGAAGTAAGATTTTTCCACAGCAGTTGTCATATGCCAACGAACGGCTAGCACTGCCGGCCAACATGAAATTCTATGGATGCTCAGGTGTCCAGCAGGACTGGCCAATGTTTGTGCCAATAAAATATGATTTTATTTGTTTTTCTAAATTTTACATGATGTATGTAGAGTTCTGCAACATAGTGATGAGTTATTTAAATAAATGATCAGCAGGTTTGTAACATTACATTGAAAAAATCCCCTACAATAACATTTGCAGGTTTTCAATAAAAACAATTCTAAGCTGCCGAGCAAGAAAACAATTTCGAGCTGATGGTAGTGAGCCGCCATTATGAATGTCAAGCTGAGGCGGAGTGGGGCTTAGCCACTAGAGCTGGCCTTGCAACCGTCGGATCCAAGCCGTACAGAAATTAATACCGACTTCGCTGGCTGCTGACTGCTTTGTGGCCAATCCTGCTGGCCTTACCATCGCAAAGGGTAATAACAATCATTCAGTTATGATTTATGATATTCTCTGGCAAGTGCAAATAGAGTTGAAAACTCAAAATATAAGCACAGGCTGTTGCAATTTTAATTGTATAATTCAGAATTATATAAATAATGCTACCTTCTGAGAAATTTGTTGCTTCCTTGCATTTTCAAAGTTTATCAACCCCTCTGTGGGTGAATATGAGGTATCTACAATGGTAGGAGACCCTTCCTGGTTGAACACCTCCACAAATCCTTCATCCTCTGGGATGCTTCTTCTCTTCTGTCGCCTTGAACACGGGAAAAATATTACAATTGAATAATAAATGAATGAATGAAATAAATGTTCTTCACTTATATTATAAAATTAAATCGTATTTATTTTGTATTTTCGAGCTGATTATACCGTTTTCACCCATGAAAAAACAGAAAAACTTCCTTGGATTCAGGAATTGATGTTTAATTTTTTGTCAGTGGAATTTGAAAAATATATGGTAGGTAAATTTATCACATTACTAAAACAATGACATTTTAATTTTGATTATTAGGAAAAAGCCTTAGTGCCTAGATGCCTGGTGCTGGAAGACTAGTGAGTCAACCTTAATTATTATTGCTAATGAGTAATTGCATTTCCGACTCATTAACTGTTAATAAAATAATGTTGATTACTAAAACAATTTAAGCACACCCAATTGGAGCCCATCTTTTATGAGTTATCGCTGTCTCAAATACCCTGGGTCTTTAAAAGGAAATCAGGAGCATTTATTTGCAGTGCAGTCCGTAAGTATGAAGTAAGTAAGTACAAAGTAAGTAAGTAACAAGTAAGTGCAGTTGCACAAAATAGTGCACTTTGCACTTGATAGTTTGCACTTGATGCTTGTAACTAATTAAGCTCCTTGTAACTAATTAATTACGAACCATTTTCTCGTAATGACTTAATGGTTTTTACGAGAAAATTAAAAGCTTGAAATGGTGACATGCATGAAAATTTATAAAAAAAACCTTGGTTTAATTATTATTTTTTCCTATTACAATTTCCTTAGGTTGTTATATAATATGAAATTATTATTCTAAAGTGTAAGTTAAATTATAAATTTTATGTACAGAAAATATTTATTTTTTATTTTTTATCACTAATTAAGCTCCTAAGTAGATGCTTCTTAACAGGTCAACATTTAACAAACTTGATACGCTCTCAATCCACATCATGCTGAGTTGACAGAACTAGACTGGGGCGTACTAGGTCGATTACATTAATATTATAAGAAAATTAGCTCATTGCTACCATGTACATTATGTAAAATAAGGAGACATTGCATCAAATGCTGCCACAACGCAAAAAAATACAAGTAAATAACCATACACCAGCACCAGCTTGGTGGACAAAGGGCAAGAAACAAAATTAGATTAACCAGTTACTGAAGCTTCCCGCCACCACCTGTAATGTGAAACCAAAGATTGTAAATTATTTATTCATTATTTTTCCAGCCTAGGTAATGAAAGTGGAAAAATTATACCCTCCATATTGAAAAAAAAACAAGGTCAATATTCTGGAATTCACAGGGGCGGACTTTGCAGAGCCTGTGCAAAGATCCAACTTGCTGCCTCCTCCTTCCCCCCTCCCGATACTAAACCCCCGAAGGATCCTTTGCAAAACTATGACAATATTTTCTTTACCACAACTTGATGATAATATTGTTATGATTTGCCGAGGTTGGTGGGTGTTCAGCGCTCTGTATTATGTTTGTGCTGTCAAACTTATGACCAACTCAGGAAATTCCGGATCAGCAAACCCATATTATGAGTCCATAATATTGAGAGAGAACCATATTATCCTGTGTTTGCTATCATGACTCTGCTAGAAATTAGTAAAACTACATTTGATTTGAATTTATGATTGACAATGATTTTGAAATTGAATTGTTGATTTGAATTTAAAAAATTGCTTCCTGGAACCATTTTGCTAGCCCCTGGCATGGGCCTCGCACTCGTCCTAAAACTTACATACCAGTGGCACCCCCCAATGCGGGCGCACTGGAAATTCAATATTTACTTGCCTTAAATTAATTACTGATCTAATGCGTCATGTATCATATCTGCTTTGGTCCTCAATATTATTTCGCATATGCTCTGCTGCAATGCTTCAAAACTTTTTTTGTCTCTGCCCATGTGGACTGGACATTTGATCAAAAATTGAATTAAAGTCACCATGAAATACCTGTGATACTCACATTTTGGCACTTAGGCAGGCATTTTCCTTATCAATAGCAGCTCTGATATCTTGTATCTGTTTTCTTCTTTTTAAGTCTGAATGACTTGTCAGATCATAGCTTCCTGAATCTAACTTCTTCTCCTCTTCGACTAGGGATAACTTTTCTTTTTCATTTATATTTTGCTTTTTAGTTGTATCACTGGAACTTGAAGGGTTATCTTTTTTTAACACAGTTTTTTCAGGTAAATCACTTTTGTCTGTACCAGTATCTGTTACTGTATTTAAAGCGCCCCTGTATCCATCACCTATTTCATCTTCATCAAAGGATTCATCTGAATCACTACTGTCTAAATCTACTTTATCTGACCCTCCAGTTGTTGAGCTACTATCATTTGACTCCAAGTATTCTTCAAAATCAGATTCGTAATCCTGTAATAGAAGAAAAAAGAAAGTAAATTAATCTATAGTGAGCTAAGCACCTGCACATGACTTGTTTTGTTAAATTTGTCTTAACCCCTTAAGCGCCGGGTAATTAGCCCCCGCAGTTTTTAGTAGCGTGCAGATTAATTACACGATCAACACGAAAACGCCAGGTTTTCATCTCAACGCGACGAGCACGTTACTGCAGATCTCATGGTGTGGACGTAGTACTAGAAAAATCCACTAGAGTGCAGCACCAAACGGTATGCAACTCGTCAGGGTCAACTGTACAGACTTAGCAGGGAAAAAACCTAGCGGAACAGTTGTACCAACATAAATCAGCTGAGAAAGTCAAATCCACGTAAACTCGGGCGTGGAAGTCAACGAAGCAAGGGCGACGCACGAGATATCTCGTGCGTGGCGGAGCGCATACAGAATACTACCATGAGCTAACTCGTGCGCGGCGGTTGAGGGGTTAACTAAATGGCAACTTGTCATAAGTAGATAACGAAAACTGTAAATCAAAAGTCTGTAAGGAAGAGTTAATGGAGTTGATCTTTGCCAATAGCTACTCTGCTCTGGGAAATGCAGGTCCTGGGTTTGGAAGTGGTTTTACCTTAAAATAGTACTGTAATTCATTTATGGCAGCTCATTGCAACTATATGGACCCACTCTTCAAGTAAAAAAATGATCCAACATTTACTCACAACATTGGTGGTTAGTCAACAACTAATCACATTAATCTTAAAAATATTAATTTAAAAAATGTAATTTTGTTAAAATCTATTGTTGCAGCCCCTGAGACTGTTATGTCATATTAACTACCGTACTTCATATTTCAAAGTGAAATAGGCAGTTATAGTATCTTAAAGTTATGTCTTGTGCTTAGCAGGTTTTTTACAATATCAATGGACTTGGCAAAGAATTGAGTGATCTGTTCCTATGAAAATTCAAATTTATAATCTTATTTATAACTGTGTAAGTATGGAAAATTGCTAAAATTGTATTGTTAACACACTACACTTTGTCACATATTTAAAAAACAAAGTATTCTAATAGATCGAATATATTGATAAATAACAGTTGATTATGCAATTTTTTTATGCTTTTCTTAATTTTTAGAAAATTTTGGTAATTTAGATAGTTAGGTTAATATGATGTATGAATTTGTTGAACTGAGAGTTGTTAAGATGAAATAAAGACAAACAAACAGACTACTCGTAGACTAACATCACATGCCAGTCCAGACTTTGCAGCAGGGCCTGACAGTTGTAGTAGCTGAGCCCATCAAGAGGTCCAACTCAGTCACTTCCTCCAAACAGGTTCATTGTTAATCCAAAATAGCAGCACTAATTAAATAAAGTGCTGATTGAAAGTAGATTATTGAAAATTCGTAACAATTTCTTCTATTTTGATTAGGATTTTTGCGGATATTTGCCATCACTGATTAGTAAAAAACAAACTAATCAGTGATGGCAAATGTCCGCAAAAATCCTAATCAAAATATAAAATTACCATCACCAACAATGAATTCCAAACAAAGAATTTCTTCTACCTCAGAGCAAGTTTTAAATGAGTCCAAAACTTTTTTATTTTTTACAATATCGATCCTCTACCACCCCACCAAATAATGATGGTAGTTATGTACTACTTAATTTTGAATGGATATTTATGACCATTACATTGGATCCACAATATAGGGTGTAAATTGTTTTTTTTCTTTTTTTTAATATGGATTCACGAGCTATAATTTGAAAATAAGTTTTCTCTTGAGTACAATACTAAGTGATCTGTAAAACAAAATTTATTTCATTTCATTCTTTATCTTTATTAAAACTAAGAGATAAAAAAATCACATTTAACACTGCACAATGTTAAAATGTTAGTTTTTTGTGCTTATTTAGTTAAACCATAAAAATAAAAGTATATTTTAACATGGTACAAAATGAAAGTAGATTGAAAATGTTAAAATATTCAAATCTTGAGGAACAATTTTGATTTTTGAGAACAGATTGCAGCTTTGTGCTCAGATCAAAAATTGAATCTGAAACTGTAGGTCACAACACCGTAGCAATATGGCAGCTGCAAATATCCACTAAAAAACTGAAAAATTTACCACCCAACAATATTGTGTAAGTGATAGAGGGTTCTATTTTAACACTTTTACCCTGAATGATTTAGACACTGTACAATTTCTTGGATATTAGTTTTATTCAAGAGATCTTGACCATTAATACATTGTTAAGATCATTACTATTCATCACCTACCCAGTGGTGATACACAAGTACTGTACTACTACTGGTCTAGGGGTTTTTGTGATCATGACTTTGCCTACAACTCTAAACCTATTTAATAACTTTGGTATCGTTAGAAAGGGCTCCAAGTGAAGTTTTGTACGAAAAAAAATTTATAAAGGCTGGGATAAAGTAAAGAACCTAGGAACCCTTAAAGTTTTGTATTTTCCTTAAGATTTATCATGAGAATTGAAAATACAAGATAATAGCTGATTGAAGTACCTATAAACTCACATTTTCAGAAAGAAACATGTGAATGTAATTGCAAGCAAAGCTACACATCAGACTAGTACTCATTTAATATGCTAGAGGGTTTTTGTGATCAAGATTCCTCCTACAGTATTATAAAAACCGATTTCAATAATTTAGGAATCGTCGAAAAGTGTTCAGCATAAAATTTGGCAGTAAACCAAATCAATAAAGGTCAAACTTAAGGGCATAGCCTAGATACCATAAAAGTTTCATTTGATACTCTTGGCGCATTACTTATTTAACCATGGCCTAATCCATTGATGGAACTGACAGACATTGATTGTGCATGAACGATTTGGGACAACAAACAATGTAAAAATAAATTTTGACAAACATAAACTTTAAGGAGTAAAACTTAGCTCTTTGGCTGTAATCAATTTCATCCCTCTCCAACTGCTCCAGGTATACATTATTTTCAAGCATCAATAATAAGCCAAGAGTAGATATTTGAAGTAAAACATCTGGTTTCAGTAAATACAGCCTTACCAGCCAAGCCCATCGATGTAAATAAGTACACTGGATTGGTAACTCAGGCCCCGCGACGCGAGCCGCCGGCAGTGGTTGCGTTTAAGATTTTACAGGGGCGATGGGGGAACGGATCTTTTGCCGGCCATCTTGTACTGGCCGTCTAGTTAAATATTAATTGTAATCACTTAATAGTTATAGCAATACATCCATTATAGCAAGCTTTACCCGGAAACTGCTCACAAATCCGTGCGGTTTCAATATGGTAAACAATACAGTTTCACGCTTTTCCCCCAACGCCCCTTCAATTCGGCCTGGCTGCAACCTCAACGCACAGCTGTGTTGGCTCGGAAATCACTACACGAGCCTTATGGGGAGCGCGCTATCCAGTTGTATTTATTTACATCGATGGCCAAGCCATGTCAGTACTAGAACTTAATCCATTGAATTTACATTCTTAAGCCCAAGGCGGACCCAGAGAGGGAGCACTGAGGGCATTTAGGGAGACTTATATTCAATATATTTTATTCATGATTAAAGCTTTTGAAACCATTAAAATATAATATACAGGATGTCCAACTTAACTGTGCCACCATCAGTATCTCAGAAACTATTGGACTTAAAGAAAACTTCAAATGGGGACTTCACCTATTTTTTCAGAAGTATTAAGGTATGAGTTCTATTTTCTTCTAAATGGCCACCATTTTCCAATATGGCAGACAACTTAGATTTTTCTTATGGAACACCCTATTTTTATGATGTGTTTGAGTTTTACTCTTAACTTAAAGGACGGTGAGATCATTGACTTTGAATTCATAGTCAAAGGCAAGATATAAGCCGTTAAAGTTTGATTTTTTTCCCATAAGAAATGCATTGCGTTATTGCCAGTACTCGGTGCATTGATAACGGTTTGATTAATAAAAATTACCAAAGAACAAAAGTGCCTTAAAAAGGTGATTTTAGTTTACACTCAATCATAGAAATAGTTTTTAATAAAAATTCACTCATAGAAATGAATAATTTTGAATAGTTTTGTACTCTATAAGGATTGCATGGGATGGCACGGTTAAAATGGACACGATGCATTTCAAATTAGGAAAAATAAAACTTTAACTAATTATATCTCCTTAATCATTGTGTTTAGGAATAAATGTTAAAGAGTAATAAGTTCTTAAAACTAAGAGTAAAATCCAAGTACACCATAAAATATAGGGTGTTCCATAAGAAAAATCAAATGGAAAATGGAATTCAAAATTTAAATGTCTTAAAAAAGTAGGCAAAGTCCCCCATTCAAAGTTTTGTTTAAATTCAATAGTTTCTGAGATACCAATGGTGGCACAGTTAAGTTGGACACCCCGTATAGGAAGTATATTAAATTCCTTAACAGTTAATTACATTGCTAGCTGATGGAGTCCCGCTTTGCTGGGAAAAAGTAAACAAATAAGTAATTAAAACAAATGTTCAGCCCTTTTCTTTATATTTGTGCCCCGAGGGAAAATTTAATCAAAGATTTTTCAATAAACAATAATCGAAAATGTTTTTAAAATTTAATCAAATTTTTTTTTTCTGCGGTTTTCTTAGCGAGACCTTTCATTCAAGTATAGGGTTGATGGGTGTCAGGCTTATGGTTTCTCAAAAGTTATAGGTAGTTTGGGTCTTATAAATAGACAAAAGGGTCGTTGTTGCAAAATTGGGAAAATAATTGTTTTATTGCCAATATGTCAAATGGCAATACTTATTTTGCACAAACACTGACAGATTTTGGAGCCATGGTTTCTGATAATGAAAAACATCCAGTGTGATCATTGCCGGATTTACAGAAGTTGAGGCTGAAGACCAAGATTTCTGTGCAGCCCTTCACAAGCCAAAAGTGGTGGCTTTTTGACTTTTTTTTGCAAGACCTTTCTTAAAATAATGCTCCTAGGAAGTGATGCTCCTAGGTTAGTTAAGTGATGTTTTTTTGATGTAAAAAACAACCCTTGAACCTTGTACATTCTTTTGCAGCCCCTTCTCAGCCCCAGGCTTGGCCAACAGTGGTAGTTTAGCAATGAGTGTGATGTTGAGTATTAAACTTACCAAATTTGGCTCTGTGATTATTGTACTCTGTATTGATTTCTAAGAATCAATCTCTCTTTGAAAATGACTTGACTAATTTGAAAAAAATGTACTCACCTCTCATAAAACAACAATTCCGTCCTGTTTGTGTAATTTATAAAAAATACAGCTCTGTCAGTACTATTACTGGAAACAAGCGACAAGTGTGCAAACACTATTTTTTCAATTATTGAAAGTCTAATAAAATAAGCCAAATGTTTTTTTATTTTTTTGATTTCTTTCAAGATTTTTCTTCTTTCTTTTTTGTCCTCTATTTGTATTTGGTGAATCTTTACTTATTTCTCTTTCTATAGTTTGGTGTTGAGGTTTTATGCAAAGTAGGTGTTCTGAAAAACTTTTGACTGTCAATACAGAAAATTTTACTCACTCTGTAGTTTGCCAATTTGTGTTATTTTTTGTTTTGAATTTGTGTACATTTGCCATAACTGATTTGAAAAATATTTGCTCTAAGTTACAGTATCCACAGCTGTTCTCACCTCTGTTTGTTTACTTACATCATTCCATTAGTTTTATTACTAAATTTTTGAAAGCAAAGTCAAATTAAGATCTAATAGCTTTCATATTTGAAATATACTTTATAATGAGGTTGAAACTTGTTGATGGATGATGCGTAAAGCTCATGTTAGCCTGACCCAAACAACTCACCCCCTCAAATTCCCAGTGTTTTCTCTCTAGACTCAGGTGCACTGCATGAGAACTGATCATCTACCTGGCTTCAATGTCAGATTTCAGTGATAAGGAAAAAAGGGTAGATCATACAGCGTGATTAACTTATTCATCTTTTATGTAAGTGGAGTTTCTTACCTATTATGTGTCACTGTTATTAGACACCTCTGTTAACAATAAAGGCTAGTTTATCAGCTTGCATATGACTGGACATGATAAATAATATTGAACCATAAAGGATGTCTTAGAACCTAAAATTCAATTGGTCTATTCAGAATTGATTTCTTAGCCATTCTAAAAAAAATTATAAGTAGAAATAAATAAATAAGAATCAAGGAAACTAATGTATAATTTATTAGAAGAAATATTGGTCTCATTATAATTTTAAACGACTTGCCTCAAAATCTTCCTCATACTGGTAATCATTGTCTTCAACGTCCACATGACTGAGGCTCTCGGATGCGTTCGAGGCCTCAGCCTGGCCGTCTGCTGCCCTTCCCTCCTTGGTGAACGTATTACTGCGAGGTATCTCTCCAAAGGGCCTCGACTGCAGTTGGCTCTCGGTGTCCGATTCCTCCGAAGTTCTTTTAGCAGCTTTTTTATGCTCTTCTTTCTTTGATTTACTAATTGAAGATGACAAAGCAGAACTCTTTCTTCGTACTGGCGATTCAGAATCAAGTTGTTTATTCGTCCTTGAAGCAGATGTCTTTGATATAAATGTTTTAGATTTCACTGGGGTTTCTTTTAATTGACTCGGTTTTCTCAGTCTGTCGCCAGAAGCGTAAATGCTAGTTTGAGACTTCAATTGTTTTTGAGCAACTGAGCTTTTGTATGGAGATTCCTTTGATTGGCTGGACGATAATGAGGATTTTTTCAGCTGGGTAGTACTTTGGACAGTCTTGGGTTTTGTACCTTTGCCTGGAAAATATACAAAATATAAAAATACTAGATATTTGAGTAAGAAAACAAGTAACCAAGGTCATACCAGAGGTAGTGTTTTGGGTGGGAACAAAGGATTTGCAAGGGAAGGATTTAGGATATTTTAAAAGCAGAGTGAGAACTTCTGACTGTCATAGAATTTTTATATTTTACTAGCTACTTTCTCATTTTTTAAAGTTGTTTAGGAAAATTATAACAGTTTCCAACCTCTTCTTAGAAGCTTTTAATATATTTTCATGTACGTTCATGCTGGCTTGCATCCTAGTATGACTTTCTGTATGATTTCTGTTTCTTACTGTATTTAGTAGTTCAATAACTTAATAATTACAGGATATGTGTTGTTGTATTCACTGAATGTAAATAAAAAATTCTTGCAACGCTTAAAAATATATTTACACTTATACTGTATTTACATGCAAGAGGGGGTATGTATGTACATCCACCATTTGTTTGTGAGTACAGCATAAGTTTTGAGTACAGCAAGTTATTATATAAGTCTGGATGTGCAACAACAAAATTTGAGATTTTGCATATATTTTAGAAATAGTTTTAACCCTATGACCAAATTATTTATTTGACGGATCCAAAATATCTGCCGTCATGAATTTGACTGATCTAAAGTATTGCCTTAGATATTGACCGTGCTTACTGAATATAATACCCATGCAAGTAATCATTGTTGTTGTAGAGTTTATAAAACTCCTCTTTCTATGATTCATATCTACGTTATAGCTATTGTTGCATGCTGATTGTTAATGGACTTTCCATGTTGACTTAAAATATCCTTTATTATATTATTAATAATCCTGCCGAATATATCCCTAAATTATGTGATAGTTATGCACCCTCGCCTGTCCTCACTTAGAACCATGGCCCACTTACTGACTTCAGATTGAGTGTTTAAGATAAAAAAATCAATTACAAACATATAAAAAACATTTATCCATCTGTGTATTCAAAATTAAATCAATTGAGTAAGATATTTATCACAGTAGAAATCATCAATAAATCATAAACCTCGAAAGAATTGAAAAAAAGGAGGTTAGTGAAGTAACATTTGTAATCGTTATGCAAATTGATGAGTCTGCACCAGACTTAGATTATACTGAAAGTTGCAGCTCATACCGGCAAATTGCTTTGGAACTTGAATCCTGTATTTTAACACGTTTGCGGCGGCACGATTTTCTGTGTTCCTCGCCGCCATCCTGGTGCTCTGACTTATAGTTACTATAACTGCCATGCCTGTCATGGCAGCAGCACTGTCCACTGCACAGAATACAATATACTATTGAGCAGTGCTGTTAAAGTTTCAGATTTCAATCTCAGATCCTGGTTTAAAAATAAATCTTATTGTAATGCTTTGCAGCTTGGGAGCGATACTTGGTACTTGGTACTTTATGAGTCGTCCAATTGGTCGCAGGCGACATTGGACCCGTCAAGCTGTTCCCGTGAGGGACACAGGATAAGTTGGGCACGGAATGATGGTTGGGGTTTGGTTAGGCCAGGCTGGTAGGCTAGGTGGTCAGGATATTTGGTTGCTTGCAGAAGCCATAAAATTCATGAAGAGTATAAAAAGTTTGGCTTAATAAAAATGATTTTAATGCACTTTTAAACTTTAACAAATTAGTTTCCCAACACGATCGCTCCCACCAGTACGGCATCAGTGTTCTCCATGGGAGTGATCGCTCCCATGCCGCCGCGAACGTGTTGATGGAACTTTTGTGGGTAAAACTTCTTTTGCCTACCAAAATACTTACTTAAGTATGACGAAGCCGCTTCTTTCGCTTTAGTTGACGTTTCTGAATACGATTTTTGCAATTCTTTACTTAGTATCTTATGCTTATCACTGGCTACATGTGCCTTATCAGTCTTTCTTGATGGTGTTAATAAAGGTGGTTCCTTCTTAATACTTTCCTTTCGATGTAATCTGTTGCTTGTACCTTCACCAGCTTTAGTTCTTAATTCTTTCTTCTCCACGGGATGTTTTTGGGGTGGCTCTTTTTTGCTCGCTTCGTTGCTCAACCTTGCCCTACTCTGGGTTGGTTCCTTTTTTGCCTCTGGTCTTTTTCGAGGAGTTTCACTACTTTCATTTTTCGCAACGCTGCCATCTTTCTTCTTAACACTTTTGCCATCAGCACCGATCTGAAACATAATTCAAATGAGACCACAATATTTAACGGTCATAATGTGGTCATATGTGGTTTTATGTGTTACAATTTGTTCGTTAAAAATTAGAAACTCTTGTCAAAATGTAGTGTTATATTTTTGATAAGCAAAAAGAAAATGGCGTTTTATTTCCTCCTAATTTATTTATATGTACAAAACAAATAGGGTATTTATATTTTGATGAATTTCTTCCTAATCTTTGTTTTTATTCACTCCAGATAGAACCAGTCCACCTCTAAAAAATAGAGGTGGCATTGGCCATGATAGAACACAGTCCACTTCATCAGTTTACCCAGACTAGGCCCAGGGTGGAGCTGCGGCCCGGTTTGCAGCCACCTAGATAATCTGGGATACGACCGCGACGTAGTAATGCATTAGTATACATTGATAAACCCGCGCCTGCAATGCTGATGAAGCAAAGTACATCATGCATCAGCATTTTTTTACAGCAGTGTACACAGTAATCGATGTTGGCATCGACAGACGATTCCCGCCGTAACATAGCGGATATAAAATTTACTAGTTTTAGTGTGGATGAAAAGTTTTGTAATCCTATCTTCATATTCTTTGTCGTATTAAAGCAGACTGAGCAAACGGATTTCGTACTGTTGTTTCGTAGCAGAATAGTTTTGCAGTCGCTCGATGCACAAAATCAATTGTTGAATCTTGCAGATTTTCTATTAAATTTTTCGATATCGTATATCGGATCAATTCAAATATCGATGAATTTGAACTCTGAGATTCGGTTTTGACCGGTCACTCAATGATACCTCGCGCGCACATTACAGTTTTGCGGTTGTTGTATCTGGAACTTTGAAGGCGCCTACAAGGAAAATCCTCATTTTCACTGCTTTCTCAGCCTGCTTTATCCACGATCCCGATGGTTCTTGTCCGGATGAAAAGAGTAATGTATCATACTTATTTTGAAATTTGAAGCTCAACAGAAGTGACTAAACAAGTCCAACACGTGTTTGGGAAGCCAAAAAATAATCCTGCACAAAAGACTTATAATTCACTAACCCATTATTATCTTCTCAATGACCACATTGATTTTACAACGTGTGTTTTCTATACCATTATCGTAAGGGGCATTTTTCTGAATTATATAGGTTTATTCTATAGAGAAAGGTTTCTAGTGACTGATAGCCTATACTACACACCATAATTTTAACCTGTAAATATAAAATCACAGTGAAGTGAAGTAACAAATGAAATGAGATTGGCAGGGATTCAGAGAAATCACAAAATGTTTTTGCTGCATGTCATTGTGTTCGTAGTATCTTTAAAGAGGCATTGGAATCAAGCTACCTCTTCCTATTCCTAACTACCTTTCTGAGGTTTAAAATAAACATCTAAACTTGCACACCCGACATTAGGGTGAATAGGAATTCAATGATTATATCAATTAGGATCAAGCGTGTCATTTAAATTAGGATTATGGTTTAATGAATTTTCATAATCACGCATCTTGTTTGTTCAAAATTGTTTGAAAAACAAACATAACAGTTTCTTGATAAACTAAGATAAAGCACTTTCTAGAAAATTATTTAGTATTTTTTTCTCATCTTGATTCCTTGATATTATTTTTCTTATATCATCGTGTTTCAGACCACATTATTTGACGATACCAAAATACCAAAGAGTGTTAACAAATTGGTGACAACTTAAACCAGTGAACAAAATTTTAAGGATTGAAATTGCTTAAAAACCCAAAAACGTAACTCATTTGTAGCGCAAATATAGAAAAAGTAATATATGTACTGAATAATGTAGTTAATAACTGAAATAAACTCTGGGATTATTTTATTCATGCGTGTGCAGTTGATTAACCACATGTATTTCAAAATAGGAATTTCATAATAACCATGAACTATTTAAATAAGAGCGATGTTAACCGTTAGTAGAATATATTTGCTTCATTTAGATTGTGAAATTTTGTAAGTTAATGGTCCTACGTTGTTATCAGTATTTTTTTTGTTTACATTAACAAACTTAAAGTTTCATCCTAGAAATATCAAACTGTTCTCTCTCTAGACTTCTTGGCTTGCGGGAAACAAATAGCAAAGTATCGTAACTCGCAATCTGGACATAATCAATACGTGAGCTACATAATACCTTAGATGCATATCAAATCCATTGCGCCATCGCAAATATCACATAATCTTAATTAATTGCGCTAAATTTTCTGAAACTTACCGATATAAAGCCATTGACTTCACTAGTCCCTCCTCTCTTTGACATATTTACATGTTGGAGTGTCAAAATATTCCAAATCCGAAGACGATTCACAACAATGCAGGTGCCTCGCGTTCGTACACAAACGTAACTAGGCTGGCGGTCATGGACAGCTGAACAGCGATCAATATAACAGCCATTTTCCTGTGCCACCTGGGTTTCGTCGACCATGAAGGTTTTTTCAGTTTATTGTACTATAATTAGTGTAGCATTAGATAGGATTGGAATTAACCACCTGGAAAGGTTATAGTAGAATTTAAAGGATTGTCGCACTTTCTATGTGTATAATGATTAAATAAAAACCAAAGTTCTGTAATTATTTATTTATTTAGTATGGCTCGGGCTGTATTTGGTTTTTACATATTTAATACATGACGACCTACAAGACAAGTATGAATGAGAGATGAGTGATAATTACAAACCATAATCGAAACGTTAGTTCACTTTGTGCAACAGAAACACTGGATGTGTTACAGTTTACACTTAGCTCTGCAAAAATTAAAACCTGAAAAGGAAAAAAAATAAAATTGACTTTTCATACTGGATGTAGAAAAGTAATACGAAAAAAAGGGAAAAGAAATAAACTCTTTATATTTATTTTACATTCTAATTTGAACGTTACATAATTGAAACAGTCTTCTTAACGGTAGAGATTCCAGCTGGCCCCCAAGGGGTCATAAGGCGACGAGGTTCCCCGGGAGGTGCCCTGAAGTGACTAGTCTTGTGTTTAGCGAGATTCATTGGTAGCATTGGTACGTTGCACGAGTCACGCCGCAGGAGGGGAGTCCAGGAAGCGTTCCTTCAGGAAGGCGGTCAGAGGCTTGACCAGGAGGTCCAAGGCTTGCTTGTCCAGTCCCAAACCCACGTGGCCCAGATGGTTCACTTTGTCCTGCAGGATCCTGGTCGGTCTCCTGGGCAACTGCTCCGTCAGCCACTCCACGTCCTGAACAGACCAAGCTTTAACATTAAAGTAATGATTGAGGTGTAGAATTTTATTTTTTTATTAAGTAATTTTTAATTTTTAAGCTCCATAAAATCCACATAAAATGATCGCAGTTAATTTTTGAATGTCTTACATCCAAAGGCACAAAGTACAAAGTGTTTATCTGTGTGCTTGTGTTTATTGGTCTGAAATTTAAGTTACACTTTAGTTTGTGTAGTTTATTATTTAGTTTATTTTGCCTAAGTAGTTTTTACTAACGGCTCTTATTGTTAGTTATTAGGAAGTTTGTTTTTTTATTTGGGACATTTTTTCATAATGTTCACATCATTTTAAATAAATTATAACAAGAAGATAATGCTAAAACTCGAGATTGAGTAGACCCGCCATATAGTGGATAAACCATATCATGATAAGAAAAACATTCCAAAACATAGACAGGTTTTATAAAAATGTATTAAAACTATTTAGGGTGGTTATGAATATTAGTTAATGGGAACGAATTCGAGAGTGGAAGAATTGTTCGCAACTGAAAGCCCACTTCTCCTATCGTTTACCTGGACTTCACGTGAAAGAAGTGGTTCAGTTATCTAACCGAGAAACGTACACCGTAAACCTACCGTAAACAGCATAAGCGGTTTGTTAAGTAGGTCTATCGAGTGGGTTGAAAAGAAAGGCTATTGCATTGAGATTGTAGGCCCTAACCTGTTTAGCGGCTATCATGTCCACGTCAGTGTTGACTAGATAGATGGTGCAGTTGACGTTTTTCAAGTCATACTGCGGAGGAATGCCGCTCTTGTACCGCTGCCTGTTGCCAGCCCGCCCGTAGTTAAACTGCTGGAGTTTCCCTAAAAATATTAAAGCATTGAAAACGTTAAATTTATTCGAATTTGAGTTAGATTCCAAGTTATTGTAAGTAAAATAAATAGCTCACATTTAAAATATTCTTGTCTAATTAATGTTGATAAGGTATACCAAGAAGTTATTTCTAGAACTAATGTTTATGGGTTGAGCTTTATTTGAAATACACATCTTCCTCAAGGAGTTCTCATAGTAGTTGAACCATTTTCAAAGCGGGTGAAAGTTTCATTGCTACTTAGACATCTAACTGTTGTTTCTACCATTACCAACTTACATAGTTATCAACAAGGAGTATAGGATCTAATCTGTATGTATATAAAAATATATTGGTCTACTTAATCAAAATTTCTCGCTTTTCCGCTTCAATAAAAATGAGTTCTTAAAATTTTGATTCAATACACATTCATACTTACAATTCCAATATCAATTTTAAATGGTTGTTGGATACATTGATAGACATATTTCAGAATCGATCATAGAGTATCTGGTTTTCCATTAATACGCTGATATAATTCCACTTGTAATACATATCTATTAGTGTATATAATACATATCTAATAGCCAGAATATCAACAAGGCCTCACGTGCTCTCGCCAGCTGGATGTAGTGCTGCAGCACCTTTGAGGATATCCCTGCTGGGTGGTACTTTATCGACTCTATAACTCTGTCCTGTTCACATAAAACAATTAGCTTAAGTTCACATAGAATGTGTTTATACTAAGCAATTCATCAGGCAAATTACACTAGTCAACTTAATGGTGCAACTAACTCACTTAGTGCATTTTTTTATTTAGCGCATTGAACAACGTGGCGTTTTTCGTCGTTGGCGTCATTTAGTTGCCTGTTTAACTGAGTGTAAAGCCCCGCCCTCAAAACATAAGTTTTTATGATTCTCTTTTAATTTATTGTCTCTTTTCAGCAACATAATGTTTTAAAGGGGGGGGGGGGGCCCTTTACATATTCAGTGAATTAACCATAGTTCACATTCTTAACTCAGTGGGTAATATTAAGCTTTGGTGAATTAGCGTTGCCGTTAAACTGCTTAGTGTAAAAAGGGGAAGGGTATATTGATGCGGATTAAGAAGATAGAAACAGTGAACGAAGGCCACGCTTTTAAGGTCAGCTGATTTTTAAGCGTTATATCAAATGAGCCCAAGTTCAACAGACCTGCCTCAAGACGTCCTTCACCAGCCGTTTGCTGACACCGATTATAGATTACAAATTAACTACTGATGCAACCGCATCCAAATTTCTACAGAAATATTACAATTTTGTTATAACAGTCGTTCTTTCTGTTATACAGCGTTTAGTATTGGTTTAAAACCTGTTGATAAATTCAAAAATATGTTTCTTTACTAGAATTGAGTTAACCCTCAAGAGGCCTGAAGGGCATCGCCCTAATTTCGATGACGATTATACTCTTGGACAAGCCAAACTTGAAAATCGGTTGGTTAGTAACTGAAACAGCAGTTTTTCAAGTGAACTTATTTTGTTTAAAGAAAGTCGTTATCCTTTAAGAAAGTCAAAACTATATATAAATTCTGATTCCGCTAACTTTTTTTATCAGTGAAATAAGTCATGCTCAAGGAAACATCTTATCATATGTAACAGAACTTAAAGCAAAAAGTCTTATCTTGTGGTGCTGTATTAAAATTAATTAACATCAAGGTCCATAATGAAATTGTGGAAGACCTATGTATGATCTTCGTTACTCTACTATATGTTTGTGGGTAATAGTATTGAATAGAGAATGCTATAGATAATGTTTTTCTATTCACGGTAACAGTTATTTTTGTGTTGAATGAGTAAAGTAAAGCATTGTTTCACGAGGGAGACAATGTATTTTACTCTCGAAATACAAAAAAAATTTGCCTCCACCTGCTATCTAATTGGAATCTGAATCTTATTTCAGATTTAATAGAATGTGAATTTATAATTCTGTTCTAATTTTATCATAAATGAGAAAGTTTGGATGAATGTTTATGAGTCGATCACGTAAAAACTATTGAACCGACTGGATTTAAATTTCACACAAAGGTAGATTTTGAACTCATGCACCATGTAGGCCTATTCACTTCCTTAAAAATCTCCTCGGGCTATGCTCCGTGGACGTCTTTAGACTCAATGTTTTCATTTTAGAAGAATATAAACATTCAAATACTGAAATGTATCAGCTGCGAATACTAAAATTTGACAAGGTAAGATCAGCTGTAATTTTTATCGTAAGCAAAGCAACTGATAGTAATAAATAAATACCCAATCTATAAACATCCATTTTTACAATAAATACTATCCAACCAAATTATTTTTTTCTGCTATTAGCACCTGCGATTCGGGTAGCTGCAACCATTCATGCACCAACGATCACCTAATTCTTGCAACATTCATACAAATTTAACAATCAGCTGTTAGCGCATTTAATGGGTGAATATCAAAATAATTGAATACTTTGTCTCCCGGCGGGAGACAAAGTAGTCAAGAGTCAATTTACTCCCTCTGGGTGACAAAATATTATTTCACTCTCAGAACAAGGAGTAAAAGGCGTCCAAACATATCTGGTGGAGGTAAAATTGATGACCTTACAGTGTCCCAGTCGTCGCCGGAGACGAGGTTGTAGGTCCGCAGCGTGCGGACGCACACGGCCTTCCAGGCGTGCGTGCAGGCGAAGTACAGCAGCGAGGACAGCGTCTCGTTGTACGGCAACATCTCTCTGAACCCCAGCGCCTCCATCGCCGTCTGGACACAAGAGGCTAGCCAAGATTCTAAAACTTTTTCTTGTTGCAGGCATAAGGTTCTACAATCTAATATCCATACTAGTAAGTTAACTGCCGGTACGAAAATTCAAAGAGCAAAGAGTGGCTGTTAAAAATCCCTTTTACAACCTTAAGGAATTTTACGAAGCGGATCATCTGGACTCTTTGAATTTTGCGCACTTAATTTTGCGCACCTAATTTTCTGCACTTAAACTGTCATTTAGTGTGAACCTGTTATTTGAACACTTGAGTGTCTTCACAAAATCATGCGCCGGCTGTCTACTACTATTTTAAATTTTTTCGTGATTTTTTGCGTTTTCCGCATGGTTTTTGCATGGCGCATTTTATGCAATTTGCCTATTTATGTAGTGCTTGGAATTGATTTTGATAGTTCATAAACTTTATGTTGATAGTTCATGGACTTAATTTTGACTATGCACAGACTTGATTTGGGAGTCTAGAGAACTTCTGTTCTATGTTGTTATTAGGCTTATTAAGTTTTGATGTAGTCTATTACTGGTTTTTGAACGATCGAATAAATTCTTTTGATTCATTTGAAATTGATGTTTGGGATTTTAGCCGTGATATGATGAAAAATTTATCAATTCCGTAAAAGTTGTTTAGAAAAAACCGAGTCGTTGGCTGTTATTCAAACCATTATGAACGCATTATAAACATGGAGCACATCCTACGCTCGCTGATTATTAACCATTAGCTTATCCTCAAGTTAAGTGCTATGAATAGTTACTTTTATTTTATTGATATTGATGCTTCTACAAATTATTTTATGCTAAGTTAAAATTTAGTTTGCATTAAGGAAAATTATGATGGCTTATTATTTAAAATCGAACCCCTTCCCTCTTCTTTTTTTCAGAGAAATCCTTTATTATACAATTGTGAACTTCAAATGCAACAAAAATGTTCAAGAGAACTATTTTTTCCAAATTGAAGCATGATGATGGAACATTTTAAACTGTTCTAGCTTTTAAGTTATCAAAAGTACGAATGGAAATTATTTTGCCGCTTAACATCGTAATAGTGACAAAATAATTGTTGTTAGTTTTGAAGGCAAATCAACTTAATTCTGCCAAATACAAGTAAATAGAATGGAATTTCACCTAGCAATTATTTATTATTGAACTCACTGAAAAACAAATACCAACATGAGTGAAGAGTTAAATTTAGATTTTGATACTAAGCCCCTGAGTGAAAGTAGCCTTGCCACTGTGGACGATTGTTTTAGGTTACTTCTAACACTTTTCCTTCCAAGATCTAATCCTTATTTGTCTCGAATAACCCAAACGTATTTACAATAATAATAATGGTCTTATTGTATTGTTCCGTTTATTTTTTTGGAAGCTTCATCGGCAACGGCAAATTACTAGAACTACTAGAACGAATAACAGACGCTTTCAAAGCGAAAGCTCGAAACCTAAAGATTTTCATGAGATATTTCGTGATTTATGCCCGTGACCTCTTGAACCCAAGACCAAAACGCTAACCTCTTCGCTATTTATATTTAAAAAATCATTAAATTTAATGAATGTCATTTTAAAAAGAATGCTTTTACTGGTCTAGGCCACAAAACACCTAAATCCATTTAGGGAACGGACGACGGACGTCGTAAAAAATATCGCTCGGCCGCGTTGTAAACGTCCGTTCACCGGCCACTGCCGCGGACGACGCAACCAGACGCAACCTCCAGTGACGTAACAGCCGTCAGCGATTGTTACTTAGCGCTCACAGGTCCGTCTGCGAGTGTGCGACAATGCTCACCGGCTCCGAACAATGGCTTTGCTTATCAGGCGAGGGAGAATTTTTTGCCAATTACGTAACGATGAACACTATCGAGGCGCTATTTTGGTCAACTACTCCAGTTGACCCAAATAATGAACCACTATACTGCCTTGAAATGAACTGGGTACGGTACTTTTGTATGGATTTGGAAACGAATGGGTCAGGCTTTATTCGTGTCCAGTTAGCTAAAGAATCACACAAGAGTTTATTTAAAATATGCTATTTTCTGTATAGCTAGTTAATGTCTTGAAAATTGTTGAGCAGAAAAATCACGATAAATTATGTTAAATTTACTTCAAACAGTAATTTCGTAAGGCGATTCTTTGCGTCAACATTGTGGGCGTCTGGCAAGTCGTAGAAAGATGGGAGAGGGCTCAAATTAAAGGTCTCTATTCCGTGATAGCGGGAAAAATACTGAAATTGCTTGAATCCACCAGAAAACGAGAAATAACGTAAAATATCTGCCATTTAAATAGCATTGGGATCTAAAAATATCTGCTTTGTTTACATAAAACATGTGATCCTTATAATTGGTTTAAAATCACATGATGGATGTCGATATGTAATATGGTTTATTTAAAAATTAACTTTAAATGTAGGTTGAACCTACTATGAGAAATAACTGTTTTTTACTTTTGATTTTCTCATTTCATAATTTAGGGGCTTTAACATAATCACTATTATTTTAAAAACATTAAGAATTACACACGTATATTTTGTTTACATTAGTAGTCGTAGATGCTGATTTAAAGCCAAGTGATTTGTAATATTAACACAATCGATAAGCGCGGACTACAGGTATAGAGAAACTTAGCATTTTTAAGGCCTATAGCTCTGCCAGTTTTATGTGAGGTCGGGAATCGTCATACTTTTGGCCAAGCAACAAGAGTGTGCTGCAGTAACAGCGATTGAGTGTAGTGCGGCTTTGATTGAGTGGCTTTAAATTTGACCAATAAAAGTACATTGAATCTTAAATATACATACACAAAGCAGCAGTTACTCCCGGGTAACCATAAAAACGTGTGTGACGTAAGATAAAATCCTCAATATTAACTATTCACTAAACTGGTGGTCTCCAAACCCGTGTAAGGTGGAGCCAGAGGCTCTAACGAGGAGCGTGGAATCGTCAATGAGAGATCAATTTCTGATTTCGTTCTTACCTACATGCCTATTGGGTAAAACATGTAGGTTTAATTGGAAGTTTTCATAATAAGTACCCTTTAACCGTCCAATATATACTTGTGAATAGCTAGAGGCAACATACGACCTTGATGACGATCTTTTGATGACGTCACAATTTGTTTGCATTTTTGTGTTCAATCTCATGACTTTCCTTTAGAAGTTCTTAAAACCATTTTCATATGTTTAGTTAAAAACAAAGTGAACTGGGTTTGTTTTGATATCGACGGATTTTTTCCCTAGTGCCACTTTTCCAGGGTTTCAGCCCTTTACTATACTGAAGTTGTGTCATTTCTTAAAAGTCTGAAACGTACTGGCAAATGTCAAAATACCTTTAACATTACGCATCAAACATTTAATAAATACCACAGATTATTAAATATCTTACATTAAATATTCAGCATTGATAATTAATTTTTAGGGACTTTTGCCCCCACAAAAGCCACTAGTATTTGTTTATAACTAAATTTTCTCATTAAAATTTAAAAACTAAATAAATCAATGTGATGTTAAATTTCATTGTAAAATGTACCTAATTTTAAGTCCATGATAAACAATAGTGAAATTGTTTTATAGACTAAAATTTTATGATTGATAATTTCATGGTAATTAGCTCTTTATCAATTAATTTTACATTTGTCCTAACTATGTGGACAAATTTCAAATTAAAACCTGCAAAAGTTTGTGTTATACACCAAAACTTGCATGAGAATGAAAATGTATTCATTTATTTGTCGCCTAGACAAAAGTGTGCCTACAGTAAGTTAAAAAAAAAAAAAAAACGTTCCGAACAATGATATCTTTGAGGGAGACCAGCAGGCACCAAATCTTTAGGAAGGACAACATTTCAACGACAGACCCAAGTACCAAAACACCTACGAGCACTGGGAGTAACCTGGAAGTAATCCCAAAGCAGGTAAGAGAGAAATGACATCCTAGTGGAGGCCAGGAACTTTACTAATCAGTTTTGGTGACCTCAGCGGCATGAGCTTCTTGCCATAAACGTGAATTGTATTTAGGATTTTCTCTTGATCACTAAACATTTGTCAACTTACAAGACCGATCTGAGCAGCTTGATATCGGAAAGGAGTCTGCAGCAGCGCGGCGTGGGACGTCCTTGCCACGGGCGCCACCGCCACCATGGCCTCCACCTTGTCCATGTACTGCGGCAGCGCCGAGCCCAGCACCCAGAACATCGTGGTGCCCATGGACACGCCGACGTACATCAGCTTGGAGGCTCCCGTCTTGTCGAGGATGTAGTCTATACTGGCGGGCAGGTCCTTGGTGCCAAACTCGTCCAGACTGTAACACACCTTCGTTATGTCATTTTGTGAGCTCAGTTTGACCTATCTTAAACGATGTGATAGACTCTCCTATTTACACTTTAATATGATACTTCCATGTCAATACTCTGATGCGTTTCATGTCACACTAAAATAAATGTGTTCAAATGAAGTAAAAGTTTCATTTACAACATGATAATATTTACACTTTTTCAGTTTCACTTACAACATGATAACATTTACACTTTATGTTTTGTTGTAAACTTAAATTGTTTAATAACATTTAAGGTATTAAAAACTGTAATTAAGACTAAGTAGTTACAAGGTAAACGTGGGTGACTTAGTGAGTTAGGCCAAGGGTTTTTGAATGAACTAACCTGTTAGGATCTTCTCGGTTATTTATGGAAAATATTAATCTCACAAATATAAAACTATCCTTCCCTGAAGGCTTTTCTAAATACAAATGAACATGATCCAAGCGTACATATTTAGAGCCCATCTCCGTAAATCCTGCAAAAAGAAAAATTCAGAGAGTTTTGGACAGAACATACCTGTAGTCCCAGAACTTTTTGTCACGGTTGGGGTTGAGGGACCTGTGTCTCCTGGAGTACAAGTTTCCTCTGTAATTTCCAAGCCATACGTCAAATCCGGCATCTGCGAATGCGTACGCTGCAAGAAAAAGGTATTTCAGATGGATATAATCATACATTAGATACATTAGTTGAAATGGCGACCTACCCAGATAGGTATTTTAAGCCAAGTATGAATGACAGATAAGAAGGATGATTGTGGTGCGATCTAGTAGTCTTGTTACTGACTAAGGCCTACATATTCCTTTTCTATATTATCCTATATATTATCTGTGACATATATATATTATGATTATTATCATATATTTTATAATCTAATATCCTATATATTAGCCAACATTATCCTATGACAATACATCAATCACTGTGTTGGCATAGGATAGGTAGCTGTGTGATTATATTGATGGCCTTTGATTTAGAAAGTCACCCTGAGCAATCATGTACACTTTTGACGGTTTATTCTGGACCCTACTGTAACTAGTCATTGATTACTGAACTTGGCTAAAAAGTCAGCAGGTACCAGTAAAGAGGCATCATACTCATTAAATACTAAAATCATTGTTTCTATGGGCAAATTATTTTCTTCGTCCAAGGATTTTTATATTTTATATGAGGTTTTTGGCCACATGGAAATCAAGGAATCGACTGGAGCTGGTCACAGACTGGGAAAAATCCGGGTTTCATCCTTCACTTCTTCAGGGTGTCCATGTTATCATAATGGACATTTTAAACCGGAACAGCTGATCCACATATTCAGGTTGGTTTTATTTTCTCGGAGGTAAGCTCAGCCTCCCACTAATACGCCTTAAAATATTAACAGGTGGTCGCCATTGAAGAACACATAATTATAACAAAAACTTAACATAATACTGTATTTACAACACCGTGTACAACCTACCGAAATCCCTCCTATCACCTAGAACCGAAGCTGAGGAGAGCAATATGCCGTTGATGAAGAGAAGCACCTTGCGGCTCTCTGGCTCCACCTCGTTGTCCGCCTCGCTGAGGTTCCGCCCCCGGGGCAGTCGGTGGTAGGTGAGGATGTAGCCGTCTGCCGTGGTGATGTCGTGACGTTCTATCTCGTACCCCATCTCCTTCGCCACCTCCTCCTGAAAACAAATTGAATTATAATACACAAGTTCTTCGGAAGTATGGATGCAGCTATCTAACTCTGATGCCAATATATTAAGAAATTGTTCAATCGTGGACGGTGTTTTTTTAGTTTCCTCGCTCCTTCTTCCCAATACGTCAATTAAACGGACGGCCGTAACTGTCGGAGAGTGCAGCTTCCTAAAGTAGGTGTTACTACTTTCTACCTTGCATTCGAGCACCCTTTCCTCCTTCTCGAACAACTTTTCAGCTGCAACCTGTCATTAGATCATATTTGAGGACGTAACCGTGCGATTTGATTATGCCCGGGGCACTTCCTCGTTCTCGAGCTATGGTAAGGTCTTATGTGATTGTAATGTGTGATTTTTTGGCTGAGGTTAGGTGGAAGTGGTTTCACTCAGGATTACAATCGCTAGTTTATTGAGGCTAATAATATTTTATGCTTGAGATAATATAAAATCGCGTACCGTTTACTAATAATTGATTCAATGAACTATGAAATGGTCTCGCAATGTTTTCGACATTTGCAGTGTTAAGTGCTGCAGATAATGACTGCAGCAACAAACATTATACATCAGCTCATTATAATGACTTCCTCTTTCACTCATTAGTGTAAAACTATAGGACAAATTATATTCCTGGTCGTAAAAAGACAAAAGAACCATGAATATTGCTTATAAATTATTATTGAAAATCCTAACTGCTCCAGTTGTCGCTAAGTCTCAAAGTCTCCAGTTATTTTAATGCGGGAAAAGACACGAAACAATCGACCCTGCACATCATTAGGTGGGGATAAAAACTTGACCTTTTCCGAGAAAGCTTGGCATGCGGTGCAGTACTGAATGTAAAGAAGTTTCTAATCGAAATAAGAAATGGAGAAACCGCATATTTCCTTTATAATGTTTAGTTTTATAATTCCTTATATTCTTATCCAGCCAAACAACTTAAATTACCTTGACAAATATCTATGACACCAAATACTAAAGAACACATGGTTGTCTAAATTGTTTGACTAAATTAAAAAATTAACTCTAATTTCTACCTTTTCCCCACAAACATAAGACAAACTTCAATCATATAATTTAAAATGATAAAAAAAGTTTTTGTTCAAAGATATAATATAATTGTTATTTACACATTTTGGTGGATATGAACTATCCAAAAACAAGTGTTTGCAAGGATTGCTAATATTAAGCCTGAATAACCAAAATAATGGGTTGTGTAAGCTAAAAGCTAACCAGGGCAAAATCATACTATGGACGGTTCTGTTGGTGAAACTCATTTTGAGTTGAAATAGGGATTAGAGAGTTTTTATGGCTGATGCTGATTTGGCTAATTCAGATCTTCTTAAGGTAAAATATGCACTTCTCTTACAACTTACATTGTAAAAAATCCATCGTAACACGGTCAAACGAAAAAATACTTTAATACTTTTTTTTTAAATGGCGACCTACCCAGGTAAGTATTTTAAGCCAAGCATGATTGACAGATGAATGAAGGATTGTGGCATGATCTTGTAGTCTTGTTACTGACTAAGGCCAACATGTTCCTATCAATACATTTTCAATCATCCAGACTAACCACAATTTCCTATAAGACCACAAATTTTAATAATCACTGCGGCTTGATCAGTTACACAACATAACTCACGATAGGTTTTATCCTGTACGGCGGGCTCCATCTCCGCTGAGCAGTGACGACAGCTACAACGACGCTGAACGTGAAAACATTCAGCGACCACATGGCTCTCCCGACTGTGTCGCCCAGTAGCGTCAGGTCCTGGAAACCGAGGTTACCCGCATTTCGCGCGGGGCAAGGTCGCCCATCTCTCCTGACCTTCTCTACCGCTATCACTCGCGATCGACAACGCACAGACTGTCGCTCTCCGCACAAACACGCGCGTGTTACGCACAAACACGGACACGGTCGCCGCCGCAGGAGCGCAGGACGAGACGCTCGCCGCGCCGCAGGAGACTGCAGCGAGAGTCGGGGATCGAAGGCCGCTCAGGGAAGTGGGACAATATTCCTGTCACAACTCAGCGGTGGCCGCGGCTCTGGTGTTGCAATCCTGGACGCTGCGAGGAGATGCCGGTGGTACTAAAGGGGAAGGACATCGGCGTTGGCTTAAGTGTGAATCGTGATTCAATGCAAATTTTTAGTTAATTTATTTTAGTATTTGATTAGAATACCAAATCGCTTGGTAATGTAGATTTAGATTTTAAAAGTTATTAAAAATGAGGGTTTAAATAAAGTACAACAATTTCCGAGAACAAAGTAAAGTGAACAATATTTCCGTGTCATCTCTACGTTGTTATAATAATCATCGCTGTTTCATTCATGATTTTTATAATTTAGTTTTCCATTTAATTAGGCTAAAAATAATATCAGCAAAACACGTGTCCGAGATAGTTTTTTTGTGTCAAACATTACATTATTTCTTCTTAGAGGGAGCTTCTAATATTTTAGCTTTAGCACGGTGGATTTCAACCTTTTGGTACTTGCATGCGAGTCACCCTACCCCAAGGAATAACACCCCCTCTCCCTCAAGGAATAACGAGCCTGTCTGTTACACTTTGGCTAATTTATGGTCATAAATATTGGTCAGTTAGAAGAAATTAAGTTTACTACCATTTTAAAAAGCTAAAAAACCATTTTAATGCTTTAAAAAATACAGTTTTTATTAAATGAACATAAATATAAATCAATAAAGTCATACATTGAGATCATATTATAAGTGAGCCAAATTCTCTTGCTGGGAAAATACATTCAAAAGATCAGAGTACCAGAATACTCACAACCAATCTATCCATTAAAAATAACATACATTACCACATTAGTTACTGAATAACTTAAGCACAGAAAACTAAAACAGTATTTCTATTGGTATTTAATTTTTAGGTACTTCAAAATAACTGCGGGAGGTTTCAAAATTAACGGAATTTTTTCAGGTTGGGTAATTTATTTAAGTTTTTTGAATATAGCCCTGATAGCAGATAGAACTGTACATAATTAATACATGAATGATCCATGTTGCGCAGGACTCCAAAGGCCATTTCACTCAAAGCATTAATATTCCACCGGCGCGGCGCGCGGCACTGTAGCATCTCACACTGTTAACAAATGTAGCTTCAGTCGGATGATTCGATGCAGTAATATTGAAGGGCAAGATGCTCTTGGCTAACTGTACATCAATCTTGTACTCCGTCTTGTTTATGCGCACAAGGCCTAGGTGGTTTCTTCGTTTTTTCCCCTAAAATAGAGAATGAAAATATACTTCGTAGCCTTTTCTGACAAAGTGAGGGTGAAATATATCGCCATGGTGATTACTTTCAAGGATTTATGCCCCCGCTTAGTCTGAAGAGACCTTGGGAGGAGGCGGGGTTTTTTATGATTTAATAGTGATGTACCCAAAACATATTTTTCTATGCGATACATTATAACCCAATCTCTCTTTGGGCATGAGTATAAAAGAGGTCGGTCAAAATATATTGTAATGCATTAGAGGTTATTTTAACTTGAAAAGTAAAAGTAAAATTATATGTTTGGTATTCAGAACAACAAGCACCCACCGATGTAAATATTTTCATCGATGCACGCTCTACGACAAATAAATTCAAATCTTTCGAAATCGGACAATTGATTCTGTACATTTAATTGTACTGTAAATATGAACTTAGAACAACCACAGAACTGAAAATGTTCATTTATTTTCCATGCAAGCTTTTTTTGTAAATTATTCCCTCACTTTACTAATATCATGTCTGTGTTATCTATAAGCATTTTGACCTGTCGAATTTAAATTTTCAACGATATAATATGGCTGTTTGTGGAATTGTAACACAGCTCATTGAGCTTTGTTCAAGATTCAAATTAATTTTATTAATATTAATGTAAAAAAGATATCATAAAATAGCCAAACCTTTAACTGGAAAACGGTAAATTAAATGTAGAGCTTAATTTTTTGTATTATTAATAAATATTTAAATATTTATGCCTATTCAATTGATAAAAACTACCCCTTGTTCAACTTTCTCTTGTTTAATATTCACGTTGATAGAGTAGGGGATTATAGAGAGAATGCGGTGTTGAAGTCATAATCATCGAAAGCTTTAAACACACATTACTCGCCAGTTTATGGCGCTATAACGGTTGCTCTTAAGTAGGGAGGTTAAAATGGCCATAAAGGAATTTTAAAACAACTATTTTACTACACTTGTATAGTCACTTACTCACATGATCCCTTATATAAAATTAAATGAGACACTTAAATTTTTAAGTTCACTAGACACTCTTGTATCCTCTTCGTATTAAAGAATATTAGCAAACTCTTCTCTACCACCCCCTCTTTCTAAGAGTCTTAAGACTACTATCAATCGAATTTGAAAATAAAACTAGCTATGAAACCAAGATTTGTTTTAATAATTAGGACAAAAAAAGTGCATAATTTACATGTGAAAGAGTATGTTTATGTAAGTGAAGGAGAATAAATTAGATTTTTTAGACTTAAGGGGGTATGTATAACAAAATTATGTGCAAAAATATTATTTTTTAATAAATTTTCCAAATTGTTGGGAGATTAAGGTGGAGAATCCCCTTAAAAAGCTTTCAAAGATACAAAATTTTCCAAAAACTTTTAACAGAACAATCAGATAAAAACAAGAAGTGGAGAATTATTTTGCATAGGCTAGTTAAAATTCTTCCTTCTTAGTTGCTTGGTACGCCACACAGACGGCCTCGAAGCAGACTTTGCATGTCTTCAGGATGCGATCAAGGACTGTGCTACCGCACATGCTTGGCAATAGAAGGTTCAAAGATAGGAGAGACAGTTCGTTGACGTAAAATCATTAGTCAATCAGGTAGACAACATATGTTAAAGGGTTGAAGTTGACACCTTTTACTCTCTACATATAATATACAAACTTTAAAGTAAATGTTGGTACATCTCAGATGGTTGGAGAAAGCTGATAAATATTCAATTATGCATATTTAAACATTTTAGCATATCCGTCTTTGGGAAAGAGGATATCGTTGTCTGGCATTGAACAACCATTGTCTTTTAATTGAAAAAAACGTATATTACCATTTAAATTTTACTTTTACATTGTTATTTAATATGTTTTAGAACAAACGGTGAAATAAACCCCGTTTCAATTTAAGTTAAATAGAGTTTATAACTGTAGTTGAACATTCCATCGAGGGTAATAGAATCTACTAAGCAAACAGTTTTGCAAATAACAAATAAAACATCCTGGTTAAAACCATAGTTCTGAAACTCCAACGAAAGCAGTTTACTTTTGCTTAGTTTAAATGTTACTCACTATTTTTCAGCACTCGTTGTTTTTGTGAAATAATATTGAAGTTACCTTGATAAAACAAAGCAACTAAAAATAAAATAACTAAAAAGAATGTCAGGAGAGTTCTTTGCCAAAAGGACGTTGTTAGTGGAACAAGTCGCTCCGTCCCGAGTTGACTAAAAGTGACCTCCTCCTCCCGGCTTATTATTTCAACCACTTCAGATACTCGAGAGGCTTCTGAGTTAGCATTTAAGTGCAATATCTAGGTGTCAAGTTTCCACTCCAGCCAATTGCAGGATATTTAATTTTTTCATTGAGAACCCAATTCTATTGAACTTAAACCATTTTTTATTTGTTTTGTTTGACAATACATCATATTAAAAAAGTTCAAAAATATTTATAAACCAACTGAAATAATATTTTAGGGGTGAATAGAACTTTTGTAAAAGTACTTAGCCATAAAAATACGAGGTTTGAAAATTAATAAGAAACATAGAGTAGTAAATTAAATGTTATCGTACATTCACACAAACTAAGGTGTTTTCTGGGGGAGTTAGGAAGGCTATGTATTATTTTAAAGAGTAGGGTGATATCCTTACATCATTTAAGGAATAGGTGTATAAAAAGTAAAAACGAACCTAATATTTAATATAACAATTTCAAGTGATTAGTGAGTGGGAAAATCATGACCATTAAGAAAAAAACTTTAAGAAAGACACACACGGTGTAAAAATCAAAGTTAGTATTACTGTAGATAATCGGCTGGGCCGTTTGGGGTTATCAGGCAGAATTCAAGGCTAACAGGTAAAGAAGGCATCAACGCAAGATATGTTAGAGCTTGTGAATTTCTACCAACTCCGTTGCCATTTGGGACGTCTTCCCATTGAGAAAATCTATTAAAATATATTTTCAAAAGAGAAAGAATTGTATTTGACACAAGTGCATAATTGTATTAATCCTAATAATTAAATCTCAACCTTTCATTCCAAGAATTTCTTCAAAGTGAGAGGTGTGTGGAGAGAGTTTTTAAGTACGTGTAAACTAAGTTATTTGTGTCCACTTATGATGTAAGTGTAGATAAGTTATAGTGTAAGTATCGTATTTACCTGTAGAGTATTATAAAAATATTATTTCCACATAAAAAGTTTAAGTTCTAATTAATGATAATAAACCACTATTAAAACTGCTAATCTAAAATATAGCATTTTAAATCGAACACTTTCCAGTTAAAGCTTCGAATACTAGTAATATAATAATGGTTATTATGTATTTTGGATGCAAAAAATTGAAGTTTTAATACACATTAAAATTTAAAACCTGTATTTTGTATATATACTTGGAATGCAAAGGACATAGAAGAGTTAACGATCAGCCTGCCTATTTAATTCGATTTTGAAACGTAAACAATATGCCTATTTAATGAAGGCATTTCGTTGATCGTTATGTTATTTGGGAAGGTAAAAATTTGCCAAACATGTATTTAGGATGCGAAACAAAAAGCTGGTCAATTTGAAAATTTAATTCCTTGCCCGTTGTGAGCGTTGAATAATTAGTTTTTACGGCGAATGTCTGTTTGCTTAATGTTATTTAGAGATTACTTAATCAGTTTTTAGATCAGTGGTTTGTCTGTCTTCTTACCGTATGTTGTTATGATCTAACAAAGATGATTGCAAGAAACTGACGCGTAGATGTTGTGTGGAATTAACATAAAGACTCAATATTTTTGTAAAGAAAACTCTAAAACAGAGATACGATGACATGATGATGCGCCAAGCAATGGAGATCCATAGAAACTAACCCCCATGTATTGCAATGAAAGTTATCCCACTGTCGAAATTTCAAAGTGTAGAACGTATACATGGACACTTTTCAGCAGATGAAATAAGCGAACTTCTCAAATTCAGCGAGGAATTTCTATCCCATTTTAAAGTTTCGAGTCTAAAGTAATAAGTTATTTTTGAAAGTTTTCCCTGATGAAAAGTTTATTTATTGACAATTTTACTCCAGTGCTACGACACAAAGAATTATTCTAGAAAATAAAATAAAAAAACATAATAGCACACACTGCCTCGTTGGAAGGTATTTTACACTGCAAAACTCCATATATAATCAATACGAAACTAAAGCCTATTTTACCAAGTTGTTTTTAAGTTACGAAATGACGCCGGCTGCAAGTAATAATTATTACTATTTTCAAACATTATCCAAGCCAAACTAACCTTTTTAGGCGTATTTCCTTAATACATCTCCCGAACAGCCCGTATTTGGTATAATTTTTCTCTTAATTGCACAAAGATTACAGATATAATATCATAGATGGTTAAAACTGTAGTAAAAAACTTCATTCAGTACTAAAGGCCCCAGTGCATGAGCGCAATGTTTAATGCAATTGTAAATATTTTCTGGAAATAAAATGTTTATTTAGAATTTAAATTTTAATTAATACTTTACATGTCTATGCCAAATTTAATTCAGATCCCACAATTTAATCGCGAGTCATCGTGAAAATTAACGAATGGGCTTTTTGGCATCTGGGGACCTCAAAAAGGATATTTATTATGGCCTAGGTATTACCATGAGACCTACGGTAACAGCTTCCTTCCTACAGGAGAAATTCGCTAAAAAGTATGTCATAATACCCAAACCGAAGCAAGACACCATAACACTTGCTAATTTATGCAATCAAAAACAAGTTATGTCCTTGATAAGCTTTTAAGCTTTCCACTGAATGTCAAATTTATTTGACATGTTGATGGAAATCAGCATTTTATGGCGAACACAATTTACGGCTTCCATCCTTAAGCTATACTTATCAAACATAAATTACCCTTTTTTATTTTTCTTGTTATGAAACAGTACTGTGACTGTATTCCCTCTCACTTAATGAGTTGTATCGTTTTGGATTTCATGAGCCTAAAAAAATATGACGACGCTCTGCGTCATAAATTACAATGTTTATTGCGTGATAAAAGTTATCCATCCAAACCTCACCGTAGTATTGGAATCCGCATATGCAGTACGGTTATTTCTTTCATTATTTTATTTAACCATCTAAAATAAATTTAAAGACCGAAATATGCAAACATAACTTTTATTTTAGGATTATCCCATATGAAAAAGACAGTTCAGGCCTGATCAGATCTGATTCAGTTTAAGTCAGGATCAATCAGTAAATGTCAGATCTGATCAGTCCTGAAGTCAGGAGTGTGGTATCTGAATCAGCCTGATTCAGGCCTGAATTCGGATCCTATGTGTCTGATCAGAACTGAAGGTTCCTGAAGTCAGGAGTTTGGAATCTGAATCAGCCTGAATCAGGCCTGAATTCCAAGCCTCAGTGTCTGATCAGAACTGACCAATTCTGAAGTCCGGCGTTTTGATTCAGAAATAGCCTGAATTCAGGGCCTCTGTGTCTGATCATAACTGATCGTACCTGAATCAGGAGTGTCGAGTTCAGAATCTATTTGAATTCAGGATATATGGTCTAACATCACGGTAAACTATCATAAAGATCTTCCTCTACAGTACCAATGTATTGTCGATTTACTAGAATTGTATTGCTGAAGTAAAACAATTTTGTAATTTTTTAAAAAGATTTTAAGATTTATTATATGATATATTTGAAAATTGCGAAGTATGATAAAATGATTATCGCGCCGGAAAAATTTGCATACAGAAATAAAAAAATGACGATGAACAAACATATGTCAATTGGTCTCTCAAAATATTTATCTAAGGAATAAAGAGGGTTTATGAGGCGTTATAAAACTTGAAATAATTGAGTGAAGAAAATTATATTCTTTTGACAAAATTGCTGGTATGCATCTAAAACTCAGTAAAACTGAAAAAATGTAAATATAGCTGACAAATGTATCTGGATCCACCCCTCAGCACTCGCAGCGAAGCGACGGTGCCTGGGCGTCTTTGCCCAGGAAATTACAGCACCTTCCCACATAACTTTGTTTTTCGGCAAAGTTGCCATCGGTTTGAAAAAGAAACTTTGTACTCGCAAATTTGACATTCATTTGCCGTTGGTCTGATAAAGCAACTTTTCACTAGCAAATTTGTCCCACATTTGCAGTTATTTGTCTAGGCAAAGCTGTTTCCTGATAGTTATGACAACTTTGCGGCAACTTAAAATGAGTTTGCCATTTCTCATATCCACCGTAGGTTGTGTTCACATAGAAAATAATAATAATTATAATATTTTGGTTGGCACCATTGGATTCAGCTAAAAAAACAAATACGTAATATAGTTTCTTGAATCATTGCTCTAAGTCCATTGGTTATTGAGATACTGAAAGTGGTAAACACATTACGTCGCCCCAATGTTAACCTTATGAGAAATAAGAAATATTCTATATCTCGCTTATTTCTCAAAATAATTAAACTTGGTTTGTGGCTTCGTCTAGATGAGATTTAATGTCGAAATCAAGTCAAATCTCGCTATGTTCGATTGAACTATTCTTTTCCATTAGAAATTAGCTGAGTATGCAGGTTTGCTGCAATGGGGGTATTTCACTTTCACGTAACTTTAAAATTTCACGTACACTTACCACATAACTCTTTTATTAAATAACTTATCGCATAGAGCTTATAATTACTTTTTCACCACACTACGACGAAATCACCTGTTTTACAAACGTCAAACGCGGACCGAAACACACCGTTTGCCGCCACAGGACCGAATACGTTGGGGGCCCTAGGGCCGAAAGTCAGCTGATAGTTTATTTGCTTGAAACAACGTCAGAACATCACAAACTTATACGGCATTCAAGACAGGATAGTTGCGATCATATGATTGTCATTGCTGTGTTTTGTTTTCAAGTGAGTCAAATATTAATCAGTTTTTTTTTATTATTTAGGGTATATTTGACTGTGTAGTGCGGTGAAAAATAGCGTTCGCACCTCGGCCGAAAGGGTTTTGTAGCTCTCGATCGTTTCAAATTCTCGACTTCGTCTCGAATTTGAAACACGATCTTGAGCCAGCAAAACCCCATTTTCGGCCCTTGTTGCGAAATATACCATTACATCCATTTGAGTAGAATAGAATAATATTTAAACAATTAGACGTGGTAAATTTTAGGAAAAAAGTTTCTGTTATTACACTTTTTAAAATAGTTGTTTTCTGAAAAAAATATAATTATAGTGTGAATGGGGAAAAAAGTGATTGGAGGCACTTTATAACTCGTTCTCAGTCCTCAAAGGTTATCTCTGCACTGTATTTGGATCCTAATGTTTACCACCAAAGCAGTAGTTAAGATGACATTTTGCCCTGCGGCGAATATCAGCAGGTCCCGGGTTCAAATCCCAACATAGGTCAATCGAAGTTGAAAAGTGGCAAAGTGTGTAGAAACCATGTAGAAATTCATTCCCTCACTTAGATTTATTTTGTTACAGTTTTTGGATTTTTACATATTTATAAATACAACTTTACAGATCTGACATCAGGAATGAGTTCAGGTCTGATCAGAAAGGTTCAGACCTGAAGTCAGGAATTGGAACATTTTCCATTCAGTCCTGAATCAGGGGTGATCAGAGCTATTCAGAACTGAATGGATCCTGATATCAGAACTGAATGGAAAATGACCCATTTCCTGATTTCAGGTCTGAACCTTTTTTTGTTCAGACCTGAACCAACATTTTCATGTGGGATTCATTAGATTTCTTAATAGCAACAAATAACATAAGAGGTATTTAAAGATTACCCTACAGTATTGGTAGTTTTATAGAAAGCTTGTTTTACACATCATTATAGTAGATATTACAGGTAGTAAAACTGATTTAGGACTCCGAAGGGATCAAATATTTCATTCCCTGCAATTGTTAGTGAATAAAAAGATCAAAAGAGTTGTTTAGAGATTACTTCAATGTGTTGGAAGTTACATAGAAAGCTTAATTTACACATCATTATAGTAGATATTATACATAGTAAAACTATTTTACGACTCCCAAGGGATCAAATATTTTATTCCCTACAGTAGTAAACAAATAAAATAAAAGGGATTCGACAAGACTGTTTTTTATTGATTCTTAATCTTAAATAATATTTCTTAAAGCAATGCAGTCTTTCTCACACTTCATTAAATCTTTCTTTTTTAAGATTATCACATCTGCAAAGCATTATGACGGTTTTACCCTGAAACTAGGATGATTTTAAATGCACCGTGAAATTGTAAATCTTTTAACTTGGTAACTAACTGTATTGAGCAATTTTAAACCGAAACAGGTTCGTAGTATTAAGGTATAATGACCATGAACATTAAAACCCTCATTATTCAACGATTTATGATCGTCGTTGAATAGTCTAATGATCGTTTATGGCAGTGAATGTTAAAAGACCTGTCAGGCAATCATCCAGCTGAACACTGTTATCAATTATTTGTATCACTAAGTTCATATTTCATACGTTATGCAACGTTTAAAGTGTAAATAGATGAATACATAAATAGACAGCTATGCAGAATTGATACAGAAGATTAGTTTTATTAGAGAAACAACTTATTATACTAGCAAGATAAAAATAGTAAACAAATATAACATGTATCTCTGGCCTTGAACTAAACACAAACAAAAAAAAATCTCTCAAGGTCTCTTCAGACTAATTGAAGACATGCATCCATGTATATGTCGTAGCCACTTTATCAACTTGGCGATATAATTCACTCATCACTCTATCAGAAAATACTTCGAAGAACATATTCACGCTCTGCATCAGAGAATAAGAACGTAGTAAGCGCTTTAGCTCATATAAATATACAAAATACACCCACACATTGTTTAGTTCTATTCTATTCTATTGGTTTAGCCCAATATACCTAACAAAACGAAATGTAATAAGAGCAATGTATCGTTAGACGAAATCTTCTTGCCCTTCCATATTATTGCGCCACTTTTGTATTAATCTGTCTGAACTTTCCCATTTGTTAACAGCGTGAGATGTTACAGAGCTGGTGAATATTAATACGTTGTGTGTGAAATAACCTTTAGCGTTCTGCGCAACATGGGTCGTCATTTCTGTATTCATTAGCCTACGCATAAAGTGGCTGCGACACCTGTTCTTTCTGCTAACTGAGCCATGAAAGTGTCAAAAGGCGTTTGGTGCCCATTTTTCTTTTTAGTATTCTCATTTTACTTTTTCAGTCCTGAGGTAAGAACATCAAATTGTCTTCAAGATAGGGTTTAAAAAAATCCACTTAATCAACACACAGACGAAAAAGGACATTTTTTTAAAATTTTCTCAGTCCTGCTAACAATGTACCGTGGGATTTTTTAAACCTTTAACTTTATTTGCACTTTCAATCCTTCAAAACCTTTATTTGACACTTGGCCAACCTCAGTATCTCAATACTTGGTTCACGAGGTCTATCACCACATTTTGAAGTATTGAAGACAATAATAACATTATGTTGGCGCATTAATGTAATTTTCAATTCATTGCCAATCCTATTATATAATGTTGATTCACATCTGTATTTAGTTATTTTGTTCAACATCTGTTGTGGTAGTGCATGTTCTCTTCATTTGGTTCGATAGGTTGTAAGTATACCAGCATTTTGACATTTTTGATACATTTTCATAGCAATTATGAGAATATCGGTGCAATTTTGTTATATTGTATGGCTAATCAAGGCTACTTTAGTCCAACTATGTTTTATTGATATTTACAATAATTAAACAAAACCAGATTGAATTAGAGTCCGGTAAATATATAGGAAAGTACGGGGTTGCCATGCATAAGTCGGGTTGTTACAATTGGAGGCGTTGAAGGTTATTCTGGTTGTGTGGCAATTATTAATTATATGACACGTACTCTATACGCAAATTACAAGAGATATTTAATTTTGGCCCCCTATAAAACCATCAAAAACCAAAGAGCAACGAGGCTTAGCTGGTGGCTGGCAGAAAACAGATGTAGCTGTCACTTGTGGAATTAAGTGTTTTATTTATTCTGGGTGTCACGAAAATGCTTAGCGTGCTATCCAGAACCAGATTCTACATACAAAAATAAGTCGAAAATGTAGAGTGACATTTTTTTCGATTTCGCCTTAGTTTAGCCGTAATCCGCCATTTTCTTTTTTTTTGAAAATAATTAATAATTCATCAACCCTTGGAGATATTTTCATGAAACTTGGTATAAGCCTTAAGTTTTTTAACATTAAAATTTTACAAAAATATTTTTCATCAAACTTATCAAATTTCAAAATGGCAGCCATTTAAAACTTTCAAAGTCAAATTTCATGAAAACTAGCAGGTAAAGCAAAATTTTACAAAGCATGAGATTAAAGAACTTTTTAAGCCAAATCCAATGACACGAAGATTGTTAAAATCAGTTAATAAATAAAAAAGTTATTTAACATTTTTCAATTAACCTAAAAATTGTATATATTTTGCGGTTATTGTATATACTGTATCAACAAATGTGGAATTTGCTAAAGGCTGTTTAGTGCAATTCATTTCTGTAGAAAGTGGATCACTGCAGGCTATTTCGAATTCAATAATGTCTCGAGCGTTAAAAAGGAACTTAAATTACAAATGCCAAGAAGTGTTAAGTAATACAGGACACCGCAATAACAAGGGTTGAAGCATTGTAAAAAACATTCTTACAGGTTAAAAAAATGTGAGCTATGTGGTCGCTGAAGGTCTTCACATTCATCGTTGTTGTCTCTGTTGTTGCTGCTCATCAGAGATGGAGCCAGCCGCACAAGATAAAACCTATAGTAAGTAAAAGTGTGTGAGTAATCAAGCCGCAATGATGATTTGTTGTTTTACAGGAAAAATTAGATTTATTGTTGACATTTTAAAATTAATTATCCAGTGCTTTGACCTGATGTGATAAAATTTTCTACCTATTTTCTACCAAAAGATGTGATACCAACATATATTATATTGTAGAGAAAACAAAATTTTATCATAGAAAAATAGGCCTGTAATTTAAGTTTGTTAAATTGTGTCTGTAGAAAAAAGTTAAGTACTTGTTAATTTTTTTATTTTAGAGTTTGTAGTTTGTTGATTAACATTATGCGTTGTTTATTATTTGGTGTTATTCGGAGTAATTTTAGTTGCTTATTTAGTGAGATAAGGACAAGAGAAACACGAAAACGCATTTCTCCTTTTCATATTTCAATTTATTTAATTGAAATATGAAATATGAAAAGCTTGCACTGTGTGCCAAGCTTTTCTGCGAAAAGGTAAAATTGTTGCCCCTTCTAATAACGTGCAGGGTAGATTGTTCTCGCATGAAAATAGCTGGATACCTTGACATCTAGCAATAATATAAGCAGTTATTATTTTAAATTAGCATGAATTATTTGTTTTCCTAAGAAACATAAATTATAACTCGATATTTAAATTACATTTTATTCAAATATCGTCATTCAATAAAAATATGCATAGTATATTATGAGTAGTGTCAAAAATACCAAAGTAGGATAATAACTGCACTAGTGGCATTAGAGTTTATATATATCATCAAATTGATGTATCCAATGTGGACTAAATAAATATATAAATAAGTGAATAATAAAAAATAAAATAAATAAATAAAATTGTTTGTAGCGCTTTTTTGTATTGTAGTGCCGGCATTTTTGGCACTAGTCACAACATACAATGTATATTTTTATTAAATAAAGATATTTGAATTGAATTGCCATTGCATATTTACAAATTCAGGTCCAAAACAACAGTTCCCTTTATAATGAAAGGAACATGTACAATTTCTTATGCTTTCTTAGAGACTTACAAATAATTAATTGAATTGGGAGCTAAGGAGATCAGGTGCGTTATTTAAGCGTTTTTTTTTTATGTTTAGGGTTTTTAGTGTCCTTGGGAAGATGTTTCAAACATTTTGATTCCTTGTAGGATACTTTCTTTTCGAAGAAATTTCTCCAATGCTCAGTAATCACAATATAATTTAAATTTTTATAAAATGTTATTTGTTACTTTGTCTTTTCATGCCCTGGAATATGTTTTTTTTATAGTTTTACACTAATGCGCGCAAGAGATAGACATTAGCTAATGCATAAAGTTTGTTGCTGCAGTCGCAGCTATTAATGCAAATGTTGACAAACTATTAAGATTGTACCTTTATTTCAATTAACTTATATTTCACATTGATTTATGAATAATCTATGGTCGACGCAAATTAAATAAAGTTTGCAACTTTAAGAAAGGTTACAGTAACCGAGCTCTAATACTCGTAACTAAGCCCAGACAATAAATTACACATGGCGATCATACTTGGACCAAATCAAATCTGGAGAACGAGAAGTGGCCCAACATTGCCACATCACACAGTTACGTCCTCAGTTATGATCAAATGATAGGTTACAGTGGAAAGTTTTCCTCGATTGAAGGAAAGGTGCTCGAATACGAGGTAGAAAGCAGCATTGTGAAGCTCTACACATATTTCTACGCTCTTTGGGTCGTACTCTACGCCGTTTACGGTCGACGTTTAGTTGGCGTATTTGGAGGAGTGAGCGTAGAAAATAAACTACCGCATGAGATTGAATATCTTCCTATGTATTCACAGCAGGATCAGGTGACGGCATCCGTACCTCCAAAGAACTTGTGTATTCAAATTAAATTTCTTTTCAGGAGGAGGTGGCGAAGGAGCTGGGGTACGAGATAGAACGTCACGACATAACCACATCGGACGGCTACATCCTCACCTACCACCGACTGCCCCGGGGACGCAACCTGAGCGAGGCGGACAACGAGGTGGAGCCAGAAAGCCGCAAGGTGCTCCTTTTCAGCAACGGCATATTGCTGTCTTCAGCTACGGTTCTAGTTGACCGGAGGGATTTAGGTGGGTAGTACACGGTAATTACATTACAGTATTTCCCTAAGGTTCTGCGACATTAATATGTTCTACGAAGGCGACCATCAAATACTGTTTTAAGGCAAATTTTTGTACGTTTGAGTTTAATGAGTGAGATCACATACGTAGCTTTTTTACCTAGTCCAAATCATTGTGTGTGTCGTTTATTAATAGCTCAATGACCAGTTGGGTCGAGAATAAATTAAAATGCAAGGTACACGATGGTTCAGGTCGGTTGTCGAACTTAAAGGATAGTACTGTAAACACCCGACAATCTATCCTACCGATGCTGTGACTGTATGTATGTTAGCTTTGTATTGCAGCGTACGCGCTCGCAGATGCCGGATTTGACGTATGGCTCGGCAACTACAGAGGCAACGTGTTCTCCAGGAGACACAGATCTCTCAACCCCGACCGCGACAAGCAGTTCTGGGACTACAGGTATTCTATCCCAATTATTCTTGAATGTTTTTTGTCAGGATTTAATTAGATAGGCTCTAAATGCTAAGCACACCTTAACTTTTTTTCTCAAAACCTTTAAAGCAATGATAGTTTTACATTTTTGTGATGATTATTTTCCATAAATAAATTTTTCATCATACTGTCCCGAAAACAGCCGTTTTTAGTTCCCTAAATCGTACGAAAAATGATCGTTTTTGGATCACTTCGAATAGGAGTACTGAAAAAAGGTAAATTTTTCCGTACTCTAATGTCAACATTTGTTTATGTTACGGTTGAAAGATTTCTTAACTTGTGTTTGTAAACAACTAACAGATGTTTAAATGACGATGACTATTTTGAATAACCTCAACATTATGTAGTCTAATTTTTTAACGATTAAATGGCTATTTATACATAATGATGAAAATAGTTGTTCAACACATGGAGCAAAAGTGTCTCCTTGATACTCGATCACATTTCCAAGCTCGGCAGCGCTCGCCTGTAAATTACGATCTCGTACCAAAAAGAGCCACTTTCGCTCCTAGTAATGAAAACTACTATAGTGATCGAGAACTTTTAATATATATTTTACAAGGTTGGTTCAGAAATATCAACCCCAGGCCTAACTCGCTCACAATCGCCTTGTACCTGTCATCCTCTATGAAATTGAAAAGATTTGAAATTTTAATTTTTAAATGTATCTTATCCTTACAGATGGCTACGTTTAGCTCTTATCCGTATTCTTTTCATATTTTACGTTGTTTATTTCGTTCCTAAGGTAGCACCCCTTATGACTCAATGAGAAATTTCTACACCTTAAAAATAAATTTTTGTACTTTAGGTTGATCGATTTTTTGGCCAGGATTTGAGTGAAATCCTCGGAGCCGTATTTTGGATAGTTAATTTTGCACGCAAGCATACATTATATAGTATTGGATTGTTATTTAACGTTATTTGTGTTCTTCAAATTTGAATATTTATTTTCTGCTATAGGAAATTTAGTAGGATAAATGCACCGAAGCAAAAAAAAAACGAATTTTATAACAAGTCCCAATAATGGTAAACCAAACACATAAAAGGACATAAAGAAGTTGTATTACAGTCTGGACGAGTTAGGCACCAAGGACCTGCCCGCCAGTATAGACTACATCCTCGACAAGACAGGAGCCTCCAAGCTGTTGTACGTCGGATTTTCCATGGGAACCACGATGTTCTGGGTGCTGGGCTCGGCGCTGCCTCAGTACATGGACAAGGTAGAGGCTATGGTGGCAATTGCGCCTGTGGCCAGGACATCACATATGCATCTGCTGAAGACCAGTCTAAGGCAAGGAGCAGCTCGGGCCGCTGTTGTAAGTAGGAAAACTCAAATGATCATTACTAATCCTGGGCTAGCCTGCACGTATCTGAGTTGAATGGATCTATACTACGATTCACATTTCTTTATATTAAAGGGGTTTGGAGGGAAGGGATTCGAAGTTGAAATAATAATCCGTAACCCATAATTATTTTCCATTATGAAAAATACAAATATTTAACTCTGACCTGAAAGTATGTCATATATATTCGTTTCGTTTGATTAAAATTGCCTTACAGCGAGCTTCTCGTTTTTATGTAGAATTTTGTTAAACCAACGTTTATGCAACTATTACGTTTCCCATTATATCAAAGCTGAAACACCGAACACTAATACCCCTAGATGGCGGTGCAGGGGGTTCAGAGATGTTGCGCCACAACGAGACGCTGTCATTGCTAATGTTAGTCTTTGGAGGAATGAAAGTCCCAGCACTGCCTGCTAGGCACGTCTCTCTAGGGACTTTTTGCAGCTTACGCAAAGAAGAGATTGTGAGGATGGGTAAAGATGGTCAGCCATCCTCTTCCCTGAGGGAATGAATTACATTTTCACTCCATCCTCCAAGCCCTTCCGGGCAAGACTCGCCCTTTAACCCGAAACCACCCAAGCATCCCCAGACAAGGACCTGCATCTTGGGAGCTCTCATTGTTGTGAAGAGTCTCACCCAGGTCGGTTCACCCTCCAGAATAGAAAACGCTTAGAAGTTTGTCAGGAAAGGGTCCCTCACCCCCTCCCAGATAGACAAGCCAGGACGATCCACAACTCCTTCCAGAGCTCAGACCTGACTTATCCAAGCTCAGTCAGGAATCAAAGCTCCCAGAGGGACAAGGAGGGGCCATGGTGTACAGTAAGCTGGTCAACCCGGACTACCAATAGACTTACCAATAAAATGACAGCGTCTGATTATTGTACCCATTGTCAATCTCTGCATTGGCAACCAGTCATATTGTAACTGCAACGTCCGTTGTTGTGTCCAGACGGGGATGGAGGAGCTGGGGTTCAGAGAGATGTTGCGCTACAACGAGGCGCTGTCTTCGCTCATTTACTCTACTTGCACGTGGTACCACCCGCTGCGAGCCTTGTGTAAAGACGTGCTGCGGACGTACAACCTCATCTTTGGCGACGTATTGGACCCTGTAAGGTTTTGCCAACAACCATACAGAAGAGATAAGAAGTCCATAATATGTCGTCCGCAAGTTTTATTATACAGGGTGTCCCATAAGTAAAGTGCCAAACCTCGGGAATAGGTTATATGGGTCAAAATAAAGATAAAATGAAGAATAAATCTTTTTCCAAAAACCCTTTGTTTACCAGATATCCGCCATTTTTTATTTTTTACAAAATAGTTTTTATCTCCCAAGTTTTTGAATCGATTTTTTTGAAACCCGGTATGCACCTGTATCTAGTCAAGGTTAGTTTATGAAAAATTAATTAGCATGATCGAATCGTAAATTTCAAAATGGCGGCCGTTTGAAATCTTTAAATTGAAATACCGAAAAAGTGGTACATTTTACCAAAAATTATAAAGAACAATAATATTTAGAAAATTTTATTTCCAATCCAACGATACGAAAATTATGAAAATCTATTAACAAACAACTGAGTTATGGTCGAATTAGCGCATGGCTCAGCGCAAAAATGGACTATTTTGCTTCAAAAAATGCTTCCTCACTAGGTAAATACGATCATAACTCAGTTATTTAAAAACCGATTTTCATAAATTTGGTGTCATTCGATGGGAAATAAAATTGTTTAAAAGTTATCATACTTTATATCTTTTTGTAAAATGTACCTTTTTTTCGTTATTTCAACTTAAATATTTTAAACGGCCGCCATTTTGAAATTTATTATTTAATCATGCTCATTATTTTTTCTTAAACTAACCTTAACTAGATACAGGTGCATACCGAGTTTCAACAAAATCGATTCAAAAACTTGTGAGAAAAAAAATATTTTGTAAAAAATACAAAATGGCGGATATTTGGTAAACAAAGGGTTTTTGGAAAAATTTTTATTATTTATTTTATCTTTATTTTGACCCATATAACCTATTCCCGAAGTTTGGCACTTTACTTATGGGACACCCTGTATAGCTTAACTATTCATCAACTTTAGATTATTTATAACTAAGAATTTTTGTTTTTGGTTTAGACATTTTGGACATACTGTATTTAATTATTTTTTCATGAGTTTAAATTTTGCACTTGCGAAAGTTAACATATTGATTGACTGGTTAAAGTGGATAAAGTGCACACTACATAACCTGAGGTTCTCCGGTTGGAATCCTGACCATTATCGAAACTGAGCTCAGTTTCCATTTTTCATTACGTTATGAATTAACGTACGTACGTACATACGGTACGGTTTGTACGTTACCTCGGTATGTACGTACGTACGGTTTGTAATGGTGCTTTCTAACAAGAGGTCATCTTTAGTTAGTAACAAGATACGGGTTTGGACCGTCCCTGTATTACAAGAACTTATATTAATATCTTTCAGTCTCTACTTTCCTTTGAGATAATAACTTTCTTTACATGAACGTTCGGCCCAACTAAGACTTTATTGGATGTTTGAAATGCAAGACTAAACTCATGCTGTTGAAAGGAGGACTTGATAACGACCGACTGCGGCAAGGCTCTATGGGAGACAAGTGTCACCGGTGACCGAGATAAACTATCTTGGCGTAAAGTTAGACTCCAAACTCCTATTCACAGAACACACTAAAAGCGTTGCGGCAAGAGAAAAAAACAACTTCGGAAAAATTGCACGACTTGTAAGACGCATCTATGGAGTGGACCTGGAATCATTGAAAGCACTTTGTAATACGGTTTCTGTACGAATCCTGACCTATGCATGCTCGGTGTTCAAGCACAGCTGAACATACGCACATCAAGAGGGCATTTAGAGGGGCCCAGAGAAGCATATGGCTACAGCTCACTGGGGGATATAGTACTACATTGACGGTGTCGTTTAATGTCCCTCCGATCGACTTGAAGATGCGGGAGCTTTGCCACTGGATACTGATCCGCAAGGGACTACTTCAGACAACCGAGGCTGAGGAAAGAGAGGTGGTCACTCGGATTTGGCAGTCAGAATGGAAGACATAGCGTTGCAAACATAGAAGAAAGATTGGCCCTGGAGATACTCCGAACTTCTGGACTGTGCAGCTTTCAGAGCTTGCACGGAGCTTTCAGAAGCTATCTACACCCAAGAGGGAAAAACGACCCTCCAGACTGTGAAACGTGCAGTGAGCTGAACGACGCGGAGTACGCTGTTCTGAGATGTTGTCTGTGAGCAAATAAAAGGGAAGAAATCTATCAGGCGGCAAGAACGGCAGAAGCTGGTCTTCCACTAACTATGAGAGACTGCATTTATAACAGTACTATCTGGAAACAAGTCATAAAGACATGGAAGGTAATCCATGGCCTCAGAAAGTCTTAAGCCGGATTGAGCTTGGCCTGAAATTGAACGCTGAAAAAGCGAAGCATGAGGTTTGAGAAGCATAGGTACCTGCAGAAGAAAAGGATAACGACCCGATCTGATGATGACAACCTAATGATGACGTCCTGATGACAGCCTCCCGGACAACCTAGAACCTGCAAGATTAGCAAGCTGTAACATGCATATACCTGCACTCACCTATAGTGACCTGAAGATGCGCCGGACGGTGGCAATGACCCAATGATAACAACGCCCTGGGCGATAACAACCCCACCGATGATGACGACACACCGAACGAAGACTCCAGGACAGGAGTCCTGTGCTGCTGCCTGAATGGGAATTAAGGCAGCACGATGAAAACCACTCGAGACGCTACCTGATGATAACTTACCTCGAATACCTACCGGTTAACTTACCTCTCGGATAACCTAATCCCCTGGCACAAGTAAAGAAAACAAAAAAAAACAAAAAAAATTACCTAACAAACCCAGTCCCAAGGCGCAGCGCAGGCTGGGGAAAAAAGAAAAGAAACCTTCTTGACTTACTTACCTCTCAGTAGAATCCTAGTCATATATTAAAAAGTGGAAAAAAGGGATGAATGAGGATAGATTGAAATAATGAAAAGTAAATCAGTTAAGAACAGAAATTGAATAGAATAGAAATAGATGAGTAGTAATATAAGGGTAGTAATAGGGAAAATAGCAACAAGAGACACAGAAAGGCAGAGAAAGCTAGATGAAAAAATAGAAAGACGATAACCTGAAATTCAAAGCCCTGCTTTATAACAGGATCAGGGTAAAGAAGAGATTTAATGGAAAAATATCATTTGACCCATATTTTTAGTCTGGAAGCCAGTGGCCGGCTGACCACACATGTTTCAAGAAAGCCCATAATTTTCTCAGTTACTCTTTTATACCTAACACTCATGAAAATAGTGCCCATGGAGCCCAATTGTGGTAGTAGGAGTGACTATTTGGCAAAAAGAGACATATTTTAAGAAGGCCGTACTTTGGATATGTCACAGTATACAATCACTAGCAACTCAAAGACGGATTTGGTTGTATCGTAACGGCAGACCCTTTTTGAAATTTAACATGTGAAAGTACATAAATTAACATAATTTAACATGGCCATAATCTAAAATTATGCTACTATAACTACTGTTGCTCATTTTTGAGCCATCTCCTTTTGAATTTTACCGAAACAATACTTTCAGCCGCCATCTTGGATCCACCATATTGAAATGAGATTAGTTATTCTAAATATAAAGATAGTGTTGTGACCTAGAACTAGTTTTTACGCTAAAACCAATGCTGTAACCTAATTTCGATCATGAGTTTTCGTTTTTGAGATAGTTAAATCTTCCTTTTTATTATCTAAGAAAATGGCAATATATAAACAATAATGTAACTGAAAACGGGTTGCAGCACTGAATGAAGCTTAAAGAACTAGTTCTAAATGCTGGGCCACTACAATATCTTTCTTAATTTAAAAAACATGTGTTGGTATAGTAATACAATTAAAACATTATTACTGGGCAACTACATACCTCAAGGATATGGCATTTTTCCTAATACGAAGAATTCCTGTTAGAATTCTCTTGTCAAATATTAACACACACACGAATACAGTACAAGAGCACGAAAAACATATTAAAAACGCCACTATTAGTCCAGGCAATGAATGCTAAAAAAAGAATCGTGGGAATTGCATGTAAATTTGTAAATTTTGTATACATGTAAATTTGTGGGTAACATACATGCCCAATGGGGCAACGCTTTTTTCACCTAAAGGAAAATGAACAGCATCAGGAAATATATATTGACAAAATTTCCAGTAATTTTACATCTCAATCATAAAAAATGGTCAAAAATAAAGGTGTTAGTGAGCTCACAAAAACGTTATTTTTGAAGGAATTATAACGAATTATAATAATTCCTTGAAAAATAACGTTTTTTGTGAGCTCGCCAATAACTTTATTTTAGACCAATTTTTATGTTTTGATTTGGATTTTTGCGGACATTTGCCATCACTTATTAGTAAAAAACAAGTTTCACGACGTTTCGGGATCTGGAATCTGATCCCGTCTTCAGGTGGAAGAAAACCTAGAACATAACAAGATTAGTAACACATAGCCAGGAAAACCTGGACAAAAACACAGCTAAAACAGAGAACTGTAAAAGCAGTCACAAAAACACTATGCTGAAAAGAAAAATAATAACACAGGAATCACAAGTATCAAGAATCAAGTATCACAAGTATTATTACAAGTATCACAAGTCAGGTATCAATCACAAGTATCAGTCTCAGCTCAGCTCTGATTGGGTGTGGACGTGCTCTCTCCTGTCTGGTGATTCTTGATACTTGTGATTCCTGTGTTATTATTTTTCTTTTCAGCATAGTGTTTTTGTGACTGCTTTTACAGTTCTCTGTTTTAGCTGTGTTTTTGTCCAGGTTTTCCTGGCTATGTGTTACTAATCTTGTTATGTTCTAGGTTTTCTTCCACCTGAAGACGGGATCAGATTCCAGATCCCGAAACGTCGTGAAACTTGTTTTTTACTAATCAGTGATGGCAAATGTCCGCAAAAATCCAAATCAAAATATAAAATCACCATCACCAACAATGAATTTCAAACATACAATTTTTATGATTGAGGTGTCAAATTGCTGGAAATTTTGTCAATATTTTCTGGATGCTGTTCATTTTACTTTAGGTGAAAAAAGCGTTGCCCCATTGGGCATGTATGTTACCCACAGATTTACATATATTTCTTATGGAAGGGATATAGTTTTTTAAATATTAATAAAATTAGTGCTTACCTTGTAAATGGTTGGACCAAAGTAGACAAATTATATACTTTTCCTACAGGAAATTTAATTTTCTTTAATATTCAAATTTAATAGGGAATACTAAAAGTTGATAGTTTTCAAGATATTTAAGAAAAAAAATTGTACCTTCAGACCCCCCTCCCTACTCCAGCTCAAGGGCTACGGACGGGGACTTTTGATATGTTCACCTCCTAACTAGTCCAAACCAAGCTGCAAAGTAAAAAATTGTGTTCCAAAAAATTCCATATACATTTTCGTTGCCTGGACTTAACCCCGAAGTTTCGGGAAACCATAAAAATGCTGTTATTTAGGGAATTCATTGCGATTTTTAAAATTTATTTTACTGCATCAGAGCCGAATGCCTGAGCCAAACTGAGGACATTTTCAAAGCATCTGCCGTGACGTCACAACCGCGATAGACGTCTAAAATTTCGTTTTCGAGTATCCTGTGATCCATCCAAACGACAGCCTATCAAAAATATGTTTTTTTTGTCGAATTTTCCCCCCTTTAACCCATGGGAGACGCCGAACCTCCCGCATGTGGGCTTGACAGGTCCCATTTTCATGAATGGTAGTTAGGATATAGCAACTGAGAAAATTATAGGTTTTCTTAAATTATGTATGGTCAGCCAGCTACGTGTTCTTAGTCAATTTATAAATAGTGCAGCTTACACTTAGGCAGCTTAGCGGAGCTACTAAATCTCCTGGGCTTGTTATTGCCCATTGAACAAATCTTATACTAAACTTCATTTATTAATTTTTAACCATATTAATACTGAAAATAAATAAGTAAACAGAGAATCACGGAAACTTATAACTATCTCTTTATTGATTAATTAACTGCAGGAGCATATGATTTAAGTGCGGGGCTTCACATTACATACTTAGTCAATGAGGAAGCTTGGGGGTGCCACTTATGAAGCAGCCGCCCCATTGAATTCAGTGCAGTTGAATAAACAAATACTCTGATTGATTTCGATGCGCCACTACGACCTTATTAATCCTTATTAAGTTGCCTAGTGTAATAAGGCCTTAATAAGGCCTTGTGAGATGAGCACATTACTAAAATTATATGTCTGTTTTCATAGGATAGAATTATAGAGATGGTGAAGTACCACCCAGCAGGGATATCCACCAAGGTGCTGCTCCACTACATCCAGCTGGCGAGAGCACGTGAGGCCTTGTTGATATTCTGGCTAGATATATATACAGTATGAAAATATATGTGCTGCAATCGAAAATGAGTTCCTCTATAACTGTTACAGAAATATGTGTAGTAATTGAAATAGCTCCTCAGTAACTGATACTGAGATTGAAAATACTGAGGGTATATGTTTATTTTAATTTAAATAACTAGATGATCCAATGTTAAAGTTTGACATTAAGAAACAACTTGCATTTGCCAAGTACCTGCCTAGGTTTGAAAAACACGGATATTAGCCTACACAACATAAAATCCAACCAAGTGATAAGTTGTTTTTTGGTCGACAAAAAAGGCATAATTTATTAGAGTGTTGGCTCTTGGCTTAATTAAGGTGATTGAGATTCTGAAGTAGACATTTTGTGGCTATTTGAAAATTATAGTCCAACTAACGGCCATCTGGTCTTCTACGTTTAGCTTAATTGAAGGCCAGTAGTTCACTTGGTCAACTAAAAAAATATTGATTAAACGTAATGCTATAAAACTGAAGACAAATCTTTAAGAGAATTTTCGAAAAATAAAATATGGTGGCTGAAACTGAATGATGTACCTTAAATTGTAAGAATTCAACCAGTAGTTAAAAGGATATTTTTAATTGAATGTAAAATAGGTTTTTTGTGAGTTAATTGGATGTAAATTAAAGTTAAGTTGTTTTGCTGCATCATATTCGTCGGAGGTAATAAACTGTAGCACACATGGAAACGTATAATTCACCGAGTGTTCTCAAACCCAAACATATTAAATGGTATTGAGAGAGCAAGAAAGTACACACTAACCAATAAAACGACAGCGGTTATGCTATTGGATCTTAAAAGAAAACCCTTTGAAAAATTAAAATTTAATTTTGTTGTCCACAGCGCGTTCGCTTGAAACTCATTAACTTTTTATACTTTGGTCAAAAAGGAAGGTCCTCAACCAAAATATACCGTATAGTTTTATAAGAACAAATAATAGTTTGGAGGTCTGGAAAATATATCTTTAAGTAAAGACAAGTTTTGGAAACATTGCAATTTATTGTTTGAAGTTTATAACTCGCCTAAAAACCTGTTCAATGTAAATTATCAGTATCTCATATTAACTGTTTATTAAAGAATGTTTTACTGCCAAATCTATTGAAATAACTAAATAAATTTCATCAAGTTAATAATCAATAATTGCAGGCAAATCCTAAACAGCATTTGTTATTTGTATACCAGTTTGCTTCTTAATCATCATAAGTACATACGCTATAGCTCAAGTGAAAGCCTGTAGTTTCTTGCGTGTTCTCACCCATAAAATAAATAATTAAACAACTATAACAGAGTTATCGAGCATTTATTAACGGTAAATCTCCGAAAAATTTAACTTTATGGTGGTTGCCCACCTTGCTTCGCATGAAACTTGTCCGTTTTCTAATTAATGGCTCAAATGAAAGCCAACAATCTACTGATGGTTCGTGTGCCAAAACCGTTCAAGTAATGTAACTATTTACAGATATATGGATCTTTAAGGAAAGTAAATTTAAAAAAGAGATTTATGTTGTTAAGAGGCCCATTACTTTCCTCAATACCGATTCAACTATTCTTTATCTCATATGACAGCCTGTGGTTCATTGAGAACAAATCTTAAAAATAAAATCTTAGAAACATTCAGTCGTTTTAGGAAAATGTCACGTTTAGGCCCATGAACTCCTTGAGGAAGAGATGTTTGAAAATTTCGTTGTATGCCCAATCAAAAGTTGTTTTCAATTACTTTCATGGTATCCTTCATTAACATTATCTCAACAAGCTTCATAAAGTTTAACAAAACTAAGTTAAAATTCATTCGAAGCCCTAATAAATTTAATCTTTTCATTGTTGTTTTTTTCAGGAAAATTCCAGCAGTTTGACTACGGTCTAGCAGGCAACAGTAAGCGGTATAAAAGCGATAATCCTCCACAGTATGATTTGAAAAACGTCAATTGCAACATATATTTAGTCAACGCTGACGTTGACTGGGTAGCTGCTAAACAGGTTATTATCCAATGCAATAGTCTTTCTTCTCAACTAACTATAAAGGACTACGTAACTAACCACCTGTTCTCTTTAGTTCAGGTATTAAACAGTTCAACTTCTTTTACCTGAAAGGCATGTAAAACATAATACAAGTGTAGGCTTGCAACTACGAACTATAATTTCACCCTTGATTTGCCCGTATTATCTAGTCATAGCCTCATACTTTTAAAAACTTTTTAGAAAAAGTTTTCTAGTTTTTCAAGTTAATTTACTAGGTGCCAAATACAGTATTTCTTCTGTGAAAAGGGTCCTCAAACACGATTAGTAGCTTACATTAAGTTTCATAAGTTTTCTCACAACTTATTTACAGTTAAAGCCATTGAATTTGGTTGGTTTTAAGTAATATTTGAAACAATAATGCACTTGAAATAATGTGTTCCAAAGGTTGATGCGTTCATCCAATATTAGGATTAGTTAACTAGGCTAGTTAAAATGTTCTTGAATCTGTTTATCATTTTTATGCAATACAATACAATCTGTTTACTTCTGACACAATATATCTAGTGGCGATGCACTGATTTAAATGGTACAATCCCGATTGTCCAGACCTGGTTATTCGAGGCTCCAGGTTACCCAAGGTAGCTTTAGGCTTGTAAATATTTATTTATTTAAAAATACTACTTTAGATAACAACATCTAAAATATTTGTATTGTCTAGTTTTATGAGATCAATTATTTGTAAATAAAAAAAGACTAGGATACCCTTACACTCTGTTTATTAGTAAAAAGTGCCACTTGCTATGGCATTGTACGCTATTACAGAAAGGTCTCGTTCTATCCTAACCTTAAGTGACCTCAGTATTATCCGAGGTTCTCGGTATCACAGGCAGCCTCGGTCCCAAAAATCTCGGCTAATCGAGAATGTATTGGATGTAACCTTGTTATGAACTTCGTTACAAAAAAAAAAATAAAAACTTTGAAACTAAGTGATGCACACGTTCAGAAAGCCATAGTCATAATCTACATCGATAGATCATTTGAAAAATGTCTACGAAATTACTATTTGTTTAATTAATAAAATAATAAAATTCGAAAGTAATATGTATTTTTTAATAATAAACACACGCATTGAGGGCATAACTTTGTATTAGGCAAATTTTTCGTAGTACAACTTTTTGATGGTGACCCACTTCGCTGGGAAAAAGTAAACAAATAATTGAGAATGAAAACGAATGCATCAGCTGTTCAGCCCTTCTCTTCATATTTGTGCCCTTAGGGAACAATTTATCAAAAACTAACATTTTACCTAGGATTTTCTCACCGAGACCTGTCATTCAAGTAATGGGTTGATGGGTGTCAGGCTTTTTGGTTTCTCAAAATTTACGGGTAGTTTGGGCTTTATTTAAAGATCAAGGTTTATTGAAGAAAATAATAAATTTACACATTATACATTTTACATTGCTTGAAATGGCGACCTATCCAGGTAGGTATTTAAGCCAAGTATAAAATGACAGATGAGTCAGGGATGATCATTGAAGGGTGATACTGTATGTTGAATTTTTATCGCAAACGAAGCCCTAGTTTCTGCTAGTAAGTAAGATTGTTGCTGAATTTCAGTTGCAGGAACTTGTTTGGGCTTGTATAAATATGACAAGAAAAATTATTACAATACCGAAATTTTGTATTAAAAATTCTTTGTAGATATTTTACATTAGGGTGTGCGATGTGAGTTCATTTTTTACGATCGCTACACTCGGCGGCCCAAATTTAAAACCAACAAACAATAATCGTACGTCTTAAATCCTGCTATAGTTATGATAATATGTAAATTATATCTAAGGATGATCAAACATTCAAGGGAAATGTAATTGATCGAATGTTCATATATTTTATGGAACCTTTCCTAAATCAACACCTTTACTTATTAACTGATGATGAATATTTTAAATATCAGATGATTAATGCAAAAGTTGTTAAAGGAGGTTTTCCTCTTTGAGGTAAGAGCCAGTTAGTCCAAGAAATGCTCGTAACGCAAACATTTAATTTATAATAGTTTCTATCTTTGACTAACTTTTCATATAATTACGTTGTTTTTAACGCAACCTAAATTTCATTTTATTAGTAAAAGATTGTACCTCCCAAGATCCCCGGATTTGACAAAATCAAATTATTTTCTTTGGAGATGCATAACAAGTAAGGCCTACGAAATCAACCCACAGGTTATGCAGCAGCTGAATGCAAATAGTCCGGTCGCCAAGCCATGTGACCTTGAAGTAAGGGTATTATTATAAGGCTACCGAACTCCCTAGAGACCTGTGGGGTCAAAATTCATGACATCAATGCAATGCCCTTTTCCGGTTAAATCCAAAATCTATCAGCCTAATGTGTAAAAATAAAACATAAATCGAGGGGTCAGTAAAACTTCCCCTCTCATTGGTCAAGATAAAATTTTGTCACTGCAGGAGGCTATAGATTATTCGTCTATGATGTTGAGATGTCGAGATTTGCTTACATTATTTGTAATAAGCTCCTCTACAGACCTTGGGGTGAAATGAAACCATTTCATGCCGAAACTACAGCAAACAAATCACTACTCTACGATTGCTTTTTCATTATTGTAGTTGATGCTGAAATGATCTTTATCTAGGACGTGGAGTGGCTGACGGAGCAGTTGCCCAAGAAGCCCACGAGGATCCTGCAGGACAAAGTGAACCATCTGGGCCACGTGGATTTGGGCCTGGACAAGCAAGCCTTGGACCTCCTGGTCAAGCCTCTGACCGCCTTCCTGAAGGAACGGTTTCTGGATTCCTCTCCTGCGGCATAAGACTGAGCAACGTACCAAGGGCGGACCCAGGGTTAATTCTAGGGAGGGGAATAGGCATTAGGGGATAGGGGAGGGGGCTGTGGATTACAGCCTGGTCTTTCTACTTGTTGGGTAGTATTAAAATTAAGCCACCCTCCTTAAAATTGTTAAACATAATTAAGGCACACAAATATTAAGGTTGTTCTTTAACACCGTTTAAATTACCATTGTTTTGTTTTACGGTACCATGATTTTCTAATACTACTAGGGCCTACAATAGTGTAAACTATAGAGACTCAATTGATTCAGTACCAGGATTATTTTATCCAATAAAAGGTAACTTGAATCAGTTTATAAGGTAATTAGGTAATATATCTGATATACAATTCTTAAAATTGTAAACCGCTCTAAGACTATGTGTAAAAAACCAAAAGGAATCCCTTGACCTTCGAACAGGGAGGACCAAGGCTGATTTTCAAGGCTGATTTCCAAGGCTGATTTCCAAGGCTAATTCCTACTAGGGGAATTCAAAAATTCCTCCATCAATATTTATGTAGGCCTTAAAAGGATAATCCATTTAAAGTTCTTCATTTTCAGTAGTCTTTTATTTCAATCAATATTCCTCTCTTTAAAGGGTAAAAAATATCGCTCCGGAAAACTAAGATGGTAGCCTATCCAAGATGTAGACCTGTAATGTATGGACATGTTGAACAATGTTTCCGGCCTCTCAGGAAAGTTTATGACATTTTATGATTCATTCATTCAATTAAATTCATTATTCTTCAAAAATATGTTCGTATAATACTTAATATAAATGTTTCTTCCAAAGTCAAACCAATCTTGGTTACCTTCTTAGAACCCCTGTCCTAACGTCCCAAATCCCTGCTCAGTTGGCGCCTTTTACTAAATATATGCATGCGTTCAAGCGAAATCAGGACTGTCATTTGAGAGGGTTCCCTACCTTCGGCAGTTTTCAGTTTTCTGCGTGCTAAAATATTACAGTGTAATGAGTTGGAGAGTATTTATCGTAAGCCCAAAATCGTTTAAGTTCACTCATGTAAAACATACACGGTGATAAAGTTGGTCAAGTTTAACGTGATGTTTACTCTAAATGAATAAACATGAACTATTTTAGAATGGCAATAATCACTCTCCAACTCTTCATCTTTACGGTGGTATCTTAAATTTTATTTTGACAACTACAAGCGCTATATGACATGACACAGAACATTTGAGACATGTTTTGGCCTAGATATAGGTAACTCTTTAAATCAGTCTTCTATAAATAAATTTTTCTAACTTCGAAATTTTTATTCAGTTTCGTACAATATATATAGTGATTTTCCAAAAGTTTTCCGGTTGGTAAAATATATCTAATCTAAATGTCGGGGTGGCAGCCTCCGAGGAAGATCCCCTCTCCTTGGTGTCCCCTCCCTGGATCCGCCCTTGCAACCACCAGTGCTTCCAGTGACGCTAGACTTCAGTGTATCACACGTGGGACTCATCATCTATTGACCCCTTCGAGACCAGCTGAAATCTCTAAAACTAAGAAAACTGTTTATTCAATTATGTAACGTTTAAATTTGCATGTCAAATAAATGTGTATTTGTTCCTCGCCTTAATTCTCTTCATCAAGGTTTAATAGTAAATTTAATCTTTATTTCCTCACAGGCTTTGCTTGTTGCAGAACTTAAGTGTATCCTGAAAGTCGTTCAGTGTTTTAGACTAAGAAAAATACTCTCATTGCAGCAGACCTGCATACTCGGCGAATTTCAAATGCAAAACAACATATTTCAATCCAACATAGCGAGATTTGACATGTTTTGGTAAGCTCCAAAATATTAACATGGGGAATGAGTATGCAGGATTGCCGCTACAGGTATATTAAAACTGGGTGGTTTGAATTCAATATTTAGTGGATCTGAACTAGAAGAAGCTATTTACCAAGTTTTATCACGATATGTTGAGAAATAACCGAGATATAGAATTTTACTTATTTCCCATAAGGTTAACATTGGTACAACGTACTGTGTTTACCACTTTCAATATCTCGGTAACCAATGGACATAGAGCAGTGATTCAAAATACTAAATTGTTTGTTTTTTTGAGCTAAATTCAATGGTACCAATAACAATTCGATAAATTTAATTTTTCTGTGTAAAAAACTAAAAAAACCATTTTTGAGGGGGATTATACATATACATATATATAAATTCGAACGTATGGTGTTTTCTGCTTCTGGGGGCCCCAAAACGAAAAGTTATCATGGTCTCGGGCTTAGGTCTTACCATAAGACCTATGGTAATAGCTTCTTCCCTACAGGGGAAATTCGCTAAAATAGGTTATAATATTACCTCCGTCTTCAGGTTTTGAATTTCCAATCAGTTTAGGACAATTTAGGATTTAGGTCGCATAAGGTTCCAGTTTCCGCAAACTTGGTGTTATAACTCTTCTCTTTGGTCCTAACAACAAATCCAAAATCCAGACTTGCCGGACAGTTTGCCATTTTCACCCTTTTTATTTTATAATTTGACTATTATAATTTTGAAAAGATATTCGGTGAACGTTGTTTGCTCGTTAATTTTTTATTTCCCACATTTTACTCTGTCTAATTCTGTTATAAAACATATGGCAGAACATCTCTAACAATCATTTTAACGAATTTCCCCTTTAGGGAAAAATCTATTACCTTTGGTCTTATATGGTAAATCCTATGCCTGGGACCATCATAAGTTTTCGTTTTGGGGTCCCCAGAAGCAGAAAAACACCATTTGTGCGAATTGATAATCCACCCTTCCTTCCGGTGGTCTGATCGGACTGATTTACGAAATCGTCAGTGCTTCCATGATATCCCTATGTCTATTCCATATTTTTATTTCTTAACACATCTTTATAAAACTTTGTAAATGACTTCTACTATCAGATCACCTGAGTGAAGAACTTCAAGAACTTCCTGGGTGCCACGCTATAATAAATTATTTGAAGCTTAGGAAAATAACTATGACTGAGGCAGAAGAAAAACTGGCTGAGGGAATCAAGAATCAAGAATCAAGAATCAAGAAGTTTATTTCCATAAGTATATACAATATTTACATTAGACATAACAATAAAGAGTTGGAAATTATTCCCCACAAGACTACTCATCTGTGTGTGGGGAAGAGTATCTCAGTCACTTTTATGTTACATGGAAAACTTCTTAAATTAATTTAAAACTACAGAAATACAATTGGCTAACAAATTTAGAAAAGAAATATTAGGGCAATTCGTACAAAACATGATTTTTATATGTAAAAAATATAGGTCTACTATATAATATTTTCTCTCATATTTAAAAAAATATTTATTGAATTACAACTAGTATAGAATGCCAGATTGGACTGTAAAAAAATCATTGATTTAAATTTGAAAACAACTAAACTAAAGAAATTTGATAAATAACTGAAAAAAATGAATTAGGTGTAGGGCGACCTAATTAAAATTTCCGCAGCATCAGCGCCGATGCGAAGCAGCCACTCCTCAACCCTCCGTTTGTAAACGGCGACACTGCCACCCTCGGCTGCTATGATGTCATTAGGGAGATTACGATAAATTTGATGGGCTAAATAGAAAGAGTTAAACAGATCAGATCTAAGATTTAGTTTTGGCACGGCATACCCAAAATTAAGTTTACTTCTTGTGTCATAATTGTGTGTCGTGGCGGAAAAGATTTGATTTTTATTTTCTTTAATGTAGATGAGCATAGTTTTTAAATAAAGCTGTCTGATATTAAGAACTGAAAAATTTTCATACAATAAGACGGTTGGATATCTCAAATCCTTTTGCAAAATAATTTTTAAAATAGATCTTTGTGTGATATTCAGGGGTTCTAGCACTGAAGCAGACGCGCCGCCCCATGCCAGAATTCCGTACTGGAGAACTGACTGGATGTAGGCATAATACGCATTCCTGCACTGATCCACGGACAGCACCTGTCTCAACTGTCTAAAAGCGTACAACATTTTCCTTAGTTTTTGCTTGATATATTGGACATGTGGCTCCCAAGACAATGTTCTGTCAATTAAGACTCCTAAATACTTATAATGGTCCACATGTCCAATTATCCCACAGTTGCACACCGCCGCCCGTGGATCACCGCAGGAGTGCATTTTCAGCTCCCTCTGACCTGGCCCGGAGTCGCTTTTGAAATAAATGGGTAGACATTTGGTTTTATCAATATTTACAGAAAGTATATTATCGTCAAACCACTTTTTAATTCTAGCCAGATCAGAGGTCGCCTGAGCATACGCCTCTTCCCACGTTGCCCCACTCGAGACCAGAGCCGTGTCGTCAGCAAAAAGATTATATTTTCCATTGATGTTTAATTTTGTGATATTATTTATGTAGATAAGAAATAACAAAGGCCCTAAAGTGCTCCCCTGAATTACCCCATAATCAACATTAACACATTCGCTCTCGACCCCATTTATCACCACAAATTGCTTTCTATTATCAAAGTAGTTTTTGAACCAAGCTAAAGCATTATTTTTTACACCAATTAGATCTAATTTTTGTAGCAATTTATCTCTATTCACTGAGTCAAAAGCTTTAGCTAAATCAAGAAACGTAATTAACACTTTCTGTTTATTACTCAACTTTTCTAGGATTAATTTTGTAACGTCAAATAATGCGTCAGAAGTATTTTTGCCTTTTCTAAATCCATATTGGTTTTCAGAGATGATATTTTCTTGATTTAGATAATTGGTAAGTTGAATTTTGACACACTTCTCTAGAATTTTGTCTATTACAACTAATAAAGATATTGGCCTAAAATTATTCATGGATAATTTCGATCCATTTTTGAAAATAGGTATGACTTTAGCAATTTTGAAAGCATCTGGAAATTCTCCAGTGCGAATACTAAGATTAATTATATGTAGTAATGGCTGAATTAAATAATTTGAATAATTTTTTACCAGTTTTGATGGAATTCCATCCCATCCAGGGGCGGAACCCCCTTTAACACTTTCAATAACTTTTAAAAGCTGCGACTGATCGACAGGCTCCAGCGAGAATACAGAACCACAGGCATGGTAAGGAGTTCTTAAGTGGAAAAAGTACTTAGCTGAAATAAAAGAAATAACTAGGAAAGCTGTGGACCTGTAATAAAGATAAAATCTACTACCAAGTCCACACCTTTAGTTAAAAATGTGTTCTACTCCTCATTCCCTTGAAACAGAGCTACAAGATATGGAATCGAAAAAAGAACCATTAGAACGAAGAACCATTATGAGGAAGACCTTCTTGGAATTAAAGAAGAACAATGTGGTATAATTATCTCTGAGGACTATCCAACTAAGTTTTTCTTTCTCATTCGAATTCGCTGTAAAAAACATATGATTTCAACACACACTTTTGCTTATTAGGAATTAAAAAACAAAAATTGTGATTACGTAAATTCAGAATTCGACTAAAACGTTGAAAAAAAACAATCTACTACATATTTATCACATACCACTCACCTATCATCGCACAGCCCAAACTACTTGACCTAGAACCTTGAAACTTTGCATGGACTTTCCCTCTTAGAGCGTTGGCATCCGCTAAGAATGGGTTTTTAAAAACTTCCTCAGGTCTACGCCCTAAGGCACTTAAAAGTTGATATGTTAAACTATAGGGAAGACTATGATGTTGTCATGAAAACCTAATGAAGAATGACAAATTATAGGAAACATTAAATCATGAATCCAAAGAAGTTTTTCTGTTTTTCCACGGGTGAAACAGGGTTGATCAGCTAGTATTTAATATACTTATAATAAAAAACTGTTTTACTTGATTGAAATAACAAACGATACAAATATAAAACCAGGGCTCTAAAATGCTTTCAAAGCATTCCCAATACCATTACATAATGTTAATACACATCTGTATTTAATTATTTTGTTCAACATCTGTTGTGGTAGTGCACGTTCTCTGCATTTGGTTCGATCGGTTGTAAGTATACTATAAAATTTTGATATTTTTGATACATTTTCATAGCAAATATGAGAATATTGGTAAGATTTTGATATTTTTGCATGGCTAATCAAGGCCACTTTGGACTAACTATTGTCAGTCTAGTAATTTTAGAAGAAAAACCGGTTTTCAATTAAATTGGGTAACCAAGTGGGACTTTTTACTACATTACGTTTCTTAATATATTACCTTTGAGATCCCATATTTTTTTCGAAAATAAAACGCGCCTCATCTTAGGAAATGGCGGCCAAAATATGGGTTTCGAGCTATATCATTATTACTATGAGGTTTAGAAAAAAACTTCTTGAAAAACGTTCCTTGATTTGAAAAGGCCTGTAACTTTTATTATAACACTAGCAGTTGCCCGTGGCTTCGCTCACGATAAAAATTATAACTGATCTTACTTCTGCTCTTTGAACTGTCAAATTTTAGTATTCACAGCTGTTTAAATTCAGTATTTGAACGTTTATATCCTTATAAAATGTAAAAATGTAAGCTAAGGACGTTCATGGGGCGCAGCCCAAAGGATTTTAAGGAAGTGAATAGGCCTACATCCTTTTCTGACATAGTGACTCTATTCCTGCACAATTTCAGCTCAGTTGGTCCAGTATTTTTTACGTGGTTCAAAGATAGATATTCACACAAACATCCATACTTTCACATTTATAATATTACATAGTAGGATATTGTTGTACAACAATTGTTAAGGCCGCCATATTGGAAAATTGCTGCTGAAATGTTTTTTTTTTTGGCTGGTGCAGGTTCATTGTCAATCTTACTAAAAAGGTAACTGAAGAGAAGTTGCTGAAAATTTGATTATCTACAACTTTTATGTTTACTTTTTTAGTGTAAACTCACAAGTATAGGAGTCATCTTGGGAAAATAGCCGCTAATAATAGTTTTTCTTTAACACGGGCATTTTGTTATTAAATTCATACTAGAAAATTAATATAATTTTCTAATATGATTAAATTGTAAATTACAAATAATCTATATTATTAATTCTGTAAGCGATTTTTTTCAATCAAACTTGTGAGAGTTTGACAGGTCGCAGGATGATGGGAGAGGGCTCAAATTAAAGGTCTTGGTCCCAGGGGGTCGGGAAAAATAGCAGATAATGTTCAAATTTACCAGAAAATGAGAAACAACGAAAAATATATTCCATTTAAAATGCATTGGGATTGAAAAACGTCTGCTTTGTTTACATTAAACATGTGGTGCTAATACTTGATTCAAAGCCATATGCTAGATGTTGATGTTGACATGTGTTTTTTTTCAAAATGCAGCTAACTATGCACGTTCAATGTACTATAACAAATAAATATATTACGGAGTTTCCGATTAAGAACTAAGGGAGTTATAAGTTTTCCGATTTTATAAAAATTAAGGGTTTGAGTTTTTTCATAATTTAAAATTATGAAAATTTAAGTTCACATGTTTAGTTTATGTTATAATGATGCAGATTTAATACTAAATTATATATACCGTAAGAGAACGTTTTGCACCGAAATTGTGGGCGTTTGGAAGGTCGCAGGTTGATGGGAGGGGACTCAAATTGTAGATCTTCATCCCAGGGACTCGGGGAAAATACTGAAATTGCTTTAAGCTTGATAGAAAATGAGAAATAACGTAAAATAGCTGCCATTTAAAACCATTGGGATAAAAAATGTCTGTTTTGTTTATTGAAAACATGTGGCGCTGATACTTGATTTGGAAACTATATGCTAGATATAATCATAATTTTGTGAATCCAAAAGTCTATTTTCTATGAAGGTATTTTGTACTATAATAAAGAAGGATTATGTTTAGGGGCTATTAGATTAGCCCCTTCAAGCCTCTAGTATAATTTAAAATTGGTTGGAAAAGATCTTTAAGTTTTATATCTGACATATTGTTGAACAACAATTAATAAAGCCGCCATCTTAGAAAATAGTGGCCAAATCTGTTTTTTTCTAATTTTCCCCTTAAAAAGCTTAAACAACCAAGTTTTAGTTTGCATAGTTGGATTCAGCTCGAAAAACAAACAATTTAGATTGTTGAATCACTGCTTTATGTCCATTGGTTACCAATTTTTTGAAAATGGTAAACAGTGTGTTGTCCCTGTATTATCCTTATGGGAATAAGTAAAATTCTATATCTCACTCATTTCTTTTCTTAAATTAATACAACTTTATATGCAGCTTTTTTAGTTGTCTACTGAAGTTAAGCTTAAAATATTCGCTTTTACATTTCCGTGGTAGCAAACCTGAGTGCTCATTTACCATGTTAATTTTATGGAGAATATTTTAGCACATTTACTTAATGACTTCTACTAACTGATGATTCATACTTCATATGATGCTTCAACGTGTGAAGATACCAATTCAAACATAAGATGGACTAGAGTAAAGATTCTGAACATGAAAAATTTCCCCGATGCTTTTAAGCAGAGATATTCTAAATCAAACATAGGGAATCGAATTTTTTAATTCGTAAATCGTGTTTTTGAAACATAACTCGCAACATAAACTAAACGAAGTATGCTAAGATTGTTAGAAACTTTTGAAAAATACACGACTGATTGATCATGGGAATGAAGTTTAATGCAAGTTTTAAACTCTCTTTTTTACGTTTCTACGGAACGGGCGTTATGAAAATTAATAATGTTTTTATGCCTCGTGGATTCTCCGCCGATCACCTTCTTTCGATAATCAAGATATAAACCAGGGGAAGAAAATATTCCCCTCCATAAATCCAGCTTTTTCATCCCACAAATTACTCTCAAGGCCTTCCTCTGCCAACGGAATACCTGCTTAAAATTTTCTGTTTCAGAACCCCAAATTGCCAATCCGTAAGTAACATGTGGAAGAAATCAACCATAGAACACCGCCATAAAAATGTCCTTATTTGCAAAAAAAGATAGACGACAAAGAAGAAACAGGCATCTACTTAACTTATTACAAACCTTATCAATGTGTGATGAATATTTTAATGTAGAATCAATGACTAGAAATTAGTCTGCTGAACTTATTAGATTCTTCTTCTGAACTTCTTCATTGTTTTGTTTTCAGCGTCATATCAGTGTTTTTGACTGATTTTCTAGTATCTGCTTTAACTATGTTTGTTGTGCAGACCCTCCTGGCTGTGTGTTACTAATCTTGTTATGCTCTAGGTTCTCTTACACCTAAAGACGAGATGTGATTTCAAATCCTGGAACGTCATGAAACTTGTTTTAACAATCAGTGGTGACACAAAAAATCATTGCAACATTTAAAATCAATACATATATTCACCATAATCAACAATGTGTTCACAACAAAGAATAAATAATAATCTTCTTAAATGTCATGTTATTGCACAATAATTAACTGTGCAGTATGTAATCACTCAGAGTATAATAGGCTCACGTTAACTTTTTATTTTGGATACATCAGACGATGCGTTGAATTTGCGACACGCAAATTACGAGAGATGTTTTATTTTGGCCCTCTATACTGCCATCATCGACCAAAGAGCAACGAGGTTTAGCTGGTAGCTGGCGGAAAACAGATGTAGTTGTCATTAGTAGCTCTAGTGTTGATACAAATAATTAAATTGATGTATCCAATATGGAATCTCTTGAGAGCGTTTAGTGCATTTCATATCTGCAGAAAGTGGATCACTGTACTTCGATTTCAATAATGTCTCGAGCGTTAGAAAGGACGTTTAAATAGAATTCCAAGAAGTATTTAGTAATACTACCCCGCAATTACAAGTGGTTGAAGGATTATAAAAGGAGACATTCTTACAGGTTAAAAAAATATAGCCATGTGGTCGCTGAAGGTCTTCACATTCAGTGTAGTTGTTGCTGTTGTTACTGCTCGGCAGAAGTGGACCCAACCGGTTAAGATAAAACCTATCGTAAGTAAATTTGTGAAAGTGATCAAGGGGCAAAGATGATTTGTGGTTTTACTGAAAATTTATTGTGGTTATTGTGGATGATCAAAAATAAATTATTCTGTGATTTGACTGTGATATGATAAATCTTGTTGCCTATGTGCAACCAAAAGGCGTAAATACCAAAATATTATATTTCATCATACTGTCCCGAAAACAGTCGTTTTTAGTTCTCTAAATCGTACGCAAAAAGACCGTTTTTGGATCACTTCGAATAGGAGTACTGAAAAAACATGTGGTAAATTTTGCCGTACTCTAATGTCAAAAATTGTTTATGTTACGTTTGAAAGGTTGAACGATTTCTTAACTTGTGTTTGTAAACAACCAACAGATGTGCAAATGACGATGACTATTTTGGATAACCTCAAAATTATGTAGTCTAATTTTTTAACGATTAAATGGTTATTTTACATAATGATGAAAATAGTTGTTCATCACACGGAGCAAAAGAGTCTCCTTGGCACTCGATCGCATTTCCAAGCTCGGCTGCGCCTCGCCTGTAAATTACGATCTCTTACCAAAAAGAGCCACTTTCGCTCCTAGTAATGAAAACTACTATTACTGAAGAAAATTTTTCTTTTTAATCACCATAAAATATACTTATAATTTAAATCTGTTGAATTACGTTTATAGGGAAACGTTAGGAAAGATTGTTAACTTTTTAAATTGTGATTAATTTTGGAGCTTGACATCATATCATATTAATGAAAGTTTTTAAATAATTTGAGTTTTTTGTCCAGATAAGAACAAGAGAAACACTAAAACGTAATTCTTCCTTTGCGTATTTCAAATTGAATAGCATATTTCGCAACTAGGGCCAAACATGAGGTTTTGGGGGCTCGATATCGTGTTGCAAATTGAAAACGAAATCGAGAATTTCAAACGATCGAGAGCTGCAAATCCCTTTCGGCCGAGGTACGAACATTATTTTTCACCACACTACACTATGAAATAAAGACTTTTAAACATTTAAAATCTATACATTTATTAGACACACTTGAAAACAAATCTTAGGAATAATAATGAGTAACTTCTTTTCATGGGTGCTAAGCGATGACGGTAATGAAAATCATATGATTGGCACCAGCCTGTCGTATGAACCTATTGAATGCCGCACAGTTATGTGTTATTCACACCTTATTTCAAGCAAGTAAACGATCAGATTTTTGGTTCTGAGTTTTCGGCCCTCTGACGGAAATGAGCTGTTTTCGACCTCAATAGATATACATAGATGACTGCAGGTCATTCAATAAAACGAGTAATTTCGTCGTAGTGTGGTGAAAACCTCTTTACATTCAATACTGCACCGTGTGCCAAGTTTTTCTCTGAAAAGGTCAAGTTTAGCCCGTCTTAATGATGTGCGGGCAGATTATTTTGTGTCTTTTCCCGCATTAAAATGGCTGGATACTTTGAAACTTAGCAATAATTTAAGCTGTTTTAAGGATTTTAAATTGGTATACATGATTTGTTTTCCTAACAATAATAAATTACCAGTAAATATTCTTTTTCTTGTCTTTTTGACCTGGATTATGATTTTTTACACTAATTTTTAAACTAATGATTTAGGTTTACACTAATGAAGTCATTAGCTGATATGCTGATGGCAATGTTGCTGCAGTTAATAGGTGCAGCTATTAATATAAATGTTGACAACTTAGTCAATATGTATCTTTATTTCAATTAACATGTTCCTGATTAATTCATTAATGAATAAATGATGGTCGACGTAAATCAATTAAAGTTCACAACTTACATAAAAACAACAGTAACCGAGCTTTCATACTCCTGCCTAACCCCAGTCAATAAACTAAACATGACGACGTCACGTAGACCAAATAAAATCTGGAGAAGAAGGAAGTGCCCCGACACAACCACATCACACGTTTACATCCTCAAATATGATCAAATGACAGGTTATAGTTGAAAAGTTGTTCTCGATTGAAGGAAGGGTGCTCGAATACGAGGTTGAAAGTACCAACACCTACTTAGGGAAGCTGTACTTTATGTCGACTTCGGTTGACCGTTTAATTAATTGATGTTTGGTAGCAAGAAGCGTATAGAAAATAAACTGCCGCATAGGTTTGAACGTCTTCATAGGACATTCACATCAGGATTAGGTGACTGTATCCGTACTTCCAAAGAACTTGTGTATTATAATTTAAATATGTTTTCAGGAGGAGGTGGCGAAGGAGATGGGGTACGAGATAGAACGTCACGACATCACCACGGCAGACGGCTACATCCTCACCTACCACCGACTGCCCCGGGGGTGCAACATGAAGGAGGCCGAGAATGGAGTTGTACCAGAAACTCGCAAGGTGCTTCTTTTCAGCAACGGCGTATTGAAGTCTTCAGCTTCGGTTCTAATTGATCGGGGGGGTTTTGGTAGGTTGTTAAAAGTAATTTAAATACAGTATTGTGTTAGGTTTCTAATGCTAAGGCTCTATGAGTGCGACCATCTGGAATTATACTAAGGCAAATTTTAGTAGGATTTAGAATTTAATGAGTGAGATGCCTTATATCGCTTTCTTACTAAAACTATCTCATTCTGTAGCCACGTCGTCAATTATTAAAATATCAATAATCGGTTACTATTGGGTCAAAGGTGAATTCATAAAAATTCAGGGATCGTACTGTAAACACCCAAACAGTCTATCGTATGTGTATCATAGCTTCATATTACCCCACATACCAGTTTCTGAAATAGTTTGAGAGACTCGTAAGGATTCAGCCCCCACGCACAGGCTTTGCCTACGTGGAGACCTCCTCTAAATCTTTTCTTCTACTATATATTTGTCAAATACCACACACCCATCATCGCACAGCCCAAACTACTTGACCTAGAACCTTGAAACTTTGCATGAACGTTCCTCTCAGGGCATGGGCATCCACTAACAACGGATTTTTAAAATTTCCTAAGGGCTACGCCCTATGATACATCAAAGTTTCAATGTTAAAGTATAGGGAAGCTCATGTAGTTGTCATGGCAACCTTAACATTAAATCATGAATCCAAGGAAGTTTTTCTGTTTTTCCACGGGTAAAACCGTGTTGATCAGCTAGGGTATCATGTTTGTACAAATGTATTATTATTGAGAGAATAAAGATGAGAAGAAGCTTTGTATTGCAGCGTACACGCTCGCAGATGCCGGATTTGACGTATGGCTCGGCAACTACAGAGGCAACGTGTTCTCCAGGAGACACAGGTCTCTCGACCCCGACCGTGACAAGCAGTTCTGGGACTACAGGTATGTTCTGTCCAAATTAAATTTAAATGATTTTTCAGGCTTTATGGAGATGAGTTCTAAATATGTGAGCTTAGCAGATATTAACTTTTTCTGTAAAGCCTTTAAAGCTATAGTAGTTTTGAATTTGTGTGGCTATTATTTTTCATACATAAATAGTGATCGAGAAAACATAATATCGATATCATAAGGTTGGTTCAGCAATAACAACTCTTGGCTTAAGTCGTTCACGTTCGCTTTGTAATTACTAGCGCCTGGGGTACCAAGCCCTGCTTGTTTAAATTTCATCCTCTAAGCAATCTTCAATTCAAATGTTCTCTTTGCAGATGGTTGAGTTTTGCAAGGAACGGTTATGAGTAATCTTTGTTTATGTTTAGTTATTTTTGTTGTTGCTAACATTGTGCTAATAGTTTAGGTGGTGAGGCACGGTATTTAACAAATATTTTGACAGAATCAGTAAATTCAGTAAATTTAAGTCGTTAACTCTGTTTTTTCAGCCTGCACGAGCTAGGCACCCAGGACCTACCAGCCAGTATAGACTACATCCTGGGAGTGACGGGGGCGTCCCGGTTGTTGTATGTGGGGATCTCCATGGGCACCACGATGTTCTGGGTGCTGGGCTCCGCGCTGCCTCAGTACATGGACAAGGTGGAGGCCATGGTGGCAATCGCGCCTGTGGCCAGGACATCACATATGCATCTGCTGAAGACCCCTCTCAGACAAGGAGCTGCTCAAAAGGCTTTTGTAAGTTGGAAAACTCAACTGATCATTAGAAATCTCGTGCTAGCCTGGATGTATGTGAGTTAAAAGGATCTGAAGATCACGGTTCTATATTAAACGGGTTCACAAAAGAAAAGATCAGAGAAGGTGTTTAATGGTGAAATCCGTAAGCCGAATTACGTTTCCGTTATGCAAGCTTTAATTACTTTATTCAGACATTAAAGCGTTACTGGATGCAGTGATATAATTAAATAAAAATAGCAATTTATAAAATAGCACTTGAATACTGGAAAAGCCGCTGTTTTATAATACCATAATGCCTTAAATAATGCTGTTATATGATGACCTACACGTTTTCGTAGAAATGTATTAAATAAACTTTTATGCAATTAATACATTTTACATTATATCATAGCGGAAACACCAAAAATCGATATCCCTGATGTTGATCAGGTCGCCGATGTTACAATATGGAGGAATGAAAGCCCCAACATTGCAAACCAGGTCAATTCACCGTCCAGATTAGTAAACACTAAGAAGTTTGTCAGGTGAGGGTCCCTCATCTCTTCCTATATGGAAAAGCCAGGACGTTCCACTACTTCCTTCAGGGTTCAGACCTGAGTTATCCAAGCTCAGTCAGGAATCAAAGTTCTCAGAGAGACAAGGAGGGACCAAGGTGTTCAGTAAGCTGGCCAACCCGGACTACCAATAGTCTTACTAATAATTAATGTACCCATTGTCGATTTTTGTACCATCGACAGAATCGCTGGTTCTAGACCAGTCAGAGAGCCATTGCTGACGTACACGGTCTGCACGCGTGACTGCTCCGGCCACTGTAACCTCACACTACCAGTCGGTAGCTGGCCACTGTAACCTCACACTACCAGCCGGTAGCTGGTCACTGTAACCTCACACTACCAGCCGGTAGCTGGTCACTGTAACCTCACACTACCAGCCGGTAGCTGGTCACTGTAACCTCACACTACCAGCCGGTAGCTGGTCACTGTAACCTCACACTACCAGCCGGTAGCTGGTCACTGTAACCTCACACTACCAGTCGGTAGCTGGCCACTGTAACCTCACACTACCAGCCGGTAGCTGGTCACTGTAACCTCACACTACCAGCCGGTAGCTGGTCACTGTAACCTCACACTACCAGCCGGTAGCTGGTCACTGTAACCTCACACTACCAGCCGGTAGCTGGTCACTGTAACCTCACACTACCAGCCGGTAGCTGGTCACTGTAACCTCACACTACCAGCCGGTAGCTGGTCACTGTAACCTCACACTACCAGCCGGTAGCTGGTCACTGTAACCTCACACTACCAGCCGGTAGCTGGTCACTGTAACCTCACACTACCAGCCGGTAGCTGGTCACTGTAACCTCACACTACCAGCCGGTAGCTGGTCACTGTAACCTCACACTACCAGCCGGTAGCTGGTCACTGTAACCTCACACTACCAGCCGGTAGCTGGTCACTGTAACCTCACACTACCAGCCGGTAGCGGGTCACTGTAACCTCACACTACCAGCTGGTAGCTGGTCACTGTAACCTCACACTACCAGCCGGTAGCGGGTCACTGTAACCTCACACTACCAGCCAGTAGCTGGTCACTGTAACCTCACACTACCAGCCGGTAGCTGGTCATTTTAACCTCACACTACCAGTCAGTAGCTGGTCACTGCCCATTGTTGTGTCCAGGCGGGGGCGGAGGAGCTGGAGTTTAAAGAAGTGTTTCCCTACAACGAGGCGCGCTCTTCGCTCATCTATTCCACCTGCACGCGGTACCGCCCGCTGCGACCCTTGTGTATCGGCGGTCTGTGGACGTACAACCACATCCTTGATGATATGTTGGACACTGTAAGGTCTAACATAAAGTAGAGAAGCCAATATGTTGCCTGAAATTTATAGTCCACGCATGAAAATTCCGACCATTTTAAAGAACTGGATACGAGAGAGATGGATAAAGGGCGTTTGGAGAAAGATATACGATCCCTAAATATGCGTATGTCATTGGCTAGCATTTTTTTGTACCTATTTAGTTTCCTATTGGACGATAAATTGTTTTATCCTTCTTGAAGTGTTTTTATTACATCCACTAGATAGTGACTCTTAATCTTGAATAGAGTTAACAGCTGTCATTGATAAAAAAAAAAAATACCATTGCGATCAAAGACCTCAAACCACAATCATAAATTTTAACAACTGAATTTTACTTTTGTTTTGAAAATTAGTTCACTTATTTACAGCTACGTAGTAGCAGTAAAGGGGTGGGGCTTTGGTAGGGGAGTAGACTTCTCCTCCCCCACACCCCGATGCGTAAAAATTCCTGCGCAGGTCGGAATCTTCATGCGCGAACTGTAATTATGGTGCTTATCATTGATTTTAGAATAATTTTATCTATAAGAAATTTTTTCACGGTCCCGATATATGTTTAAAGTGTTTCATGAGCATTATTATCTCACTGAAAAGTGAACATACTCATTGACTGGATACCTAAGTGGGAAAAAGTGCTCACCTCAAAACCTGATGGTCTCCGGTTTGAATCCCGACCAGGATCGAAACTGGGCCCATTTGTCATTTGTCATAGCGCTATGAATTAAAGGTGCTATCTAACAAAAAGTCGCTGTTAGATTGTAACAAGACCCGGGTTTGAACCGTCTTTCATCAAAACGTTAAAATAAACTCGTAATTTACGAGAACTAATATTCATATATAGTTTTGAAGTTCAGTCCCAACGTTTAATTCCTTAAGATGAATATGTCGTAGCCACTTGCTGTAATTGGGCACTTCATGAAGAGCCCAACGCAGCCCGGGCACTTCATGAAGTGCCCAGCGCGCCTGGGCACATAGTGCAACTCGATTATTTCGATCAAAATTACAGCATCTGCCCAACGAAACTGGACACTTCATGAAGTGCCCAACGCTCCTTGAACACATGGGGTGAAGTGAATAAAACCTAGCACTTACTAGGTAGTACGTACTACGTAGTTCTAGCACTTTCTCGAATCGAGGTGAATAAAAATTGGCTAGAACTAGGTAGTAACTACTACCGGTTTCCCTGAATGATGTAGTATCTACTAGCCTAGTACGTACTACCCCCCTAGTAGTTACTAAGGTGATTCGCATTTCATGAAATAACAATTCTAGTGGTTATATGTCATTCATCCCTGTGAAAGTGATCTTCTCAGTCGTGATTTTGGTGTTCTTGTTATTAAAACTGTGCTATGGCGTCCGATGAAGATTTTGATGTAAGTGGGGAGCAAGAAAGTGTTTCAAAAGTAGAGAGGGCCTTGATAATTAAGGTTTTAAAAACTAAATCGGTGACTTCTGAGAAGTCCTACATATCAAGGATACCAAGAAAAATACGTAGTGCTTACAAACTTCTAAAATAAACGAAACCCTACCCTTTTCCTTATAATTTTGAATGATAAAAAAGCAAATAAATAAAAATAAACTAAAAACAAAACAAAACAAATAACATTTTTATGGAGGTCTGTTAGTGAGTGTGAGTACTCATATGTTGTTGTTAGCAATTTCGTATACGTGAGTGAGTGTGACTGTGAGAATGAGACTATGCTTATGTGGGTTTAGGTGTGCATAACGGTCTGTGCGTGTACGGGAGTATGTTTTGGGTAACGTGTGTGTGGACGATGGTGTACGTGCTTGTATGATGGCGAATGTGGTCATATGTAAGCGTGGTCACATGTGTGCGTAAATAAATGCATTTTTCCCAGGAGTACGTGCATAGCGTTGCGTGTATTGGGTACCTGTATCTTATTGTTAACATGTGGAGGAGTGATATAATTTGAATTTAAATATTTATTCACAGATCTGATATATATATATATATATATATATATATATATATATATATAATAAAAAATAATAGGCCAAATCTTGAGCAGCTACAAATTTACAAATATATTAATGAACACATTATCCCTAACGTGCATGCTGAAATAAGACGTGTTAATCTTTGTCCAAATATTCTTATCGAATTAATTTTAGACGTATAAATAAACAATTAACAAAACCGTAACACTTTTTTTATTGAACCAAAAAAGATAAAATTTTTAAATTAGCTCATTACACAAAGGTTTTAACCATTCTTTAAACTATCAAACACGAACTATGTTTTGCTACTTTTCGGGCCAATGAGATCCTGTTACAGGTTTCTTATCAATTCTATGCATAAAAATTATTTCCAATGCTCTGGGCAGCTCGGTTTGATATTATTATTTTATTATTCCGTTCGATTTGGTAAAAAGTAGAGTGTGCGTGAATAAATGCATTTTTCCTATGACTATGTGCATAGCGTTGCGTGTATTGCGTATATGTGAATGAAATTAAAAAATATGTTTTTAGAGCGCTGTTTGTACTTTTTAAATATTTATGGAAATAAGAATCAATTAAACTGTTAACTTTAAATTAAATGTAATTTTTTCCATACTGAACTCTGAATTATAAGGAATTAGCTGATTATCCCTATTTCACTGTTGGAAAACACTTCCTTAGATTCATACTTAATTTATCGTACTTTATTAGGTTGTCATGACAATTTCATAAGCTTCCCTCATTAGTAAAAAACCAAAATTTTCATCATCAAACCTCAGCAGTTATTTACAGTCGACTATAGTTTTCGTTCAAGGTATGTATTCATGTTACAAACTGAAAAGAACGTCGCCATCTTGACAACTGACAAAAGTTAAGCATGCCCTCGAGCAGACTAGGAAAAAGTGAAGTACTTACTATACGGATCACTTTTTATTCACTGGAAAAGCCTAGTACGTACTAGGTTTCCCTGAATGATGTAGTACGTACTAGGGTAGTACGAACTAGCGTTTTATTCACTTCCAAGGCGAAGTATGTACTAGGGGGCTAGTACGAACTAGCATTTTTATTCACCGGAAACCTAGTAAATACTCGAAAAAAGCCTAGTTCTAGCAAGTACTACTTTTTATTCACATCACCCATTGTGTAACTATTGAGGCATGTTGGGCAGTCGATTTTAAATCTGTCAAAACCAATCCTAATGTTTACATTAAATCCCAATGTCCGTGTTTTGTTTGTTGTTGTTTTTGTTGTTGTTTGTTTCCCAAAAAACCCATTTTGTGGGGGGTTTACCCCCCTTTACCCACCCCCCCTTCCAGTGGTCCGATCTGGCTGGTTTTCGAACTCATCCGAATAATTACTACTTTACACACCTGTGCCAAATTTCATTCCGATCGGACCATTTTTGCGAGCGCTATCGTGCTTACACACACACACACACACACACACACACACACACACACACACACACACACATATATATATATATATATAGAAATTCGAACTAATGGTGTTTTTTGCTTCTGGGGGCCCCAAAATGAAAAGTTATCATGGTGTCAGGGTTAAGTCTTACCATGAGACCTACGGTGATAGCTTCTTCCCTATAGGGGAAATTCGCTAAAATTACAAAAAAAAACGAAATAGTAAAATTTTATATAAATGAAATGTTTTCAATTTCTATAACAATAAGAAGCTAAAGAATTGTTTTTATTATTTTTTCAAAGACTCTTATTACTCTTTTTAAAAATTTGTTTTCCTATGCTGTATTTTAATCTATTATAAATTTATAAAGGGTGACTCAGTAAGAAGTTAAACAATTAAAACATGACAAAATAGGTTAATGTTAACATTTATGTGTTGTGTTACATATAAATGTAATAGGTAAAGTGTTTCATGTATTTTATTTTATTAAAGCATACAACTTTTAAATCGCGACTGAATTGTTTGGTTTGTGTTTTCTGAGTTGTTTTGGCTACGCATCACTATTAATATTATTATTTAAACAACCGTTTGTTGTTTAAATAATAATAAGTTTTATAGTTATACAGTATGTAAAAAAAGTCCGTCCCCCCTCCTTAATTTTTTTGTTTGTTAAGACAAACAATTAACCTTTGGGGAATGATACTAACTCAACCCAAATTACTTTTTGACGTTACCGAAAATTTTGAGTGTCCCCCAAAAATGGGGGATTTTGGGGGCAACTCAAAATTTTCAAATGCAAACCCCTATTGAGTGACCCCTCATTTTAAAGAGCTTTAAAAAAATTGATGAAAGGTGAATATTGGAGGTCTCTAACGTGTTTCTATCCAAATTGACAGCTTGTCAAAATTTTGAATACAACACATCCTTGAAACCTGGCGTCTAGGAAGTTTGGAGTTTTAATTCACCTTTGGTGGCGTAAAAATGAAACGAGCCTGGGAAAAATGTTATTAAATGAAAAAAGTACTCTCTTTCGGTAATATTTAAAATTTTGAGTGTCCCCCAAAAATGGGGGATTTTGGGGGCAACTCAAAATTTTCAAATGCAAACCCCTTTCGAGTGACCCCTCATTTTAAAGAGCTTTAAAAAAATAGGCGATTGGAGGAAGTTGGAGGTCGCTAACGTGTTTCTATCAAAATTGGCAGCTTGTCAAATTTTCTAGGAGTCGTATTTAAAAATTTGACAAGCTGCCAATTTTGATAGAAACACGTTAGCGACCTCCAACCTCCACCAATCGCCTATTTTTTAAAGCTCTTTAAAATGAGGGGTCACTCGAAAGGGGTTTGCATTTGAAAATTTTGAGTTGACCCCAAAATCCCCCATTTATAGGGGACACTCAAAATTTTAAATATCACCAAAAGAGAGTACACTGAGAAAAATATCTTAGCGGAAAAGCAGAGTTTTTGCCCCAAGTCTAGAATCTGTACTCGCAATACGTAAATAAGGACTTGGCTCACGTACAGGAGTGTTGTGTCTGGACCCAGCTCAATAACTCGGCAGAGTTTTGGGCATTAGTACAGACGCAGGACTCGCAGTCCTTCTTTAAGAACGTTTTCTCTGCAATTACGCTCGAACTGCCGTATTTGCAAATAATCAGGGAATTTACCATGATTTTAAGGAAAAAACATTAAAGTGACGTCATAGATGGTTTGTATACGTCACAAAACACGTCATAAGTTTATCCATGATTACTTTCTGCCTGCAGCTCACTGCATTTACGATAGGATGAGAACTTCAAATTATTTCCATGTGATTTGGTAAAAGCAGTTAGTCTTTACCTTGTTTTTGTTCTTATTATCATCAAATATTTTATTTCAATCGAATAAATATTTTTAACCTAATCTGGATTGATTTAAAGGCCGTTGTGTTAGTTTTATATTTGGGACTGAAAATTTACAAATGTGATATAAGTTTGTATAACATTTGGTTTCTATAATACAAATTTTATTAATGTTTTTTACAGTCTTACTTACTGTAGTACCATTGATAGTTAATACATATAAAGTAAATGGTAGTGAAACGTCAAAAAGAATATAAAATTTCCAATTTTTCAGAGAAAAAGCTTAGATTTTTAAGAAAATCAAATAGTTTTATTTGCCAGCAGTACTTATGTTAAATAAATATTGTTTTATTTTTTAAATAGTTGCTGCAAGGACGCATTGATCAGTTTTAGACCTAAGATTAATTTTATCTGCCCAAAGTTTACACGAACAAGTCACCAAAAAAAGTAGTTGCACTGTTTAAATCCTGCTTCGATTTTAATAACTCAGGGACTTTTAGCAAAGTCTTAAACAAGATGAATTGTAAGAAACAGAATGCAGGTCGAGTACAACCTAGCAATAGTTTACTGCCACTTTTGAATGTATCAAATAAATATGTCAGGGCAATAAATTGTTACTATTAATGGTGTAAATACCTTGTACTGTCAAAGTGATCCTTTGTAGTCTCATATTATGGGCTACGACAGTTACAATCTCAGAGAGATCTTCCTCAGGCGATGGAAACCAAATTTCATTCCAGCGGAAGTCGCCAAGAAGCATTGATAACCATCATGACACATACCCACGTAATACAAACGGATAGACGCACACAACGAACAAACATCACTTTTTATAAAAATTCCGATACCGGGAAACACGCACGACACGTACGGAGGGCTAGTCTAGACTCAATTACGCAATAAATTGTCACTGTAGAGAAGTACCTTTAGGCGTAAAACTGCACTTATCACTTCTTCAGATCCTATTCAACAATTACATTCATCAACAGGCAGCCGTAACGCAATGGATATAGCAGTCTTCATCTGAACATACAAGTCAAGAAACATCGGGCGTGGTTAGAACTTGGATGGGTGACCGCTAGGGGAGGGACCAGACATATTTTACTGATTTTAAGTCAAAAATACCGGTAAATGCAGAGACTAGGCAAGTCAGTGCATAGAAACCGGTTGTATTTTACGAGAATAGGAATGTATATTCTGTGATGAACTGTGGTGAAGGCAAAATGAATCGCAGGATATTCTGAGAAAAGTCTCTGCAATTACGAGAGGTAACTCTGATTAGCAGGACTTACAACCGATAGTAATGACGTCATAGCCAGTGACGTCATAACTATGTAGACAAACTAAGTCCTGATTTTCCGTGTGGCGGCCTCACTGCCGGAGCATTGAGCCGGGTCCAGATTGCAGTGGGTAACCCGCACACCCTTATTTACGTGTATTTTCCACGTATTTCAGGACTAAATTTTTCTCAGTGTACTTTTTCATTTAATAAAATTTTTCCCAGACTCTTTTCATTTTTACGTCACCAACGGTGAATTAAAACTCGAAACGTCCTAGACATCAGGTTTCAAGGATGTGTTGTATTCAAAACTTTGACAAGCTGTCAATTTGGATAGAAACGCGTTAGAGACCTCCAATTTCCACCATTCATCTACTTTTTGAAAGCTCTTTAAAATGAGGGGTCACTCAAAAGGGGTTTGCATTTGAAAATTTTGAGTTGCCCCCAAATCCCCCATTTTTGGGGGACAGGCAACATTTTTGGTAACGTCAAAAAATAATTTGGGTTGAGTTAGTATCATTTCCCAAAGATTAATTGTTTGTCTTAACAAACAAAAAAATTAAGGAGGGGGGGACGGACTTTTTTTACACACTGTATGTGTAGCCAGAATAATTCAGAAAACATAGAAGAGGAAACCACGATAAAACATACAGGCAAGAATTATTGTCTGGTTTAGTGGAAGACAATCTTATTCTTAATGTTTTACAAAATTATTTTAAAATAAATATATTTTGTATTACTGAAAATAATACATCGGATATTACCAACAGCAACGTAAACAGCAGTTTTACGTGTTTACATCAAGTGTACAGCATCTGAACTGGACACATAGTGTAAAATAAATAATTACAGCATGTGCCCAACGAGCGTTGGGCACTTCATGAAGTGCCCAGTTTTGTTGATCACATACTGTAATTTTAATGAACCCATTCAATTACACTATGTGCCCAGGCGAGCTGGGCACTTCATGAAGTGCCCGGTTAGAGCTGAACACTTCATGAAGTGCCCAATTACAGCATGTGGCTACGACAAATGCATCACGTTTAAACTAATAATATTCGTCTGTTTTAATAGGATAGAGTATTAGAGATGGTGAAGTACAACCCAGCAGGGGTATCCACCAAGGTGCTGCTCCACTACATCCAGCTGGCGAGAGCACGTGAGGCATTGTTGATATTCTGGCTAGATATATATACAGTATGAAAATATATGTGCTGCAATGGAAAACCAGATCCTCTAAAACTGATACTGAATTCTATGTAGTAATGGAAATAGCTCCTCAGTAACTGATACTGAAATTGCGAAAATATTGAGGATAATATATTTATTTTGATGTAAATAACTAGAGGACCCACCCTGCTCCACACTATTAAAATTTGATAATAAGACTAGGTATCAACATTTATGTGTCAAATACTTGCCTAGATTGAAAAAAGCGGATATTAGCCTACACAACGTACAATCCAGCTAACTGATTAGTTGGTGAATTTTTGTTATAAAAAAGGGCATGATTTACTAGAATGTTGGTTGTTGGCTTAAGATATTGATTGAGATTCTGAATAGACATTTTGTTACTATTTGAAGAGGATACCACCCTCCTTATGGCGAACTGGTCCCCTATATTTAGCTTTATTGAAGGTCACTAGTTCACTTAGTCAACTAAAAACAATTGTGATTCAATAATGTGATTGAAACTGGAGAAAATTGAAGGGAATGAAAAAATAATGTTCGTTGAAATGGTATAACGTTCCCTAACTTGTCAGATTTCAAAAATCAATAGTTCAAAATAAACAGGCTACTCTTTGAATTCCTGTGATCATGAAATATAATAACATAACTATAACTGAAAAAATATAGATTTTTTATTAAAGTTTATATAAATAACAGTTAAAGTTTGTGTGATTTTGCTGTCTACCATTCACATCACATTAATTTGAGCTACGTAAACTGTAGCAAAAACGAAAGCTGTAATCTACCAGGTGTTCTCATACCCAAACTTATAAAATTGCATTGTTAATGCAGGAGCTAATCGATAATAGATTTTATTAATAATCGATTATTTGATTAATAATCGATTTTATTTAAAGAAACCCCTTGGAAAATTTAAAATTTATTTTGGTTGTCAACAGTGCCCACAGCATTCACATAACTTGGGTAAAATTAAAGCCGGTACTGTTCGTCCGTTTTATTATTGATTATATTTTTAGTTGTAAAGTCAATGGTTTTATCTTGAGCTATGGGAATCGTTTAACGTGGAGCAGTTGGAGTGGTGAAAAAAAACAACAGACTATCACAGCTGATCTCTGAAGTCGTACTAGCCTGACATGTTAACATAAAAGCTGTCTTCTTTTATTTTTACTGCAATTTGTAAACACACACAGTTTGTTGATGTTTGTTGAAATTAATTTTTACTTTGTTTATTTTCTCTGATAATTGAGAGTAAACAACGTTTGATAGCTCGGGCAACAGAGTTGGCCTTAGGCCCGCATTACATTGGCATTACACTATTAAATATTTTGTAAAAGATCTTTTATAAAATATTTATTTGACCAATCAAAATTAAAGTATTTGTTTTGAAAATCAGCTGACTTCAACTTTGATTGGTCAAACCATATCTTTTATAAAAGATCTTTTATAAAATATATGATAGTGTAATGCGGGCCTTAGCTCAAGATATAACGACACACTGTATTTCAGTGGAAGCTTTTAGACCAAAATATATCGTATAGTTTGATAAGAACTAATACGTGTTTGAATATGTACAATATCTATCTTTAATCAAAAGCAATGTTTAGAAAATTATGCAATTTTGAAGTTTATAACTCAATAACGCCTAATACCTGTCCAATTAAAATAATAAATAGCTTAAATGTAGAAATGTTGGTAAAATAATTTTCTAAGACCAAAAAAATTAACATTTCAAATCTGGTGTCATTCATCAATAATCACACAAAAATCATAAAGCATAAGTAGTGTTGTTTGGAGGTTAGTTTACTTCGTATTCATCAGAATTACACACTCTAGCTCAAACGAAATCCTGTATTTTATTAAGTGTTCTCACACCATAACATAATTAATAACATAAATAGTACTTTTATCGAGCGTTCATTAACGGTAAATCTCCGAAAAATCCAACTTTATGGTGGCTGTCCACCTTGCTTCGCTTGAAACGTCCAAATTTTAATCTAACATGACTCAAAATAAAATCCAGATTGCCAGTGTCCCAAAGCCTTTCAAGTAATAAAACTATAACCGGAGGTATAGGTCTTTATATGAAGTCAAATTTCAGAAGAAATAAAATTTATGATAGAATTTTCATTACTTTCCTTGAGTTATAACGATTCGAGTGATCTTTATCTCATATGACAGTTTGTGATTCATTGAATACTTCATCGAAAAAAATAAACTTTAAAAATTAAACTTTGAAATGGTTTGTCGTTTTTGAGCAATTTTTATCTAAATTTGGGCCCACGAACTCCCTGAGGAAGAGATATGTTTTAAAATTTAGTGGTATACCCCATCAAAAGATGTTTGGAATTAATTTAAGGCATCTTTCATTAACATAAATCCAAAAAGCATGATTGATATTTGAAAACCATAAAATGTAACAGGAAATTACTGAAAATCCTTTCGAAATTCAAATAAATTTAAAGTTGTCATTGCTTCAGGATTTTTTATTGTTTTTTTTCAGAAAAATTCCAGCAGTTTGACTACGGTCTAGCAGGCAACAGCCAGCGGTATAACAGCGATAGTCCTCCGCAGTATGACTTGAAAAACGTCAACTGCACCATCTACCTAGTCAACACTGACGTGGACATGGTAGCCGCTAAAGAGGTTACTATCCAATGCATTAGTCTTTATTCTCAACAAACTCGAAAGGCCTACGTAACTGGTTGCATGTACTCTTAAGTTTAGCGAGCAAACAATGCAGTTTTTGTTTTTTTTTTACCTGAAAACAGGTAAAAATAAGGAGGCTTGAGTTACGAACAATTATATTTGTCCTCATCATCTACTCATAGTCTCAGTTTTGAAAATTGTTGGCAATAAAATTTTCTCTAATTTACAAGTTATTTTACTAGGTGTCAAATACGGTATTTCGTTCTTTTATACGGCTTTGAAATGAGTTCTCATGCACGATTAAGTAGCTTATGTTCAGTTTCACATGTTTTTACAACTTATTTACAGACAAAGGAGTTAAATTTGATTAGTTTTTAAGTTATGTGTCTATTAGATTTAAGAGTTTATCCGTTATTGGGATTAGATGACTGGGTTAGTCAAAATGTTTTGGAATCTGTTTATTATTCTGTATGAGAACTTCTGATATAATAGGATTTATGTCGATGCATCGATTTAAATAGTACACTCCCGATTATGCAAGCCCGGTTATCAGGGACTCCAGGTTATCCAAGTTAGCTCTACGCTTAAAAAATTTTATAATTTAAAATTTACTGTTTTATAACAACATTTGGCAAAGTGATATTGTATAGTTTCATGAGATCAATTATTTTGAACAAAAAACGACGTAGGAGGAGTCCCTTACGCTAGATTATCGATAAAAAGGGCCGCTTGACATTGCATTTTATGCAGTTATAGAGAAGTTTTGTTATATCCTTACCTCAAAATACAAGTGACCTCAGTATTATCGGAGGTTCTCGGTATCATAGAGTGTCCCAAAAATCTCGGAGAATCGAGAGTGAGTAGTGCAATAGTGGGGCTGCTGGCTCACTTCGCATAAATCAAATTTGACAGCTACATCCGGTCTGGTGACGTCAGAGGCTGTGACGTAGCTGTGACGTGTTGGGGTTGGCATTTAAAGTTTAAATACCCGGCTGTGGTGGGCATTTAAAGTTTAAATGTCCGAAAATGGGTCAAGGTCGGTTGGGGATGTTTTTAAAAAAGATCTTGCATTTTCGGAAAATCCAAAAATGCAAGATATTTTATTTGTTTCTTTTTATTTTACATTAAGGTTGAAAAGTTTGCTCCCAAATTTGAAAAGTAGGTTGTTGTAGGTGGTGAAATTTCTTGCTTATTTTCATTCTTTTTGTTGTTGTAAGTTGGCAAAAATACATTATTTTCGTTTTGATTGTTTGTTGCATAAAGTTCCAAAGATAAACTGAACCCAGTGGTTATAAGTTGTTTTAGCTCTTCACTAAAAATTTCCAAATCCTTGTAGGTTGTAAGATTGATAGTGTTGTAGTGAATCCCGCGTTGAGAGACATGACTAGAGTTGTTTACTCGACTAGAGGTGTAGCAGGAATGGTTATTGCAAAGCCGGTGGTGCGGGTACCTCTGTCGGTAGTGGGGGTAGTGGTGGGGGTAGTGGTGGGGATAAAAATGGTAGACGCTTGTTTAATCACTTTGCATTTAATCGTTGCCACAATAGACCGAGTCGATGTTGCAATTCTTCTAGTTTAACCAACCGGTTCTTTTGATATGTTCTGCAACCACATTTACAGTAACAGAAAGAATTACATTTTGTACAAGCTTTTCCGTCAACTTGATCTTCAGGTATCTTAAAACATTTTTCTTTGCAACAATAAGATAAAAGCGGTAGATTATTTCTTTTGAATGACATGTTGGTTGTAGCTTGTCTTAAACAGAACTGAGCCTATCAACGTTAAGGTTTCGTATTTATATAAAGTATTCGAATAAAAGTATCGAATAAAACTATCGATTAAAATAATCGAATAATACTATCGATTAAAAGTTCAAGGTCATCCGTTTGAGTTTTTACAAAAATACAACATAGCAGTATATAAATAACATATACTGATATATTGTTTTTGTTATCTTTTTATTAAAAACATGTTTTTACAATATTTACAAAGTTATTTTTGTGCGATGTGCAGAGTAAGTTCCGTAGAGTTGTTTCCGCTCATTCCGTGTGACACCAAATATAATGATCCTGGCTGAATTTCCCGCAGATCTTCATTTTGCAGCAACTGGACGAATCGTTTTGGAAGATATACTTGAAACTTTGGTTCATCACCTGGTGTAAATGGTGCATCGGATAAAGATGCGACGACTGCGTCTCCATTCGTTGTATCAACTTTCTTCATTTCATGAACAATATAATGTTTCTGTTCTTTTAATTCTGAACATTTCTTGATAATTAGAGTATTTGATTTTGAATGTAAGTTGAATTGTTCAACTAAACATTGGAGAAACTGTTGTGATGTCATCTTCTTCACTGGAGATGTTGTCTGTTCGGAGTATGGAGTTAGAGTGGTACTCGGGGTGTGTTGCTTCCTCGTATTTATAACCTTCGTAACCCCCACCACATTCTTCTTTTTCTTGTAAGTAAGCAGCCAAGTGATATGCGTTTTGTAATGCGCATTGAGATTGGTTGTGTTTCGGATCTATTGTAGAAACGCAAATATTTCTAACATCAAAGTGAAAGGTTTTGTCCACTTTTATGTTTAAAACTTCTTTGTTCGTGTACTGTCGTATCCAATTCTTTTTTTCCAATCCTCTGGTATATATGTGTGTAAATTGTTTGCAAAAATGAAACATAATTTTGTGTACATTGTTGTACGGTAGAAAACCTTCAAACCAATGGAAGTGATGAAAATTATATGTTAACCATCTGTTTGTTATTTTAGCTTTTGACTTTAGTGCATGGATAGAACACGGTGCTTCGAATAAGAATGGGTACGCCACTTGTGTGAGCAAATGTAAAATTACCAATTCTTTTATGATAAATCTATCATCGTTTCCGCGAAATGCTTGAAATTCAATTACACAAGGTTTTGCTGCCATTTCTTTATCCTGTCTGCTCATCACAGTGTCTGCTGATCAACTGTTTTCCACACCACGGTAGGTTAGACATATAAACCAGGCCGTACAGTTGCAGGCGCGTTGGTGTATGTTTAACGTGGGCACCGTCCCCAGTAGGCCTACCCCACGGTTTATTCTTTTGTTAAATTACATTGTAGTTTTAAACTAGCAAAGTTTCTTCTTCTGTATTATTGTTGTTGTTGGTTTCTTCTTCTGTACTGTTGTTGTTGGTTTCTTCTTCTATAGCTTCCGTTGCAACTTCAGTAAAAGGTTCAAAGTTTCTTAACTGCCTCCACATTTCCACTTCGTGAGGTATTCTATTAAAGATGGATGTATCTATTGGTCCGTATTGTAAAGTGCTGTCTGGTTGTTTTTCGCATGCATCTACCAGATATTCCTTAATAACAGAGCTTGAAAATACTAATTGTTTCATATACCTGGTAATAGGTGATGTTGCATAGTTTAAAATGTAGAATTCTTCACGTGTTAGTAGAATTTTATTTTCAAACTGTGTCGAGTCTCTAATTCGTACTTGTTGTTGACCACGATGTTTAATAATGTCAATTTCATTGTCACAATCCAAAAGTCGAATGTTAGTTTTTCTTCCAAAGAAACTGTTCGCTAAATAACATTCAATAAGATGTAGATGTTTTAAAAAGGAATCCCAAGCATTTTCTGAAAATAAAACCATCTTTGTACCATGGCTTAGTATTACTGCGGGAGAGTAGTCTAATGATTTTACCAATCCTATCGACACACTTTTACTCATGCAAGATGAAATAGGATAAAAGATGCGAAGGAAAACTTCAGTTAAAATGTTTGGTGGAATATTTTCTTCAAGTTTTCTTTTCTTTCTTACGTTTGTTTTATTATTTTCCAACTTTTTATTTTGTTTTCCAAACTTTAAAAACTCATCAATTTCCTTTACAACATTTTCTTCAAAATGTTTATCATCATCATTTTCCAATGAAGGTGTAGTTTCGGAAACGCCTTGTACAACTGATAAAGAACTCATTTTGTTTATAATGCTGTAGATGATGTTACCCATACAACTGTAGACAGTCAACTAAACAATTTGCGTTCCCGCTCCTGCTTTTATAGCCGAGTGGTGGGGGTATTTTTTTCTTTTCATTTTACAACACTGCTTTTACAATACCGGTTAAAGGTGTATATGTAACAATTTTATCATGTAAAATTAAACAATAAGCAGATGTATCATTGGGTACATTTTGTTCAAATTCCATTTCTATTTTTATATCCACACTGGAAGATTTTACAGATTCATTTTGTTTGGAACAATCAACTACAACAATCGGATAGGTAGATTTAAATTGGTTTGGCGTTAATAAAGGTGTGTTTGTTTTTCCATAATATGAATTTTGGAATCTTGCGTACATATCGTACAAAACGCTAAACCTGTCTTCTGTAAAGTTTATGTTGAAGTGAAGTTGTCGTATGGAAAGAATTGCGAGTTTAGAAACACCTTAAAATTTGTAAGTTTGCAATGATCAAATTCACCAACATGTTTAGTTATTTCATTTCTTCTTTTTGTTTGTAATCCAAATATTACATATCTTGCCTTTTCCAAATGAGTAGAAGTTTTTACAGTCCATGTATGACGTTGTGTTTCCGGTAAAACCGGATATTCATGAAACTCCCAACTTCTAAATGGTATTACGATATCACGATCTGATTTTAAAGTTCTTAATAATGAAATTCTATTTTGATCGTTTAACCGTACATGCGGTACTCTCCAAACAATCTTGTCTAATTGCATTTTCCATTCTAAATTAGCTTCTGTTGTTCCATCAGGCGCCATAATAATATCTTTGTCGTTTGATGATCTTAACAAAACTAATTCTTGTTTTACGTTTATTATTATTTTTCGGTAATCTTCGGCAAAGCCTAAAAGTAATCTTAAAGGAATGTAAAAGTCAAAATTGCCTGAACTGTTTGGAGTGATTGTACTGGAATCGGGTGCTACCCATCCTGCGGCGGCCAGCATATTTTTTTCACTCGGTGTTAAAGATGCTAATCCTTTTAATGTACTTGTAATTCCCACCTTTTTTGTTGAATCTACTGTAACTCCGGAAATTTCATATCTTATTTCATCAAACAAATATGCCATGGGGTTATTAATGAATGGAAAAGTACTTGCAGTGTTTCCATCTTTTTTGTTACTCTTCCTTCGATATACAAATAACTTTCACATGGAAGTGTATCAATATCTTGTAGTTGTATGGGAATTCTAATTTCATCATTATTATTTAATTTTGATGAAGCGTAAGGGTTGTGCGTATGATATTCCTTTTCCCATAAGGTTTCGTCGAATGTCGGACCCTGTGCTATATCCAATATTTCCATTATTAATAAGTTTTAATCCAATTTCTTCTAGAAAACGAATGTTATCACTTGTTAATCCTTCTATAGCTGAAGTGGTACTGACTTGTTTACCAGTCAGCTCTTTCTTTTTAAATGATAACCCCATTGTTATACGGTTGATTTTATATGTATTCGTATAGTTATAGGTTCGTCTCTAAAATCAATATGATTTCCGTCTTGATCTAGTATGTTCACCACAATGTCTGAAATAAAACTGGTGTTTAACGGTAGGTACACTAAGTTTTGTGGCTTTTCCACAATTTTAAAACCCGGAGCAACTGTTGGATAGAATGTGTGCAATATATGAGTATTTTCACCATCTCTATAAGAACCATGTATAATATTACATGTAACATCTATATTGTTAACTTTCATTATTGTCACAGTTCTAGCACCTGAATGGTTAATATTAGGTTCTAAAATTTTTGTTGTTTTAGGAAATCCTAATAAACTACCAATTGAATGTTCTTTGGTAAAATCTATATAATATTTACACTTAATTTCAGCTTTCATAGTATTGTTATTTCCTTTTATTGTTATATTATCTTTTCCCATGTGATTTTGTATCGCTTCATTTATATCATCAATTTCATATGCTCCAGTGGGTAAACTAAATACTTGTATATCTGAATATTTGTTTGTATTTTTATCTTTTGTTTTGTAATAATGTATTTTGTCATTAACATTTTCAGTAACGTTGGGAATAGAATTATAAGTTGTTATATCTAATAATGAGGCTTCCCATAATTTATCTTTTTCCAAACGTAACGCAGGGAAAAGAACACTTCGCAAAGTAGATGAAGTTCCAGTTAATGATACTGAATAGGAAGACATCTTAAAGTTGACTAACGCTTTTTGTTAAAACATCTAAACATAAATGTCCACAGATTACAGTATCATCAGGTTGCTCTCTTTTTTAATTGTATAGTTCATTTTTAGCTGTTTTAAAGTAATATTGTAGTTCTTTTGGTGGTGGGAGATTACCAAAACTATCAAAGTAGTAAATAGTTGATCCTAGTTTTTTTATACATACCCAATGAGTGCCTGATCCTTTACTATTATCTAAATTTACTACTCCGGTTTCATTTTTCCAAATTTTAACAGGTAATACATCTTTCATAAACACTCCTCTAAAAAATGGAATTTTTAAACAAGAAACATAAGTAATTAATTCTTTATCTGTTAATTCTTTATTTGGAATTAGTAATTGTTTTTTTCTGTTTAATAAACACGATACGGTCTTAGGTATAATCCTCCTCCTTTTTTTATCATTGACCATATTGTTTGATTCTTTTTATTTTTACCTGCGGTGGTTCGTCGTTTTCTTCTTATATTTCCTCCACGTTTCTTTGCAGGTTTTCTCCTCCTTTTTCCACCTCCTTTCTTCTTTCCACCTCCAAACATCGTTTTACCCTTCATTGCTGCTGATACCGCTAAAGCTGCTGCTTTTTCACCGATACTAGCGTCACTGGATGTTACTCTTTGCCAAGCTTTTTCAGCAAGTGCTCTATCCGCTATTGATCTATTTTTAGTATCTGCAAACTTTGAATATGCTATATCGTGTTGTTTGCAGGCTTGATCAAGTTTATTTATTCCAAAATCTCCTCTAGCAAGTCTTTTTTTTCAATTTTGTTCCAGGACCACAATATTGATAACCTCCTGGTAAATGTAGTTCTACAGGTAATAAATCGATAGCTTTATTAACTATAGCTCCAACCGGCTTAGTAAAAGAGAAAGTGCTGTTGATGCTATTCCTCTTCCTCTCTTTATAACGTGTCGATTATGACTGATGCGTTGAACTTTCAACATGGTCTTTTATAGTGAAAAGAAATGTCAATACTTGTTTATTTTATAAATGCTTTATAATGAATGATTCACTTATCCTTTGACATTGTTTATTTATAATAAACATGTAAAAGTATGTTTGTTCATGGGTAATAAAGTGTTATCCAACCTTGCGGTATGATTGTATCTTCTTCATCATTATTTGTAGAAGATCTTAAAGTATTAGTTTCCTTATTTAAAAAATATTTTTCCATAACATTTTGTTTAACCCAATGTAGTTTTTGATCAGATTTTATAGGGTTTATTGTGTTATACACATCATATAATACTACGCTTAATAGTTTTACAATGTAATTTACATTAACAGCATCATTAAAGTTGCGAGGGTCATCTAAGTTGCTTAATCGCAAGTATTCACAATTAAAATATTCCTTATGCCGATCTTTTCTCAGGCTTCTTTTACGCCATTCTTCTACTGTAACTGCATCACCGTCTGCTATTCCTGTTCCAACATTAACTAGTGGTCTTTCTTTGCAATCAAAGACTTGTCGACGACCTGTTTCATATTCTTGTAATACAGGAACTTGTCCAATTGTTGCTACATCAGTTTCATCCAACCCTTTTTTAACATTAGTAATTATTTTTGCATCGGCATCCCATTTGTTATTTTTTGATTTTATTATTTGACTTATTGTAGCTGCATCTGATTTTGCAGTTCCTTCCTTAACGTTAGTCAACACTTTATTTTTACAATCAATTGTGTTAATATCATGTGTAATACAATGATCAGTAATATATTGAAGGTTTACAGCATCTTTCATATCTTTAGGGTCTCCAATATCATGTATTACATAGTTGTAGAAGGAAAATTTATCTGTTTTTTCAGGGATGACTGAATGTAAATACTTTTTTGTAACTGAATCTTGATCATTAACAGGATTTGCTATATTGGCTATTCTAAGATCTTTTGCATCATATACTTTATTATTACTTTTAGGATCATATCTTAAGGTTTGGTTTATGTACCACATTAAATTTTCTTTATTTACCGAATCATTTTTATCTATTGGTTTTGGAAGATTTATAATTCTATAAAAATTAGCGTTATACACTTAATTTTGAAGCTTTAAGCTAGGTAATGTTTCACTTTTTAAAGTTTTGAAATTTACTGCATCATTATCATCTTTTGGATCATTTACAAACTTTAAACGTTTGTTACTTATATCATAATCTCCATCGGATGTTAGTGGTAAACCACCTCTTTTTCCATAAGATCCTGATTTGCTTCCAGTGTCGGAATACCGTCCAAACTTATCGACACTCATGGTTATACTGAATTTTTAATCGGTTATACTTGTATTCTATATACTCATATTTTTATGCAATTACTCCTCGATTTCGCAATTCCCCGACAAAAACTGCCCATTCGTTTTCTAAACCGCTATGTCCGGCTTGTTTAGCTTCATATATTAACTTCATTCTATCAACCAATTTGTTTATATCGTTGTAGTATATTATATTAGTATCATACAAGTTTTTCAATAATCCTTTTCCTGATAAACTTGATTGATTTGTTTTTCTCCTTTTATGTAAAATATTTATTTCAGCAGAAGATAATGATTTTCTTTTTATGGGTTCCCTTCTTTTTGGTGGGAAAAGTTTAGCAATAATAGTTTTATATTTTTCTGATGCATTTCTATGAACATTGAAATTTTTAGAATAATTTTTCTTATGCGCATTTGTATCCTCCAATATTTGTTTAAAAATGTTTAAATCCTTTTTCGTATATTTATTAGGTTTCGGTTTAAAAATAAGTTCAAACAATCCTTTCGTACCCTTGTATTGTTTATTATTTATAATAATATTGTCATGTTCGTCTACATAAAGTTTGCTATCTCCAATCATTAGCCCATTTTCTTCTATTCTAGCACCAAAAGTATGATATTTTCGAGTTGGCTGTGCAGAATGTAACATTTTTAATACAAATTGTCTTGCAAGCGGCCCTTTATACGCAATATCCGAGCCCAATTTGCTCAAGTTGGATGGATTAATAGACTCTTCTTCTTCTTGTTGTTCTTAGCTTGTAGAAAGACCTTCTTTTTCTGTTAAAACATCCGTTTCTTCACCTAGTTCGCTTTCTTCTTCAGTTGTTTCTCCTTGTTGCGTAAAACTTGTATCACCTTCATATTCTTCTTTTTGTTCAAATTTTTAAATGGGTAAAATAGCATCTCCGGAAAAATTAAATGTTGAATGTTTAACATTTTGCCCTAATTGTTTTAATGGCTCAGTAATAGGTTTAAATGTTGATTCCAGAAATTTCTCTCTTTCACTTATTCCTAATCTTAACGCTCTGTTTTTATGTCTAATAGAATCACTAAGTGATTTTATTTCTTTTAATAGCTTTTCCTGATTAACCATGTCTACACCATGGAGACTTGTACGATAATGTTGTTAATTAATGTATTAAAACAAATTTATCAATACCTATGCGGTAACGACCATCTGTTATAGCTTTATCTTTCATAATTACCAAAAATCCATATTTTTCCGCCCAAGCTTTTCCACAAAGCTCTTTGAATTTTTCAAACGACATATCAGCATTTACATGATCGTTGTATATATGTTTTAGGTTTGTATCATCTTGTTTGAATAAAACTAAAATATTTGCATTGTCTCTAATTAGTTGTTTTGGAATTTTGCTATATGTTTGTCCGATATATATGCTATCAATATTATTATGTCTTCCCATGGCAAAATAGTTTCTAATAGTATCATGATTTTCACTAGATACATCATCAAATACAAATGCGGAATACGGCTTAGCCTGGTCTGGTTGCATAACACTGTCACTAGCATTAAATTTGTAATAGTTAACATCAGGCACATCAGTCAGGATCTTTTCCAACAATTGATACTTTGGTTGATGTAAGGACTTTGAAAAAATATATAGGTTATTAAATCGCAATCCTTTTGTGTTTGTAATTAAGTTAAACACAACATTAGTTTTGCCACAGTTTGAAGGACCGCTTACTATACATCGTACAGTGTTTGGAAATAAACTGCCGTGTTTACCATTGTTGATTTTAACGTTATCTACGGTTAAATCATCAATGTTATTAATATTAAATTTATCTTTATGGTGAACAATCTCCATCTTATTCAAAGGCAGAAGAGTAAATAAGTTGATTTAAAACTAAATCAAATCTTTTATAGGTATCCACGAATCTTCAGTTTTATCAAACCCCAACCAACGTACTTTAACTTGTTCTTTTTTCCTTTGCAACACCTTTTCAACAAGATAGACATCGCCTACTGTTGACATTAACAATTCATGTCCGTAAAAGCCGCCTTGTAACAAATTTCCTTTGTTATCTTTTAAAATATAAGTTTCCGGTACAGTAGGTTGTACTTTATACACTGTAAAAACTTCGTTTGTCCAATTGGGCAGGTATTTTTTAGTAAACACTCCTTTGTTTTACTAATTCGAACTTTATCATTTACATTAAATTTTCTTGGTTTTCTTTGTTCCGCTTTTGGCTGTGTATTCTTTTTAATTCGTTGTAAAACTAGTTTAGCGTTTTTCTTATTCACTTTGTTAGGTGCCATACCGATAGTTCTATGAAACTTGTTGTTGTAATCGCTTATTAATTTTGGTAAGATATCAACCCATATGTAAGAACCTCTTTTTGAAAACATTTTATACAATGCACCTTTTAAGGTTCTATTAAATCTTTAAATTATAGCTACCTTTTTCTCAGAATTTGTGGAATAATGATTTATGTTATATTTTTTCATTAACAAGGCAAAAGATTTATTAAAATAATCTTTCCCATCATCAGTTTGTAAATGTTTAATTTTATTTTTATCTCTTTTTATAGCTACTTCCATAGCTTTTGTTATGCTGTTACCGGTTTTGTCTTTTAATGGCAAAGCGTCTGCAACTTTAGTAAAACAATTAATAATCGTAAGAATGTATTTAAATCCTTTATTTATTTTACTATGCGGTTGCATTTCAATTAAATCTGCTTGATATAAATCATTTATTCCTTTTACAACAGTATTTCTTCGTGGAAACTTTATTCTTGCAGGTTTATGAAGTTCATTAACAATCTTTTCTTTTAACTCTGTCATGATGTTTTTACTAACAAAGTCAAGTTAGTATTGAGTGTTTCTTTTTCTGCATCCGCTTTTATAGTTCAAGGTCATTTCAACATATTTTTTTAAAAACGGGGAAATCACAGCGAGCATGCTGTGATTTCCCTTTTTTTCTTTTTTCTTTTTCTTTTTCTTTTTTCCTTTTTCTTTTTTACTCATCAATAGGATTGAGAGAATAGTGGCCGAATGGTAGAGTGTGAATTTTGTCTGGAAGAATGTGTCGTTTGTCATCATTGGAGCAGAGTGCTTTTTTCTCTTCTTTTACGCTGTACAGTTGATGGTTGAAACTTCTGATGGTGTTGAATTTTGTAGTTATTGTCGTTTCTTCAAATAAGCATTGCTTGTAGTGTTCGAAATTTACATTCTTTTTAAGATACAAACTTTTTACACCCTTAGCTTTTTTAATAACATTGTTTTCTTCTTTATGCAATTGTAGTGAATACAATTTTGACATTAGTGCAATAAGTTCTTCCGGTAAAATTCCATTTGCTTCATCTTTAAATTTTCCAAGTTTCTTTTTGTTCCGATCATTGTCATAATTTAAATGATCTTTTGGATAGTCACTAAAATCTAATTCATTTTTGTGAACAAATGTTCGAAGATCCAAATACATATCTTCAGTAAGAATCCAGTAGATGAAAGCGTCCGTGTCCATGTAGGCGATTCCGATGTTATCTCTACCGTAGAAGGCAACCATTTTGTTGTAGTGGAAATCATACATGTGAGTTTTGGAAATATCCAAGATTGACATTCCAACGTACAACGGACGATCCATTATCACGCTTGTCTTCTTCATAGATACTGCCACAAGGTTTTCATTGATGATAATGGATGTTCCAAAGTTTGGTTTTTGTACAAGTTTTTCTAGTTTTATAGGATCTGTAACTAATTTAACATTTTTTGTGTTTTCTTTTGTTTTCTAATGTTTTTCCTAATATCGCATTATTCATTAATTTAAAAAAGTCCTTCTGAAATGTTGATGTTGCAGCTGCTCTTCTTCTGGTGTTTGAATCAATGTACGGTTTTAACCAGCACGATTGGGAAAATTTTAAAACTCTATGAATTTTGGTTATACGTAAACCCAATCGGAGTGCTTGTTGAACAACCCAAAAGTGAGCTACGTATCTTTGTTTATTTTCAAGAGACATAATTAATTTTGGATGTTTGCCAATTGGTGAAACTTCTGTTTTTGCAAGGAGCGGAAGATCGTAATGAAGATCATGCAAGTGTTCTGGATATTCAAAGTCACAGTCCAATATGTATCCGGTGTCTCCGTCTTTTGAAATTTGCGAAATATCACCATTAGAGTCTGGATTAACCCATTCAAAGTTTCCAAAAGGAAGTGGATTAGACATGGCCCATCCGTATAAATTGTTGGCATCGAAATATCCCAAGAACACTGATGGTTTTTCTTTATCGTAGTTTGGAAGATATTTGTTGTTAGCTTTAACATGTCTAGTAACACTTTGGGTCAATCCACCTCTAACGCCCGATTCGATCATCAACACCATGTCAATATCTGTTAATAATTGAAGGTTGCACTTTGTTTCTTTTAGCATAGCTTGCCAAGCTAGTCCTGGAGAAGTATAAGAATGAAGAGGGTCTAATCCGTAGGCTTCAAAACAAGTGTTTCTAAATTCTTCCATCACATCGCAAAGAAGGGTCACATCAAGTTTTACATAAAAGTCAGAATAATCTCCCAGAGTGTTCATTTCCAATTCATCCCAAACTCGGCATGCGTGTTGATAGTCTTCAGGTGAAATGTCCAAATCGGTAAGTTTACTTTTGAATGCTCCTGTTGGAGGAAGTGATGTTTCTTGAAATTTATGTAGTCCATCGATGTAATCATACGGAAAAACTCCTTTCCGAAGAACCAAATCCATTTTTTGCAGGTACAATTTTGCTTGTTTCTATTAAATTTTGTCTTCTTAAATTTTCAGAAAGTTTCATAAGACTGGAAGGCATAAATCTAAAAGAATCAACAAATCCAAGTTTAATTTTGCCCACCTTTTTTGAAAAGCTTATAACGTTTTCCATAGTTTGTGCCAAAACGTCTATTTTACCGTTGTCTCTTGCTAATTCAGGAATGATAAAATGTCCATCGTATCCGCTAAGATTGTGAAAAACCACAGGAATAAAAGATGGTAGTTTGTAGTTGATGTTACATCCGTTGCAAGCTGCACCTCTGTAGGTTCTTGTCAGATGATCATGGTCGCGAATTTAAACTTTACTTTCTGTAAATTGATTGTTACACAAATAGCATGTTGTTGCCAAATCATAAAAATAAAGTTCTTCCGGTGTCATAGGTGACATAGGAACCACATTGCTATACATTGCTTCCACTTTCCCAGCGATGTCGTATAAATCATCAACAAAGTATCGAGCTGCTTCTTCTCCACGATAGATCTTCGGTGTAGATGTCAAACCATATTTTTGAAGATGTTCTTCAGACAAAGTGGATTTTACTATTAAACAGTAGCTGTTTGGTTTGTGAAGTTGATACTTTGTTCTGCTTGTAATTTGCTCTCCTTCTACTTGTTCAAGTGGAAGCAATGAAGATTCAAAATCCGCATACACTACAACTGGAATTCTGTATTGTTGGATAACTTTGTCAAATTTTACTTGCGATCTGCTAGGGTGTGGTAATTTAATTCTTACTTCATAGTTTCCACTGCATAGTCTTTTATGTTCCGTCAGCCATTCTGAATCACCTCTTCTTAAAAGTTTGTTTACAAAACAGAAACATCTTTTACAAGTGGTTTTTCCTTCTTTACGTTTTGATAACTGTTTGCAAACTGGAGCTTCAAAATTTTTAATATAAACATAATGTGAAATATCACCTTTTGTTATTAATAATAAATCAGTATGATCTCTGCGTTCGGTGGGTGTTATACGCAAGGGGTAGACATTGTTGGATGAATCTAAACCAAATATGTTTACAGATACAAAAGGATTTTTCTTTTCAAATTTTGATATGTCTTGGATATCAACAGGATAAGTCATGCCTTGAAAGTTATACTTATAGCAAACCTCATCGTATGCTCTACTTGGTCGATCCACATTATCTTGTACATATTTTGCAAGCATTGCATACTTGAAACATTCAGCATTTTTATTTTTTACATTAACACAAGATTTGGTTACTTGAATCTTCTTTGGTAAAGCAATATAACTACTACCTCTCATTCCATATCCATGTTTATGAACTCTTACATCTAAGCTTGTTATACTTAAGAAACTCCATCCAGAACCTCTTCCTTCATGTTCTTGTAATTTTGTTAAAAGTTCTTCAAAACATTCATCCACGATTGAGCTTATATCCGTTGCAAACATGATGGTTTTTTTTTAGTTAAAAATCCTCTTGGTGATGTTTCATTTTGAACATTTGTAAATACTGTATCTAATAATATTCCAAACTTTATAAAATTTAATCTTCTTAGTTCATTGTTCAATGTTTCTGTTACTAATGTTTTTGCTTTTGAAATAAACTGTGCAAGTTGCAATTGAGCATTGTCAATCTTAAAATGAGTTACTACACTACCTGGTAAAGCTCGGGCGTATAATTCCACATCCAAAGATGGTCCGGGTGCGTATTGAATAATACTTGGTCTTGAATTTAGTTGTTGTTGTACGGTAGCCAGTATTTGATATAAATCTTCCAAATATTCTTCTTCTTCTGCATTGTTATTTGTTTCTTGGTTTGTTTCGTTGTTATGGTATACTTCTTTGTGTATTTGTAGTAAAATTTCATCTTCAAAAGATTCTTCGCAACTAATGCAGTAATACATGACGTAGGTGTGCTCTCCACAAAGGTTGTCGTAATAATGAAAACCACTCTAAAACTACCTCTATTTATACCATTACCCCCACCACTTTTTTCTGTATTACACACAAAAGTGTAAATATATTATATTTCAAAACACCTAAGTTCTAAAATCATCCAATGTAAGTTTAAGGGGGGGGGGACTTGATCTCGTTGCCGTTCAACTTTGGAGCTGTGTCAACGTACATGGTGGTAGTTGATATAACAAAAATGCTCTAAATCTATCATGCGGGTAGTCAAATTACGCGGAATTAAAAGACAAACAAAAAAGGTTCCAGTAACATTTTTCGATAAAACCAACGGTGTAAAAGTTATATCGCAAAAACTTATAAAAAAAATCTACATTTTGTACCTGTCAAAATCAAATAATGCAAGTTTAAAAAAAATACATGTTATGTGTTGTAAGTATGTTCATCATTGCTGTTGTCTAAATATTCTACTTCCAAATCGCTTTCGTCTTCCTCCGTGTCTGACACTGTAAACAAACTACGCCGAACAAGAGCATGTATATATTGTTTTGGATCATAGTCAATTGTTACATGTGTTAACGGTGTTTCTTCGCCTATTGGTACTGGTTGTTCCAAAATATTTTCCTCATCAGTTGTACCATCAGACGTAGCATCAGATGTAGCGCCGGATGTACCATCAGATGTATCTTCTACTGGAATCAAACTATTTTCAAAAATACTTTCGTCATCTGTTAAATCTTCTGGCTCAACCAATTTATATATTTGTTCACAAATTGAACATGCAGCAGGAAAATTGTTGTCTGTTGGAGGCATTCTAAAAGAAACTTAATATTGTAAAATAAATGTTGAAGCAAATGTTTAAAAATTTTTCTAAGTCCGAAAGTATTAATTATTGGGAAGTTTCAACACTTAAAATTTTTACAAGTCCAATGTAAAGTAAAATAAAGAAAGACGTGTTGTTAACTGTTGGAACAGAGGCGAAAAAATGATGGAAACCAAACTCGCAGCAAAAATAAACTTCATATTGTAAAATAAATGTTAAAGAAAATGTTTGAAAAAATTTTCTAAGTCCAGAAGGATTAATTATTGGGAAGTTTTAACACTTAAAGTTTACAAGTCCCATGTAAAGTAAAATAAAGAAAGAAGTGTTGTTGTCTGTTGGAACAGTGGCGAAAGAATGATGCAAACCAAACTCGCTGCAAGGCTCCTGTGGTTTGGGAGGGGGGATGACCTTGTGCTTCGGCATCAGTTGCTCACTAGACAGTGAGGTGGTAACATGTTCAGAAGGCGCCCTGAACATTTATTTAACTTTGTACAAGTTACAATATTTTAAAGATGCTACTTTATTATATTACTTTAATACTTAGTTAAAATATTTAGTTGAAAAAATGCAAACTAAACTACAGTTGCGATTAAATAAAAACATGGTTTCTTAACATTTGGCTTAAGAAATATTTGCAATAAAATATCGTAGGAAAGTTTTTACAACATATTTGAATTAATATGTTTACAAACCTTATCATGCGAGTTTTAAAAATAAGGGAAATAAAAGATAAATGAAAAAGGTTTAATAAAACCAACTAGACCAAGTGGGCCAGGTTTATATTCCCGGTGACCTCGCATACTTTCGCTTGCTGTCAAGCAGTTAGTAATCAATACAACTCGTTGACCTTGGTGCCTAACGCTTTCGCATGCGGGCGAGCCACTAAAAATCAATACAAGTCGTTGTCCTTGTTGCATTACTTGGCACACTCTACACTCAACAATTCATTCTCCGCATTGCAACCATCCTAACACCTACTTCAATATGAACCGCTCCGAGTACTTTACCATTTGGAACAATTATTTCACCTACTTACAACTGCTGAGGTTACGAATTTTTCAATCGAACAACAATCAAGATTGGTATGATGTAACATCTACCATCGCTCAAAATGCTTTTCAACAAGTTCGAAAAAAAACATTCTTACCAGCATCAAAATTACTTCTAAACCTTCTACTAATAAAAGACCTCTTTCGCCTTTACATATACCCCAACAAACATACAGCTAAAAGGGCCAACATAAGACTTTTATATTTGGGCTTTCGCCAAAGCCTCAACCCTTGGTGACTAAGTCCCAAAAGGGTTGGGGTTTAAGTGGTTAAAGGCGACGATGTTTTAAAGTTTTTGCGCTATAACTTTTACACCGTTGGTTTTATCAAAAATGTTACTGAACCTTTTTTGTTTGTCTTTTAATTCCGCTTAATTTGAGTACCCGCACGATAGATTTGGAGCATGTTTGGAAGGGGGGGGGGTGGGAGGGTTCTCCGTTTTGTCCCACCGGGGTGGGGGGGGGGTCTCCATTTTGACCCACCGGGGGGGGACGACTTGATCTCGTTGCCGTTCGACTTTGGAGCTGCGTCGCCATAAACGGTGGCAGTGGATATAACAAAAATGCACCAAATCTATCGTGCGGGTATTCAAATTAAGCGGAATTTCAAGACAAACAAAAAAGGTCCAGTAACATTTTCTGATAAAACCAACGGTGTAAAAGTTATATCGCAAAAACTTAACAAAATCTACGGTGGCAGTGGATATCATAAAAATGCTCTAAATCTTTCATGTGGGTACTCAAATTAAGCGGAATTAAAAGAAAAACAAGAAAGGTCCAGTAACATTTTTCGATAAAACCAACGGTGTAAAAGTTATATCGCAAAAACTTAAAAAAATCTACATTTTATATCTAAGTGTCAAGGTCAAATAATGGAAGTTTTAAAAAAAATCTAAGTGTTCAAGTCAAATAATTTAAGTTTTAAAACTCTAAGTGTCAAGGTTAAATAATGTTAGTTTAAAAAAATACATGTTATGTGTTGTAAGTATGATCATCATTGCTGTTGTCCAAATCACTTGCTCTTGAATTTAGTTGTTGTTGATGGGTGGCCAGCATTTGATCTAATTCTTCCAAATCTTCTTCTGCATTGTTATTTGTTTCTTGGTTTATTTCGTTGTTATGGTAAAGTTCTTTGTGTATATGTAGTAAGTTTTCATCTTCAAAAGATTCTTCGCAACTGATGCAGTAATACATGACGTAGGTGTGCTCTCCACAAAAGTTGCCGTAATAATGAAAACCACTCTAAAACTACCCCTATTAGCGAATTTCCCCCTATAGGGAAGTAGCTATTACCGTAGGCGGCACGGTGAGACTTAAGCGCGGGACCACCGTAACTTTTCATTTTGAGGTCCCTAGACCCCAAAAACACCGTTCGTTCATTTTCATATATATGTATATATATATATATATATATATATATATACCTGTCCGTAGGCGCGATAACTTTTGTAAAAAAGGTCCGATCTTGATGAAATTTGGAACAAACGTGTAAAGCGTCATTCATGACTTCGAGTTCGAAAACCAGCAAGATTGGTTTACTCTAAGAAGGTTTTTTCACAAAATAAAATTTATTTTCAAGATTTAACACCTTTTTATTAATTTTATTTAAATTTAATTGTTAAAATTGAATTCAGCTTAAACAAACAAACAATTTAGCATTTTGAATTATTATTCTACGTCAATCCGTTGCTTACAAATTGGTTAGTATTGAATGTGCTAAACACAGTACGTTGTCCAATATTATTTTTAATTTTCCCTCCAAAAGTATAGCTTCCCTGATTTAAGAGATTTTAAAAATACAATTCTGAACATATGATTACATTTTCAGGTGATGAATATTCCATTTGTGTTAATTTTGAATAGTTCATTGATCAAGATTTTGCAGAATGTACATACTATATTAAAAATTCAGTTAATTTAAAAGTAAATGAAAAGAATAGGTGAATTAATGTTCTTTTTTATTAAAAATAATATTTTGGTGAAAATGAACCTCAATTACACAATCAACTCTCACCAAATCGGTTCTTGAATTATTTTAAGATCGGTTTAGGTTTATAGAGTAGAAGTATTAGAAGGAAGGCAAGTTAGTACACAACAGTCAATTCTCCCAGAGTAAACAGATAAACAAGTCGAATAATGCGCGATTTGACTGTTCTCAACAATTGGGAATCAGCTCGTCCTAACTCAGGAGCGGCCTGGCGTAGAAGTAGAACATGGGACTTCGGCTCCCAAGATCCGTGTTAAAAACCCGCCAATCACCAATGGCAATTTGCTATGTGATAATGCCGTAACCTCGAGGGTGCATAGCTATTTAAGCTGCAGTGCATGTCCATGAAAACTTCGAAGCCTGGCTCTCGTCTAAAAAAAAATCTTGACAACTCAAATTGACTAGAGAGCTGAGTGGATAAACTGTTCACTTCTCACCTCATAGCCTGAAGGTTGCTGGTTCAAGGGTATGATGTAGTTGGGCTCGAGAAACTAGCGGATCTCGCGGTTTGACTGCAGAACTAAGACCACACAAAATATTTTGATTGAGTTGTATTAACTGGTTTGTTTTGTAATCGTCCTAAGCGCTAGTAACGAGCGCACTGAATCGCACCGAGCCCTAGCAATCGGCCGAACTAGGTGAGGCATATACATCCATTTCCCTCAGGTAATAATTAATATCAAATAGGAATCTAAATTACTTTAATGAAAACTATTTAATTTAAATTCGTTCATTGTAATCTTAAATTATCATCCGATTATACATTATCTCAGAAACTTAACAACCCTAAAATTACCTCTATCACACGAGATCAGTTTATAGGCTAAATCAAATTAAATTTGTATTAGGCCCTACCTTCACATTTCAAAGTTTACCCAATGGACCTCTTCAATTCGATATCCGAGCGTACAGGTTACAATGTTTCGGTGAATCATTAGGTTTAGGCAACGCCTCACTAAAAGAACAGGCCTTGCTGAAGGACACACTACAAATGCAGGCCATGCTGCATGATTTATTACGTCAAACAAGTAGGCGGTCTGGCTCAGGACTCACAGCTGTGCTGATCATCAATTCCTTTGAAATCAAGTCAAGAAAACGTAAACAAACAAGTAATTTTGACGTTTAGTGATGAAATGTAAACAGAAAAACGTAAAAAAACAAGGGATATTTGACATTTAGCAATAAAATGTAAACATAGGATGTTAGTTCCCTGCCTATTTGTGTGACGTGGTGCAGCGCTGGGATCGCTGCAGCATGGCCTGTATTTTTAGTGGGGAATGGATCGCTGTAGCATGGCCTGTCTTTTCAGTGGGGCCTTGCCTTGCTTCAGAATTCTTGATGTCAAAACAGGAGGCCAGCTGAGAGTCTTGCTCAGAAATCACAGCTGTGCAGCTCATCAGTTTCTCTCAAAACAAAACATGAAAATTTAAATAAACAAATAGTATTTGACAGACAGTGATAAAATGTATACAAAGGAAGTACATTAATTAAACAAGGAATATTAATTTAACATTTAGTAATATGAATAAACATAGGTTGTTAGTTCCCAGCGTACGGTACTGATGTGAGATATCGCAGCGCTGGGACTGCTGTAGCATGGACTATTTTTAATGCAGCCTTGGGCTAGATCACTATTCTTTATCTATAGGCCTAAAGGTTAACTCAAATATTTCAATTAAGCTATCGGTAGACTATCTAGATATAGAACTATGATCTTGAATTTAGCACGAATCACCTCTGTTTGACGAATTAATTCAAGAATGTCCTAAATGACTTGAGCTGTTTTAGTTTTAATCAAACTACATGCAACTCGGAGAAAAATTGTAGCCTCCATGATTTTAGCGAATTTCCCCTATAGGGAAGTACCTATTACCGTAGGCGGCACGGTGAGACTTAAGCCGGAGACCATGTTATTTTTTCATTTTGAGGTCCCTAGACCCCGAAAACACCGTTCGTTCATTTTAATATACATGTATATATATATATATATATATATATATATATATATATATATATATATATATATACCTGTCCGTAGGCGCGATAACTTTAGTAAAAAAGGCCCGATCGCGATGAAATTTGGAACAAACGTGTAAAGAGACATTCATGACTTTGAGTTCGAAAACCAGCATGATAGGTTTATTATAAAAAGGTTTTTTTTGGAACATTGATTTCTGAAAAGTACCCCTCTTCCCCCTCGCCTTACAAACAGCTAAATCAGCCATAGGTAGCCAGATGTAATGCAAAAACTGTATCTCAAAATTATTTTTAACATTGGGCGCGTTCAGCCGCATTCCACCGATGGGTAATATACTAACCTATATTAAGTGAACGGTAGCGGTGGACGTACCACCTACCGACCATTGTTGTGCATCCACCGATGTTGTGTTTACGGTGGATTCGGTAAGTAACCGGACATTGTTGATTGTCAAGATGCGGTGGATTTGCCTATTAGTGTCTATGGTAACCGGTTAGACACCGGTGACTGCGTTGCAATATAGGCCTACAGTAAGGCGAAACGAACTTAAGTCATAATTTTAATAAAATCTTTAACATTTCTGTTGATTTTACCTTTTTTAATACTACCTAAAGTAGCTAATTTTAGAGAAACTCATACATTTTGATAGTATATTACCGGTGGCACACGTTGTCCGTGGGCATACTGAAATCACCATGGGCCTACGTGCGGTGGTACACGCATGATTCGCTGATTGCGCGGCACATGGTGAAGTGGCAAACGATTCACTGTTAGTTATTGCAACCTCCGTACGAGTAAACCACTTACTGGGTCTTCTGACGAGCCCTTCCACCATTTTTGTCGTTATTACATCACCTTAATCTTCAACTTAATCACATTTATTTATTTTTTTTTAAGTTTTTACAAGCGCCATCAGTGGCCAAGGTGTGTCTATACAACCCTAAAATACGAACACACCTAATAGCCTAATATAACCCAGCAAAGCTCCGAAATCGCTGTGAAAATGCATTGAAGAATCAAATGGGAACAGTGCGTCACCATTGGTACTTGTCAGAGTTTTGGAAAGTGTAGTGTGCCACCGGTGGCGCACATCAGGGTCACGGCGTGACTTCTGTCAGACTGAACATGTTAAGTTACTATTTTATTAGCCTAAACTTAATGTAAGATATCCTCAAAAAACCTAAATATAAACCATTACTAATAACATATTTGAGTAGGTTTTTATTACAAAAATATAACAATTTACAAACCTTATTACTTTAGTTTGCTACTGTATCATAAAAAGATTTAAGAGATCTAGAAATCACCCACTTCAATCATAACCTCTATATGATTACATCTCATCTATTCATTTGATTAGGCTACATTTTTCTGGGTATACATATTTTAAATAACATTTACGTTAATCATTTAATTCAATTTTATTAGACTGTTTAAACAGTTTATCAGCATTGACTCACAAAAACTTAACCTACACATACAAACACAAACACAAATAGAAACTATAGAACAGCTGCTCAGCTGACATCAGACTTGATAAAGAAAAGACAGACATTAAGGGAAATGAAATGTAAATAATCTGTTCATAGCCAAGGAAGTTATACAGTTTGGTGTTCATTTCACCAATGAATGCTGGTATAGCGTCAATTTGTATATTATACTGCAAAGTGTAATAGTTAATAGCTTAAGGATAGCTTAAAAATAGTACAATTAAATATCAAATTGTGTTTGAAATTTTGGAATATGGTGAATGAAAAATGACTTATAACGAATCAAAATCATTCTTTTAATAAGATTTACTGTAAAATTGTAAAATTAATGTTAAAATGTTAATAAAGTTTTGACATTATTACTTAGTTATATCATTAAATTTTTATGAAGAAGAAGTTTGCTTGCTGTGCCTTTTTTGTAAATATTAATCATTTATTGGATGGGAGTTTTATTCTAGTATGTTACCAAGACAAACTACTTGCATCAACTCTAACAAATTTTTGTACATATATGACCGATAACCTTTTTACTGGTCCAACCAAGGCCACACTACAGTGAAAATACTACAGGCCAAATACAAATAAATACTGCACATATAAGACCGATAACCTTTGTTATGGTGCAACCTGCGTCCAAATTGTTCCATTGTTCCATTAGTATGGTCATCAAGCTCTCTGTCAAAAGCTTAGAATTTTGTCCCAATGTTAAAAGTCCTTAAGAAAAGTTTTATTTTTATTTTTATTTAATTAACATAACATTTTCAAAATACAAATAAAACCTGCACATATAGGACAAACAATCGTTATTTTGGTACATTCTGCATGTGAATCAGTCCTGTAGTATGGCCAGGCTCGCTGTCATAAACTTTAATAGTTTTCCCCCATGTTAAATCTCCATTAGAAACAATTTATTTCTATTTATGACCCAACTAACAAAAATACTCCCAAAATACAAATGAAACCTGCACGTAAAGGACCGATAACCTTTGTTTTAGTACAACCTATTTTTAAATCGGTCCATTAATATGGTCAGCAAGCTCGCTGTCATAAGCTTAAAATTTTGTTCCCTTAAAATCTCCTTAAGAAAAGTTTTTTTTAATATTTAATTAACATAAAATTTTCAAAATACATATAAAACGTGCACACCAATAACGCCAAGGACCAATAAATAACCTTTATTATACTGGACCGCTTTAAGTTATAAAGGATCAATAATCTTTATTTTCGTAAAACCTGCATGTGAATCAGTCCATTAGGATGGCCAGGCTCGCTGTCATAAACTTTAATAGTCTTCCCCCATGTTAAATCTCCATAAGAAAAATTTATTTTCCATTTTTTACCCAATTGACATATACTTTCAAAATAAAAATAAAACCCGCACATATAGGACTAATAACTTTTGTTTTGGTATACAACCTGCGTTTCAATCGGTCCAGTAGTATGGTCAGGCTCGCTGTCACAGACTTAACATTTCTTCCCCAATGTTAAATCTCCATCAGAAAAGTTTATTTTTTTGACCCAATTAGTATATATACTTTCAAAATACAAATAAAGACTGCACATATAAGACCAACAACCTTTGTTTTGGTACAACCCACATGTAAACCGGTCCAGTAACGGTCAGGGTCAGTGTCATTAGTTTTACAAAAGTTTTTTAATATGTAAGATTTGTAATATTAAACAAAAATATGTAAAATAAAAAATAATAATAATACCACACATAAATTCATCATTAAAATAAATTCCAATAAATAGGGCCTATGTGTCCATATAAAGAATTAAAAAAAATATTACATCTTTGGACAAATGGAAATTCGCTGAGTACGCAGGTCTGCTGCGACGGTTGTATATATAACAATACCCCCACCACTTTTTTTCTGTATTAAACATAGAAAGTGTAAATATATTATATTTCAAAACACCTAAGTACTAAGATCATCCAATGTAAGTTTAAAAAATCTAAGTGTCAAGGTCAAATAATGCAAGTTTAAAAAAAATCTAAGTGTCAAGGTCAAATAATGCAAGTTTAAAAAAACTAAGTGCCAAGGTTAAATAATGTTAGTTTAAAACAAAATCTCTTAAGTTTTTAAACCGTCCAGGCTACAAAGTTTCAAGGTCATTCAAAACTTTTACAAAACCTATCATGTGGTTACTCAAATTATGTGGAATAAAAAAACTAACAAAAATGTTCAATACAATTTTTTGATAAAACCAACGTTATAGAAGTTATAACGCGAAAACTTAGGTTTTAAAACCGTCCAGGTTACAAAGTTTCAAGGTCATTCAAAACTTTTACAAAACCTATCATTTGGTTACTTAAATTATGTGGAATAAAAGAACTAACAAAAATGTTCGTTAACATTTTTCAATAAAACCAATGTTATAGAAGTTATAACGCGAAAACTTAAGTTTTAAAACCGTCCAGGTTACAAAGTTTCAAGGTCATTTAAAACTTTTTACTGCGAGCTCAAGGCAGCAGCCTTGACTGGTAGGTCAATGTGTCTCCCACCTGAAGGCTGGTACCCTACTTTGAAACCCCCCCCCCCCAAAAAAAAAGGTCCAATAACATGTTTTGATAAATCCAATGGCATGAAAGTTATAACGCAAAAACTTAAGTTTCAAATTTATTTAATCTTTTAGAAAATGACATTGAGACTTAGAAATTTTTGCTAACTCTTTTGTTGACCTTAAAAATAAGTAAATTAAGGTCATTAAATAATTAAAAAATAAATGGGGGTGTATGGTTTTACAGAACCGTACACCCCAGAAACCTAACAGAAGAAAAGCTAAATCTACTTACATAAAAATGACCTTGATACTTAGAAATTTTCGATAAGTCTTTTGTTGACCTTGAAAATAACTAGGTCAAGGTCATTCAATAATTAAAAAGAAAATGGGGGTGTACGGTTTGACAGAACCGTACACCCCCGGAAACCTAAAAGAAGAAAAGCTAATTTATAATACAATCTGCCTAGAGTTTAACAATTAATGAAAATTAAATTAAGTTAAAAAAAAGAATAGCTAGACATCCCAGCGCTGCACATCATGATTACAGTGTGATCATCACGTAGGCAATCTCACACACCTCACCATAAGCGCACAACGCTAAGCTAAAAAAAAAAATGTTATTTTGAAATGGCAAGTTGTTTAATTAAATTTACGAAAATGCTATACAAATATGTTTTTATTCCCTGACACTAAAGGAGCCAGTGTCTCGCCATTAGCGACGCAGAACAACTGAGGTCTAGCGAAACTCCGGAGGTAGGCGAATTACCCATCCAGCACGTATAGAGGTTGTAAGTGACTCGGTCTGATGGGCCGTAATCACTACAAAAGCGGGAGCTGGTTTTTCCATAAATTGGATTTACCATACTCCAAAAGAAGGAAGGAAACAAGGAAAGGAAATTGGAATTGAAAGGTGTCCCTAACTAAAAAGGAGTACAAGACAAGAGAGGGAATGCCCTCAACAAGCTTGTTGGAAAAAGGAAGTTGGAATAGAAAGGTATTAAAAACATATCATATAACATTCTTAAAAACAAAATATTACTTTGAACTTAAACACTCCAGGCAAAATATATTGTAGGTAAAAGAAAGATTTAAAATTAATACTAAGTACCAAACCAGCAAACTAAAAACAAACTACAAACCCTAGGGTATCTACAAGCACAAACAACTACCATGCCTTAAACTATCATGCTTAAAATTAATCAGTCCTACATCAAGATGTTATTGTACAAATAACACCAAGATATTTTCACCAACCAGCAAAAATGATAAAATGTTCAGGGCGCCTTCTGAACATGTTACCACCTCACTGTCTAGCGAGCAACTGATGCCGAAGCACATGCGCAGACCCCGGACCCCAACTCGGCTCGAGGTCACGGCAGCCGGGCCGGGCTGGTGTGGCAGCTGGTTGACCACCTGCGCAGACCCGGATCCCAACTCGGCTCGAGGTCATCCCCCTCCCAAACCACAGGAGCCTTGCTGCGGGTTTGGTTTCCATCATTCTTTCGCCACTGTTCCAACAGGCAACAACACTTCTTTCTTTATTTTACTTTACATTGAACTTGTAAAAATTTTAAGTGTTAAAACTTCTTAATAACTAATATTTTAGGACTTAGAAAATCTTTCAAACCCATCATTCTTTTCCCACTGTTCCAACATGCAACAACATTTCTTTCTTTATTTTACTTTACGTTGGACTTGTAAAAATGTTAAGTGTTAAAACTTCACAATAATTAATACTTTAGGACTTAGAAAATTTTTCAAACATTTGCTTTAACATTTATTTTACAATATCAAGTTTCTTTTTGCTACGAGTTTAGTTTCCATCATTCTTTCACCACTGTTCCAACAGGCAACAATACTTCTTTCTTTATTTTACTTTACATTTGACTTGTAAAAAATTTTAAGTGTTAAAACTTCACAATAATTAATACTTTAGGACTTAGAAAATTTTTCAAACATTTGCTTTAACATTTATTTTGCAATATCAAGTTTCTTTTTGCTACGAGTTTAGTTTCCATCATTCTTTCACCACTGTTCCAACAGGCAACAATACTCCTTTCTTTATTTTACTTTACATTTGACTTATAAAATTTTAAGTGTTAAAACTTCCCAATAATTCATTTTTCTAGGACTTAGAAAATTTTTTCAAACCCATCATTTTTTTGTTACTGTTCCAACAGACAACAACACTTCTATTTATTTTACCTTACATTGGACTTGTAAAAAGACGAACAAAACAGGTCCAGTAACATTTTTCGATAAAACCAACGGTATAGAATTTATAACTCAAAAACTTAAGTTTCAAGGTCATTTTCAATTTTTTACAAAACCTATCATGTGGTTACTCAAATTACATGGAATAAAAAAACAAACAAAAATGTTCAGTTACATTTTTTCGATAAAACCAACGGTATAGAAGTTATAACGTGAAAAAGCCTCAACCTTTAGTGACAAACAAGAAGTCCGTGTACCTCTAAGTCCCAAAGAGTTTCGGTTAAAATTACACAATTCTCTGCGTAATTTTAGTACCCACATGATGTAGTGTAGAAATATTTAAGTAAAAAAAAAAACGAAAATGTACATTTTTTAAGTTTTACAATATAACTTTTACACCGTTGGTTTTATCAAAAATGTTACTGGACCTTTCTTGTTTGTCTTTTAATTCCGCTTAATTTGACTACCCGTATGATAGATTTAGAGCATTTTTATTATATCCACTACCACCGTAGATTTTTTTAAGTTTTTGTGCTATAACTTTTACACCGTTGGTTTGATCAAAAGATGTTACTGGACCTTTTTTGTTTGTCTTTTAATTCCGCTTAATTTGAGGACCCGCACGATAGATTTGGTGCATTTTTGTTATATCCACTGCCACCGTGTACGGCGACGCAGTTCTAAAGTTGAACGGCAACGAGATCAAGTTGGCGACCCCCCCCCCGGTGGGTCAAAAAGGAGAACCCCCCCCCGTGGGACAAAACGGAGAACCCCCCCCCTTCCAAAAATGCTCCAAATCTATCATGCGGGTACTCAAATAAAGTGAAATTAAAAGACAAACAAAAAAGGTCCAGTAAAATTTATTGATAAAACCAACGGTGTAAATGTTATAGCGCAAAAACGTAAAAAAATCGTCACCGGGGCAAAACGGAGAACTGTTACCACTTCAACCCCAACCCCTTTGGGACTCTTATTAGTCACCAAGGGTTAAGGCTTTAGCGAAAGCCTAAATTTGAAAGTCTTAGGGTGGCCCTTACAAGGGCCGATTTTGCCACCAGGAGGTGGACTTTGAAGGATGGGAAGGAAAGTAGGGTTTTAACCTGAAAGTTTTATTTTTAGTTTTCCATTTTGTTTTACTATTTGTAGGTGTCGAGGGTTAAGGGGAATAGAGAGTCTTTTAGGAAGGTCGATAATATAGATCTTGGTTTTTTCTAAATTGTAAATGTAAAAGGAAGAAGAATCATGTTTAAGGATTTCGTATTTTTGGTTATGTTTCAGTTTTAACTAGAGCACCTGTTGTGTCACGTTATGCGACTTGTATTGATCGCTGACTACCCGCCCACATGCCAAAGTGTTTTACAACAAGGACAACGTCGAGTATTGATTTCTAGCTCACGGCCCGCATTCCAAAGTATTACACAACAAGGACAACGACGAGTATTGATTTCTAACTGTCGGCCCGCATCGCATGCCAGAGCATAACAATATAAACAACCAACAATATAAACTCTTTGGTTTTATTAAACCTTTTTCATTTATCTTTTATTGCAAATATTTCTTAAACCAAATGTTAAGAAACCATGTTTCTATTTAATCTCAATTGTAATTTAGTTTGCATTTCTTCAACTAAATATTTTAACTAAGTATTAAGGTAATATAATAAATTACCTTCTTTAAATTATTGTAACTTGTACAAAGTTAAATAAGTATTTCAAAACAATATTTTAAACCAAATATTAAGAACATTTCTAAGCACTGAGATGTTGACCGTACAACACCTACATTACGACTAACACCACATATCCAAAAATTGCGACAAGTCTTTCATGGCGGTGGTGGGGGAAGGCAGGTGTGCAGCACATGTTCCCTCCTACACACCCCATGTCTAGGGAGGTCACTGAGCCACTACCAACACATCAGTTTACCGGTACCACTTGCAGAGTAAACATCTAAACAAACATGAGTTCTGTTTTATATGTTTCTTTTATTAAAGATGGACTTTGCATTGAAACGCAAAGTTTCACTATTGATGCAGATCCTATACAACAAATTTTAGTACATACTCAAGAAAGTTATGATTCCATCTACATTTCAGTGCATGAACCAAACGACCCCCCACCACCAACAACTCCTGATACAGAGTAGGACACGGCTACCAGACGTCATTAAAGCTTCAGCTCTTCACCCGAGTACACATGGACTCTGAGCTTCAAGATAATACTGTTCCTTCTACATCTAAACAAACTTCCGATGGCAGCGATCAAATGCAAAGTGATTAAACAAACTCCTACTAATTTTTTATCCCCACCACTACCCCCACTACCAACAGAGGTACCCACAGCACCGGCTTTACAATAACCATTTCTGCTACACCTCTCGTCGAGTAAACAACTCTAATCATGTCTCTCAACATTTGCGGAATTCACTACAACACTATCAATCTTACAACCTACAAGGATTTGGAAATTTTTAGTGAAGAACTAAAACAACTTATAACCACTGGGTTCGGTTTATCTTTGGAACTTTATGCAACAAACAATCAAAACGAAAAGAATGTATTTTTGCCAACTTACAACAACAAGAAAAATGAAAATAAGCAAGAAATTTCAGCACAACTCCTACTCCTCCGACAACAACCTACTTTTCAAATTTGGGAGCAAACTTTTCAAACTAAATATAAAATAATACTTTTGTAAAAATAAATAAATAAATAAATAAAAAGAAAATATCTTGCATTTTCGGATTTTCCGAAAATATCTTGCATCTTTTTTAAAAACATCCCCAACCGACCTTGACCCATTTCCGGACATTTAAACTTTAAATGCCCACCACAGCCGGGCATTTAAACTTTAAATGCCATCCCCAACACGTCACAGCTACGTCACAGCCTCTGACGTCACCAGACCGGATGTTAGTCCGTGGAATTAGTTCCCAGAATCAGCAAAATATTTCACTTTTTGATACCACTTTGAAAATTTTTTTGGTGATTATACATGTAAGAAGAATCAAGAAATCACCGGGAGACACTCGATCACAGGTCAGGAACTCCCTGTAATGACGTCATCAAAATGGTCGCTATAAAAAATGATATGGATCTGTTTAATCGCAAATATCTCCATGATCATGTAAATAAACCCAATAAATGTTTATATTTTCAGAAAGATAATTAAATTTTGAACAAAAAGTGTCATTTCGTTAAATTACATCAGACTAGCCGTTTACGAGATAAAACGGCTCAAACTTCATTTTCATCAATTTTCACCGCTTGATATGTCAAAGAAACGCTTAATTCTCCTTAAATACCAAAAAAAAACCCATTAATGTATATATTTTCTGAAAGGCAATATAAATCTTAACAAATGACGCCATGACATTAGTTTGTGTCAGGCTAGCCGTTTCCAAGATATTTCGACTCGAATTCTTGTTGTAATTTTCACTACCCCATAACAAATTTCAAAGAATCACATATTTCTCCGTTATTACCCATAAAATCCCCATAAATATTGATATTTTTGGAAAGGTAATTAAATTTTAAACAGAATAAGTCGTTTCATTAGTTTACCCTGAACTATCCGTTTCAGAGGTATTTCGGCTTGTTTTATTTTATGTCTAATTTTATAAGTATTTAAAATTGAAGGTTAATGTGCACACGGCGTTCCTTAAGTGCATCACTTAACTTCATAATTTGGTTCTTTGGGTCAAAATAAAGAAAAAGTTTCATGTTTACATAGGTCCTATCTCGCTTCGTTTTCCGTCTGTCGGTCTGTACGTTTTATTTACATAAAACAACGTAGCTTTGAAACGGCTTGAGATACTGGCTTGAATTTTTGTGTGGGTACTGAGACTATTACCATCTATTTAAGTATCTATTTAAGAATTAAATTTCTACTTTGTACCGGTTCAAAATGGCGGTCGATTATATTTTTCAAAGCCTAATATCTCAGAAACCTTACATTTCATCAACAATTGTTAAAGTATAAAAAAGGTGCAAAATTTAATTTTCTTTACGAAAATATTTAATTTTATATGGTTTATTTTATGAATAACGGAAACCAATTAATATTTTATTTTGTTAGTACACGAAAATATGGCAGAATCACGTTAATTCTTCTGTATTAATTTTTGAAAATGAAAATTCAACCGTTATTCATCATAGAAACCCTGTAAATATGTATATTTCCAAAAAGAGAAATAAATTTCAAACAAAATATACCACAACATTGGTATATCTCAGGCTCGGCGTTAAGGAGATATTTCAAATAAAAACTTAATTTTATTTCCACTACATAATATTTAACTCGATATTATGAAACACTTTTATCTCTGTAATAACGCACAAAAATATATAATGCTTTTTGTGTAAGATTGAGTTGAACCATAAAACAAGAAGAGTTTTGCATATTTTTCTTGGTTATCATTATGTAAAATGTGTAATACTCTGTCAAGTGGTTAAAATAAAATATAGTGTCCTGCATCATCAATTCGTCCCGAGAACTTGAGGGAAACACCAGTGATCAACCTAACGTTTCGTCCCTTATTGGTGCTGCATTGGTGCATATGTTAATACCAAAATCAGTTTTAACGTTCCAGCAATACTTCGAAAAAGTTTTTCAAGCGCACATATCAATGAGACTGAAATTAGTTAATAGAGTTGATTTGGTATTTGACCAGTACATCGAGGGAAGTTTGAAAAGTGAAGCAAGAGAGTTAAGAGGCAGTGGTCCAAGAATAAATGCAAAGGCAAGTGTAATAGTTCCCAAGTCCTTTAGAAGTTTTTTAGCCAACGACAGAAATATAGAAGACCTATTTTGTTTTTTGGCAGATAAGATTACGAAAATTAGATTACCTGCAGGAAATCAGATATTCACAACATTGAAAGATAATGTAATTATCAGATGGAAGTAATGTCGAACATAATATCTCTACCGTGTCACATGAAGAAGCAGACAGCCGTCTCTTCCTGCACGCTTGGCATGCTTCCGGGCTTTCAACATACTCAAACGTCTCAATAAAAACTGTTGGTAGCGATGTTGTGGTGATTGCTATTTATTCATTCTCTAGATTAACAAAGTTAGAGGAATTATGGATGAGTACGGGACTGGAAAAAGTCTTCAATTCATTCCTATCCATGAGCTTCAGAAGAAGATTCCAGAGAATGTATGTGATTTGCTGCCGTTTTTTCTTGTCTTCACAGGTGCTGACACTGTGTCTAGTTTTGCCGGAATAGGCAAATCCAAGTCATAGAAAGCATGGATGACATTTAGAGATGTAGATGAGGCATTTTCATACTATACCAATGCACCAACCATCATTTCAGAAGAAGACACTCTGCAAGAATTTCTACTCATACAAAGATTTGTCAACATAAAGTATCAGCCGTCAAGTTTGTCAGAGACGGTGAATGAAGCCAGGCGAATAGTGATTACGAAACACAACAGACCGATTGAGAATATTCCTCTAACAAGTAACGCTCTACTTCAGCACCCTAAAAGAGCTTCTTTGCAGTCTTTTGTCTGGACGAACTGCCACAAGAGAAACTTCCAGCCTCTGGATCCTTGTAAATGGGGTTGGGAAAAAGTCGGAGATGGCTACAAACCTCTTTGGTCCTCTAACAGTGAAATCACGATGGCCTGATTACAAGAACTAATTGCATGCGAGTACAGGAAATGTGCACTCGCTGTCGATGTACCAAATCGGAACTAAAATACACTTTGCTGTGTGAATGTGAGGGCCAGAGTACCGATTAAAATGACTTGTTTTCAAAGTTTTAAATAGAGTTTTATTGATGTAGTAATTGAGTTGATCAAGTGAAATTGTAAATCTAGTTTTTTATGCGTTATAACAGAGATAAAAGTGTTTCTTTGGTATCAAGCTTAATATTGGGTAATGGAAATAAAAATTAAGTTTTTATATGAAATATCTCCTTAACGCCGAGCCTGATATATACTAATGTAAGTATATTTTGCTTGAAATTTAATTGTCTTTTTGGAATATACATATTTACAGGGTTTCTATGATGAATAACGGTTGAATTTTCATTTTCACAAATTAATACAGTAAAATTAACGTGTTTTTGCCATATTTCCGTGTACTAACTACAGGGTTTCTATGATGAATAACGGTTGAATTTTCATTTTCAAAAATTAATACAGTAAAATTAACGTGTTTTTGCCTTATTTTTGTGTACTAACAAAATAAAATATTAAATTGTTTCCGTCATTCATAAAATAAACCATATAAAATTATATATTTTCGTAAAGAAAATTAAATTTTGTACCTTTTTTTACTTAACAATTGTTGATGAAATGTAAGGTTTCTGAGATATTAGGCTTTGAAAAATTTAATCGACCGCCATTTTGAATCGGTACAAAGTAGAAATTTGATTCTTAAATAGATACTTAAATAGATGGTAATAGTCTCAGTACCCACACAAAAATTCAAGCCAGTATCTCAAGCCGTTTCAAAGCTACGTTGTTTTATGTAAATAAAACGTACAGACCGACAGACGGAAAACGAAGCGAGATAGGACCTATGTAAACACGAAACTTTTTCTTTATTTTGACCCAAAGAACCAAATTATGAAGTTAAGTGATGCACTTAAGGAACACCGTGTGCACATTAACCTTCAATTTTAAATACCTTTAAAATTATACATAAGCCGAAATACATCTGAAACGGCTAGTTCAGGGTAAACTAATGAAACGACTTATTCTGTTTAAAATTTAATTACCTTTCCAAAAATATCAATATTTATGGGGATTTTATGGGTAATAACGGAGAAATATGTGATTCTTTGAAATTTGTTATGGGGTAGTGAAAATTACAACAAGAATTCGAGTCGAAATATCTTGGAAACGGCTAGCCTGACACAAACTAATGTCATGGCGTCATTTGTTAAGATTTATATTGCCTTTCAGAAAATATATACATTAATGGGTTTTTTTTTGGTATTTAAGGAGAATTAAGCGTTTCTTTGACATATCAAGCGGTGAAAATTGATGAAAATGAAGTTTGAGCCGTTTTATCTCGTAAACGGCTAGTCTGATGTAATTTAACGAAATGACACTTTTTGTTCAAAATCTAATTATCTTTTTGAAAATATAAACATTTATGGGGTTTATTTACATGATCATGGAGATATATGCGATTAAACAGATCCATATCATTTTTATGGCGGCCATTTTGATGACGTCATTACAGGGAGTTCCTGACCTGTGATCAAGTGTCTCCCGGTGATTTCTTGATTCTTCTTAGATGTATAATCACCAAAAAAAAATTTCAAAGTGGTATCAAAAAGTGAAATATTTTTGAGCTAATTCTACGGACTATGTAGCTGTCAAATTTGATTTATGCGAAGTGAGCCAGCAGCCCCACTATTGCACTACTACAGTGTACTGAATGTAACTTTTCTTTGTGCAAATAAAATCTTTGACAAATAATCATTAAGTCATGCACGACTTCAGAAAGCTATAATCATAATCTACATCAAAAGAACAGTATAAAAAATGTCTCTAAAATTACTGTTTATTTGTTTAAAGTAAACAAATAATTACAAATAAAAACAAATGCATCAGCTGTTCATCCCATCTATTCATATTTCTGCCCTTGGGGAACATTTATCAAACAAATAACGTCTTTCCGAGGATTTTTTCACCAAGACCTTTCATTCAAGTAAAGGGTTGATGTGTGACAGGCTTTTGGTTTCTAAAAATTTACGGATAGTTTGGACTTTATTTATAGATGAAGGTTATAGGTTATAGGTGATTTATTATTATAAAGTTACCGATGACCCTAGAGGCTTGTGGAGTCAAAGTTCATGACGTCAATGCAGTATCCGTTTCCGGTAAAAACCACACTCTATCAGCCTAATAGGTAAAAATATAACCAAAAATCGAGGTGTCAGTAAAACCTTCCCACTGATTGGCCAAAATAAATTGTTCTCTCTGCAGGAGGTTTTATAGATTTCTCCTTTTCCTCAACAGACCTTGGGGTACACCACATTTCTAATGTAATCATTACATGGTGAAACGAGAGCAAACAAATCACAAGGTATTTGTCTAGGACGTGGAGTGGTTGATGGAGCAGTTGCCCAAGAAGCCCACGAGGATCCTGCAGGACAAAGTGAACCATCTGGGCCATTTCGGCTTGGGAATGGACAAACACGTCTTGGACCTCCTGTTCAATCCTCTGGCTGCCTTCCTGAAGGAACGCTTCCTAGACTCCCCTTCAAAGGCTTAAAACTGTGCAAGGGCGGATCCAGGAATAATTCTAGGGAGGAGAATAGGCATTCGGGGATAGGAGAAGAGGGATGAAGACGACATCCTGGTCTTCTAGGTCGATGGATAAAATTAAAGTTAAGCCACATTCCCATAACGGTTTTAAACATAATTTAGGCCTAAAATTCTTAAGACTGGTTTGATCTTGAAATTGTTAAAGAGTAGTTTTCAATATTTTGTTATTAGTGCCATTTTTTCTTTAAAGTACATTGGTATTCTTATACTATCAGGGCGGGCGTACAGTATTGAAAAAACTATATAGACTCTATTAATTCAGTACCAGGATGATTTTATCGAATAAAAAGTAAATTGAAACCTTAAGTCTAATAAATGGGTGGAAATGGTTTTTGGTTACGAATAATGATATCGTAAAAGATTCAAAACCATGAAAAGTGTGAGTAGTCAGTTTATCAGGTAATTAGGTAATATATTTTACAGTCAATTATTTACAATTTGAAAAAAAACTTTAAAACAATGTATAAATAGATAAAAAAAAGCCCTGGACCTTTGAACAGGGAGGTCTAAGGTTCATTTCCAGGGCTAATTCCTAACAAGGGAATTCGGAAATTCATCAATATGTATGTAGACCTTTGAAGGAAAATCCATTTAAAGTTCTTTAGCCTTTAGTCGTTTTTGAATATAGCCAATATTCCACTTTTAAAAGGGTTAAAAACCATCGCTCCGGTACTACAGCATTAATGGAGTTTGCAGGCAATCCAAGGTATAAAATTATAATTTAATTATGTTAAGAAAGACAGTGACAAATCTTTCCGGACTCTCAGGACAGTTTAATGTGGCATTAGTTGACTAGTTATTAAAGATTTGTTCTAATGGAACGAAATACAAATAATTATTTTTTTCAAAACCAAGCCAATCCCCCCCAACCAGCCCTTCTTGGTTCCCTTCTTAAAATCACTGCCCTAATGTCCTGAACCCCTGCTCAGTTAGCCTGCACATGTTCCTACATATGCGTGCGTTCGAGCGAAATCAGTCCTGCTGTTGGAGAGGGTTTTCTACCTTCAGAAGTTTTCAGTTTCCTCTGCAATAAACCATTCTAATTTAATGAGCTGTAGAGTTTTTATCGTAAATCCAAATCGATTAAGCTACGATATAGAAGATCGTTATCAGAAGATAACTTTATATATAATATTAGTTATCATGTAGAAAATTCATATTGATTGTTTGTAAGGGGTTTTTAGGTTGGACAAAATATTTAATCTGTGGCAATTGTCCTTGATGCCCCCTCTATGGATCCGCCCATGCAACATACCAATGCTACCTGTAAATCTCGATGTACACTAGACTAGCCACTCGTGGAACTTCATCGCCTTTTGACCTCTTGGAAACCAGCTGAAAACTCTACTAAGATGACTGTTTATTAAATAATGTAATGTTTGAGTTTTTGAATGTAAAATAAAGTGTGTAACTTTCTCGTATTAATTTCCTACAACAAGTATCAAGTATATGTTTAATCTTGATCCTTCTTCTCAAATCTTGAGAGGCTCTACTTTTTGCAGAACTTTAGTGTAAAATCTACCACATCTAGTATTTTTCTATTGTTCATGAAGGAACGAAGTGAAGTGAGTCTATTCTATAGATGAGAATAGTCAAGGATTCGTTGTCCGTGTGTGGTTTTGTGATAGTGTCGGTATGTGTGTATGAGTATGTAACTCAATAGCTCAAAAACGGTGGCATTGATCATTTTTATATTTTTTATAAACGTTTAATAACTCACCGGAAACATTAAATTCAAAAAGATAATTCGCAACAGTTCTTTAGCAATTTGATTTTAAAGGTGTAAAAATTCAATTAAATAAGATTGGAGGAAAATAGCTTTTATTAAAATTTGGAATACGAATGAAGGCAGTGTAAAAATACAAAATATACGACTGATCATATACGCGATAAATATATTATCCGTGTCAAGCAACATGCTGATTAAGGTATCCGTAAGTTAACATGCTGTTTGCTTTAAGTTTTGTTATTAATTTGAAAAAGGCAAAAAACTATTAGAGGAAAAAAATTGAACGTGAAAGAGCTAGGGGCAACGTTTATTTTCCCAAACGGTCCCTGTGTATTTTCCCAAATCGTAAAAAAGGACCATCCGGTGAGGATCAATCGCTGCTCTCTGGCGGGATTCTTGTGTTCGATTTAGGAAAAGACGTTGAGAGGAAGTTGCCTCTTTTTCAAATAATTGACGAATCGTTAACCAAACATAATGATGTGCACTTTTTTCGCTTCAATAAGAATCCTTAGCTAAAATCATCTTTTTAAAAATCCCCTTCAAGAGTAGTATTCAACAAACCACCCTATTTAAAAGAAAAAAACTCTACCTAAAATTGCCACCTGATGACGATGTTCCAAATAAATTGTGTGGAGCATTTCCATGTCAAAAACCAATGTGTTTGGTTTGCAGCCAGCTAATGTCATCAGCCACCCTCTTCAGCAACTCTACTTCAAGAGAATAAAATGAGCAACAACCTTAAAAGTGAATCTAATTTCATAGTTTATCAAACTGAATGTCAAAATGTCCAAAACCATCTTGACAATACATTAAATGAGAACCAGAGTGACTGGACATAGGTTTGACTTAAGACATAAATATAATACAAAACCATTGGTCCTCATGCAATTGAGCATGCTGACTCATTGGAAATCGTCTGCTACGTTAAACTTATAAAACAGGTAAAAGAAGCAGACAAATGTATTTCTCTTTTAAGAGATGTTGAACAAGCCCACCAGCCTCATGGCCTGAATTCAAGGCAAATGAAGAAGATCTAGCAAACTGTGACACTTAAAAAGCTTGGGTATTTATTTTTTCTGCTTATATTTTTATTTTATACAGTGTAGTATTTAAAATTGCTTGAGTCTGATAAAGATTCAAATTGAAATAGTTAAACAAATATTTAAATATTATCTACAAAACTTAGTACCATAAAAAAGAAGCCCCATTCAAAGGGATAATGTTCTTTTTAATCATAAGAAAACGTTTACAATTAATTCTTGTATTGTTTGGCATCTGGAGACCTCGAAAAGTTATGAAGGTCTCGGACTTAGGTTTTACCTTGAGACCTAAGGTGACAACTTCTTCCCTATAGGAGCAATCCGCTAAAACCAGCTAAATAGGAAAATACATTAATATTGCTTTTGTTGATCAATATTAATGTATTAAGCTCGTAAAGTGGGTGTTTATCAGTTGAGTTAAGAGTTACCATACGACGCGTAGCGGAGAGCAGTAATTTTGGCAAGTCCTTCACCGCTCGCTCCTCGGTAAAAAGATGTTTTACAGTTAATTTTTTGAGGGTAACTAATACATAACGCTGTTTGAAGAAACAATATTTTATCACCAATGATCATAACAAAATTACAATAGCTATTCAATTACTATTCATAAGTTCAATAACAATAACAAATGACCAGTTGCCCACAATCACAGCGTGTCTACTTCACATCTGCATTACCGGAAGGGCTTGGAAGCTCACGATTTGTGCGATTATGCACGGTAGACGACAGAGCCGGTGTATCGTGTACCGGACAATCCCCGACCTTGGAGGCTGTCACAGGATATTGTTCCACATCCTGGTCTAACCCCATCCTCCCGCGCGGACTACTCCAGCCTCCCCGATCGGCTTAATTAGTTTAGCACATAGTTTTGCCAGGTCGCACACGTGGCTCTCACGATGACAATTTTGCCCAAGGCCAATGAATCGATTAGTTCGGAGGACCCTGGGATGTGGGGCTCAGTGGCGGGTTGGTGGAGTCGCGGCGGCGATGTGGTCCGCGGCGTATGCAGTGAGTGTGGTGACTGCCCTGACGCTAGACGTGGTCGCGGTTGTCGCCTGGCGCGCCGCTGGGGCCTACACCGTGCGCCCGATAGTGAGTCTGTCAACCGTGTCAACTGTATTAGCTGCAAGATTAATTTTAAATACAGGCTAGAACTATTTAAACACTTATTTAATTTTTTTATAATCAATTCAAATCAATATAAATAAAATTTTCATCATGTTTATTCTTTGTTGATTAACAACTATTATAACTTGGAAAAACATTCGCCCTCAAACAGTTGTATATATAAACTTAGTATATATAAATTATATATATATTACCATGAATTATCTTGCTATTAAGAAATCGGCAGTTTTGTTATGTGTTTATCCGGCAAAATTTTCTTCTTTACATTATCTCTTTATTACGGAAAAATAATGTTTACATTGGAAAAAAATGTTTACTATATCTTTTTAATTTTTTATACGATATACATAAATAAACGAATACAGATTATTTAAATGCATTGTATTGGACAGTATAGTTCAAAACGCAAGTGAAAGTATTTTGCAAGATTTCACTCTTGTTTCAAAATATACTATTTCTAAATGCCTTTAATGTACTCGATAAAGACATTTTATAAGCCACTACATCATTTAAACAAGGTTAGTTTTTCAGTAATAATATGACTATTTAACTAATTACCACAAAATTTTAATAAACTCATGCAGTATACGAGTCATAGTCAAGACACTGTAAGAGACATTATACTAAGTAAGATTACTGTTAAAAGAAAAGTCCATTACATGTACAGTTATTAATTGCAAAAAGAAAAACTAAAAATTTGTGTATATTGCATTTCATAAATTCGATATCTGGGGACCGAGCTTCGCTCGGGGGAAAACTGTTATATTTTCAAACATGATATATCACTTGAGTAAGTCTTGAGTTAACTATGTGGTTTGATCTACTGAGGTTTCCATTTTGTTTAATTATTCAATTTGTTTGGTCTTTGTTTTTCTACTAGATGCTTTCATTGTTCGTTTCAGTGACCAAGCGTTTGACGCACATTGGTGTGTTCATATTGCTCGACACTTTCATTCGTCAATTGATTACAATCTTACAGAAAATCCAAATTATACGATCTTACTTCTCAAATAATAGAAAATAAATTGTCTAAGCATTTAAATTTTGCACCAAAAAACTGGTGGATTGAGTTGAATAATGAAACTTTTTTTGACTTGGCAACGTTAAATAATCTTGGTTTGGAGGAATTTGCTTATCTCTATGGCATGAATCGTATTTGCAAATTAGAAAAAACCATTAAACTGATATAAATTGAATTTAAAGCATCAAAACACCTTTATGTAAAAAAATGCATGTTGTTGCTGTGTCATTTATTTGTAATTAACCAAAAACACAGCTATTTGCCAATATTAATGACAATAGTACTTGAATATACCCCTGAGCAATCTGTACTGTAACTGTATTATCTCAGTTTTACTTCACTATACTTGCCACATGCTATAATAAAAGTTTTATGTGACTTGTTCCTGAACAGCTGGATGATTGATTTGTGTACCTTGTTGTTATTATTCTGTAACCAGCATGGCAACTCAAGTGACCCAATGTTAAAATTGTTCAACTTTAAATTTCATTTTTCAAAAGGTTTTGCGTTTCTACAGCAAATTGAACTTCGTAGGTGAACTTAAAATAAAAACCACACATAATGCAAAAGTTTATTAAAATCGCTAGAGCCGTTTTCGAGGTAGTACATATTTACAAGAATTGCTCATTTACAGTAATAGGATGTTATATCTTTACGATAACTTATTCGAAGCACATTAAAAGCTAATATTAAGTTTAAAAGTCAACATAAATGTTCTATAGATAAGGTTAAAACATTAACGACTTAATAATTGCTACTTATTAATTCTTTAAGTACCAATTCTAAGGATGCTTTAAACAGAAATATTTTACGAACAACTGGGATCTGTTTAGAGTTTGTTACATATAAATAAAATAATAATAATTTTTATATTTGTTGGACATGTCTTATAGTGGCTCTAATTACAAATGATATATATGATTAAACGAAGATATATTAATGCTCACTAAAAATAAACGAAGTAAAGTAAGAATAAAATGATAAAATACATTATTTCGAAAACATCGTTGTGATAGACATACATGCGAATATCATTTGAACGCATGTGATTTTACGCTTCATCTGAATGCGTTTTATTAACGCATAACACTGTTGAAAATTGTTTTTAAATTGTGGATTCTTACTAAGGACAACAATTTAATGAAAATCCTGCGGATTTACCCTTTTGCCTCCAGTTTTGCTAAAATGCGGAAAACGTCAGTTCAATCACGGTGCATCTGAAGTACAATTAACTCATTATCCAGATATTATAGTATTTCCCCCCCAATAATTATAACGTCAAATATGCAGTTGTGTAACTGAGTATAACGAGATAACGGAGGTTGAGATAGACAAGCAGCCGATGAGAACCTGTGAGAGTCAGGCGAGAAGTGTAGTCAAACAATAGAGCACATGATGCAGTTCCCACCGTGCTGTGGGTTCATCACGAGCTCTCCTAGTGATCATGCACTCTTGAGCAATTTTGGCTCACAAGCTTCCGTAATTACACAATAAAAAAAATTAAGAAACTGGCACCAGAGAATTCCTCCAGATTCTTTAGATTTATTTATTTATGACACAAAAACGACAACTTTTCTCTGTCGTAGTTCCAAGTAAATTTTATCTTAAGAAATGTGCTTGATTAAGTTGCTTATTTTTAATAACAAATCCTTTCTAAACGTTTTTTACATATGAAAGATTCATAAAAATCCGTCTAGGAATTGTTATGATGCAACATTTGTAAACCAGGGTATTATTTAACGTCAAAAGCCGTGCACAATGATTGTTTGATGTCATGAACCATCTTTATAGGTAATTGTCATATCAACAGTTTTAGGTTCCATGTGCCAGTTTAACATGTTCAAAGCGCATCCATAAGACAGGATTAAAAAAATGGCATATTGATACCTACAATGTGTGTAATCCTACTTGCTACTAATATTATAAGTGTGAAGGTTTGTGAGTTTGTTTTTTTGTCTTATTATGTAAGTCAGCTGTGACAACGTATCCATTCAAGCAGACGAATATAAAAAACTCAATTCCAATTGACAGATACAAAAAACAGTTCAGGATCAATACCATCTGTTTCAAATCGTTTTGAACATGGGCGAAGCCACAGGTAACATCTATATGAACAAAACCTCACGACGTAAGAGTTTAGCCTGTATTTCTCAGTCAGAAAATTCACCTCAATATTTTAATAAAATGAGTGCAAAATAGAATTTTTCAAAATTTGGATCGCTGAGTTTACAATTAGCAGTTTTGGATGTCGTAAAAACAAACTTCAACACGCAGACTTAGTTTTCTATTATACGAAAAATACCTTACTTCAAGCTGAATATAAGTATGGAAAGTGAAATGTATCCAACAGATCAAAACCAACACCAAACGAGCCTGAAACCACAAAACCCTTTATCGTTTAACTTTACCAGTCTTGTGTCACGGATATGGGGGAGACAAAGAACACTCGCCACGCCGACCACGCTCGTAGCCTTGGGTTTGTTTACGCCGTGAGCCTACTCTTGTTTCGACCGTGGGTCCTTCGGTCCTTCAGTGTTCGTGATCGGGCGCTCGTGATTGCAGGGCTCTAACATCCTCATAACTAGTTAGGGTAATCGTGATTGCCATGTTCTAAGAGCTTTTTAACGAGTTGACAGTTGATTTTTCACCCGATGACTGGCTGAACACAATGCTAAACAATTTTGTTTGGAAGTTTCCAAGAAAACCAAATAATTTTCAATAAGCTACTTAAATTTATTTCTAAGTATATCAGCACTACAATTCAGGAACATAAAAAATAAGGCGTTCAGTCGAAGTTCTTTTCAGGAGGATAACTTAGGAAACTTAATTCCTATTGAAGCGCTTGCTGTGTTTGATAGGTTTCTGTTGGAGTTTAATTTAGATTTTAGCGTGAGATGCAAATTATCCAGGATATTAAACAAACATCACAATGTAGCTAAAAATCACAATGTAGCTAAAGCTTACATTTTATAGTATTAGGCCGATTAAAGAGAACAAATTTTCAGGTTGAGTAAGGGAAGCTTTGAAATGCTCTCCTGGAGATCTCCAATCTGATAAAGTCGACAACCCTACAACCTTTGAGCATCGTAGCTTATGTATGCCGTGTGTTCCAGGAGGAGGTGGCGAGGAGCTTCGGATATGAGATAGAACGTCACAACATAACCACAGCAGACGGCTACATCCTCACCTACCACCGCCTGCCCCGGGGGCGGAAGTCTTACAGGAACTCCCGGCTGCCTACAAGCCGCAAGGTACTGCTGTTCAACAATGGCATACTCTTGTCTTCTGCATCGGTCCTGTATAACAAAAGGGACTGGGGTGAGTAGAATATACTTGAAACTAAACTTATATATTCTATTTTGAATGAAAATTTTTATTTTATGATTGAAATTTTTTCATATTAAATACATTTTTGTAATGACTAATTTAATTTAGTGAGTCGGTGGCGCAGTTGGTAGCGCACTCGGCCCCGGTTCTGTGGCGGCAGCGTCGCAGGATCGAGTCCCGATGATGCCGCATACTTTTATCAGTACAGTTCATCCTTGTACTGTTCCGGCTCACTCCTTGGGTTTGCTTGATAACTCCCACGCACAGGCCTGAGGCCCATGTGGGGGGGCAAATGCAAGGTAAAAAAGAGGCCGCCACCCTCTTAAAAAAAAAAATGTGAGGTGGATATAATTTATATTTATTATGGACCACCAGATGCTGAGGAAAAAAAGGAAAATTCATCATAATTAAAAATTAAATTGAAATATAAAAGACCTTACTTTTTACTTTTTATACTTCATAGTCCTTACTTTTTATGTATCCCCAAAGAAAATAATACAGCGGGGTCAAATCCGGGGATCTTGGGGGGAAATAATCCTTCACTGATGAAATAAAGTTTTGGGTTGCGTTTAAAAAAAAACCTGTATATGAACCTTTCGATACAAGGAACTCGGACATTGTAGTCATTATTATAATTACTTTTAATTTAATTGAAGAAATAAAAGTGGGGATTTGTAACTGTCACACCCAACGTCTATAAACTTGTGTGTAATAGTAGCCTTCAGGTTAGGAATATTAAGAGAGTAAACACTTAGCTTAGAGTAATATGATTCCCGTATACGTTACGATTATGTTACGGATTAGCTAAAAATTTTATCTTATTTTTGTTCAGGAGATTTGATACATGTCTCTAAAAGTTTTGGGAAATCCAACGTTACGACATCCTGCTATTATTTATTGCGGTATGAATAATAATCATGACAAATGAATCCACTGATATCCATAATTATCACTCACTTCATCTTGCTCATTCTACACTCATGGATTTATTAGCGTCATAAATCTCACAACACGATCGTGTTGGCATCTTAGATAAGCGATGTGTTGCCTCTATATCACATGGAGGCAACTGTCACGCTAGGAATGGCGTGGTTGTCCAAGCCAATGATAGGTAGACAATGTAGGACAGGTTATCTGGAGATATCCGTTTAACGGAGGCGAGTTAGCTGAAGGTCGAAGGATCTAGTAGAGCCGAAGCCGAAGGTCCGAGGATCGAGGACGGCGCCGTGGCACGATGTTCCCTGCTGCGATCTCGCCCTGCTGCGATCTTCAGGTTGGACGAAGGATGATTGAAGATGGAGTATTACCATTGACTTTAAAGTAGGAATCAATGGTACTGTATTACTAAAATAAACTTGTTGCGGTTTTGGGTCGAAATTAACGTTATACTGACTTTCTTACCGACGATATGCTAGCTTTAAACTTACATTAAAAATTAAATACACATTCACGAAAGTGGGAATAACAACAACGTAAATACTATACTATTTTGTATACCACCTTCTCAATAGAAAACAACTAACAACCTACTTCGTCGCAAGTACTTCTTGTTTAAAGTACAAATAAAAAAAATTTCATATGGATTTGATTAGTTAATTATTTCCGATAAGACATTTTACCGAGGGAAAACTTGTTGATGAGGCCCCTATTACAATAGGTGGTTGAGAGACGTTGAAGAGTAGCTCAAGAGGTGAGGCAAATCAGCAGCTGTACAACAGTTTGTCGGTAGAGACGTCGCTGAGACGTTGCTCAGCCACCTAGTGTTACGGGACCTTAGTCCTTTGTAAAACGACATCATCACCAGCTGTCAATAGCTATACTGATAGTCATAAGCTAATAATAAATACAGGTATTTTATCGAGCTCAGCGCAACAATAACTGAGCATAAGGTAAATTATCGAGGTAAGCAATCGCATAACTATAAATTTTTCCACCTTGGAACCAGTAGCCTCTTTAACTCAGATATAGTAAACAAAACCAGAAGTACATATCGTAACGTATTGATTGATGAACCAGAACTGTTTTTTTATTCAACAGTGCTGCGTTTACATGCCAGATTAATAGTCGGGAAGTACTCGGAATCAACGTGATGTTTATTATTAAACTCGTAGCAGGGGTAAAAAGTAATGACGCTGAAGACACAACTACTCTATTATCAGGCAAAGTTATATCTAGTTTCACAATTTTTTCGCAGTTAAAGTCAACATAAACTAAATAAATTGTAATGTTTATGGTCAAATACCTGACTTTTTATTTATATTCCAGCGTACGAGTTCGCCGACGCGGGGTTCGACGTGTGGCTGGGTAACTACCGCGGGAACACGTACTCCAGAAAACACATGTACCTTGACCCGGATCGCGACCGGCAGTTTTGGGACTACAGGTAATTGAAATTACAGCGTCGTAGGCTACTGGAAGTTCGATTGATCTGGATTATCGCCACGAGGCGATTAATTATCGCATTGTTCTCTAAGAAACACAGAAACTCCTTAACCCGGAACGTGACATTCATGTTTTTAAGTTGTTGGTAGACGGAGGAATTTGCGAATTATCGAAGGTGATCAGCCTAATTTATAGTTCATGAAGGTTTCAGGGTTTTCCCCTAATGCACTCATATTCCAGTCACCTTGCATTTTTTGCAGTTTCGTCTGATTAACTTTTTTTGATAAACTTGCACAACACGTAATCATTAATTGAAATAAAATAATTCTCTATACAGTCAAGACCCTTGTAAGGTCAACGCCCTGAAGCAGTTTTCTCACTTGCCCTTGCCCTCCTGCATTAGCTTCAGCTGTAGGCTTTCAACAAGAGTACATCTAGTGAGATGGAATAGGACCTGTAAGCATAACCTACTATCCAGTCAATAGCGCTCTTAGTCTTTGGAAAGTCCAGCCTGTAGCCTTGAACCAGGAATTGCTTAGATTTGCCGTGGGGGCCGGGATTACCATAACACGGCCTGAACTCTGCTGAATAATATATTTCACCTTACCAAGTCAAAGTACTGACCATATTTTGTTGCCGACAAACGTCCTCTAATGTCCTGGATTTATCTATCCCTCCATTACTGGAAGGTGCAGGGACGATCCTTGGACTTTGCTGCGGCCTTGCCAGCCTCGCCTTGCTCTGATAGATATCTTGAATTCCTCTTCACTGCCAAGAACAAACAAGCATAACAGTTTTAGGGTCACAGATGACAAACAATAATTTTTCATTAGATACGGGTGCGGTTTTATTGCTAATGCTGTAATAACAGTTTTCCACGTGTGTCCCCCCCCCCCTCTTCTCCCTAGATTTAGACCTATAAATCATTTCTGTAATTGCAGTGTAATGGATGTAATAATACCATACTACCATTGCAGGCGCAACTATGTATTGTTGCCACGTGTGTGCAATTTGATACATTACGGAAGTGTAAACGCTTGGAGACCTATATTTAACGTATAATACAGGGTTGATAAATCCCATTCATTAGGCTTCATTTAAAATTTGTTTCACTGCGAAAGACATGAAATCACAACTTTTGTACTAATTATCTAGTACTTGATTCTCAACCGGATCTTTACGTGCGTCAAGGTCAGAATGCAAAAGTCTTTTAACCTATGAAATATAATATGTTATGCTTAATTAGTCGGTGTAGCTTCTGATTTGTGAGTTGTAGTAAGTTTGTAGAATTTTAATATATTACAATTTTAATTAGAGGATTTATATCTATTAGAGGGCCAAGCTTTAAGGCTCACGGGGCCAAGGTTTTACAAATGGGATTAAACAAAGATTTGGACATTTGTATAATACTCTAATCTTACATATTTTATTTTTAAATTCTTAATCTCAGGACAATGTTTTATTATCATCTCAGTAAACCATTCTTTCTGCATTTAACAAATTTTTGGACAGAATCAGTAAATTCAATAAATTTAAGGCGTTGAAAATTTTCAGCCTGCACGAGTTAGGCACCCAGGACCTACCAGCCAGTATAGACTACATCCTGGGAGTGACGGGGGCGTCCCGGTTGTTGTATGTGGGGATCTCCATGGGCACCACGATGTTCTGGGTGCTGGGCTCCGCGCTGCCTCAGTACATGGACAAGGTAGAGGCCATGGTGGCAATCGCGCCTGTGGCCAGGACATCACATGCCTCGCTCCTCAACAGCCCCTTCCGCATAAACAACGCTCTGACTGTGCTGGTGAGTCTTTAAATTAATAATCAAAAATGTTTATGTGTATTGTCAAATTATTTTGAGGTCAGGAATCGCATAACACTATAACATTTCCCACCTTGACACCAGTTGCTTCATTAATGAGAGGTGCAGAAAACATATCCAAAAATGCATAACATAAATTATTCAGTCATTAACGAAGGCTGTATCTATTGATTATTTAGGGAAATTATTATTTCACACTTTCGAGTATTGCGTTTCTATGCCAGATTCATAAAATTTGAGGTGAAGGCAGGGTTTGGTGCAAGAAGCAGATTTTTCGGGAGATAGATTATTTTAAATGTTACTTCCTTTTCGTGAATCTAATAATCACTTTCAGCCGCAATAGCTATTGAATGATATATTTACTAATAATAATAAAATATTTCAACTATAATCTCAACAAAGAAAGTATATATTTTCCATTAATTAAATAAATGGGCATGTATGTCATAGATATATCATATTCTATGGGAAAACCTCAAAAGCTCACGAGTCTAAGGTTTTTATGAACGGGATAAAGGAAAGGAGTTGTGGATATTTGCATTTTTCTGGTATTCCACTAAGAAGTAGAAGAATGTTTATCATATCCTACCAAGAGGTGGGCATGACATTATTTCCTTGCTCTTCAAATCTTCTTTCCAATATCCTGTCTGTTACCTCTGAAAGCCCAACGACAAAAAAGAACCCTCTCATTAAAATAATTTTGTTAGCCTTGATCTTAAGCCAACTCACTCCTCAATATTAGCGCTCGCGCAATTACATGAGACTTGCTGCAAAGCGCATAACTCCATTATTTGATAATTCGTGCGGAAGTGTGGTGGCGTTAGCACAGTGATTACCCATTTACAGAATATTTAGTTTGTTTATATGAAACTGAAACCAAACATAGACTCAAGGTTAAATATATTATGCCCAATCAAGCTCAGTTATTAAGTTAATCTTTTATAGATCATCGTTATTACAATCGATGATGTTAAAATGTAACGAAATTCTAATCAAGGATTTGACAGAAATCCTAGACCCCCCCCCCCCCCGAGATTCTTCATTTATCTAGTGCAATTTTGAATTCATTAAATTAAAATTACATCAATCACATTCATGGGCTATACCGCTGAAGTAACGGATTAAACAGAAAATATTCTTGCTACTACGGTCTATATAACTGAAACTTGTATATTTAACTTAAAACTAAGATGCGCGTTGAACGTTTTAAAAATCTCTCGAAGATCAAGATCCTGCCATTTCCACTCACACTAAAGTTTCACTAGTATATGACGTCACTAGTATAGTTTAACAACACATTACTTTATAACCAACTCTATGCACTCTCTTGCAATTTCATTTCCTACAAGAAAAACAGATCACAACTTTATGAAATCAAAGGTAAAAGTTGTAGTAGCAATCATTTCTGTTATTAATTTTGGATATATTTGACAACACAGGAAATCTATTTTCCTAGCGTTCAATGTAGAGAAAATCACCCTTCTGACCATTCAAACTCAGATTTCTGAACCTCGAAAACCAAAGTATCAGCAATATAAACGTTCTTCTTGTTATTGTTACCTGCAGAAAGCAGTGGAGGCTAGGGGCTACAGAGAGGTGTTCCGGTACAACGAGATGACGGCCTCCATGGTGCACGCCGGTTGTACCCGCTCCTGGATATGGAAACCTCTTTGCCTCCTCTTCCACGAAACGTTCCAGTACCTCTCCCGCAACAACTGGGACGTTGTAAGTAAATTTTCCCAACAACCCAGCGATACTTATTTAATTTTAATTTTTAGAATTCGGTATTATTGAGTAATAATTTAACTCCCCCCTCCCCCCACAGAAGTGCTTCTTTTCTGTACTTGCGATTTTATGTATAGTTTGGTTAAATGGTTTTTCATAAAGGGCCTAGTTTCCGAGTCTTCGAAGACTGAGGATTGACGCCATATTCTCATACAGTTTATTTGTAAACAAATCAGATATTTTTGTGCCGACAACATCGTTAAAGGGATTATCACATGATAAAAGTTAAGCTGGGTTGGAAAATGCTTACTGCTGTAGGGCCACCATGATTTGAAGACCACACTCTTTATACTGTTTATGCTGTTACTGTTGTTGTTTGAGTATCTGATCAAATTCTTTGTGTACGAACAACTAGTATTAGGTAGAATAGAGAAAAATTGCTTTTTATAATATTGACGACAAGACTTTTTATCTGTGACCGTCTTATGTACATGGTTCTCTGATATATTTCTTTTAATTACATTTATTTGAAACTCAGCGAACTTTGGTGAACATAGTCTTGTGGCGAAATTATGGAGAAGGCCAACTGGGGGTGTCAGTCACGGGTCGCCCGGGGTGTCCTCCAAGACTAGAAACTCAGTCTGAACCAGGAAACGGCCTTGATCCTATGACCGAACGGCTGGATAAGCAGCGAGCTCAAAGAGGGAAAACCAAATTGAGGACTAGCCTGATTAAATGCGATAGTCAATCCCAGGTTAGTATGCTAGTAGAGTTTTAGTGGGTCACCCCGTTTTCTACGGACGTCCGACAGTACAAGCTGGCCCTCCGTGTGCTTACTTGAGCTACAGAACTTTTACTTTATTATCTTTCTGCATAGTTTAATCTGATTATAAAACATAACGTAATATTATGCTATGAAGCAGATTTGAATACTAATTAGTTCCCCAAACTATGATCTTTTACTGAAATTTCGCCAACTATAGTATTTTTACAGTCTTGTTCGAGTTATTTTTAAAGGAGTGCTAAGGCAAGCATATACATACCTCATGAATAATAAACTATAGTTAAAATGTTTCCGCCTACAACGATAATTGTTCACTTTTTATAGGATAGAGTGGTACAAGGATTGAAATACACTCCAGCGGGGATCGCAACAAAAGTTCTACATCACTACATCCAGATTGCAAAAGCACGTGAGACTTTCTGTATTTTTTAGATGTAAAAACCTTTGCGAAAAATATAATGAACTTTATAAGATTAATGTGATACTAATTAGTGAATAGCTAGGAAATTGGTGGATGACGTTAATTAGCATCATAGTCGTTCTTTTATCTTAAGTTAACGTATCTAATTGTTTACATACAGCGTGTCTATAAAAGAATTCCGGAATTTTGAGGTAAAATATTTTAATGAAGAAAGAAACTGATATAAATGTTTAATACATGCTTGGAAAGGTTGCATTTTCAAGTTTTGTTTAACAATTTAATAAAGTAAAATATGAGCCCAGTTAGTGGCACAGCACACATCGTAACGGTATTGCACCTCTTCCCACGTCCTGGCCAGCATGTCAGGGGAAACGGTTGCCACACAATTGATTATTTATTGCCTGAGATGGTTTAGTTTTTATTAGCCAAATAACGCATTGGTTCTTTAGTAGTGGTGTCGTCATAGTGCGGCAATCCAGACAGCTCTGTTAGCCGCGATATGTTTTTTCTTGGTTAACGCTCCGCAGCGCTGCCAAATCTTAACGAAAACTTTCCCAATTCATTCATTTATATGATTCCCTTGCATCATATAAATGAAAAATCCTTAACAAATACTAAGCCACTTGATCGTAAATAAATAAAATTGGAATGATAAATAAACTTAAAACCATCTTGTGTGTTTGGTGAATTTTAGAGTTATCGTTTGGAAAATGCATAATACGTTTATCTTGTGTGTTTAGTGAACTTTAGTGTTATAGATTGGAAAATGCAAGATACATTCTTTAGGAATAATATGATAATTTTTCCTTAGATACGTTCCAGCAATTCGACTACGGTCCAGTTGGGAACCGTCAACGCTATCAGTCCGTCCGCCCCCCAGAGTACAACTTGAGGAACGTCAACTGCAGCAAAATCTACTTCATCACCAGCGATTCGGACTTGATCGCAGACAAAGAGGTTACTATTTAATGGATCAAGTGATTACTTTTTACTTTTCGGGATTTAGGACGATGAACTCTTGTGAAAAAAAGACAAAGATTATTGACGCTAAAAATGTAATTCTGCAATATCCTGCAGTCTAATTTTACTTATTTTGGGCTTCTAGGCCTCCTTATCAACCTGGTAAGTTTTCTTCCATACTCCCAAAATTTACTCACCCGTAATGATTTGTGGGTTAAAAAAAGATTGGATTTTGGTCGTATCAATGAGCAGTTAAAATAGTTAAATATCACAACTACAACTTTTTTGTGAGCTATATAAGTATGTTGTCAAAATTCTGTTCACTGAAATAAGAAGAGATCTTTTACTTTAAAAAAACATATCTCATATCATAAATATCAGTTATTAGGTGAAATCTGAGGTAAGTTTGTTAAGATAAACGCGAAACTAAGCAAGTCACTAACCTTTGTTATTTTGTTAACTTCTCCTTTTCGTTGGAGAGGAAGATAGAATTGCAAAATTCAACAATACTTGAGATTCTCGAGGAGGTCCGTAGAACTAGTAGCACTAAATTGTCATAGCGTCCTCCAGGAGAAATATCAAGGTCAGTGAGACAATACAATTTATTCCCTCTGGCTGAACTAACTTCCTGACCCACAACACGACATTCCCAGTGTAAGCAGGTACTGTCCAAGGTTCGTAGTGGAGAAGAGTGTAGAAGAATAATTTTACTATCAGGTTATTTTAGTCAAACAAGTAATCAAATTGTGACGTCTTCAACAGATCGGAGACTTACAACCTCCAGCTGGGACAATAATCTTGACCAATCAGAGGAAGAATATTACTAACAACCCAATTTAGGTTTTATTTTTACCCAATAGGCTAATAGATGTTAATTTAAATAGGTTATATTACCCTCGTCTTCAGCTTTCAAATATCCAACCAATGTAGCACTACCATGGTTTCGGAAAGTAAATTTCCATCATCAGGTGAACGTACCGGCCGCAACGCGTACCGGCCGGAAGGTGAACGCCGACTGCGGACGACGAGTTGGACAGGAGATGCCACTTTCCGGCCGGTACGTGTTGCAGTACACTATATTTTAATGTTAATTCGTTCCATGTTATGTGTTGTGACAGTTTTAACTTCTTGACGACAAACTGTTTGATCTTATGAAATCAAATCTGATGATGGAAATTCACTTTCTGAAACCATGATAGTCCTAAATTAGTTGGATATTTGAACTGAAGACGGAGGAAATATAACCCATTTTAATTAGCCTTTACCAGCTTTGGAGGCTTATAACATAAATAAATAATAGAGGTCGCTATAAATCGGGAATGGGTCTACGATTAAAGTCACAAGCTTTGGTTCTACTGGTCTTGTGGTAGATAGGCAACCTGAGTTTAAGAGTTGTTATATTCTATTCTTGAATGTCATATTTTTTGGGTGAGGATAATTTATTTCAATTCCTTTTTTGAGCAGCACTCACCTCAGTTAGGTTATCCTTCAGGACTCTTGTCAAGGTTTCGTGTACCCGTGTTTCTGTGTTTGTTTTTAACCTTGACAAGAGTCCCGAAGGATAACCTAACTGAGGCGAGTGGTGCCCAACAAAGGAATTGAAATAGTTATTATATTATTATCTTCCCCAATCTACAAACCTTGGTTACTCTACTGTGCAGGACGTCCAGTGGCTGTCAGACCGGCTGCCCAGGAGGCCCACCAGGATCCTCAGCGAGCACGTGCAGCATCTCAGCCACCTCGGGGTCGGTCTGGACAAGAGGGTCGTGGAAACCATCATCAGCCCGCTGGCAGACTTCCTGCGACGACGCCACCTGGCGCTCCCCTGAGTGTCCTGCATGGAGGAGCGGCCACTTCCGGTCAAGGTCCGCGTCCACGGTCGACCGGCGGGATCTTGGGCAACGATCCTGCCCTGAGGTTCCGGGAGGGTCAAGGTGCGAGAGGTGGACAGGGTACATCCTTGTTGAAGTTAGCGTGTAATAAAGTTTTGAGAACGGAACGTTGAGTTTTTCTTGTGCATCCAGTGTATATGCTTGATTTTACTGTTTATTACATAGCGCTTAAACTGCATATTTAATTACTGCCCAACGGAAACCAACAGAAGTTCGATTTAAACATTAAGTATGAAACAACAAAAATATTTGTAAGTTAGAGGTAGGTTTGAGGGTTTTACTAAATAATAAAAAAATACACCGTTGTGTCCTTCTTTCAGATCAAATCAAAACACTGCAGTCAACTGACTTATCGCAGTTTTCAAACCCTACAAGGCGGTGGACCACGAAACTTCCTAAAAATTCCCTTATGAGCTCTAGATGGGGCTTAAGTAATGATTTGAAAATTTTTCCTCTCAAACAATTATAACAAAATAATAGTTGAATTCGTAATAGGGACCAAAAAAATGATTTATTTAGTTTATAAAGCTTAATGTCTCAAAACAATTGCAGAAATATTACCAAGAAACAAAAAATGCATAATTAAATATTTTAGAAAGTACATTTGTATATAGGTCAACAAAATGTTTGATGTTTCTCTAATTGTAATGCAAAAGAACGAACTAAAATCGACATTTTAATAAAGGGCTAAAACAATAACCTAAACTATTTATTTCAAAAAGGTTTCGAATTAATAACAATGAAATAAATCTCTTTAAATATCGAATCGAAAAATATAGATTCTTAACTTCGATTTTAGTGGGGGAGACGGATTCTAAAGTTTAGCCCTTATATTAACTAGTAATTTTTATGTTTTAGGTTCTATAGAAAAGTATCTATTAACACCTAAAATAAAATATTTACCTTAACAAGCCGCATATTCGTTAGAAAAGATATAAGTTGTATGCGTATTCTCTTGCAAATAACCTTTCTTGAAACAAAGCAATTGTAATATAACAGACATTGGGAGGAGCACAGACCGGCTACGAGATGTCGCCGTTGTCTCGCAAGTGTCACATTACTGGAAGGTTAACTTCTGCCTTTGACGATATAATTAAACATTCTTTCTAATTCCTATCTAATGATTAATTTTACCTGCACAATATCTGTAATTCTTTTTTTATAATAGTTTACAATAGGTTGTTTTTTTTTATGTCATTCACCCCGAAAGATTCGTAGATGATTTGCCAGAAATTGTAGATGACTGTAGTTGTAGATCGGCCTCATTAAGTTACTATCAAATCCATTATGTCAGGCTTGGACGAATCGCCCTAATTTGAAGGTCGTCATGTTGATAATATCTGATTCAGACATTGTTAAAAGAAGACATAGTAACATAATATATGAAATTAGATTTACACGTAGTACATTTATTTGACACGTCATTACATTTGACAAATGTAAATATGTTCCCGATTCTCTACAGTTCGAAAACATATATCACATCACAATGTTTCCCTTAGTTATATTTGAAATACCTAGGTTAATAGTAAAATTAGTTTGAATCAAATCATTGACCTTTTGTAAAAGCTGCAAGGTCCGGAACAACAGAATTTTAATATTAGAGAGGGTCGAATTTGCGAGGTGACACATTGGTCCCTGGGCGGCGCGGCGGCTGTAAACCTGGGCGGCGCGGCGCAGCACTGTACATATTGAACATTTTACATATTATTAGGTTTGTTAGACTTTTACTCGACCTTTTTAGAACGGCTCTTACTTTTGTATTTGATTATCGCCTTAAGAGCTAATTGACAGTTTGTAAACCTACAATTACGAATTATTAAAACACACTGTTTTCTTAGATTGAATCTTAAGTTTATTCTTACTCTTTAATTACTCTTATATTTATTTAATTTTTAAGGAGTTTCAATGCTCGCGGTTCGATAAATGTTGAATGTTATTTAGCTTTTAAATACAGTGGTGCTGAAAAGTTTGTAGTCAGAAATTATTTTTAAAACTTGGTTGTTTAAGGAATGTTCCTCAAGGAAAGTTGTTCATGCAATAGAATAGCCATTGTTAAAATCTTGCAAAATTAATTAGTAAGCTAAGCCAAGAATGCAAACCGCGTCTTACAAGAACTACGATGTAACGCCAGTGATCGGAAGTTTGTCAAATGTCATCTTTTTGAAAAGTTTGACTTAACTCTTGCTTAATATTATGGACACGAAAATTCAAGGACGTCTAGAGCTCATCCTTGGCCTATGACCTTTGCAAATTTTGTTCCCTCCCAAACGTCATGCTCAATCAAACGAAGCCTTTTAGCTGAAAATATATTAGACCGCATGCAATATTGTCAGCCCTCCTGATATTACCCCACATTGTCTAGCAGTAAACTTAAAACATCTTTGTTTCACAATGCTACGTTGGCTTGACCAACAATAAGGCTGCACTTTTTAGGAAATGTACCAATCTTAGTTCCCTGAAAACTCTACTTTTATGCAGAATAGGCCTTTTAGAAATTCCTTTCCTCGATTAACTGTTCAATATGAATGGTTAACTTAATATGAACTGCATAACGTAACAGTAATATGAGTAATAGCTTTATGACAGCTTAATATGAATTAATCCCTTCAATAACTTAATATCAGCTAAACACAAACTAATTACTTGAAAGTGCAAAATTTAAGAGAAAATTATCAATTTGATCATAAGCATAAAACTTTAATCTTCTAGATTGTCTCTCATCGAATAAGGAAGAAGGCACAGTTAACTTATATTGATCGCGATTTAGAGCAAAGGCAATTTCTATAGTTCAGGATGGAACATTTGTTAAACTAGGGGAACTTGTGTGCAATGAGTAGAATTATATTCCTCATTACAGAGAGTCAAGGGAATTTAAAACTGTTAATGTCAGGGAACAAGGAACATTTTAAAGGAAATAAATACTTTAGCTTATGTTGTTATCGTGCAACCTTCCTGAAAATTAAAAGTACAGTACTCGACAATAAACTTCTCCTATATTTTATAGAAACCTTATGAAACTATATAACGTAGGATTATCAGATGCTTCTTAAGCATTTTAACAACGTGTTGTTTGACAAGGAAAAATATTAAATATTTAGATGGAGCAGGATCCATCAACATACGCTGCTTTTCAAAGCAAAATATACTTTACTACATTGCATTAACAAATTTAAACTATATAGTTCCTCTTGTATTTTTTAGGTTTGCTATAAACTATTGGAATTATTTTAAAATTAAGTCAAAATTATATAAACAGTGGTAAAAAATATTTTTTATGAAGTAGAAAATTAAAAACTGTTTTGATTTCAATTCTAGTGTAATGGTCCAAAAAAAGAAAACAAGATTTGCATTTGAGCCAAACCGATTCAATGAGTTGTCCTTGATTCACACGCACGAGTAAAAAGTTAAGAATCTCACACCACGTTCTACTGACCACTTCATGAGTTATGCTTCGAGTAGCCTGCCGTACTCTTTACCTTGATGTATTAAATGTATTTAGGTTACACACAAAATAAAAATTGTACTGGATTTAACGTGATCTGATTTTGGCACACCCGTAAGATAAACCTTTTCGTCTGAAATATCTGAATAAACAAATAGTATTTTAATTAAGTTCACATGAAAATGAGACAAATGTTTTTAACCAATATGAAGTGAAAATTATTTTCCATTTCCTACTTGATAAAACATCCTTTAATTACTTTACATCTTTTTTAGTTTTAAAATGTGCTCAGTAAATTTTAGCCACTTTGTGCTGTATAAATATATTTTTTAAGGGAAGAATTTAGATGGTGAATCTGAAGTTTGTCCTTTCATTTCTCAGGCAAGGTTTCGGTGTGGTTAAATATGCAGTGGTCTGATCAGATTGTGGCTGCGTCAACCGTTCTCTGATCTTGTTGTATGCGGTCTTGTGCGTTGGTGAAATAACATTACATACGACAATATCCGTTTCGAAACAGCGAGTGGAATATACAATAATCATTGTTATTGAGTGGCTCTTTTATAAACTATAGTAATTAGAACATAAAAAAGTAAACTGAAGTTATACGGATATTTATCTTAAATTTAATCAACAAGAGAGTAAAAAAATGATACCAATAAGAATAATTGATAAAATGTAATACGGACAAGATTGTTCTGAAGTTCTTTGAAAGACTGATTCTTCAAACCGGACGAGAGATAAAATTACATTCCATAAAATGTATTCACATTCCCAATGCCAAGACTTTTAAAGTAATTGAACTTTCGTCGCAAACTTCAAGATCTTTTAGCTGCTTCATAGAAATAAGTGCAAAAATAAATACCGATCCTTATTTATTTGAAAATAAGTTTTAATATATCTACAGGTTATGCCTCTGAATTTAATGTTACCCTATCAATTTAACTTTTATGTTTTTCTTTATCACTTTTTGATTACATTTGTCTTCAAACCTTTTTATAAGAACGGACGCCGATATTCTAACCAGCTGAGACATTTATCCCAGCACCCACGGGCCCCAGCAGATACTTGGTAGGCGGTGACGTGGCGCGGGGTCACGACCAACGACCTCTCGATTTGGCAACTTTCTGGCAAATTACATGAGTTTCATCACCAACTGTCTGCCCTATCAGGAAAAGAGGTGACCGAGTTGGTATTTATGAAATGCTTCGCAAATTTAGCCATGCTCTAAGTTGGCGTAGCACGGTGCGTAAAATATAATTCGGTATCAAAGACTTCTATGGTCGTAATCAGGTAATTGATGGGGGCGAACATATTGTTCCGCCCCTATCTTATCAGGGGTTGGAGGTATTTTGTGACACGAATGTCATGTTCATAAATATGCAAGAATAACCTCAAGGACTAGGCGCTGATGATGCCCCAGATAAGATAGCGGCGAAACAATATTGTTTGCAACTTTAAGAACAAGGGATTACTATAGACGCTGAGTTTATCTTAATCTTTATAAGCAAATCCCGGGTAGCCAATAGCCACAATAAATAATTTGCTGATTCTGTGACGAAAAGAAAGTACGGGTAGATTTGCTGGTTTGCACCTACCTAATAAGGGCCATTTAAATGTTAATAGCTTTTACTGAGGAATTAGTTGTTTTCATCAGTAATAGGAATCAATACGCAGATCGGACATGTTCATATTCACCCGATTGTATTAAACTCATTATTCCTTCGTATTCACTTTGCAAAACACTCACATCTGAAGAGAAAACTATATCGTGATGACGTACACGTCGGCTGGACACACTTGGCCAAGAATGTGCCCTAAATTATTACTGCAATGATCAAAAGTCTGCGATGAATGATAATTTAAGTTAAATAATACATTGGCTATACAAAAACATCTGTAAACACACCTGTTAGATTTTATATATCCAAAAGGATTTATACTTTTTTGTTCAGTTTGATGGTTGGACAATAAACTAATTAAGTCGATATTCTCTGATAACAATTAAAGTTTTAGGTTTACAATTAAAATCCTTGTGTATAACCATAGAGAAGAATGGCAATTTTGATTCTTCTCGTGGTATAACTATGTAGGTATAGTTTTAATATTTTTCTTTCTACTCATACTGAAATGAATTACTGGTCATTTAGGAATCTAATTAAACCATTATTTATTATCTTAATTAAATATTACATGGCAGGTTTCATCGTAAAAGGAAACTGCCCGGTCCGGAACAGCGGAGTTTTAATAATTGAGAGGGTCGGATTTGTCGGCGACACATCGGTCCCCGGCGGCGGCGGCGGCTGTAAACCTGGGCGGCGATCTCCGTGTATACGTAGCGTCAAACAACTTGGCCCGGGCTGTACATTTAAAATCAACATTACTCTTTAAGGCGGGCTATGAGCCTAGTTTTTTGGTTTGGACTATACATGACACCCCTGCATTTTGGTTGTCTGCATTAAATAAATACATAATTTATTCCAAACCGCAATCCCTATTAGGCCTGCAAATGTGTGGTGTAGTTGGTGGGAGGGCCCACCTACAATAAACGGTGACCGGCTTGGGTGGAAGTTGACGGCATTTATACGTTTATTAGGGATTGCAGTGAACACCTGTTTTGCTTCTTTTTACCCTTGTATAGAGGAGGAGGACACGTTTTTTATTTATTTTTTTATTTAATTCAGCTTATGGTCAATGCATATGAGCAATCAAAAAGGTCATAATAAAAAAATATACCAAATAAAAACAAAATAAAAACATTTCAACTAAAACTTGAGAAAAAAACTTATGAGTCTATGGGTTAAATAAATACATGATATATTCCAAACAAATTCAACGTTTCCAGACATGTTTTTTTTTGTTATTTCTGCATGCTTGAGTATATAATAATTCAATCCAACCAATGAAATCTAGTGTTATACATTAAATAGGTTTTTACGTGAAATCATTCCGTTATTTATAATGAATAAAAACTTTGGTTGTTACGTTACATATCACCTATAACAACATTGGACACCATAGAGGAATATGAGTTCCCCAAAGGTTGACATGTTAGTAAACAATAAGCCTTTTTAGAACGTAAGCAATTTTTTTATGTGAGAATAAGAAAAAAAGAATGGTTTGAACATAAATAACCGTCGTAAAACACGTCTAAGAAAACATTACACTCACTAATACTTAATTATTTCATCTAAGAATTTCCTTTGAGTAAATAAGCGACCCTTATACAACCCTTTAAACTATAATGGTACTTAAAACGTTTATTCTCAGGAAGAGGATGAAACTTTCACTCACCATCTGAATTCTCTATTAATGAAGAACCTAAACTAATTTTCAGAATTACCGTAAAAACCTTGAAGGGTTAGTTTAGGCGAAGTATTTACTTTTAGATACATTGAATTGTTTCCCACCTACAAAAAAAGAATTGGCCTGAATAAATTTGGTTTCCGAATAGTTTTCTTCACTTGAAATATTAACATATTACTATGGAAAACTAAGGAAACGATCTGAGGACTAATAATGTTTGCTGACATTAGATTTGTAAACATGTCATATAGAATCATATAAATCTAATATCAAACTACATTTGATTGCAATTGTAGTTGCATCAAACCAGACTCAGATATTGTTTGTTTGTCGTGGAGTATATACATATAATATGTTGCAACAATTCACACTTCTAATTTCTTGTAGAGATTTTCAAATAATTCCTTAAGTGACTGATATTTTCAACAAAAAAGATCTTAAATATCTATGGTTTTTTGTTAAAGAGTTTAACGGTTCCATTCTTGGAATGTCAACGAAGTAATGACTGATTTCTTATTTCTTAAATGCTTATCTGATACCCATCCCTCCTGAAAAAATCAGCTCAGTGTCAACATTACAATAAAAGCTGACGAAATGTACTCCTAGAAGCAAAATATCTCAGAATTACTAATTGACATGAAATCTGTTTTGAGGGTTAAACTAAAGAGTAACTAAAAAGAATCTGTAACATCACTCTTGCAGCACTTTGAAAATCAAACTAAACGCCTTTTATGGAAACCAAAACGGTTTTCATTAGTTAACGATCATACTTAATGAATGAAAATAACTGTGTATACTGTATTCAAAACACTATGTGGCATTAAATTAAACACCGAGCTGAACATCATTTACGCTAGCTCTGTCTAGCAAGTGTCGCATTTAAGTGTCAACAGTGCTTTGTATTTGACGGAACAATTACAATCGGCTTGACTCCCGTGGATGAATTTTTATGTCCCGTTTTACTTACTGTGTACCATTTTTATATGAAAAAAGATTCATTTTTAAATGAAAAAAGTTAATTACGTCAACGATTGCTTTATTATGGTGTTAATCCTTTGGTAAAATATTATTATGTTCAATCACTTGATTTAAAAATGCTTTTTAGGCTCTTCGTAGTAAAACCATAAGAGGCACTCTTGGACCTTAGGATAAATTTTCATTATGATTTTTTAACCTAGCTAACCATCATCATTTATATAAATTTGAACAGTTCTATGAAGTAAAATAAATTATCTTTGGCCAAATATCTCAAAGACATTTGAAATATTATCTGATTTATGCCACATTATTTAAGTAAATAAAAAAACCTATTTGTCAACTCCTTCATTTTTATATCAAAGGTATTCATATTTTGGTTGTAATTTAAGAAAATATTTTGATCCTTATTAGGTCTGACCGTCAATCCCTTCCTATGCACAAACTAACCATTATATATTTTTTTTATAAAATGCTCTTGTGAGAATGGCAGGTCTTTTGTTCCAGCCGAGAAAAACATGTATATTTTTTGTGAAGTATAAAAGGGAATTAAAAAATAATCACAGACATTTAGTGGTGAAATTAAAATATTCAATTTTCATGCCATATTTTTACTCAATGAGTAAAAGTAAGGCAACCTTCACAAAGCACGCCTACACGTTTAATCCAATTAACTTAATGGAGACGATTCAAACGCACTTAAATTTATTAAAAAGTTCAAGACAAATAATGCATATTTCATTCTGTTAAAATATTTACTCATTAAAAAGTCAATAAACCAGCTGTATTTGAGTAAGAAATGTGTTCTATACACGTTTCATTTCAGAGAGCATAAAATATTTAAGATATGGGTAGATAAAAATAAAATAATAGAAATATATTATTGATTTAAGGCAAAGATAATTGTGTACCTAATGCATTACTTAATTTTCACTCGCAATTTAAAATCAATATGAACCACATATGTATTGTTAATTAAGTCTTAATCAACTGAAAATGCCGTTTTAAAATCGAGGGTTTAAATATTTATGTAATCTGTTTATATAAACTTTCGAAAAATTGTCAAACAGGACAGGTTTCAAACTAGTACCTCGTTAAGTTTAAACAGGGTTTTTTTAAAGGCAACCCATGTTTAAGATTGAATAATGCACATATATAGAAAAAATAAATATTGTTTAGTTGATATTTATTTTATACAACCTATTATTTCAGTCTGATCACATTTAGCTTACGTTAAGTGTCCAAACAATCCGCTATGGATAGTTATTCGAAGTTGTGCTCTCTCCATCAAATTCCTAAACACGTTTTGTAAAGTACTGATTCAAATTTCTTGTGTTAAATTTTTTATGTTCATTTTCACCTACTGAATATCTTGTGGGTTGTTTTCGTAGGCCTTTCTTTTTGTGTGTCCCTAAAGAAAAAAATGTAGTGGGGTCAAATCCGGGGATCTTGGGGGTTATAATCCTTTTACTGATAAATTTTAAATTTGGGTTGGGTTAAAAAAAAACACCATGTATTTATGATATATTTAAAAACAGCCTGTGGCCAACAAGGTAAAAGTGATTTATTACTGGAAAACGCCCAATCCGTTCATACTTCAAACTCAAATGTTAGAATCACAACAAACACGCTTATACGCTCTGACGTACTTTGAAATATGGTACAATCTGATATAACGGAACAATAACGCCGTGACGTAAATACTTACCTAATTTCCCTTCGTCAAAATTATCATCCTGTTTCGAGAGAGGCAGGAAAAAGGAAATAATTAGTTTCTAAAAGTGCAGCCGGTAGAAGTGTGGCCGCTAACAGTAGTGCCCTCGCTGTCCGTGGGAGTGCAGCACTTGTCACGGAGCAAGTACCTCTCCGTGGTACAGTACCACCTCAGTGTGTCATCACCACTTCACTGTCTAGAGCTGCTTATTATTTCGAGGACTTCTCTCCTGTCTAAAATAAACTGCAATGATCAGACCACAAGAAAGTCCCCTAATTTTAATGATCAAAAATCTTTGTTTCCTGTTTGAAAAAATGTGTTTATAAAATAGAATTTCAGGTTTTGTGTTGTAATTAATTACATAGGTAAGAGATATTTTAGTTTTTTTCACTATTTAATTTAAAATAATAAAAAAAAACATGCCGATATTTGAATAGTTTTATTTTTGTGGGGCCTTTCAGTTTTTGTAAGGGTTTGATGATTCCCAACATAGCAGGCAAAAGGCCTTACAAAAGTAAAACCATAAAAATGTTGTATGTTGTTTTTCTATTTTAAATCAGAAGAACTCCCTTATTAACAGTTTTCTATAAAGAATTATTAATTTTTTTTATTAATTTACCTTACGAATATATGTCAAAAATAATACATGTAAAAATTATAGTATACATGATCGTGACTCGAAAACAAATGTACAAATTTGAATTAAAATACCTAGTGCATTGTTGTGTTATTTAACTAAGTATTAAGACAGCATGACTGCATGCTGCTGTGTGTTTGGTGTGACGTACTCAGTCGATGTTCTCAGATTGACAAGAAACTAAATAAATCGAATAATAAATAAATTCATAAAACGTATTGAATAACATTTTCTGAATAAATCTGAAATTTTAGGGAATATAACATAAGAAGTGTTAACAAATCTCAGCTTAGAATTATTGTTACAATAAATAGTTGGATATGCGCTAACGGCTTCTCAGTAAGTATTTTTAATCATTAAATAAAATATACTTTTTGCTGATTTACAAAATAGTATCATTTGAACCGTTCAAGTGTAGAGAATAGTAAGTTATTTATCGGTTAAATACACATTTGACTTTGGCGATTGCAGTGGCAAGTTGCTCAGTTCCAAGACGTCCGCTAACTTGCTAAGTACTCCCATTACTCTTTGAGATCAAAACTTTGACGTTTACTTGTAACTTTAATTTTATATAATTTCTCTGCAATTGCTTGATTAAATAAGTTTAACTAGATAAATCCGATTATAAAAAAAAATCAGTCCTCATGTTTTACTCAAATAGATTGGAAATTGTGAACTAAACGGTGGGTTTGATATGATAATTAATTGTATTATTTGTTCTCATTGTACAATTCGTTTAACAAGAAATATACCATTTGCGAATTGCTTTAGATAATTTTAATTAACTTTAGTTACAGTAATTAACTTTGCAGTTGAGAACTTGAGGTAATATAAAAAACTAAATTTGGTTTTACTTTTTTATGTTATTTGATTTCTGCTGTTTACAATCACTTACTAGATATATTTTTAATCGTATTTAGTATTTACCATCAGGTGACGTAGCTCATCCAAGTTAAATAAATAACTATTGTTTTTTCACACGAACTACCATGGAATAATAAATTAAAAATTAGAAGGTTTTACAATAATAGTCTGAAAATTAAACATGATATTTAGCAAATTTAACTTACATTTTATATAACAGATTAGCATGAAAACTCCGTTTGTCTTTCACAGCAATATGAAATTTAATTTTACATAAATATTTGATGGTTATGAGTTTATTATTATTGGCCTTATATTATAGGTGTGAAAATAAACCTATTGCAAAATTAAGGGACTTATTTCTCTCCAAGAAACAATTACAGTATAAGATAAGTGAAAATATATTTTAAAACTTCGTTTTTTATCTTCATGTGAAGATTATGAAGATTTTGTTAGTCTTGCATAATGATTCGTTTGGTAAAAAATATCTATAAAAATATTTCGGACGATTTTTTACTTGTAACATATGACGGTCTTAGTTTAGTGAAGTGACTTAGTTTTTCATAATAGTTTATACTTTATCTCCGAATAATTCCTCATTTCGTAGAGCCGCACGTGTCGGTTCTAGCTCTGCAGTTCTTTCATGCATTCATTTTGCAGCATGTGTGATGAAGGCGTTTGCTAAAAGAGCACGAAAGCTTATGGTAATGCATGTTTGAAACGCAAATAACGAAGACACAAAATAAGACAAACACACAAATAAGACACGCAAATAAGAAAACACATGACATAACCCTTTAAAGGCATGACTAAATAGAACTTAAAAGTTTTCGTGATTTTTTTTAGTATGGAGTTTGATAAAGATGAAATATGAGACGTTTACTCGTGTGGATATAATTATCTAGGAAAAATATTATTCAAGATAACTAAGGACCATTAATTGATATTTTGGTTTTGCTGAGGAGAAGTATATTCATTTAAATGTGTAATTTAGTTGAAGGTTTTATTACGGTGGGCTACAATGCTACAATCGTTTATTTTATAAGAAGATAATTGTTCCTCGTGAGAAAGCGGTTTACCTAAGCGAGTTCCTTCAAGTTCTCCGTAAAGTCTTCAATAAATACTAACCATAATATAACCTTTTTAAGGGATTTACTCAAAGTCCGAGATTTATTTGCTGGATCATTTATCAGTTTTATACACAATAAAACTAAAAGAAAAACACTAACCAAAATATATGTATTTTAAAGGTACATATTTTTTAAATACTGTATTATAATTGTAAAATCCTATACATTAATTGAATACATGATAGTTTGGCTTTCAAAATAAGACAAGGCATAATAACATTACACTACATAAGATTACATTGCTTAAAATAGTGACCTACCCAGGTAGGTACTGCATTTTAAGCCCAGTATGAATGACAGATGAGTTTAATTCTTGAAACGAGATCATAACTGATAATCTTCACAGCACGTGATTGTTTGATAGTTTTGGTATGATAACGTTGCAAAATATTCAAAAAAACTCATATTCTATTTAGTCTAACGAAGGCAATTTGCTACTCGATCCTACTTAAGACTCCCTTTGGCAAAATAAAGCAGCATAAAGCTACATTGCCGGCAAGCCCCTGCGGCCTACAACGTGGGACATAAAATATCCACCGACCTTAACTCCATCCCGATAGTTTACAGAACCTATGTTACATTTAATAAAGGGTTTTTACACATCACTCAATAACTTCAGAAACATTTTATACTGTATAAAACATTTTTTCCTTCATTTAATACGTTTCTGTTTTGTCTGATATTGAAGTATGCTCCTGTATAACCTTTAATTTTGAATTAATTCGAATATTTTCTCAGTTTAAACCACAGAAATTTTAATTCTTAATGTTCGAAAAACCTGTCTAAAAACCCTTTCTTTCTGAATGTTCAATCCTATCAATAAAATATATAAAATAATGGTAGATTTGAACCATCCGAATGTCTCCTCACAATTTCAGGATGAATGAAAAATACAGACACGACTGAACCATGGACTGAGGGGGGATCTATACAATTTTTCTTGCCTACAAATTGGCCGATTCTCGTTAATTAATTCAAAGGCATTTTCCCGAGGGCTTTTCAGGTTTCAGTGTTAACCTAAGTTAAGTTTAAAAGTTGAAACAGCTGTAGATTCTGCTACTCACAGAGCAGTAACAATAACATCTGTTTCACGTCAACTAATTTAGTATAGAGATTAAAAATTCCAAGAGCTTCCTCACCGAACAAAGAGCTAAAACTTGAACTAGTGTAGTTTATATCGAATGTGCAGCATATATCCGAGGTACATTTTCTTTAATTACAATTTTTTTATTATTTATTTATGCAGTGAATTAGTTACTTTACAGTATCCAACTAATTAATACACGATTACTAATATAAAAACAAATTATAAACAAACTTAAGCAAGAAAGCAGCACGGTAGATGATCAAGGCTGTGGCAGTGCTGGATCTTGATTTATGTTCAGACCTTCAAAGCCCCCTGTACTAGTACCAGCGAATGAAATGCAGATATTCTCCAAGGCAGTGTTTGATTGTAATTGAATGGTGGAGCTCCGACAGGAGGCTGTGATGCAAATTACCGGTTGGCTCTACTGCAGTGATGAGGTTCAATCGTAGCTACGGAGGAGCTTTGTTCTGGACTTACCTGAACCTACCTGCTTAGTTCCAGGCGATGACCGGGCGATGGCGACCAGAATAAGATGAGACCTGAGAGACCCTGAAAACCAGGAAAGTGGAAGAACCTGCTTGAGACGAAGGGACAAAGACCATAAGGACATGCCAGAGCGTACAGAATCCCAGAGGATTCCTGAAGGTTTGAAACTCTGAGGATAACATACCTCGAACCCGAAGCAGACAAAGGGAGCATATTCCTAAAGTGGAGTAAAAGGATAAGAGGATGGATAGAGGAAATAGTAAAGGAGAATGAACAAGGAAATGACGAAAGATATTGTTAAACAAGGTAGGAGGAATGAAACAAAAGTAGTACAAGATAGACTAAGATAAACCAGATCATTGATTTTTTGTAGCCTCCGAATCACGGTGATTTATAAAATTGGTTTAATTACCTTATCTTCTCGTGATCCTTGAGTTACAATAATGACAACGTCCCGACGTTCTTCAATGAAAATAGGACATTAACCCTATATTGTACGGCTTGAGAATGGCTCCTCATTGAGCCAAACTAGTTGTCATTTTTGAACCTCAAGGTTCACAAGAAGGTAATTAAACCAATTATATAAAACCAGACTTTAAGGAAAAGAAAGACAAATAAAGGCTTAAGGAGGTCTGTTAAAAACAACCTCCTGATTTAATACAGGTTTAGGGGAGTATTGCTCTATACTGTAATACAGTATAGACCTTTGTAAACAATAACTAAGTAAAAGTAGCTGAGTAAAGTAGCTAAGAAAAAAGAGCATTGTTCCGGCGGATGAAGAGCGAAGAGCCTAGGGTCGCCGTGATGGTTGTGATCGTGTGGAGCCGTGATGGTCGGTCGTGGAGCCTTTCCAATCCATCAGCCCGGGGCCCGCGTCCCGACCGCGAACTGTCCAAATCAGACCAGCCTCTGACCCCGGACCCTCGCTTTCTCCACATTTGTCGAAAGTGGGGGGCACTGGAGTCCAGTCTAGGAGTCTATGAGATTGTTGCAGAATGTTTTCAGAAGAAGTTCTTCAGTTTGAAGGTAGTTTTAACCAATGAGAAACTTGTTTTGTAATTTTTGACACTCCTTTTTCAGGAAATTTCAGGAAAAACGTATTTCTAAACGTTTCAAACTTTCAATGATGGTATGAAAAACGTATGAAAACGTATGAACTTTCAGTGAAATATAATTAAAATCTAGATTTCAATATAAAAAATAAAAATAGGCCTTCAGTTTTATAATTTTAGCTATATTTACGTTTATTTACTTTTATCTAATTAAATTATTTGCGTAAAGTTTCTTTCAATAAGACACGGCAAACTTAATGGTAACGTAATCAAAACCTCCTAAATGAACTGAGATTCTTGTGACAATAGGGGCTTCATAACGTGAATCCCACAAAGAATAGTCCAAAGCTATATAACCTGAAGGTGTTTATACTTTATGTTGTCAAAGAGAGTTGTACGGACCCTACTGAATCGATCTATACTTTATTCAGTAAGAGTGTAAAGTAAAGCCACACCTCCTGCATCAGCTGTAATGTTGGCAGGCTGTGTCACATGAGTACCTGATGTTACAGATACAAATCTCCAAAGAGCTTTAGTAAAAAATGGAGCTGGAACTGGATGTCTGATGACAAAGCCAATTATGGTTATGTTTGTTTGTAGTGAACAAGTAAATAAATTGTCCATAAGACAAATTAATGCATCCACACATGCTTTATTTATTATTCATATCATATAATATTCATTCAATTGAAATCACTAAAGGGAACGGCTGTGAACCATCCCTTGGAACAAATGGACTGCCTCTTCTCTGATTGGTTCTTTTCTATACAAATGTTATTCAAGGGGAGGGGCTTTACTTTACACACTCACTGAATGAAGAATAGGATTCAGTTATTCCATCAGTCGTTAGGCATTACCCATAATCTCTTATTCGCTGTTCTAAACTACCAATACAAACTAATTTTTATCCTTCCCCCTTCTCAAATTTCCCAGCTGGAAGACGCGACCAGCGGCACCGCGGGATCTGCTAATCCAGCAGTAAAACAAGCAATAATCTACAGAGCGGATGTGAGCCACACAGCCACACGGTGAGGCGCCGTGGGGGCCGCCACCCGCCCGCGTTTTGCCCCTCAATAATTCTGGCCAGTTATAGCTCCCATTGCAGTTTATGTCATGGGAACATGTCATGACTAAATTTGGAGTCATTATATTGCAAAGCGTGTCGAATGATAATGTTCTATTTCTTGTTATTGCACCATTGAAAACAACAGTTTCCCACATATAGCTAAGTTCAAAGCGAAGCAAGAAATGGACGGAAAAGCAACCTTTAGTATTCGTCTATTGTAAACGAACTGATGGTTAACTATATGTAAATCACGTTATATAGATGAATATCCTTCATCCCTATGGTAAAATGCTGATGTAATTTACCGGAGGCGTCTTGTAAAATATCCATGGTAAGGGAGGCTATAACAGTTTAAGAACAATAACTAAGTTATACTATTCTTCAAAAGGGGTGATTCCTTGTACTTTTTGGTAAAAAGAACGAAATTATATTATGTGCGTTGATATTATGTCCTGTAATATTTTAGCAAATAAAAAGGAGTAATTCAGGAGTAAACGTTTTGGACTTTGTAAGTTAACTCTAAGATATGCAAAAAAAGTAACAGTGATAAACCTCCGTGAGGAACACATATTGAAGCTTGGGTGCTTGGCAAACAAAAATGGTTTGAACTGATTTTTTTTTGTCTAGAAAAACAACGAATGACTTAAATCAAAGATGTTTGATTAACTTGATGATTTATTGTCTTCTGTTCTTCCCCGAACTCACGGAATTGATTAAAAACTGCTTTTGATTGTAAACACTCAAACTTCAATATGTTCCTTATGAGGTATACTCCTAGTTACATTCATTGCCTGGAGAGAATAAAATCAAAAATCATTTATCAAGCTGATTCAGAATATAGTCAGAGGAAACGTAAGTTATATGGCCACGGGAACTAGAAACTCGATCTGAGTGAAATCGATCCAACAACTAAACTCTTTGAGCGGTATTGGTGTTCAAACATATTATTTATCTTTTGATTTAATTTCATTGCTGGTGATGGTGGGTTTACGTTTTGATTTTGATTTTTGCGGAAATTCGCCATCACTGATTAGTAAAAACAAATTTTACGATTTATCGGGATCTAGAATTCCTGTCTTCAGATGAAAGATAACATAGAACTAGAACATAAAACGATTAGTAACACACACCAGTAGAGCCTAGACAAAAAAACATTGCTGTATAATTGCAGTCACAAAACACTAATGCTGAAAATTAAATATCTGTGTAATCTGCGTTAAATTGTGTTTTTGTTTTATTTTCAGCATTAGTGCCATCTTTGACGACTACTCTCTTTTATTGCTATGTTTTTGTCTAGATTCTACTTGTGTTGCTAATTATGTTCTGATCTGGGTTTTTTCACTTGAAGACGGGATCTTTAATCAGATCCCGAAACGTCAAAAAATTGTTTTACTGATCAGCAACGGCAAATGTCTGTAAACTCAAAATCAGAACTACGCAGTTTTCAGTTATAACGACGCACAAGGTTAGCTAGGTGTTTGTTGTGCAAGCAGCGGCGGGCGGCGGCGGTGGCGGCGGTGTCGCCGTGGTGTTGCCGGTCTGTCGGTGGTGCGAGACCCAGGGCCGGAAGCCGACATGCCGCCTGCACACCGCGACTGCGAGCACACGCAACCCGGCTGGCAACGGTCAACATACACACGGGGAAAACTATTACAGTTGGAACAACTTCTGAATAACTGCCGTCGATGGAAAGAAAGAACGAGGATACATCCGATTGTCCGATTTGAGATAGCTCACAGTCAGCTACCTTATCACAAAGAGAAGAAAGATATGATATGTCTAATGGATCAAAAGAAGTCATTCAGAACAAGAACAGACTGCCCGATGAAGAGGACATTAAGGAACGGTCGGAGCCAGAGGAACAATTAAGGGCGTTGCCGGAAGAAAGGTACTTAGGTCAAAAACATACTTTCGGAAAACAGCTTCCTAAGTACAAAACTATACATAACCAAGCTAAATTTTAGCTGATAATAAGGGTCAGCAGGTCTCATCCCTAAATCTGGAAGAAGAAGTTTACTAAATTGATTAGTTGATTAACAACTCCATGGTTCATGTAGTGTGGCCATTTCCAAAGTTAATTTTTCATCCCAGGCTTCTACCTATGACCATTGTTATCAGGCCACAATAATGTAGGGCTACTACTCTTTCTAATTATTAAAAATAGTTTCTTATTCGTCTCACCTGATGAGCAAATCCAAAATAAAGCGTTGGTTGTCCTTAAAAAATATAGCCCTTTATAAGGCCCCTGGTGTAAAAAATGGAACCTAGATAAATCAGGTGAACTGATTCTCTAGGTACTGCTCTTGTGTGATAGTCAAACATTTTTTGTATCTTTCTACGCCCGAGGCATTTTTTTAAGTTTTGATCGGGAGCGGTCCTGGTCTTTTTAATGTCTAACGGCAATCTTTTGTTAGATAGACTCATTTATTCATAGCCCTTTGACAAATGTCAACAAATGACAAACCACATACACCACAGATAGTAACACGTATGGATCCGAGGTTATCTTTATACTCAAATAAAAAACAAACTTCGCACCTTATAAATATTTTTCAAAGTTGTTCACTTACATACTTGATTTTTGATAGCCTTGAGGTGTCAAAATGAATATATTTTCACGCTGGGCGTGTTTCGCTTGTGGTCCATCTTCAGCAGCAGAGATTTTTTATTGCAAATAATTCATATTTGTCACATGAACATGAGGATTACAGCGTGAAGAGTCGTTCATTTTGACACTTCAAGGCGGAATATGTAAGTAAACAAATTTGAAAAATGCTTCTTCTACGGCTCTCATCTGCTCATACAAACGATCCTTTAAATACTCTGGCCTGGCATACATACATACGGTCGAGTAACAGCCGTTGTTTAAATATGTGTTTGCACAACCATGAGAGTATAATAGACAACAAGATACTCCAATACGTAACTACATACAGTCTGACGTCATACATACAGACGTTTCCAAGTAACTGCAATAGCCTTATGCACACAAGTACGCTTGTGTTACTACAATACAATCCTGACATTACGCAGACATCCTCCTGCCTTATAAACTTCCATACCGTCTTGTATCTCTCATACTCTCCTGCTCTACTCAATTTTTACAAATCTAATTAGAGATCTCTAACAATTTACAAATTAATAACTCCGGGATACCCTACGTTTTTGGAGGTCGTTATTCGACATTAAAATCAGAAGATACAGGGTGAGCCAGTAGGCAGGTGCCCGGCATGTGTCAGCCGCTATTGATCGGCAGGTGCGCGCCATGCAGGTACCAACAGCGACGCAAGGTGGCGTCGTCGTGGCTGATCAAACTTGTGTTCTCCTTTCAATAGATTATTGATCAAACATATCAGATCCAGGTTGCAAAATTTTCCAGGAAAACAATGAATTCCTATTTTAACGTAAGAGACGTTATTGGTAGACGTTCCCTGAGAACGCGGGAATCGAGCCTCTGATATCGTGAACAATAGACGATAGACGATAACCATATAAGAGCTATACTGTATACGGCAGTGTTTCTCAACCTTTTGGTGCTCGCGTACCACCTATATATGCAATATTGATTCGTAAACTTAATTTTTATGGTTTTAATGACATATTAACTAATTTGATTGTGTCTTATCTATGTGACATGTTTCAAGCAGTTTATTATAATGGTTTTTTTCACAACTTTTAGAGGTAACCACAGGTGTGCCCCAGGGATCCACATTAGGTCCAATATTTTTTATTATTTATGTGAATGATTTACCTGTTGCATTTAGTAACCCTAGTACAAAGGCGTTTATGTTCGCTGATGACTTGGCTGTACAGGTTAAGAGTTCTAAGCTGTTCTGTGATGGTAATGTTATAGGTATGGTTAATTCTGTTGTTGAATATTGGTCTACTGCCAACTCGTTGTGCCTAAATAAGGATAAAATTCAGGTGTTACAGTTAAGTTTAGGCTTTAATTCGGAGGTCAATAGAGTTAGAATTTTGGGAATCACACTAAAAAGTATTATGAAATGGGGTCCTCATGTATAAATGTTATGTACTAAACTGTTCAAAGGCGTTTTTAAATTTATTGTCACTTATGAGATACTTATTGCGGTGTACTATGCATATATTCAGAGTCACTTGTCATATGGGACTGTTGCCTGGGGTAATGGTACCAATGTTAAGAAATTGTTTGTGCTTCAAAAATGTGCTGTCAGATCAATGTTCACTGTAGGACACATTGTAAACCGTTATTTAAAGAATTTAGATTAATGATAATTACTGCTTTATATGTATTTTAGTGCCTTATGTTTTATAAAATAAATTTAACTAATATTCCTGTTAGTAGTTCTGTCCATCATCATTTTACAAGGCAAGCTCAATCTTTGAGAGCTAACCAATGCAATTATAAATCCACTATAATTGGGTTCACCGAGTTTGGTAAATTCTATGTTTTTTCAGCTCTACTCAATAATCTTATAGTCAATTTGGTGGAAATCAGTATGGATTTAAATGTGAATTTTGTTAATTAAAAAAATGTCTATTTACACGGAAAACATGATCTCTAACTGTTGTTTGCAACTTTACTTGTTTCTTATGCTTTATATTGATAAATTAGCATAATAAACAATTTAACGTCATTAAAAGTATAATGTATTTTCACCAATGATCTCACATTCAAGCATATTACAACATTTTATACAACGATCGACATATCTAAACTGAGCGTTCAAGATAAAAGATATGTTTGGTTAGTAAATTGTACACAAGTATATAGTAATACCATCAAATTAACACTATAAAACTGCATGTATTTTTTTAATGGAAACAACATATTTTTAATGCCTAAACGTTTTGTAAAAAGAATTACTCTTAGAATGAAAAAGTAACAATATCTTCTGAAATATGGCATGAAATTGACATATTATGGCCAAAACAAATACTGAAAAAGTCAAGGCATTAAGTGCGACTTTACTGTTTGACGGTACGGCGCTCGTTTGTAAACCTAGTATTTTATTTTGTACTACCTACTTCTTCAATCTCTTGCGTACCACCTGAAATGCCATCACCGCGTGCCTTACACGTACCACCGGTTGAGAAACACTGGATTCGGTATTTAACGCTATACTATCATATAATACTCGTATTATTAAGCTGGCAGGACAACCTTGATGAGTTAAATTATAGGGGAGGCGTACTCCCTATCTCCGTAATGTTAATATAAGGTACATTTTCTCAAAAACTATGTAACATAGAGAGCTGAAATTTTTACCTAATGTCAGTCACCCCTTAATACATGTGCTGAGTTTTTATAAATGTCTTACAAAATCATTTAGTTAGAAAAACAATTTCCTAATCAATATTGAATTTTTAACTTTTTAATAGTTTTAATTTTATAATATTTATTCAAACGGTACATAGGGCTTTAAAAAAACTCAGCTATTGTGAACATGTGACCTGCACACTGTGTAAAAATTTCAAGATGATATCTAAAATACTTTTGGAGAAAATGTTCCTTTTGTGGCCAAAATTAGGATTTTCTGAAAACGAATAAAAACCTCATTGTAGCAAATGCTATGCAAACAATATTTTCAACACAAACTTACAGAGGTTATATTTATACTAGCTGATCAACACGGTTTCACCCGTGGAAAAACATAACTTCCTGTTTTTTTAGGATTTAATTTGTCATACTTTTTAAGGTTGCCATGACAACCTTATATCCTTCCCTATAATTTAACATTAAAACTTTGAAGTACCATAGGGCGAAACCCTTTGGGAATTTTGTAAAACCGTTTCTTAGTGTGCATCCAAAACCCAAGGGGAGCACACGTGCCAAATTTCAACTCATTAGGTCTTATAGTTTTGGAGATTTGCTGTCCGATAGAAAACCCCTTCTCCTTTATATATATATAGATTTATAAAATTGTAATTGCTATAGAAACAGATGCCAAAACTGTCGTTTCTCCAGTATAAAATGCGGGGTGCAAAAAAGTTTATGATTTAATTATTCAATGAAAATAATTGTAAACCCGCATGTATTGCATATCAACGGACTCAGAAAGACTTATATTTCATAATATGAAATTTAAAAAAATTAAAAAAAATAATTTTTGACCGTACGCCTCCCCTTAATGTCAGGTAGAAGGAGTGTGTACCCATTATATGTGGTTTTGTTCATTTATTAGCATGGAAAGGAAGAACTTGAGTAGTAGAGATCACTTATACATTGTATTCATAATTATCAGTACGGAGTTTCTTCTTGGCTCTAAGAACAAATTTGACTCCCGTGGATATATGATATTTAAGTTTAGTCTATTAATAAACATATTTATTTTCTACTCCTTTTCGTTCATCATTAATTCTTGTTTTCCATTTATTAGTACGTTCAAATAACAACGAACCTTTATGACATGAACAGAAAATAAAAAAAACATTTTATAGTATAACTTTTCGAAAAGAAAAATAGGATGTGTAGCTAATTTATATTCAGAGCTGTCTCAGTTACGGTTCGTCACGCGAACTTCTTTGATCCTTTAACGTCGGTCTGCGTTAAGTTAAATTTACTGCAAAATGTAAAATTAGTTTAATCAAATAAGATAGCTAATTAGGCAGGGTAAGTCTAATCCCATGATGCTCAGCTAAGATCCATTATCGGATAACAATAATCATTGGATTATGCACTATCCTTATTGGGTCACACGTTTGATTGCACTGTTCATCTTATATAAGCATCCTCTCCAACTAACCTGATGTATAAAAATAAGTGAAAAACACAAAACATATATTAATGAACAGCTAGTATACGGTACACGGTCACTCTTTTGTGCGTCTTTTTTATACCCTAATCCTAACCAAAAATTATGGGTCGTTTCATAAGGGGTAGTTGAAATTAATAATCCACAATGTATTTGATTTCAGAATTTTTTATATTTTTGGAAATTAATAACTTTAACAGAATAACCGTGGGGATTTATACTTATTACTCACTAATTTTTAAAATAAAATTGGAAACAATCACTTGACACTTGAAGTGGGACATGTCTTGGGTGTAACACTCAGAATATTAAAATAATTAAAGAAGTCGGAATTTTATATTTTAGTATTTATTTGGTTAAAAAATTATCAACCTTGAAATTTTGAAACACTTGAATACTCCAGACTAATTTTACTCACACAGAAGAAAATAGATTTGTTGGAACATAAAAATATTTATATATATACAATCTGCAAATGCTTTTTCCTCGGTTCACCAATGTTTTGTTGTTCCAACAAATTTATTTTGTTGTTTCAACAAATCTGTTTTGTTTTTTCCAACAAAAACATTGGTAAACCGAACAAAAAGCATTTGCAGGTTGTATATCTGCACCGTCGTCGGCAGATAATCAGATTTTAAGTACCCACTCTACATTTACCTTTATTTCAGTCGAGTGGACTTGCAAAGTGGAATGATTTCCGTGATAGTTAACTTGACATTGAGAACCAATAGTGAGGTAAAAACTTTGACGCTAAGTGATAAGTCTTGCCACAGTCACAATGTGGGCGGTTGTGCTACTCCTATTATTATAATGAAGGTGAGAGTCTGAGGTTGCCCAATGGCTGCCTACGCTAAGGTAAGTGCAGACGTACTTGCCTTATCCGTGATGCAGCAGCTTCCGGTTGCAATATTCAATTGAAAATCATCGATTCAACTTAATATACTGCACATTTTAATGCAATCGCAAAAAATATGCAGAATGTTAAGCTAAAAAAAATATTAAATGAACCTTTAGTTCAACATAATTTTAATGTTGTTTTGTTGCTAGGCATTCCGTTCTACATTAAATATTTGGTAACGTTGAAAATAAGTTATCGTTAAGTGTAATGAACGAAATAGAGATCATGACTATGACTAATCTCATTAAATAGAGCTATTTAAATGGGAGTTTTATCTTCCTTTTAATTGACCCGAATAGAATTGGCTTTTAAATATTCACCCAAATGTAAATTTTAAAAAGGTGCGTACAAATCGAGAAAAACAGGGATCGAGGTTTTTTTTATATCTGCATTCCGAAAGTTCTGTCCGTAATACAGAATGTAAAACATTAATTTACTTGTAGAAACATCGAGAACCTTTTCAAACCAAAATTCGTCCCATTTATTGAACCTTATCAAACGTTAGTTTAGAGCTGACACAAAATTAAATATCTAAACATCCTATGAAAATATTATTTCACATTAACTGCATCTATACAGTCTTATGTGTCAGTAATCATATAACAGACAGGGTCATTTTCTAATTACTCATCAATGAAATTTTTACCAGTAATAACTAAATTCACGGTGTAGGAAAAGAATTCAACTCCATTATTAAAATGTTATTTATTAACTGTTACACGCAGTTTATAATTTAGTCACACAATTAATGGTAACAATTACACGATTGGGCTTGTGAGGAAAACCACTAGTGACTTATTGCAAGTGAGTGGCAATCGTATCGTAGTTAAAGCTCTCAAAAGTTGGAGGTTTTTAAAGTTTTTTTCTGGATTTGTAGTAGATTTTGAACGAAAACGTTTAACCTTCCTTTGATGATTGATCTTGTACACAGTCGTTTATCTTAACTTATCTATTATATAATAAGCAATCTAGACACTTGAATGTGAGTTATCAGATACCAAGTAATCACAACACAGCTATTGAGTATTGCCTCTGATTGCCTGGGAATGTATTGTTGGTTTCGTACGATTGCATGGTAGATTTTGCATGGAATCCATCCAAAACTTAAAAAAAAACACCAAAACAAGTCGACGATTTAAGGAAGTTTTGCACCCTTGAATAACTTAAACTGGACAGTTCAATTTAAAATAATTACCTATGCCTGATGTTATTGTTTCCATCCGAGTACAATAAAATTCGATCCATGATTTTTTTCAGTCCTATCAATGTTTTACAATACTGATTCAATAAAAATGATACATATTTATTGCGTGCATCTTTCAGATAATTTATTCATTATTCCTTTTAGATCAGTATACTCTTGGCCACCAATCCGAATTTCAATAGAAAAAATAATGTATTCTTAGCGAAAAACTAAACATTTTTGTTTCACACAATATTTGAATACATTTTCGTAAACAGAGTCTGACAACATTGTCTATCTATCCACACTGAGCACTGTAGTCCAAGCGCGTGCGAAGTGAAACCACTCCGATACAACAATGCTGCCCGCAGAGAAACTCGGTCAGCTGATGCTGGAGAAGGTATCAGCTGATCCGCGGTCACGTGATCGTAGTACCCCCCCCCCCCCCGCTACACCCATTCATGCAGAAACGGCATTGCGTAAGCGCCGCCAAGGCCTAGATGAGATGTTGCCAGCGCCCACGGCAGAGACCTCCCAATTGACCTTTAGTCACGGCATTTAATGATCACCCCGAGCCTGGCTAGGCGTGTTGCTATCGCACGTCTTCCTTCGTTGCTCGTAACACGTAGCACGCAGCACGTAGCACGTAGTTCATAGCTCGTAGCTCGTAGCGTAGCGAGGTGAGGTGTAGTCACTGTCCAAGGGACCTTTCGCTTGGCCTTTACTGCACCGAGTATTGATCCGGCCACCTTTCCGTGCAGATTGCTTGTAAAAATTACATGCAACAAAAACAAATTTTCACACAAAATGAGGTTGTACATCCCATCTCTTTGTTGTTGCAAAGTGAAATATTTTTCACATTAATTATCATATTAAATTAAATTCGAACGCCCATCTGGGCAACAAAGAGGAAACAACCCATCTATTCTAATTTATCAATTCCCGAAATAGGATATGAGGTTACTTAATATGCAAAGATCACGTAACCTGTATACATAGATAACATTATAATTACCAATCTGAGTGACCATGAACATAACACACAATCATAATGTAACAGGATCTCCGTAATCGTGTTATTTATCACTGCATGTTTACCTTATCTACCTAATAAATAACGGACAAGACCATCCATGTACGGCCCTGTCTAATACAAAACTATACAATAGTTCTATATCAAAACAACTATAGTACTATAGTACAAAACAAGTACTATAGTTTCAGAAGTTTTGATTCTCAAAATTAAATTTCAATGACGTTAAAACCTGCAATAAAAGTGTACGGTAATATTTGATAGATTAAATTGATCTAAAGAATACTGAGCTATGTCGTAAAGACCTAATAATATTTACAACATTGGATACAAAGTACACATAATTATTGCTTGTCTAACTTTTTATAAAGAAAGAACTGAACAAAGAAAAATCACTTTAGACGAGATCGGCTTAAGAGAGAGCTGGAAAGTGAAATTAGCCTAAGTAAAGCTGTTAGCTACCTCAGCTTCTTCGATTACCGGCTTTTTAATAAAATAGTTGCTTTTACTAAATTAATTTTTCCAAGCAAACATGATTTTTTTTCAAAGACAACATTATATACTAAGAGAAATTATACGTAAAATAATATACGGGAATACCTTTTTCAATTTTTTTACAGTAGAATGCTCAAGACTTTTTTTCAATATTGAATGTTCAAGTGATGTGCAAAAGAGAATAAGTAAAAAATCGTGAATTGTGTTATTTGACACGGAGACAAATAACACACACAGAGGATGAATTTCTTGTGTAAAGTTTTTAATATAATTACAATTTGCAATCGGCGTTTACATTCTGAAGTAAAGAGTTAATTTCTAAATAGTGCATTTACATGTAAATAAACAAATAAAATTCTGTTAAATAAACGAAAAACAGATAAAAAGCGAGATATTCTCAGCACTTAATTGATTTAACTTGCTGATTGAATACTTTAAGGATAAAACATTGGTTATTTAATTTTATTGATGGAGGAATTAAAAAGTGCAATGAAATTAAGTAGCTTTGTAACTTTGAATCCAATATTATCAAGTGTAGATTTATTGTACATATGGTTCCAATCCTCCTTTTAAAAACGAGCTAACCAAACGACCATTACAATCTGTCTTAAAGACTGAGACAACAAAATATATTCTGTTTATGAAGGCTATATTTTTATCATTCCGACGGTCTTTATTACAAAAGAGACCTAATGGTCCGACCTAAACCATCAACCCGCACCAACAAAATATGCTGTCAGAAAAATGGATTGTTTGGTATCAATTTATTGATCATACAACAAAACCAAAAAGTGAATCATCAACTTTCTGAACAAAGAAACAATTATAGTGGATCTATGCATTGTATTATCCGAGAGAGGGGCCGGCTGGTTGTTGGTTATGTCGATATCCGTGTTACATCAATACCCTGGCATGGCTGTCGACTGTCGTGCGGGGTACGAGCGATGTATCGTGCTCGAGAGCTTGGCGTCTTTACAATTAATTTTGTTAAGCCCTTGAATAACTGACTTTGGCTAGCGTTATAATTAGTCTATAATGTTATTGATAATGTTATCAATAGTAAACGCATACCACGTAATTTTATATTTTTCTGGATTATTATTTACTCTTCCTCTTTATTTCCGAGGTTACGCATTATGACGTGTAATATAGGGTTAAATAAGCAAGGTTTCCAATCCTGTTAATGATTTTCCAATTCCTGAACAAAGTATATTTGAAATACTAAAATACTTTAAATAACTTTGTGTAAGTCATCCCTCTCTATAAAAAATGAAGAAGAATTCTATACTGTTATGGGTTCTAAAATGCTCAGGTCTCCTCAAAGTTTACAACAGTCTGTTGGATTGTACGATTTTTCTGATAGCTTTTAAATCACTGCAAGAATAAACTGCACACTTATTTCATGACTAATCTTATCAATTTGTGTGGAGGGGACCAAGTTTCGAGTTTTTTTAACCATTCAAAATTCCAACAGCTTTTAACTCCTTAATTAGATTACTACCTAGATTGTCATGTTGTATATTTAATTTCATTGTTTCTTTCAGTGTTTTAGAATCTTAGAGGAGCTCATTCACTAGGGACGTATCAGCCATCTTGGATTATTCTTATAAAGAAGTTCTTGGATTATTCTTATTTCTTGGCTGGGGCTTTGAAAGTGAACATGGGAAAGTATTATTTGAAATTACTTTGATTAATCATTATAAAGTTAATCAGTTAGTTTTATCAAAAGTGTAAATACTATATCTCAGTGTCACTCATTACAGACAACGAAGGTACGACTGAGTGGCCTGATACACACATTTACATGGAGAAACATATTAAATATTAGGTATTGTGGCTTATCAGATTTTAGTTAATCTTGTAAACATTAGACTTTTTAAGTGTCACAATTCAAGTAGATATTTAATTATAACGTGTTTTGAATGATAAATTTTACCTCATAGGTTAGGCTTTCTAAACGTTAGGTTTAAACCTTTAGTAATTCAATTGACAATCACTTCTTCAATGGGAAGATTCCACTGTTTAATGACGTGATTTTTACTCTTCCTTTGTTGACACGACCCATATATTTTCTTTGGAGTGAGTATTTTCCACTCTTTAATAAATTGAATTCACTCTCTAGCTAAGTGGAAACGTTCACTCATCAAAGAAAATTCGTTCTCTCATTAAGTAGAAATATTAACTTTTTCAACGGGAGGGTCTAGTTTTCTGTTTGTTTGGATGCAAATGGAGGTATATTTGTAAAAATGAATTAATCACGATGACTATGGTCAAATACAGTGTAGATTTTATTTTTTCATCACTCGGGGTTTAAAAATTCAATACTCTTTTTCCATCAAGATGGGTACGGTTCCAATTTTAATTAATTATTTTCAGATTTTTCATTGAACGCCAGTCTACAGCAAGCATGTCCACGGTGGGAAAGGCCTCTTGCGCAACGTGCCTTGTGTCGTCACGGCGGAAACGACCTTGAAAGGAAATTGTCGTCTAAATAAAACCGCGCCTGGTCGACACTGAGGTGATAAGACGATAGCATTCAACATGGCGGCTGTCATTAGTGCAGACCATAGATAAGGAGTAATTATCCTTACTAATGAGTCTATAAAAAAAGTTTTTTAAATTAATAATTTTTTTAAACTAACGTAATTTATTCACTTACACATTGGAAATATAAATATCTATTGGAATACCTATTGGAAGCTGATAAATAATTATTATGATTATGTGAAATGAATATTACCTATGTCAAGTTCTGAATACCGAAATCCAAAATGAAACAGAAAAATTTGAAATTATTGTACAATTAACTTGGTCAAATTCAAAGTGTGTGGAAAGGCTCGCTGATAAAGTGTTTAGGAACTATGTTATCAGCAACGGGCAACGAGCAGGGCCCAGGTCCCCTCTATGTAGTTATTTGCATTTAAAACTACATTTTTTATTTGATAACACTTTACTAGGTTTTGCTTTAAATTGATTTGTAATGCTTGCGCTTGAGTTAGACCCTCTGCATATGCCCTTGCAACTCAGATGAAAGAAGCATTAGTAGGGCAGCATTAATTGGGGCGTCTGGAGAAATAAATTGATAAGTGGCCCTTTTGTTGCAACCTAATTATCAAAATTTAAAGTTCTTTTACTTAAAATATTTTTTTACCCAGTTGTGGAAGTCCAATAACAACACTTAAAAATTTATTGTGAAGGGAACTCCTAACCAATCATTTGTAATTTTATTTTTCTTTTAGTTGAAGGTGCACGAGGTCGCAGGGGCAGGGGGTGGAGCGACCTGGCGGCCAGCCACGGAAGCGGCGCTATGGATCACCTCGCCAGGTGGCGCCGCGAGCGAGGGTGGCGCCGCGACGCGCAGGTCTCGGCCTCAGTCAGAGTCGAGCCACCAACCCCTTCACACGCACTACGGCACGCGCAGCACCCCCTGAGGCCTCCGGACACCCGGTACTGACTGTAAACTCCTTCCCTCCCCGTCCCGAGTGGTCCGTGGTCCTCCGTGGCGCGCCGTGGCTGCCCGCACCGCGACGGCTATTGTTACTCCTCCTCACCCCTCCCCCGCTACTCCCCCCCCTTTATTTCCTGTTCCGGCCCCATTGTCCGCGGTGCGTGACGTGACGTCAGGCGTCAGTAGCTGCGCGGCCGCCGACTAGACTAGTTCTCGCGGTGCACTCGACGATGGTGTGAATTGCGCTCTCTACGTTTGTGTTTTTCTTCTGTTATCTACACGTTCTGAAGTGAAAATTTTTATTTTCGGGAGTTTATCCGAGATCTCCGAGGCGTAAATAAAAGTGAACAGTGACTTGACAAGAAAGACCGAATCGTGGATACCCCCAGTTTAAAGCGGGTGAGGACTTCAATCGGAGGAGCGGTACCAGTGACCCCGCCGCCTTCAACTCCCGGGTCCCCCGCCTTCAAGCGACGCAACACCATGAACATCCAGGCCGACAACTCCGTGGCGCTGTGCCAGAGCATGGACTCCGTCAACACGGCCACTGGAGAGGAAGAGGTAACCACCCCACTCCTTGCCCTACTGATAAGACAGATAGTGACAAAAATCGAACAAAATAAAAACTAAGAAAGCAATACAAAAAACTCGAATAGAAAAAATGTAAAAAATCATCATGTGGTATGATGTAATACTAAATATATAAAAAACATTATAATTTCAAACGGTAATATTGCCAGGAATCACGGACTGGAAAAACTCAATGACAACTAGTTATTTCTCCGTCATAATTCGATTAGATTTTTCCAACCGCTAAAGTTAAGAGAAACTGACGATAGTTCAGGTGAACGAGAGGCATGAACACATGGCTTGCTCGCAAACAATGCTTGGTACAGTCGCGTCCCGCACATACCGGCACCTGACTGTACTTTATCTGATAAGCCACGAAATTTGCTGATTTTCTTAGCGCTTTCGTTCGTAAAATTGCAAAACAAACAATCGCACCTTGAAAATTGGTTATGTGTAACAAACGTTCTTCAGAAAAATAATACGTGTAACTTACTTTGACGTTGCAAAAATGTACTTCTTGTTTAAGAACTTAAGACTTGGATAATTCAGGGGCAACTTTGGAATTTTCTTAAGGCCAGGGATAATCTTAAAGTAATAAAACAGCACTTTGGAAGTACGGTAATCTTCTTCACAAGCTGGGCAAGCGCCCGAACATTTTACAGTCCCTCTAAAACCCGGCTGTAAAATTCTCTCATACTTTTATAGACTGTTTCTCTGAAATTAACTTATTACTATGTACAGTGGACTCTATTGTTGTAAATCAAATCCTGGATGAAATTTAACTCAAATAAAACTATAACAGCAATTTTACTTTGAAAGTTTTGGATAAAAAATATTATTCTTCATAAGCTTTAGACACTCGCTAAGAAAGTATTTTATGATTTTTTCTATCAAGATGTCAAACTAGGTACATTGTAAAAATTAGGGCAATTTTATATTCTCAAAACCTTTTTTGAACTGTGATTTGTCGGTCTATGATATGTTGACAGGAGAGTGAAAAAAGATGCAAAATTAAATATTGAACTTACTAAAAATTCAAATGTAGGCCTATTAAAATCATCTACTTCTATTAATGTCTATGGTAAAATATTTACTCCTTTTGCTCCTCACACATCATCGGACACCCATAACTCCTATTGAGTATACGGCAAGTCTATAGTATAAATTCATTAGAACTACTTTTTTAATATTCTTGAAATTTTGCATGTAAGGTTATTATAGAGTATGACCCTCCGCCTGGCGGAGTTTTCAAAATTCTAAAGATTAGGAAGGATTGTGTTTAGGAAGGGGTGTTGAGATTCTAAAAAAATACAGTCTATTTTCCCACATACTTTCGCCTATAGCGGCATAACGATTAATAGGGTCTACAAAGTAATTGAGTTATTTTCCATGGAACAAGGTGTATGTCATATGCATTTACTTTATTGATTCTAGTAGTTTTCGTGCTATTGTAATAATCATGGTAAAATTGTATCCTGGGCGATTTAAACTTCAAAAAAAACTTTATTTTTATAAAAAATTGGTTGGGTGGACAAAAAGTTGCTTTAATAGCCATGAGCAAAGATGACAATTATATTTTTTCAGAGTAGATCCAACAAAGAGAGAATTCATCAAATATCACTCTGAAACTAAAACAACCTACGATAATGAGGTTAAGAGCACTTAATTTATTAACAGTTCGCCCGTGGCCATTACGGATATCAAAGTGCCGCTATTTAAATCATCGGATGGGTTAATTGATAATAATCAGTTGTCAGAATGGAGTTGTTATCCCCTTGTTTATTCACCGGTGTTCAGTAGTGTGTGGGAGGGGGTGTATTGTTGTCGGGGGGGGGGGGGTTGTGGGGGGGAGGTCTGGAGGTTGCATAACGTCCAAACTGTAAAAGGATTCGCTCAACCCTCCCTTTAAAAATATTTAGTTTTCGTCTTAATTACATACAATTAAACATTCAGCAGGTATTTTACATGCAAATAGATATTTTATTTAGTAAACTGATTTAATATGGGGCTTATTGAATTTAAATTAAATGAGTTATTAGGATTTATGGATATATTTGCCAGTGTTTTCTTTTATCTCTGATTGAGTTTGATAGTTTAAGGGAATCACCTGGAGCTATATTAATGCACTCGAATTTTGCGCAGTTTGTATTTTAATTTACGTTTATTGGATTTCAGATAATTTACTAGACAAAGTAAGCCTTTTAAATATTCATGGTCTGATTTGAGGTAAAAAATATATTTAAAAACTGCGAAATTTGAGAAAATACGGTACTTTTATTGAAAACAAAACCCTACCAAGTTGTGAGATGGATCATTGGTTTGCCCTCTTCTATACGATGTACCATCAGCGTTGTCCCTAAAAAGTAATCTTTATATATAGTAAGGATATTTAAGGTTCTACCAGAATCTTTTTGTTATTTCAATTAGGTTATAACTTGTTTACTTATTCCACATAATTTTGCTACGAACACAGGGTGTTTAAACACTTTTACGATCACTAAAGACATAAAGTACGTTATAAATCAGTTACAGTAAAATAGAGTATGAGAGGTAGAGTTCTTGTTTTCGAACATAACCGATAAGTAAATTCGTTAGAGCAGTAATTAAGTCGCCCAGTGCCGTGGAAATGTTTCTTCCTTTCAACATGAATATTGATCTCGACACTTAGCTCCCGCGCCCCATGGAGATTAACGAACTCGACAAAATAAAACCCGGCCTCATTAAAAAGTATATTTAAATTCAATACTTAGAACATGTTTCGCATCGAGTACTCGTGTTTCGGTTGTTACTCTGTTAAAACCTTCAAGTTCTATCACTAATGAATTAACATAGTACTTTCTATAGCACTGAGTTACTTTAAAGGGTAATAGCAAAATGTTATTTGTCTGTTATTTGGAAATTACATTTCATTTACCTGTCGTGCTTTTTTATTTTGACACAGAGTAACAGCAAATTGTGTCGATGAAAAATCTGGTTCCATCACAGTTTAGTTGTGGTGTAATGGGATTTAAAAATATGCGCTCTTAAGCTTCATAGGCCAATTTCAAACGGACGAAAAATGAGTGTAGCAATTCTTTCATAATTGTATTAGTATCTAAATATATTTGAATTACAATAAAATGTAGCAATTTTTAAAAGCTGTCACAGGAACTACTAAGATCCGCATTTGTGCGTGTAATAAAGAAATAACTTATTACTACCCTTGAAAATTTTATTAAGTTTAAATATAGAGTAGACATAAAGTTCGAAAGCCAAAAAGTTATTCAGCTTAGTGCAATATGTAATATGTACTATACTCAATGAATAAATAAAGTGAACTCTAAGATAAAAAACACTACATACAATTATTATTTTAATCCTGCTTTAGTTTTTAAAACTACACTCATAATTATTAATCCTGTTAAAGAATAGTTTAAAATAAATTAAACCAACTATTTGCCATGTAATACTCTAGTATATATAATATTGTTTTTATACTGATTGTTGAACGATCGCTACTACCATATTTAAGCAAAGCTTTTATTAGGGGATGATATTAAGAACTGTTAAATGTTGAAAGACATCCAAAAATAAATTTGTATTGAATGTTCCTTCTTCTTCTTGAGGACAATTATTTCTCAAACAATGCTCTCTCTTGAATAATTCAAAACTGAACCCCTGTTGATATCTTAGCAAACGTAAATATTTCTTTCACAGTAAACGTTTATAAAATACTCTTTTACTGAGACTGAAATCAAATTATAGGCCTAGCCATTTATTGAATTCTAAATTATTTGCCTGTTGATTGTTTCTTATATCAAATGTATTTTCGGCCATAGGCCAATAGTATTGAAATAATCTGGTAGTTTAACTTCAAGATATAATTTAGTAATATTTAACTAGTTTGAAAATTATAAAGGAATAAACAGAATAAATAGTTCTTTAATATACTGTATTGAGTTTTTGGTTTGAGAAAAGGATTACTTAAAATAATAACTAACATATCTTATTTTTAAGTGCATTTTGAAATGGTTATTCTTTTTTAACTATTGTATTATGCTTAATTTTAAGAAAGGTAACAATTATATTTTTTGAAAATAGATACGTGAATTAAACTTGGATAGTGAGCGCTCTAAATTGTGATTAACATGTGACAAAATTATGCAAGGAAGATGTAATTCTCATTTTGAATTTAATTATAAAACATCCAAAAAAGAATAAGATTTTTAAACGTCAGAAAGCGTTTAGCGTAAACTTGAGCAGCTTTTGAGGAGTTGTTGACAAAAGGAGTAAAGAATGAAATTTTCATACTCATTTCGATAAGAACGTAATAAAGCTGTGAATTAAGTTTCTTGAGTAACTTTCAGAGGTCTAATAAAGAAGTTAGTTCTTTGTCTTTATTCTAGAGTAACGTCAATGTTCTTATTTCTGAGTTTGTTAAATACCAAGTTAAATCACATTTTAGGTTGCAAAGAAAACTTGCTGCGAAACCTTATCCAAGTTGCTGGTTTGCCCTTTTGTATGGCATTGAAAGTAGAAGATTAGTTTTAAGGTTTTGTGGCAGAACAAATTTATAGCAATGATAGTTAATAAATAAAAAATTAAAAATGGTCTTTATTGTAGAGACCAGAAATTAAAAAAGTTAATGACAAAAAATAATAATTTAACCTTAATTTTAGCTTAAATTATTCTTGACATGCCTTTATTTTACAGATCGTAAGGTGTCATCATTGAAAAATAACAACTACGATTGCTAATTCAGTTGTATTTAACATAACACGCAATTATTCTCCTGGAAGAAAACCTGTGATGTATAGAGTTTACTGTCTAAGTAGCTTAATATAATTTTAAAAGTTTGATACTGAAATCCAGGCAATATACATTTGTCAGATGAGAATTAGTTAAAGTCAGATTCATCTGGAACACAGTTAAACATTATAACGTAGTTATCGCTCTGAAATGTGTATGATGTACTGCGCAGATGTGGAGATGTCATGAAGTGGCGCCGCCACCTGAAATATGACTACGTAATTGAACTAAGTAGCACCGTGTGTTTGAACACATGGATAGTTACCAATTAAATGATGACAAACCAGTAATTAAACTAATTGGTCCTGTAACTACTGGGATAAGTACTTGGACAACAGATCAAACACTAACTCGTTTCCGTAAATTATTGAAATTACCAAGATTTCTTTTTACTAAACACTTGATGTTTTAATGGATTATTAAATAACTTACGATAAACAGTTATGCCTTAGGATTTATTATGAAATGTTATAGAATAATGTATTCATGAACTTAAGAAACCAGTATCACTACGTATAAAATCACGCTTTACGGGACATTTGTGTAGCCTTTCACGCTTAATAACTCGTTGTAAAAAGTTTTACTGCCGTGACTCATTTCGATCCATTAAGAGCTATAAAAGTTTCGGTTATGAAATCAAATAAATATTTTTGAACAAATGAACTCGAAGAACAAAGTCGGTGGAAATGTTCATACTTCAGTCCAAGTTTTTTTTAGCTTTAACTTAAACTAAATTAGTAAATTAACGTCTAAATTCTTTACTTTTTAAAAACTACTTTTAATAATATAGTTTTCTCCTACTTTTTAAATTTACAAATAAAATAATGAAGCGTCTACTCAGGTGAGGGAAATCTGAGTGGTAAATCATTTAGGGGAAGAATTGTGACTAGAGTGAAAGAATTTAAACCCATAATAAAAATTGAATGTAATCTTTACGCATGCATTCAGTTTAAACTAAAACAAAAAATAAGCCACTAAAGATAAGTAACAAGTAAACTTCAACTTTTAACTAACTTAAGTATCAGTTATCCGAATATTTCCTTTCATAATCGTTTTTATAATGTGAAAAGGTGTAAACAGACCGTTTTAACTTCTTTGATAACACACAGATTACAAAAGCAACTGAAACATATTTTCAGTGTGATTCCAAAAGCCATGGTGAATGTTCAACTTATGAAGGGTGGAAACTAGAAGAAAATCAACACTTTTTCGTATCCTCACTAACATCTTAAACCAACATGCTAATGTTTCACAATATTTAAATAATCGAATCCCAACAGTAAATCGTTTTTAGAATTTATCTTTCTGTAAATATCGTTAACCTCTATCTGCGCCTGTCCCGCAGCCGCCATCTTGCCGCTGATACGGCTGTTAATGTGGCGTGTTAATGCACCATCATTACACCAGACAATGGAGCTTTGTGTTTTAACATATCGATAACTCAGTGATTACCTTTACATGCGGAACTGTTACGTCTGAAAGAATCGATTACTATTTTACTATCGATTTGATAAGAGCTGCAGTGACTTCGATATGAGGGGAATGAAACAAGGCGGGTAACAGTTGCAAAACCGAGTGTTGCCCAACGCTGGATGGAGGGCCTGCCATTGGGTTGCCAGTGTCACTGCTTATTCATCGGCACTCTCGATAAACCGCATTGTAGAGGCGCCTCTTGTATATTGATTGACTTATTGAGTCACACTGCAGTCATTAGAAAAGGTTACGACCAGCCCTGATGGCATGCGGTGTGTATTCGAAACACGTGTGAGAAAGAAGTTAGTGAAGTAAGACCTTTTTGCTTACTGAAAATCGTACCCAAAGCTGATAGTAAATCACAAGAAAGTAGTTATATATGAAAAATTAAACGATATACTCTAGTTATAGTAAATTATATTCCAAATAAATAGAGTCGGATGCCAAAAATATAATGCGTTTATACGAGTAGAGTAGTCTTTTTAAAAAGAAAACACTGCAGTCATTCGAAAAGGCTTTGGCGAGTCCTGATAGTATGCTATGTGGATTGTATTCTCTCTGTATCCTTCAACACAGGGTGAGAAAGTACGCGTAGTAGTTGGTAAAGTAAGATTTCTAAGTCGGCGGAAAATTGTACCCAAAGCTGATAGGAAATTACAAGAAAGTAGTTATAAATAAAAATTCAAACGATGCACAGAAGTTATAGTAAATTAAATTTCAAATAAATTGAGTCAGATCCCAAAAATATAATGTTTTATAGAGAACTCTTTGAAAAAAGAAAATGATTTCTTTTGGACTCTTTTGCTCTCTCTTGTGGAGGTAATTGAACGGTGCTTATAACTTGAAGTTCACAAAACCTTTTTTATTCTTAACGTTAGCAATTCATTCTACCCTTCCTTCCAGGCTTGATCACATAGCTCTTGGTAATATGCTCAACCGCCCAGGCATCGGACGAGTACGATTAGGCTTACGCGCATGCTAGGCAATAGCTAACATGTACTTAACCAGTATACGTACTATGGTTCATACTATCACAGAGAAAGGGATAGTTACCATCCATTCCTTTCTCTTTGATATTACAGCATTCAAATAATAGTATTGAATATGTTAAAATACAATGTTCTCATATGTATGAGTAACGCTTGCAAAATTGTTAATCAGTTTCGCCGGTGTCTATTGCTTACCTTGTCACATATTCGTCAAATTGTATCATTCAATGTTATTGACAAAGTAAAGAGCACAACGTTTTTTACAAACAGCGTTGATTAAACTGGTCACAGAGAGTTGAGTAATGAGAATTTTTCAGAGGATTAAATTGCTTCTTAGAATTGAAGGTGTATTCACTGTATTCAAGATCTATACACCATATGTTTTTCAAACTTCCCTCTAAGCTTTTTTAGGCCTATAATTTTTCACATATCACGTAAAATAGACATTTCAGAGCAATCGTGGCATTTAAAGTTGCCCCGAATCGATCTAACGCACACTAGACTGGAATATGAGCCTTGAATAAAAACGGGGACCTCATTGTTCCAGGGGAAAGACAATGGAGACAGACAGATACGGGGCTGTTCACTCGCGCGCACGCGCACGCTCGACCTCCATCACGCGATCCGTTTACGCTCGTGAGCCATTCAATGAGATTGACAATAATTTGACTTGTGAGGGAACACGTTATTATTTGAACGTGGGAAGAAAAAACTGAGCTCCCAGTCTACTGACTTCACTAATACGAGCTCTTTTTCAAAGTACTTTTTGCGGCCCTTTTAGTAAGTGAAAAATAACAAGTAAATATGTCTAAAATTCTACCTTTCTCGAAGAGATTTGTAGCGCATTGGAGGCAAGAGGGTCGCAAGGGGAAAATTGGGAAGTTCAGCTCGAAGTTTGTAAAGTAACGATTGAACTTTAATCTTGAACACACACTTTCACAATCACCTGAACAAATATAATCTGCCATAGGTTGGAACCGGGTTAAACAGAACTGAACATTCACAGTAAATTGTAAATTAATCATCTATTATAATTAAATAGGACCTTTTGAGACAAATTTAATAAAATATAGTGTGAGTAATTTTTATCTGGTGAAACAAAAATATAAGTACTGTAGTTCTTATTTAATGCAGACAATAACAGACTTTCAAATACATAATTGAGAACAAACCCCACTAAAGACTGGACGTTTTAAGATCCTACTTTATGACGTCTATGAAATAGCTCCATCGGAAGCTTACTGTTATTAAATGTTTACTGTTGCCAGTATCATCCTATTTCTTCAAAAGAATGTCGAAATTACAGGAATGCCTAATAAATCTAAAACTCAATTGAGTTGTCGTTAACGACCGACTCATTGTACACTCGAATACTATTATTATCTCGGTAATAGTAGTGTTCAGGTAGTAGCTATAACGCCCCTTGTTCTTCTGGACATATTTCCCCGGCAGTGTCTGAAGAGGCAGCGTCGCGGAGGCGCACACCGGAAGCCGTCTGGACCCGCACCTGGCTCTCACCTGACGCGTGCCGGCGGTTAATCAATCAAACAGCTGTTCTTTGGCGGGAAACATATTCCATCAGCTGGCCGGGCCGCTGACTGCAGCCAGGGCCGGGGAGCACAGTTAGTACAGCTCTCCCCTGAAGCCCGCCTGGCTGCCATAGCTCCGTCGACTGACATTGCTCCAGTGTACATTATTTTCATAATAAAGAGCACAGAGAAGAATCTACTAATTTTTGGGATTTGATATCTCCTCTGTATAAAGAGACACCTGTGTTCTTTAATGTCCAAGTAACTTTTGTATTTTTAGATAGAGTGAGCTGTTAACATTGAAGAAAAAGGTTTTTAACTGTTTTTCAAAAATAAATTAAATTTGTTACGACAGTTATAGACTGCCTTTCTGGCGGATGGCAATAAAGTGAAAACTCTACAAATCGTCTAGTAAATGTAAAAATTGAAGAAGAAGGTTTTTAACTATAATTTCAAAAATAAATGGAATTTGCTACTACACTTGTAGACTCCATTCTGGCGGGTGGTAATAAAGTGAAAACTTTACTAATCCTCTAGTAAATGTACAAATTGAAGAAGATTTTTAACTGTAATTTCAAAAATAAATGGAATTTGTTGCTACAGTTTTAGACTGCCATCCTGGCGGGTGGCAATAAAGTGAAAACTTTTCATATCGTTTGGTAAAATTCAAGGTTGTGTTGAACTGACAAATCGTGTTTTATGTTTTAAAGCACTAAGACATTTGTGCTGCAATACTAGAAAGCTGTCTTGCGCAACATAAAATTTAATATTGAGTATACCTCCAATAATGAGAATATAACTTCTTAGACTTGCGGCAAGCTCTGTTAGAGATTTTACTGTCGTACTTCGTGAAATTTTATCTTAGAGTGGACGTTAAATGGATGTTAAACCTTGTTTGGATTTTAAATTTATTGCATGTAGCTTGCAGCATAAACTTTCATATTCTAAGTGTTTCTTTACTTGAAGATGTAATCATAAGTTTGATCGCCTACACAACCCAGATGTTTAAGCTAAGTGCCTTTGCACTCACTCCTATGCCAACAGACTGGCCGGAACATACTTTCATAAAAGGTGAATAGTTAAGAAATTTAAAGTAAACCTATTAAACTAGTGTTTAGCAAGTATTATATGTGACAACTGTCAACGTCAATGTCAATTTATGAATGAATAAACCTTCAGTCAGTCTTGAATCTTAAGAATGAATCTTTTATAATTATGTAATTTAATGAACGTTCTATTGTTTAAGACCAAACTGTAATAAATACGTATACTGCAGGTTAATAAATTGGCTTATCTTGTTTCAAAGGAATTATCAATTCAAATATTCAATTCCTCTTTTATACTTTTAACGAGTTAAATAAGATATTTCTGAGGATAAATCAATTTGAATTTTCTCAACTGAAACGAAATGTCCCACCCCAGAATTGTAAACATAGTTAAGGATTTTATTGGAGTCTGAAGTTTACGTTTAGCGTTCTTTGATAAGTTGGGAACAAACAACACCCGCGGATGTACAAAGATGGCGAAGGTTGAAGTAATGAAAATTTCCAGGAGACTGGCTTCAGAACACGAACAAATTAAATTGTTAAACAACTAAGCATTTTCAGATTAAATCAGTTACTTTACTGCGTAGTTGCACGGTGATTGATATAGAACGTAATATGGTCAATCTCGCCAAATAATGCCTTTTATTTTGCAAAACGGTCTGAGGGTATTATCACTAGTCGAATGTATTCTAGGGTAGAGAACAGAGAATTGGTTGAAAAATAAAATAAAATAGGTTGGAAACCTTGACGCTTTTGTAACCATTCATAACTGAAACATCATAACTTTACCCCAGTTTGCCTAATGTACATTGAATATACTTCTACAGTACTCGGAAAACTAAACAAGCGTAAAAAGTTAAAAATGAAATATAATCCATACATTTTTCACTCCAAATTTAAGTTCTACGTTTCATTGTAAAAACGAAAAATATTAAAAGTCGACCAACAGTAAAGAGTCCTAGCCCATGTTTAGGTGTATATATAATAGGCATAACAATATTATAGAGTTTGACAAAATTCAAGCATTCTTTAATTTTATAGAGTGTAATAATATTTGGATAGTAATTTATTGACTTCAAACACTACTTTAAGGGCTATTCTGTAACGCCTTCCTCCTGCTGGGTGCCACTAATTTCAGAATAAGATCTTTAATGTAGGAATGGATAAAGAACGATTGTTAAACATTTCTTCTATGAAATACGGTAATCACGTGGTAAACCTTTTTTGTTCATAAAAGGTTGTTCATAAAAGGGCTGCCACTTTTGACCCAGTCATTGTTTAGCCTCGGATCTGTGGCATTATGTTATGTTAAAAATAATTTGTTGTATATGACAATCCATGGTTAAATTAATGATTTTCTTCTGAATTCTTGTGGACCGCCACCCTCAGGAATTTGGGGGTCAACAAATGAATGTTAAAATATCTCTCGATGTTCAATAGCTAAGTTGTAACTTTTGTTTGTATATTTTACAGCTTTGTACACTTTTGTTAATTCATGATTGCCGATTTTCTCTAATCCAAATAATTTCTGCATACAGTATTGTAAAGCAAGTCAAAAATCAGCAAACTTTTCTAATCAAATGTAATAGTGAAGCAAAATCTTACATTGAGAAGCTAAAACAAAAATGATAGACGACATAATGCATTTACGTTAAAGCTTTTCAAAGCACAGCATGTGACAAATGCGCCTTGTATGTAGAGCGAACTTGGCGCTTGTAAAGTTAACTGAACTACTGTACTTTTAATCAAACCTTATGTAGATTAAGTCAACCTGATGAATAGTGAAGACCGAGGGCATGCGAAACTTCGCTCATTCTGCACTTTGACAATGTCATATTTGTAGATTGTAAACTTGTTTAGATGTCTTAACAATAATGAAAGCTGAATGCTATACCGAATGCTCTCTACTGTCATGAATAGATAACTGTTGGAATTTAATACAAGACACCTAAATCTGTTCAACAAAAACTTTTCATTTTTTGAGGTTTGTCATACAATTTTATCAATTTACAGTTTTTGCCGCCGACCTTATTTCGTGCACTCAATAATAGTGCATTATTGGCTGGGGATTTCCGAGGGCTAATAATTAGCTTATTTGGCCTGTTCACAATTATTTATGATCTTCGAGGCTAAACATAACACTGTTTTACTTTGTGATTTTACTTGGAATGGCGACCTAACCCGGTATAGGTTTTTTAAGCCAAGTTTGTAGAAGAGAGATGATTGTAAGATGACTGAGGCGCGATCGTGTGGTCTTGTAACTGACTAAGGCAGACCTTTTCCTTGTACTGGATTGTTATTTAGTAGCACATCAGCCAATTGTTAATTAAACTTACGGGGATATAATCCGCACCACACAGTGTATTTACTCGCCTACAATATTACAAGGAAGTGACTGTACACGGCAGCTGATGGAGGATCAGCCTGGTGGATGTCGCAAGCGGCAGTGTTTGTGCGTGGGTTGTGTCGTGTGCCGCATTGCTATGCCGCTCGCGCTCCGGGCCGTGCATACTGTCGCTATCACACTCGGTACGCTCCACACGGCGCTCGGTCGGTCGTCACTTCCTTCCACCGCCCGCGCCGCGCCGTAGACAACTCGGTGGTGGAGGGCCCCATAATCGGCTGGTTAAATGTGGGAGGAGGGGAGTTAATTTGGAACTTCAAGCTAATGTTTGTATAATTTTAAAATATTCGCCATATTCGAAATTGAATTTATAACTGAAAGTTTAAGTTACTCCGGTAACTTTTTTACATTTGTTCTTTGTTTGTTTTCTTACATTACAAAAGCTCATTATGAACTTTCAGGACACTGTAACTGATTATCGTTAAAACAGTTAAAAATTGAAAAATACTGTATTTTTTAAGAAATGTTGATTAAAAATTTGGAATTTCGTCGGAAATCTTTCACATTTATTACGTTTAAATTCTCAACCTTACAATTTTTACTATTTAATAATAGATGTTTCAAATATATTCATCACATTTTACTGCTGATTTTGACTTTAACACTGAGTCAATACAAAACCTCTAAATGACGGTTCGCGTCTTGGGAAGAAGAATGATAGTAGGGTAATGTAACATTTCTCTATGTCAAAGAGGTACAATTCCAACTCTATTTTACGCGACTAAAAAAATTCATAAAACTATTCTAGACCGATGATGTTTAGTTAAATGCATAAGGATTAACAATTTAAGATTATAAACGCTAATTACATAAGAAACCCCATTATTTCAATTTAATCCAGTAAAAGTCCCGGTTTAATATTCCCCTTTCGGTTTTATTTGTCCTTTCTCTAGAAGCGAAGGTAAATTATTTTTAAAGGAGGTTCTCTCATATTGAAATGTCCCGGAACGGTCTCTACCAAACCGCAATCCACTGAATTGTGGATCTTCTATAATTCACCGGGAACGCGGAGCGTCGTCAAAAACATATAAAATGAACCGCTCCTCTGCTGCCGCTGCTGCCGGGTTATGCGACTTCTGAACGGCTGCTGCAAGACATCATCTTGTTCAACACATGTTTTTAGTAACTAACAGTGTAAATGTTTAAGAAGCTTACGTGAAGTGGGGAAAATGTTTGTAGACTTCATAGCTCGTTTGTGGAAATGGTTTATTCATAATATCTTTTAGTTTGTTAATGAACAATCAGTATTTCGAAATTTTAAAAATAATATCTTCTCATGACAGAGAATCTTAGATAATCTTCCTCGTTTCGTAATTCGATTGGTTTATATGTCTTCATTCCTAGGGAGATATGTGCGTGTTACTTCAACCCATGAGTGTCAACCAATCAAATCAAATCAAATCAAATCAAAACATCTTTATTTCTTGTAATTATTAAGATAAATATAAGGAGGCTTCTTAAAAGTACTTAACATTTAAACCATCACAACGGTTTAAACCTGTGCGTGATGATTAGTCTGTTTTTGAGTAACTTTCTTCGGGCTATAATGTTATTTATTTATTGATTGCCACTCGTTAGATTTTAATTACAGTTAGACAACCCCCCCCCCCCTAAAAAGAAAAAGATTAGACAATTTTAATTAGCTTTTGAAATAGCTTATCTTGACTATTAAATATAGTCAAGTCATAATAAAAATAAAGTCAAAACATCAAGCCGGAACAAGTTCATTGGGTTTTTAATGAACCAAATGAGAAACGATTTAAATTTACTAATATCCTAAAAAAACACAAAATGACAAATCAAAAACACTTTTAATGCAAAAAACATTGATTCAAATACGTTTTCTCTTTTTATAAACAAGTACAATCAGCATTAAAATAAAGAAACCCACTATAAAAAGAACATCTCCCAGCTAGAACAACGGAGTGGTAAAATCAGTGCGGTTTTTAGTCGCAGAAACAAACACAATTAAAAGTAAGGGAGGCAAGTAGGTAATTGGCGCCCGAGTTGGCGCGGCTCCGGAACCCTCGATTTATCGCGGCAATCTCACCTCTGGAGCCTCCGCGGTTCTTCAAACACCCGACATCCTCCCTCTCGCCTTTCTCCTAGTTAGGACGTCCTCCACCATTATTGGGGATTTAGGGGATGACTCTTGTTTGAAAATGTGCTGGAATCTGCCTCCTAACTGTTTCTCTTCCCCTTTCTCGCATTTCTCTCTTCCTCCTTTACCTTTTGCTGTTTATTTAAATTCGCATCTTCCTCTTTCTCTTCTTCCTCGCTTAACTTTTGTAGTTTAACATTTATTATAGCACCCTGCTAACATTTATTCAAATTAAATAAACGTAGTAGTAACATTAATGTTACCTTCAAAAGTGTTTTGTGGAAAAATAGCTGTTAGTATTAACAATATTTCTTTCACAAAAAATGTTGTTTTTGTTTTGTGTATTTCAGCTGTTGTTCAGTTATGACTTTTATGACAATCCATGTTATTTCCCACATCAATTACGCTATTTTTCATGACTAAGTTCGAAACGGTGTTTTGTCTGCCGGTCCCAGAAAAGTAGTATAATCGTTCACAGAAAATAATACAGGACCGCAATTTAGTTTAAAGATCATCATAACTTACATTTCAAGATCGAGAATTGTCTAAAGGCCTCGTTCAGCATAAGTAACCATGTACTGCAAATATTACCAGAGTTTTTCAGCGATTACAAGCAAAATTCATCTTCATGATAGCTCCTCTACCAAGCTCTTTAAACAATATTTAACTAAACGAAACTTACTTCTCAGCACAACAGACCACATAAAGAGGAATTGAAAGGTGATCCTTCCTATTACAACTTACCCGTCAGTACAATAGACCACATAGACAGGACCAGCCTAACTCCGCCTCTTTACGACCGCTCTCTGACACCACTACCAACGTGGTCGCTGTACTGTCATGTCTTCATTACACCGGGACAGCGGCAGTCACGACACCGCACGCGGCTGCGGCTGCGGCAGCGGTGGCAGGTCAGCGAACGCTCATTGTCCAGTTTAGGCCAGTGAACCATCGGCCACGGTCCCGGCAGCGCGGGACACCGCGGCGTGCTGATAGCAGAGATAACACTGGACACAGCAGCGTGCTGATAAGAGATAACGGTGGACACGTTTGCTGAGGAAGGAATAGCAGGAATGAGTCATGCTGCATCGTCACATTCAACATGCCTTCTCACTATGCTGTTTTTCTTTATGTATTCGTTAAAAGGACTAGAACGTTTACTATAGCTAATTTGTGACCACTGCTTTGCTTGCCTCGTTTCTGTGTTCCATCTTCTCCATATGAAAATTAAAATTCAACATATTATTGGAGATTTATGTGAACATAGCAGTTTAAAGAACAAAACTGTAAAAAAATCAGCCCCCAAGCATTTACTCTATAGCTTAATTTCAACCCCCCACCCCAGAATGAATTAGACACTGGGTTTGCTGGAAAACATTTAATATTTGACGGATGCTAAATGCCCAACAGTATTCGCCCATCAATAAACCAAGAGTTTTGCCAACGAGGGGCGAATACGACTGAGAGATCTGCCATTCGTGAAACGAATCAGGGATAATTCTATTACGATGTGACCATGACATAACCGCGAGATTTTATTGCCGTAATTTTTTGCACACAAACGTCCTGAAGAGTTCCTTCGGAGGACTCTTAGAAATTTCTTTTGTGACATGATCGAGAGATATTCCGGCCAAAATGGAGTTGGGATATTAATTAGTCTTGCGGTACGACCGAGATTTGGCACATGATTATTGCGGCCGAAATACGAACGAGGAATTTGACGTCCCTAGATATTAATGAACAATCCCTACATTATTATTAAAATATGACCAAAACAACTGCCAAATTTAATAAATCCAAGATACAGTATTTTTAAATGGAGAAATCACGGTCAAAACTGACCCTGGAGGTTTGGCCACAAAATGATCGAGAGATTTACCGATTTAAAATAATGATTCTGGTGTTTTTTATTAAACCATAGTAAATTCCAAATTATTGGAGAAACAGCTACACGTATACCTAGTGTTCGCATGAACAAAAGCCACTCCTTAAAAATAATTAGCATCATTAGGTCGAAAAGTAGAAAAGTTATATTAATGCACGAGTATAACTCCACAATATTGGACATTGGAGGTAGACTAATAGACAGGTATCTCAAACAGGGATTAAATAATTGGTGGAGTATGAGGTAACTTTAACTAACTGATCTTTAACTAAAGTATTGTGTCCATAAAGACAGCAAAAAAAAACTTTTAAGCTATGGAAAATTTCTTTACACTCGGATTTCAACTTCAAAGAAAAGTCTCAAATTTAATTAAATTACTATTTACATCATTGTTTGTTAGTAAAGTCATAAAATGAAGCACCGACGGCATTAATTTACCCTACTAGGGCGGATTCTCAATATTTTCTCTGGATAATTGAAGTCCATCATATTAAAGCTCCTGGAAATAAATCATGAGAAGATATTGAATTGCTTTGAATTAATTTGTATTATTAATTATAATATTATAATTATCTTCTAAGCATATAAAAGTAAAAACCCTCTTAATAAAATTTATTTTCTTTTTATTGCTGAAGATGAATCATAAACTACAATAATAACTTGATCCGTCTGTTTTTTGTATATTTTTTTTGTACAAGCCATACTGTTTTTCAAAAGGCTAATGTTAAGGCTAAAATGTCCTCATTATTCTCCTTCAAGCACTTCTCTCGGAAGCCCTAAAATTACTATTTAAACGAGCTTTAATCATATAAGCAATAATTGACTGGATAGCCGATTGGATAAAGCGCTCACCTCATAACTTGAGGGCTGCCGGTTCGATTCCTGACAGGATCGAAACTGGGTCCAGTTGCCATTTGTTATTGGGCTATGAATTAATAATGCTATCCATCAAAAGGTCGCCGTTAGATAGTAACAGGACCCGGGTTTGGACCGTACACGATCACAACTTAAAAAAATGCCACTGACGTTGAAATAAATAAAAATTAATGTTTTCAAATAATTGGTTTACAATGTCAACCCATTCCATAGGTTAGTTAAACCTCAGAATAACCTAACCATAACATCCCGACATGTCTCTTGATCCTACTGTCAGTTGACTTCTGCTCCCATTCTAAACATTCATGTATTTTGCGATATGGTCCTTATTTGGCCGTCGCTGAACTAAGTACGGTATGGTTAACGTTTAATTATCGTACTCTTCTCAAAATTTATAGCTACAATATCCACACACACATTGCTCACTATTTTTGGCTTTTTATCCTCAAAAATAGTTGGAATATGATAAATGAAAAAGTAATAATTAAAATTAAAAGACTATAATATAATAAACACAGTTTTAATTAATTTCCGATGTTTCACAATGGGCTATTATGTTATATAGCTTTGCATCCCACTAGCAGTGCAGTCGGACTCTGTCTTCTCTTTAAACAACAACGGAATAAATTCATGCAAAGTTAAAATCACGCGATCATTCCTATTAAAACTTTAACATCTTACAAAATCAAGTTTCTCTCAACTTCATAACAACAATTAAACTTTCGAACTCAATAACCCACAAGAAAAACGTCCGACAAAGTTGGTATAAAATTTCACTCCAATATTTTGAAACTAAAGTTCTTAAATTGGCTGTTATTTTAGTTATAAAGAGTTAATACATGAAGATGGTTGGAAATGCAGTTATTTCTAGAATTTCTGTGGGAGCATATCAAATAGTGCTTTACTCAAGGAGACAATGTAGTTATGATTGAAATGTAGCTTTTCATATTGATTTCTAAGAATTCCCGCAATCTCTCTAAATCGTCGTGTTGGATGAAACATCGCCGCATTGCCGCTGTTCCCCAATTAAAGCTTATAAAGTTCTCGACATAACTCCTGCTAATAATTGCCAGTAGTTGGCTGCAGTAACTCAATTAATTGCTAGTTTGTTTTGACCTTTCTTAACTGCTCTGTAATATTTTGAAATCATCTAGATAAACATTGCAAGCAGTGCGGTTTTGCTAATTAATTGGACGCCCCTGGATGATAATATTTTTTAAGGATTTTTAACTGTTACGTATTTAAATTTATGTTGAAAAATATCGCTATTACAAGAATCGTGTGATAAATTTTATTTTTGTCATGCTGCATACAATATGAAATAAATATTTCATAAAACTCTATTCTAAATTTTTGTTTACCTACTTAAGCTTACCCAATTAAATATTGATATTCCTCAATGCCATGGTGTTACCTATCAGATATTAGGATTTTATATGAATATATTGATCGCTAAATAGATTGTCATAGTGTAATTTCATAGGTAGATTATCAAAACTAATAAACTGATGAAGGAAGAAGCAGTTGCTTTATTTGATAATTTAGTTAAGGTATAGTTAATGTGTGGTAGACGCGAAGCAGTATTTCTCAGTACTAGTAGGGCGGAGCCGAACGCAAGAACTCAGAGTTTCACATGCGAGGTGAAACAGAACGGACATACCAAATAAGGAGCTCAGTAAAAGAAAAAAATTTATATTTCTCTTTTATTCTATAAGTAATTTTATTAAATTGCCAGACTCTTTATTCACCTAAACAACTCTAGTCATTTTGAATATTTACGCATTATTTGATAACAGTGTCTATTGTTCGCATTGCACCGAGTGGTGGAGCTGGTTGTTCCGTGAACAATAAACAGCGTATCTCAGTAGTTGTGGAGTCGTGCCAGCAGGTACTGGGCTCGGCTGCGATAGCGCTAGACGATACTGCATGTACCCCCCACACACCAGCACCACCGGATACTGAAAGATAAACTTAAGCTATTTTTTATAATCTTAACTTAGCCTACACAATACCACAAAGTAACTTTTGGCCAAAATTAAAACGCTATACCAACGTTTATTCTGTTTGCATGAGTAGGAATATAGTCAAAGATAAATATAACTCAGGGTAAAATAATTACATAATACGCTATATAATTCCTTTACTTTAAGTTTAAAATACCCCCGTTGCAGCAGACCTGCATACTCAGCGAATTTCAAATGCAAAACGACATATTTCAATCCAACATAGCGAGATTTGACATGTTTTGGTAAGCTCCATAAGAATAACATGGGGAATGAGTATGCAGGTTTGCTGCTACAGGTATATTAAAATTGGGTGGTTTTAATTCAATATTTAGTAGATCTGAACTAGAAGAAGCTATTTACCAAATTTTATCAAGATATGTTGAGAAATAACCGAGATATAGAATTTTATTTATTTCCCTTAAGGTTAACATTGGGACAACGTACTGTGTTTACCACATTCAATATCTCGGTAACCAATGGACATAGAGCAGTGATTCAAGATACTAATTCTTTTGTTTTTTTGAGCTGAATTCAATGGTGCCAACAAAAATTCGATAAATTTTATTTTTCTATGTAAAAAACTCAAAAAACAGATTTTTGGGGGGGTTTATCCCCCTTTACCCCCCCTTCCGGTGGTTCGATCGGGCTAGTTCACGAACTCGTCCGAGTGATTACGACTTTACACGTCTGTACCAATTTTCATTAAGATTGGACCATTTTTACGGCCGCTATCGTGCTAACAGACAATATATATATATATATATATATATATATATATATATATATGTATCGATATATATATATATATATATATATATATGTATCGATATATATATATATAAATTCGAACGAATGGTGTTTTTTTGCTTCTGGTGGCCCCAAAACGAAAAGTTATCATAGTCTCGGGCTTAGGTCTTACCATGAGACCTACGGTAATAGCTTCTTCCCTATAGGGGAAATTCGCTAAAAGGCAGAGATCAGAAACTAAAGAATAAAAATACATAGTAAATGTGAAGTTAATGTCTTGAAAAACAATAATGAAACGTTATTTGAAGCCAAAGTTTCTAACAGTTTTATTATCTTTGTTTATCTATACTTCATAATACCACAGAATAATATCAGGCAGGTACCGTGCACAATGTGGAATGCACACGCTGCGTTGGCGATACCCCAATTAAGCAACAATTGGTTATGAAGTGGCAGTGGTGCTCGTTAATGATCAGAACCGCCGTTACAGTGAACGGTGAACAGCGTGCAACGTATAGTTGACCTCACGAGCTGACGATACTGTGTGGCACTGGCGATGATTAAATCTGCCCTGCTAAGCCAAATGGTCATATCTACATGAAACACCAAAATGAGAAAACCTCACTCAAAGTTTGCCAACACATTTTTCTTGTTTACTCAAATTTGGTTGGTCATAGAGATTTGAAGTTGATTGATTATTTGAGGATTTTATCTCTAGTATATATTAGGTCAATTAATTTTCATGTAAATTTATGATTTCTCATTTTCTTATTCAGTTACGTCTTTGGCAATAAGGATTTCAGAAGCCAAAAAGCAGTAAGTGTATGTAGATACTGCTTTCTGCTCTAGTACATGTCACTTGCGGCCGTTTGCTTTAGTACTTTCTGTCTTGCTAAGCCAAATGGCCGTATCTACATGAAACAACTAAGTATTTCAGAAGCCAAAAAGCAGTAACTGCTAGCTGTTACGTCTTTCTGGCTTATTAGGCTATATCAAGTAGCTAACTGTCTGAAATCAGCTCATGGAGCACAATGGAGATTAGCTCAAAGCCTAGCTAATGTTAGACAAATGGAAAGAAAAAATAAAATTACTTAGACCATTTCGATTTCTTCCATGGTTCTGAGTAAAATATCAATTTTAAAACCAACGACAAAGCTCTAAACTTCAATTTAAAAGCGAAATTCACCCAATGGAGAGTTAAATAAGTGAATATAAAAATAAACCATGCAGAAAATATTGTGTAAGAAATGTTTTTCAAAATTAGACAGCTGTAAAATTGTGCTATCTAATTAGGATATTGTAGTCTAAAAAATTTTCAATTTCGATGTTTCTAATTGTGATTTTCGATAAATTCTTTCTTTGATCGATCTGAAGATCTGAACATCTGAAAATTTACTATCAGTCATTCAGGACCACCAAGTATATTATTGCACTCACTTAAAAGGGCCTGTTTCTTATAAAACCTCAAAAGCAACGAAAATTTGTAACTATAGAAAACATTATTCTCAAGACAAACTTGACACATATTATTATCTGACAGTGACTGACAACGTGTTCTAAAATGAGTTCGAGGTTTACCCAGATATAAATATTGTGTTTTGTTACATTTGTATGTGTTAAAAGCATTGTTTATTGTCATTTCAGCGAAATAGTTTCAAAAATGTATTCTACATTGAAATTAAACTTGGTTTTCATGGATCCAAATTGATGATGGATTATCCATCACATCCGAAGTTAATCTCAAATGAATAACCCAAGGTGAAGTGATATGAGTAAAAACCAATATAAGAAGACTCGAATTACATCTAAATACATTAAATAGTGTCTAAAATCATTCTTAATATGAGAATTGATTTTATTTTCCATTCTAGATGATTTAAGGTTGCTTCATATAGCGAAAGGTATAAGTTCCTTCTTTATAAGGAATAAATCGCTTACGATAAAAAAATCACTACTTAATTCAGTCGTACACTACTAAACATTTTCATACTCTTTCATGAAACGTTTCATACTCATAACTTAAAGATTTTTTTTGTTTCTGGAGTCCAGGACTTTAGTTTCCTCCCTTCCTTCACTCCCTTCAGAAATGCAAAAGAAAATTGTGAAATATTGATGCACAACATTTTAAAGTAAGATTACTTCTGCCTTGCTCTCCATTTACTGAGATGAAACAAATCTGGCAGAGTTTTACATTGAAAAAGTGAACATAACACTATCAAAACTGACCATTTCTTTATTTACACTGTAATTAAACAGAATATCATATTATATATCAGTTCACAGAATACCTTTTCTATTAACTTCTAATCTCTCAGTCTGATACTATACTGACAGGGTACTCGAAGTGCTTGAAGCCATTGGTCAGTTTTTCACCCACTCTTTATAGAGGAAGCTACTTATAAATACATAACGCATATTTAACTTCTGCGTTTACATAACATAGCCTTGACTAGTCCTTGCAGTTACCAAACGGAGAGCATGGCTTGTGTACGTGACGGCGACAACGGATGTACAGGCGAGTCAAATTAGGTGGCCAAGTCCCCTCTTAAAACTAATGGCAAGTTTGGTATTGGGATTACGGGCTTTGATTCGAACTATACAGGGTGTCCGGAAATTATGGTACAATATGTTATTATATGATAGTACAGGTAAAAATAAGAAAAAAGTTCATATAAACATAGGTCCAAAAGTGCTTCGTTTTCCGTCTGTGTGTCTGTTTGTGATTTTTACATATTTAATCTTATCTCACAAACCTCTTTACGTATAAACTTCAAACTCGGTATATAGATGACCACTATTAAGACCTATTTTTGTATGACGTATCAAATTTCACTTTATACCATTTCAAAATGGCGACTGTTTTTTGTTTTCAAAGCTAAATATCTTAGAAACTGTAAATTTTAGAACAATTATACAAGAGATAAAAAAGTTGTCAAATTTAATCCGATTAACGCTGATATTAAGACTATGATGATAAAACAACTAATAATGGAGAAATTTTAACTTTTCCAAATAAAAACATGCACATTTCTGACAGCATGTTCTAAAGAACCATGTTTTTATTCAGAAAAGTTAAAGTTTCTGCATTATTAGTTGTCCGATCATCATAATCTTAATATCAGGATTAATTGGATAAAATTTCACAACTTTTTTGTCGTTTGTTTAATTTTTATAAAATTTAGGGTTTTTAAGATATTTAGCTTTGAAAACAAAAACAGTCGCTATTTTGAAATGGTATAAAGTAGAAATTTGATACTTCTTAGAAAAATAGGTCTTAATAGTGGTCATCCATATACCAAGTTTGAAGTTTATACGTTAAGAGGTTAGTGAGATATGATTAAATATGTAAAAATCACAAACAGACACACAGACGGAAAACGAAGTACTCTTGGACCTATGTTTATATGAACTTTTTCTCTTATTTTTAACTGTACTATCATGTGCTAAAATATTTTACCATAATTTCCGGACACCCTGTATATTGGAGTGTGTTCACAGCGCTCTGCCGTGATTCAAAATATTTTATCCTGTTCTTCCACTTCACTTGAGAATAAATAACTTCTCTATTACCTACATTCATTAGGTTACTTTAAAAGTAACTTTGCATTAACACTTGATTAATAACAGAAACTACATTACCAATGGCAAAAACGTTCGTAAAATGTAGAGGTTTATGCAATAGTCCAATTAAATACCCAGCACAGTAATGTCTTACACTATTTGTAAAGGTGTCCATGAGAATAAATATAAAAGGTACTAAAGTTGTGGTTTAATGGAGAATAAAATAAATAATAAAAATGGTAATATAATGTGCACCTTATCCTTGAACGGACTGACTATAACCAATTTCATTAATTTTATTGCTAATGATTGCATAGTAATAATAACCTTGGGTTCATTTCATTTATCATTGATCGCTTAATGTAAGTAAAATTCTGATATAGTTTTGTTCTCAGAGACGATCTTCACAAACAAACTAAATTGATATGATTTATAATTTGCTCATTGCTGACTATTGATGAGTAATTAACAGAATAGACAACCGTTCAGAATCTACTAATCAGATATTTTGAGAGTTGTTTTACGTAAATTATGAAATACTCGAATTACAATATTGAAAAGTTTGTTTCAACTTTAATTGCTTGGCGCCTCGAGATGTTGAGATTCATACTTTACCAAGATGTGCGCAAAACTTACGATCTAACTTTTGTCATTGTTAGATTCAATTTCATTTAAATTTTGCGTTTTGTTAAAACTTTATGTAATAAGTTAAATAGATGAAAACCTTTTGTAAGTCGCCTTGTAAACGTTATATATTGTGGTCAATTGACAAGGAAAGATGTTCATCCTGTATCTTTTAGGATTACGCATTGATTGTTTTCAGGGAATAGTTTTTTATTATTTTGATCAATAAAATATCGCTATAAATTTTTGAAATGAAAAAAAGAAAACAGACAATTTTTCCGATACCTAACTGACAAATTAGTCAGCAAAATATCACTTTGCAGAGCACAAAGTATATTTAAAATGCATTTTAAACCGTTTAAAAAATAAAAATTATACATGTGTATTTTCTTTATAAAATGGTATAAACTTAATTTAATTAAATAAGAAAGTTGGAAATTTAAAGACTGAATTTTTATCATCGTTTTTATTTGTCCTTGTTCAGTTGTGCATGATTTGAAGTATAGCGTTTTTGTGAGGCTATTTAGAAACATACTGCAAAAGCGTTTAAGTAAATAGATATTCGGGGTAGATGATGTTAAAATATTTAAGGATTACTGTATGTTGAAAATTCTTTTATTTTAACATTATTTTGTAGTTTACAATCAACTGAGAAAATATAATAAGAATTTCCACAATTGCGTTGAAATAATGAACCTATACTGTATAGGTGCCTTATAATTGCTGTAAAAGTACCATTTTGCCAAAACTAAATACACTTAACATAATAAGCTGATTTTCCTTGTTGCACTAAATATCTGAATACAGGGATCTGGATTATAAAATCTACACCGAACAACATTTTGCATATTGTTCATCGATAAATTTTTGACGTAATCTTCTTCCGGATTCGCCCAAAATCTCTGTAAAAATCAAACAAAATAAAATCCCATAAAAATAAAAATTTTAAAATCGTAATTTGTCTGATCTTTTTATGAGCTGTCAAAGATTCCTAGTTTTGGAAGCACGTATATAAATAAACCTTAAGATTTTTACGAAGGTTTTGGCACAATCCTAGATAACTACAAGGAAACTAATATAAAAGTTTAAAGAAAAATAATTTGTTTAAAAACTATTTAATCCGATATAACGGCACATGAAATCGTCATTCTCTTGTTTCATTATAAAATCACAGTTATTTTAACGAAAATCCGCTCTAACGTTTGACAAAACATCTGACGTTTATTTATTACATATATATATAGGTTTATGTTTCAGATAATCTATTTATTTATTTATTAAGTTATTATGATCGTATCTACGATTATATCTCATTATAGGTCTTGTAATTATTTTATTTTTATTCTAAAACAGTATTCGAGGCTATTTTATCCAACATTCTGCAGGGAAATCAATAAAGGTGAAAAATGGTGCCGGTAAACAAAACGAAACACAAAGTGAAACAGTTATTTTATTTAAACGGGATCCCTGAGATCTCAGGTGTATACTTTGGAATACGTCACTTCATCTCTTCTTGCCTTGCATATAAACTTTTTTCTTTTGCTTTCCCACTTCGTTGAAAATAAATAATTCTTCGAAAGCCTGAGTATTTTAAAAATTATTTTAACAGTAACGTTTGGTTACCTATTGATCAATAATGAAGCGACAATACCAATTGGAAAACATTCGTGGAGGTTTGAGGAGGGAAAACATGTTAATGTTCGTGTTGAGGTTTTTGAAGTAGTACAATTAAATATCAACATTCTGGATGAAGTGTTCAAGAGGCGAATATAACCATCGTTACATTGACCCTCCACTACTGATTATTACATCCCATGCGCCTGTTCAAGTGGAAAAAATAACTATCGATATAGCATTTCTTTCCCACGATGATTGCAGCCAATGTTTGAAGTCAATTATTAAAACTATTGCATTTTGCCTCTTATTTCCAGGTGATTGTATTACATGGCATGGATGGGCAATGATAATTATCACTATGCAACGTTTTTTAATCGATGAAAAGACGTTTTGATATGAATACTTTTTGCAACTCATGGTTTTAGTTTTTAATAAAATGCTTCATTTTCAAGTTTTGAACAACCAAGCAATCGTTGACAAAATTCCTACCCGATTAAAAACATTTTTCAGTTAATACGTAATTTGTTAATCGATTAAAAATAATTCCATTTTTATATTTAACAATACTGCGTGTCATCAACATACTTTAGTATAGTTTTTCAGTTTATTCCTCATAATCTATTGAAACATTCAGTGTGTAACCATTCACATAAACAGCTAAGAGTAAAGTAAAATGCAATATTCTTACTATATTCTAAACTCTAATCCTGATTTACAATAAAAATGTTTCTATCATGCTTTAATAATCAGTTTAAAACTATATTCATGGATGTATATTAAAATGTTTCTATAAAAAGAGGTGATGATCAAAATAGAGAGCCCTTAGGTCGATAAGATATGAGAAACGTCTTGAATAACACAACAGTCGCGTAGACCGGAGTTGTCATTTCTCATATTTACGGCTTTCCCGTTTTTAGATGTACATTTTCTGGAACATTTATACTTACTTTCGAAATTTTACACTTAAGTTTAGTCTTATTTATTTTTTAAATCCCAAGGCTGTTTTTAAGCTTATTAATGAATAGATGGCCAAACGAAAAAGTCTAATGTAATATTTAGTTATCATAGCAGTCACTCATCCATGGACTTGTCATACTAAATTGACGTTAGGTCATCAGTTAAAAATAACCGTACAGAACAAAAATGTTAGTTGTACGAAGTACAGTAATTTATTAAGTAAATTATTTCCACAAATGAACAGGAAAGTAATGAATCGCAACACCGATATGACATTAATTACAACACGTTTGCCTGGAGTGATAGTTTGAATGAATATTTTAATGACCGAAGATTTAAGATCTAAACTCAAGAATGAATGCCTTAGGAATAAAAGCAAAATACCAAAATATTTTTGAGTAGAGAAAAAATATTTTATCTTCAACTAATACAACATTGGGAGTGAAACGATTAGGTTGGCTAAAATTACAAATTAAATAAACTCACTTTATAAATAAGGTCTATATTCGGTTACCATTTCTCTACCTAAAATATGCTTTCACCAATCTGTTGCCCTTTGACTATAATAGAGCCTTTTAGGTGGTCGTTGCTCGTGAGAACGTTGGAATACAACAACGTACCCAACTACTAACCGCTGTAAACGATATTTCACCGTAACTAAGCTTCAAGTGATTTCCTCACAAAGTATTTAAATTTTTTCTACATGAGCTTTACCTCAAATTAATACTTGAAATAAGGACACTCTCGAATAACGGTCAAGTAACTTCCTCGCATAATTTAATTATTTTTATGTTTTTGTCTACAAAAATCTCTCGCAAATTTTTAGTTTATTTCAATGTTCGTCCTAATAGATTGTGCAATAATGTAATTACAGAAAATCTGTTGTGTTTCCATTTCTGTTGATAAGCTGCTTTATTTAGAATAGGAATAAACCAATTAAGCAATAGAAATACATTATCCCCCGGTACAAGCAATGTCGGTTTTTGAACAGCCTTGGAAACAAGTGAAATGAAGGCCTTGTGAACCCAACAATCACAAACCAGCCACGCAAAGTTGCTGCACCGGATGTTACATATGTGTGCCAGGAAACAAAATACATGCATCATACAAACATTTGAACCACCAAACCTAACGTCACTCTTGTAGCACACGTTGTTGTAACAAACCGGAAAATGCCACACTTGGTTTATAATTTTTCATTGGGTTGGTATGATGGAGTTTGCATCCGAAGTTTAGATTTAGTCACTTCCAGATGAAATTCCTTTGCCATGGTGCATTTAATTTATCTTAAGGTTTTCTACTGTTACTTCATGAAAATTTCAAGAAATTCCGGCCAAAAGATTTCAAGAAAAAAAAACATAAAATAATGGTTATGTGTTTTGATTTTTCAGCCGTGTCACAGCCACAACAAAAGACTCAAATCCCGTTTTTCACGGCAACATAGGCTCACTGTGCTTATCAACTAAAATTCGCAAAAAAACCTGTTCTATTGTTTGTCCAATTGGCTTAAAACAATATAAACAATTCACCTTTTCAAATAAAACTCAATTTTTTTCAAACCCATAGCTTCTTCACCATAGAAATATTTTACCACCTGCTAAACTCAACCTTTCTAACAACAACGAAATATTGACGCAGTAACTTGGTTCTTCAGCATCAGAGATTCTCGAAATTTTATTGACGCCTCCAGCGCTATCATAGGAAGGCCGGAGAAGAAGATATATAAATGTAAATGTACTTCACTTTGGTTGAGGTTGCGTGAATCTAACGTGACTGCTCAAAAACTTCAAAAGTCAAAATGTAGTTTAAAAATTAAGTAAAGGTCAATAACTTTGATAGTATTGATATTGAGATTCATTCGAGGTCTTGTAATTATTTGTCAGTAAATGTACAGCTAATTTACCTCATTCAGATAATTTTACCGAGTAAATTATAACTAGTTTTTAAATACACTGGTTTATTGTCAATAATTTAAAAATTTTCTATATTTTGCCGCACACAGATATAAATACAATCAGACACAAAATTTAATCATGCTTTGTCGTTGGAATATTCGGACAGTTATTGCTGTTAGATACAAAGGCTCGCCACTGTGTCTGTGTCACCTTCCTAGAATGACCAAAGAAGTTCAGCAACAGAATACCGACACAGAGTTCTGGGAAAAGTGTTTTGTGGCATCATAAGGAAAAACCCGTATCAATTCCTTTGACTTTGGAGGTTTGTTTCAAATAAATCAACATAATTATTTTTCCTCTTTGATAACTTACTTCTTTATTACTCTTTCATTGAATGTATTCTTAAAATCAGTATATTAAACTTTTTAATAAATAGTAACATGATATTTCATTAATATCTTTGCTATCAGTTGTACATTGAAATCTTTTACTTCAGTTGCTCACCAATACATTGATACTCATACACATTCAACCAAATATATGACAATAAGATAATCACATAAACAAAAAATGCATCTTGGATAAACATGCAAAAAGTCACTTCTACTACCACAAACGGTCAAAATAATTTTATGGAAAACAAGTTGGGTATATTGTAGTAAAAAATAAAACGTATATTCTGTAGCGATATTTAACAATATTTTATATTTATGAATACATTTTATCGTACTCTCTACAACCCTAAAAGGCGTAAAGTATGATCTATGTTATTATTGACCTACCTTATGAAGGTCTGACATAAAAAAATGCATTAAGGATAATTTATTTAAAAATTTTCAATAATTGAGAGAAAAATCGGTATACTTATATAAAAAGTACGTTCAGTCACTATGGAAGTTGTGCCAGACCTAGTAATGTCCTAATTTGTGTCAAGTTAGCCGAGACATCGCCAGTATTCTCTCTGCTGGGTACCGAAGGGCCCGGGATGGTGGGGCGAGTCGGTTGCAACTGACAATATCTCAATTAGCAATGAGACAATCACGTCGCTCCTTTGTCCAATCACCTCTCATTAAAGTCAGCTGGTGCAAGCGCTGTCTTACTCTGATTTTTTACGTTCTTCGACCAGAAAAATACCTGAATTATGCGTTTTTCATGTAGTTATTTGTGTTTTTGCTAAAACTCAATTAAATATAATAATTTAATAAAGTTATTATTAAAAAACTAGTGAATAAATTTAAATTATGGTTGAATTTATTATTCATTTCTGTAGGAAATAAAATAAGCTACATTTTTTTTTCACAAATCAGGCCTACCTTAAATGTAGTTTGTAGCGTTGTAGAGCTTCCAGTTAAGACAGCATTATTGGACAAAAGTATATCAGCAGAAACATGTTTTTACATATTCAAATTTTAAAAGCTGGATGTGCACCTATTTAAGTTTGATTTACAGAAGAAGATCAAATGGCTAATGATGTAAGCCAGATATACTTTAATAATATAATTTAAACATAACTTTTATTAGTATCGAACTCCAATTAATAGGGTATACGCACCTTTCGCCCAGAATTTTCGAGCAAGTGCAGTCTCGGGTCTCGATGACGGCTAGTAGTTAACAGATGTGTAGGCCTCGCCCCCGCACACTTGGCCCCAGTCATAGGTCAACTGTCAACTGCCCCATCCTCTCACCGTGCACCGCCTGTCACCGCCCGTGGCACTGTAACATGGGCAATCCTCTACACTGTCCCTAGTCACAGGCTAACTTCCCCATCCCCTCACCGTGTACCGCCTGTTACCGCCGCCCGTGGCACTGTCATTGCAGCATGGGCAATCCTCTACACTGTCCCTAGTCACAGGCTAACTTCCCCATCCCCTCACCGTGCACCGCCTGTCACCGCCCGTGGCACAGTCATTGCAACATGACAATCCTCTACACTGTCCCTAGTCACAGGTTAACTGTCCCATCCCCTCATCGTGCACCGCCTGTCACCGCCCGTGGCACTATCATTGCAACATGACAATCCTCTACACTGTTCCTAGTCACAGGCTAACTGTCCCATCCCCTCACCGTGCACCGCCTGTCTCCGCCCGTGGCACTGTCATTGTAACATGGGCAATCCTCTACACTGTCCCTAGTCACAGGCTAACTGTCCCATCCCCTCACCGTGCACCGCCTGTCACCGCCCGTGGCGCTGTCATTGTAACATGGGCAATCCTCTACACTGTCCCTAGTCACAGGCTAACTTCCCCATCCCCTCACCGTGCACCGCCTGTCACCGCCCGTGGCACAGTCATTGCAACATGACAATCCTCTACACTGTCCCTAGTCACAGGTTAACTGTCCCATCCCCTCATCGTGCACCGCCTGTCACCGCCCGTGGCACTATCATTGCAACATGACAATCCTCTACACTGTCCCTAGTCACAGGCTAACTGTCCCATCCCCTCACCGTGCACCGCCTGTCTCCGCCCGTGGCACTGTCATTGTAACATGGGCAATCCTCTACACTGTCCCTAGTCACAGGCTAACTGTCCCATCCCCTCACCGTGCACCGCCTGTCTCCGCCCGTGGCACTGTCATTGTAACATGGGCAATCCTCTACACTGTCCCTAGTCACAGGCTAACTGTCCCATCCCCTCACCGTGCACCGCCTGTCACCGCCCGTGGCGCTGTCATTGTAACATGGGCAATCCTCTACACTGTCCCTAGTCACAGGCTAACTTCCCCATCCCCTCACCGTGCACCGCCTGTCACCGCCCGTGGCACAGTCATTGCAACATGACAATCCTCTACACTGTCCCTAGTCACAGGTTAACTGTCCCATCCCCTCACCGTGCACCGCCTGTCACCGCCGCCCGTGGCACTGTCATTGCAACATGACAATCCTCTACACTGTCCCTAGTCACAGGTTAACTGTCCCATCCCCTCATCGTGCACCGCCTGTCACCGCCCGTGGCACTATCATTGCAACATGACAATCCTCTACACTGTTCCTAGTCACAGGCTAACTGTCCCATCCCCTCACCGTGCACCGCCTGTCTCCGCCCGTGGCACTGTCATTGTAACATGGGCAATCCTCTACACTGTCCCTAGTCACAGGTTAACTGTCCCATCCCCTCACCGTGCACCGCCTGTCACCGCCCGTGGCACTGTCATTGCAACATGACAATCCTCTACACTGTCCCTAGTCACAGGTTAACTGTCCCATCCCCTCATCGTGCACCGCCTGTCACCGCCGCCCGTGGCACTGTCATTGCAACATGACAATCCTCTACACTGTCCCTAGTCACAGGTTAACTGTCCCATCCCCTCACCGTGCACCGCCTGTCACCGCCCGTGGCACTGTCATTGCAACATGACAATCCTCTACACTCTATCTCAATCCCCTCATCGTGCACCGCCTGTCACCGCCGCCCGTGGCACTGTCATTGCAACATGACAATCCTCTACACTGTCCCTAGTCACAGGTTAACTGTCCCATCCCCTCACCGTGCACCGCCTGTCACCGCCCGTGGCACAGTCATTGCAACATGACAATCCTCTACACTCTATCTCAATCCCCTCATCGTGCACCGCCTGTCACCGCCCGTGGCACTGTCATTGCAACATGACAATCCTCTACACTGTCCCTAGACACAGGTTAACTGTCCCATCCCCTCACCGTGCACCGCCTGTCACCGCCCGTGGCACTGTCATTGCAACATGACAATCCTCTACACTCTATCTCAATCCCCTCATCGTGCACCGCCTGTCACCGCCCGTGGCACTGTCATTGCAACATGACAATCCTCTACACTGTCCCTAGTCACAGGTTAACTGTCCCATCCCCTCATCGTGCACCGCCTGTCACCGCCCGTGGCACTGTCATTGCAACATGACAATCCTCTACACTCTATCTCAATCCCCTCATCGTGCACCGCCTGTCACCGCCCGTGGCACTGTCATTGCAACATGACAATCCTCTACACTCTATCTCAATCCCCTCATCGTGCACCGCCTGTCACCGCCCGTGGCACTGTCATTGCAACATGACAATCCTCTACACTGTCCCTAGTCACAGGTTAACTGTCCCATCCCCTCATCGTGCACCGCCTGTCACCGCCCGTGGCACTATCATTGCAACATGACAATCCTCTACACTGTTCCTAGTCACAGGCTAACTGTCCCATCCCCTCACCGTGCACCGCCTGTCTCCGCCCGTGGCACTGTCATTGTAACATGGGCAATCCTCTACACTGTCCCTAGTCACAGGCTAACTGTCCCATCCCCTCACCGTGCACCGCCTGTCACCGCCCGTGGCGCTGTCATTGTAACATGGGCAATCCTCTACACTGTCCCTAGTCACAGGCTAACTTCCCCATCCCCTCACCGTGCACCGCCTGTCACCGCCCGTGGCACAGTCATTGCAACATGACAATCCTCTACACTGTCCCTAGTCACAGGTTAACTGTCCCATCCCCTCATCGTGCACCGCCTGTCACCGCCCGTGGCACTATCATTGCAACATGACAATCCTCTACACTGTCCCTAGTCACAGGCTAACTGTCCCATCCCCTCACCGTGCACCGCCTGTCTCCGCCCGTGGCACTGTCATTGTAACATGGGCAATCCTCTACACTGTCCCTAGTCACAGGCTAACTGTCCCATCCCCTCACCGTGCACCGCCTGTCTCCGCCCGTGGCACTGTCATTGTAACATGGGCAATCCTCTACACTGTCCCTAGTCACAGGCTAACTGTCCCATCCCCTCACCGTGCACCGCCTGTCACCGCCCGTGGCGCTGTCATTGTAACATGGGCAATCCTCTACACTGTCCCTAGTCACAGGCTAACTTCCCCATCCCCTCACCGTGCACCGCCTGTCACCGCCCGTGGCACAGTCATTGCAACATGACAATCCTCTACACTGTCCCTAGTCACAGGTTAACTGTCCCATCCCCTCACCGTGCACCGCCTGTCACCGCCGCCCGTGGCACTGTCATTGCAACATGACAATCCTCTACACTGTCCCTAGTCACAGGTTAACTGTCCCATCCCCTCATCGTGCACCGCCTGTCACCGCCCGTGGCACTATCATTGCAACATGACAATCCTCTACACTGTTCCTAGTCACAGGCTAACTGTCCCATCCCCTCACCGTGCACCGCCTGTCTCCGCCCGTGGCACTGTCATTGTAACATGGGCAATCCTCTACACTGTCCCTAGTCACAGGCTAACTGTCCCATCCCCTCACCGTGCACCGCCTGTCTCCGCCCGTGGCACTGTCATTGTAACATGGGCAATCCTCTACACTGTCCCTAGTCACAGGCTAACTGTCCCATCCCCTCACCGTGCACCGCCTGTCACCGCCCGTGGCGCTGTCATTGTAACATGGGCAATCCTCTACACTGTCCCTAGTCACAGGCTAACTTCCCCATCCCCTCACCGTGCACCGCCTGTCACCGCCCGTGGCACAGTCATTGCAACATGACAATCCTCTACACTGTCCCTAGTCACAGGTTAACTGTCCCATCCCCTCATCGTGCACCGCCTGTCACCGCCGCCCGTGGCACAGTCATTGCAACATGACAATCCTCTACACTGTCCCTAGTCACAGGTTAACTGTCCCATCCCCTCATCGTGCACCGCCTGTCACCGCCGCCCGTGGCACTATCATTGCAACATGACAATCCTCTACACTGTCCCTAGTCACAGGTTAACTGTCCCATCCCCTCACCGTGCACCGCCTGTCACCGCCCGTGGCACTGTCATTGCAACATGACAATCCTCTACACTGTCCCTAGTCACAGGTTAACTGTCCCATCCCCTCACCGTGCACCGCCTGTCACCGCCCGTGGCACTGTCATTGCAACATGACAATCCTCTACACTGTCCCTAGTCACAGGTTAACTGTCCCATCCCCTCATCGTGCACCGCCTGTCACCGCCGCCCGTGGCACTGTCATTGCAACATGACAATCCTCTACACTGTCCCTAGTCACAGGTTAACTGTCCCATCCCCTCACCGTGCACCGCCTGTCACCGCCCGTGGCACTGTCATTGCAACATGACAATCCTCTACACTCTATCTCAATCCCCTCATCGTGCACCGCCTGTCACCGCCGCCCGTGGCACTGTCATTGCAACATGACAATCCTCTACACTGTCCCTAGTCACAGGTTAACTGTCCCATCCCCTCACCGTGCACCGCCTGTCACCGCCCGTGGCACAGTCATTGCAACATGACAATCCTCTACACTCTATCTCAATCCCCTCATCGTGCACCGCCTGTCACCGCCCGTGGCACTGTCATTGCAACATGACAATCCTCTACACTGTCCCTAGTCACAGGTTAACTGTCCCATCCCCTCACCGTGCACCGCCTGTCACCGCCCGTGGCACTGTCATTGCAACATGACAATCCTCTACACTCTATCTCAATCCCCTCATCGTGCACCGCCTGTCACCGCCCGTGGCACTGTCATTGCAACATGACAATCCTCTACACTGTCCCTAGTCACAGGTTAACTGTCCCATCCCCTCATCGTGCACCGCCTGTCACCGCCCGTGGCACTGTCATTGCAACATGACAATCCTCTACACTCTATCTCAATCCCCTCATCGTGCACCGCCTGTCACCGCCCGTGGCACTGTCATTGCAACATGACAATCCTCTACACTCTATCTCAATCCCCTCATCGTGCACCGCCTGTCACCGCCCGTGGCACTGTCATTGCAACATGACAATCCTCTACACTGTCCATCTCAATCCCCTCACCGTGCACCGCCTCACTACCGCTGCCACCCAAGACATTGTCATCCGCAGCATTTACATCAGCGACCACATAGGGCGCTTATTTACATGCACAGAGCCACTAAGCTTCTCAATGACTTGTCAATAAAAAATAATTTTCCTCGATGTATATTTCAAACTCAAACGTCAACGGATATTGATCATTAAGTGTTTATTGGGGAAATGAATTTTATAAGGAATCAAAGTGTTTATATTTTTTCTTGCTTTTGCAAATTAAATTACCTTATCTTTGAAGATTTTAATATGATTTCATACAAAGTGCTGAGTATCAATAAACGTAGATAACGATAAAAGCATACAAAATCTCTGGGAAGAAATTTCACACAGCGTACCTATAGTAACAAGTCAATAGTAACAGGATAATTGTCAAGAAACATATCCAATATGCACATTTGATGCTATGAATAAACGAATGTAATAAATTAAAATAAAGACGAATTCTATATGTGCCATTATTATAAACTATAACCACTGTAAAATATAAAACCTAGATACAAAAATAATTTTTAAAGATAAGACTTTCTTACCGAAAATATTTCGTTCGAAGTTTGTCTCAATAGCTTACAACTCAATAGTTCGTATAATGTATGTTAATTTTGTACACTGTACACACAAAACAATATATTCAATAAAAATATTTGTAACACTATTTTTAGTAGTAGCTAAAAGTTTTCGGTGTCCCTTACGTTATGAAAGCTATAAAATGATATGAGGACGTAGACTTCGTTCCATGAATGTTTCATTCCAGTTTATGTCAGTATTTACAGCTTGTATACGACAAAATAATGCGATATGTCAAGGGAAGGATGGGCGAAATTTTTATATGGTACAATTTTAGAGATGATGTTCCGTAAACCTTTTACACAAATAACGATTTTGTTTACTATATAGTAAAGAAAGTATACTCTACTACTATGTAGAAAGAAAGTTTACTCTAGGCAAGAGGAATTTTTCAGTGGAGAAACGTTTTTGTTGTTGCTGATATGGCCACTGAAATAATATAATTTACAATCAAGTACTGTACATTTCCTTAAAATTTGACTAAATGTTTTAAAGGCTATACATTTTTTATATTGAAAAAATCTTTGTTGTTTCAGGTGAGATATTATTCAAAATATGGGACTGGATCTGTAGGAGTGATAATGTAGTGGTAAGTTAGTGAATTTCTTAATAACATAAATATTATTTCGTACCTTTTTAACTGGTCAAAGAATAAAACTGTGTTTTGACGTTATATCATAAAATATTTGATGAATGGAAACCTAGCAAATCTTTGCTATTCTTTCAAATATTCTAGGAACGTAAAAAATATGTTCTTTAAAAGTGATTTTTACAGTAATAACTTATTACTTGACCAAAACTTGGGCAATGGTATCATCAGTTGGCAGGGAACCACGAGATCGGTATTAGGTGTTATGGGTTGTTGTCATTTAATTACTGGAATTGTGGTTGGCTGGATTAACCGCAGACCGTGCATACAGTAGCGCATGCGAGTGTAATAACCGATAAACATTCATTATCAATCACGTACAACGAAGTACAATGCATCTGCGGTAAACTGTAAACTGTATGGTCAATACAAATCTGCTGTATACTACACGAAATCAACCGTGTATGAGAGATATAATTGACTGAGTCGTCGTCAACTAGAAAAATCGACAAAACTATCCGAACTAGGTAACTGACTGAGATATTTCAGTGAGTTTTTTCCCGACACAGAATTAATAGAGACGAAGTAATTAAAACTGTGGTTTGTTTATTTTAAGTCTGACTCATCAATAAACTGTTGGTTTGGACTATGTCCCTACACATCAAACTTTTCTTCTACTACGTATCCCATGTTAAACTGTAGGTCCCTTAGATACAATAGCTGTTGGGCTATTAATTAACAGGCCTGTCTAAGGCACATGTCGGCCTTAATCAGTAACAAGACTACAAGATCGCGCCACAATCAACCTACATTCATCTCTTATTCACACCTAGCTTAAAACGTACTTGGGTATATCGCCATTTCAAAGAAAATTTATGAAAGTTATCACTTTATACAATCTTACTAAAACTAGACTTTATTGACTCCCTTGACCGAAATAATGTTTTATGCGAGCGTAATATACACTATTAAAGTTACATTTGTTTGTTTAGCAGTTAAACTTGCAGCATAATACTGTTGATGAGCGCAATAGTGAACAGTCAGGTGTATGTGCCCCTCAGTCACTGCACTGCCTACTTTTGTTGTATATGAGTATCAACATGGTCAAGTGTTCGGTTGCTACCTATATTTAAATGTCGTGTATTTTGCATCGCCTGTTTCCAGCTCTGATTTTGCAGCTTGGAATCACACTCGGTAGACCATCATGATAAGATATTTACTTTGCACGCGATTTATTATGTCTGTATTTGATGCGTAGTATAACATAGAGTATGAGTAAATGTTGCAACAATACATTCACTGCATTAAATATATTCTGTCTGCATTGAATGTTTGCATTGGCGTGTTTACAGTTGCGTGAGTAAATGTGTTGCCTGAGCATGTCCGATCGATGGCTAATAATGACGATGAGTAACACTGAAAACAACAGTCTGGGTGTGTGCACCTATAGACCAATGCACTGGTCTTACGTTGACTGTATTGACTGCATCGGTTGCTTACAGTTAACCTGAAGTCTAAATACTTCATTGCACATACGTATTGTGATTATACAGTACTTTGAAACTTAATTAGACTTTCAATATCAGAAATCATATTTTAACGGGACTATAAACAGCACTCTGGGGTTTTGTACAAAGACCCTGTGACGTCATTTATTTATATGCTATTTAATTGTATATATATTGACTGCATTTTGCAAGCATCGTGGGTGTAAACTACAGCTGCTGAGTCTTTGTGTGTAGAGGATGAGTAGAACACGACGGAGCATGTGGTACTGTGTATCAGTAAAGTGTCTCTGACTGCAAGAGGTTAAACCTTCACAACGGTTAAAGTTCCATTTTATTCTAAAGAGAAACATTCAATCTATATTTGTCTGACATTCGTTAGGCCCACATCAAGGTAAAGATTTCTCCTAAATCGTTGTCATATTGCCTACTATTATAACAATTGTTTTGGTAGTTTGCGTATGATAATATTGAGTGATACTAAAATTTAACTACCTATTACTTAAACTAGAGAATCAGTTTTACCTCTTCGGTTTCTAATATGTAAGAAAAACTTTTGAAATACCAATGTTTGATTATTAAAAAAGTTACATTACAAGCAATCAAATGTATTCCGAATAGGTTTCGAGGCATTGCAACTCGGTTCAACAACACGATAATCAGTGGTTCATCACATAATGCCACTGGGTATTAACACCGCAGTGGTAGTGGCAGCAATCTACACAGGGTGTGTCGTGATGTCATCAATCACTGTGACGTCATCAGAGACAGAGCGACCCAGCCCATCCTGTATTGCAATCACGGTAATAGGCGAGGAAGCTGGCTGGGACATCCGCTGTCGCCTGTCAGACGATGGCCACCCAAGACAACGTGTCGTCTTGTTAGTTTCTGACGTTCCATTTAATTTTGAGAATACGTCTTTAAATGTGGACAAAAGTGACAAAGGAAATGATTGATGACCAAAGACCGCAATAAAAGATTACCCATCCAAATTTTAAAACACACCTTTATTTTAAACATTTTTACCCTCCTATTGTTGGAATATTATTTGATACTGTATTTAAGGAGTATATATTATTTAAATTATTTTCTGTAATTAGAGGTCATTTACTTGTTGAAATTCAAGCAGGAAATATTTGGTTTCGTTTTATTCATTGTTCTAATAAAATAAGTCACTATATTTACATTTTGTTGTTATTCCGTAACCTACATGGCAACTCATAAATCTTACGTTAATTATTTTATAACGATTCGTCTTTCTACAATTTTCAAAATTTATTGTAAATTAAAGTGGGATCGAGCACATCTGCATGAAGGTACATATCTAATGAGTTGCTTAGATCTTTTCCTACGTTGCATACAGGATGAGAAAAAGGGATTATAAAAAACCATGGTTGCCTATTAATATTTATATTAATTGCACTGCTTACGATATTGATAATTCTTATCAAATAGAAATTTATTGAAAAATATTATGGGATTAGCTCGAAGTCATTACATAGGCTTAATCCTTCTTGTAATAAAAAAAAACAGACTTCGAAAAACATATTACTATAAGTGGAAGTATTATTTCACTTTAGATTAACAACACTGTACTGTGAAATTACGGCATCAAGCATCATTTACCGAGAAACTTAAGGCACTTAAGTCTTATGTATTTTAACACAGGGAGGAGCTACGCGTCACTTATGCCGTAATATAATATTAAATTAGCTCTATCTTCTCCTCAGCCCCAGTTCACAGCCAGCTGTAGTGGTAGCAATCCTGATTTACCTTGCCGCATCGCCTCAGCACTCATTACTCTGGTAATGCGCACTTACACCACCAACTCACCTGCTAGACCACTTACTGCTCGCCCATAACCAGCCTTATTAATTCTATTCATATTTATTTGGATTTCTTAGAATGTTTAGTGTTTGTTATGAACTTTAGCACAAAATTACAGAAAAAAACGTATGTTTATTTTTGTACGGAAACACGTGTTCTGGTCAAAAACGGTTAAAATAATAAATAAAATTTCATTGTTAATTTTTGTTTAAAAACGTTAGAAAATAATTCTTATCTGGAAGTAAAAAATTACTGTCCAACCATTCCATCGAGTTAAACGTTTTTGATTTTCTTGTCAATATTCTTGTCTATTTTCGTGTCAAATAGTATGTTTTAAAGCTTATTGTATGAATACTTTTAAACATTCTCCCATGAAACAATACAGGTTTGACATATTGGTCCCCTGTACGATGCCGTCCTTTAAAAGTCAATGAAGTTGACTTAAAGTTGATGAAATCAAGAAATTAAAGTTCGATCTCCAATTTATTGTAGGTTATATTTTTTTAAACTCTCATTAAGTAGCATTTGAACTCTTGATCGATATTAATGTAAAAATCTAAAATATTTAACAAGATTGATGTAACCGATACACGCCTAAATAAAACGGTGGAACCATCAATATATTATAGAGTCGGGACAGCAGCTGCGGGGGAGTCGACTGGTTCAATGTCGATCCATTGTTTTCTTATGTAAAGCAAACACATTCGTCATTGATCTTCGTATTTATTTTGAGCATCATTACAACCTTACTTTAGATATTTACTTTGAAATTAATGTAAATTTTCATCAACAAATGTAAATTATAGCTTAAACTGGTTCCTGGTTAAGGATTTTACGATGTAACATAAAAGGTTGTTGATTGAGGGACATTTTATTTTATAACAGCAGTTCGAAATGCACGTACTCAAATACATTTACACTTGAATACAGTATAGTAAAAATAACTTAGCAGACCATATGTTCTAGAAACCTGAACATGGAAAAATTGTCAACAATTCAAGTCGAAACTTCTTGTAAAAATTTCTTTAACGTTTTTATCAATTATGTCAGTCTTAATAGATTTATAATCGAACTTACAAAGAATACTTGCATATAGTATTTTCTATTTTGAAACTAACATGATGGCTCGAATATTGAGGCTTACAACTTTTAAAAGGTGGACATCGACTTTTAAACTTCTGTACAATAAATGCCTGCCGCACACACAATGTAACTCTTGTGTGACGAAGTTTGGCTCAGTAATATGACAGGTTGATGGAGATGCCACCTGTCGGTGGAGTTGGAAACTATTGGAAGCGACTTCGGCCTAACTTTCAACCATATCACGTTTGTGTTAGAAACAATATTACTTATTAAAACTCTTATCGTATCGGTTTTGCCCTGTATAGACTTCGTAACAGATTTTTTTACGCAAGAATGTTTATCTATGCATTGATTTTCGGACTGTTTTCTATAACATTTTACATAACGGAAATAACGAAGTACTTTGGGAGGCAAGTTAAAACCACAGCCATAGAAAATAAACGTTGTATTTGTATGGGTACTGTAAACCTGGAATTAATGTATGTCAATTAATTATATTAAGATCACTGTTTTAATGCAATCCGATTTGTCTTATATGTGAAAAAATGGATCGTCTTCATGACGTTCGGATATCTTGAGCACTTAAGTTCTCGAGGTTAAAAATTAATAGCAAACTATCAACGGTAATGTGTTTTTAACCTCTAAAACATAAGAACTGATGATGTCCCTAAAATACAGGGACGAAACGTGAAAACAATTACTTAAGACGTTTAAGTTATAGTAAAATAAAAATCTCTGTTTTTTGTTGTTTCTGGAAACTTTACATATTCACTTCTTAATATCTGGACACCAAAAACTTTAAAAATTCAAATTGTTATACATATTCCTTCAACGGAAAACTTTCCTTTATGATGCTTTACAGCACACCGTAAAAAAGCTGGGCACCTATAAGAAAATTACGGTCTTTATATACGATGTTTATTATTACGATTTATGCTGTTTTTTCATCTTTATGGGTCACTGTACGCGGATTATAAATTTTAATGGAGTTCATGGTTTGATTTGCTGGTCATGGCACATGACTTGGCTTCTTCTACGTCGCAGAGTTACTTCCAGCAGTAATGATTATCTCCTTTGTTCTACGAATGGGACTAGTTGATGAAACGCGTTCTTGTAGGTGCGGACAACTTAGACCTAGGGAAGGTCAAACATCATGGAAGGAAAAATTAACCTAATAAACAAATATTTCTCTAATATTCAGGATTTCACAAGCAAAAAAGGTCGGTTCAATTTTAGTTATGATGCTCAATTCTGGCTTTTGAGGCCAAACAAAATTGTATCTTAAAATGTACATTACCACTGCTGTAAGGTTAAAGTTTGTTATGAACAGAGTAGACCTAGAAAATTTGTTATACGTACCTAATTCAAAAAATTAATTTACCACATGACTTCCACCTTATTCAGACGCCCCTAAGTATTTCAATGTTTCTTCAACCGCGATAAACATTTTCTATCGAAAACAATAGGGTTATGAAGGCAGTCGGCGCGCCCTCTGGCTCCAGTCCAGGAGATGGCTCACGACTCACGACTCCAGTGACAGTGAGTCACACGACGATGATGTGAAAAGACAATATTGATTGTTGCATAGTAAACTATCACTAGAACTGGTAGTAGTTAGCACTGACGTGCGAACGCCCAAAAACCTTGGGAGGGTATACTTATAAGGGGTGTATACTAGACTTTCGAAGCTCTTAGTACAAGAGCGATCTCCCTACTACTTACACAGAGAAAGGATTCTATGTGCTACTTAGCTCTGACCTTGGCGTATTTACAGTAGTAAAACAATAATGCAATGAACGATTGAATTTTATATATGAGAAATAGACATGCGCCCTGTGAGGTTATATACCGTTGTTTGAACCAATTAATAAAATCAAAGGGATGGTTTAAAAATTAATTTAAATCTTAAAAATTAATAAATAATGAACTATGAACAACTGAAAGATCTTATAACATAGTTTAATAATTTTCCTGGGTTGTCAATAACTAAGAAAGAGCTCTTTATATAAAGTTTTTATAATATTATATCTTTTATGTAAGCCCTTCTGTCAAAAGGTTTTTTTCAATATTTGATTTATAGTGAAATAATTATGAAAAGGAAAGTTGAATCCGAACTTCAAAAGAACACATGCAGCCTTTTTTAATGTTTACAAGCCCTACATGTGCAATCATTACAAAATACTGTTCTGATTTTGGATTACGTCAATTGAAGTCACAAGCAATATTCCCAGGATTAAACAATAAAATATGTAAAACAATAAACCCTTTTCGAATTAAAAGCCCTTTGTGGATTAACAAGTTAAATAATTAAACGCTGAATAAATTACATTTAAGAAAGAATGTTGGTCAAAAGGATTGTAGAAAGATGGATTGGTGTAGCGAGATTACGCTTAGCTGGGTTAAGCAAATGTACAAGCAGGAAATTAACCCATAATTCCACACTACTGCTCGGCGACGTGGGCAGCGTTCTGAAATAATGAAATCAGAGAAACATACTGCTTTAACTAACTCTACCAATAGCCTTGCATTCTCCACGTTAAAAAATGTGATGAATATGATTTATTACGTTTCCTTTATTTTAGCTTAATTCTATAGTATAAAAAAGTAAATAAAACGATTAGTATTTTTTTTGTAGTTAGGGTAGTATTAAAAAATTAGATCCGACTGTTTTAAATTTGATATGCAACTGTCAGTTTACAATTTATTGTGATTTTTTGTGTCAAGAGACACAGTGTTGAATGTCTTTAGTGCACTGATGTAGTTTATGACTATGACATTATCTCACTCATAAAACATAGTCACTGCACTAACCTTCACTAATAAGGCCTAGCATTCATTAGACAGTTTAGTTATACATGTAGAATAGTTTTTTTGCATCAACACTACATACGACAATGTTAATCAACAGTTTTATTTTATAAGATATTTTACTTTGTCTTCGGCATTCCCTTAGCATTTGAAATATAAATTATGAACGAAAACCTTATTTGTTTGTTCAAAGAAACCTTATGAACGAAGGCCTTATTTGTTTGTTAAAGGCGGAAAATAAATCATTATTCAATTATATTTCTACTATGACGAATATTACTTGCATTTGCTTACTTTGTCTTCAACAACTATGCGATCTGCAGCTTGACTTTATATTAACCAAGCTGAATGATAATTATTTATTGTTTTAATTATCTAAGATTAATTGTAAAAAAACTAGTAAATAATACTGAAAAGTACCATTTACTGCGAAATATAATTACAGAAACAACAATAAAATAACTCTAATGAAGATAGCACTTAACCGCGGTAAGAAGCTTACAGAAGCAAAGTTCCGTTGTAAAACAGGAAGTTCACAGAGGTAGTGAGATTTTACACTTGAGTCTAAGCTTTGTTAGAGGTTAAATTCGGCAAAGAATTATCATAATGGTTTTAGCAATTACAGAAACTAATTCGATTCGTTTAAAATACTATACTGTGATTCATAAGAAAGTTTCTAAAAAATTCTAGTTGGTTCCAGCTCAAATAATCATTTAAAATATAATTTTGAAAATTAATTTTTTTTACAACTTAATTATCATTTTACATTGATGGTTTTAATTATTATATATAACATAAGTTTAAAAACTTCCACTGACTTCTTTTCCGTGATTTCATTAAAGTGTTTCAAAAAATTTTGAATTACTATGTTTATGTAATTTGGTACGAACGAATGTTTAGCAATTACATTGTTATATTACAAATTAAATAAAAAAGAGAAAACATTGCTTAGAATTGTTACGAATTAACATTGTTTTATAGTTATGTACAAAATTGTAACTCGTTCTAAACACTTCAATTACTGGTTGTGTATAATTCATTCAGTTGTTGTTTCCTGAAACTGGAAAACGTTTTAAAATCCAGAGTTTGTGTGCCATGCTTATTTTAAAATAAGGAGAAGGGCCTATACACCGGTTCGCAGGATTTCAATTTACGGTTTATAACGTTAACAACATACTCCAAACGGCTCTTGATGGAATTACGTTAACGCTGTAACGCTGCTGATGTTTGGAATTTCTAGATAATGTTTCTCTTTTCAAATTCCGTATTTTGGTAATTGTGTTAGGCGATTCTTCGTTAATATCGAATTCAATATCGAATTGTGAGTTAGTGGAATTTTAATTTAAAATAAACCTTAATTTCACTGTTTATTACCAAGTCCATTAAATCCCAGTCCAAATGGGTATACTCGTCACCAGTGGTTATTTTACGAAATAATAAAACTCTCGCGAAAACCCATAAAATAAATTAAATTACCATTTTACTATTTCCTAGGTAATAACAGTCTTAATAATTATAAGTGAAATCGAACAGGCCTTGACGCAAATAAAAAGCAATAAAAAGGTTAAGCAATAAAAGTAGATTAGCCGTAGCGAGTCGTGACTGGTGAGTCAGTGCGGCCGGTGTTGGCCACAGTTGATACCGGGATTGTAGTCATTTGCGCTGGGGACAGCGGCGATAATCATGAGCGATCGCATCAACAATCAACAGAAGGTGTGGTGTGACGTCATCGGCCATCTGACGTCACCAGTGTTGCTCGCTGATCCACCACCATGGCCGATCCCATTCTGTTTGTTGTGGTGAAGTTGGATTGCATCATTTGCCACTCATGAGTTCATTTATAAATGCTGCTTCACGATCATACAACGTGAAGTAATCTAGGTGAGCTAATATAAACAGTGGTTGGATCAGTTTTGAGTGAGAAATAGTGAAGGTTACGAATTGCAAAAGGAAATGAAACCCCTCTTTTTTAAAAGCAGGTCGCTGCGACAAGAACTTGAGTTCGCTGGCCACAATCCAAACACTTAAGACCAATGGGTATTGTCGCCCTGAATCACTCAGGCACTTCGATATGCAAGTGTCAATAGCTGTCAGCATAAATACTATAGCTCTGGACAGCCTTACTGGCGGGTGAGTGAGTGCGCTGTTGACGTAATTACTGTTTAATATCTGCAATGTTTTGGGGTCATTTGTTTATGTAGAGGTACTTTACACAAGAAAATATTTTGCTGCAACCGCAAAATGCAACGAATGTTAAATGCTTGCAAGCTCAACACAATTCATGAAGTACGACGACAAAAGTGTGGAAACACATTCTTAAATGTAAACAAATCATTTAAGATGAAAGTTTGCCAAAACAAAAAGAATTGAAGATTTAACTCATCGTTTCCTCTTTATCTGGATTTAAGTAATGTTTCTTTGCTCCAATATTTTTTTGGGGGAAATATATTATTATCAGTACATAATTGCATACATCATCCGAGAGATCTAAGATATAATAAGGTGTGTTACCCAAGTATTTAGTTGCTCTAGGTCTATTCGACTTGGGTTTTTAAATATTTAAAAGGTGTAATGAAAATTGTTACCAAGAAAATCTCAGTTTAAAAACCAATCTGAAGCGTGATATGTGGGTTGAAAGCTGAAATCTACAATCGCCTTTAGGTCATACAGGCGTTCCATGTGCTTCCTACTCACCGCAATCGATTTAAAACAGAAATCGATCCTCAACACAATTTATGATTTTGTTACAACTTTTTTACGCTGAAAATAATTTTCTTAAAGTGATATGATGCTATAAAAATAAAAATCTGTTTGTTTAGTTGAACGAATATGAGCAAAACCTCACACACGTTTTTAGCGAAGAGTGCGAATGTAATCAACCCTCACAAGAGAGTTGAAATAGTTTATGGTTCTAGATATAATTATTCTATTTTTATAAATGTTAACTAAGAAACTAATTTAAGAATATTTCACGTTACTTTGAAAGTTTTTATATTTTCTTTTTGTGAACGGTTTGTTGTGTTAGTGGTGGTGTTGATTTTTTGTTTGTATTTGACGGTTGTTTATAATTTTGTAGTGACAAGTTACATCTTGTACAAAGTAACAAAGTCTATATTTACCGGGATTAAATTTAGCTTACTTTTAAATAATAGGGCCTTTGCAAACAACATGACTAACGAATATCCAATTCAATTACACTAATGAAATTCATTATTAATCGAGTAAATAATTTCGAAGCTGCTTAGTTTGGGTTTATAAACGCAAGCTAAATGAGTTTTTAGGTGGGAGAGAGTTGTCAGAGAAGCGGCCCTCCCACTGTTCAACTTGTGCCATTTAATCAAGCTAAATTAAACACAGGACGTGAAACATGGCCTGAAATTATTAATAATATTCATCCAAACTTATTTTCTCTTTTTCTCTTTATTGCAATCATGAACCTAAAAATACAACGCTAAATTAAAACAGATTTGAGATTTTATCATACGTTATATAATCAGTTGAAATTTTTATTGAAGTCTTATGTGATTCCAGTGCTCTATTTCTGCACTTTCCAGTGGTTGTAGATGACAAGTACTTTAAAATCTTCATTTATCTAATTTTTTTATTTTTTAAATTTTCTATTAAACTATATATAAATGATTGTGTCCACTAATTTAGATAATTGTAACTTCTGTATGTAATTATTGTTTAGCAAACTGTCTTATTAACTACGTTGAGAAATCATGTGAAAAATATATACACACTTTTTTTTAAATATATACATTTGAATGTTGACTACAAATTATAAATAATTACAAAAGATCAAAATAAATTTCATGATTTTATAGTCAAGGGTTTTATTGTGTGGGTTATGGCTCTTGATAAACTGACAACATTGCAGTGACGGGCATAATGCACAGCGATTTATATGAAAAACACGCATCAACTGTTTATAATATCACATGCAATAATGCAATACTCAGATTTAACATAGAACACTGTTGTACTGTATCAGTTCTCATCAATGTTTGCAAATCAGTAGGTGGGAGATTTCATGATTGACGTCATAGTTTATTTCAAACACAATCTGTATACTATTGGTTGTTCAGAAACTGTAGATCAGCAGTTGTCGGCTGTTTGGTGCAGACGGGAGTGACGTCAGTTACTGCTGACTCGGCATATGTGATATTGATGGTGCTGCAGTCGACATTACGTCTGCTTGAAAAGCAATGCACCTGCGGAATATCGGATGCATGTAAATTTTCGGTCTTTGCTGAAGCTTTGGATGGTTTAGGTAACCCGAGCATTGTGTTTTCAGCGGTTGCTGACAAATTGCTAGTTTACGGACGGGGTTAGTTAATTGTTGATTTTGTAGAATCGATTCACAGTTTAACTTGAATATTCCCTTTTAAACATATTGTTAACTATATTTTGCTGATACATTCTTCTTGGATATTTCTTGCCTTGCAGGGATGTCATGTTTCTTTACAGAACAACAGTTAGTTTGTTATCAGAATATTCGGGAAAGGAAACATAATAAAATCAAAGTTAAACTAACTATCAGACTTATAACTAACCGTCTTGCAAATGCAACCGTCTTGGGTCTTGGAAATGCAAGTGGAAATTAATTTGTATAACCAGGATTTATTTATAACAGGTTTCAAAACTTGTTTTTAAATGATTTTAGTAAACAATTTTCTTTTATTGGGAATACTGTATGGATATATTTTTAATTTTATTTCGTAATATTTTTTATTTGGTACAGTTTTGTAAGTTTATAAAAACACTAAATTTTACGCATTTATATAAGCTTAATTTGTTCCGTCAAATATATTGTGATCGATGCAAAATTGCATAGTATTCTACATATAGGCCTAATGCATGTTCAACTATATATTATTTATAAACATAAACATATTTACTTTATTTATTACAATATAATTTATTTGTAATTTATATTAATTGATTTCGATTGACTAATCAATGAATCCCTTATATGGACAGACCAAACAGAAATATTCCATATTTTTAAATGTAAAAGAAATTGCAAATAATTATATTTACTTTTACTAGCTTAAGCGTGGAAGGATTCAAAGTGATTTTGAAGAGCAATTTCTTCTATTTCATATAATTTTATATACCGTAAAGCTAAAGAGTTGACAGCAATTACATGCGCTGTGAGGTTTATCTACTCCTTTGTGCAGCAAAACACTTTTCGGTCATTTGAGGCTGAATCCGTGTACACGTGGTCGTAAAATTCTTGTGTATAAAACTGGACTTTACTGTTTTAAACTCCTGTGCCACTGCCCACAGCCATTGTCGTTGTTTTGAAATTACGACAGTTTAAGTCTCATGTCTGTTATAAACGCTGCGTACACGACCTTTTCTTGCTTTTCATGACATTAAGAAAAGTTATTTAAAAAAAAACTAAATATTCCTCATAATTCATATTAACTATTTTGTAAGTGATGGATAGGGTGATATATCCCTAATTCCACATTATGCGTCATAACAACGTACTAAATCCTCGATAAAATTGTATTAAAATTACGTTTTCCGTTAAATATTAATGAACATTATATACTTCGTTGGCTAATGTGTGAAAGGTTTAATTCACTGCACGAAATCAGTTTGCTATTTTAATTACAATAGAATATATTGAGGTATATAATGGTTTTACTCTTTTACTAAAATGATACCAGTAAATTTTCTGATGTACTTGTAAATTATAGTATCTTAAATCAATAAATGTTAACAGAATTTTTCTTTTGTTACAGGTACGGTAGTGGTGTCCTCTTGATTGTGAATATATCAATACGAAAAACCGTAAGCTGTTAATATATAATTAAAGTAATATTACTACAATTTGAAAACAATAAAGTTCGTACTGCATGTACATATGAATTCATCTATAGATGTTAACTTATATATTCACAGCGTTGTAGTCAGTTGCAAAACTTGTAATTACATTACTCCTACGTCCCACATAATATTGGTTTCGGTTTGGACGCGCTTAAGCCCCCGTGTATTGAACATACTGTAAGAGCCACGCACGATTAGGAATATTTGTTTAACACAGGGTAAATTTACCAGATTAATTTGAACAATTTTGTAATTAAGAATAATATTCCACCTGGGTACCCTAAATCGATCTGTTGCATTTTTAACTTTTATATAAAAACAACTATTATTACACTATCGACTGTAAAAACTAACAAAAACTAATTATCAAAAAAGTAGATAAATAATGTTTAATGATTTTTTACCCGAGCGTATTTTTATTATGTTTCAATATTCAGTCTTTAGTTCAATATTCAACCAAAGGTATATGTTACCCGCCAAGGAAATTACAGATATATTTTGACCCGCTAAGGGAATAAAAATATTGAGTTGATACATCCTTAATCCTTAATCTTATTAAAAACCAAACAAACTGGTGAAAGAAATTCCAAGATATTTTAAAAATACCTGAGTTATAAATATTTGAACTTTAAATATTAAAAACAATAATTTTAGGGTATTGCGGTCCAAAGTTTTCCAAATTTTTATATTAATATCTTTGTTACTACTTGTGTTATTGGCTATGTTTCACATATAATTTTGTCATAAATTTAAAGCTGAATATGAATCCACCATTGAATATTAATTAATTGTTCGCTTTTTTTGTCGAACGTTGCTTAAATAGATGGGAGTAATAGAAAAACCACAAAATTTTAAAGATAAAATTTCTTTTTAAATGATGAAAAATTAAGTTATCTTTTTTGTATTTAAATAAGAATTCATTATAATTTATCTTAACAAAATATGACATTATATTGGCTGTCTAAATCTTTACTTTTTATATTTTACCTTCCAGTTAATTGTTTTTGTTTTGAAACTTCACTTGGACCAGCAGCTACTACGTCAACTACTTCTTCTGGAAGATCCTGTACATTTTGAGGTTCTAATTTCTGTATAAGGGCTTTACAAGTTTTGCCTTTATTCCACACAGAACTCTTTGATTTTCTTAACTTTGAAGCGACAAATTGACATTGGAGAAGTCAAGGCCCCCTTTCTCCAAATTGCAATGGTTTATACAAAAAATAATTTAATAATTTAACCATGTTAAAAGTTAAATTCAAGAGTAAGATAGACCAAATATTGTTCGGAAACATATAAAGAGAGAGAAACAATGAAAATCAGAATATGTGTTTTTTACCCTAGCCTCTAGGCCTAAATCGTGCTGTCCTATAAAATTTCGTCTGGGAAGATAAGGTCCCTTTTCCCTTGGCGGGCCACATATATTGTTGCTTTTTTCATTCATTGAATCTTCAATAGAGTTAAAAATCTAATGAAATTTTACATTTCGATACGTATTTAAGACTCACAATTAAATTTGAGCTATAGCAATATTCCAAGCACATTATACCCGTTCCACGATTAGCATTTTAGCGTTAAGCAAAAGGTCAGCCGTAGGCTTGTGTGGATACGGAAACAGGCGGCTCTTTTGTTCCATTGCGAAACGTAATGTGATCAAGGACAAGTCCAGCTGGGCGATGCGGCCATTATCCCACGCTCTGCGGAAAGCACGCCAATCGTTGAATTGTAATGTTTTAATCCATTGAGATGTAGAACAAACTACCCATTAACTACCGACCGGCCTACGATATTGTCGATATTGCTTCATTGCTTATTGTTTAGTTTACGAATACAGATCGCAATAAGATTACTTTTGAAACTGGACATATGAAAAGAAAGAGTATAATAGGAAAGCTGGTTAGGGGTTATAAAATTGTGGGTGAGTTTAATAGTTTGGTTTGGTGTAGCATCTTAGTTCCCAGTTCACCTATTACTGAACAATGTTGATATTTAGATAATTGAAAAAAACAAAGTAAAAATTTATTATTAAGAGTCTAAATTTTTACAAACGGTAAAAAAATATATTTCAAAAATCCAATTTTCAAGCGAAATAACACGATATAGTATAACGTTATTTCTGAAGGAAATGTGAAAAAGTTTTGAGATCTGTCGGATGTTTTGCAGTTTTTGTACGCGAAGCGCCAGCCTCTGCAATAACTCACAGTCATGTTACCCGTAGGGACGGGGAACACGCTCTCTGCAGTCATGCAGTCAGGCTTTTATATATTTTATTTTTTCGAAAATATAGTGTAACGAATGTTAGTATGTTACACGTAAATGACAAGTAAAAGCCCACATCGAGTTAGTAACGGAATCTCGAGTCAACTGTTTTATTGCAGTTTGTTAGCGGTGGATTCTCCAGTAGAAGTTTGCAAGGTTTACCTTTAGGAAAAAATTATCTTGGTGGGTCGAAAGAGAAGATAAAACATCGGTTTAACTAATTTGTGTTCTTCAGATGCAGATAAACGCCGTGTACAACATGTATATACAAGCTTATAAACATGTATATACAAGCTTATAAATTTCTTACAGTTTTTGTCAGAAACCAGAAAGGTGGACTTGGACTCATGACTATAAGTTTGAAAAACAAGCAAATGGTTTAAGCTCTATTTACACGGTATTTTGAAATTGTTCCTAGTTAATATGCACTACTTTTCATAACCTAAATATTCCTTCTAAAGTAAATTTTAAAATTCAATTCAGAAAATGAGCCTGACCCTCTCCGATACGTTTAGTAGCAATATTACCCAAACGTTTTTATATTTAGTAAATCCCAATTGTCTAAAATGTCTCCGGTTATGTCTTCGAAGTAGGTTTTTCAATTTAGTAGGAAAGTTATAAATCATCAAATTAGTGTCTCTAAAAAAGGCAAGCCCCCCCACTGAGAAGGACTAAAAATGGCAGCTTGTTTCGACAATAGATTCTTGTGTATGTTAAACAGCGTGTGAAGCAACTAGTTTGCGAGGCTATTAGGTGGGAGGGTGTGGGCTTAAAAGGCGGGTTTGATGTAACACTTAGCCCTCCTGTCAGTGAAACACCTAAAGAGCACCCATCCATCGAGTAACCGATTTTTTTGTATCAAAGAACAACACACAGAAATGATATAGAGTAGTATTTAATTAATTTTTATCGGTTATTGATAATGCTCTATTGATTGGAATATCTGCTAAATTAAAAGTAAAACAACCGCGGGCAATGGCTGCATACTGACATTAAACATTCATTTGGATTTAAATTGAAATTTATTGCTTTACCATATAACCTTTAATCGGATCAGCAATCCAAGTTCATTGCTTCATATCGTTTTGAAATGTATGAATATTTCTCTTACCCACGAGAAACTTTTATCATCTGTTTTTAGAATGCCTTTACCTAATCTCTTTTATAACAGGACATTTTCGTATATGACAAATATTGAGACCAACATTTTTAGAACTTTTCCAATTGAATTGTAAAGGAAAAATGTTTTCTATTGGTAAATATTAATCTAAGATTAATAATATTTTATATGATAAAAAACTATAGGACACAAAGCCCTGATTAATTGTTTTTTCTCTGATAAATTTTTTTAAATAAGTTAAAAAAGTATTTAGAAACCTTTTCTGATATTTTGTTATGTTTACCATTTCGGAAATGTAAGCCCAAGTTCACTCTGTAGGCGCAACACAATGAGTATTTTCGAAGGTTAACATTAAGACAACGTCTTGTAGGTTAACATTCGACTTATAATTTACAATGCCCTTATTCGGAAGAATTTATTTATCTGTAACTGAGATATAGGAGGTTCGACCAAGATATATTTCGCAGGAAGGGTCGCCAGTGGCAGAGTCGCTTTATAATTCACTCGCACCGACATCGTAACCCTGTTTCAGACTCCCGTAAAACAAGACCTTTGCAGCTTTATGGCCGGGCAATAGTCAACATCAAAATAATGCACCGTGTTTACTCTTTAGGTCAATATATCATGTTGGAAAACAAGGTATAAAATTGTGTAGGCTGCTGGAAACACGCGTCAGGTTTCACTTACTTCAACGGATTAAAAAAAGTTCCGTAAACGTTTACTTATTATTAATGTTCATTTAGTGTTTAGCTGTAATTTTAATTATAATTTAACTTTTTTATCAAGAAATTAATATTTTTTTACATGCTAAGCTTATTTTTTAAGTAACTTGGAACTACTTACATTTATGTTATTTTGAGTAAATTTAAAAAGTGCAACGAATGTAATAACTAAGTTTATATTATAGCAACATTATATCAACTAAGTTTATATTAGCAACATATTATTATTTTAGCTCGGAATCTTTGCAAAACCTATAGAAATAAACCCCGGCCGTCCATTCCCTCTAAAGGTGAATTGATATGCTAAATAATGTAATAATGCTATATAATGCTATGTAGACGTAATAATTTATGTTCGCGGTTAGTCTAATTATTGTAGTTAAATTAAATTTTTGTAAGCGGCTCTTTTTTATACATATGTTTGTTCTAGAACTGATTGGCAAAATAGTGTCAAAGCTTAGAACATCCATAACACGAAACGTTCAGCAATCTTTTGAAAGCAATCCCCCTAACAAATTGGACTGTAAACTCCTGTAATATTACTAGTCTGTAGATATAAAGATGTTAAGTACTGTAGAACGAGGGCCCTTACGATTATTACCTTTATTATCTTACCAAAGCATCATACTTAGTTTCAAACGAAAATATTTTGTAAATAAACTCGGTAGAATATTTTGCATAGTATTTTACCTCAACCTCGACTCAGTAGCAGAATATATCTCCGAGATTCAATCGAGAGATTTACACTTGTCATATTGACTCGGCTTCTTGGAGGAGATTGCAAACAACGTGGCCGCCGTATAATAGCGCCTGCCCAAATATTATTGTTAAATCTCGACCGCGCTTGACACCGAGGGTTGGATGATTGCAGATTGGATTATGACAACTCACGTTCTGACTTTAAACATTACAACAAATATATAGTTCATGCATGTAAAAGGAACAGGGTTCAGTATGGTAAAAAATTGTTTTTACTCAGCAAATCCCTCGCTATCTAGGATTTTTAATGTTTCCCTCTACAGATTTTTTATAATGATATGATTTTCCGTTAACTTATTCACTTCAACTAAACCAATACAGCGTTAAGAAACAAATTGGAAGTAGTTTTTCTAATTCAACGTAGAATCAATCATACTAACAAATAATTGTATATAGCTTAGTGCAGATTGATGTAGCTAAGTGCCCCCTATAGACTAGTTGCATAACAACAGTTTTCCATGACCCATTAGCGTTTTGGGAAAATATATTGTCGACTTACACTTGAAACCTAAAATAGTTACAATAATTGTTGGCTTTATACACAAACTTTTTTTTAGAGTCATTGTTTTTAAATTTTTCGTAAAATCAGGCCGCCCATAGTTTTTTTGTATTTTCATATTTATGATTATGCATTACACTTGTATCGGTATTAGTTACAAGATACAAGATACAAGATCTTTATTTTCAGAAAAGATACAAATTGTTACATTAAGCAAAACCGTACCCTCTGATTCGTCAAACTTAACATCTACACAAGTAACACCATCAAGTTGACAATCAATTGATACATTCACAGTCACTGAAAATTGCAAACAGTTAACAGCAATTATTCCACTGAGCATTGTCTATCTGCCAAAATTCATCGATTGTATACAATGGCAGGTCCAAAAGAAACTTTTTAATTTGCATTTGAATTTTTAATAGGAAATTCTTTGAGATTTGTTGAGATATCATGTATATATCAGATTATATATTTCCACCTTATAACGACTTACTCTTATCCACTTTAACCGTGTAATGATCTTATTTGTACACTTAATGCGTCGTACAGAGCTGGAGCCAACAATTAATTCAAGTCCCGCTGTCCCTGTCTAAGTAACTAATCAAACTCAACCACCGCAATTAGTTACATAGACTACAAACACCTCAGCTACTTGGTGAGTGTGTTCCCGAGTGGGATCTCGCCGGCGTCATCGCCAGTAGCCCTCGCCCGTGATGTGTTGGTCACTTCATCAATAAAACATATGTCCCGTCCCGTCAACGCCCACTCCGAACCGACTCTATTCCAACTCTTGCATTCATCTGACCTCTGGAGGCTAGGAGCGCAGGGTTCTTGATGTAGGAATTTGCAGGATTTTACTCTGTAGTAATTGATTCTACAAATCCTAAAATAATTTTCATCCATGATTCCTCTTACGTTTAAAATTACAAGCTAACCAGGTGTTTCTATTTTGTGTCAACAATTTTTGGATTGCAGGGTCCTTGATGCAGGAAATAATAGGTTTCTACTTCTTAGTAACTGATTCACGAATCTTAAATTAGTGTAAATTTTATCCAAGATTCATGTGACGTTTAAAATTACATTCAAACCCAAGTGTTTGTATCTTTGGGTACAAAGCATTATTTTGACAGTTAGTTTTCTGCTTTTTTATATACAATTGATATACGATTTTAATTTCCTCTTTAATATTGCACCGAATCTGTACTTTGAGAGCCCCCTTAGGGTTTTTGGTTCCATGTAAAAACTGAGCGCTTCAAAATGAGCTTCTGCACGTTAAGAAATCGAGCTAATTGTGTGGCCAAATTCTTCTGCATCAAAACTACCTCATTATTCGAATATATAAATAACATTTATTTATTTATTTATTATATATTTTGATGATGTCTTACCGTATAATAGCGAGGAAAAAATATTTAGATTTTGTTCCACAGTAAGTAACTAAAATTACAGCAAATAATTTTTGTACGATTGGCAGAGGCAGTGAACTGCAACTAAAGCGTAACTTTAATAGACTGACTCGTTTCCTCAATTTATCAGGACCTGACTTTCCGGAGTTGTTGTGTTGACCTACTTATGACTACTTTTCAGAAGCCCAGTGGATACTATTATCGCTCTTAAATCCATAGTTTATTTGATGTTTTGAGCGATAAGGATTTGCATGGTAAAATTGTGTTTTCTTTTGGTTCTGAATTAAGATTAATTTATTTTTGGTATACTGATGGGAAGTTTAGCAAGCAACATTAAAAAATTCACTTTAACTACAGCTTTACTCAGAGGTAAATGTCAGGCACGGTTATTGATTTAGATTCTTTTAAGTTCTTTTTCCCCAAACCGGGTTAGGGAGGGCCAAGTGAGGTTAAAAGCCGCGAGCAATACAAGCTGCTCCTAAAAAACGTAAGATGGCTCCTCGCCATTTTCACTCATATACATTTGTTGAGATTACCGCATTACTCACCAGATATAAAATTTGCTACCAGTGTATATTCCTTGCTTATCTATCGATTTCTAAGTGATAATCAAGGCCTTGAAACTTTTTACGGCTTGATTGTAACCCATCTATTCCGGATAGAAAAAAACAGGATTTGATCTACAATATAACAATATTTTTATCTAGGAATTCTCTAATGCATGATTGATCAAGCTAAATCTTTAATACTAATTCAGCATTCATCATCTACCTAGCAGTAAGAAAGTGTTTCATGGAGTAATTTTTTATTTCATTGCAGACTGTTTTATCTATCTACAGTGTGTGAAACTGTAGGTTGCAAGCCAGTGGTAGGGTATATTATGAACGTTATTTAAGTTTCCCGTCTGACCTGAGATAGTCAGCATAATGAGTTTTGCAAAGCCAACGTATTGGTTTCTAAACCACTTCAACTCCTTAAACTCAACAATTGATCAGAGTTCAGGTTATGAGTGACGTATACTGTTCATTTAAGTTATTAATAAAGTATAAAGGAATTCTAAAGATGGAAATTACTCAAAGTTAGGTAATAATTTATCAAATCAATACGTATATGATCCTTAGTAAGAATATTCAGCAGTTAACTATCTGAAATAGCAAATCTCAATCGTTGCATCCTTTGGGAACAGTAATATAATATCCAATGAACTACGCAGTTGTATTGAGAGAACTAAGATTGAAGTTAAGTTAATTGGTACACAGCGGATTGTAGTTTGCTCCGAGGGTAAATGCAGCATCCCGCGTCATGTACAAACCCTATTACACTGGTTTTACTCTACAATCAGAAAATTAACCCGATATTACCCGCAACCATTATCTTTAATGTCTTGTTTAGAACTTTTACAGCTCAAGATTTTTGTTACTACTTAAACAGTTTATTTTTGCAAGCTTACAAACCCCTCCGATTATTGTACCTCATATTCAGTAATCCATTCTATTACCGAAGTCTAAATTGCTATTATTACTAATTAGTTTTTTAACAGTCTGTTTTCAGTCTTTGAGTTTTATAGAATAACATTTAGAACTTTTTTTTTTTGAAATTTCAAGTTCAATTTTCTACATGTCTAAAAGACCAATATAAATTTCGATGTGACTGTGCACATTTACAGTCAAATATAATTCTATCTTTATGTCTAGACTTTCCTCACGTTGCACAGAGGCTGAGTATAAGGGATTACTAAAATCAAATTACTAAAATGCTTGTCAATTAATTTATAGATATTTCATTACATGTAATCCCCACGTCATTGCCATTGAAATTTGTCCACACTATTTAGGACGGTTGCGGATATTCAGTTTAAACAGTGATAAAAAGTTTTACTCTGACCTTCGTCACTTAGATTTTGAACTAAATGTTAACATCACTGACAAGGATACTGTGAAAACCTCTTACTACATGTTTATGGTTTAGAAACTACACTTGTCTTTATTTAATATTAATTTTGAATGGGGTTTTTAGCCAAAAACCTAGTAAAATCGTAAACTTATAATTCTTCAAAAATAATTTTATCTTCTCATATATACCGTAGTTGAATACAAAGCTTTGACTGAGTGTGCAATTGAATGGCATGGCAATAAAATAATCTACGTTAATTGGCATAACAATTTATTGTTCTCTGGATTAGGGCTAATCCCTTTCATTGAAACAGATGCAAAAACGGAATCGGATTGTGCTGAGCTTTGTCTATTACTTCATCACGCTCAGATTTTGAAGTAAAAGTTTATTTCTACGTTAATTATTTGATTGCAGATTCATTTCATCTGTTAGCCTAATTAACTTGGTAAAAAATACTTGTATGTAGATTAAAATATTTGTTGGTTTTCTTTACCCCTCAAACATCACACGAGCATATAATTTAATATTTTATATTAGGGTAAAATCGATAATCAACGAAAAATAGAATGAGTTATTTTCAGAAACAGTTCAAGTCTACTATTTAACAATCTATGAATAAAGTATATATTTTTGCTGTTGATTTGTAACTTTGAAAAAGCTTTATTGCACTGACAATATATTAAATTGCTGTAACGTAAAAAAAGCTAAAAGCGATTATTTAAAATAACGGTTTAATATCCTCCTTTGAAAAACAGAACAAATACTGAGAAGTTTGTTGAAGGGACGGCCAACGTTTGCACGCGCATTCCACACACTAGTGGCATTCTCTATAATAAGACAACCCAGTTGCCCTCCCACCGTACTGCATACGGTTTTAATGAGTTTATACATGAAAGCATGTTTGGTCCTGTATGCAGCTAACTGTAAAGCCATAACTAGAGTTCTAAACTATGTTGCATTATTGTCTCACAATCCGCGTCTGCTCAAGTGGTTCTGAAAAGATAAGCTAAAATTTTAGGATATATAAATAAATCAAGTAGTTAATTAACTGGCCAACAATTTTCGTTTTAATATTATTTTTATTTAAGTTTGTATTACATATGTATAATATTAAGAGATATCCCAGAATAAATTAAGATTTTTGGACTCTGAATAATATTTACTGAAAGCCCCTGTTGGTCTGACTTGCCTAACTTAAAAATTGTTTGTACTCAAAAAACGGCCTCAATATCACGAAATGTCATCAACTGCTATTGATTGAAGCCATAGTTTTTTCCCCAAAACTCATATCCTCAAACTACAGGATATTGGAAACACCCAGGTCAACTGCTGCTTCAACAATTTCTGCCTCAAACCAAATGATGAACTAATGGAAATCATGAACGCGTCTACAACAATTAAAAGATCATGAAACCGACGGTAAAAGGCAGATACATGTATAACCTTAACTTTAAAAAAAACATGGCATATTGTTCAATTGGTAACATAATTAGACTAGAAAGTATAACGTGTACGTCTCCCCGGTCGTCGCCGCGGCCGTTGCCACCGCTCAGCGCTGTTCCCTCACAACCAGAGCAACACTAATGAGTCTCATTCTCCCGGAGAATCTCATGACTTTATTGTTTCATTATGAGACCCGTTTCCGCGGTCCGCCGCCGCCGCAATAACGCAAACACTCTCTCATTTTTGGCCCCTAAATGTCTCCATATTTGTAAACCTTTTGTGTTGTCTCTCTAGAGAATTATTCGGATTCTTTGTGAATATACGTGTTAAAATGTTGGTTAGTAAGGTTATATTTAAAGTGAATGAGTAAAATAATGGGTTTTCAACTTGTCGACAGACTTAAACGTATAAAAAAAACTTATTTTCGTCTAAGTTTTTCAAGTTCAAAAAGAAAATAACTTTCTTTATTTGCAATAAAATGTACAAACATTGTACTAATAATGTTGTATATTGTAATACAAAATATTTCATCTTATACAAACTAGCTGATGGTGTCCCGTTTCGCTGGGAAAAAATAAACAAATCATTGTAATATGAGAACAAATGCATCTGCTGTTAAGCCCTTTATATTTCTGCCCTTAGGAAAGTTTTATCAAAAAGCCATTACATTTCCTGTGATTTTTCCCCCGAGATCTTTTATTCAAGTATAGTGTTGACGGGGACTTTATGGTTTTCTCAAAATTTACGGGGAGTTTAGGCTTCGTTTACGCAGTAATTGATAAAAACTGCAACGAAAACAACTGAAATTTCTTTGCACTCATGTTTTAAGTCCAATCACCTTTTTTAACTTTTACGTATATCCACTAGCAATGTGGTGCGTACGGAGAAAGAACAGTTACCGTGACATCATCGTTATCTCCCGGGGTGATTGACACGTGACGTACACGACTCGAGTATAATCAGGCCGGCCGACGTCCACTGTTTGATTTATGACGTCATCTCGCGTTAATGACCGGCGGCGCGGCGGAAGATGAGGAAACGCAGAACGTCAACAAGAGGAGAAGTGACCCAGAGGTGTCCGTCAAAGCTCCTTTCTGTTTCTCTTTGTTCTCTCTGCTCTTGTATTCAGTGACTGCAATTAGCTAGGTAACGGCACATGTTGTAAACACCAAAATGCTCTTCATGGGGGGGACATTTTTTACGGGGATTAATGAATGAAAAGTGTTGAGAGATGTTTTATGTAACCTTAGTTGATTCGTTATAGACCGAAGGATACTTGGTACGGTAAAACTCTGAGTAAATTGTCAGTTGGATGCGTGGTATAGTTACACACTGAAAGCATTTACAAAATCTTTTACTGAGAGGTAAATCGCGGGCACTAAATAGGGCGGGTGAGCGAGTGCGCTGGCGAAATTATTGTTTTTTTTCTGTAGTTAATCAACTCGTATGTTCATATGTTACAAAAACATTAATTTACACGTAAAAGGCCCTAAAAAATTAAACAAAGTTTTGAAATTTCAACAAAAACATTTCATTTAGTCATTTCAGCTGAGGTTTAGCAGATTATTTGATGAATTCATGGTTTTTACCGCCCGCCCTATTCCTTGCAATCTACTAACACCGCACCATAGCTCGGAAGTAGAGTACTGAGTTATCATCTTCAATTTACGGGCAACTGTCTTCAGTATAGAGGTGTATCTTTGACTTTCCACCTCTGATCACAAAGATCTATTGTTTCTCGGAAATTTTAACGGTTTAGATGACATTTAGACCCTTTTCAAATGTTAAAATTTTCTGTGCAATTGCGAATAGACTCCTTCCACATATATCCATTAGGTATTCAAATTTGAAGACCTACTTAATTCGTATAAAATTATCTCCTCCATACATATTTTGAAGAGTTACCAATAAACACTGCAAAATCAAAGAGCCTACGATGTCAATATATTCATACAATTATTTTTTCAGAAATATAATATGATCTCTAAAAAGGAAAATGGACAGCGATGTTTACTCCAATTTCCAGCCAAGATGTTTGTTTGCCGAACGGGCGAGGCAAAGCGGCCGGCCGCCATTATAACAGGTCCGACATATTGAATGCGTTATACGCTGCCTTAATACATAATACACTCTCTGTAAAGCTTATACGAGTCTTTTGAGCAGAATTCTTGTTATTCTAATTCCATCTAGCTTTACTTCATCCTTCACATTATCGAGGCACGTTTATGGGCTTTTATCGAGCTTTCAAAATATTACTGAGAGAATTGCGCATATTTTTAGTTGGAATCTGCAATACATTTTATGACTTGGCTGAAAATATTTAGTGGTCTTCCGTCGTTACAAATTTAAATTTCGGTAATCGATAGCTTAAAAATTAGCAGCATTGACTTTAAATAGCCAATGCTACCAGTAATTACTTGCTGTGAACTTTATTTAAATACCCCGTCCCTCAACAAATTCAGAAAAGAATGAAGGTTGATATCGAAATTGTTGTTTCATTAGGGAAACAAACAAAACCATATTTTTATTTTTGATAAATTAAAAGCCTTGGCCTTTTTCAATAAAATTATTTCATTTGGTTTGGTTTGAATCTACGGAAAATTTTAGGTCAGTGAAATGTTGACTCCTGTTAAACTATATTTTTCTAATAATTGGTTTTGATTAATTCAATTTTAATTACATTTTGAGGTGGAACTGGTCAGATCTTGAACACGTTTAAGCAACTAAGGTAAATTGTTTATTAGGGATAGCCCAGAGGTTTCAGGGTTGGTTCAAGTTGTGAACGATTTTGAATGACGTTTAATTGTACCCTAAGGACACTTCCAAAGTCAATTAAAAATGGGTCTATATAGCATTGAGATATAAATCATTTTCATGACCATTAAGAGCACAATATTGGCAATTTATATTACAAATCTACCACAATACCACTACGAGTCCCTCTAAAACATTTAGATTTAAAATAAATACTGCATCAGCTCACAGATGAACGCAAATAAATGTTAAGCTATAAACAACAGAAATACCGCTTTACTCCAACCCAACACTGAGCTCGGAGTGAAGCGGTGGTGCTTCCACCGCTCTCCCACGCCTGTTGTCATGGCGACAGTAACCTTGGACTGATGCAACGCTTCCACGGCTGTTAGGCTATGTAAATTACTGGCTCTAGCTCTACAGTACGCCGCACAGTGACATTCGCTCATGCTCTACCGCCGCTCTACCGCAGTGTCAATAAGCCTGCTTACCGCCTGTCCGGCCGGTTAAATACTAATTTTAGCACCCTGCTTGAATAGTTTGCTGTGTCGCAATGCCACAAATAAATAAACAACTATACAGATTGGCAACTCAATACACTTTTTCGTGCCCGTTTTTCGTGCCTGTTTTCTCGGGCGGCGTCAAGTTCGCTAGGTTGTTTTGTACCCTAAATTGGATTAGTATCAAAGATGATATCGTCAATATCAAATCTTTAGGTCCCAAAAGAACAGATATAGCAAATAATAACTTTGATACCAGCGCATTTTGAGTGGCGTAAAAACCCAAAAAACTTGACGCCGCTAGAAAAAACGGGCTTTAGGTTGCCAATTTGTATAGTTATTCATCTGTGGCAGTGCTCAAAGTTTTTCTGTTACATTGGTCACAGTGCTCATTTCACGTTTACCAGCAGAAACAAAGTCTCACTGTCATTTATTAACAGCTGGAAAAACATTATGCTATTTTGTGGATGTTAAACTATGGCTATTACATCCATATGTCACGTGGTTATCACAAAATAGAATTGAATTTCACAAAACCCCTGACGGTAAAATTGAATTTTACTAAACCCTTTCAATAAATTTGAATTTTTTTATCAGAGCCTGTTAAAAAAAATAACAAAGCAAGCTGATTTCGTGAAGAAATAAACTCTAGGATGCAGTTAGAATTCAATATTAATAAGTAATGCGTGTGACTCTCTTATTTTAACACTAACAAAACATGTCTAAAATAAGTAAAAACCTATTTAGAATAAAATGATAGGAAGAATCAATATATCAACTATTCAAGACGGACGGAGAAAGGAAAATATCTGTAAACACAGAACTCAGAAATAAAAAATGAGCCATATAGTAGGGTGGTCATGTTGTGATTAGGGTGCGATATGGTTGAGAATGAAACCCTTTTCAAGAAAACATACATAGAATAGGAAGACTCGCAATAAGACAATATTATTAACAACGGGTGGAAGGAGGACGAGGGCACAAAAACAATAGTTGTTGGGCAAGTTTTTGGCCAAAAAAAAAAAAAAATATTATGTCTTTAACGGTCAGTGGAGTAAATTAGTAACGCCGATACTAAAATCAGACTCGACGTACGTTCTTATGTGCATTTACCTTCACTAGTTGTAAATACTGTCACACTTGAACGCTGATTTGTAGGCTGCAGAGGCTATGTAGCCGACAAAGGCTTGACTAACAGCTCGACCATGAAGCTTGGGTTATGTACGTACATTGCAATGCTTGGCCTACACCACAATGACGTTTGCTGCAGTGCTCCATTTTGCCGAATTGCTCGCTCGTCATTACGATATACAAATCACCCGACTCTGATATTAAACAATGCCCCAACATGGGTTGTAATGATTGCTTTTGTCAAATATGTCTGATTAGTTTATTAACTTATAGCATGAATGTTGTGTCACTGAAACCCATCCAGCATTTGTTCTTTAGGCGTATTAAACGTGGATAAGCCTGTAATAATTTTTTTATAATCTAATTCAAAACAGTAGTTTGTTGCAATCCAACTTAATCTTACATATAAATAGGTAACGACGTTAACAGCTATACAAACTTTTTCAAATATTTTATTTTCATATTTCTAATTTTGATGTAATAAAATGTGATTTTAAGGCTATTAACGATACAAAACATCGAATCAATTTAATTGGCTCAACATAGTGTTTGGATGAGTTTGTTACGTTTGTTACGTAAAAAGCTTGCGGATAAGACTTATTTTAACTATATACTTGAAAGAAGGGGCTAATTTTATTTCTAATTTACTTCCATAGCTTAATTATATCAACGCCTATTGGAAAGCTTGTGTATTTATAAAAATAATTGGTCCTCTCTTTCTCTCTCCTTCTTTTGAACACTATAAACACATAAGTTGCATAAAACATTGATTCTCTCAATTTCCAAAGATTTGTCTCTCCCTGAAAAATTAGAAAATATTGAATCTCAAGAAAAAAATAGCATCTTCCTATTTCTTATAAAAATATTACAGTAAAAGGTTACGCATATTACTTTTATAAGTAGTATCAACGTTCGTTTTTAGAAAATCATAGCACTGCAGATATGGGTTCTGACAAAATCATAGTTGATGCTTCTGCCAAGCTCCTTTATAAGTGGATTTAAAAGCGTACAGAAATGAAAACTAAAATAAATATTGATATTTTTAGGTGGAAAATGTTAGTAATTATCTTAAACAAATAAAATTGATAAAACTAAACATTGTATTTTACTGATGATACATCAATATGGAAGTCCTCAGTGAAAGCAATGGCTATATAACTCCACTTAACTATTCCATTATAAAATGGGGTGTTAAGTACAAGGTAAACAAAACCAACGGCAAAGACAAATAATGTAGTAATTTTATGTTAATTCTTTTGACTGACTAGATAAAAAGAATTGCCTCCTCTATGATCTAGTTTATTTTTAAATGCAAATACATAAAAACAGAGTACTTTATACTTTAATCAACATTTTAAAAGAAATCCCCGACACGAAGCGATGTTGCCCACCCGATGGTAATGTTCACATTGAGATTCTTTTGTCAACAAGTCCCATTGTTTCGGCGTTTTCTCTTCCATAAACTCTTTCAATCCGGACAAACGCGATGTCGCAATGCCGGCGATCATTGTCATGTTAGGGGCGTTTTCGCTGCGTTTGTGCCGCGTTTGAGCCGTTTTTGAGCCAAGTTTGAATCGCGTTCCCTTTCGGCTACGATTGCGCTAAGGCCAGACGTGATCATTGTGATGTTCTGTGGGCCTAAAAGCTACCCGCGTCGTGTAGACTTTGATTTGCGGTACCTCATAACAATCGAATCATGCATTCGATAGTATCTATAAATAGTGGTCGTTATGGACTATTCTAGTACCATACAATAAGTTGATCAATAAAGCACCATGACAACGATGACGCTTTTACTGGTTAGAGGTTCAGCATAGTTTCATCAAATGAATTTGTTGTTTTATGCCATTATTATTAGCATCAATTAACGAATAGTTATTTAGTGATCTGTGTTTTAACTACTATAAACGATTTTACATCATTCTACACAGAAACATCTGCTTTCTGTTCCTTATTCTTGGTTAGAAAGTTACTCTTTGCCGACGACTGCAAAGTAAATTTACCGTTTAGTGTCAGTAAATTTACCGTGTACTAGGAAACGGAAATAACACTATTAAACAATTAAAACAATCAGCTGATTGCAGAAAACCGACATTTAATTCATATGTATCGGTCACCTCAGAGGAAAGTAGTGGCAGCACTGGTAGCCAAAAATCCCGCGCTCGCCTCTGGCTCGCGCGGTAACTATCATGCTCGTCCGGCAAAAGAGTACTTACCAGTCTAGTAACGTAATAGACTATTCTGATATTCAAGGTGTGAGGTTGCCAGGTTTGAGCTGGCTTTTCATCGTGTCTGCGCCATGCTTACTCTAAACTAGTCGCGATTTTCTTATGTTCAAAGTGTAAAGTAACCGTGTCTGAGCTAGGTTTTCACCGTGTCTGAGCCGCGCTCACGCTAACCTAGTCGCGGTTTTCTGATGTCCAATGTGTAAAGTAACCGTGTCCGAGCTATGTTTTCACCGTGTCTGAGCCGCGCTCACGTTAACCCAGTCGCGATTTTTTTTATGTCCAAAGTGTAAAGTAACCGTGTCTGAGCTAGGTTTTCACCGTGTCTGAGCCGCGCTCACGCCATGCCAGTCGCGATTCTCATTACCGCAGTTTATGTGTACCGCGCTTGGACAATTAGGCGTATCCTGTGAGAGCGGAACTACGCCGCGCGGACACGGAGAATACCGCGGCCATGTTGCGTGCTACGCCCTCACTATTCTTCCTGCTCTTGTGCAACATTCGCGTTCGAATATAAAATTGTAAACTCATCGTGTGCTTGTCCATTCGTGTAGTGTAGTAATGTTAAGCTTTAAAAAAATGTTCCCAGTATTGCAGATGAAATTCCTCGAATGCCAAAAGGTTACCTTTGTGGCTGACGGCTTACGAAGCCACTGCGATATGATGATTCCCAGCTTGTTCTGCGGGTACTGACCGGTTCATCAATTAGTGTTTGAGTAAAAGAGGATGGATTCTTCTTTACAAAATTGCACCTAGACTAATGCAAAAAAAGTAGATTCCCAACTATTACCATACAATGGAATAAAACAGGTAGCACTTTGGGAACTTGCTTATTTAATAATCTTAAGATCGTCAACGTCAGATCTCGGATGAGAGAAGCCCCAAAAATGGATCCTTGGCTCGGTTTTTATTTGACATCAGTATAAGTGGCGAATTCTGGGGTTTGGACATTCCAATTTTCTATTTTTTGTTGTTCACGAGGCTGAATAAAGCCTTTGCATTTAAATACCGCTGTGAAAAATTATGTTTAACAGTGTAATAATTAAAATCAATTTACTGACAAAATGTGTTTTATATTTTAAATACTTTCAATAATCATGCTCTACAAGATCAAAATTCATACTCAATATTGCCTTGAATATTTAATTATCTTTAAAATTAACCAACGGGTTATCGATTGAAAGTGAAATTCTTAAGAGAAACGTTGAGTGATTGTTAATTGGAGAATCCTAATAACTGGATTCCCGGCGCTGATCCGATGTAGAATCTCTCTAATCCGGCTCCAGATTAAAAGGTTTCCAAATCACTCTCTTCTCTTTCGTCTAATGACGATAATAAAATCTTCAATTCTGCAGTCTACTGCCAAATATAATTTATTCATCATGGCTTTTAATTAATTCGACCTCTGAAGTACGCATTCGTTCCTTCAATAATGTCCTTCAACATTTAATTATTGGTAGATATAAGTGATACAGTAATTAATTATCCAAAGGTATGATTAAAATGGACTATGTTTGAATAACTGAGATTAGCTGACTTACATTTTTATTTTTATGACACTAAACTTAGCTTTTCTCAACTTGTAGCATTTTAAAATTATAATAAGAAAATTTTGAACGACGTGCAAAAATGATAATTTCCCCCCATTCACTATTTTTAGACGCTTTTTACTCTTTGTAATGGGTGAGTAAAATAAAAACTTGTCTCCCGGCGGGAGAACAAGTAAACCCATAAGAATAACATTGAAATAAATAATTCAAAAGTTAGAGCGCCTTAAAATTTCCACGCACACGTACAAATATATTGCAGCTCAACGAATGCAGGCGCTAACAGCTGATTTAGTGACATGAATAATCAAATAAGATAAACATCAACAACAATCAGCTGTGAGAACGTCTAAGAAATAAGCATATAAAAAACGCACCAGCAACCAGCTTATCTCTGGTACGTGCATGGTTGCAGCTACCAGGATGCAGGCGCCATTATTAGAACGAAACTGAATGGAAATTTTTGTTACTTACTAAGTGAACAAAATCAATTTTATGGTCAGGATATTTATTATTGTAGGTGAGGGAAAAATGTTGTGTTTATTTCGAGAGCAAAGTAAATTGTCTCCTCGTGTAGATCGTCGCCCTCGCAAGCTCGGGCGCCAACATTTTCACTCGTGAGACAATGTTGTACTTTACTCACTCAACACACAAATAAATATTAAATAAGATTCTACAAAAATTACAATTAACTCAATGTGCTCATGTCTTCAATGTGCCCATGTCTTCAAATGACTATTACTATAAAAATTGCGCTTAAATTTCAGGATAGAGGCTTTGAAAATATATAAGGAAATTGTCTAAACTACCAAGCCCGCGTGTGTAACAGTAGTCCTGTTTGAATATCAAATAGATTATTTCATTATAACGAAAAACACTGTAGGCACACATGTAATTCTAAGAGCGACACAAACCGTTGTAAGTTAAAATCAATGCCGCTTGTCAGCCGAGCGCGGATACATGGCTTCTGTGGATTTATCAACCATATATTTGTCAACCTGTCAATAAACAATAACGGGGTTTTGACGTATTAGCCGGATAATGCTGACGATGAGTTGCGTTACACCGACATACCACCCGTATTAGTTTGTTTTTTACTAGCGTATTTTCAAAACAGGGGTTTGGCAATTTATTAATCAAATGTTGTTACCTTTTTATTGAGCAGATAATATAAACCAGTAACTTCAACGGAGTTTTTCCAAAATATCCAAAAATACTATTTAAAGGCGTTTTTTTTTTTCAAAGACAAAGAGAATGTAAGTAAGTGAGACATCTTTTAAAAGTTTGATGTGAATCGTAATTGCTTTTCTTTATATATCCCAAAATCACACGAAATAAATAGACTTATATTTTTACAGGATGGTTAAATTACTTTAAAAAAGTTGATGCCTTTCTGTTTACAGACATATGAAAATTCGAATTACATTGTTTAACAAGGAAATTTGGTAACAAACTTTGAAACTTACCAAAAATATTAAACTAACCACTTACTTACTTGTTTTGCTTATTTAATATGCAATTAATAACATCAAGTTAAAATTATAATATCCTAAATTTGGGAACCTTTCTACAATAAATAAAAATGGGATTGTTTATCTTTTTCTCAACGTTTATGAACAGAAATGTTGTCAATTCAGAAAACTATTAATTTTACTCTTTTGACGTGAAACAATGGTCGGTTTAAGTTTTGCTTGTTCTTGAAATATTAGAATAATGCTGACTGTCTATTATATAATACAATTACAAACCAAAAAAGTTACTAAAACAAAATTACCTAAACGCAAATAGAAGGCAATGCTAAATAGACTGATATGGAAACTTGCACTCCAGGTCAATTCACAAACTATCGCATTTATCACAGATAGTAGTAGCCATTAATTTACCACTTTATAATTTAAAGATAACTAGAGATTTCGGTCGTATTCATACCTAATTAAGACCGGCACGTGGTCCTGGCTGCATATTTACATCGGAAAATGAGTAAAAGATGAGTGAGGGTTGTTTGAGATGGAGGCCTTGGTGCTGACATAGACCAGCCGGTTTATTTTGAGGGGTTATAAATTAAATAACTCAATATTCAATGACAGCTGATTCCAGGCTCTAAACTTCGCCAAAAAATGCAATTTTGACCATCAAAATTATAATAAATTGCTTAATGTATTACTGTTTACGATATTTCTAAATATAAAGTGCACATCAATGTCATTTGACAGTTTTTTCATCCAGTTTATAAAGTTAGTAGCTAATCAAATGGGTTTCTCCCGTGGGAAAACAGAAAAACTTCCTTGGATTTAGGATTTAATTTTTCGTACTCCTAAGGCTGTTATGAGAGCCTATGAAGTTTCCTTATAGTTCAACACTAAAACTTCAAATTATCTTAGGGCGTAAGTCTAAGGGAATTTTGTAAAACCGTTTCTCAGTACGCATCGAGGACCCAAGGGGAGCACATATTATGCCAAATTTCATCACTTTAAGTCTTATAGTTTTGGAGATTTGCTGTCCGTTAGAAAACCCCTTCTCCTTTATATACAGTATAGATTATTAAATCGAAATGAATTACGTGAGCAGGGGTTTCTTTCTCTGTATGCAGGGGGCTATGCTATCTTTGCTTTATTGCTCATAAATTTAAATGGTAATTCTTTCAAAAGCACCAGAGCATTTACGACATAAACCGAATAGAACGAAAAAATCGAGTGCACCATTTCAATATAAACAGTTTATTCTTTCAAACCAATAATATGTTGAAAAATTATGAAAACAGATTAAAATAGTAATCTTTAATCGAAATAATACTAAGTTTGATGCGTTGAGCGTTCTGCACGAACTACCCACCCCGACTGTCGGTCGCCTACCAGGTGCGAACTTATTACAACAATACATCACTATTGAACAACTGTTATTGTTTGTTGACAGCTCACATCCGCTCCCTGAACTGGATTTCATTACTCCCGTTCCGTGATCATAGTTTGAGTCTTCGACTGCGAGTTTGCTTAGACACAAAATCAATACACCCTTTAATACAATAAACTAATACTGTATACTGAGAAATATTTTGTTTTCAGCTTCTTTATTAAACTGTTTAATTTAGTGGGCTCTTTTTTCGTTATAACGCTATGAAGGAAGCTGCTTTAATACAAAATGTAATAAATGCTTACGTATTAAAAGATAATAATGCGGCATTTTTACGTAGGATCGTTTAAAATTAAAGCTGCAGAGACTTTCTTACAACGAGCTACAATGTAAGCAGGCGGTGGTAGTGGAATATGCGTGATTTTATAAAGAACATAGCCTTCGTTTTTTTTTTGACAAGTAGACATTTTAAAAATATCTCTGGCAAGCTTATATTGTTTTTATAACTTAAATTTATTTTGAGAAATAATTACTCATAGCAAACAAATTTTTAATAAAGAACCCAAGGGTTTATAATCACAGAGCATTTTAATAACGATATTAAAATTGAGCAACTGTTCTGAATACAGAAACGCATTGTTGGTCACCTTTATCCATACTGTATTGTCATGCATAACAGTTTATTGCTTAAGTTATAATAATCAGAATCACCGACTTAATCATCCTCTTGAACCACGTACGCTGCAAGAATGCATGCGGCAAGTCATCGCCATCTCTTGATGACTTAATTATTAGCTATAATTTCTCTACAACCTCGTTGTAAATTTTACCACTGCTCTTGTTAAACATGATTAACTAAAGTTCTAAGGTAAAGTGTAATAACCAAAACACAGCATATTTGAAACCACAACGAGGGACAATTCGGTAAAACAGCCCGCCTCCTACTGGTTGATAAATGATCAACATAAGTCGATTACTGCGCCAGGTAGCAGCACCAGTCGATTACTGCGAGCACGATTTCCCGCTGATTGGAAAATCTACTCCCAATTTGGTTTCGTAATGTCGGTGTTTGCATTTACCTGAATTACTGTTTCCTATTTATGTGTAAGTAGGTTTATTCGATCGAATTGAGACTTCTAAATTGAGACTTCATTTTTAAATAAGACGTTTATAATCGTGTGTACCTACACTTTCTTTAAAATATGTTAACTCATTTCAAGTCATACAGTTTTTAAGATATTATAGTGTTGGTAGCTTTTGCCAGCTGCCTTGTCACAATTATAATTACCTTTGTTTTATTAACTGGTGAATACGTTAAACCAACAACAACATTAAACAGCTCTCTCTGTGTTTAGGTGTTCTAATTATACTAGAAAAATCTCGTCTTTATAATAAGTGACTCTATAGATCGACATTGTCAATCTTACCAATATAATCGAAAATCCACAATCAAGACTTCGAAAAATGTTAACTACTATGGTCGTGCTGTTTGGTTTATGTAAATTAAGTCACGTAAAAATAATTTATTAACAAAGGAGTTTTTAGGTTTGGTACAAAAACGATATCCCTAAAAATCACAATCCTCATAATCAACATAAACAATAAATATTGATTACTAAGACTATTTTCTTCATCCCCAGCTGATCAGCTGTCACCTCACCACCATCTACTGATGTAAATGTCATTAATATGAAGACATGATTCATCTTGTGGTTCATGGTTAGTTTGAAAATCAATGGCTATAACGCTGACTTGACAAACTTAGAGCCCTTTTGGGCTTAGCTCTATTTCGTGGAATCGAAGAACAAATTAAATGTGGACCAATTTAAAACCGAATTATTACAGTATCCTCATTAAAACTTGATTCACTGATTTGAAAGCTAAATTTTGTAAAAAAAAACAGCTTGGAAAATCAAACTCTATTTAAAATAGAATAATTTACAACGTGTCAATTGTTTCTTTTGATTTCCACGTGAAAGCGACCAACGATCAGTGGTTGGGAACGTGTTGTAAATTCTAATATTTATCCTGTCGCTGTCAATAAACAATTACGGCAGTCTGATACATTGTGGGATGAACTTTTAGCCCCGTCACTGGCCATGCGGTCGCGAGATTGAATTATACTGGCCAACGCCGTATTTATCTGCAACACCCACTACTCGTTAACGGTTATTCAAATTCTAAATATAGAAATTTATTAGAAATCCCAGTGGTTTTTATAGTTAAATACGTATTATAATACATGTATTTAAATACATTTTTATTATTTTGTTCAATTGATTCATAAACTGGATTTTTGTGGTAAAAGCGTACTTCATGTAAGGCTTTATTTATTTACGATTACTGTTTTAACAGTTTATTGTGTATTTAATCATTTATTTGATATGTTTGTATATTATCCTGCAAGGTCGTATTAGAAATAAATGAAGAGTAGTTGAAAAATTAATTGAATCAATACTTAAAATTGATAAAGAATCAGGAATCTCGTAATCTTTTCTTGGATAAGTAGCATTGATTTGAGTGTAAACTAAGCTTTAAAGGAAATATAATCTATTATTTATGCCTAATAATGTATTAACAAGTGTTAATTTATTTCTAAACCTAAAAGTAGGTTTAATGCTTTTGCAACTAAATAACAATATGTTATACAATGTCGAGTAAACAATTTTATTATCTTTCAAATATATCTTCATTTAGGAAATATAGACAATATATTCATTAATTATTTTTTAACCTGAACTCTTCTGAAAAAAAATTTTCAAATTATTGGACTAAAACAATTTTGGAGAACACTTATTAGTTTTTGGATGGAACGGAAGTTAAATATAAATCCAGAATATACCTGCGTTATTGGTTAATGGAGTCGTATGTCTGGTTAATCCCTTCCCGCCCACGACTAATGTGCAGTTTGAAGTAGTCGCCTGTCCAAGTTAGGGAATAAATATGATACATTTCCCGTGTATCTTCCCACCGCATATTTACCAAGCCGAAGATTCGCTTTAACGTAGTATTCAATTTTGGATAAACAAATATTTTTAATCATGCCATCTTGTAGATTATCGTTTACTACCTTTTTAGGTACTTTCGTGATAATGACTTAATCTAGTTCCAAAATTTGTTCAAGCATTCATGAGATAAAATGAATTGTTTTAGTTAGGAGTTTTTTTTATAAAAGTATTGTTTGTGGAATAATTTTATCGTTAGAGCCTATTTTTACTCTATACAAACGTGCCAAATCAACACATTATCTTAAAAATCTTAAATAAATCTAAATTATGACTAAATTTAAAAATTAAAATTGAAATAAATGCTAGCACCAAACTACTGTATGTTAATGAATAACCCTCAAAATAATAAGATTTAAATCAGGCGATGCTTTTCAGGTAACCTTTGCTAGGAAATCCATTGTGAAAAGCGTCGGTAGGTATGTGCTGAATCACATCAGTTTTGGTTTTAGCTATTAACCACAACTGCTAAGTTAATCTTTAATATGGTGGATTGGTACGAATATTTACTTCCGCTGAAAGTTTAGTAATAATTACTTACTCTGCTAAAAAATCACCTATTAATAACATTGTCAAGTAATAAATTAATTCACAAAGTACATCGTCACCAATTATTGAATGTTAACATGTTGAATCAGTTAAATCACAGAGCGAAATGTAAGCTAATACAAACATCTTTCTGCAAATCACTTACAAATCAATGGCTGCAGGATTTACCGAACGTAATCCGCTCGACTTAGCTGATTTTCACGCTTCTCGATCGGGTCTTGTGACTAACCTGACTACTTTAGATTTCTGAATATTAACATTTTTTGTCTTGTAGATTTACCATCAATATTCTCAAGAGTGAATTGAATGATTTTTTTCTGATAGTTTCCTATTTATGATGTAAATATACTTATTTATTACCTTTACCTTTATTTCAAAATACATTATTCTAATAAGGAATTATTTATTTATTCATACGATTTGGTTTATTTTAAATATGTCTGCCAGCCTTGAAACGGAATCTCTTTTGTCAAAGTAAGTTATCGAATTGATTGTTTCAATAAATTTCTCGTTTGTCAATAACGAGAAAAAACTGATTTGTTGATTAGTTGTTTATAAAGTAGTTGAGTTAATTAGTTTAGTTTTCTGAAAGCCTATCATTGTCAAGTAAACTATAATAGAGGTTAATTTTAAATACAAAATATTAAACCTAAAAAACTTTTAAATTATGATCATTGCCCTATAATTGTCAAGTAAAATATAATTGAGGTTAATTTTAAATTCAAGATATTAAACCTAAAAATACTTTTAAATAATGATACAAAACAAATTCAACTAAATTATGTATTTACTTCCACGATATTCCACGTTGTGCGTTGGAATATCAGCTAATCTGTTTCTTGTTTATGAACAATAACAGTTTGAACAGTGTGCAATTGACGGTTTTGGCTGGCTCTCGTTGTGGGGTAGTGATGTGCGATTCGCGAACGAATCGTTCAATTTGAACGACTCATCGAGTGAATCAAATGAATCATGATTCATTTTTCAAAAGAATCGATTCGTGGTGCGAATCAGTTGTAGAAAAAGATGCCGCAGACGACGCGACGCCGCGCCGGTTTTGCTCATAATTCGTTGCGTCAGTCAATTAAGTTTTGTGTCTAATTTCCTGTGGGACAAAAAATGGGCATTGATGTATTTGGAGAGGGGTGAGGGGTAGGAAAGTGGAAACAAAGGAAACTACAACAATGTAATAGAATCAGTTTGACTTAAAGGAAAAGAAAACTATAAAATTAGTTTTCGATTAACTTACAAACTTTTATTAACTTTTACAAAAATAGCAACAGGCTACAGAAAAAAAACAATTGCCCTTCTTCCGTTCTTAATAACTTAATAATAATATAAATATTATTGGATACAGATTACAAAAGTAAAGGGAAGTAGAGTCAGAGCGAGGAACGAAGGAGGGGAGGAAGGGCAAAAGGGTGAGGGGATGTTAGGGAGGGAGAGAGGAGAAGCACGTGACAGGTAGAGAATGTTAAAGGAGCCAGGAAACAGTTTAATCATTTACTTTATACCTAGCAATATGGTTTAATGTTTAAAAATGCAGCCAAACCAATCAATTTTAGGTTGGAAATAGTCTGAATACACCAAAAAAATTAATTAATTGCAATTAAACATTTAAAAATCACTTTATAATCCATAAAAACCAATTAAAGTCGACGTTTTTGTAAGCAGTGGATAGTGAGTCAAATGAATCAAAAGAATCGATTCAATTTTCGATTCTTTGGAACTGAGTGATTCAAATGAGTCGATTCACCGAAAAGAATCGAACTGCGCATCACTATGGGGCTGACTGCCTTAATTACTACCTTCGTTGAAGTGTGTGATCCTAACCTGAAGTTAATCTGGAAATTCAAAGTGGGATCCCCAATCGAAAAACTGCTATTGTTAAGTCCTAACTACAATACCTTTGGACCGGATGGACATGACGGGGTTATTGATGTTGTTTGAATAGAGTAATACTCATAAACCGTGTTGCTGTGTTATACTGTGGGTTTTATTGGTGTTGGTTTTTTGTTTTGTGTAGATAAGCGCAAGCGCAAAGATGATGAACGGTATGATTGTGTTAGGCAGCGTAAATAAATGAAGGTGTTATTGTTGTTATTTAGTGTAAAGAAACACTCACTCCTTTTGTGTCGGTTAGTGGATATGTGAGAGTGTTATTGGCATTACTTTGTGTAAACGAAACACTTGAACAGTGTTTAATAGCGGACTTGTGTTACGTTATGTATATTGGAACTGTACACACGGGAACTGTTTAAGTGTGTTAGACAGTGGGTGTTATTGGAGTTATTTTATTTAGACAAACACATACTGATTGTGTGGCTGTGTTAGGCAGCGGAGACAAGTTTCAATCTGCGGAAGAGTGGGAAACAATCAAGTTACTGTTGTTATTGCTGCGTTATTTTCTCTCACGATCCCCGTTTTAGATTAAAAACAATACTCCACTCGACACCAAATTTAAAAGCTTTCCATCGGTTTTCTATTAAACTATTACAAAATAAATTTTTCAGAATGTAAATACACTTAGAATATGGTGTCTAGTAGTTTTGTGAGTGGATTTATATTTCATTCGTTTGTATATAGAAGCAGTATATGGATAGCAGTTCGGGGATATACTTCGAGAATATGCTTCGAGTATAGCACTTATGTGATCGATATCATTCGTATATTGTCCTTTATATGGCACAATAACTTGATAGCAATATTTTATAATAGTATTCATGATGTCATTTTTCATTAGCATTATTTTATAATTAAAATTGGTAGTATGTTTTCAAAAACATAAACAAAATATGTGTATAGTATGTAGATCTCTCCTCGAAATGGCATCATAAAACCTATATGGTTGATAGCTGAAAAAGCTTGGACTATTTCTTTTAGATGAATTACTAGAAATTCCTTTTATGTACACCGGTGGACAGACCGAAAATTTCATTGCCTAGATGCTAGCAGTTCTATGGGCTAGCCCGTCGAAGAAATTTTGCTCTACTTTGATGGCGCATTTAATATATTTATTATTTCCGGGGAATTTGCCAAATCCAATAATAATTTCCATTGAGATTTTAAAATTTTCAAGTAGATTTATAAATTGAATTTGTGTACGTTAAAATGCACACAGTCGGTTAAAGATTGTTTGGCTAATGTATCACTGGCGTTGCGAGTTCTGCATTTTTAAAATTTCCAGCTGCGCTGCCACCTGTGTACACAAACGCCCAGCCCGTTCACTCTAAGCAAAGAATTAGTCGAGTATCATGTTTCTAGAATTCTCTATCGGTCCTCGCATGTATCCCAGCGTGTAAAATGATACATTAGAAGTAGTTTTTAAATAATTAAATAGCATATTTAGTTAATCTGGTTTTTGTTTGACGTTTCACGTTGCTGTAGGGTAAGGAGCCCGTTGTATAGTAGAAAAGAGGCTGGATTCGATGTATGTGAGCCTGTTTCCCAGTGTGTATTGCGTTATCCTGGGTGAGCGATGGCTTGTCAAACTGTCTTGTACTCAGAGCGATCCTTTTATCTTACTGCCACTCCCTGATATACTACTCACTCGTGCAGTTTACAATATTAAGAATAAACTAGTTGATGATGCAAGATTTTAAATCAAATGTCTATGTTTCACGTTTAGGTTGTTCATAGTTGTTGGTTTATTGTTCGGAAAGTACAGGAATTGTCCGTTGGCCCCCTATCATCAGAGAAATATGATGTACTGCATTCGAATAAACTCAGCATAATTTTCAGCAGTTTTATATTATCTTTTGAATTATGTCAGTGAAATTTTTTTATAAAATTTGTTGTCAATGAGTGTCACAATAAGTTAACCAAAACACGTTAAAGAAAATGACAGCATGCATTATTATATCAAAATATTTATATAGCCTACATACTCCTCGTATGTATACGTCAAGTATCTGAATCAGGTAATTGAATTATTTCAGGGTTCCACAATGACATCTAAAAGCACAATTTTCTAAGAGAAATTGCCCTTAATAAGAGTTTATTTCAACTAAATGAGCTGAGCACATAGAAATTTCAAGTGAAATATGTTTTGATGGGATTGAATGTGAAGTGCGAGCGCCAAACGCTAAACGGTCTAGTGGGATGCGAGTGCTCGTCGGCCGATGGTGATGTAGTGGCGCGCTTCGTCTTTTGAAGCACCGACGAGTTCATCACAAACAATAAATATCTCTTTAACAATTTGCAACGAGAAGTATTTATTTTTTATGTTAAACAGCGTAGTTAGATTCATTTATAATTTTTTTTTAGTTATAACAAATACTGTATATCTAGTATGGGAGTGGTTTAGAATCTTTACAAGTCATTATCAACCATTAGTACCCTATTGAAATTAATTTCACTGATAAAATCATGGCGAACAGTTAATTCTGACTTTTCTTTAATTGAATGAAGGGTAATTTAAGTCTTACTTAATGCACCAACCTTGGACTTATGATAGTATTTGTAATAAATAACCTTGATATTGTCAAGCCGGATTTATTGCTTGACTGCTTGCTACTCGAATAATCTTTAAAAGTTAATTCGGACTTTTCTTAAATTGAATGAAGGGTAATTTAAGTTTTACTTAATGCACCAACCTTGGACTTATGATAGTATTTGTCACGAAAAACCTTGATATTGTCAAGCCGGATTTATTGCTTGACTGCCTGCTACTCGAATAATCTTTTCCATGAATAAACGAGAGTTTTATTTAATTTACTAATTTATACATGCATATTGTATTATTGTGGTAGTATTGAAGTTTCATACTCGTATAAAAACTGGTTTATAAAAAATAACTGCAATATTCATCTTTACGGATCTAAAAGTAGTACTTCCTAATTTCTGGTACGTCTTGAGTTTTATTTATTTCCCCCGTGTCGGCCGGGAAGTAATTCCATTACCGCACGGAAGCGGTCAGTAAAGGCGATGGCGGTAGATTTATCCACGTCCGCCGAGCCTGCGCCTACAGCGGCGCCGAGTGTGCGGCTCCCAAGTCAGTCAAAACTTAAGAGTATATGCTAATTTTTTAATATATGCTATACTCATTTTATTAATGAATGCAACAGATTATTTTGTATCAATAGTTTGTAATATATATTTTTTGTTTACAGGTAAGGATTATTCGATCTGGGACTGCTATACATCGTTATAAACAACATGCTTAAAAGAGTGTAAGTATCTTTAAAATGTGACTATCTACTTTGTTACATAACAGACAACATTTATGTATATTTTTGTAAAGTTCCGTCTAGTGTAGGCCTGTAAAAAATCATTTAATTCAATTTCTTTACGTTTTGATCAAGCTATCAAAACCCAGATCTTCTTACTACTACCGACGCAACGACTTTTGATGAATAGCATTATTTATTAATAGCCCGATGACAAATTGCAACTGGACCATGTTTCGATCCAGGTCCGGATTCGGACCGGCGATCCTCAGGCTATGGGGGAGCATTTTATCCACTCTGCTACCCAGTAAATTGGTTCTGTACTATTTAAAAATTATCGGAGTATGGTGCTTTCAAAGTGAACCTTTGCATTTTGAAGCTTATTTCTTTGAGCTTATGTTATTAACACTACGGACTTATTTGTTATGGTACATTTGCAAAGAATAAAATTGTTCGTGAATTTTTTCTTTCTCGTAATCTTGTCTTAACTATTGAGTAGCAATGTTGACGTACTCAAATGAATTTCAGATTCAAATTTATAACATTTGTTACATTATAAAGTACATAAAACCACAACTAAGAAAGAGGATGTTAACACATTTAAACCTTGTGTGTATTGGCTCATTCAACTGCTTTTATTCAAGTACATAAAAACAATTACAGTGGAAAGGGAAACTGCTTATGCTTACAGATGTTTTGAAGTCAGAAATTTAACATTCGCGAAATTCGTTCAACACTCGTCACTAGAGATTGCGCCAGGAGTATGATTTCAAGCTAAAGATTTTTATCCCTCAAATAGAGCATTTTTGCTTCTACAGAGCTAAATTATGGGTTAAAGTGATATAAAAGAGATTATATTTGTAAAAATCAAAACTAGGAGCGCAAAACAGAGGATAAAAGTTGTTTTTAATGTCTTTAATACTAACATTCTTCACCATCATGTGCAAATTTTTGAAACATAATGAATATGATCAAATTTTTTGGCTTCATAATTCAACATTGCTTAAACTATATTTGTTTTATAATCAATAGCTATACTGTAATTTCTTTGTTATAAAAGCCAAATTAATTATACAGGCTAATAACACCCTATCCAAACAGTCCGGGGTGGGCAGGGAAGCTGCATCAGTGCTGCCACCGCCCCGGCACGAGCGGCGCAGGTGTGCCACTACACAGGAACCACCGGAAGTGCGCCAGGTGCACCAACTGCCCTACCTTCCTCTCTTCCTTCTTCCTTCCTCTTGTCATTACTCTCCGGGTATAGGGACTTGCTTCGATAGGCTGTCAATATATCCAACGAACGATATCAAGTTTGTCTGGCAATTTTGTTTCCCTAAAAAATAAGTTATCTAGATGGTTGTCGCTAGATGGTTAGCGACCAAACAAACTTTTTTGGCATCCGTATAATAACGGCAAACGAAAGAAAAAACCGATTATACTGCTTCATCGAAAAAACTTTTCAGTATTTCATATAAAATATTACAACTTAATTTCCTTGAAGCTGTAGTAATTCATTAGAAACTAGTTTAAACATTAGTTTAAACATAGGCAACATTTTTGATTCGGAGAGCTGTCTGTGAGGGAACCTTTGGCTTGCATTTTCAGCTGTTAGCTGTTATACATGTAATCAAAGAAACATTTAAATTAATTTTAGACTTGATTATATGAGATAATCAAACGCAGTTCTTAAGAAAAGTTCATTCAAATTTTAATTAAGTTTGTTTGATGATTTAAGAAAACAAACAGCTACTTTTCCATCCATATTGTACCTTTACTGAAAACCGTAACACCCTTCGTTGAAAGTTGTTAATATAAACTTTTTCCTCCACCTACTATCTAAAGTCGTTTTTTAATCCCTGGAATATAATACTAAAGTACTAGTTTATACTCCATGGAATTTACTCACTTACTTTTTCTTCCACGGGACTAAAAGTATCTACTTTTTCTCCCATGGGACTAGAAAGTAATCTCATAAGAAATACATGGGGAGAAATCCGGCAACGCCGCGATGGACAGTGAGAAAATGTGGCAACAATGTCGATTTTCATTTGCTTACTCTAAATTTAATTCAAGAACTTCAGTGTTTCAACTTAAGAAAACAAAACCATATGCATTGTAGCCAAGTAATAATTTTTTTGCATAAATTAAGTTGGCAACACTGAATATAAAAAACCTGATTTAGAGTTTGTCGCTACCAATATGTCGTACGGCCGAACGTTTTATAAACATAATTGTTTCTTACCTACAGAGTTTGGGAGGTATTTATTAAAATTAATACTTTAGGGAAAAATAGTGTTAAAAATAGTGTGAAATTGTGAATAAATGGTTGTTTAAGTACTTTATGTTATATATGTATATGCAATTCTAATTTAGCCTAGTTTAAAGGAGAAAAAGATCATATGAAGGTAACGTTATATTTTCACAATTATTGTTAATGGTGTAGGTGGCGGAAAAATTTTGTGTTCATCATGGGTCTGAAGTTCTTTTTCTCCCTCGGCTTCGCCATCGGGTGACAACAGTTTCCCTCGCGGAGAAAACGTTGCACTGTAGTCCCTAGATATACAAATGACTATTTCGATTTACTTGACAATTGACATTGAACAATTGTACTAAATGATTAAAATACGTAATATATGAGGTGATTAAATCTTCGTCTATTTTTTGACCTCAGATGTAATGTTACTCTTTTAGTAGTGTATTAGGCTTACTAATAAATAAAAATCAAACAGAGTAAAACAACATTATTCTACTCATCATCATCATTGGATCAGTGTAAACACACATAACAACTTGTTCCAATGAATCGAATAACATACGTCAGTAGACGGTATCGTTGGCGGTGTCTTGCTTTGTTAGGGGGGGGGGGGGGCGGGGGAGCGGCAGCTGGGAAGCGGCAAAAGTGCCCCAGTCCTCAAAGTTCGTGTAATCTCAATCTCTGTCACATCTGTTTGAAAACCTCATTGAGCAGTGCACAATATACTGTTTGTGATTGTTAAATAATTAGTCATTGCGATGTTTTCCCTACATAAGTGATATAAAGATTATAAAGCGTAATTCTTTTAGAAGGGTACTTGCCTATTTACTTTGACCATTGCCTTACTAACAAAAACTGGATGATGAAATTTGCTATTTTATTTGTTATATCGTTGATTATGCAAAGTTAAATACTGACGCTTAATTGATGGTTAAATTTTACAGGTAAATGCCAAATACTGAATAATATACGAAGAAACTAATTCAGTAAACGTTATAATGAGCAATTGAATTGGTGTAACTAAATAACTAAATATAAATTAGTAAATGTGAAGTTATACATGAAATCAAAGACCATTGACATTGTCATCAAAGATCATGATCATGATCATCATTGTCATCAAAGATCATGATTCATTCGATCATTGACAAAATTAGAAATTTCTTAGAGCATAATGATTAGACTGGGTAAAATAGACTACCTGGTGTAATTTGCTATTTACAGAGTTAGGTATTTACTATTTGTCTCGGTCGACATAAAAACAATGACTTCCTGCAGCTCGCTCGTTGCTGGGATGTTACAATTGACATTAATTGTGACTGTCTGCCACCTCGCCGGTGAACACTGTAAACACTACAAACAAGTCTACGTGACGTCACAGGCGCGGTTAACTAGGATAAATTTGTTTCCTATGACAAAAACAGTTGGAAAACCTAGCTTTTATGTATTGGTTGCAAACAGTCACTACTTCTTACACTGAAATCGCTGTTTTTTTATTGCGATGATAAATAATACTAATAATAATTTGATAGTAAGTTACCGTCATGAGATAAAAGTTTTCAGTTAAACAGTTCTTGATTGTCAAACGTTGAAAGACCTATGAAAATATTTAAAATAGTGGTAAAACCGATATAATGAGTTCACGCATTTATATGGCTGAAAATTGCTATAATAACAATTACAACTATGTACATGTTCGCTTTTAACTTCACTTGAGTCTAATCATTTGTATATTTAAGAGAAGAACTCAAAGATTTATACTCAGGCACAAAAATGCGACTATATGAATTTATTTTAACATGATAAATGCTACATAAAAATACATGTGTAAGCAAGCTTTGCAGAATACGAATCCAGGCCGGAACAGTTTTGCTGGGCAAAGTTGGAGCTGGACTCAAACAAAATATTTACCCCTCTTGCAATACAAACCTGTTCAGCAAATACAGACTCCGTTTTGGCGTATCTCTGCCCCACTGGGGTAATAACTGTGCTCGATTTTTTTGTTGGTTTTTAATATTTTCTGGTATTGCAGTGAAATCGGCTGAGTTTTACTGATTAACTGTGGATTCGCTTATGAATGTTTAACTTAACATGAAAATTTCATATTAAATTTAATAAACGATACATTTAAGTGATCATAGACCTCTTATGTGGTCTTTTGCAATATTGTAAGTAGTTGAATTGAAATAACTGAGTTTAAGTGGGTATATTTGGAAACAACTGCAGTGAAGGAGAAGTACTGGAGGGTCGATGCCCCAGAAAACAGCTGGCAAGCGGACTAACTACGCACTCACAATCGTCGAATTGCCACTTACTTCTACCTCACATTACGGCTGTATAATCACCGACAATTACTGGATCGACATTTCTCTTAAACGTTTCACTTAAACAAACTATTTTATGTAACCGATTGAGCATAATTAGTAGTCGACGGCGGCGTCGGCATAGAATTGTCGGTGAATGACAATTCCTTTGTAAATCAATATCTTATTTATCTCTAATTCTTATTACGAACATAGAAAAACATGTCAACTTGTCTATAAATGCATCATGTTTTCAATTTTAATCTCCAGTATATGTATTTAAGTATAGAAGTAAAGCATAACCATCTGTATTAATAGAGATATGAGTAAAGTCATTATGATAACAATACTTAGGGATGAATAAAAGGGTCCTAGAAAGAAATGAGATGGGTGGATATTTAAATTAGATTTCTTGTTAGTTATTGCATAAAACCAATAGAAATTATTTGAATTGATATCAGTGGTTAAAGGAATATCGCTTATTTGGAGTATCGTTTTAATAAACTAGCTTTAATAAATCTGTGGCTTTTAATTTTACGTTATTGTTTAAAAAAATTAAATAATGTTAATATTTTGAAACATATGTTTCACCCCAACAATTTATTTGGCAATCTATAGTGTTTTTCTGACTTCTGACGATACAGTATTCAAGACCCCAAGCCATCGCTGTTCTATACAGTGAAAGAATCGCCTATAGGTGAACAAATAACAATTAGTATATAACCTTGTTTTATTTAACTTAGCTTTCTATTAATTCCATTTGAATAAAAAAGCACAATTACAAGCGAACAGACGTAATTACCTGATGTCCGTCATGTCAGTGGATGCCCCGTTCTGTCCGGCAGTCTCTGATGTAATTAATGTCATTCAATATTGCGCAGCAGGGCGAGCGTTGTAATTCGACACAACTCATCATTCCCAGAAATGAAATGGCTAATAAATCAAACTTGGAATCAATTCTGTTTATCAATCAAAACTTTTAATGAAAATTTTGTAAAGGGTCCGTCTGATGTCTATATTGGCCAGCTGCCAGTGATCGAGCAGTTAAATATTTTATAGGTTGCGGTTTATACACGTTATGGCTATGTTTTAAAGGCTCAAGGTAAAACATGACGGTAAATAATACAGGCAATCACTTCAGGCGTATATTAAAACAACAGAATAACCGTGCAGTTAGATTTTTAACGAGCCATGTTTCCTTAAAACATTCCCACTCCTACTTAAAGAAAAAATACATAAAGTCACTTACAAATAAATGTGTAACATGTAATGTAATGCTAAAACACAATGAAAATATCCATCCACTATTAATGAAAATATATTCAAGACTATTACGCAGTTTTTAATTTGACAGGATCAGTTTTCCTCAGTTGGCTAAAAACATCATTTTCGTTTATCTAAGGGTCGTTAAACTGTGTGGATCATATGTAGCCACAATGAGAGTATAGTGAATCCAGGTCGTTCCATACAAAATATTGACCCAGCTTACAATACACAGGGGCAATTCAAACAATGGCCCATGTCCATACCGCTCTCTCATCATGCCCGAGCTTTTCCATCTAATCCGACCACTTTAAATTCGAAGTTAGATCAATGTAGGGTGTAACTTAAAAAATTACGTTGATATTTCTTAAAATATTGAGAAAATTTCCGACCGCTTTTGATTATTATGAGGTGATAATTTATAGTAAACGTCTGAAATCACTTTTACTGAAGACACCATTCTTCGTTAGTTAATTTGTTGAGAGATATAAAATAATATTATTAAATTTCCATGTACTTTCATTCAATTAGTAAACAGCTATTACTGAAGCATTAGGCGAAATTTCAAATTATTTTTCTTGTAATCACGTTTTGATGTATTTTATCTAATTTATAATTATCTGTATTATGTTACCTTCAAAAATTTAATTGCAATACAGCGGTAGTCATAATTGTAAATCATTTTGCACAGTGAAGAAGTTTGCTTTTCCTACGATAGAACGCTCAAACATTGAATTTCAAAATTTCTCTCTTTATATTTATAGTTGTATTCTAGTTAGCTGGTTTTTAATTTTAATTTTAATTTTGTGTGTGTTCTACGGCAGTGGTGATGTTTTGATCGTAACGGTCCAAACCCGGGTCTTGTTAATATCTGACAGCGATCTTTTGTTTGATAGCATAATTAATTCATAGCCCAATGACAAACGGCAACCGGACCCAGTTTCGACCCTGGTCAGGATTCGAACCGGCGACCCTCAGCTATGAGGTTATGAGGCAAATTATCCACTAGGCCATCCAGTCAATCTGGTATTTAATTATTGTTCCAATCTCAATGCTCATACCAAAACGCCAACTCAATCAAGCACAGGAGATTATTTTATTATTTTTAATCAGGGAAAAATATTATGCAATAACCACTGTTTCAAGACACCGAAATTCATGATATGTTCACTTGACAGCCAGGTGGTTGGATCTAACGGAGAACTGATGAAAAAAACACCACGTGCCTCGCCATGGAGGACAGGTGACGGGACATCTGCCGGTGCCTGTAGGAAGGCGCTGCATGCGGCAGCACGTAGTGCATTGGACTGCTCGGACAATCTACGCTGAAACATTAAATATTTATATTTTAGAATTTATAACAATTTCATTTACTGTTATATCTAATGGCACTTCAAACTCATTAATTTCATGAGTGAAATACATAAGGCACTTATATTTTCTCAATCATCAATACTATGCAGGTTAGAAAATACAAAGTATAAAACTTGTCTGCGGGTTGGTTTCCTGAACTGCGGGTTTTTAACGTTTTGTTTTGTTGAACATTATAAATAACAGAAAAAAACCATAGACTTCTTGGATAATGTATGTTATGCTTAAGCATTAAATGTAAATCTTAGAATTTATAACTATTAAATTTACTGTTAGGTGTATAAAAAAAACTGTTAGAACTATTGCGCTATTTTTTTGCTAAGTAGGATTGGTTAAAAATGTATGTTTCTTACAAACTTATGTACAAAACAAAATTATTAAATTTACAGTAACGTCTATAAAAAAAAACTGCTTAAACTACTGCGCTATTTTTTGTTTTCTGGGTGGGACTGGTTAAAAATCAATATTTCTCACATACTCATGTACAAAACAGATGGTGAAAAAAAGTATTTAAGAAAATTAATTGATTAATCATACACAATAATAATTTGAATACAGCCCAAAAATTAAGAAAAATACTCTTACAACATATTTGACCACATTCATCAAATTTAATACGGATAGAAGGTCCTTAACGCTACCTGAAAGAATGCTGCCTATTTCGAAAATATGCAAAGTAAGACAAAGGATAACTCAGATCCATACCAATTAACAGAACCACCAGGGGTGCAAATTTTAAACAACCTAATGAACAGTTTCTTTTTGCTCAATTACGCTAAGTCCGGGAACATTGCCGAGCTGGGGTTCTTTATTTTATTGAAAACGATGTGTTCCTGTCCAGAGAAAATGGAAATGATGTTGGGAGAGTGTAAACTGCTCGTTACGTGGGTTCCTTGCATACAAATGCCACTGGATTCTTCTCTTTTATTTTAGACTTCAGAAATTAACACCTAATTATTTAAAATTAAATAGCAACGTCCTTGTAAATATTTAAGAAACTAACAAAATGAAATGATTTAATGAAGTTTATGATTAGTTGTTATTTATTGACTGAAACGTAATGGATGATTTGTTATTGGTCTATGAATTAATGATACTTTAAAAAAAAAGTCGCTGCTATATAGTAAACGAGACCGTTCCCAATTAAAACGCTATAAACGCCATTGGGGTTGTATTGCTCATTAAATTACATACAATGAAATAATTAAAATACTCATATACATTACAATAACAGTTTTAAATTAAAATATATATTTTTTGAATCGCTTGAACTGTATCTATACTAGATGTTTACTTCTAGACAGATTTAGAATGCATTATTAACAAAGGTCTTGGCCCTAATTCGTCAAGTATGTTTATTTGATGAACAAAATAAGTTATTTTTTCAAATTCTAACTAAAAAACTAAGTTTATCATCGTTAAATATTTGCACTGAATTATACAATGTCACTTCAATGAGAAGACATAGGCAAAACACTGACCTCGGGAGAAAGCATCAGGCTCCCGGTTTTTCAATAATCGATACTTGGTAATAAATTATTGCTAATGGTTGTTCTTGTTTATTATTCTTGTTAATTGATTAATCAAACAAATATTTGAAGTCATCATTGATTACTCGTGTGCATTATAAAATTTATGAAAATAAAGCTACGACTTGGTGCTGAGGTTCTATAAGCGTAATCAAGATTAACATGTCTACGCAGTAGAACTATTTATTGACACACCATAGATCGATGCCACGAGAAAGCTCAGATTGTAGTTTAAATATTTTAGTTGATAAATCAGATTTTGTGTGAGTAGGGAAATGACTTGTCTTGCTTGATTTGTAAATTGACCATTATACGGATGCGAGGAGCGTGGATGGAGTGAAGGGTAGATTACCGACGCTGAGAGGGTATTTACATACAAATATGCAAATGTTCATCCAGATTTTGGTGTGTTATGCTGCATACGTTTCGTTTGTGTACGCTACTTGTTCTATATACGTCTTAAGTCACGATGTAATAATATTTGTTAGTGAAGATGTTTAGGTACGTTTTTTTTGACGTGGTATGGTTAATCCTGATTTATATTCCAAATTACGTCCATAATACCATATAGACATTTTATGTTTGCTTGTAAACAAAGTTAATGGAATTTAATCTACTTTTGACAGATGGCGCCACTGCTAAAATAACAGCATTTAACTGTATTTAAGTGATGTCCTTTTTTTAAAATTCTGAGATGTATTAGCAAGTCTATCCCAATAGCATGTTAGCATAGTATTAGAAATACCTTTAAATTGACACCTCAAAAGTTAAAATCCGCCCAGCCGTTAATGAGTTGTGACCCCAAAAGTAAAACCCCTCACTTAATTAATATTTGTATAGTGCAAACATGCATTTTGTTACTGCAGACCTAAACAAAAATTTACAAACGGTAATTCACGTGCAATCATACAGTTTTTTAAACCTGTCCAAAACTTATTCTTCATTTCAAACGTAATTTTCCCATAATACGTTGATTTCTTGTTCGATCATACATTACAAAGTTTACCACTAATGAGTTCCGTCCACTGGTCGTGTAACCATAATTAAATAACTTCTCGCAGCCGTTGCTCTAGTTAGCAACTCTCCTCCACGTAACGAGGGACGGTGGCCGGTACCTGTTACATAGACTGCTCTAGTGATGTAGGAGTAGACTACTAGGTCAATCCAGTTGAGACTATTTCAGTACCTCATTTTTTGTCGTAAATTTATAGAGTGTGATAATCCAAAACTTACAAAGCTTTTTGGAGAATCACACTGTGCTGAACATTACACGTTATTTATACAAAATGTACACAAAATTTAATAGAGCCGCGCATAGAATTGAAAAATTATATAGGTACTTAACACAGTTTTTAGAGAGAAAGGAAATAGAAATGAAAGTAAAATGTAAAAAGCACTCACTAACAGAATATAGCATTACCTCTTTCGAACAATGTATTTAAAATATTGTTGCGTAAATGGGATGCAAGGTTGGAAAAACTGTTGATTGATTTAATTTGGATACATTAATGATCTTCAGTCCAATCAACATCTTGAAACCCTGCGTACTTCTAAATCTCATGTCCCTCAAGCACAGCCTGACTATTACCATTCATTACAGATAAATAAAATAAGATTAAATCATTAAAACATAGAATCACCATAATTTAAGAAAACGTCAACCAATTATTAGCACGCTCTTATTGATCTCTTAAAACGCTTTCATGTTCTTTTTATGCACCACGGTAACTCTTTCTCTACAGGAATCGTTAAGCGTATTCAGCTCTTTTTTACCAAAAGGTGTTAATCTCCAGGATCAAGTGACACGGCCGCCACCTGGTGGTCGCTGAGTCACTGGAGCTTCCTCCAACGTCGTTTCCGGTTACACGATCGTACACTCCGACTACAAGCGACAAATGGCTCTCGGAGGACTCTTTGTTAGGCCAGACAAAGATACTTCAGACGTGGAATACTAGGCTAGGTCCACTTGGGATTACAAATTACTGCGTGGGATACACTTAAATAAAGGGAAGTTTAATGTGAATCATTTATCGTGGATAGGGCCAGATTTTCACTGCTTTTGAACATTGAAATCACTATAAAACCTGTTTCCATTTACCTCGTATCCCGAAATTATGAACATGGGCTACACCTAAAAATTCTTTAACTGCAGAAGCAAGAATTGGCGATTCTTACATAAAAAGAAAGAATATTAAGTCTGCAGTTTGGTTTGCAGCTGCAATTGCCTTAGCCATAATTCAAAGTGTCTGCTTAAAGTAAGAGATCAAAAGAAATACTGCGAACAAACGGAGCACTCTCAGGAGGCAGTAAAACTCTTATGGAATTCGGCAAACAGGAAATAATAAAAGTAAAAATATAATCATCACAATAAATAGTGAAGTCATAGGATAGGAGGGCACCATTCCGGTAGTTTAGTCAAATCGTATTTACTTACAATTCACACTAAAAAAGTACTGATAAACAGATTTTCAGGATACTTGGGCTGCCAAAATCTCCATGGCTTTTAAACTTTTATCAAATTTTCAGGCCAAATCATATAAAACTGAACCCATCGTATTCACGATTTCTTTTATTTATAAATAAAAAGGGACATGAGAGTTATTGTTTTTGTATGCATTTTTTCCAGTAAGGTTTTCAACGTACCTTACATTCATAAAACGGGTGATAATTGTCTGACTAACGTTCGTTAGTTTTTGAGGAGGAAAAATGAAATGAAAGCTACAAGGAAAAAGTCATACCTGCCTGAAATGCTCCACTCTTATAAGTGAATCTGTAGTTAAGTGAACATGAAAATTAATTAATTTCGCATTGAATTACGTATATTTAATCAGGCACAATATAAAATTCAACCAAGAAAATGTCATAACCTTTTCCTATAACAAAATGTCAGGTACACCCGCAGGTTATTACACATTAAACTAACTTTTTATTAAAAAATATATCCACTTTGACAATATCACATAAGTCTTTTTACAGTACCTAAGGAAAGGATGTCATATACAGAATATATAATAAACCATAACATTATTTTTGTTATTGGCTGCGTGTAATCAATTTACTCAACTACTCACGTAGAAAATTAGATGTGGCACAAAAGGGCTTTGTTATCACTCTATAAAACATCTATAATTGAGGATGAACTTGAGAGGTTTTTTTCTAATTGTATATCAAGAAGCCAATTAAAAAAAGGTTTCCCGTCTCACAAAATCATCGTCGATTATGTTTGAATAAAATCAATGACGAAATATTCTTGCAAAAATGCAGACGTTGAAAACAAAAACGCTTTTGAAACCAGCGACCACTTAGTAGAAATAAACGGAGCATAGCTATCTTACTTGCATTACAGCAAGTGAGGCCTGGGCCGCCATATTGTCTAGGTATATAAACATAAATCGACGCTTAAAACCGCGTAATCTGACAGTGCTTATGTTTCAAATAACTCGTAGTTTATACGATTTAGCGCTGAGGTTTAAGGTTGAAATTTTGCATGTAAAGAGTCCCTTAGTTTGGAACCATAATAGTATCAATCATATTTCCAAAATTTTTTTTATACTCAAAAAAATTATATAAAGTCAAGTTTTTATTCAAATTTAAAACATGACATGATAAAAAGTAGCCGGTTACAATTTTTTTTATTTTTTGGCCAGGCAAAATAAAAAACGGTGGAAATTGTTGCTAAAGAGTTGAATTTTTCAAATCATATTTTTTGAAAAAATTAGCTGACGTAGTTTGGTCGGTAACTTAGTTACTGCGGGAGAGTTTATCCGTGCGGCGCCTGCATAAAAACAAAGCCAATCCTAAACTGTTATTAACAAAAATATAGTCGACTAAAAATACAAATGTGGTATCAAATTAAAGGTCTGAATCTCACAATTACTATGGTACCAATTATAAATGGTTTAGAAGCAGTTTACACGTCATAGGAACGTTACAGGTGTATTCCGTGGCGGCAGCTTCTTTTAAAAAATGTCAGGACAAGCTTCTAGGTTATCAGTGTTTACGATTTGTAAACTAACTGTAAGCCATTTATATTTGGTACTATAGTGATTCTGAGATTCAGACGTAGAATTTGATTCCATATTTGTAATTTTTTATGAACTTTTTTTTCATGCATAGGGAATAAAAGCAAATTTAGGCTTCACTTCGCGGTTTCCAGTGCTCCGTCTATTGTAACATGTGGTTGATGTTTGAAACACACAAATGAGAACTAGTGTTCTTGGCATCAGTAAAAAGGCAAAAAACGTGATTTCAATTACTCCGTACTATGATTAGTAACATACTTTTTTCCTGACTTAAATGTTCGATATTGTTATAAAGACGAATGAAGCTCAGTAATGTTAATTTAAAAATATCGACCTATTACACCGTAATCTTAACCGTACATCGTTCTCATCGTAAAATCGTGGTGAATAAAAACTCAGTAAGAAAAAACCATCGTGCTAACGTTAGATTACATCTCATTAATAAGGACCCCCCCCCTGACAACAACTCACCTACAATACAACTTATGACATCTTTAAATAGACAGCAGGAATTTTTGACGCTTAAACAGTCAGCAGGCATTTTTCACATAATTGATCAAAAAAAGTCTTCTAAAATGAAGGGAAAGCCAGGGAATAAATCAGCAGAATGTAAGGGCGAGGTGGAGAGATTTGGGCCGAGCGGCGGCGGGGCGGCGGGGCCGGGTCCCAGGGGCGTAATTACCCCGGCCCCACACAAGCATTATCTCGGACTGGGATTACGGCGGCCCCGGAGTTATGTGTATTCATATATAAAATAACCCGGTCATGACCAGATTCCGTATCTCGACTTATTTTAATTTTCCTACTTGTTTAAATATCCAGATGGTTGATTGTTAATCTTTAAAGGATTTTGTAGACGTGTGTTTACAGGATAGCTGAATAGCTTACATGCTGTAATAATGAAATTCGAAATTAAGATTAACTAGCGTCGGCGTTTCACTTCGCTGAGAAGAAGTTAACAAATAATTGTAAATGAAAAATGCATCAACTCTGCCCTTAGGAAATGTTTATCAATAACTAATATATTTGTCTTGGAATTCCCTCGCCGACCCCTTTCATTGAAGAATAAGGTTAATGGGTAACAGGTTTTATTTTTTTCAAAAGTTACGGGTATTTTTGGCTTTATTCAAAATATAGATGATTTCTAAATTAGAGTGAAAGAGTTCTTGAACTTTTTTCTAGTGACTACGACATTGCTTATTGAGTACCTAATTACAACTACGACTCGAAAAAGTAAACAGTGTTGAAATAGGAGCGCAGTAGCGGTCTAGAAAATAAACTTCGTCATTGGAGTTTGGAACCAGAACCAATCCTACGTTCAAAACTAATTCTCAATCCACTTAGCAATAACCTTCGGTATTTCGGTTTCTTTTCAATATTTTTTAATAAACCATTCCAACTTTTAAATCAGTTAATCAAATCAAGGTTTTGAACCTTTCCTTCTGCCGTTCCAATATAGTTACTTGTTTCCGATGGATAAGTTTTAATTATTCAGTTATTTAGTTTTCTATACGAACCTTGCCTATTCATTTACGTTATCAATTTAATTTCAGCACTCCCACGAGTATACAGCACATATAATTCCATTGTTTTACCACCCACAATCTCAATAATAACTTCAGGACATGCAGAAAAGAAACGCTTTCCCACAATTATTCACTTCCTTAATTACCCCCTTAAACTTTCACGTCGTCGTCGCGCCGGTAGTGGAAAACAGCTGACTGCTATAAAAAACATTGACCCGTCGACAGCCTGAGCGAACATCGCTACCCTTGAGCGCGCGCGAGGCTAATTGTCAGCTGATCGGCCCGTTACGTCACGCTGGATCGGGCGGGTCACGTGACCCCCCTCAGGGATTACAGATCGTCGCCGCAGTGTTGCCTCCCATTGTTATTGGGCCATTGTTCTCCGTAACGTGATCACACCTTATTGGACACGTGGTTATTAATGTTTCCGATATAGTATTTGCACATCACCTCGTGATAGTGGGGTTCCATTGCGTCGGAATATGGAAGGAAAACAACAATGTTTAGCAAGTATACAACGAGTTTACATATGTTTAGAAGTTAACGTAGTTATTGGTGAATTTTCAAGTATATATCATGATTTACCGCTCATTGAGAGCCCAACTTTAAAAACTTTAACTTAAAAAACGTTAAAACTTTAAAACGCTTAAAGGAGAGCTTAAAGGAAAGACATAATTAATGTACCATGGTAGTATTATATTTTCACCAAAATACTTGTTACAATGTACAATAAACTTCAAAATCAAGGAATAAAAGATTATAATATTGCCCAGTTAAATCAAAATTCCATTTTAATAGCTTTGTTATTAGTAATTATAATTTGTTGGATAAGTTAAATTACTTGGTTCACTTTATTAGAGTAAGTTAATCAATATGTAGATCTTGGAGTGACTTTCTTAGTTTGTTTCATTAAAATGTGATCAAAACATCTTTTATAGCCCGGTTTAAAACAATAACTGATAAATCAATATTAGGACACATTATATTATAAACGAAAAAACATGCAGATGTAGAGTTCCTAGAATTTATCTATAAAAACAAAAATGAGATAAACAGCATGAAGCCTAGAGCATAGTATAAATGCTTGGAGGTTTTATCAGAAGCGATGTGAATACCATATCTTTTCAAATATTCTCTACTGGATTTGACAGATGTCTTCCTTCACCCTCCGGTACCGACAAAACATACTTCATACACAACCTTATGCTGCAACTCCCATCCTTCAAACTTACTTCCAGCTAGATTTCATGATTCGATAAATTATTTATTCATCTAAGGAAATTTATATAACATAAATTATGTCAGAATTGCAATATCCGAGCTACTCACAGCATTGAAGCTTTAAAATCAGTATTCCTGAACAAATGAAAATGAGTAACCCAATAACATCATTAAGGGGATCATTTACGTCAACTGAAAATAGACTAAATGGTAAAACCACGGCTGTTAACTATCTAATTTGTATTTGGAAATGAAAGCGTTGTGATAATAATTACCATACACGTAATGTCTACCATTTACAGTAAATCATTTTAAATTAAAATGAAAGTAGCATTGCCGCGCAAGTGTCATTGTTTGTCATATTATTTTTTTCATTGAAAAAAAACTGTTTAGGGAGCAGTTAGTTTAATTTTCTAAGAGTACCAATACAGTAGGATTATAAGCGAGGGACTATATCAAAAGTATTTACGGACACATTGTATTTAAATCATAATGTTATAGTTACATAAGATTTACCCATGGTTTGAAATGTAAGGAGGGGGGATAATTTGCATATAACCTATGCATGCACTTGTGACATTTAATCATTATAAATTTTAGTTTACACGCTTTCATGGAGGTTTTACATTTACTGCAGGTTTTGTAGTGTTTTAAATAGCTAATAAGAGTACGTAACATTAACAAGATCGTGATGTAAAAATGTTGAAGATTATCGAGTAAAGAGATCAATGTTTCAGGTGTATACTTTCTTCTACAAAAGTTCAAACAACATTAAACTCTACACTTCTTTAAGAAAAATGTTCTCGCAAATACAGCCAGTTTAGTATTGTAGAGAGTTTGGTAATAGACATATATAAATTGAAAGATTATGGCATCGATATTTATGATGAAAAAGGTTATACTCTTTCTATTTCTAAAAGATAAAGGGAAATTAGACTAAGCTCACAAACAATGTTATCCAAATGAAGTTTTTTACCCAAAGGAAGATTATGTACGAAGTGTAATGAGGCCGGTTTCCATGACAACATTAAACGCACATTCGCTCCTTTATTGCCTGAAGAATGCAGCTTGTGTGAATTATTTTAAATAAATTCTTGATTAGCATGTATCGTAGCATGTAGTAGTATGTAGCTTATATCGTTAAGTTCTTGTTTAAAAACAATTTTCATACATCTTAAACTAGTAGTGGTTTTTTTAGAAAGCTGCTATCTTTATGTTTAGTATGTCCAGTTATTTCAAATAAAGACAGTTTTAGTCTTGTGTTGGATATATTGCATTTAAAAAAATCCAAACAGAAATTTCAGATGATGAGTTTCCAGTTTTTGTTTGATTGGTAGTATCTAAAACAAAACTTTTAATACTGAGAATTCGTATTGTAAAAGTATTTAAATCTTAATAAACATTCGGAAGGCAGGGGATCTATAACAAGTAACTAGTTCAGCCAGATCACTAACAACCCTTGAACTAAGATTTATTTTAGTGGTATGAGCAAAATTCGTATGGGAATACACTAAAGGAAAATAAAATGTATACCCCTTTTAAAAGTGTCTTATTTTTCAATAAAATAATCACGTTTTAAAACAATCAACACAATGATGTATATTTTAAAGTTTTCATTAGAATACTCGATTCGCAATTTATTAGAAATTATTTTGATTAAAATACGGAATCTGTTTCATAATTATTATTGCCGAAATATCCATATAAGTTTTATCAGGTTTTCAATTAATTACTTTTTAAATATCACTAACAAACAAAAAAGGGTATATTTAAATGGTACACCCTAAAAATGCTCTGAAATTTGGAGCAAACATAAATTTTATTTCAAATTAACAATTTACTTACATTTTAGAAGCGGAGAATTAAACAGTTCTCTTTGCACTTTCTAAAGACGTTTCCATATACAAATTGCTCCTTAACCATTGGTTCCTCCTCAACAGGCCTATATACATTCTGTACTCTTGAGTGAAACGTAATTCTTAAAATTAAGTAACACGTTTGATTCTCTTATACCAAGAATTAAGAACATACTTCTCCTCCACGTAGATTTCTAAATATTAAAATCATTTTCTAAGCAGAATTTCTTTACCACGTGTTAATGCTCTGTGGTGCTATGAAGCGAGCAGATGACATCACGATCAAGTTCCACATGAGAGTGGAATATTCTACGCCGGGTTTGACGGATGTCTTCCTCGGCGACTCAACAACAGGCTTTGCATAAACACCTAATGGTCACATTACAACATTCAACGTACCACATTATAATTTGGTATGTACGTCGTGCAAAATTTGTTTAAAGATTATTTCTGAAATAGTTTTAATTTTTTGTAGTACAAACATAATGTGATTTTTGTTAAATATAATAGGAATAGGAAAACGGTGTTAGGCTTTGTAAATTATCTGGCTTGTGAGACGGTTGCTTACGTTGCTGAAAAGTTTCTGGAGTTGTGGAACGGAGTACGGCCAGAGTAAACCAGTCATTGCTATAAAATTCATGAGCAATATATAAAATTTTGCTAAAAACCACTTCTACTGACTACGAACAGTGAAGTAATCGATAATCAGTGGACCTAATCTGATAATTCAATTAGCAATGTATTAAATAGTTTTTTATGGATTAATTATGTCATTAAATATATTCAAAACAGAAATTTAACATGATAAACCTTTTATGAAATACAGTTATGTAATCCTTTGTTATGGAGTAAATTAATTTGATTTTTGAAGTGGCAGGTCAATAATAAATCACTTGTGATATGATGTCGTTAGTTAGAACTAATTACGATGTATAATGCTCTGAGCTAAATCAATTATGACAAAATATACGAGGTTATTAGAGGAGGCTGTTTAATGGTTTATGGGATTAGATTCACAATGTCATTGTAGTGATCTGCAGTTTCAATCATCACATCAGTACTTTCAGGTTAGTCTACGTAACAGTTAATGATATTAATTTGATAAATAATTCATAAAATAAGTTTAAATATGTGTTTGATTTGAAATATTTAACAATTTATTTCAATATTTTTAAAATAACAAACACCCAAATGCATGTCGATCATAATACGTACAAAAACATCTAGTGCTTATAAATTTAAAAGTAAATTTAGGTAGAAAGCGTTATCTAATTTTGTATCATTTTCTGCAGGATTAAAGGAACTATTTCGCAACCAACTAATAAAAAAACTAAGGTAAATTATATTTTTCCCCGCAATATGATTAAAATATTGAATTCATTTGAAGAGTCAAAGATGACACATGCGTTCTTTATAATTGGAACATTTTTTAATATAGTATTTTTTCCTTTATGCGCATTTTTAAGGTAAGTCAAGTCACCCAAAAAGTAACGATGCTTGAACCATAACATTTCAATCGGTCGGAAGCTGCCACTGCATCGCGGTTACCATGACAACTCAACTAACTTTCTCTTGTTCCCTTTTTCTCCCGTTAATTTTTATCACAATCAGCTGCCTTCAGTTCAGAAATTGCTAACGTTGCTACCTGCGAGAGGCTGTATCTGATGTTCATTTATGTCATACAATTGTTATCGATTGATATTTACCAGAGGTTTTTATGGTGTGTTTTCGACTCAGTAAACATTACAGATAGGAACATATTTTACATTTGGTCGACTCACTTGCTCATTGGACTGACGAACCCTATGTATATTATAAACGCGTTACATATTTGGAGAGCTGAAATAATTTGTCTGAACATTTTCTAATTACGGCGCCAATAAAACCTTGCTATTTTTTCCTTCAGTTGCTTTCAAGTTGTCTGAGCTAATGTTATATTTGTGCATGGTACCCATACGCTTTTATTTTACTGTATTCTGACAATGAATGTACATAGTTAGTTACATTCAGCTTTTGTTACGCTTCGCTTTGTTTTGGATCATTTCGCTATATTTAGTTGATCAGGATGTTTTTCCTCAATAGTTTTGCAATGGTAATTTTGTTATTAAATAACGTCTTAGTTGTTTTCTGTTACTTAAATCTTTTGTTTTATTTGCAGATTGACAAGGAAAATTAACATTTTCAATCTGTACTAACCATGACTCGCCTTTGCACAGAGAGAGTTTTATTAAATGTAAAATTCTGTTCGAACATATTTATATCATCCGTTAATAAAATAATTTAGTATGTACTATATTTTTGTTGGGGATATGAAACTAAATGTACAAATATTCAAATTAATATTCAATAACTAAGTTAATATTCAAATTAATTAATTAAAAGTTAATATAAATTAACAATGGAAATTTTGTGATTATAAATCATTACAGTTTCCCTTGGGATATTCAGAGCGATGTTTTTACTTTGACAGGTATGTGTCAAACATTTCCCTTTAAAGAATAATTAACATGAAAGAGCATGTAACTATGATTAATTATATCTTCTTCCAAAGGTTATCTTTTTTTAACATTTGCCCGATCTGTGTCGTCGTGTTATGGATGTTAATTATAGCGTATGTGAAGTAATGATTACAATTAACTTATCTTTAAAACGATTTTTAATGAACAAGGTACCTTCCTAGTAACATTTTATCAATTTCAACAAATTTTATATTTTATCTTTATACAATGTGTCAAAGATTTCCCTAAATACAAAGAGGCAAAGTCGATCTGCCCTAAGGCTATTGCTGAGGTAGTAATTATTTTAAAACCACCTTTTCATTGAGGACAATTTACCACCATCGTTTCACCTTTTTACCCTTTTACATATGAGACAGGAAATCCTCCAAATGAATTTGATATCAAGGACAAGCCAGATTCTCGACTGAACGAACGCCTGAGCTTCGCTAAACGCAATTGAGGTACAGACTCTGATTTGCCTCTCCTCCCCATAAGGCGTTGTCCAATAATTTGACGTTTATTTATTTTAACTTATACTGGAAAAGACTAAATATTTTCCATCCTCATCAAGAGCTATTACAAAAAGTTTTCATATCCTTGCCAAGGCCTATAAAGAAAACAAGTAATAGATACTTCGGTACATGTGCACGCTTCGCTGGCACGTTGGTGGTTCCTTTTCCTTTGTATAGTTTTGTTTTCATTTGCATCTAGTGTAAATTTTTTTATTTGTTTGTTAAATTTCGTAACATTTTAGTGCTTCGGTGATATCTTTGACGTGGACATTCTCAAGGACTGTAATACATTTTAACGACTCGGTCCCTGCACTCCAGCTTTGCTCCAGTAACTTTTTGTTACTTCATACCATGTGTTTGTCATTTAATTAATATTTGTAAAAAAATCTAATTTGATTTAAGGCTGCTTAACTAACAAGTAAACAAAAAAATATGAAAAAAGATAAAAAATAATGTTAACTTATTAGTGACATTTTTTACTTGAAATGAACGGGATAGTTCAGTTCTCCTCCACGGCGATGATAGCAATACACGGAGGGGATCTCGCGTATGAATTATTTCCTCATTGTCATTCAGTGACGGCTTTTTCGCCGCCTTCGTGATAATTATACGCACCGGATTAACATATTTACTTTGTTGTTTGTTTTTTGAATTTTTATTTTATAAGGTGCTAATAATTTTTTTACATCTAAGAAAGCTGGCTAATAAGGCTAATTTTTTTAACGCCTAATTAGGTTAAAGGCTAACCATAAATAACCTTGTTAATATGATAATGAGCATTTCAAACGATGTTATGAGAAGTCGTAAAAGCAGTTCAATGTATCAAAACGTAAATTTTGTAAAAATAAATTAAGTTTTCAAATAAATAATACATTAAAAATAAATGTTTACTCAACTATTGTCATTTATGAATATCTTGTGTGATTTTAAAACTAAATAAACTAATATTAGTTGACCATAATTTGAAATTAATAATAAGAGGAACAAAATAATCATCCCTAAAATGAATCCTGACAGCAAAATGTCCTGCAGAATTGTCTTTTTCATTCGCTACATTTGGAGAGAACGAGAACAATTCGAGTCAAACCCCGTCTCGAGGAGAGACGGGAATGGCACCTAAAATTGCCTTGTTTCATTTAGCCACAAAACAGCTCCAAGCAGGATTACAATTACAGAGACAAATAGAGGGAAGAACGTTTCACCCCCTCGTCCTCCATCTTACCTCAATTATACTTGCTAAGATGCGAGAGAACTTGGTGGATACAACTTGCACCCAACTCTAACTTGCCGGTAGCTTTTGTCATCAACCGGTGCGTTGCGGTACACCGCCGGGATTACTGAAAGGACGAGAAATTTAATAAATATATATTATGGCTGATAAACATAATCCAGTATGTATTTAATGGTTTAAATTAAGAAATGTGTTATTTTAATATTAAAAATGACGTGTCACAAGGTAAGGTTGCTATTTGAAAATGCAGGCTTACCCCAAAACTTCCCCGTTTTGAATGGAGGGAGTGAGAATTTTTTCATATTAAAATGTCCTCCTTTGATCATGTAAACGTTGACAAAAGTTAATATTTTTAACTTCATTGATAAAAATTAACTAGAGGGGGGAGGGTTGGACTCATAAGATACCCATCAACATTGCGAATGTAAGAATTTATGGCTGCATGCTCTTTGAATTGCACGAAAAATATGTGTGCGTGAACATAATGTCGTTCACTGAACGGAGGAAGATGTTTCAACTATTATGAAGCTGAATCATTTCATATCGTACTCGACACTCTAAAATAATATTCTTCATATGCTTTTAGGGGGATCATGGAGCTAAAATTTATCCCTGGATAAATCAAACCGTAGAGTTATAATCCTCCAAAAGTATAGAATAAAATTTATCATCTATTTTGTATAAGAAAATTTCAATAACTCAACTTCAACGCTGCTATAGTGAGGATTTTAATTAAAAGAAACATGAACAGTAAGCTGTGGTTATTTTGGCAAAAGCAAACCCTTCTATCTTCCTCAATACTATGTTTAACTTGCCACAAAATAGTATGCAACAGCAATATATATATATACTGTCTCAACAGTCTTCATCGTCTTACTACATTCCGTTTTCTAAATATTTCTTACTTGAAAGTTGATGACATTTCCCTCAACCTATTACAGTTGTGTTAACGTTCAAAATTAAATATTTTAAAGACAATCATTTAAATTTCAGTGCATTAATTGAATTAAGAAAACTTAGTCATTTAGAAATACAAATATATACAGTTATCTGCCACCAAAGACGCGGCCAGTTAGCCGCAATATTTTACACAGAATCGCGGCTGGAAGTCCCGAGGTACCTGCGCCGCGCGCCGAGCACGCATTGCGGCACAGGAAAGTCTCGTTAAGCCACTTGCAACTCGTTCCGACCGACATTTCGATGCTTCCGCCTATCGAACAATGTGGCTAACAAGTTCCACGCGAGTTTAGGACTTTCCTTTAATTCATAAAAAATCTGTTTTAAAAACAGTATGCATCGCAAATTTGAAGAAATTTATTGTTTGGTTAAATTGTTATTAAATCATTACACGGTCGTTGAGCTAATTCATAATTTCCCAGGCCGTTGGAATTACCAAGGTTTATTTAGTCCAAAACAGCTCCAAGCAGTTACCGTTACGGAGACAAATGGAGGGAAACTCATTTCACCCTCCGTCATCCCCAATCTTGCCGTTTTTTCACTTGTTTGGATTTTGAGCCTGTTTCCTTTTTTGGAGAGATGCTCTTGGTAATTTCCTTTCTTTTGGTTACCATTAACCAGTGTTGTAATTTCTGTGCTCTAGATACCAAGTGGGGGTAAGTTTGTAATTACGATATACGAATGTACTTTGATATTTCCTAATCCAGGCTTGTTAACCATTCCAATTTTTATTTTGTTAGGAATCACAAACAAGTTATACATGTAGATAAATTCCACATTCAAATCCATCTCGTGATATGTTTTCTAATTATAAACTATCATGATTTTTATATACTATGTGTCATTTAGATAAAAAATTCAGTTTACCTACAGACCTATTTTAAAAGATTTAGTTAAAATTAATTATTTATAGTACAGCTAAACGCATGACCATAGCATGAATATAGCAGAGGTTGTCTTGGAGGCTGTATGAAACCGTGGTAGGAAGTAGGAGGTGGGAGAAAGAGAGAGAAGGAGAGAGGTTCATGGGAGAGACGTGACATGGGAACCAAACTGACTGCTGAACACATCAACAACAATAACAAAGTAACAGACGTTCTCCTCAGACCTATCAAAGAAACTGAACCAAGCTGCTGACCTAATTACACTAATAAACCTAAAGGAAAAGAAGATGGCCTTTAATCCTGACGGGAATTTGGAATTGTAAAATATTATCATTACAATTTCAATAATTCATTCTTAACTCTTACTTTTAAAAAGGGCCTGCAGACGTTTTGTAGGTGAACTTAAACATAAAACATATTCTTGACGTTTAAAACTAGGCCTATGTCAGAAATGTACTGATACTTTGTTGGCCTTTGAGGATAAAAATGAAAATAAGTTGCTATCAAAATATCTTTTGGTAAGTCTTTTCCATTTGACGTCGCAATCGACAATATCATCAAACACATACTAAAAGAAATTATTTTCCTGTTTTAACCTGGAGGCACTGTAATAATTGCCACTATAATAATTATCTTTTGGTGCTACGCAGCGCTGTTATCTTTGTACACAAGGATACAATTAAAGGTAAATAATAATAAAAGCGCCAAATTTTGTGTGCAGTAACAGATTCAAAGAGCACCTCACTGTCAATCAACGAAGTCATCATCATAAATGTTAACATATAAACTCTGTTAACGTGTTAATATAATATGTTAACATAAAATGTTAACTGTTAAATATATATGCTAATATAATATGTTGATTTAATAACCTATTAAATAAATTGACCACATAAACAACTTCAAGTTTACTTGATTCAATAGATCTCTTAAAATTCATCACCATAACTTTAATGTTTATGTATTACCTAGTACCTAGCCCTTTGAAATAATTACGATTATTTTTTTATATTCTTTGAAACATGAGATTTTTAGAAATATATTATTGAGAGGCCAATATTTCTAAAGGAATCGACTGTTTGTCATTAAGCACCAATTAACCAATTTAACGTGTGCTAGTAAAGGTTTAGAAGATATTGCTTCGGTCCAAGCTTCTTCTCCTCTTCCAGCCACAACGGATCGGGCAAGTTCGAATCACTTGGGGAAGTAGTTTAACTAATTGATGCAAGTCATTGCTGAACTCTTGTCATCACATCCCAGACTGACTTATTGAATACATGCCAATGAGATGTGAAGTATAGACCGCTCACTCTCTGTTGATTTTATCAAAGTATAAGTTTTTACATATAAATCATTGCAGAGTTTTAATTAGTTAAAGTACAAATTTGATGATAACAGATAAAAATGGCATATGTTTTTTATTTGATAAAGGCCGTTCATTCAACTAAAAATTCAATTTCTATTTATTTATTTAGTTAAACGTCAGGAACTATTTACTTCTTAGTACCGTAGTTGAATTTCACTGTTTTCAAAATATTTCGTAACATAATCAAATAATAAATCTTATTCGATTGGAAATTTAAAGCTTTTAATGATACCTTATTTAGATCAAGATCTTCTCAAAATATGTTTCACATCTTTTCTCGCCGAGGATCACTTTTTTAAGAAAAAAATGGAATAAGTAACCTCGCTTACGTCAGTGGACCTTGTTTTTTGGTATATGCCGAAAACCTATGGATAAGCTTGATTAAGAAAACAATTCATTAAATAAAAAATACAATTACTTCAACCGAAATTATTGCAAAACATGGGAATTCACTTTTGAAAAGTAAAGATTTTGACATCTTTTAGTTGGTTGGTGGTGTTGTTGGTAGCAAACTCGGCCTCGGAACTGTGAAAGCATTGTTGCAGGGTTGCGTCTCGATGTTGTCGCATTTTTTTGCAGTACTAATCACCCTTTTACTGTACCAGCTTACGCCTTGCTTTGCTCGATAACTTCCACGCACAGGCTTGAGGCCTATGTGGGGGGGGGGGCAAATGCACTGTTAAATGAGGTCTTAAATTGAAAAGAAATGAATGAAAGATTGACTAAATTAAGTATTATTTTAGATCAGACATACATTAAGTCCGAGCTTGAAGTAATTCAACAGCTGTCACAATGCAAGCAACGCAGCATCGTTGTTTGTCATCATGCTAAAGCCAGCAGAGCCAGCCATTGTAACAGCCACTGATCAACACCTAACGACTTTTTATAAAAAACATTATCCCGTATGAGAGTGGAAGTAATACATTGTCATATGTCAAAACCTTTATTTAACTTCAAAGTGTGTTCCAGCTATGACGTTGTGCATGCGATATGAAAATAGTTTTTAAAAATATTCTTCTTGGTAAGATGAATAATAACGAATATGTCATAAAACATTTAACAAGACTGTTCGCAAAAATCTCCAAATTTATTTTTAACTGAAGCTCTCTATAACGAAAAATGTGTTTGATTTTTATTAAAAAGGAATGTTTGGCAGCCAAAACCGTCGTTTTCATTTACCCACAAAGCAGATCCAAACAAGATTACAATTACAGAGACAAATGGAACGTAATGCGTTCACTCTCCCTCCCAAGCCGCGTCATGCTGTTGCGAGGAGAATTTGTAGCTTTCGCGTCACCGTTTGCTGGCTCAATTATGAAATAAAATAAAAGTCTAAAAGTTTCAAAGAAGACGAAACAATAATTCCTAATTTAAAAATCAAACTTTTGAACAGTTAGCTTGATTGAACAGTTACCTTCATCGATCTTTGAGATAAAACGCTCTTAAACTGAAAGACATTTTGTAAGATCACTAGTTAATATAATAAATTATCACATTAAAAGTTAATCATTTATTACTTATCTCAAAATACAAAAGTAAACATAAACAATAAACATGACATGACATATGGTTAAACTAATCATATGACATCCTCTCTTCTTCATAAACTCAGTCTTTTCGGCTTTACAACCCTACCAAACCTTGTCTTGTAGGGAGCTTGATTAGGAGTGGGATCTTTAGTAGAGGCCATGGGAAGTTCCACACTCGCTCTTGGCTGTTCTAATATCTTCTCCTCAGTTATTTTATTATCGTTAGAGTTTCTCGACCGAATATCTGCTTGAATATCTTTTTGACTGAACCTTGGTTCTTCAATTTCAAAATCCAACAGTGGAGCAGGCTGCAGAAATACTCTGTTTATCCCTTCCGAAACAATATATCCATATCTCTTCAGGTCTTTTATGAAGACACGCTCGTTTCTCATTAGATTGCTTAGTTCCCGCGCATTGTGTCTTCTGTCAAAATAAAACTTCTGGTTTACCTTATCTTTCTCCCAGAACTTCTTGTGGTCGTCAACTCTTCTCCAATTAGGTTTCAACATTCTTTTATCAATTGGGATGTTAGTCCTGATCCTTCTTCCAAACAAAAGCTCTGCAGGAGACTCTTCAGGCATTCCTAAAGCATTAAGCAATTCATCAGCTGCAGAACCCATACAATAAACTAACATACTAATCTGTTGAGATTCACATTTATTGTACAACCCAGAGGCATTTCTAAATAACTCAAACTGCCTTAACCAATTCGACCACTCGGCAGGTTCATTTAAGTTAAAATTAGGTGGAGGTTTTACTTGGAAAGTGGCCTCTGCAGATTCAGGCTTTTCATTTGCCTTCCCTGCACCTGATTGTTTCAGAGCTTCTGCCATTATTGCAACTAGGGCATCTAAAGTTTCTTTATCTACAGGCATCTTAATAATTGAAATAGCCTTGCAAAATGTATAATTTACCTCCAAATAATGTGTTCACCGCTGCCACCATGTAAGATCACTAGTTAATATAATAAATTATCACATTAAAAGTTAATCATTTATTACTTATCTCAAAATACAAAAGTAAACATAAACAATAAACATGACATCATATGGTTAAACTAATCATATGACACATTTAAATCCAATGCTTTGATGTCTTAAAAATAATTTAACAGTAGCAGTTATTATTTTTATGTGTTTCATATAAATAGTCCATGAAACTGTGGAACATTTTTCTAATTTTTGACTCTCAATTCTGTATTAAAAATTGTTTTCTGTTCGATGAAAATATTTTATAAACTGCATGCTACATACGCTTTGGAAGTTGCCAAGGGACTTAATGAATGGGCCCCTAGAAACCGGTTCATTGCAGAGCCCCAGCTCAGTAAAATTGCATCACCCCGCTATAAAAATCGATGAAAATATGACCTAAGAGAACATGTTCACCCAAAAGTAATTCTAGTAAGACGTTGCAGGCGGGGGGGGGGGGGGGGGTGTTGGGGGGCTTCATGTCGGGGACGTGACTCGGATAAAACTTTTCTCGACCCATCAACTGTAAACTAAAGCTGACTCGTTTTTGGGATCACTTTTGGCCAAATGTTGTTGGTTAAATGTCAAATTAGCTTTTAACCTCCAATGCACACAGAATTTTAAAACTGCAAAAAAATATATATTTTTATTTTTAATATTTGATTTGATTACATTTACATCAAACACGTTTACTAGTAACAATTAATTGGGAAAAAGAAAATACTTCGGACCACTTGGGTTGATTTGTAAACAGCCCTTTTCCATAAATACATCAAAGTATTTAATTTTAATTTCAAACACGAACATTTAACAATTATATTTACAGATAGAACATTGCAATTAAAGTGTTATCAATGCGACTAAAATAAATCATTCTGTTCTTTAAAATACTAGGTAGGCCTATTTATTTCAGATATTCTTAGTGACACTCCTACGCACCCTGGCACCCTGTTACGTATTTCATGGAGAACATTAATGAAGGATAACCGTGAATCACATACTTTTACCGAATGTCAAAACGTTATAAATTGAATTATTGTTTATTTTAATATGCTAAGCATACTACATTCGTTGTTACATAAAATCATAGAAAAGTGGACAAGAAACCCTTTCATGACAATTTATGCTCTTAATCCCGATTATAAGTTTATTTCATAGTGGTAATTCATTTTGCACGATTCAACCGATTTGGATTAGTTGCACATAACAAATTTAACACAAGACCTAACAGATTTTGTATCGACTAATTGTGAAGAATCCCGAGGAAAGATTTGATTGTGGGGATGATTGCGATGCCGCTGTCTAGATTGGAGCGGAATTATGAACAAAGCAATGATTTCTTACCCCTTTCTCCCCCTCGCCCCTCTTCTTTTCTCACAACCCCAGGCTGTAAACGCAGCTCTCAATTTCACTTCTTATTAGATTACTGGGAAAGAAAGGCTGTTCCATCAAAATAACTGTACCAGGAAACACTAAATGGAAAGAGTGGGGAATAATTGTTACGATTCTTTTTCTTTTAAATTTTCCTTTCATTATATCTCGTTCATTTTTAGTATCATATATTTCATCAATATGCAGGCTAGCTAAAATGACAGGTTGATGAACGAACAACCGTAAAAATTGAATTTAATTTAAGCAATATCATGATTTGTTTAAGTTTTTTGTATTGATGCTATAAATGATAAAAGTACATTTGAACTATACATATTGACTTGGAAGAGATCATTTGTATTAATGCAACTAGTTTTGGAGTCTTTATTTATTTACAAAGTTTAATTTCACACAATAAAGTTAATGCAGAACATTTCTTCAGATGTTATAGCTGTGCTTCCCCCCAAGAGTACATTCTCGGTACTAGGACGAAGATCCCTAACGACAATGTCAATATTTGCGCCGCATTCGAGCCACGTTCCGTGTTTGTTGACTTGTGCCGGATTCGCAACGCTCCGGTGTCAGTTTGGCTTTATAATTTGTGAAGTGAAATAATAATGCCACCGTTATACTGGGGAAAGTAGGGGATTTTAATATTTATTTTTTTAAAGTTTTGAATTAAAACTCATTCTTTTTTTTCTTCAGTACTTTTATTTTATTTTTGGTAGTGTAATATCTCTTTGATGTAGTGGTTGCGGTTTGATTAGTTTTGTAAAAGCCCTTCAAGGTTTGATTATATGTAACCAAACACTTGCCTTAACGTTTGTATTTGTTCTCGTATAATATATCAACAATACATCAGACTTATAGACAATGGCATTAGAATTACTTATTATTTCCAATCGAATTAAATGAAACAGCTAACCTTCTGTGCCTTTGAAATGCGCTGTAAGAACTTCGCAAATAATTAAGTGTTGAATTAATTGACAAATTTACTGTGGTACAATTCTACTGTCTTTGGGCATTTATGTTTACTTACCAGTATAATGGCGAAAGCGTATGTTATTAATGGAGAAGAAAGTGAAACGTAACCATGAGAAACAGGTGGAGGCCTGTTTGTTTTAAGGATGTAACAAACATTGTTTATAAATAATCGTTTGTTAAAAAAACTACCTTTCCTATAATTAACGGATTGAGAGTATAGTTTTGCAAGCGGTCCTTCAGTAGGTTTGTAAGATATTGCACGGCTAGACTGGGCAGTGGGCAGCTGGCAGTAGGAAGGCGACGGTTCATTAGTATGATGGAAGGTGTAAGAGATTAGTGATCGGTTCAGGCAGACGGTCGTTCCGCTTTATCTGCCACTGGACAATCACCTCCGCGTCTCTTTACTGGTATTAAAGCCACAATTGGTCCACTTTATGCTTTGTAGAAATGCTGAACTCAAAACGTTCATAGGGATGCATTTTTTTTCTTGACAGTGTAAAAATGTTATGATAGTGTAGCGTAACTTATTCATAGCTGTTTTTCCAAGTACATTGCCTTGAGAAACACAATATTTCACTAAAAGTGAACCTTCTTAAAAAAAGCCACTATTGTCTGGTTTCCAAACCGCACGGACGTTGCGGTCTGTTGTTGTAGGCCTACTGAACATGTATTGGGAAGTTGGAGAAAAGGGTTTTGATTACTTCCTGGGCTGCAAACAGCAAAAAAATAAGCAGAGGTCCCTACTTGTGTTATCAACTACATCTGCAATATAGTAATATCAAGTAAGACTATCTACTGTTCATACCGTTTCAAGATTACAGTAGTAACAAGAAACGTAATGGAACCAGTCACTTGTAAGTTTCATCAGTGGCACGTGATTGCACTAAGTACATGTTTGGCCAAGGTCACCCTGGCAAGGAGAGATAACCAATCAGGAGTGACGATGCGGGTGACAGTTTGTGTTTGACAGTATCTGCCTAGTTATCGTTATCGTAGGATATCAAACCTCCTAACGCATGTACCTTAACAATCGGTGTGCTAAATGATTTAAAATTTTCTAGCGAGTGTTTGATATGAACAATTTTTAAGTTTGCGAATAAAGTTTGATGTTTTAGAAGTATAAATCGATCAAAGCATTTGATGATGAATTTTAAATGCTTTATAGATCATTATTTATACCCAGCAACCATGCAAACAAAATAAAACTTAAGCATTTCAAATAATATACAAGTGAAATTGATAGAAATAAAAGAGTGATAAAATAATTTTCAATGTTATGGGTAAGATAATATAGTTTTATCACAACGGAAAGTGATATTTTCGAGATTTTTTAACTTGTAGGCTCTAAAACATTGTTAATAAACTTTAAGAAACCTTTAAGTTTTCTTTTCACAAATTGCCTTAATGATCATATTACTTTATTATTTAAACTGTCATATTAATATTTAGTAAAACGATTTGGGCCTTTCAGGCTGTAAAATAAAAGTGGCATTGAGGAAATTCATAAGAAGTAAAAAATAATGGGTATAAAAAATCTCCGTTAAAATCAATGTTATAATAGCAAACTAAGGGAAGTTTAGCAAGACTTCAACGTCTTTGATGAAAAATATTTTGCCAATCTCATTAAACATGTGCCTGGAACTCAATGATCGATAATAAATGCGAATATTCCAAAACATTCATTGCTGCAACTGCAACAGCAAAGTAATCATTCTATGATTTCCCAAAAGACCTGCATATTTAAAAGCTTACACTACGCCTCCAGCTTGCTTGGAAATCATATCGACTTATACTTTGAGGAGAGTTGATTTGATATATTATAAGGCCACCTTGTTATCTGATTACTAAGGGATTTAAGAGGATAAGGGATTTATTTTTGTTATATACCCAAATGAAAAGAAACATAATTACTGATGGAGTTCTCTTAATGTTTTCCTTAAGTCATAGAAAACGGAAAAGAGTGAAAGAAAAATTAATTAAAACCGGTCCAATTTATATTGTGTAATATAATTTCGTGTATCTATTCGTTGAAGGGCATACTTTAGAGATAAGAAGAGAAAAAGCCTTGAAAATATTGCATTGATAAAGAATAAAACTGTTTTGACAAGCAAAATCCAAGAAGCTTAAATCTGAGTAGGGCCTGAAAATCCTTACTAATCAACGTTTAATTCTAATGTTAACAATCATAAGTTTTAAACAGATTCTTACAAACCTTTGACATATATAGCCCTGAAATATGACAATAATCCCGTTAGCTGATTAATTTAAGTTTTAATATATTTATAATTTAAGTTTTATATATATATTATATTCTGGGAATCATAATACCCTAATGCTTTATAATGCCTACTTACCCTCCTATGAAATTGATAAGCCCTTAAACCTTAACGTAGGAGTGCATTGTTGATAGTCACTAGCGACGATCACGAGCAGTAGCCTAAGTTATTCGATCAAGTGTAATATTAGTACCCTGTTACAATGTTGAAAACGTTTAGTACGTTCCGTTGGAGTATATTGCTGAGAACCCCTAACAAGGATCATGAGAAGTAAAGCTTCAGTAAACAGTATGTCTGTGTTGTTGCTTTATTTATTTGCTGCTACCTCAATCCAAATAAAATATATACATTTATTATCATAAGAGGTTATTATATTTTTAAAACATAAGTATCCCACGAAAAACCAGCAATCCAATAATTCTTTGCTTGATTTCAATTTGAATTCTCAATTGGCGTTTCTCTTTCATTTGTACTAATATTTAAGTTTAAGCATTTGTAGACCTAATATGAGTTCAACAATCAGTTCATCACAATTTTTTGTTTGTTTCAGGTATGTGCATTTTGCAATCACAATGCCTTTTGGTAAGTTTCTGTAGTAGTGATCGTATTTTAGTAGCCAAACTGTTGCATTGAATCTGACTGCTAATGACGATTTGTCGATCACGTTCTAACTAATCGCACTGAACGGACAAAATATTTTTGTCTTAAAAACAGAGCATATGATTTTTGTTGATCAACTCGGATTGATTACATCTGCAGCCAGTAAGTTTAGAAAGAAAAAAACATTTTCCCAATCTTAAATCATACTTCATAAACCTGGAAGGTAAAACAATTCAGAACAATACCTGGACTTAGGACCTATTGTAAAGAATCTCATTTTCAGTTGTTTAGCCTCCGGATTACTGTAGAATACTAAATAATGGTTTAAATACCTGCTTCTAAGTAATCCAAATAAGTTGCCGTGGCGACTAGTTTCGGTTCTCAATAGTGAACCATCATCGGGCCATTACAAGGAGTCTTCATTTACTTCAATTGAAGGTCGTCATGGTTCTTTAAAAAATACACAATCACACACGGACACGGACACATTATTACGATACGAAAAAATATTTAAAACATTAAACAACGTGTTCACGGACAGGAGCGACGCGACCAGGCGGAAGTAAGTTCGTCTATAGAGCGAACGTCTAAGTTAGTCTATAGACGAACTTACTTCCGCCTGGTCGCGTCGCTCCTGTCCGTGAACTCGTTGTTTAATGTTTTAAATATTTTTTCGTTTCGTAATAATGTGTCCGTGTCCGTGTGTGATTGTGTATTTTTTAAAGAACCATGACGACCTTCAATTGAAGTAAATGAAGACTCCTTGTAATGGCCCGATGATGGTTCACTATTGAGAACCGAAACTAGTCGCCACGGCAACTTATTTGGATTACTTAGAAGCAGGTATTTAAACCATTATTTTGTAAAGAATCGTTGACCACAAACCAAATTTCATTGAAGTCAAAATAACTATATTTTTAAGGATATTACTACCTGTTACCGTTGAGAACAAAGACAATGCCTTAGTTTAGACGTCATCAGTTGTGTTTGTATCATACATTTGACATTAGTTACAGTGAAACTGTAGCCATAAGAGAACTAAAATCCATGATATATTCCCATGACGTTTTGGTAAATCTAAGGTAGTTTGTATTGGGACAAAATAAATAAATTAGTGTAACTAATTAAAGAAAAATTCAATTTTAGCCATTACATTAATATTAAAAGGTCTGCTAATCAAAGAACTTTGTAGCTAAATTAGGCACAAGCCTGTTGATAAACTATATTTTAATAGTAACTTTCATCGGGACAAAGGATTAGCCTTGTGAATTATATTAAGGAATACAAATTCAACTTTACGAAATCAACTTTAAACATATTGTGGCTTAGTATTGTAAAAATAATGTTAATATTCGCTCCCTTAAATCTCAAAACGCACGATTTCTTCGAAAATTAATTTCGAGAAAGCGGCGTAATTAAACTGTTTAACTGGCGGAAAAGTTCCGTTCACCCGCAAACAAGGATATTAATCTGGTGAGACGAAGAGAGGAGGTGAACAAATGAGTCCTGGAGCCCGGAATTGAGCACTTGCCTTGATGAAGAGGAGGGTCACGTGACGTATGTGTAACGAGTGTGACATTACCTGCAACCGGTATTGTTGTGTGACGACATCATTACCAGTTGTTATTGTTCTACAACTTTTTGAAACTGTAATAAATACTATAGAGATCAAATTATTTTAGGGAACATTTTTTCAGATCTTTTAGAATTTACGTCGTAATGCAATGACTCCACACACAGTTATATTTGCCACGAACATGATATGTGGAAAACAACAAATAGTTTATGATGGAAAAAATTTAAAACAGGGGTGAATATTCATGAGCAGCAGTAGGCTTATGCCACCTTCATTTTTTATTGCATGGGTTGTCAAAGTCATATTTGTAATAGTTTTCCTTTGATATCAAGTGTTATGATGCCAGTAACATAAACAATGGGATTAGCTGAAAAGATAAGTCACAATGTTATAGGCATCAGAGGTTGCATTATTAATTTTCATAGTATTGCAACTAATCTATGTCTATGTAAATATAAATATGCTCAGCATAAATTGTTTCATCCACCTTTTTTTGCAAATAAGAGTTACAGATCCAGTCTAAAACGGCCGCCTGTTTTTAGTCTTCTAATTTCCCTAAAAAATTCCGATAAGTAGGCCATCCAACATTTTCTAAAATAGGCTCAAAGAAATTAGTACCATGTAAAGCCGGAAATATTGCTCTACACGGCAAACCTTTTAATAAAACAAACTAAGCATATCTCCGAAATACTTTCCATTTATAGGGGTTCAGCTTTAGAAATAACCCTCTTAAGTTTTAATAACCTAAGCAACCTACAGCTGACTTACCTAGTGACGTACACGTAGGCTTTTAAACGCATTTTTAGGACCTTATACTAATAATTAACGCGAAACGAAATATACCGAACATTTATTATACGTGTTTTGGAGCATTATTGTTTTAGATTGTGCAGTTTAATTATACAGCCGTCTCGAAAATACCTCTTGGATCAGAAGGAATTTAATATGAAAACCAATACTGCTTTGAAGAGATTCTTTACAGCCCAGTGGATGATCTGCATACTTTACGATGATTTAAAGATTGTTGTTATTGAAAAATCTCCTTCAAATTGTGTAACACATTTATTTTTGCTCTTCGTAGAAATTTTAATAATAAGTTGCTTATACAGTTGGTCAGGCACGATGCAACGCCCTTAAAAATTCTTTTACTTTCCAGTTTTAGTTATTTTTCCACTAACGCTCATTTGAGCTATTAGGAGTATAAATACTGAGTTCTTTCTTCAGGTTCAGGTAAAACGATATAATACTCTGAAAATATTATATCGTTTTCTTAGTATAAGTTAATCTCCAGGTTCGTAATAACACAATTAAGATACCTCACTTCCTCCATAATGCAACCATTTAATGGTGGTTTAAGCTTAATTACGAATAATTCTGACAAATTTCTGTTTTTGTTTTACTGCGACATGATAAATGTTTTGGGCCGTCAAGCAGGTCTGATAACATAGGTGATGATCAATCAAATTCCGAGGGGAGTTGCGGCAGTTTGCCAACCTGTATAAGGTCACCGTGTCTTCATTATTCAGTATAAAAAATCAGTCTTCCTACAACAATGACCTAATTTATTGAGTTACGTCTGAAGTTATTTGTAGAACCGATAAAAATGAGCTTGCTTGGTAAAAATTAAACAAACTATGTAAAAGTAATGTTAAGCCTAGATATTTTACATGAGTAGGCTCATGGCATTATTTATTCAGTACTAAAATGTTGAATAAAATGTTTATCAACCACAGGACCGTTGTCTTAGTTAATTCACTAAGAAATAAGCTTCCATCACGAACATTATTTTAAATAAAAATCCCTTATTCTTTTTAAATCAAAATCAAAATCAAATCTTTCAATATCAAAATCAAATCAAAATCAAAATTCTACTCCAACAATGTATTGTTAGATGGAATTAATCGGCAAAGTTGCAGGGAGGTGGCCAAATATTCCTCTGTGATTAGAAATAACAGAAACATATCAATCCTAATTTAACTTCGATAAACAAATTAGTTTGAATTTTATAATCTAAAAATAAGTTTCCTAAGCAATGAAATTTTTAACAGCCTTAGAAAATCAATTTATTGTTCAAATACTTTTGGGAAACTGTACTTTTGGTTTTTTGAATCATACTTTGAACTTTGATTTTTTATCAATGCATGTAGCACTCAGAAAGGTAAGTGTTCATAAAATCGAGTGCTTAAGTGCTTAACCGAACTTCAAGAAAGCAGTGGTACTCGTACATACATTTTAGAAATATAATAAAATCTGCAGAAAATAACGTAATTTATCCTTTTTTGTAATTCATTGAACTAAATAGTAAAACTGGCCTATCTTTGTACGCGTGCCCCTACTGTATTGCAGAACGATGGTTCAAGCGAAATATTTTCGTATTCGTTTAATGAACAAACAGAGCATGAGATAAATGGATATGTAAAAGTAATAGGTACCGGGAACCGATGGTTGCTTATTGCCTTCATCAGTTAACTAATATTGGTATTCATCGAGGTACTCATATTGGTATTCATCGAAGACGGAGATCGTCGTCCTCACCAAAAAGAGGATTAACACCGTGTTCCCGGTGCAAATAGGTGACGTCACACTCGAGACTAAGCCTGCTGCAAAGTACCTAGGAGTCATGGTCGATAGCAGACTGTCTTTCGGCGAGCAGATCCAGCACGCCGCCGACAAAGCCGCTAAGGGTGTCGCTGCCCTTGGTAGGCTTATGCCCAATGTCGGCGGTCCCCGCTCCTGCAAGCGCCGTTTGCTCATGACTGCCGTCCAGTCAGTCTTGCTGTACGGGGCGGAGGTATGGGCTCACGCACTCGAGAAGCGAGTCTACCGAGACCGGCTTGCCCGAGTCCAGCGCCGAGGAGCTCTGCGGGTCGCTTCGGCCTACCGCACAGTCTCCGAGCCTGCTGTGATGGTGATCGCCGGAGTCATTCCCGTCCTCTTCCTCGCGAGGGAGAGGCAGGCGATTTACCGGAGGAGGCCTGAAGTGGGCCGGGAAACAGCTGCCAGGGAAGAGCGCGATCGCAGCTTCGGCTCTTGGCAGCGCGACTGGGAAGCCGAGCTGAGGGGACGTTGGACCTTCCAGCTCATACCTTCCGTCCGACCATGGGTGGAACGGCAGCACGGCGAGGTCGATTACTACGTGACCCAGTTTCTTTCTGGGCACGGGTACTTCCGAGCCTATCTGCACCGGATGGGCAAAGTCGCCAGCCCGGACTGTCTGTATTGCCCCGGCATCCCAGACACGTCCGAGCACACTTTCTTTCAGTGCGACCGTTGGCACGTCCGCCGAGCCTCGCTTTCATCTGAGATCGGCGTGGTCGTCAGCCCAAACAACATCGTCGGAGCTATGCTCCAGGGAGAGGGCAACTGGAACTGTGTCCAGCACTACGTCCAGGCCATTCTTCGGGCGAAAAAGGTCGAACTCGATCGGCCTTAATCCTCAGCTTTTCCCCAAGGAGGTTGCCCTAGTGGCGTAATATCAAAGGCCTAGCCCGAAGTAATGTGTGAAACAGTTCCAGGCTAGTGTCCTCGGTGCCGAGGGAGGTGGTTTAGTCGGTAGTTCACGGGACATCGAGCTCGTGGGAGTCCGACACTACTGAGGGGACAATGAGCCCCTCAGTGTGCGTAAATGCATTCCACCTCCTACCCAAAAAAAAAAAAAAATAAAAAATAAATCGAGGTACTTTACTACCGAATGAAACATTATAATTTTAAATCTAATATTACAATATCATATGACAACTAAGAGAATCTTTCTGAATGAATTCTGAACTGTTTAAAAGGAAATAAAAATTTTTTTGCTTGTTTTTGAAAATATTCATAAAAAAAACTAATTTACTCTATTGTCGCTCTGTCTTTTTGTTTAGTTCTTAAACTTTTTGGTAAATAAATGTGATGTTGATAAATAAATCATATGCCGTCAAAATAAAATCTTTAGCGATCCTTGAGATCTTTTTATATATTTATAAATATAAAATAGTATCTTCATATTCATATTAAATCTTACCTGTAGATTTGAAATTTGTTTAGACTTTTTTATTTTTGTTTACTTTAAAGTGATCTTTGTTAAGGATGTTTGTTGACGATTATTGTAATGCTCCTGTAAAAAGTAATTGATGAATATCTTTTGTTGTTTTGTAATAACACCTACAGGATCTATATCATTCTAATTATTTTACCTAATGAGATACTTGCGATATCTAAACTTAAAAGAATGGTTTTGCAGCTTTTGTACTGATTTTTACAACGCTAATGCATACTTAAAATCACGCTCATAGTACATTTATAACCTGTATAGGCCTGATATACATGACGTTGGGTGTATCAGGAAAATTGAGATAAAACATAAATTTGGTTATCGGAAGCTAGGGGTAAATCAGGTAATTGAGATCCAATCGTACGTCTACTATGTCACCCACCGAGTCATTTATCAATGAAAGTTTTGTCTAATAACAGTCATCACACTGTTATACTCCTTGCAATTAAAAGCTTCATGATGGGTAGCTTCAAAGTATTGCAATAATGAAAAGATTTAAAATATCTGTTGCGTCAATTTGATCCGTTGTAGTTTAACACTACAGCTGTTTTGTACTTCAGGAGTACATCATCAGGTGACGAATGTTGGTGTTAAAAATGCATCTCATTGGTGAATGAGTTGGTCAGAAGATAAAACTTTTCACATAAACCAATTTTTGCTTTTTAATCGTTTCAATGTCGTATGTTTGTACGTATTCCGTGTCTATGTGTTTATGTGAAAGGTTTATCTTCTGACCAACTCGTCCACCGATGAGATGCATTTTTAACACCAACATTCGCCACCTGATGACTACTCCTGAAGTACTAAACATCTGTAGTGTTAAACTTCAACGGATCAAATTGACGCAACATGTATTTTAAACCTTTTTATTATTGAAAGTTTCACTGTTTTTGTTACTTTCTTAAAGAAAATCCTTTTTACTCCTCAATCTATACAACAATTTACCAGTAAAAAAAAATACATAATACTATACTACATGTCTTTTGCAGTATTACTGCCAACCCAAAAACTCAAGAAACTTAAAATAAACAACATGATATTTTATGCATATCCAAGTAACGATTATTTTTACTATAACAGCAGATCTTTTTACTATAATAACAGACATTTTCCTGTTTTTCCATTGGCGTGCTAGCATTTAAAAACTACTAGAGCCCAAGAAACAATCTTTTAAGGATGGAAATGTAGGATTTAATAGTTAAAGTCGAAGGTATCAACGGTGCCTCCGTTTTTAAACACACTGTATCTTTGAAGATGTTTATTTTGTTTATATCAGTAAAATATGGCCACCAAAATGATTCATGATACTTTGATACACTGCAGGATTGGTTCATTTGTGCCGTGTATCTATTTTGGGAGCCATCAAATCGCTGATAACGAGAGATAACCGTATCAGCCACAAATGGAAGCAGTTGCGTCGGTCATTCTGGTACCAGGTCATATTGATGTTATCAGTCGAACGAAACCACCAGTTTCCCCTGCATGCGGAGCAGTGGGGTTATGAATGTATTAAAGGTATTTGCTCTTTGTATACACTTACAATACGTAACTATTTTGCTCTATTAGCGATAACCCTATCTGTATATTAATTAATCAGTCAGCAACCAAAGTTTTGCGTTTTATTAAATCACTACTATGTACTGTTACGAAAATAGATGCATGAATCAAATGATTAATTTTTAACCATGTATTATTAAAAATGCTTAAAACATAGGTTACATACAAGTATAAATCTCACTGTTAAAGAAAGACCTTGATTTACAATAAACAATAAATCCTCCCTTCAAACACTGCCCCGGTACACTGTAAAACACATCACTCGCAACACTAATATTCTAAAACGTCCATTGCCGTACAACATCCGCTTGATTTCCCAAATGATCTGCAAATTCAAAAGCTTACACCGCACCGGTAGTTTGTTTTCAAACCGTACGTTTCAGGGAAATGTCGGTTTTGCATTAAGACACATTTTTCATTAGAAAGTTATTTTAGCCAGAAATATAGTCAAAGGCAGTCAAATAAAAGTTATTTTAAAACTATGACACCCGACCTAATTCATAACAGACCTAATACGAATAAACCATTAAGCGAATTTCTAAGAAAAATGATATCTTCTATAGAATATCAAAATAACGCTCGAGTAAAAGCAAGTATGAATACATCAGTTTACATAAATCTAAAAACAATGTCATAAAAATCATATCAATTATAAGAGCTAATTTCTTGGGAACTAAATTATTTTGGGTCCTGTAAATCTAAAAAAAAGTAGCCCCGTATTTTCCCATTTTTTGGGGATTTATTACGAATATGCTATTACCACCTTTGGACTTAATGTGGATCGTTGCTTTGAAAAACGTCAACTGAACAAAGTCTGTCCGCCGTGGGCGATTTGTCATCTCTATTTTTAAACTAAAGAAAAAATCTTCTTTTAATTTTTATCTTTTTCTTATTTATATATATAGCACGCTGTTTTGTTACATGTTCAATGAAGGTAAAAAATATGTGGCTTTGTAACATTCAAAGTGAAAAAATAAACATCAGGGATCGTTTGCATTTACAGGGCGCCAAAGCTTTATGGTATTTTGTTTATAAAACAAAGGAAACTACATTTTTCCGTATATTGAAGTGTTATTTTATCACGTCATTTTTTTACAATATTTTTTTATTTGAGATGTTATCAATATTTTTATGGAGTATAATTCTTTGCCCATTATTTTCTAGTTTTTTTCCTAAATTGAACCAAAGATTTAACTCACAAACAAACAAAATAAATATCTTCAATGATACAGTGTGTTAAAAAAAATTCACTCCACCATATTGCATTGCATTAAAAACATACAATACAAATAGTAATCCTGTAAAGCTAATATTCGAGGTATATTGAAATTTACACAAGGAATTCCACAATCTATTAGCGATTTGTTTGACGATCACAAACAAGCAGCTTTGTTTTAATTTTTATTAAAATTTCCGAGTTAAAAGGATTTTATCTTTCTGACCTCTTCAATATTCACCGCAAGTCTAATACAGTAAAACAAACTCCGTGCAATGTTGAACTTAAAATACCTAGTTTGTTGGGCTGTTAGGAAAGGAGCTGAAGGGTGAGAAATATAAAATTCCTAAGCTAGAACATAGGCTACGAAACGTTTCACGTGTTTGTATCCAAATTTAATATCAGTTCACAAATTAAAAGAATAATGTATCCAAGTAAGAATAAGATCCTAATATGTTACAAATGTTATTCTAAGTTGTATGTCACCATTTTCACAAGAGTGTTTCCCCCGTCAGGCTCGCCGAATTCTCAAGTGCCGCGTTTGTGGATCTTTACTGTATTAATTGGGCTTTAGGCTGCTTTTATCAGTGTAACACACCAATTAAGCGAAACTTCACCATTTTCATAGTTTCTTCAATGATAATTTTTTTTACTATACATTTTATATCATTTAAGGACAAGGAAAATCAGCTTCTATTACTGCGATTATCAACCAGTCATTGACGCTCCTTGAACGCTCGGTCGTCACACTCAAGGGGATTATCAAAGCAGGAGGATCAAAGCCACATATTGTCGACATAAAGCTTTAGTGAGCAGAGATCAACAATCAAAACAAACTCACCGCCACAAAGGCATTCTCTATGACACTAAAAGAGCCTGAGGTAATTAATTGTGTAATTAGTTTGCTATTATACACTGTTTTTACAGTCCCAGAAGGCCCTTAGTTTGAAGAGAACTTTTTTTGTGGTTAAGCAATTCAATCAAATTGTTTAGGTCCTAAAGCTCCATGTTTATGAGTACATTTATCGTCATATCATAACATTTTGAGTAAGTTTCATGGATGCATAGTACTGGCTAATAGATTGTAAAAAAGCCATTCTTGTAATCTGGTCGCATATTGTTCGCAACTCACATTCTTATCGAGGTAACATTAGGAATTAGGAAGGTTTAAGAACTTAATGATACGTTATGTTATAGTCCTGGCTAATGTTTTAGTTTTTTCTCTCCGTTTTTAATAAAATGGAGGGATAATATGTTTAATGTCACTGATTCAATGTGATTTTTAGTCGTACTAATTTAGAGAATTCTCATTAAGAAATTTTTTAAGTTTAGTGCGTATGCGCAATTCCAACAAAAAAAACTACTGAAATCAAACTAGACAATCTCAGACCAATTAGTCTACTGTCCGTTTTTTCCAAAATTTTAGAGAGACTTGTTAAGGTGCGATTATTAGAGTATCTAAGCTGTACAAGTTCCTTTAAATAATAAATTAACACAATAAGATCTAACTTTTATTTTTAGTCAGTAAAAATCAACAACAACAAAAACACATATGATAATATAAATTTAAAATGACAATAGATGTTGCCAACCATAACATCTCCCTCTTCAAAGGTTCATTTTCAGGGGAGGTTTTACAATCCGCCCTGATCTTGTGGTGTTAGTTGAAGGCTTTCTAGAGGTGTCTGGAGGCATAGTTGAAAAGCTCGTTATGCAGGAGCCGTTGGTTGTTTCTTGATCGGTTCGAGGTATCATGATACTTGCTGTTGGTTGATAGTTGCTTTCTTTTTGAAAGTTTGGTAAAGGTAGTAGATGGAATCGGTTCCTGCGGACTACAGTTCCTTTGTCTGTCACCACATTATATGATCGTGGTGAGTCTAGTTTTTTAACCACTTCCCCTTCTCGCTTCAGATCAGATATCCAGACTTTGGTTCCTGGATTTATATCAGGTAATCGTCTAGCACCATGTCGTTCATCGTAATTTCGTTTATAGTTTTGCCTATAACGATTCTCTTTCTCTTGGAGATGTGTGAGGTCTGGGGTTTCCTCCAGATGACATGGTAAAGTAGGCAAGACATCTCGTAGTCTACGTCCATATAATAACTGTGCTGGGCTGTAACCATTGGCAAGTGGAGAGTTTCTGTAAGATAATAAAGCTAAATAGGGATCTCCTTTGTTCTTATTTAATACAGCTTTGGCAATTTTGACAGCTGCTTCAGCTGAACCATTGCTTTGGTGAAACTGTGGACTGCTCGTTTTACATAAGAAGTTATACTCTTTGGCAAATTTTCTGAATTCAGAACTAGTGGTGCCGAACTGTGTTCCACAATCTGAGTACAAAACTTCTGGGATGCCATGACGAGAGAACGTTGACTTGCATTTCTCAATTATTTCAGAAGCAGTGAGTGATTGTAGAGTTGCAATCTCAAAATATCTTGAGAACTGATCCGTTATGACGATAAACCATTTTCCATCGAGTTTGAACAAGTCCATTGCTGCCTTTTCCCACGGGCGAGTAGGAAACTCTGAAGAAATAAGTGGCTCATTTCGATTTTTTCTGTGTTTGATGCAGGTGGGGCATGAAGCTACCATCATATTTATATCTGATGCCATTCCTGGCCACCATAAACTGCATCTAGCCTTTTCTCGGCATTTGGTGGCTCCTAGATGACCAACATGTATTCTATGAAGCATTTCTTCACGAAGAGCTGATGGTACCATTATTCTTGAATTGCGTAGAAGCAAGTTGCCCACCAGTGATATTTCATCTTTAACTGAGAAGTAAGGGGCTAGTTCAGATGGAAGTTGTGATTTTTCCGGCCAATCGGTATAGCAGTATGCTGCAATTTTTCTGAAGATGGGATCTGCTTGCTGAGCTTCCCGTAATCTGTTTATGTTATCATCAGTTGTAGGTATGTTTTCAACCACATACTGAACGAAGGCTTCAATTTCTTCTTCCATGTCGTACGTTTCCTTGTTTGGAATAGGACATCTAGAAAGGCAGTCTGCTGGAGCAAGATGTTTTCCAGGCGTATATATCATGGAATATGAGTACCTCATCATGCGAAGTCTCATTCGCTGTAAGCGAGGTGAAATGTCATCCAAATTCTTTGATGAGAAAATTTTCAAAAGCGGCTTGTGGTCTGTTTCAATGACAATGTCTCGACCAATTATATAATCTCTAAGTTTGTCACAAGCCCAAGTAATAGCTAGGGCTTCACGTTCAATATTTGAATAAGCCTTCTCAGCTTCCGTAAGCGATCTTGAAATGTAGGAAACAGGTTTGAATTTACCATCACCATGCTGCTGAAGAAGCAATCCACCGAGACCGTAAGAGGAAGAATCTGCTGATATAAGAGTTGGTAAGCGAGGGTCGTAAAATGCTAGTTGGGGTGCTGAGGTCAGAAGTTTCTGTATACTCTCAAACGCATGTTGTTGCTGTTCTCCCCAAAACCATTCATTTTTCTCTTTGAGAAGGTCATGAATTGGTTTTAGTATTTCAGATCGATTCGGTATGTATTTCCCACAGAAATTTATCATTCCTAAAAAACGCTGTACTTCTTTTATATTAGATGGAGGCTTCAACTGAAGAATGGCTTCAACTCTTTCCTGGCTGATTTGAACCCCTCGGGACGAAAGGTGATGCCCCAGGAATTGGACTTCTAACTGGGAAAATACACATTTATTTTTGTTCAATGTAATTCCAGCATTTCTGAGTTTCTGTAAAACTTCATTTAAGATTGTGTCATGTTCCTCTTGACTGGAACCCCATATAAGTATGTCATCAATGTGAGCTAAACAATTTCGTTGAGATCCTAACGTTTCTTGAATTCGTTTCTGAAAGTACTCCGGAGCACTCGTGATACCAAATGGAAGAACTTTGAATTTGTATCGACCCCATGGAGTTAAAAAAGTAGTGAGATCTTGAGATTCCTCAGCAAGAGCAATTTGCCAGAATCCATGATTGGCGTCCAGTTTGGTAAAGACCTTGGCATCTTTTATTCTTGCCATTGTGTAATCAATACCCCAAATGGGATGAGTTTGTCGAAATACGTTTTTATTAAGCATAGTAAGGTCCACACATATTCGTACCTGAGTGCTATCCTTCTTAGGCACCACGACCATAGGTGCGCACCATGAAGTAGCGTGATCAACAGGTGTTATAACGTCCATATCAACCATATTTTCAATCTCCTTTTTAGTTTTATCCCAAAGAGGCACCGGAATTCGGCGTGGCACTGATATTGCATAAGGTTTTGCTTCATTTTTAAGTTCAATTTTGTAGCTTCCCTTCATTTTTCCTAGACCACTGAAGAGGTCGGGAAATTTTGTTATCCAAATGTTAGCAGTGAAATTTGTTTTCGATACCTCACGGATAACCGGTATTATATGTAGTTTCTCTATTGCTGGTTTGCCAAGCAGGGGCGTTGTGCATTTGTCAGCCACATAAATTTTTTCTATACATGATTGTCCTTTGTAAGAGAGTTTTCCAGTGACTGTCCCAATAACAGAAAGAGGAGATCCACCGGCCCCATTTAAAGTTCTCTGAGTGGGCTGAATCGCAATTTTTCTGCTTAGCTTTATGCTGGACGGCAACACTGTCACGTCAGCTCCTGTGTCGATTTTGAACTTTACATCGTCATCGTTAAGTCTTACGTTAATGGACCAGGGATCATTCATAGTTTCTCTAGCATCTACACACCCAATAAATTTTTTATCAGAGCTGTTTTCGTTCTCATATAGCGAAAAGTCACCTGAATCATCCAAATCCACTTCTCGAACATTGTTTTGTAAGCAACAATGTGAAAAAATGGCCATTTCGCTTGCATCTGGAACATTTGTAATTTTTTGCTGGACACACACCTCTTCGATGAGAAGGGGTCGAACCACACCAAATACATGAGTCAGGATATTTCTTTACATTTGAGTTTGAGTGCCTTACAGGCCTTTGATCCTTATTTACTCTTTTGAATGAATGCATTGAATTATCACACTTCGTATTCCGAAAACTGGATGGTTCACGGTTATTTTTATTTACAGCTTCGATTGACGTGGGTGATGTGGGGGTCAACTCTTCTTTTTGTCGCTTTAATTCTTCTGATTTACGAAGTGCAGTTATTGCAGTTTCCAATGTTACTTTACTGTCCAGTTGCAATTTATCACTCAAATCTTGATCACACATTCCAATAACAATGACCATTAGTAACATTTCATCTTCTAGTGGTCCCCAATCACACGTCCGAGCAAGAGTATATAAATCTGTAACAAAATCCTCTGCAGTTTCTGTTAGTCCTTGTTTTCTCCGCAGAAATCTAGCTCTCTCATAAATAATATTCTTCTTCGGGTTGAAATGCCCATCAAATTTTTCCATGACAGTTTTATACTTTGTCTCTTCATTTGTCAGTTTGAAAGATGAAAATATTTCTTCTGATTTTGGACCCATTGCATATATGAGTGTACTCACTTGCTTCTCTTCAGAGCATTGATCCAAATCGCTGATAGTTCTAAATCTTTCGAAACGTCTTTTCCAAGACGACCATTCCACCGGTTGGAAGGAAAAAGGTTCAGGCATTCTTATTTGTGTATGAGCCATTTGTGTTTGTTATGGTAGCTACCAAAAAAGTTTCCTTTTTTTAGTGATAATTGAAATTGCCAAAGTATTTGTTCACCCCAAACTATGCAAATAAAACTACTGCGCCATGTACAAGTTCCTTTAAATAATAAATTAACACAATAAGATCTAACTTTTATTTTTAGTCAGTAAAAATCAACAACAACAAAAACACATATGATAATATAAATTTAAAATGACAATAGATGTTGCCAACCATAACATAAGCATTACAACAATTTTAGCAAAATCAAATATGGTTTTCTGAAACTAAAAAGCACAGAGAACCCAGTAATATATGTTTTGGAGATTATATTTAACAATTTTAATATTGGTTCTAAATGTACGGCAATCTCGGTAGATTTTTAAAAAGGCGTTCGATTTGGTCGATCATGAAATGTTATTGGGAAAAGTAGAAATTTTAGGAATACGGGGGATTACCTTGAACTGGTTTAGGATATTGTTGACAGAGAGGGGAATAGGTTGTGAAAATAGAATCGTGCATTAGTGAGGTTTGTAAAATTAAAAGGGGATCCCTCAGGGCTCAGTTTTTGTCTGCGGCTTAGTTTTATTTTTCATTAGCGACCTTCTGGAACGTACCAGATTTCGTAACAGCTTTTACAGAGAATAGAATGATTGTGATTTTGTAAAAAGTAAATTATTAAATTTTGGATATAACAGTTTTGATTTTGATTAAACAGTTAGGTTTCATTCACAAAGTTTTTTAAACCTAAATTGTCAGTGTCAACCGATTGAAAAGGTTGATTATTTCAAGAGTCAAAATTGACAGTAGGTTGTCTGGGGAAAAACATATTAAGGGTGTTAGTTGTACAATCAATCAGGGCTAGAGCTAAAAAGGTTTTATTATTTGAGGAACTTCTGTGATACTGATATGCTTCGTTCTCTGTATTTTGCCTTAATAAATTCAAAATTGCAATACGGTCTTTATTGTTGGGGCGTTTCACTCAACGTTTTTTTGGGAAGATTGAGGGTTACTCAGAACCATATTATTCGTATAATTATGTTAAAAAAGCGGGATTCTCCGTTTGCTTTGCACCAAAAATTAAATATTTTACCTTTGCAACATCTGATCGTTCCCAAATGTGAACAAATTTGTTTCCATAGAAACGGTAGCAATTAATCTAATCTAACGTTTCACACCTACAGTACCAGAAGGCGATTAGCAGAGGAATTACAAAACCTAAAAGTTCAAAAAAAGTATTCTATGGAGATCATTTGTTTTTAGGACCAACAATTTTCATCAGCCTCCCAAATGAAATTAAAAAATGAAAAACAATAACGATCTTTAGGCGAAAGTTAAAGATATAGCTTTTAGAAACAATCGATATAACATATTTTTTTACAAGTATTCGTTAAGATATAAACCCTTTTTAGTTTATATCTCTTCTGTTGTTTCTAACTTTTTAGTTTCAATATAATAGCCTTTTGTATTTTTGAGTCACTTGTATGTTTTTAAATTTTCCAGTAATAGTATGTATAGCTTGCTGTAACTCACCACGTAGTCCTAGGTCAAGTGTTATTTTAGGTAGACTAGTTTTATATGTATTTGGTTTTTTAGCAGCCAACAGAACTGGATAGAGTTGGCGAAGTTTTTTTCCAACTAATAAATGTATATTTTTGTATGTGTATTTTTATAAATAAAACGTTTCATTTTAATTTTACTACTTTAAATCGAGCCTCAAACGTAAATTACTAACCTTACTATTCCGTTTTGAGAATTTGTGTGAGACATTTAATTGCTACAATCAAAACAACGGTTAGCAGAGAAAGTCAAGGTGTTGCGGGGATAATGTTTCGGCGCTTTATAATGAGCGGGCCGCCAAATTGGGGTTGGGCGACACTGGCCAGCCGGTGGTTAATCCCCCTTACCGACTGTTCCCTTTCCCCTCCACCCCCCCCTCGGCACAATTCCCCCTCTATTACATAACTTAAGCGCCCACAGCTTTAAAATTAGGTGTAATATTGCTAATTTAGTTTTAATCAGGATTTTTTTCTATCTTCGTTCTTCCTTATGTTATGTGGTTTTGGTTTAAGATGTTAAGTAGAAAATAAATATTTCAATTCTTCTGTCTGCCAAAGCAGGTAATACTGGTGCAAAAATGTATCATGCTACTAAAAATATCGAAGTATATGTCATAAAGGACGTACTCTTAACCAAGCTTTTATGTAAGACAGAAAATTTATCTCTTTGATGGTAGGAATTCTGTGAATTATTTGTTATCTGTTATTAGTCTCTGTAAACAAAGTACATTTTATGAATATCCTCAGTACTATAATTTAAACTATCAGATTGTCTGGACATTGTAAACATAAAGACTCAAGACTCAAGGAAAGTTATTTTTTTGCATCATAATCATTCATGAAATATAACAATGGCTCTTATAGTCCTGGCCTGGCCTGTCCTGTCTCTGGTAATTTAAATGTCGGCGTAAACCTTGGCCTTGAGCAAAATAAGATGATAATTTTGTTGTCTCCGTTTTTACTTATACTGTTTCACTGTTTCACAATTTTTTTGAGAAAAACATGGTGCTCTCTGAAGATTATATTTTTTAAGGTTCGCCAACCAGATTATAAAATCAAATCAGAATATATTATATTGCACCAAATTCAAGAGAAACACCTTTTAAACGGATGTTAGCGTTCACATGGAGAACAAATGTTAAATAACTCCCAGAAAATCTCATTCTCAATCTCATTCTGTTTTAAAGTTAAGAGCAACTGATTAACCACTCGAGAATGCGTTGCCCTCGTTAAAACATAAAAATAAACATAATAGTTTTCAAGAAAAACAAAGCACTCTAATTTGACCGGTACAGGCAGCCAACAAGACAACAGCCACCTTAGCCACACACGCGGCGCCATGTGACTCGGTCGCCTAGCAACCGTCGACAACACGTCGATACTAACAAGTCGATAGATCGACCGATCCAATAAACTTCCTTGGATAGTATTACGATAATAAGGCCAACTTGACTCGAGTGTCTTCCTTTAGTTTCTTCAATATATCATAAAATAATAGGGTGTATCTTAGGAGGTCCTTTATTTTAAAGAATACGTAATTCAAAGAGATTTTTTGCCAAATTCACTCGTATAATATCTCGATACATGTTTAAAGTAATAAATCGTCTGATTTTAAAACCTGTATTTGAGTAAAACTTTCTTTGTCAACTATAAAGAAAACATGAAACTTCAATTATAATCATATTAAAAAAAATCTTAAATCTCTGACTGATGGCTGAGTCCAATTTATTTTCGCGTTAGGATCAAAATAAATTTGACAATTTGATGTCATGATGCGTTCTGATAGTTTTTCCCCATCAGGCAGGTTTCCCAACAATTTTTTCATGCTGATCGGTGTTATCTACTACCCTTACATTGATTCTGATAAGTAGATTAATGTACTACTTCCTTACTAACAGCCAAGTGATCACTAAATTTCTCAAAGACCATTTATTCTCGATTAGCGATCGGGATTCAATCGACAGCAATGTACTGTGGTTCCAATTCATTAGTTGCGGCTGAACTGGCGATGAAATCGGTCTAGATATAGCAATCAAACATTTGGGGTGTAACCGCAGCTGTCAAATGCCGACTCTTCTATAATACCTCCCACCCCCTCCAATAAATACCGTGATTAATTAATAGTGGAACCTTGCTTCATTTTCCAATTTGGACGACATGTTTTGGGGGCGGGAATGCTGAATCTTAATTTAAATCTTTAAAATAATTTTGTTGAGCAGCTTTTAAGATATGCATGTTATCGAATAAGGATGAAATTGAATCCTTATAATTATAATCCTATAATTCTTATAGTTGTAATCCATCCATAATAATATAAGAAGAAATTATGACTGCTGTTACGGGTAACTGCAAAGAACTACAGGTCTGACTGACCTGAAATTTAACTCATGACCGGGAAACATTTAATTTGGTTTCACGACTACAAAATCACGATCTTAAATTCCCTCGGCTGCTTGTGGATATATTTTGTACAAATGTTATTGTTTTGTTTGTTTTTATTTGGTTTTTATAGGAGCAATTGTTAATATTTAGATACCATTGGAACTGTTGTTAATTTTCAAGTATAAAATTGTGAATGAAGGGTACAACGGCTTGTTTAAAATAAATATTAAACTCTACTTTTTATGTTTTAGTGGAACTTTTTTAAAAAAAAATCCTTTTACTTACAGTTGGCCAATCCATTAAGTGTATAATATGCTACTAGAAAAATCCTCCGTAGTCGTTTTAAGCTTTACCTAATAGTAGTTTTTTAAAGACTAGAATTTTTCTTTCATTCTATCTATTGAGTTTACTAATCCCAACTCCGATGTTCGATGTTGCCTACGAATCTCTCAAATCTTCCCTTACAAACCTCAAAGTGTTCACTAAATCACTTCAAGACAATTCACCCTCGATTTACATGTGGGAGTCAATCGGTAGCGATGTACGACCCATTAGTTGTGGCGATGAAATCAAAGTTGTGGATCCAGAAATCAAACACCGCGGTGGGCCGATGGGTCGTGGGACCGCAGCTGTCAGATCCCGACTCTTATCTAATACCTTTCACCTCCCCTCCCTCCCACCACCCCTATTTGTCTCTGATAAATGGTCTGGGGAACTTTTCTTTTCATTCGATCAAATTGGGAAGACGTTATTGGTGCTAATGGGGCTGAATTGTAACCTAGCAACGGAAAGTAAGAGATAATCTTGGTGATAAATTTTAAGTATTTAGTAGGTTTTTTGGTATTATTTCATTTTTTAGATAGCGTTATTATACATGTTTATTTTTGACTAAGCTTAATCTGAATATTTGATAAAACTTTTTTTATAGTCCTAATCGAGTTTTTTTTTAAATATAATGGGTTAAAAAGTTATTCTCATCTAATTAAGGGTAAATTGTTAACATATTTAAAATATTTTGTTGCTTTTATGGAGATTTTTTTTTAAATAGACGTAGCTTTCAATTGGCTAGTTAATTCATTGCCTTATATATTGCCAGTAAAACTCTCCCTAGTCATTTAAATCTTTACATAATAGTAGTTTTCAAGACAATAGCATTTTTCTTTAATTCTATCAATTAAGTTTGCTTATTCCCCATCTCAATATTCATTGTAACCTATACGAATGCCACACCTTACGAACCTCAAAGCTTTCAATAAATCTTTCAAAGACAATTCACCCTCGATTTACATGTGGGAGTCAATCGGCAGCGATGTACGACCCATTAGTTGTGGCGATGAATGGATCCAGAAATCAAACACCGCGGTGGGCCGATGGGTCGTGGAACCCCAGTTGTCAGATCCCGTCTCTTATCTAATACCTTTCACCTCCCCTCCCTCCCACCACCCCTATTTGTCTCTGATAAATGGTCTGGGGAACTTTTCTTTTCATTCGATCAAATTGGGAAGACGTTATTGGTGCTAATGGGGCTGAATTGTAACCTAGCAACGGAAAGTAAGAGATAATCTTGGTGATAAATTTTAAGTATTTAGTAGGTTTTTTGGTATTATTTCATTTTTTAGATAGCGTTATTATACATGTTTATTTTTGACTAAGCTTAATCTGAATATTTGATAAAACTTTTTTTATAGTCCTAATCGAGTTTTTTTTTAAATATAATGGGTTAAAAAGTTATTCTCATCTAATTAAGGGTAAATTGTTAACATATTTAAAATATTTTGTTGCTTTTATGGAGATTTTTTTTTAAATAGACGTAGCTTTCAATTGGCTAGTTAATTCATTGCCTTATATATTGCCAGTAAAACTCTCCCTAGTCATTTAAATCTTTACATAATAGTAGTTTTCAAGACAATAGCATTTTTCTTTAATTCTATCAATTAAGTTTGCTTATTCCCCATCTCAATATTCATTGTAACCTATACGAATGCCACACCTTACGAACCTCAAAGCTTTCAATAAATCTTTCAAAGACAATTCACCCTCGATTTACATGTGGGAGTCAATCGGCAGCGATGTACGACCCATTAGTTGTGGCGATGAATGGATCCAGAAATCAAACACCGCGGTGGGCCGATGGGTCGTGGAACCCCAGTTGTCAGATCCCGACTCTTATCTAATACCTTTCACCTCCCCTCCCTCCCACCACCCCTATTTGTCTCTGATAAATGGTCTGCAGAACTTTTCTTTTCATTCGATCGAATTGGGAAGACGTTATTGGTGCTTATTGGGCTGAATTGTACCTTAGCAACGGAGAGTAAAGGTAGAACAAATGTTGGGGTTTAATTTTTGTATATAACATTATAACATTAAAAAACCGATTTTGTTATTTTTTTATTGAGACCTCTTTAAGATAAAAATTGTGTACAGTTGGCTAGTTCATTCATTAAATTATATATATTGACAATAAAACCCTCTGTAGTCATTTGAAGCTTTACCTAATAGTCGAGTTCAAGACTGTGGCATTATTTTAGATTCTATCAACTAAGTTTGCTTAATCCCCCCCCTCAATATTCATTGAAACCTATGAAACCAACAAACCTTCCCTTACGAACCACAAAGTGAATACTAAATCTCTTCAAGACAATTCACCCTCGATTTGCATTTCGGAGTCAATCGGCAGCGATGTACGACCCATTTGTTGTGGCGATGAATGGATCTAGAAATCAAACACCGCGGTGGGCCGATGGATCGTGGATCCCCAGTTGTCAGATCCCGTCTCTTATCTAATACCTTTCACCTCCTCCCCTTTCTTACCACCCCTATTTGTCTCTGATAAATTGTCTGTGGAACTTTTCTTTTCATTCGATCAAATTTTGAAGACCTTAATGTGCTAATGAGGCTGAATTGTACCTTAGCAACGGAGAGTAAAGGTAGAACAAATGTTGGACTTTAATTTTAGATTTTAGTATTCTACTAGATACTTTTATGAAAGAATAAAAATTTTTGTTTTAGACTAGCTTATCTTAATATTTGTTAAACTTTTTTGAGTTTTCTATTGACGTTTTTAAAGAATACGGTAATGTGTTTAATTTATCCTCATCTAGTTAAGTATAAATTTACAACATTAAAAAACAGATTTTGTTAATTTTTTATTGAGACCTCTTTGAGATAAAAATTGTGTACAGTTGGCTAGTTCATTCATTAAATAATATATATTGACAATAAAACCCTCTGTAGTCATTTGAAGCTTTACCTAATAGTCGAGTTCAAGACTGTGGCATTTTTTTAGATTCTATCAACTAAGTTTGCTTAATCCCCCCCCCTCAATATTCATTGAAACCTATGAAACCTACCAGAACCAACAAACCTTCCCTTACGAACCACAAAGTGTTTACTAAATCTCCTAAAGACAATTATTTACCCTCGATTTGATTTCGGGAGTCAATCGGCAGCGATGTGCGACCCATTATTTGTGGCGATGAATGGATCCAGAAATCAAACACCGCGGTGGGCCAATGGGTCGTGGGACCGCAGCTGTCAGATCCCGACTCTTATCTAATACCTTTCACCTCCCCTCCCTCCCACCACCCCTATTTGTCTCTGATAAATGGTCTGCAGAACTTTTCTTTTCATTCGATCGAATTGGGAAGACGTTATTGGTGCTTATTGGGCTGAATTGTACCCTAGCATTGGAAAATAAGAGATAATCTTGGTGTTAAATTTTAAGTATTTAGTAAGTTTTTGGTATTAATTTTTTTTTAGATAGCGTTATTATACATGTTTATTTTTGACTAAGCTTAATCTTAATATTTGATCAAACGTTTTTATTGTTCTAGACGAGTTTAAAACAAAAATAATATGTTAAAAAGTTATTCTCATCTAATTAAGGGTAAATTGTTAACATATTGAAAATATTTTGTTACTTTTATGGACATTTTTAAAAATAAACGTAGCTTTCAATTGGCTAGTTGATTTATTGAATTATGTAATGCCAGAAAAATTCTCCCTAGTCATTTAGAGGTTTACATAATAGTAGATTTCAAGGCAATAGCATTTTTCTTTAATTCTATAAATTAAGTTTGCTTATTCCCCATCTCAATATTCATTTTAACCTATACGAATGCCACACCTTACGAACCTCAAGGTTTCAATAAATCTCTCAAAGACAATTCACCCTCGATATGCATTCGGGAGTTGACCGGCAACGATGTACGCGGCGTTCCGACCCATTAGTTGTGGCGATGAATGGATCTAGAAACACCGCGGTGGGCCGATGGGTCGTGGGACCGCAGCTGTCAGATCCCGACTCTTATCTAATACCTTTCACCTCCCCCCTCCCCTTTCTTACCACCCCTATTTGCCTCTGATAAATGGTCTGCGGAACTTTTCTTTTCATTCGATCAAATTGTGAAGACGTTATTGGCGCTAATGGGGCTGAATTGTAACTTAGCAACGGAGAGTAAAGATGAAGCAAAAGTTAAGTAAAATTTTAGATGTGTATTTTATTGGAAAATGTTATTGATGAATGTATGTTTATTTATGACATAGCTTAATCTTAATGTTTAGTTAAACGTTTAAACGTTTTTAATGCTTTGCTGACGTTTTTTAAACATGATGTATAAATTAATTGCTTACCCTCAGCTTAGCAGTCTCTAGCTTTCAAGATACTTATCGCCACGAAAACAAACAATACCTACCTACAAAACTCTTATCGTTTTAACTTTTTCTTTCTTTCTGAATAGTTTTGCCCACAATAATTCGCACAAAGTAATACAAAGAGCTTTTTTAATAACTGATTCAAAAAAATTTAAAAAGTTTATATAAGTTTTTTTTGTAAATATTAGAACTTATACAGGGTTTGATAAAAGTCTGGAATATATCAAATAACTTCTAAATTATTTAGCAGAATGCAATGAAACTTTTCATTTGTGTATCAGTCTTAATTCTGAATATTTTCCTGTATTTAGCTACTTTTCGCATGACCTTGAAAAACCAGGGACCACGATGGAAGTATTGAAAATTTTAAAAGTAAGCATACCTCGAGTTATACCTGATTTTAAAGGTCTTGTTTATTCAATCATAACAGCGCAATGTGGGCCTCAAAAGTTTAATCCAGTCAGAAAATACAGCTTCTCAAAGATTTTGATATTTTACTACTAAAATATGTAGAAAAGTCTGGAACAGTGTTGATAGTCCTAAGAGTGTAATAAAAGATTGGATTTACGTATATCTCAAGGAAAAAACAATATTTTGTTATTTTTTATATTTTGGCGTTCCTAGGGGCGGCCCTTGGCGGAAGTCGTGAAATTCTTTAAGGTTAGCATACCTCGAGTTATGCCTCATTTTAAAGGTCTTTGAAAGTGTAATACAAAACAGTACAAACCAGACTGCAAAAGGTATGTTCAGTCAAAAGTTATGGCTCATCAAAGGGTTTAATAAGGACATAATTTAATGTGATAATTTCTTTTATCAGCTATAGATTTGAGTTGAATCAACCTTTTGCGACCAGGTTTGCACTGTTGTGTTTCTACTTCCAAAAACCTTTAAAATGAGGTACACAACTCAAGGTATGCTTACCTTGAAGAATTTTACGACTTCCAACAAGGGCCGTGTTCCCTAGGAACCTGACAATTTTATAAATAACAAACTATTGTTGATTTCCATAAAATATACCAAGTCAAAGTTCTATTATATTCAACTCTATGATTAAGGAGTTATTACCTCTATTCCATTTCTTGTCCCACATTTTAGTAGTAAAATTAAAAAATTTATGTGGATCTGTAAATTCTGACTGGATTATTCTTCTGAGACCCGGTTTGCGCGGTTAAAATATAATAATAATTTACCTTTGATATGGGATATAACTTGAGGTATGCTTACATTTTAGAATTTCAAGACTTCCATTGTAGGCCGTCCCCAGGTCATGCCAAAAAATACAGCAATATTCCAATTGATGACGGATACACAACTGCAATGTTTCATTACATCATGCCATGTAATACAGAAGTTATTTAATATTCCAGACTTTTGCCGAACCCTGGATATTCACTTATATAATTCCTTTGTTTATTGTTTGTTGGATAAAAGGAATTAATTTTACAAAACCTTCGCATTGTATTTGATTAATTTCTTGTATATAAAAGATATACAATTCTCTTAAAGTGATATTACTGAAGCAGTGAAAGATTGACGAGGAATAGTGAGGGGAAGTTATGTTGTAAATTATGCGTATGTTGAAACTACAGAGGTTTTAGGTAGCTTTGACATATGTGTTTTTGGGTCCCTTATGTACAAGGACTCCCAATCTATAAGAAGTATAGTAAATCACTACAAATAATGTGAAGTTGAGATAAAATTGATTCATACTAACAGTAAAAGAATCAAGTCTTAAACGACCATTAGTATTTTGTATAAGAATTCTTCATATTCAATCATACGGTGACAGCCAAGTTCGACAATAACGAGAACATAACAACGGCTCACGGTATATAAAATATTAAGCAATAAAACAATATACATCCCTGTGACATTTTAAGAATTCGCGTTCTCCTTAAGAGAAACAAAGCAAATCCCCTCGCGAGCTCTTGACAATATTATCCCTCTCCAAGCAGCGTCGCTCTCGCTCCGGTAAGACAACACAACGACTGCGAGTCGGGCTTAACAATATCAAAATTTTATGCAATTCCTATCCTACACGACACCTTTATGATTCGAGTTCAGTTTCGTTGAGTTTTCAAAACTTTTGATTTTAAATGATCGCCTCTAGTCATTGATATTTACCTAGTTAATGTAAGTAAATTTAAAGTCTTCGAAACAGTGCTTTAGTTTTAAATGTTATGAAATTTAAAACGACATATTTTAGGAATAACGATCGATCTTACTTTATATTATCAATATTTAAATTTAAAATATTAAATTTCGATTTAGTTGAATCTGATTAATCTTTTTTTGGTGTTAAGCTTTGGAAAGAAGGCCCTAAACGAAAAAAAATATCGTGTAGTACATAAGACAGTAGGATAAATTAATATTTTCTAATTTGCCTAAGAGATATTGCAAGCACAGACAGTAGAGTTTACCCAACATAAAAAATTAGCATTGTTTTCATAATCAATTACTTTTGCAGTGTTTATCATGCTTATTTTTTTAGGAACTGTGATAAAATTGATTTTACATTCTTAGGCTCATTTAGATTTAGAAATGATAAATACAATGTAGGTATTATAGTATGAGTGTATACATTCACAATTTTAAACACGATGAGTAAAATCAGATTAAATAATTATAATTAAAACTTTGTTACCCAGAATACTTACCTTGTCAATCAATCAACGATATAAAAATTTTTCTTAAGTCATATATTTTGTAGATCATTGAAAACAGTATTACACATCGATCCTAACTATTTTAATACATTCTAGCGATTAAACAGCGTGGTTTCACGCTTCGAATGATCTTCAAAGTTCAAATGAATTAATTTTATGAGAAATAATTGTTCCGGGAACGGATGATTGCCGATCAGGCCGCTTTGTCTGGGGAAGCGCCGCAATTTCGCAAAGCAGCTTTGTGCCAGCTTTCTTGAAAGACTTTCTTCTATATAATTAAAGCATCAAGTCAAGAACTGGTAAACGAATTATAAATCCTAATGGAACCGTAATGATAATTTCTGGAAAGTGGGGGAGAGCCTTAGAGCATCTGTAGCACATTGTTGATTCCACCCCCTTCCCCCGGCTCACGCCATTCTTCTGCAAAACAAAGTTTGGTTCCGTAATCGCATCGGCGTGGCGTCGTTTACCAGCATTCAATATTAACTTTCAATTTCTTCAAGAATCGCGGATTGATTAAGGGCTTCGATTAGTATTCTTTACGCCTACATTGAGGGAATTTTTAATCGAATTAAGGGTTTTTTATTTGAGTATCTAAGGATTTTAGGCTGTAAGTTTATTTTTCTGTACATGCGTAATTATCATAGTACCACTGTTTTTACTGTACCACTTCAGTAATGTTTTTAGGTTAACTATTTCCTATGTTCATGACCGCTTTTATTACAAAAACTTTCTTAACATAGAACCTCATTATAATTAAGTTAATATGGAAAATCACTTAAAACTAAACTAGAGGACCCACGCTGCTCCGCAGCAGTAAATTTTGGTACTAAGACACAAAATCAACTCAAATCAAATAATTCTTCATTTACAAAATTAATGTTACATGCAATGGATCTTTACAACTTCAATGTGACTTGCCCGACACTTGCCTAAGTTGAAAAAGAGGTGCATCTAGCTGGGCCCGGTTATGTTGGAATATCGGAAAACCAATTAAACCACGATTTATTACAAAGTTGGTAATAATTTGTTCCACAAAGGAAAACGTAGGACTTTCATGAGATATTCTGTACTTAAGTTTTCGGGACAGCGAAATGTCAGCCCGGCACATACGACTTTACGAACTAACTACATACCATGCTAAAATATCCTCGTTGCAGAACTGCATACTCCTTCAGCGAATTTCATATGCAAAAGAACATAGTTAAAGCCAACACAGCGAGATTTGACGTGTTTTTGTAAGCTCTATAAGATTAACATGGGGAATGAGTATACATCAGGTTTGCTGCCATGAAAATGGAAATATCGGGGATTTTAGACTATTATACATTAGATCTCATCTAGATGAAGACATAAACCAATTTTTATCAAGATGAATATGTTGAGAAATAAGCAAGATATAGAATTTTACTTAGTACCCATAAGGTTAACATTGGGACAACGTACTGTGTTTACCATTTTCAATATCTCGGTAACTAATGGACATAGACCAGTGATTCAAAATCCGAAATGGTTATTTTTTAGCTGAATTCAATGGTGCCAACACAAATTGGATAAATTTTGTTTTTCTATGTAAAAAATTCAAAAAATTCTCCCTTTACCCCCCTTCTGGTGGTCCGATCGGGCTGGTTCACGAGTTCTTCCAATTAATTGATTCCACTTTACACGTCTGTACCAAATTTCATTAAGATCAGACCATAAACGGACTCAGAAAAAGAAAACCTAATTTATATATTATATAAAAGATTTGTGTTGTTCGGAATTCAGCAGAGTGCTCCCGGTACGTCCGATCATAATAATCAATAGCTCAAATGAAAGCTGGTATTTCACTGAAGATTCTTAGCATATAGAATGTTCTAAAACATATAGAATTACTTAATTAGAACTGGGGAAATATATCTTCAATTGAATTCATAATTCGGGAAATAATTAAATTTATGTTTTTTGGTCGAGTAATACAGTATATTAATGAATGCCGATCCTTGATGGCAAATCTTTGCGTGCATACCTTTAATTTAAGACCTTATTTATGAAAATCGGTCGAGTAGAGGAGCCAAACGAACTTGGAAAAGGAAAACCATATTTAACTCCAATAAGAAATGTACAGGGAGGAAGTTGCTTTTGTGCATAACTCGAGTAATATGGCAGATAAATGAATGCGGATGCTTGATGGCAAATCTGCGCGTGCATACCTTTAATTTATGACCTGAATTATGAAAATTGGTTGAGTAGAAGAGCCGGACGGACTCGAAAAAGAAAAACCAAAATTTTTTTAATATATTGATTGATCATAATTAATTTACAATGCACCGAATGTAAATTATTAAGTTGCTGGAATCTTCATCGAACAGTTAATTTTACATGCATACACATATTTAATATATTATTAATTAAAATGAAATCATGGTACTCTTATTATTTTAATAATTTATAAGAAAATAATCCAATAAGTGGCGGATACAAAAAAGCAGCTCGGCTCTGCGAGAGGTAGACACGTGCACACCTGTGCAGCTGCCGCATCAGCTGTTGTATCAGCTGGGCTCACAGCTGTTAGGCCGAGGCTGTCAATATGGCGGGAGATCTTATAAAAATTATAACAAATAATTCATGTATTAATAAATAATAGTTTGTATGGAATAGTGTTATGGAAGTCTTAGTTGTTGAAAACGAATTGTAGTTATTGTGTTGTATAAAATTTGCTTAAAAGCAAATTTATTAGAAAAATGAAATGCTTATGTGCAAAAAATGAAACTAAAGAGTTTTCTTTGTACCTAAAATATTGGACACATTTATGAGCACCCCTTGTTTTTTTTTTATTAAAACATAGAACACTATTGCTTGGCCTTTTTTATTTTATTTAGAACCAATCCTGTTATTAACGTTCAATACGTCTAAACGAGCAAACTACATCATGGTATTGTTTCATGGTTTGATTCAAGGTTTGTCTCTCTACCAACCTTGGTTTTGCCTCATTTACAAAGCTCCTTCGGCTTTTTTGTTTTCATTTGCTCTCCAGCATTATCAAATTGGGCCTAATCCGTTCTTTTAGGCATTGCAATTGGTTTGGGTTCACACATTAACTTGAGACCCTAAAAAAGTACATCTTAACGTTAAGCATCCATACAACCAAAAAAATCATCAATATTGATTTAATAATAAATTGACCATAATTGTCTGCATAAAATTACCTTATCCTTTTATAAAATAACAACTTTCTGTACAATGAAGAGTCAAACCATTTCATCTATTGGATTGCGTTTGTAAATAAAACTACTTACTTATAATATAATTAATTTAATTCATCATTAAAAATTCCCCAATATTATACTGATGTTATTTAAATTTCATTAAAGGATTTGAAAATAGGGCTTTTATTCTAATCAATACAAACACATTATCTGTAAATTTATAAGTTTCTTGATATGACATTGTTACTTAAAAATTATTTGTTCGAACAAAGCAGTGAGTTTTTCTACCTCCGTTGGCACAAATACAGCTGTTTGAGTAGCCCCTTCAATATGCAGGCAGCGTGATTGAGCACAGAACTGTGGAGCTTTTGCATTCCCTAAAGAGCAGGCGAACATTGATCAGGAAAACTGGTGGAACCAATACATTTGCCGTGTATATTTTGTTTCCACGGTTCAAACGGAGCCGACAAGCAAAGGAAATCAAATTGTTTGCCCACACGGCGTAGAGCAGCTGCATTAGGAGTTAGCTCTGAGTTGTACCATCATTTATGCTTGTTTGACTCTACTGCACCGTACACATTGCTCCACAAGTCAATCTTTCTGATTTTATCCTATGTTATATAGTTTTTTCATGTTTAGGGAGGTTTTTATGTATTATTTTTTAGCGTAGGAAACGAGTTACTGTGCAAAGATAATTTTTTTAGCATTAAATACAAACATTTCACATCTAATTTGCTGCGTGTAAGATTTCAAACTTCTAAACATCAAGTTATGCATGATATATATAACACACAGTTACATCTACTTCAAGCTGTGAACAACTAAAAAAGAAATGTTCAAGCTAGAAAACTAAGGAGTACAGGTTTTTTTTACAATAAATTACCAAGTTAGATTTTTTAAGTCTTTGGAAGTAAAAATTGTAATTGTATTATTTCTTAGGTTTCAGACGCGATTTTAAATTCATTCACCTTATACTCCGTCAGTTAACTAAGTAATTAATGCTGTTGATTAAAAAAAATAAATGATGACAATAATCAAATGATGAATGATTGAATTTAATCCATGTAATGATGTAATAATGAACTAAACCGAAAATACTTAGATGGGTTTGATAAAGCATTAGGACGACGGACAACGCCGCGATGTTGACAATGACTGTAAATGGCATTAGCACTTAGCCTGTTGTCTTCTTGACTCGTCACCAACGTAGCCTGTATTCAAATTAAACTTACTCTTTTTTTATGTTGATAAAAAAGGCAACGTTTTTAATTAAGATAATTACATATAAAACTTATTTGTAACTGTCCTCTGCACAGTAAAATTCTACCATATATTTGGCAAAAGAAAACACTTAATAGCTATAGAATTTATTATTCTTATAAAATATATTAGTTATTAAATTTATTTTTGTGACCATTTATTCTCTGGATTTCTATTTTATGTAAAAATCATCTTAAAATTATTGAGCTTTTATAACACATTGATGAAATTTCTTATTCTAAGCCAGTGATTCTTTCCCACTCATTTAAATACTTGAATCTTTAAAAATTATAAATTAAACTCTGAAATGTGTGCGCGTTCAATATCAGTAACGATTTAGATTGAAAGGAAGTATTATCGGATAGCATATATCGAGATTGTATAGATTGTTGTAAATTTAAGACGAAATTCCTTAAATTCTTTAGTTTCTGTTTTTCTTGTTGTTGGAGTTGACTTTCGAATTCCGAATCGGACCCGATCTCAATTAATGTTTGGCAAGAGGCATTCGTACAGACTGTATGGCTACAACAGCATCATCCCTCGACTTTTAAGAAATGGCAATGCTGTTATCACCTCATATTGATTTCTTTTTTTCCACAATTGTTAGTCTTAAGAGTCATTTAACTAATCTGTCACTTATTTTGAGTAGCATTCTATTTTGTAGTTGTTGTTTTGTAATTTTGCTTTGATTGGATAGTTTGACTTATGCATTGTAGTATTTCAACTGTCCCTCGATTTTGAGAAGCATGTTGTTATTGTTTTTTTCTTCTTTGTAATTGCTTTATTGCAATATTAACAACAATTGCAATATTGCAACAATTGTAACAAATTGCAGATATTTGTTAGGAAATATAATCATGTATAACCATCACATCAGTTTTGGTCAACAGTCTTAAGATATTACCACTGGAATTATCGAATATCGTATTATCCTCGAAAACCGAGTCAAATACACCAAGTTGACATAAATTCCTAAATGTCTTAAGAAAAAACTTGGAACACACTTGCTTTTCCTCTTTTTTGTTTATTTGAAAATCTAACCGATTTATCTAATATCTCTCGGCCTCTATATGTGTTTCAAACTAACACTCCCCCTAACTTCCCCCTTTACCCCCTGACCTCCCCTTTACCCCCCCCCCCCAGAGGGCGTCGCGGCGCCGTCACGCGATGCAGGCGAGCCAGGGGGATGGCGATGGTGTGTAGGCTACCTGGCGCCGCCGTCCCTCCCCCTCCCCCTCCCAAACGTGAAAGGTAAACCCTTCTAACTCTCCCCTCGTACAAGTCAATGTGGACCCTGGTCTTTTATGCTTTATTAAGGTGCCTCAATGTATGTAGAGCTATCTATACCAAAACATGTAATCAATCGACTAGTTTCCAAACTGATCAAACGGATTCTCTGTAAAGACATTTTCATAATTGCCCATCCCAGACAAATGTAGTCAAAAATGATCAAATAAATGCGAACTATAATATAAATAGACTATTAAAATCAAATGACAGTGGTCTGAATAAAAGGTTGTAATAAATTCCCTCTCCCCCTCCAAGTCGTATTGACCATTTTTCAAACAATAATTATTTAGTAAACCCCTCTTTTAAAACCCCAATAATGACATACATCTCTTAAATTTCCTTATATTCACTTTGTATTTGATTTATTACCAAGCTTTGTTATTACAAATTTCCTTTATATTACCTTTGGTTACAATATTTTTTTCCTTATTCGTCTAGCGTATGCTTACTCATAAAACGCACAATATTGATGTTCTCTAACTGGCGTTGTTCAAGTGTTACTTATGTGTGGCTCGTAAATATGTTGAATGAAAACTTTTTTTAGCCTTACACAATATTAATCATGATTTTTTTTGTTTCAGGTATGTTAATTTGAAAAGTAGTAATCCAGTCATAAAGAATGTAAGTATACAATGATTAATGATTCCCTATTTCATAATATACTATACAGTACGACATAATAGTCCTTTTAAGCCCTTTTAATACTTCACTATTTTTGCGTTCACCCGGAACAAAGAGATACATGGAAAGATAGATAAACACATAACACACATAAACCACTTATATTTTACAGTTCACGTACTATAGATGGATACTAACTGATAGTGCTCAGTATTCTTTTTCACATCAATTTCCTCTTTGAACTAAATCGCAGTTCAAGTAAGGCACGTAAAACACTCTGATATCTAAAAACAGACGTTACAAAAATTAAATTTATTCATATTTTACGATGCAGACACATATTTTGCGACTCAATACTGTGTATTAGAAATCGTTTAGTCAACAACTCTATGCACACGGCACAAACAAGTAAATAAACATCTCAGTGGACGCTTTACGCAAGTGTAATCTCAGGTGTTAAAGCCAGTCAATACGTCAAGGGTGAGTGGAGACTGTATGTTCCATGATGGGGGGGTTGCCAGCGGGGGGGGGGGGTAGGAAGGGCGTCTCCGGAGGGTGTCCGTAATACATCAGCCGAGTTGAGTCATGTGCGGCCTCAACCTCTCTTTATCACTATTATTGTTCCGCACTAAAGAATATGTGTAAGTCGCCGAGGTGGAACATTGAAGGTCTTTTATCATGGTGATGTTGCGGTTTCCTTTACACCTTGGTGTAGTTTTTTTATGTTCGTTAAGCCTGAAAAAGATAACCACAATTAAGCTTGTTTTACGTATTCCTTTTGATGATATTAAAAGTTAACTTAGAATTAACAATTGTGTTTTACATGAGCAAATGTCTGCAGCGTTTTGCTTTTTGTTTGATTTTTGTTGTTTTAAATGTTGGGTTTTATATGGTAGAAACTAAGGTATAGTTAGTATTCAGTGCTAAGTGGTTATTGGGAGGTAGATTACATATGCTGAGCTCTTCAAGTATTTAAAAACACAGTTTATGCAAACACTGTGTTTATTTTCGTAATTATAGCCCATGTTGTTATGCTAAATTTTTATCGTTATAAAAAGCACCTCATTTTAAACATTGTAAAATCCAACCAAGATGAATTGATAACTAGACTTTAAATATGAAGCGTATAAAATACACTTGAATAAGCGTATACAAATATCGTCATGGTTCAATATTACCCCAAACAGAGGCAAAAATGGCGTTTTGTAGGACAAATTACTTTGATTCAACAAGTAATGTTAGGTTCGAACCAAGATTATTACTTAGTGTTGGGTTAAGTTGTGGACTTTATTTCTATTTGCTGTAGGGACTGTGTATCTAGTGTTAAATCTACGAATTCTAAACACCAATGTGAAAAAAAATATCCATCAGAAATAAGACCATGAAGGAAAGTACGGGAAATTATAGCTACTTACATTTTAAGTTTCCTCTTCGACCTCTGGGTGAAAAGAGTTATCGAAGTCCTTCGAACTTGACAAACTTATCGCTACGAATACTAATTCGAAGTAAAATTTACGTAAAGTGTAAGATTGCTTTAAACCGTCAAAGAATCTTCTCATTAAATTATTTAAATTAAATTCGCTTTCAAAATGCAAAACAGACGTCTATGTTCTCACTTCAGTAGGCTTTTAATATTAAAAAATTCCAGAATATTTGTTAACTAAATGAATATTTTAACTTAAATTTAAATTTCATAAAGTATGATGAGCTCAGGATGTAATTAATAGTTACTATATTTTCATGTTAAACATTACAAAATTGTTTATTCAAATAGAACTTGGTTACTTGAAACATTTCACTGATATATATTTTTTATGCAAATAATCTCAGTCATATACAACGATTCATAAGGTAGAAAAATCCAATAAATAAATCAAAGCAATGTATCTCTTTGGAAATATTACTACAAGTAAATAAATATGGAATTGAGAGTGTAAATATTTTAGAATAAGTACAACGACTGTTTTTTCCACAGTTGTTAAACAATTTGAGAACAACCTTCTATTTCACATTAAACAAGTGACACCTTGTAAGTGCTTCATTGTACGAACATCCAGTCATTCATAGGTTTTTTAAAGAGTTTACGGGAAGTATACTTAACGCTATAATCTAAACTTAGAACATTTCTTTTGGCGCTTTTGTACTATAATGCGATTGACTTTCAGGATTATATAGGTCTCTCATTTGTAACACACATTTTTTTAATAACTATGTAAAATAAAAATGTTATAGTAACTTTATACTTTGCTTGAAATGGCGACCTATCTAGGTAGGAATATTAAGCCAAGTGTGAATGTCAGATGAGTGAAGGATGATTGTGTCGCGATTTTGTAAACTGGCTACTGACTAGGGCCGACATGTTCCTCATTCAGGACAGTTAATTAATATCCCAATAGCCAACGGCAACTAAGTGACCTATATTTTAACGTGGGATCCGAACCACAATTTTGCCTGGTTTACAATTTACGAATTGGTCTAATTATGAGAATGGTGTTATGAACGTAGTATTCAATAGTGCGGACGTCAATCCTCACTAATTGTGAAATTAAATTCGGATTTGAGCTGTTTATACAAATAAATAAGTGAATTCCTTTGAATACACAAATATTTAATGCAGCGCTATAGCACCTAGCACATAGCTTTAAATAGCTCGTAGCACGAATATGTATGTGAATCAAAAGAGACATTTCAGCATAATTGTAAAGCAATTTATTTTCAACCCATATCATGTTGAATAGCAAACTATTGTTTTTTTTGGTTGCTGGATTAAAACAGCAATTAAATTTAAATACATCATTTATAAAGACCTTTTTTGGTACAGAAATTGGAAGTGGTGAAATTCTTTTAATAATCAGGTATATTAGCCATTTTCTTTAAGCTCATAAAATCAATCAAGTGATAACTGAAGATCTTATTTTTGGCCACTTAATAAAAAATTACCCCGTCTTGATTGTTCCGTAGTAAGGCAACACTGCCACCCCTGTGAGAAATGTGAAGGGCAATCGCTTACAAGAAAGTAGGGCACATAATTAGTGCAGTTGTGCTGCTATATAGCCAATCCCGTTTAAGCTATGCCTTACACCTGGATACCTTATATAATTATTTTTTTAATTTTTTAAATGAATTAATTATATTTAGTTTTTTTAAAATTTTTTAAGTCTAGTTAACATCTTACATGCTTTAATAAACTAAATTTAAATACATCATTTATAAAGACCTTTTTTGGTACAGAATTGGAAGTGGTGAAATTCTTTTATTAATCAGGTATATTAGCCATTTTCTTTAAGCTCATAAAATCAATCAAGTGATAACTGAAGATCCTATTTTTGGCCATTTAATAAAAAATTACCCCGTCTTGATTGTTCCGTAGTAAGGCAACACTGCCACCCCTGTGAGAAATGTGAAGGGCAATCGCTTGCTAGAAAGTAGGGCACATTAATTAGTGCAGTTGTGCTGCTATATAGCCAATCCCGTTTAAGCTACGCCTTACACCTGGATACCTTATATAATTATTTTTATATTTTTTTTAATGAATTAATTATATTTAGTTTTTTATAATTTTTAAGTCTAGTTAACATCTTACATGCTTTAATAAACTAAAATTGCTGTAATTGATTAAAACGTGAGTATTTTCCTCATAAAACTAATCACTTATCATCGCACAGCCCAAACTACTTGACCTAGAACCTTGAAACTTTACATGTATGTTCCTATGAGGTCTTAGGCATCCAATAAGAACGGATTTTGAAAAATTCTCTCAGGGCTACGCCCTATTATACATCAAAGTTTCAGTGTTAAAATACAAGTTAACTTAGGGAAGCTCATGTAGTTGTCATGGCAACCTTAACATTAAATCATGAATCCAAGGAAGTATTTATGTTTTTCCACGGGTAAAACCGTGTTGACCATCTAGTATAATTATATAAATTAGGTTTACAATTTGTGATTAAATATTATGTAGTTAATATTTATCAAATAAAATTGATGAATGGTCTTAAATACTTTTAATACTCATTTTCCAAAACGGCATTGTCATAGCCCATATTAGAGAACAATTCCCAAGGTAGGTTTGGAATTAAAATAAAAATAAATCGAAGGAGATTAAAACAGTTTAACACATCAGTATAATAGAATAGAGTTATTACTTTATTTCACATTAGTTTGTTAGTCACAGAGATATTTTAATTTATTTTTTTATTAGCATCGTAAAAACATTGGTCGTGAGACAGTTTGCTTTGGTACTTTCTTTCTAGCGAGCAAACAATATTTACTGACCTGATTTAACCAAGCAAACCTAAACATTGGTTTATTTAATTCTGTACGTATACATATTCTTAAATGTAATGTTTCTATAGCTTAAACAGCAAGGTTTTACTCTGATATATGCCTCTAAAAACTGGAGGATTAGTTCTAATTTCAGTCAAAATCTATAGAACTTTTCACTGAAAAACAACAACTAACCCAAAATATTATAAAGGCAGTAGAGTGAAACAGGTAACAGACTTAATGTCCCAGACATCTCTAAAAACTAACAAATCAACTCAGAACCACTTATTAGGTGATGTTTGTATGGAACAGACAACAAAGTTGAAGTCCCAGATATTTCTGGATGGAACAGGTAACAAAGTTGGTCGCAGACAGTCGTAGCGGCGTGGCGTGGCGCCTGGCGTCGCGGCGTCGCCTAGCGACCACGTCAACACGCGGTCGTCCAACCACCTATTGACTATCGATTGGAATATTCGATACGTCTACCTTATGAATAATCAAAGCGTTTTATGAATCTGTTTTCGGTGAAAATTCTTTGAAATTGACCTGGATCAAATTATTTTTTCCAATTCAATAAAAACTTGGTTGGCAGTGCAGAAAAACACCTAGATAAAACGGATACAGATTTGAAGAATTTCTCTCTAACCGAAAAGACGACAGTAAAAAAATAAGTAGAAGTCGAAAGAGAATTTTTCGTACCTTGTTTTGCTTATTCTACAAGGTAAAGGTCTATTACTCAGTTCTTATATTCAAGGACCTATCAGGCAATCACCAGTAAATTAAAGTTAACAAGTGTGATGTAGCAATTTTTAAACTTTTTCACAAAACTAACACAGAAATGTTTTATAGTTTTTACCGAAGTACTAATAATAAAATTTCTCGGCTTTGATGTACATAGACTATAAAGGACATTTTAAAAGAAAAGCGTTATTTTTATGGGGAAGTATTGGTTATGATGAGTATCTAACTAATTGTAATGAGGAGTTTTAATGTTTTTGGCCGGTTAGTTGGAATCTATTATTATTGTAATATAAGATTAAATTAGGCCTAGTTCTTAATTAGAATTATGATTTAATCTACCCTTTATCTGCAACCAACAAATGTTAGGTGAAGCGAAAAAAATAACAAAATAAACGCACAAAATAAATAATATTGGAGAACTAAAACATTGCCAACTAGATGTTACCTTATTAACATACAAATGTTTACAGCCATTAAAACATTTATGACAGAATAAAACAACTTTGTTGACCTAGATACACAAACAAAACAATCACTTAGGCTGCCGTGTCGCGGCCCTCACCGCAGCGTTACGTTTGCCGTATTCCACACCCATTATGACGGCGTGTGCCGAGTTTTTTGTATAATTTACTTTGTACGTTCGACGTCACGAGATGTTGCGTGTGGGGCCCCCACCCTTCCGCTCCTCCCCTCCAATCTTGACTCTTGATGGCCGTTTTAGAGCGGTTTTATGACAGTGAGGGAAACATTTCCTTCCCGAGGCCGTCGCTTATAAGAAACTCGGCCGATTACGACCGTTCAGCGAAATGGAAAACGGATCGTAAAGTTATCTTCAATAATCGTGAAATGTTTACGGTTGGAGGATGAGCATTGCTAGCGTGGATTTGATTAAACTATTGTTATGTTATCGTGGATGTTCTTTTAGTGTGCTATAATGTGAAATAATGTCAAATTATGCAATCCGGCAAAATTGGTTACAAATGTAGGAAGATTTTAATTCGTCTTTAAAATATTTATTTAGAATTATTTTTAGTTTGCAACTGGTGAAGGTAAACACTAAGACATGTAGTTTTCGCGTAAAGATATTGATTGTACAAAGCTAGAAAAGGTGCCCAGACTTAATTATATTTTTACTTGAAATGGCGACCTGCGGAAATAGGTATTTTAAGCCAAGTATGCATGAGACGGTTTTAGAAGAGTGAAGGGTGATTGTGGCACGATCTAGTAGTCTTGTTACTGACCAAGGCCGACACGTTCCTTAGAAATAACTGTTAACATAGGCAATGGCAACTAGAGTACCTACAGTTTAACGTGGGATCCTAACCAAAATTAATTTTGAGAATTAACAACGAACTGGTTTAATTATGAGGATAGCCTATGTATAAATCCTAGTATTAAATAAAGATCTAACCCATCTATAATTTTCCATTTACAAGTTAATCTTAAGCAAATAAAAGCTTAAGTCCTGCTTTGCTATTAAAAATCATTTTAGGGAATAAAAAAAAACTCTGAGATTTCTGTTTTGGTCTATGATTTATTATCCGTGAATTGTTGTACAGAGTAGGTGTTGTTTAACACTTAGGACGTTGTTGTTGACGGATTGTTACACTGACACTAATAATATCATCACCCCAAGTAATAATCTATGTGTATTTATGAGCAAATACAATCCGCAAACGGCTCGAGGTGGTGTATCAGATTGCCTCTGAATCTGCCGGCCCCCAGATGCGCCGCTGGCTCAAGACGCAAACATAACATGAGTTATGTCACTAACGGCACTAATTAGTGGGTTTTTGGACTGTTTTGCTTTAAAAATACTGTAAATAAATGTTGAAAGTGAAATCAGCTTGGTATTGTTTTGACAATTCCAAAGTTTACCTTGTAAGATATTTTTCTCAAAACATGTTATTGCTACGGCGACACCGCATTACAATCGAGAGGTATGTTTTGTATATGAAGTAATTGTCGGTTTTTACACCAATTGCTGTAATATTATTATTTTTACAAAATTGCCATTACCTTCCCAAGGTAGACTCTATTATTAAATTAGACGAAAAGCTATTACCTGTTGCAATAGTATTCACACTTAAAATTCTACACACGATAAGGCTAGTTTATTACAAAAATAAACCCTACAGCAGCTGTGTTTGAGCACGAAATGATTTCCGGCAGTTGCGTTTGACAAAGTCGTGTAAACAGCTTTGACGTGGAATGTTTGTACAGCAGTAGTTTTCCACAAATTTGAAGAGAGTACAGTTTGGAAAGATTGAAAAACCTAATTAATATCTATGTCTTTGTAATTAGAACTTTAGATTATTATTGTCTATAATGTACTTAGAAATAAGAGGCAGTTTTCATATTATATATTCATATGTATTCATAAAGATCATTAAAGTTCATTAACTAATACGTTACTATTGTAAAGTATTAGTTCTTGCAGACATATAAAATATTCAACGCGTTTTCATTCAATCAACGACATAAAACGTGACAAGCTGTGGGTCTTACAGTCACTTCGTAAACAATAACTTAAAGTCCCTGATAAGTTTTATTTTTATTTTGAATAATAAATATATATTATTTTGTTTGATTGTTTATGGCATGATCATTCAGTCGATTTTAATGAAAAATAACCAAAGTAATTCCTTACATATTGTTATTAAGACTTTGGGTTCACTATAACGAATCTTCTACAGCCATATATTTATAACTATTCTCTAAAGTATATGTCCAAAATTATCACTTGAATTTGCTATAAAGAAAATTACTGTATGTTACAATTTTTTGCACGCTCTTTTTTTCTTTTGGATAAAGGGTAGAAAGAAAAACATGCAAAGGTTCTTAAGGAATTGTAATTCTAGTTTCTAGCTTTAAATTTGACCGTTATAAAAAGTGTCTATCAGAGCTTAAAGCCCAGGATACATTTTAGGCAGTTTGTGTGGAATACGTTACAGTTACCTCTTATTTATTATTATTACTGTACAGTTCAAATTTTATTTCATACTAATCGTTGAATTCTGTTTAAGCATACTGTATGTATCCTCAATTACAAATAAACATCTTAGGCTTTAAATGTTTTAAATTAAAAAATAGCTTTAGTCCCAAGACAAAATAAAATTCAAACGTCACAGAGAAATAATGATAAATCCTTAGCTACAACAAAGTATAAAAGCCCAGTGGTATAAAATTCATGAGCCTTGTAGCTGGGAGAGTCTGCGTAGCATCCCTTCTGATGACAAATTATCCGGCCAAGTATCCTGCTCGTGATTGATGGAGGTCAGTTTTTCACCTTCCTTAATTCCATTTACTCCGGCAGCCTGAAATAATTATGATTAGTATTTTTATTTGCAGATGTAAAATAAACAATATTGGACAACATTTTATTTTATTAAAAATGTCGTATATGTAGTTCTTTATTATTATATTTTCTGAATTTATTAAAAAAGCTACGTACTATACTTTTATAATTACTTGAAGTTCTAGTTTCTTGTTATATTAGTTACCTAAAAATCAGTCACTGTTTCAGAATTAAAAATGCAAAAACGTTGATATGTTGATTAGATAACTGTCGAGCACTCAACAAAACAAAATAAAAAATAGTATAGCAAATTTCTTTGTGTTACAATGTTTGAAAACAATATTTCTAGTTAAATTAGAGGTGGTAATTACAATCTCTCTTACAAAACCATATAATAATTGGAAGAAGTTTCGGTTAGAGGAAGAAGTTGAAAATTGAGGCAAGCTCTAATTCGTTTTCATAATGATCGGATCTGTTTCTTCTGCATCTAAAACTAATTCTGTTGTTAAAGTCCCACAGTCCTTTGCCGATGGTAATAGAGCTGGTTGCCGATATGATGAAGGTATAATTCAATAAGCATAGCTGCTTCAGTGGCGCACAAAACTTGATCAGCTCGGCGCGGCTGTCCGCGGCGACGGCAACGCCACCCGCCATTTATTACGATTACGGGACCTTTACCTTCATTATTCCAGCCGACCTTTTTCTTCCCACTGGAAAAATATTCATCGTTTTTATTTAATGAAGTGGATAATTTTCCTCATTACTCACAATCGTAACACTTATTCCTACTAATAATTGTACTCCTAACTGCTAATAAATAATGGTTATGCACAATCTAGAAGCAAAAAGCAAGTATTTCTGATAACATATACATTAATAGCGTGCCATGTTTTTTACTGTGCCATAAATATTAATGAATTATAGTTAAATAATAATAGCTCGGACATCCCTCGGTCATTATGGTAATAGCTTATTATATAAAAAATAATAATAACTTTTTCAATGTAAACTATCCAGGATTGATTATCTTAGACTTTCATCGCAGGATTGAACTTACTTATCTTGCTTTAAGTATTCAGCTTTTATAAAATCTTATGAAGATAGCCTTTTCTTGATCCAAAGGTTTCATTATGTTTCTAGGTGTAGTATTTTTTATTTTACAAACAAACCATTCTAATAAAATGAACATTAGACAAAGTAGCCAGAAGCTGTTAATTTGTATACAGATATCAGTCGCTACCTCGTTTCAGTACAATTATATGCTAATGGTACAATGGTAATGATAAAGTATAAAAAATAACGTAGGATTCAATATAATAGAACTTAAATTTCTTGTACGTAGTTACTAATAAAGTTAGAACCAACTTAATTTCATTTAGCATTACAAAATGGAAATGTTAAAGTGCACTCTAAATTAAATCGAATGAGAGCTCCTAATTAAAAACTAAAAGTACTTTTCATACTTGATAAGGTTCACGTAAAACATTTTAAGCTTTATTATGTATGCCAACTTGTTTCCAAAAAAGAAGAGATAACCTATTTCAGTCTCATTTCATTTACGGAATGGAATGAAGTTTTTCAGTTTCAACTTGATGCAAGATAAATAATTTTCTAGTAATTACATCTTAAATAACCTTACATTTAAAATTCAGAAAGAATCTCTTTTAATTAAGCAGCTTTTGTTTGAATCGACATCGTCGACCGCTCGCTGCTTTATTAAAAGCTTGTTAATTCGAATTTATTACTTTTAATCTTATTTTAAAATGTATCCTTTTAAAAAAATACACATCAAATTGTCGGTCAGTTTTCCTTTTATTTACTTTCTTATGTGTTAAGAAGTATATTAATATTATTTTAATGTTTTTACCTTCAAATGTAATAAAAAGTAAAACAATTAATATAACACTATGTGAATCAGTAAACTACTCAAATATAAATCATCAAACCATTTGATACCTACCTTGAGGTCCGAATAAACAATTTATTTCAGTTAAAATTTTTGAAGATATCTGGTTTTGTGTAAATAACGTTTTCATGGTTTGAACCGATTAAATTCCAATCCTCTTATTTCTCCCGTAAGAGGCTTATTGACACGATCACATGAGCATACACCGTTCATATTTTTCACTTACTTCTATATTTCATGCGATTTATAAATTGGAACAGGGATTCTTGCCCTAAAAACTCTGGTATAAACCAGTTATGAAAATCGTGCTTAATGGTCAGAAAGCTTTCATGAGTAAATGAGAAAAAGTACCTGTAATTCAACTTCATGCTCCAGTAAATGAAAATTAAGTATGAACAAAAAAATAAATTACTGTTAATTTTAATTTTTACGAGAACATCCTCATGATTTTTTACCTTCAATTTTTAAACCTTACTCAATTGTTGTTAGTACAACAATGGCATGAAACAGTTACTAATTTATCAGAACAATAAAAGGAATTTTTGTATTTACTCTGGCCTTTAGAGTGAATGAAGTTTAGAGTGCAAATTAAAATATATGGCCTTTTGACTACCATTTGAAAATCAAGTTATAGTTTACCCTGGTGTAAAAGCAAAATCAAATGAGGTGGTAGGAATGGCCGACCAGCCGTTACCAGGTTCTCTCATATTTCTGTTGGAAAATTACGCTTCCCCTCTTCAAGGAAACGAGCTGCATTAGTAGGCAGTCACGTCAATGTCCGGTTTACTCTGGTACTAGTCATACGCCTCATTCTGTCGGTAACTCCGAAGGAAAAAACGTTTAGTGTTTTTTTACGAATTTTCTATTAGTTATGAAAATGAAGTAGGGATGACGTAGTAATTTAGTCCGCCATATAGGCTATACGATCCCATTCACATGAATCTAGGAAATGTTATTAAAAATAAAAATATATAAAAACCATAAAAGTGTTTTGAAAACAATATTCGGCATAAACACAATACATTTAATTAAACATGAGATTGTTCTGAGCTATTTTGATTTTGATTTTTGTGGACATTTGCCATCACTGATTATTAAAAAAACAACAATCAGTGATGGCAAATGTCTGCAAATTTCAATATCAAAATATAAAACCACCATCATCAACACTGAATTTCAAACAAAGAGTTCAGAGCTAGATTTTTTTATATTTAAATATCATGCATTACTAATTTATAGAGTTGCTAATACGCGACGAGGCTGAAACATAAAATTTATTGTCTTTGTTGCATCGTGGGTCACAATTGTTTGATGAATTAGATCGAATATACAAATATACAACGAACAATAACAATTTAATATTTAGGTGGTGTATTTAAATAAAAAAATACGTTGAAAATTGTGTACTTTAATGGTGGTGTACTTTACAATTATTTAAATTTGTTTGCAAAGGGCTTTTTCAGCGTCGAAGTTAAACATGTTTATCCAATGCATTTCGTGATCTTCCCAAACAGAGAAATTACAAGCATCAATAACATTTTTAGCTTTGAAAACAACATGGGTTGTCTGAAAGACCATATAGCAGAGCACTATGTAAAATAAATCCTGAAAATCAGATTGGAAAACAGTTTGTCTTAAAAATTAGGAACCATTAACTTATTAAGATAATAACCATTAAGACTCCACCTACTAACTTTAGACTACTAACTTTACCTACTATAGTTTTGAAAGAAAATGAAAACATCTCTTAATGTACCAGCGGAATGACTTAGAGATCCTACATCTAAAAGCATTTGGAGATTACATTACAAATTCATAAGGTATCGATTCCGAAGTAAAAGATCGGCGAGTGACCGTATTTGTTACTCAGTGTTTCTTCCTAAACGTACTTAACTCTTGTTCAGATCAATAGATTATTTTTCAGTCTCCGATAATCAGTGAGTATCGTAATTGATTATTCATTGATTGAATGTTTTGAAAAAATTATATTTTTTAATAATGCAAATAGTAATAATAATTATAACAATAATTTTAATGATAATAATGCAAAATATCATCACTATACCATCATAGAGTACATATGGTAACTCCATCCCTTAATACTATTGAAACGATAACAATGGAAAATAACAATAATACTTTCTATGAGGCGACGTGTTAATAATTAACGTGTTCCTAATTTTGAGTTTGAATCACTTATGTTACTCAAGCTACATTTTATTTCAAGTGTGATACCAATCACAAAAAATAGTTTAACGTGAGTAATCAGTTGTAAGTGTAATATATACCTTCTAGTCAAGGACGAACAGTTTCTTTCAGAATTCTTAACGCGAGTGATTGGCCTCGTGCCATCTTCTCCTCGTCTACAGTCTTCACTCTCAACCCTTCTTGGCCACTATCTTTGCCTTCGATAAAAAATAATTGTATCTTCAATAGTAGGTTTCCATGAATGAATCGTTTTTGTTAATTGTTATTAGTAACGGCAGTTTATTGTTAATGGTATTTTTTATTGCAGATCTTTAGCAAGGTCTTGTAATTACACAAAAATTTAAGGCTCATCTGCCACTGTACATTTAATTAAAACTTAAAGCGTACAAAATATGTGTTTTTCCGAGTTTTACACGCAAGCGAATCATTCTCTACTGCCGTTCGGTCTCTCATATTCAATAAAACCTAATTACTGTATATATAAAGATGGAAAATCATTATACCGAACAATTAATGTCTAACTTACAACTCTTAATAGATATTTTAATAGATAAATTGAAAATTCAAAGGAATAAGTTTAAGTGTAATTTGTTATTTAAAATTTTATTATATGCTTTAAAGTAGCATCTTGGTAAGTATTTTTTTTTATTTAAGCTTGCAAATGTACGCTTACTTTTTCCCCTCCAAACCGCACAGATTATCTCGGGCCATTTAAACAAAAAAATGTCCACTATTCCCTGGAACTGCGGAGTAATTAACATTGGGCGCAGGCGCCACCGGGGCGGAAGAAGCCGGGCAATTTGCCCCATTGTCCACCGGTATCGGATTCGCATTAGGCCGAGTGCGCCGTGCCCGATCCTGATACCGCACGCGTCGCAGCTCTCGACACCGGCTCGCGAATATTCGTGAATATTCCTCACTTGGGAGCCGATTTCTTTTAAAGACAGCTAGAATAACAATTCATAATCATGAACAAGGTAGAAGTTCATGTGTTTAGTTTATTGAGATGCCAAATCAAAATACAGAGCTATCTTATTCTAGCTCATTAATTTCATAATAATGTATCTACCTCTGAGAAGTAACAATTTTGAAGTTAATTTTTTGATCCCCAAAAAAGGGGAATTTACCTTATAAATTACAATAAATTTTGTATGACAGAAGGGAAGCGGCATTTGTTGGAAACTATGCCGGGTATTTAAGCTCGATCAAAGAGATTTTTTTCACTTAAATTAAAAGAATAAAGTAAACTGGTACCTTAATGGAATGCTAACTATTGTTTTGTTTAGTAAGGGTAAGGAAGTGGCATTTTTGTTCAAGGAACTGTTTTTTTATTTGATCTATATTAATGAGGTGTTTTTTCTTTCCAAGATGAGGGCCAGGAATGGAAGTTTACATTGACATGCACTGCAGCTTAATTAGCTTATTGTGCACCCGCAAGGTTACGGCAATATCACATATCGAATTTCCATTGGTGATTGGCGGGATTCGAACCCGGAACCCTGGGAACCGAAGTTCCGGGTTCTACCACTCCACCTTAGTGAGGTGTTTTGAGATTTTATTGTAATTGTTTTTTAATATCCACTTTTTAGTTCTTTTCTTCAAGTTTTCAAGTTCAAGTTTAAGTTCAAGTTTAAATAGAAATTGTATATTTAGTTTCTATTTAAAATTAAGTACTGCTATTACTGAAAGAAAGTCAGTACGGCAGTAAAACAGTAACAAGAAACCAACTTGGGAACTCCACAAGAAAAGTAATCTTTACACCAAACTCTCTTTTGATCTCATTGCAAACGCACTATTATTTTTTTGATTCCAAGGGAAACATCAGCCTCTAACACGCAGAAACCCCTTTTAATTTAACACGGTATTGACTGAGGCTGAGGCACCACAAAGGCTACAATGCGCCTTTGCGGCAGTCTTTGCTCAGTGTTCAGACTTCGCCTCCTCGCCGTAATTTAATGAATACGGGGCTGTACCCAGACTCAAGGAGGCATTCCGTGACTTTGCAATAAAACTAGGTAAACTGATAAAGTAAGAGTTGTCGACTACCAAAACCATTTGTATTGCGTTGGGAAGTTTGGGTTTTTTGTGTGGATATATTGCAAACTACGACTAGATTGGTTAATTTATGTATCGTAAAGGATAAAAGGTTGTAAAAAATTGTTATTTGTGTATTAAGAGAGCAAAGTATGTCGTTGCCGCTCGAGAATGAATGAATGAACGAATGGATATAGATATTTATTCCAGTAAAATACAAAAATATACATTACAAAATAAATTATCTGTACTTTCATTTAAACAGCAAAAAAAATCCTTGATGCACCTTGTTGTATTATTAAAAGAAATTACATAAATAAAGTTACATGATATGAATATAAGTACCTTATTAAGTATAAATGTAAAAAATTACAAACTGTAAGAAAGCCTATGGAATAAGCCGACTTGGGCACAAATGCCTGTGCGACAGCTCAATTGAAGATGGATGCACGAAGCGTCAGCTGAGTGCAGTCAAACATAATCGAGAGTGACAATGACTATTTGTGCTCGTAAAACACAAAATATGTTTCCTACCACCATTATTTAAACAGTTTAACTTATTAACTAACCTGGACACAAAAGTTCATTGACGTTATGTTTGCTTATTCTATTGGAACGAATCGAAAGTTGAGATAGAAACGGTGACAGAGAAATCAGCTAATTTAGAACAAGGCATAACTAAAATTTAGATTACGGTGATTGTCATGGGAGTTCTGACCAATAGAAACTGGTTTAGGGTATTTGACGTCATAGTTATCTCTCTTGAGTGCCGCCTTAACCTATTCTACATTTCAAGTAACCCTGATTTAGCGAGCGGGAATGAAATGAAAGCGGAAATTAACCTTTTTCCGTATTGTTTTCAGGTGTGGCAATGTGATTATTTCCATGCAGCGGCAGGAAAAATCTCTTTCATGGCGTTGTCGTTTAGAGGAAATTTATATTGTTTAAGATTAATTACATATTAATTGTGTTTTCATCAATCTGCATATAACATCACTTGGGTGTAAAGACGGAGAGTTAGAAGCACCCAAGAAGTTTAAATTATGTGGAAATAAAGCAATAAAAGAGAGGAAAGTATGAATATTTTAACATAAGATTTTAACAATAAATAAAGTATTGGTAATAGGCCTAGGTGTGATGTAAGTGCTGCTAGGCCAACGGTTGGCGTTGGACATCGGATCTAGAGGTCGCGGGTTCGATTAGTGGTATAACCATTGAAATTTTAGGAATCCAGACCGCTTTCTGCGGGAATCGTTTAAGTAACTCTTGTAAAATACATCTTGTAAAATGACACAAAACAGTATTACAATTAATAACAAGTCAAAAAGAAACACCATCCTTCGTTCATTCAGGGTGATTGAATTTTTCAATAACAACTCCCTCCCAAGGTGAGGCGTAGGAAGAATAAATTTTGAAACGAAGAAGATAGAATATAAACGCTGTAATCAAATGAAGGAAAACCGTCCCTCCATTGAACTCCAAAGTTGATAAAACCCCTTATTTATTTTCTTGCTCCTCATATCAGAAGTAAAGACACAATGTTTAAGACCT